>CM060357.1:125589587-127070372 GCA_030545235.1 Helianthus tuberosus | reverse complement strand
GATTGAATTATTTGTGAGCGAGTAGTTATCTTACCGAGCAAACTGAGGTGAGTTCACAATTTCTACAAGGCATGGGATTCCCAAGGGTCGGGAAAGGGTTAAAGAACTAAAACGAAAACTACATATTCTCCTTGGGTAGAATATGTACAGCCATCCTCCATGGGTAGGATTCCAAGATTTAAACCTCGCGTATTCTCATTGGGTAGGATACGTACGTTCGTCCTCCTTGGGTAGGACAACAAGATTAAACATATTGGACCAAAACTCTATTATAAGTCCCTCATTTTATATCGACTTAATCGCCGAGGCCAATGGCGAGCGGGTCATTAGTTAATAGCGCTATTAGGTTTAACAAACCTCACACCATGCAGGTAGGACGGGCGTGTACTAATGGACTAAGGCAAAGGGTCAATAATGATAGACAATGACTTAGGGCACAACTTACTTTCGTTAGTAGTCGATATGGTACGGTCTGGTAATTCACATGGGAAGCCCCCACTAATAATTGAGAAGGTTTGGGAAACAGGGTTACTGATCAAAACGTGGTGTACAAAACGAACTTACGATTGTTGAAACGAAAGCAATACCTAATCAACCAACTGTGAACTCGCTCAACTTTGTTGTTGACTCGTTGTTGCATGCCTTGCAGGTCGTTAGGTACTCATGGAGCTTGCACGGGGAGGCGTGGTCGTTGTGGGACATGGATTGTCATATACCATGTCAAACATTTGATACATTTGAACTTTTGTTTTGGTTTTAAACATTATGCTTCCGCTGATTTCTTAGACTATGTTTTGTTGGACACCAATTATATTGTGTTTGGGTTTTACATTTATTTATACGCAATGTTCAATATGATTGGTGGCTTGATCCTGGTCAGTCACACCTCCAAGCGGTGGTACTCCGAATTTAGAAAATTTGGGGGTGTGACAGACGGTTTGCCAGAGTCTTTTAGTTCACGACCGATCCTATCCAGGCACGGTGTGGGGTTGGTGAGACCTAAATAACGCTATCAACTAATAACCCGTTCACCATGTTTTCGGCGGCTAATCGGTATAGTAAGTAGGGACTACGTGATAGAGTTTCGTTTAGTATGCTTTTTGCATCTAATATAAATAGTAATTAACCGAGCGTCCCACACAAGGGGAAAAAGTGTTTGTATCCCACACAAGGAGATAGCGTTGTTTGTTCCGTTTCCCAACCACCGGGAACGGATGCTTTTAGTAAAAGTTGTGAGATAGTTCTTGATTTAGTTTGTTGGTCAACCATGTCCTATTATGGTTACCAGTATAGGTCAGGTTTTGGGTAGAAAAAATTCACGTATATCCTACACGTATCTAACACATAGCATGCATGTCAAACTATTACATGTAAGGTATTTGGGACTAACCCAATATATGAACAGTATCAGTAACATATAGTCCAAAACATAACATAACATAAAACTGTGTGGCCCAATTAATTAACAGTCCAACAACTATGTGGTCCAGGTCAGTCGAAACCATGTGGTCTCGACTCAAAACAAGAGATCTCGAGTCACAATCCCGGGATTTCGAGTCGCAACCAGGAGGTCTTGAGCTATTGAGTCAATACTCGAAATCAGGGTTCAGAATCAGGTCTTGAGTCGAAACCAGACAGGTCTCGACTTGAACCAAGCAGGTCTCGAGTCTCCTTATTGTGATGTCTTGTCTCGAGTTGCAACTGGGATGGTTTCGAGTCGCAACCAGGATGTTTTGACTCGCAACCACTGTTTGAAACTTCTAGAATCTTAGCCGGTTCAACATAGACCAATCAAAATTCATTAACATGTTTCTAATATCCGTACACTCCTAAAATTAGATCAAATGAACATTATTTCAAATATTTTCATGACATTCAACCAGTTCATCAGGTTCATCATTCATCAGAATAGATCTAACATTATATCCTTTCACTAAAACACATCAACACATTCACAGAACTCGTCATAACTGTCACACCCTGACTTTTGCGGAAGCGTATGATGTGTGACTTGTTCAATATCATTGCATTCAATCATAATAAACAACTATATGATCAAACGATGTTCATCCATTCATTAAGTTTAAAATATTACAAACACCAGTCATTTAAGTTTCAAACAACACAACCTTTGACTAAGTTACAAACCAACAAAAGTGGATGACATCTAACTTGGAATTTACTTCTAGAAACAACACCAGCGCCCAAGATCCAACTTGTTTCCTGAAATACATGTAATTTTGAAAACATCAACAAAAGTTAAGTGAGTTCATGCGTCTTGTATGAGTACTGATAAGCGTGTAAACATTTGAGAGACTCCTTTGAAAACAGGTATGAAAAGCGTCTATGAACAGATCAAATTAATGTTTTTCAAGAACATTATTGTATGTGAAGACATAGGGAGTACTCATTATGAGTATACTTTTGTCCTTGTCGAATCCCCTCGACTGTGTCGAATTCCATCGACTGTGTCAAATTTACCTTGACTGTGTCAAATTCCCTTGAGTGTATCAAATCACCTTGATTGTGTCAAATCACCCTTGACCGTTGTCGAATCACCTCGACTGGGACACTAAATCACTCTAAGTGGTCACATAAGGACCATGTGTGGGGCTCGGCCGTACCCGTTAGATCTAACCTTTGTCCATATATCCTATGAGAGTTATTGGCATTTCAATTTCAATCTATACTCACATGATCTAATAGTTCATTTCATAACCAAATCATACCATTTGAACATTCGTTACATGTATTCCACCCCCGAGAGTTATAAATCCGAAAACAGTAAAAGAAAATGGGGACATGAAGTCACAAGTTTGCGTCCTGCTATCTTGTATGCTCAAAGGTCCTTCTATGAGTCGTACAACTACCTACACACGTGCCATGTTTTATTAGACGTTCAGGACGTGTAACGACTCTTTGTATTAGTTGTTCATTAAGACTTGATTTGGAATTTTTGGTATATTTTGAGTTACATCA
The DNA here is from genome assembly GCA_030545235.1 of Helianthus tuberosus. Lineage (NCBI taxonomy): Eukaryota > Viridiplantae > Streptophyta > Magnoliopsida > Asterales > Asteraceae > Helianthus > Helianthus tuberosus. The sequence continues at coordinate 127,067,393 of CM060357.1, read as the reverse complement.
TTGATGTATATTATAATATTCCAAAGTATGTAATTGTTAGTTAAAATAATAATATTTTAACTTAAATTATTTTCATCCATTAAATTGGAATATTGTCAAAATAATATATGTTTGCCTTAGTTTGTGTTGTAATTCTTTTCGTGAATATTTCCCAAGTATGGGTATAATTATCCTTGTGTATTTTGCCAAGTATTTGTGGTGTATTCCGGTGTGTATTTATACGTACAAGAATACGTATTTCATTGTATTTATTAAGTATTCATATACTTAATTTCGTATTTATACTTTCCGGAATATTATTTTTAATAAAAAATCACCAACACGAATATATTCTTAAAATATAAATATTTTAAGAAAAACTTGTATAGGAAATTATTTATATTTCCTCCTTGGCAAAAATATTTATATTTTCATATAAACCTCAAAAATAATATATTTTCAAGATTAATTTTGAAAATATATATAAATTCATTTTCACCCCAAGAATAATATATTCTTAGTTTATTTAAGAAAATATATATATTCTCCAAAAATAATATATTTCCTAGTAATTCAAGAAAACATGTACACTTTCCTTTACTCCAAAAATAATATATTTCCTTCTTGTCAAAATATGATATATTTTTGTAAAAATTGTAAAATCATATTTTTGTTCTCTTGGTGTCCAAACTACCGTTTACCAAAATATACTCATGAATTTAATTCCGGAATATTTTTGTAAGTTATATTCCTTGTTCGGTTTCTTCCAATTCTTGGGTATACATTATACATTTATTCGTTGAAATTTTGGTAATATTTTGTATTGTAATTTCTTGGTATTTTGGTGAGTTATATTATTTCAAGTCCTAAAATAATATAACTAATACACATAATATACAAATACTCACACACATGGTGCATCTAAATATATATTTTCCTAAAAACATATTTAGTCACTTTTATTTATCCAAAAACCAACCTCCAATATTTTGTAATTTTTGTAACAAAAATTATGGCAATCTTTATATGAAAATCCATGGTTAAAATATACTTGTAAATATTTGTTTAAAAATATTTTTCTAAGTGTTAAATTTCTATAAATATTTTGCCATAGTTTCCTCTTAAAAATGGAGGTTTCCTTGCTTTCAAAGCATATCATTTTCTTTTATAAATCATCACAATCAACAACAAATCAAATAATGCTAACCAAGTGCCATAAATCAAGCATTAATCACCACTTCATGAACTTGAAAATTTATAAAAATTTGTAGTAACTTACTAGTGTATTTAGTAAGCTTAGTTACCCTTTAAAGTGTGGTTATTTATTTAAAAATATCATTCTTGAAGAATTTAGATCTTCACAACTTGTAAAGTGATTTTCTAAAAATATTTCTTCTTGAATTTTTCTTGTTAAATATATATATATTTCTACACTTGATTAACCACTAAAAATGTGGTTGGTTTCTTTAAGAACCAAGTTTATGTAAATCTTGTATTTTATTCTTGGTTTCTTGAAAAGTATCTCTTGAAATCACATATCTACAAGATTCTCATTACACTTTGATCATCTTTATTCAAGAAAACAATTTATACTTCAAGTTCATGCTTTTACATAAGGATGATCTCTTGATCTTTAACATAATCATCCTCTCATCTTGCTAGATTATGTCTTTAATCACTATCTAGCAAGATCATATGATGTTCAACATCATCAACATAAACAATCAACAATCAAGTAGCATAACAACACATAAACAACATGCATGCTTATGATTTTTAGTCTTATGCTTAAGATTTATGTTCTTGATTCATGGTATTCTTCATGTTTAATCTTTTACATGACCTTTTAACCAACACAATAAGAAGTAAAATGAGATAATGAGCGTCTTACTACTAGCACAAGGCTAGGGAAGAACAAGAAGCAAGATGATGGAGAAAATAGGTGGTTAATAGCTCCTTGTGAAGGTCCTTCCAATTCCGTTGCTTCCCACCTTCATATTTATGCTTACTTCACCCTAGGATGCTCTTAGAATGCTTGGAAATGATTTAAAAATGTAGGTGGTGTGAGATGAGGTTGAGGCCGTGAGCTAGAGGAGAAGAAATGGGAGTTGGGTGTTTTTGTGAAGGTGTTAGAATGATAGAGAATGTAAACTCTTGGTCTTTAAAGGAATCCTCCAACATTAGGATATCATAAGGTATATTGTGTTTAGCATATTCTCAACATATGAAATAAAATATATCAAAGAATTCTTATGTGGGACCCATGTCCCCTAACCGTCCAACATGGGGGGGGGGGGTAAAGTGTAACATTTCAATTGTAAGTTACATGATTTAGTTAGGATTTAATGGTGCTAGTTAGGTATTTTATGTATTTAGTGTTTATGAGATGTAATATGATGTTCGGTGACCATAACTAGCTTCGTAACACTAAAACAATGCTTCTAGTGAAAATTTGGTGTTTCGGGTAGTGTTTGGTTGTTCGGTTGTTCGGTTGGTTACCGGTTCGTTAAAGTGCTAAATCGCGCAGTTTAGTGTGCTTTATGTTGTATTTTATGACAGTTTCGGTTCCCGACACCTAGGAAGGTATTCTAGACCATTAAATCATAATTCTGCATTATATTTAGTTGTTAAAATGCTGAAAAATTGCTGAATTTGTTTATTTTCTGCATAATTCTGCAGTTTTAATGTATTTCTGTCACTTTCCGGCACCTAAGTTATCACTAGGTAGGCAGTTTTGTAATCCCTACTTCTCTACACACTATTCTAGTGTATCACTTGGTTCCGGGGCTCATTCTGTGTCTTATCATCATGACTATCTAAGTACTGAACTCCCATCAGTACTTTTAGTTTGTCTGACTGTTGTGCTAACTTTGTTCTGTGCACTAATTGTACCATATTGTGTTGCATTTAATGAAGATAAACAATCTTGCAACATGAAATGCCTTTGTATGTATATGACAGAAATCAGGAAATTATTCGTCTTGTTAATTCAATCATGCACAATCATTAAAACACAGATTACTGTTTATTATTGTACGGAACACATGGAAAAATGCCAGTTGTCACAATAACACTCATCGTGAATATCATCACTATTTCATTAGACACACCCACATCATTATTGTCACATTTAAGCTCAAATCTTGTCATCATACCCATACTCGATAGCATACAACATTATCAAGATCCACCCCATTCAATCAAATACATGTTCCAACTTCTAACAGTTTCATGTTATGGAAAAATACACATAGTCATTGCACGAAAACATCATCAAGCAACATCTCATGCTTTAATCAAGCAACAAGACCTTAAACGAGTTATGTTATCCATGACATTTACACTCAAATCAGTTATCAAGCTGGCATTTTTAACGCATATTATTATCACGTATAAAATGGTATACTAACTGGTTAGAATCAAGAGTGGGAGGGGTGTAGAAATGTATTTGTGACAACAGCTTAGATTTGGTCTTTGGATATCTTGTAATTAGTAAAACGATAAACAGTTAGCGGGTTTAGCTTTGTATTAGTGAATTAATAGAGTTTGGGCTAAACAAAACCCAGTTGGGTCTAGGGGGACGAATTGTGTCACACCCCCAAAATCCACATGCGGAGTATCACCGCTTGGAGGCGTGACTGACAAGGATCATGCCACCAATCATATCGAACAAGCAAGTAAGTAATTATAAAAGTCCAACCAATACAATTGGTGTCCAAACAAACATAGTTTAAGTTGCAAGCGGAAGCATAATGTTTAAAACCAAAACATAAGTTTAAATGTTTCAAAGTTTAACATGGCACACAATTATCCATGTCCCACAACGACTCTTCCCCATGCAAGCAAGCTCCAGCTAAGTACCTATTGACCTGCAAAGCATGTAGTAACGAATCAACAACTAAGTTGAGCGAGTTCACTGTTGGGTGTTTGTTTTAGTTGTTCCAAAAACAGTTCCTTTAACTGGCATCCCTGCCGTGGGGGTTACCCCATAGTTGAAGACGTGTTTAGTTTAATCCCGTTTACTCTGGCAATCCAGCCGTGGGGGCTATCCCATGTTTTAGTATCTGGCTCTTCGGCCGTGGGGGCTACCCCATGTATGTACTACTAGACTCGTTACCATATCGACTGCTGACTGTAGTCATGTTTATGTGCCCTGAACTGTTAATGTCTATCATCATTGACGTGCCCAGGTCCATTAGTTCACGCCCGTCCTCTGCGGCACGGTGTGAGGCTTGTCAGACCTAAATAGCGCTATCTAACTAATGACCCGCTCGCCATTGGCCCGGCGATTAAGTCGATATAAAAGGAGGGACTTCGTGATAGAGTTTTGGTCTAGTAAAAGTTAACTGTCCATGAGGACGAGGAATTATATTCCTGAACCCGTACTGTCCTTCCCAAGAAGGACGAGGAATCCATATTCCTTAACCCATTCCCAACCCCTGGGAATCCCATGCTTTGTAGAAAGTGTGAACTCACCTATGGTTTGCTCGGTAGAATTAGTTTACTTGTTTAACCGTTGATCAAACACGCCCTAAAAGGGTTACCGATAACAGTCAGCTTAGCACTCGCATCTAACCACGTATTTCGTCACAAGTTGCATTCATAAAATATTTACACATAATATCATGCGACAATTAGTAATTGATCATGTAACACACTTAACCTTAGCATATATCGAAATCATTACAATTATCATGCAACACAACAGTCGGTTATTACCATGACATCCCCTAAGTAAATAATTAATTCATATACAAGTTCACACTTACTAAATTCCTATTTCAACATCCTACCAAGTGTCAGTCCCTTGCCCACTGGTATACATATGATCCGATTCAGTCACTGGCCCACTAAGCAAGAGCTGCCCATTGGTGATTAGCCCACAAGGAATGGGTGTGCCGATTGTGTGGCAGTCTCCTATTGTGCACCTACTAGGTGATAAGATCCAATACACCCCTCCCGGCCCATTCTAAATTAAGTCCAACATTGAATTGTTTACACTTGTTCGATGTATTGCGGCCAGATGTGTTTGAGTGATCTTTAGTTAGCATTGAATGCATTAATGATTTGCATGAAGTGAATTGAAAAGTTGTCGGCCACTCCTATCCTTGACTCAATTAAATTAAATTAAATCAATTATTGTCTTCACATGTGATATTTGACAACCATGTGCATCATCTGAACATATAGTAAAGGTCCAATAGATATATTCATATTTAACATCACATGTGATACTGATCCTATGTTTCATTCAAACCGATTAATGGCAACACAAACATCAATCATCGGCACAGATTGGCATATATCATCATTCATTACCCACTAACAGTTAATATTCAATTATCAATCATCATGTCAACCGATCAATCTGTGCCATCGAACTAACTTATATTATATAATACTATCCCATGATTCAACAAGTTATATATTCAGTATGCATGGAACCCTAGTCATCCTTGACTAATGATAGCACTTATCACATTATATCCAATTTAAAAACACATATAGCCACACATGACTTCTGACAACCACATGCCAATATGAGAACAATAGCCGACAATTATGAAGGATCCTTATTCGATTGATTACATTTTCAAGACATCACATATGCAAACAAAATCATCATTCTATCTCCAAACAAATCACATAGCAGCCGATCTACATACATGCAATTCATTCAACACACATAACCGTTTGCAGATCACAAATAACAATCATCCAATATAAAGTTGACAACAAACTGATCACCGAGATGATACTAACCCGTTAAAACAAGAGGCTAGCAACGGTTCCTAGAGAGTTAGAGTTTGCCTGCCGTCGGGTTCAAAGGAAAACAATAGAGGGAGAGGCGATGTGATTAGGGTTCGTCTAATAAAACATTTGCGTATACATTAAGGTTGCTACTGGGCCGTAGCCCATGTGTTGTTTTCGCCAGCCCACTTCAAGAGGGGGTTGATTTCGGGTGGGATGTGTTTTCGGGTGAGGGGTTGTTTTGCAAGGAATACATGTTTTAATTATTGTACAATTTATTATACAAGATACGTATAGCACATTCACACGTAATATACACACCATGAATCTACAACCAACACGTGTATTGCACATCAAGTAATTATTAAACACACTTAGCAAATAAGTACGAAGTTAAATCGGATCGAGACATTGAAAACTCGGGTTGTCACAAATTGGGCTTTGCCCATGTAGGAAACCTTAGCCCAAGTTGCAAACCTTATGTTATATAAACAAAGTTATGCTTTAGGGTTTAGGTTGATCAGCCAAAAACAGAGTTTGAGAGAGATTTCGTGAGAGACTAGAGTCTTGGATGAATTTGGGTTGTTAGGGTTTTGATTGATTGTAATTCTTGTGATTGATAATCAATAGAATCCCGGTTTGAATTGGAATTCTGTTCTTCTGCTTGTTTCTTTGATATTCTGATCAAGAGGATTCCACACTCTTGATTGGATTGAGAATTATGTAAAGATTCATACAAATAGGGGACCTACAATTGGTATCAAAGCATTAGGCTCTTGAAGGCTCGGTTCAGAATTGTGCTTGCAGAAACAGGGAGTTTTTTTTTCGAAATTTTTTGAAACCTGACAATTAGGGTTTCGAAATTTTTGGCTGGTTTGATAAATATTTTCAAAATTTTGGCTGTTTTTGATCTTCTGCTTTGTTTGATTGCTGTTTTGTAGGATTTCTAGAAAGAATTTGTTGATTCTGGAAAAGTTTTCGGCTGATAGACTTGAAGATTCGAAGACTGTTCTTCGTGTTTTTCGATCAGTTCTTCATATTTTTCAAAAATATTGTGCTGATTAGGTTGTCTAGTTTTGCAGATTTGTGTTGGTGAGGAGATAGAATCTTCAAAAAGTTTGAACAGATTAAGTTTCCAGATTTACTGGTTCAGCAAATTTAATAGTCCAGCGAATTTGGGACTTAATATCTCGGTAATCGGCAAAATTAAATCCAAAGGCGACTTTGGTAACCGTATAATTTTCCATAGCGAAATTATTACGGTGTTTGGCGACTTTACTGGTCATCGAAATAGCGAAATTAACCAGCGAAATTGACCCATCATAATTAAACTAGCGAAATTGACCCATAATTAAACCAGCGAAATTGATCCAGCATAATTAAACCAGCGAAATTAACAGCATAATTAAAGTGGTGGAATATTTTCTAGCAAGCGTCGATAAAATTTGACTGTTTCGCAAATAGAAATTGATCAGTATCTCGTTTCTCTAAACCGTCTGCACCGTTAAATTCCTTGCAATTTTAGGACAAAAAAATATGGAAAATCCTGAATCCGGTTTTCGACATTATATATCATTGGATTCGTCCTTTCGAGACGATTCTAACAGTGTAATTTGGTAACCAATGTTTTCGGAGATATTTTGTACGGTATTATCAGTCTGCAATGTTTAAAATGTCAAACATGTCTACTTTGAATGAGCTTTTGAAAATGGAGCTTGAAGTTGTCACTACCAACAAACCGCCTAAGATGATGAAGGTGGAAAATTATTTGACATGGAAGGATCGTTTTCAATCCTTCATTGAATATCAGGACACACACATGTGGATATGTATTGAAGATGGGTACACAAACCCAACACATGACTTTGAGGGCAGACCACGTAGAACTGCCTATATGAACATGGAAGAGGCTGATAAAAAGATGTATGAGGCTGAAAAGAGAGCCTTGGCTGCAATAAAGATGTCCTTACCTAATAGCATCAAGCATACATTCAAGAAGTACACTAATTCAATGGATATGTGGGATGCATTAGAAAAGCGATATACGGGAAACACAGATGTCAAGAAAAACAAAGTTGATCTACTGAAGAACCAGTTTGCTGTTTTCAAGTACATGAAACATGAGTCACTTGAGGACATTATCACTCGATACTACCATCTGATGTCGGAAATGGAAAATTATGAGATAGAGTGCTACACTGACGTAGAAAAGAATGACAAGTTGCTCGATGCCTTACCTACTAAAAGGGATATCTACACTCTCATGATCAAGGGAGAAGCAGATTATGAGACAAAAGAGCTTGAAGAAGTTGTAGGAAAGCTGAGAGCTTATGAGCTCAGTATGAAGAAGAAAGACACTGGATATGATCAGGTTCAAGATCCAACAATTTACAATGGGCTTACATCTTATTCACTCACAATGCTTCTAGCGACTCTGCTACTGCGTTTCTATCGTGTGAGAATGAGCAGGTCACTGTGAATGAGGATGGTGATGTGTGTTGTGTAGCTGCTTCAGGAGGATCAACAGGAACCAAGAGAACATCAGCCTCTAAGCAGAGTAGTAGTGCTAAGTCGATGCCTATGAGTGTGAAGTCTGCTGAAGAACATCTGGCTCTACTTGCCTCATTCGTTGCTTCTTATGAGAACTATATTCAGGGGAAAATATCTGATCCTGCTACTTTAGATGAAGACTATGATGAGATTGACCCTGATGATCTTGAAGAGATGGATTTGCAATGGCAAATGGCCATGATTTCTAAACGAGTGAAGAGATTCATGAACAGAACAGGAAGGAAGTTTGTAGGGAGGACTGTTGGTTTCGACAAGACCAAAGTGAGGTGCTTTAACTGTCAAAGTTATGGGCATTTCGCTAGGGAATGCCAAAAAAAAGCAAGAGACTTCGAGTCAGAGTTCAAACAACAGGAATGCATCAAACAATTCTAGCTCAAAGGCTTTGATCTCTACAGCACGGGAAGGTTCATATGATTGGAGTATTCATCTAGAAGATAATGAAAATGCCACTCAGGCATTCATGGCAGAGATAGTGCCAATTGTTGATGATGAAGCTACTGTGGGAGATGCTGAAGAAAAAGTGGCTACTGAGGTGAAAATAGAGAGTAAAACTGAAGAAGAGAAGGGTGATCAGATAAAAGATGCTGAAGAGGTAAAGCAAAATTCTGACCATGAAAAGTAAGCTGAAGAAAAGGAAGCTAAATACAAAAGAATGGAAGCTCAACTTGCAGCGCTAATGTCCAATCTTGACAAACAAATAGGAGAGGTACAGTCTAACTCTGTGTATTTAAAATGTCGTGAACTGCAGGGTGAGGTAGACAGGTTGTCAACACAAAACCAAAGTCTGGTGGGCGAGATGTCTAACATTAAAGAATCTAACTTTTTTGCCAAAAGAAACGAATCTTTATACTTGCAGAAAATAAAAGGTTATGAAAGTAAAATTGAAGCGTTCACCTGCAAATTAAACGAAAAACTTCAAGTCATAGACTTAGCTCATGAAATGATGGCTGAGAAAACAAAAGAGGTTTCTGAAAAATGCAAAGAGTTGTCAGATGCACAACTCAAAATTGTTGAACTTGAAAAGAAATTAGGTCAATTCAGGGACTCTACTTTTGTTATGAAACACATGATGGGTGGCTTGAAGAAAAGTAATGACAAAACCAGTGTGGGATTCCATGGTTTCAATGAAGTTCCACCTCCTGTTAGTCATGACTATTCTTTCTTGCCTAATGAAGATGAGCTCATGGACTTTGTGTCAACATCACCAAGTAGTTCCACATCAAGTCAAGGAAATGTGTCTGTGAGTGATGATGCTAAGATGGATAATAATAGCAAACCTGTTTTGAAAAAGAAAACTTCACATCCCAAGAATAACAATCCAACTTTTGTTAAAAAGGTTAATTTTGTTCAAGGAAGTGACATGAAAAACGAAACAGCTGTTATTGAAAACGAATCTAATGTAGAGTTTGCTAAAAACAAAAATAAAGAAAATTCTGAAACTAAGCAAACTGACCCAAATCCTTCTAAGGCATCATCATCAAAACCAGAATCTAGTTCAAAGGCTTTAGACAAGAAGTCTTCAAAAATAAGATCGTGCTTCAAGTGTCACACAAAGGGACATGTAGCTAGCTGCTATCCTAATAAAAAGAATGAAGCACAAGTGAGTGAGAAAAAGGGAGAGAAGTCACCAGAAAAGAGTGGTGATAAAAAGGAGAGAGAGTCCAACTCACCAAAGAAGTCAGCACCTAAGCAACCAGAGGGTGTTGCTGTTGGTGTAGATAAGGCTGAAAAAGGAACTCCACAAGTTCCTCGTTTTCAAAGAAATCAACCAAGATTTCAGCCTAAATCTCCACCAGGCAGATGTGAGAGACCTAGAAGCAGTTAACCTAGAATGAACAATTATAATTCTAATAATTTCAGAAGTCAAGGTCAATATCAAAATCGATACCAAAATGATGGTGGTTGAACTTTTTATAACAATGGCTTTAGAAATTACAACAATAATGCTTCTTGGAATCAAAATTCAAGGTACCAAAATCAAAATTTCCAAAGGTCAAATAGTCCAAACACATATAGGAACCCTCAGGACTAAAGACCTAGTGGAAATCAAAATGAAATTCCATCAACAGGTCTGAGATCCAAGACTCCAGTCAGGAGTAATGGATATTGGATGGATGTTCCAGTAGTTGGTGAATTTGGACGACGCAAGACCATTAAGGCTTAGGTCCCCCAATCTAACTAATTTCTTGGTTGGTGTGTGCAGGAGCTGCTAAGGAGGATTATCAACTTATGGTATGTTGATAGTGGCTGCTCCAGGCACATGATGGGGGATGCGAGATTGTTAAATGAGTTTGAAGATTATGATGGTGGAAATGTAAATTTTGCGGGTGCTAAAGGTGGTAGAATTACATGACGAGGAAAAGTGACCAATGGGAAGATCACACTGGACAAAGTGAACTATGTTGTGACACCTGTGCCTCCACAGCCATCAAACAAATACTGTATCAATGAAATATTGTATTTCACACTTGGGACATGTATAAATATGTGTATCCTTTGCACATATCAATTGTTATTCGATTTCAAGCCTTAAATCGCTTTCTGGAAGGTTATACGCGCACTGATGCGTAAATATAACCCGTTTAATGCAACGAACACTCCGGAATAGTGAAATAGGCTTAACATACCTTAAATAACCTTTACATAACTTAGAAATAAGTTTTAAAGGCTTTGGTATGGCAAAATCGAGTTAAATCGCTTACAGGGACTAAATTTGACAAACTGCGAAAGTATGCCAATTTGAACTGTAACAGACATTCCGGAACATGACCATAAGTTAAACATACCATAAATATCCTTTACATAGCTTAGAAATAGGCTTTGAGGGGTTCGGTGTGCTAAAATAAACTTTTGGGTCATTCAGGGACTAAAAGCGTCAAAAAGTGCACAAGTTTGCACTTTCGCGCATATCTCGCGTTCTGAATACATCCGGACATCCAAAAATTTATGTAAGCACTAAAATATTTTATTTTAGTGTTTGGCATGAGAAAAATCCATTCGTCGCGCAATTTGGATCGTTTTTCGCGCTTATACGCATTCAGTCGTAATTAAGCGAACATCGCGTTCGTACGACCAAACGAACCAACATCCGGCATATTGTTGAGCATGTTTCATGTCCACAATGTTTAGACATCATGTTAGGGCCGTAAAGTTGGCCTAACGGGCCTTAAACATGTCGAAAATGGCTTAAACACATAACAGGGACTGAAACTGCAACTTTTGAAACCTGTTTCTGATCTGTGCAGCCCAGGGGGGCCGCGTAAGATTTAGTTGTCACTTACGCGGGCCGCGAGGCCCCTTCTGACCAGATTAAATGTTCCAAACAGGCTGTTAACAGCTGTTTACCACTCCTAATCCCTTGCACATGGTATTTCTCAATACTAGGGGCTCACATGGTATTGTAAAACCACTATCTTGAGGTGTAAGGCCAAGATCAAAGCACGATTTCCCAGAAGCGATCCTAACGGTTCGAGAAACACTATAAATACCCAACCCCCCTTCCATTCAAAACCCACCAAATCTGATCTAAATGCTCTAAGTTGAGGCCTATGCTTCATACCTGAGCTATTCGATCACGATTTGCTTGCGGGGACCCTTTGTAAGTGTTCCTTCTTTCTTTTATTGCTTTTCGAGTCCGAAATTCAAACTATGTTTGACTTTCGGCGTTGACCAGTCAATGGTCAACGCGAAGTTCGTTTGAACTTCATAACGTGATCGTAATCACGAGGGTTATAGTCCCTAGTGGCTATACCTACTGATTACCACGTTATCTAGACTCAGTGACGAGTCGTAGTTTGGGTCAAAATACGCCTTTACGCGTATTTTGTAACCAAACTACTCTAGGATATCAAAACCGTTTGTTTTGATATCAAAACCTATTTTCTAAACATGCTCTAGCATGTTTAGCTCATCGCTTTTTAGTTTAGTGCTTATATAGGGTCGTAAGGTAAGCGATCTAAACAATCGCTTATACTTTCAAACCCGACCCGTTTGGTCGATCTTTAGGATCCGACCAAACAAATTAGGTGACCATAGTGTATAGGGAATAACCTTCCGAGGTTATACCATATGGTCGCTTCGTTTAAGTAGTTGTATGATAGGTAGTTTATATGCCTTAGGTAAATTACCAAAATGCCCTTTTTACGCCAAATTTCATTTTTAGCATATGTAACATAACTTATGACATCTAAACTGATTTAACAACAATATTAAACATGTAGAGGCATATTTTACTTATCATAGGACTAGTTAGGCGGTCCGAACGCGTTTCACGCGAACGACGCGTTAAAGTAGCATAAGCTACCTAAACGGGTCGTGATGGGTCGTAAGCACTTAGGTTAGGTTTCATTTTAGTATGTAGGCTTGTTAAACCATATTACACGAGTCTCCATACTGGTTTGGTTTACGAACCCTCATTCTATCTGATCCTCCGATCTAGGTCCGGTTTATTAACATAGTTACCTATATTAGGTGCCGTTTGATATCCGCGATCTCTAGCATTGTTTGGTTGTTACTCAAGGACTACTAAGCAATCTCAAGTGAGTACATAGACCCCTCTTTTACAGTTTTCAAACTGTTTTGGGGTGAAACACATGTGCCTACTTGTTACTTTCATGCTTTCCTGTTTTCACATCATATACTTGCTATGTTTATTAGTACATTTATAGTACATGATTTCAATACATTTTATGCTAGGTATGCCCATTGTGTGCATACTTAGTACATCACTTTACAATACATTTTACGCTATGTATGCCCATTGTGTGCATACTTAGTACATCACTTTACAACACATTTTATGCTATGTATGCCATTGTGTGCATACTTAGTACATCACTTTACAATACATTTCATGCTATGTACGCCCATTGTGTGCATACTTAGTACATTATTTTACATTACGTTCTATGCTATGTATGCCCATTGTGTGCATACTTAGTACATTTATTATTCATCACATGCTTACATTTTGATATGATATTTGGTTTGTTTTGATGGATCAATATACATTCATTAACACCGATCATGCCGTTCGTTAGTAGGTAGTGGTACCATAGGAATTGACAACTCCCGTTCCTGAATCCTAGGTAGGTTTGGATGGAAGGAATGACCGAATTCGATACACATAACTTAGATAAACCTTTAAATTTGTTTAAGGGTTTATCGCCACAGTCTCAAGGCTTGGATGTATGCATCCTCACAATACCGTATAGATGTCTGTATTAATATAGCATGCATTTCCACAAAACATAGCTTTGATTTAAACCATGTTTTACTTCAATACTTTGTTTTTATGCATATGGTTTAGTTGATATATTTCACTAGCCATACATATCATTTTGGTTACACATTACATGATTTACATTTGACACATAAACATTATTGACATTGGTTATACATTACATGACTTACATCTTGACATAAACATTTTGACATATTATTCAATACATTTGGCAATTGGTTTAAACATAGACATCTTACATTGTTGGTTTGGTTTGAGTAAGTGATTTAAGTAACGAGGCGTGTGTAATATGATACAAGCATGGTGGATACGCCGCTGGTACTTCCTATATATAAGTGATTGTATGGTATTACATATCGTAGCGTTATTTGAATCATTTCAATTTGGACATTTAACATTTTATACAAGTAACATACTTTTCACAATACATTGTTTTACAAACAACTTAATTTATACAAACTCATTTCTCATGGTTATTCACTTAACCATGTATTATTCTTTTATACATATATATATCATTTGGTTTATTTATCACTTTTCAAATGATTTACAAGACAAAGCAAATTACAAGGTTCATGACTAAACATTTTCTTAAACATAAGTCATGAATCCTATTTTCACAAAACCTATGTATCTCACAGGCATTTTTATGCTGACGTACCTATTTTCACATGTGTTTCAGGATATGATGCATAGGATTTATCAAGATACACTTAGGCGGACTTGGGCCTTAGCGACAATAAAAGATGCAAGACTAGTTATTCATGTTATGTTTCTTTGATTGTCAACACATTGTAACTCTTTTAATCAATAAAACAATATTTCAATTTCCATGTGTTATGAAACAATGATTCTGTTACAACACTCCCCGACGTTTTCGCCACGTTTTGTTGTTTTACGTGGTCGGGGTGTGACAGAAAAGTTGGTATCAGAGCCCATGGTTATAGGGAATTAGGTTATTAGTAATACTTTGACCTAGTCTATAACCGTCCTAGGACCCTAACGCGAGTTTACTTGCGTTTAGTCATAAAACAATACTGTCACCTATCCTTAGGTGACAACCACAACAAGAACACAAATTTCAAAACCACTTTGAAAAGCAATCATCTGTTCTAGGATGATTGATTACCAGGTTTTGAACCCTCTGTTAGAAGGTTTTGAACCCCTTTGAATTTTCAAAATCTCGTCAAAGTTTGGGTCTTATAATGTGAACACGTGCAAACTGGAAGGGTGAATGCCGGTACCCTGAGTTTTCTCTCGAAGGCTAGAGTGTTCGTACAAATCCGCATTATCGGACCAGTCACTCTTACCTGGGAACTCTTGGGGTGAGTGTTCACTTATAGGCGAGCATGTCTTCGGTGATACATTAATATGATCCGCTTACTTTGATTTATCACCGTCTCATTTGTTTGCCTTAGTTAACAAACAAATGATCGCAATTTTCATGCGTTACCATTCTGTTTTGATTATCCAATAACCTTTCACCTGTTTCTTCCTATGTCTTTCATTTTCTTCTAGAATGTCTCTTCCTCTCAGCAACGGTCAAATGTCTGAGCAAACAGCCAAATTTGCCCAGCAAATAGGCGAAGTGATTCTGAGGACAGTGGATTTAGGCATTGCCTTGTCTCGTCTCAACAATGAAGCCACTCAAGAGCCACCGAAGGAAGCAGAAGTCAAGCCTGCACCAAAATCAAGGAAGCGTAAGGCTTCAAGGAAACCCGTAGCGGTTGCACCAAAATAGGCAGGACCTAGTCAGGTGACAGCATCACCAACCAAGAAGCGGTACAAAGGAACTGTTCCCTTGTGCAAACGATGCAACTGTCATCATTCGAACCTCTTACTCTGCTTCAAATGTACCTACTGTGGACGGTGGGGACATCTGATTAACATATGCCGCTTTGCCATCCATAACAAAGCTGCTATAAACCTTGCTGCTACCCAACTCCAAGTCAACCCCACCCAAGCTCGTTTTTCGTCTGGTACTTGCTACAACTGTGGCGAGATGATCCATTTCAGGAACAACTGCCCGAAGATTGTCAGTGAAAATCCAACCCTTGGATGAGCAGTTGGCTGAACAAAGGACATTGCTGTCTTATGCCTTTGTTTCTTTTGTTTTCTTGTATTGTGAAACAATATGCCTCGTTCATAAATAAAAGTTGTTGTTCACAATTCTGATATACAAGTATAGTTACATGTGTGTATGGTATTTCCCTATAATACCTACATTAAGGAACTAAGTTCCTTACAAACTACTTTTGTGAATTTCCCATTTTTGTGTTTACTCATGATTCCCTCAAAAAATTTTAAGTACTCGTTTCATTCCAGGAGACGAAGTACAAGAAATAAAGGGAAATATGAGTAATCGTGCTTTTTGCACATCTATGCCATTAAATCCTTGGTTAGATAACTAAGGGTATTTCAATCTCATACCCATTATGTTCTGACTTTTTCAACATGCATAACATAAGTTTTTCAAAACAACCTCCATGATTTCAAAAACATTGTCTATGTTTTCAAAAATAACCTTCATGACTTCAAAATGTTATCAATACAATATATATCAAATGCATAATTACAAAAGCATCATTCATGTTTTCAAAAACCTTATACATAATTTCAAAATTCATCTCGCATGATTTAAAACATTTTTTTTATATATATACCTACCTAATACACCTACTTTATGATTTCAAAAGTATTATATATAAGGTTTCAAAAACATTAAACTCATTTTCTTAAAAGAACCCCATGCATAGTTTTCAAAAATATTTTCCTCATACATAACTTAACCTTCAAATTCCGCTTCATATGTCACCTTGGCATATCAAGCATCTCAACTTCATAAGCATTTTTACTTCATGTTTTGACTTAAGAACATCCAGTGCAAGGTTTCAAAACATCTTCAACTTCAAAAAAAAATCCATATGGGATCTTTTATCTTTCACATTTAGACCCTTGTGGATGATTATCATTCAAATCAGAGTCCTTAATTGGATTCCTTATGTACCTAAATTCGAACATTTCGGTTCATTATAATCGAAATCGAATTTTTCTTTTAAAAATCTCTCTATCTTTATAGTTAGATTCTTGATAATGTTTAAAGTACCAAATGAAATCCACGAGATGGATTCCTAGTGTGCTTTAAATACATGTGCTCTGTTAGCAAAAAAAATTAACAAATAAACAATCTTTGTGGTTATACGACTATGTGTTTATGCATCTTGTGTTTTCTTTTAAGCATTTTGTGTTTTGTATACTCTGGATATTCGTTATCCAAATCCTCGTAGAATCTTTCATATCTTCATATGAGGGATTCGTAGTAGGATATTCAAAAAGGTACTACCTTAAATACTTAATGGGCTTCTATGTAATAGTTAAGACCCTTGGATTATATAGTACCACTCCATGATTCATAAGAGACCCTTTTAGGGGTCTAGTAAAAAAGATTGATTCAAAAATCTGGTTAAGAATGACATGTGATGATATAAGCTGAAAAGACTCCTTGGTTGTCTATTAAAATCATTTATTGATTTAATAAAAGAGACCCTATGGTGGTCTAGTCACACTCATCACAGGTTTGTTCATTTGGTTTTCTCCTACACATTATAAAATAGACTGTGTGAACTATGCAAGGAATTGCCTAATTATGGACGCGTACATAATTACGAAATTTAGTGCACAGAAACCCAGTAAGATTTATTATGTGTAAGAACCGATAGTGACAACAATAACAAAATGAGAACGATGTAATGGAGGTACGGTGGACGCACCAATGACGCTTCATATACTTGTATATAAGTATCCCTCTTACATTGCAAGCATGATGTTATTAAAGTTACTAGAATTTCAGAACCCTAACCAATGTTGTTCGATCTTTTCAACTTCATGTTTTAAACTCTCACAAGTTTCCTCTAAATAAAATTTCGGGACGAAATTTCCTAAAGTAGGGGAGACTGTGACACCTGTGCCTCCACAGCCATCAAACAAATACTGTATCAACGAAATATTGTATTTCATACTTGGTACATGTATAAATATGTGTATCCTTTGCACATATCAATTCTTATTCGATTTCAAGCCTTAAATCGCTTTCTGGAAGGTTATACGCGCACTGATGCGTAAATATAACCCGTTTAATGCAACGAACACTCCGGAATAGTGAAATAGGCTTAACATACCTTAAATAACCTTTACATAACTTAGAAATAAGTTTTAAAGGCTTTGGTATGGCAAAATCGAGTTAAATCGCTTACAGGGACTAAATTTGACAAACTGCGAAAGTATGCCAATTTGATCTGTAACAAACATTCCGGAACATGACCATAAGTTAAACATACCATAAATATCCTTTACATAGCTTAGAAATAGGCTTTGAGGGGTTCGGTGTGCTAAAATAAACTTTTGGGTCATTCAGGGACTAAAAGCGTCAAAAAGAGCACAAGTTTGCACTTTCGCGCATATCTCGCGTTCTGAATACATCCGGACATCCAAAAATTTATGTAAGCACTAAAATATTTTATTTTAGTGTTTGGCATCAGAAAAATCCATTCCTCGCGCAATTCGGATCGTTTTTCGCGCTTATGCGCATTCCGTCGTAATTAAGGGAACATCGCGTTCGTACGACCAAACGAACCAACATCCGGCATATTTTTGAGCATGTTTCATGTCCACAATGTTTAGACATCATGTTAGGGCCTTAAAGTTGGCTTAACGGGCCTTAAACATGTCGAAAATGGCTTAAACACATAACAGGGACTGAAACTGCAACTTTTGAAACCTGTTTCTGATCTGTGCAGCCCAGGCGGGCCGCGTAAGATTTAGTTGTCACTTACGTGGGCTGCGAGGCCCCTTCTGAACAGATTAAATGTTCCAAACAGGCTGTTAACAGCTGTTTACCACTCCTAATCCCTTGCACATGGTATTTCTCAATACTAGGGGCTCACATGGTATTGTAAAACCACTATCTTGAGGTGTATGGCCAAGATCAAAGCACGATTTCCCAGAAGCGATCCTAACGGTTCGAGAAACACTATAAATACCCAACCCCCCTTCCATTCAAAACCCACCAAATCTGATCTAAATGCTCTAAGTTGAGGCCTATGCTTCATACCTGAGCTATTCGATCACGATTTGCTTGCGGGGACCCTTTGTAAGTGTTCCTTCGTTCTTTTATTGCTTTTCGAGTCCGAAAGTCAAACTATGTTTGACTTTCGGCGTTGACCAGTCAATGGTCAACGCGAAGTTCGTTTGAACTTCATAACGTGATCGTAATCACGAGGGTTATAGTCCCTAGTGGCTATACCTACTGATTACCACGTTATCTAGACTCAGTGACGAGTCGTAGTTTGGGTCAAAATACGCCTTTACGCGTATTTTGTAACCAAACTACTCTAGGATATCAAAACCGTTTGTTTTGATATCAAAACCTATTTTCTAAACATGTTCTAGCATGTTTAGCTCGTCGCTTTTTAGTTTTGTGCTTATAAAGGGTCGTAAGGTAAGCGATCTAAACAATCGCTTATACTTTCAAACCCGACCCGTTTGGTCGATCTTTAGGATCCGACCAAACACATTAGGTGACCATAGTGTATAGGGAATAACCTTCCGAGGTTATACCTTATGGTCGCTTCGTTTAAGTAGTTGTATGATAGGTAGTTTATATGCCTTAGGTAAATTACCAAAATGCCCTTTTTACGCCAAATTTCATTTTTAGCATATGTAACATAACTTATGACATCTAAACTGATTTAACAACAATATTAAACATGTAGAGGCATATTTTACTTATCATAGGACTAGTTAGGCGGTCCGAACGCGTTTCACGCGAACGACGCGTTAAAGTAGCATAAGCTACCTAAACGGGTCGTGATGGGTCGTAAGCACTTAGGTTAGGTTTCATTTTAGTATGTAGGCTTGTTAAACCATATTACACGAGTCTCCATACTCGTTTGGTTTACGAATCCTCATTCTATCCGATCCTCCGATCTAGGTCCGGTTCGTTAACATAGTTACCTATATTAGGTGCCGTTTGATATCCGCGATCTCTAGGATTGTTTGGTTGTTACTCAAGGACTACTAAGCAATCTCAAGTGAGTACATAGACCCCTCTTTTACTGTTTTCAAACTGTTTTGGGGTGAAACACATGTGCCTACTTGTTAGTTTCATGCTTTCCTGTTTTCACATCATATACTTGCTATGTTTATTAGTACATTTATAGTACATGATTTCAATACATTTTATGCTAGGTATGCCAATTGTGTGCATACTTAGTACATCACTTTACAATACATTTTATGCTATGTATGCCCATTGTGTGCATACTTAGTACATCACTTTACAACACATTTTATGCTATGTATGCCCATTTTGTGCATACTTAGTACATCACTTTACAATACATTTCATGCTATGTACGCCCATTGTGTGCATACTTAGTACATTATTTTACATTACATTCTATGCTATGTATGCCCATTGTGTGCATACTTAGTACATTTATTATTCATCACATGCTTACATTTTGATATGATATTTGGTTTGTTTTGATGGATCAATATACATTCATTAACACCGATCATGTCGTTCGTTAGTAGGTAGTGGTACCATAGGAATTGACAACTCCCGTTCCTGAATCCTAGGTAGGTTTGGATGGAAGGAATGACCGAATTCGATACACATAACTTAGATAAACCTTTAAATTTGTTTAAGGGTTTATCGCCACA
This sequence comes from Helianthus tuberosus, assembly GCA_030545235.1. Lineage (NCBI taxonomy): Eukaryota > Viridiplantae > Streptophyta > Magnoliopsida > Asterales > Asteraceae > Helianthus > Helianthus tuberosus. Next base: position 127,047,127 of record CM060357.1, on the reverse strand, counting down.
GTCTCAAGGCTTGGATGTATGCATCCTCACAATACCGTATAGATGTCTGTATCAGTATAGCATGCATTTCCACAAAACATAGCTTTGATTTAAACCATGTTTTACTTCAATACTTTGTTTTTATGCATATGGTTTAGTTGATATATTTCACTAGCCATACATATCATTTTGGTTACACATTACATGATTTACATTTGACACATAAACATTATTGACATTGGTTATACATTACATGACTTACACCTTGACATAAACATTTTGACATATTATTCAATACATTTGGCAATTGGTTTAAACATAGACATCTTACATTGTTGGTTTGGTTTGAGTAAGTGATTTAAGTAACGAGGCGTGTGTAATATGATACAAGCATGGTGGATACGCCGCTGGTACTTCCTATATATAAGTGATTGTATGGTATTACATATCGTAGCGTTATTTGAATCATTTCAATTTGGACATATAACATTTTATACAAGTAACATACTTTTCACAATACATTGTTTTACAAACAACTTAATTTATACAAACTCATTTCTCATGGTTATTCACTTAACCATGTATTATTCTTTTATACATATATATATCATTTGGTTTATTTATGACTTTTCAAATGATTTACAAGACAAAGCAAATTACAAGGTTCATGACTAAACATTTTCTTAAACATAAGTCATGAATCCTATTTTCACAAAACCTATGTATCTCACAGGCATTTTTATGCTGGCGTACCTATTTTCATATGTGTTTCAGGATATGATGCATAGGATTTATCAAGATACACTTAGGCGGACTTGGGCCTTAGCGACAATAAAAGATGCAAGACTAGTTATTCATGTTATGTTTCTTTGATTGTCAACACATTGTAACTCTTTTAATCAATAAAACAATATTTCAATTTCCAAGTGTTATGAAACAATGATTCTGTTACAACACTCCCCGACGTTTCCGCCACGTTTTGTTGTTTTACGTGGTCGGGGTGTGACAGAAAAGTTGGTATCAGAGCCCATGGTTATAGGGAATTAGATTATTAGTAATACTTTGACCTAGTCTATAACCGTCCAAGGACCCTAACGCGAGTTTACTTGCGTTTAGTCATAAAACAATACTGTCACCTATCCTTAGGTGACAACCACAACAAGAACACAAATTTCAAAACCACTTTGAAAAGCAATCATCTGTTCTAGGATGATTGATTACTAGGTTTTGAACCCTCTGTTAGAAGGTTTTGAACCCCTTTGAATTTTCAAAATCTCGTCAAAATTAAACTTATTTAGTAAACGATCCCGAGCCCGAGTTTCACTTATCGAGCTCGCGAGCCTATAAAGTTTATTATTTATATTTAATATACTAATTAATAGATAATAAACAAGCCGAGTCCAAGCCAAGCTCGAACATGAGAAAATACAAACGAACTCGAACATGAGAAAATACAAACGAGCCAAGCTCGAGCTTTGAAAACAAAGTTCGAATCGAGCCGAGCTCTTATAAGTTAATCGTGCGCGAGCTCGAGCCTGGTCAGGAGGACAACCTAAAAAATAGTATAACAAAAATATAATTAAACTAAACATATATGATGCAAGAAAAGTAATTTAAAATTAATGGACTTAAGAATAAATGCTCCAACAAAATAATATAAAAATAGATTTGCTTCAACTCTCAAGTCTCCACCAGCAGAAGTAGCAGCGGAAATCTTCTGACTAAATTCAGAATCCCCTTTCTTGTTCCAAATCCATTTTCACAGATCGTCCCCATTCTCTCTCTGCAATCCAGTCACTACTCTCTCTGACAAAAATGGATCATCATCTAATCCACATTGTTTTTTGACTGCAAGTTGGTGAGTTCACGCAAAAACCCTTCTTCAATTTCGCTCTTTATGTCCTCCGATCTTTCGATCATATGTGAACACTAGTTTTGATCATTCATATGTTCTGGTTTGCGAAATTTGTTGTTTATTTATTTATTTTTTTGTTCTAAGCGATACGGATCCTTTGAATTATTTGATTTTATGTGGACAATAGTTTGCTGCTTGTAGAACTTGCGATTGATTTTTTTGATTCGATTAAAGTTACGGGTTTGATGGATCGTATTGATTGATTTTTTTTTGGTTTTTGATGGATCGTACATCTGCATGTACGAATTTTGCTTGATTGAGATGAATTTGCTGTTTCTGTTGCATAGATTTTGTGTATGATCGATCTTCAATTAATCGATCTTTATTTCGAATTTTAAAAGCAGTTTTTTGAATTATTTTCCCTAATTTTTGTATCATTTTATGTTTATAAATCAAGTAATTATGAACTTGTATGTGTGTGCATTAATATTTGAATTCTGATCAGTAAAATTATCATTAATACATGTGATTGAAAGTTCTTCACTTATTGGTTTGAAATAGATTTTTTTTATACAAACTATTATCCCTAATTTTTGCATCATTTTACGTTTATAAATCAAGTAATTATGAACTTGTATGTGTGTGGAATTGGGTATTTTTTTTTTTATTTATTTTTTTTTTTTGTAGAATGATGAATCAAAATTATCATTAATACATGTTATCAAAAGTTCTTCACTTGTTTGTTTGAAAAGGTATTTTTTTATACAAACTAATGCACCATGGAATTTATATTTTGCAATGATGCATATTTGATTTTGTACTTGGATTCTGAATTTAAATCTTTTACATATACGATGCGTTATTTCATGTTTCAGACATCAGAACATTTTACACATTATGTAAAATTCATAGTTTGAAAAAAAAATTCTAAAGACAAAAGGTTGTTTATGTTGTTTATTGTTTGTTTATGTTGTTTATTGTTGGCAGCGGAAGTTTGATATCATCATAGGTATGATTATCAGAACTTGATTCACCGAATTCGTTGGTTGAATTCATATTGATCAAGCAATAAATAACAACACATTCTTAGAGAGATTATAAGAACAAGAAAGATGGATATTGTATTGAATATCTTGGTGCCGGTTATTATTGCCGGCAAATGTATATATATACATATGTAAGGGACAGTTAGTCCGGTGGTTATTTTGGCGGGAATAACTACCTTTGAAACGGTGTCTTTCAACCGCCATGTCCCTACACTTATTCGGTACTATTACATATACAAACATAAGTATAATAACGTTATATTATCCTAATACACATAATATATAAATATAATCAAGTTTATATTCGAACACACTCCCCTAAACTGGATTATATTCACGGGAATGCATGAGAACAATTCGATTAGCTTCATTTACAGCCTTTTCAGGCAAAGCTTGCCTGAAATCGAATCGCCGTCGCTTTTGAAGTTTCTTCATTCATGTCCATTCGTTCCCAGCAAACAGAGCGTAATGCTCTCCTTCTTCTTCCGGTATGCATCCATCACTCAGCGATCTTCCTCCCAGTTCAGCAACTTCGCCTCTTGTTTCAGAGTAACCTTAACCTTGGCTGTTGGAGTCTCCCCTGTTCACAGTTTTGCCTTCCCTAACATTCTCCTGAGTTGTCTTGAACTTGTAGTAATACACGATAACATCCAAATACATTGCATACATTATTCTCATAAAATCTCCATCATGATAGTCATACCCCATATCTTTTGAAACTAATGCCCATAAATTGTTCGAAGTTACATTCCTATGACCGCCTTCTCTTTTCACCACCATGTAAAGTTCAAGCAAGTTAACCTTTCGATTATCACTCATATAAGCAGATATTGGTCTTGTTGTAATTCCCAACTTCATTCTTATGAACTAGTCTATCATCTATTCGAACTTAATTTCTAATTCATACTTGTATTTTCTGACGTAATCGCTGTCTTCTAACATTTCTAGTAGGGCTTTGCAGTCTTGGAACTCATTGAATTTCATTGCTTGTAAAATCATTACGTTCCAATCTGGTTCATTGGAAGATAGATTCAGTTTCTCGAAATAATCATTGAAGTAATCAGTTTTGTATGCTTCATGTTCTGATTGCCTGTTTATTATTGACTGTTTTTCTCTTGTTCCGATTTCATCTTCTCTGGTTAAACCGGTTATATCATTCTTTCTGTTCACAACGGGTACACTAAAAGTGAGAAAAATCTTGCATTTTTCACCGATGAATTGTACCGTGTATCCTTGAATCACTAATTGATCAAGGCTAAGAATATTTCGATCTAATTCAGGAGTATAATACAAACTCTGAATTCGAAATTTATCGTTTCCTGACACTACATCCACTGCCCCTATTCCTCTTATAAAAAAAGTTATTTTCACCAGTTTTGGTTTTGGTTTCGACACCAAACATATTTTTAATTCTCTTGAATACATCTAAGTTACCCGCGTAGTGATGTTTTAAACTTGTGCTTACATACCAGATTTCAGACCACAGGCCTCCTCTGTAGCATTGACGATGAATTCCATGCTTTGAACTTCGTTTTCCTCTTGCTTTTGAATGCCGGTGTTAATGGCTTGACGGATCAAAAGTGTTGCTTCATCGTTCTCTTTTGTCTTGCAAGAAACGATTTGATGACTAGGCTGGTTGCAGTAGTAACATCTTTTGTGAATTGAATTTGTCTTCTGTCATTCCTTCTTTTCATCGGAGCAATGTTTGCAGGGTAACACAGACGCAGATGAATAGAGACCATCATCATCGTGATCCACCGTGGCTTTGATACCACATGTTGGCAGCGGAAGTTTGATATCATCATAGGTATGATTATCAGAAATTGATTCACCGAATTCGTTGGTTGAATTCATATTGATCAAGCGATGAATAACAACACACACTTAGAGAGATTATAAGAACAAGAAAGATGGATATTGTATTGAATATCTTGGTGCCGATTATTATTGCCGGCAAATGTATATATATACATATGTAAGGGACAGTTAGTCCGGTGGTTATTTTGGCAGGAATAACTACCTTTAAAACGGTGTCTTTCAACCGCAATGTCCCTACACTTATTCGGTACTATTACATATACAAACATAAGTATAATAACGTTATATTATCCTAATACACATAATATATAAATATAATCAAGTTTATATTCGAACATTTATATTATTGATGCGAATCTGCGGAATAATACTGTCGATTCGACTTCCACATGCATCATGGTTACATAATAACAGACGTGCCAATGCGCTCGTCATACTAGTTTATAATATCATTATAAAGTAAAGATACACATAAATTTCATAGAGTTGACAAATAATTGCATTATGAGCACTAGGGATTTTTTGATACTTTTCAAGATAATGTGTTGTGATTTTTTCTCTTTTCCGATAAAGGATAAACGAACCTTGATTTCTATAACTGGATTGTTATTGTTAATCTTTTACATGTATGATGTGATTTTCATGTTTCATATAATAATCCATTTTCAATGATCAAAACATATTACAAACTATGTTAATTTCATAGTTTCTTGAAAAGATTTGCATTCAAATTATGTTTGTGTTCATGGCTGCAAATCTGCAATATTTAAATACTGTCGATCCGACTTCCACATGCATTCAAGTTCTATCAATAAAGACGGACAAACCAATACATTTGTTATGCTGCTTTAAAAATATCACTATTGAGTAATTTTACATATCATTTGCACATAGTGAACAAATAATCGCCTTACGGGCACAATGCGTTTTTGGATACTTTATTAGATCATGTCTCGTGGTTTAACTATTCAATAAAGGACAAAGGAAACTTGATTTCTATACTTATTGTATATCTTTTACATATATGATGCATTATTTCATAGTATTTCATAGAACCCTCCGTTTTCAATGATCAAAACATATAGTAAGTTAATTAACTTCATAGTTTCTTGAGAATTATAAAGTAAGTTAATTAAGGGTGCTACTTTCTACACCCCCCCTCCTCTCACATACTTACAGGTGGGGCCTGCGTGGGACCGACAGTTTTCCTCTCACAAGGGGGGGGGGGGGCGTATAGAATGAGCCATAATTAACTTCCTAGTTTCTTGAAAAGATTTGCATTCAAATTATGTTCATATTCATGGCTGCAAATCTGAAATATTCAGTTATTGTCGATTCGACTTCCACATGCATCCAAGTGTATAATTATGGACGTGCCAATGTATTCATTATTCTAGTATATAAATATCACTATTAAGTAAATTTACATCTAAGTTGCACATAGTACTGAACAAATAATTGCCTTACGGGCACTAGGGATTTTTGGATGCTATACAAGATCATGTCTTGGGAATTTTTTTTGGATAACAAGCAAAAGAAGCTCACCGCGATAGTTTCGAAAGGAGGGGACAAAAGGAGCCAAAACAAGAAATATTAGAATCCAACACCAGGAATCTAAACACTGATATTTTTTGTTATATATGTCAACTTTAAAGCTGGATTACATGGAATGCGCGCTGCACACCTGAATCGTTAATATTAAGTGATGATAACATACATTAATGCGTATTCGTGTGCAATATGTCATGTTTAGGTTATGTTATGTCAGGTTTGATTAATGCTTATTTGATACAACTTAGTTATTTACAGGTTTATTTTTTTTTATCTTGGTTGTACTTGAATTGTGTCTATACATGTTTCCTTGGAGCTGTAGCTCATAAACAAACCATAATCTCAGGAACTTGAGCTTACTTTCTGCTTGAAGTTCTTGTTTTTACTAAAATGATAAACTCCTAATTTTGATGGTAGCATATTATCTGCAAAGATGACTGCTGCGAGTGATCTTCCTTCATCACGTGGTGTGAACTGGTCACTGAAATCGTGTAAGGAATCAACAAGATTGATCTTTGTCAAAAATGAGTCTGAGTTCAAGCATCAGGTATCACCCACCACCATAAACTTCCTAGACATACACTTTTTTACTTGTTTTTTTTTTCAAACAGTTAAAAGTTAAGCTTGGTAAAATTATATATTTTCAAGTTCCCATTATGTATTAGCTTGGTAATTTATGCACCTCGAGACCGAAGTAGAAAAACCCGGTGTGATAATAGTGATTTAATAATATTGTTAACTACGAGATTAATAGGAAACAAAGGGAACTAATGGAAGAATTTAAAGCAAAAGTAATATGGCAAATTTTTGAACCGTCTAATAGGTTTATTAACTAAAATGTTCAGGTAAGCGGGGATATAGATGAACCAGCCGTGGTTCCTAAAACCATGAGCCAGTCCAAGGCTAAAGGAGACCAAGCAGATCAAGTCATGTCAGCAGCTCATGTGTTGATTTCCATGTCATCAGCGTATTCACCACCACTAGTTTGGTATTCATCACCACTAGTTTGGTTTGCCAACAAAGTAACCTATGTCAAACATGATGATGACTTGGAATTTCTCCTAAAAAAGGGACAGGCAGCGGGGAAGCTACATGCATCTGACTGGGCATACCGACAACAAAAAGATCAGCGGATGCAGATGCCAGGTCAGCCTGGCAGTCGCGTGAATGCAATAAAGGGGAAACACACATCTCTGGAAACTAAAAAAATCATTGTCAATTGGGGGAAGATAACAAAAGGTAAAAGAAGCAAAAGGGTTCGTAACAGGAATCCTGTGTCTGCTTTCCTCTGAGGGGGATTTCTGTGTAAATGGAGGTAAATACATCTGCGGATAAAGTTACATGATACACACAATAACTTTAACTGCTTATATATATGCTGATCGATGGGCTAAATTCCTATTTGAGATGTTATCGCTACTTGCTAGATGGATGAAATATATTGTGGTGTTTCCAAATAAAGATTGTAACTGATAGTGATCAGCAGTTTCTATAAATAGTTACAATACAGTTATTGCAATAGGTTGGATATGTGTTGTGTGTATGTAAATATATTATGTATGAAGTTGCTATGTTACAATATATTTGTTGTCTGGTTCATGGAGGTAACCCTGAATCAGTTCAAATGAGAAATGGGACCGATGAAATAAGGTCCGGCAAAAGGTTGAAGTCATGGGATTAGTACTAAGTAAACCAAAAGAGCTAAATAGATAAAGTTGGGTGAAATTATTGGGTGAGCTGATAAAACTAAAGAAAAGGATAAGACTTGGTGAATTACAGGGGCGGACCTAGCATAGAACAACAGTTACCCCTTGACGCTCTGGCTATAGTGTAAAATTAGTGTAAATTTTGAAAAAATTTGACCTTTTTTCTATTTCGCTGCCCCTTTGTATAGAAACATTGCCCCTTTAGGTTTTTTCTAGATCTGCCACTGGTGAATTATATATGTTGGAGCTAGAATTACGTTTAGGCTTATTATTAGGAGTTTGAGATAGTTTTGAAACGAAGGTATGTTTAGTATAAATAGGTTTATATATATATTCTATCGTATGGTTTTCATTTTTTATACAATCAGAAAGAATTGTGGCTGGAGTTTTAGTCACAAAACCGTGGTGTTCATGTGTTGTTTGATCCAAATATATCTAACAGTTCAATCGCTCTTTTGGGGATGACTTGGGATGTTAAACTAGAAGAAAGCGATTATCTTAAATAGAGAAAAATTGACTAGACTGATGATCAACAGACCCAAAACAAATATCTCTAGTGGCTAAGTTCATAGTTTTCAATAGATAAATAAAACTATCAAACTTGTTTAAGTGGATGGATGGCTGAACGAAGTTATAGAACGATGCTAGATTAGTATTGGGCTAGATTAGTATATATGGCCTAGTATCTGATCGAGTGGCATATAACACAAGTTGTAACCAGTTGGTCTCAAGCCAGCATGGCGAAGAATGATAAAAAATCCCAAAGATTTAGGCCTATGATCCTTTGAATTTTCTCTTGGTTAAGTAATAAAATTTTCTATCTGAAAATAGAGCTAGCTGAAAAGAGGATGAATTAAGTGGTTATTTATCATTACTAAAGCATTATCTAAAGATATAATTATACTGTCCATGTAGGCTGTTTTTATTGATTAATAAATGTCCTTCATATGTATATTAGGTATCATATTTTTTTTTGAATGGCGATCGTTACTACAACAGACGATAGAGGACCGCACCTACCAGTCGACATGATAGGCCTTGTCACCCCACTCGTACCAGCATGGTGTCTTAACCGTGCCCACAAACTGATACAAGTGTGGCTAAGCATTCCACGAGAAAGTTTCCAGCCTCCACAAGAGCCGAGACTCTCTGGAGTAACTGTATGTAAAACTCGTGTTGGGCTCGGATCGAACCGGTGACCTTTCAGTCGGACCAGAACTATCTTCATTGCCACTGACCAGTGGGCTATACCCAAAGATCTATTAGGTATCATATAACTGCAATATTGTTTGATGGTAAGTTTTAAAAGTTAGAAAAAGAGTTAAATGGCTGGTTGGTCTCTATGGTTTGTAAATATTCTAGACTTGGTCTCAGTAGTTCAATAATTACACACATGATCCTCGTGGTTGTAATTTCTGCACTCGGGTGATTCTTATCAATAACTTGTGTTAAATTTTTAGTTAAGTGTTTGCGAAATGACTAAATTACCCCTAACCAATTAAAAAAATAAAAAAGATATAAAGATGGGTGCCCCCCCATCTCTCTCTCTCAAATCCACCACCACCTCCACCTCCAGTTCCACCGTCAACCCACAACCACCACCTCCACCGTCACCTTCAAACAGTCACACCCCAACAGATGTCGGAAACATCGGAGTGAGATGAAATAGATTGCTCATTGCACACAACACTACAATAACAATAACAACAACCATACCCAGTAAATCTCACAAATAGCAAAGCTACTTATAGGGTATAGGGAGGGTGAGATGTAGACATACCTTGCCTCTATCCCTAGGGATAGAGAGGCTGCTTCCAGAGAGACGCTCGGCTCCAAAACGAACATCATACCAACACAACAAGTCAAAGAATATAGAAACAAGAAGTCACTCATACCAAGAAAGTGATCAGAGTGACACAATATAATGTAAATCATGCATAATAGCATACAACATCATTTGGGCAAAAACACAAGAAGGCAATCACCGGAAAAGTCACTTTAAGAATAAGAAAAACCTACGTCCCTAAAATACACATAAGACCTTACTGCAATATCCTCTAGAAGTCCTTAACCTTAATCCTATGACTCTACGAAGTCCTATCTTAGACCATGTCCTCAGAAAGATGCAACTCTAGTAAATCACGCCTAATCTGCTTATCCCATGTCAGTTTGGGTCTGCCTCTTCCTCTCCTCCCCTCCACAGTAAGAGTTTCCACTACTCTAACTGGCGCCGTCGTTTGCCTCCGCTTCACATGCCCAAACCATCTCAATCTCCCCTCCTTAATCTTATCCGATATACTAGCCACTCCTAATCTTTCCGTAAAAACCTCATTTCTTATCCGATCTAACCTTGTGTGTCCACGCATCCACCTCAGCATCCTCATCTCTACTACCTCCATCTTACGCGCTTGTGTCTTCTTGATAGCCCAACATTTTGTTCCATATAGCATAGCGGGCCTAATAGCTATCCTGTAAAATTCCCCCTTTAGTTTAGTTAGGAACCTCCTATCACAATACTCCACTGGCTGCCCTCCATCTACACCAGGCAGCTTGTATGCGATGGGTTACATCACTATATATGTCACCATCTCTTTGTACAAATGACCCCGAATACTTAAATCTAGTTGCCTGCGGGACCAATTGATCCTCAATGGTGATTTGGGTGTCATCGTCATATCCTACGCCACTGAAATCACAGTGTAGATACTCAGTCTTAGATCGACTAATCCTTAGGCCCTTGCCCTCTAGAGCTACTCGCCACTCCTCTACCCTCGCGTTCAGGCACTGTTTAGTCTCTATAATCAACACAATATCGTCTACAAAAAGCATGTACCACGAAACTGTCTCCTGAATCAACTTGGACAACTCGTCCAAGACAACCACAAAAAGAAAAAGGGCTCAACGCAGACCCCCGGTGGAGTCCTACCTCCATAGGAAAGAAGTTTGTATCCCCTACAGGCGCGCGGACACTAGTTTTCGTTCTACATGTATCCTTAATTATGTCTATATACTTCCCAGGTAGCCCTCGACCCTCCAAACTATCCCAAATCAATTGTCGTGGGACAGTGTCATGTGCCTTTTCCAGGTCGATAAACACCATATGTAGATCTTGCTTCTTCGCTCTATATTTTTCCATCAACCTCCTTAGAATATGTATCGCTTCTGTAGATGACCGCCCTTTCATCAATCCAAATTGGTTTACTGAAACCTGAGTTTCTCTTCTAATTCTAGTTTCGATTACCCTCTCCCAAAGCTTCATAGTGTGACTTAGCAGTTTGATTCCTCTGTAGTTCCCACAACATTGGACGTCTCCTTTATTCCTGTATAAAGGCACCACGACGCTACTCCTCCACTGATCTGGCATTTTTCCAGTCTTGAAAATACGATTGAACAAAAGTGTTAACCATCTAACTCCTTCCTCCCCCAAACACTTCCACACCTCAATCGGTATGTTGTCCAAACACACTGCCTTGCCTCTTCCCATCTTCCTAAGTGTCATCCTCACCTCTTCATGTGTGATCCTCCTGCAGTAGCAATTATTCTGTTGTCGCCTGTGAGTCCTGGGATTGATGCTATCTTGTTGGTATGCCCTACCGTCGTTGAAAAGATTATGGAAGTAAGTTTGCCATCTCAACTTAATGTCATATGCCTTAACTAAAACACGCCTATCCTCTCCTTTGATAAACTTTAATACCCCTAGATCTTGTCTTTTTCGCTCCCTAGCTTTGGAAATCTTGAACATATCATGCTCCCCCTCTTTCCTTTCCAAACGTTCATACATTTGTTTATAGGCTATTTTTTTGCCTCGGTCACCGCCTTTTTCGCTTCCCTTTTTGCCTTTTTGTATACCTCCCTTACCCTCAGCCGCTCCTCCTCATCTGTGCACCTCAAAAGGTCTCTAAAACTATGTTGCTTATCCTTCATTTTGGTATGTACGTCTTCATTCCACCACCAGGACTCCTTATGCCTACTAGTCTTTCCTGTTGTGACCCCTAGCGTCTCATTCGCTATTGTAGTGATCGTAGTCGCCATAGCCTCCCGGATACGGTTTGTGTCGTCACCTAGTTGCATCGATGTCATCGAGTTCTAAAAGTGACAATAGAATTAAGATAAACTGATTTCATTTCATAGATTGTTCATGCCACATGGCTTTTTGTGGAGTCTTTTATTATATTTAGATTTATGAACTTCTTAGCTACAGTGATTTTTGTTGTTTTTTAATTTGTCTTTTGTGAATTTTTTTAGTTTTTACTTTTTCTTTTCTATTTTTGGTTTTTTAATTTCTTTTTTAAGTTTTAGTCAAACAACCTGATGTTATACATGTAACAAAATGAATGGTCTAATACTGACCAAACAACGTTAGTACCGAAATTGATATTTGTTTTTTTTGTTTCGATTGATGTAAACATATCTCGGTATTTTTTTGGTCATATCATGACTTTTTTTTGTTTTTCTTTTGGCAAGTGTCGGTATCTTAATGAATCGGACCAATATCAAACAAATTCCTGCTATTAACATTATTTTTTCTGTTGCGTCTACATTTCCATTAAAAATTGGGTCGCCTCGCCGCAGAGCGCGGATTTAACCCACTAATTTAATATAAATAAGCACCAAAGAATGTTACTATATATAGAGATGAGATCTAGAACAAACATCTTTTAACATGCAAATGGTACAACTCCCATTGACCATAAGCTTGACATTAGAACACAGTCGATTTTTCAAATTTATTAATGAGCCTACCTCAGCATGGAAAACCTGAAATGATATACGCTCAAGCTCTATCAAAATAAACAAGTTGCGGTCTCATACATAGGTGATTATAAGACATAGGTGAAATTATTTGAAAATCAGTTTGGTTATGACCTAAGTAAATAAATAAAAAAAGTTGGGTAATTGCATTCTCATTGGCTATATGATGTGGGTTCACGGTCCTTGTCACATCACCCTAACAGGGCCACAACACCGATTCCAGGACGTTGTGGTGGTGGGGTGTGGGTGGTATGGGTGGCTTTGCCAGCCAAATAACGAGCGCTAAAGGTATGACATGGGGGAGGTGGCATATACACATCACCAATCAGATTTCTTTTATTTTAATTCCCTTTTTATATAGTTAAAGGATGCTTTATTACACATCGTCAATGTTAAAGAGGGGGGCGGGGGCACCATTGTTGTCCTAAAACTTACATAGTGCTGATGTGCCATGATAAAGCCCCTAGATCATATAGCCTTATGCTAATCATACACTTACTATTTGGTTTGATTGATTTTGTCTCTAAACGTCCTTGTAAAAACATGTTCCAAATTTATGCACCTGTTTAAGTACATGTTCAATTTTTTAAACTCCCATTTATTAGGGGCACCCATTCATTAAGACCGTCTGTAATAGTTAATGCCTTCTTAAGATATTTTTCACCACATCAGCATCATAACACTCAGTTAAAAATGCGTAATGTCTAATGCCATTTCAATCATTAGTTTCTATTTTTTTCTCTTCATTTGTCGTTATCCTAGAAATCTCAATCCTCTTCATGCCCCGTTAATGCCTAGGGGTTGGTTTTAAGGGCGTTATCAAGCCACTTCACGCTGTATAATGCTCTATTATGCATGTCTTAATATCATTGACGAGATATGCTCAGGGCTAAGAGTGCAAATGAGCCAAGCGGCTCGTGAGCTACTCGAGATCGGCTCGAGAAAAATCTCAAAACGAGCCGAGCCTTATCGAGCCCGAGCCGAGCGTGAGCCTAAGACAAAACTCGTTTGTTTATCGAGCCCGAGCTCAAGCCTCGCATGTAAAGCTCGTTAGGCTCGTCGAGCCTTATCGAGCCTTAGTGTAAACGACCCAAGCTTATTTAAACTTGTTTACAAGCCGACCTCGAACCTAAAAATAAGTTTATTTAGTAAACGAGCCCGAGCCAGAGTTTCACTTATCGAGCGCGAGAGCCTAAAATGTCTCTTTTTTATATATTTTTATTTAATATACTAATTTATAGATATTAAACGAGCCGAACCCGAGCCGAGCTCGAGCTTGAGAAAATACAAACGGACCAAGCTCGAGCTTTGAAAACAAAGCTCGAATCGAGCCTTGAAAACAAAGCTCGAATGGAGGCGAGCTCGAGCCCGAGCTCTCATAAGTTAATCGAGCTCGAGCTCGGGCTTGACTCGTTTGCACCCCTATTTAGGACAACCTAAAGAATAGAATAATAAATATATAATTAAATTAAACATATATGACGCAAGCAAAGTAATTTAAAATTAATGGACTTAAGAATAAATGCCAAAATAATATAAAAATAGATTTCCATAAACTCTCAAGTCTCCACCAGCAGAAGTAGCACCAGAAATCTTCTGACTAAATTCAGAATCCCCTTTCTTGTTCCAAATCCATTTTCACAGATCATCCCCATTCTCTCTCTGCAATCCAGTCACTACTCTCTCTGACACAAATGGATCATCATCTAATCCACATTGTTTTTTGACTGCAAGTTGGTGAGTTCACGCAAAATCCCTTCTTCAATTTCGCTCTTTATGTCCTCCGATCTTTCGATCATATGTGAAAACTAGTTTTGATCATTCATACAAGTATTGGATTTTATGTGGACAATAGTATTGGAGAAAATACAATACTAGTTTTTATTTATCATTTTTATTCTAAATACGGATCCTTTGAATTTTTTGATTTTATCTGGACAATAGTTTGCTGCTTGTAGAACTTGCGATTGATTTTTTTTTGGTTTTTGATGTATCGTACATCTGCATGTATAATTTTTTTTTCTTGGTTTTTTGATTTTTTTTTTTTTTTTGGTTTGTGTACGATTGATCTTCAATTAATTTTAAAAGCAGTTTTATGAATTATTTTCCCTAATTTTTTCATCATTTTATGTTTATAAATCAAGTAATTATGAACTTGTATGTGTGTGCATTAATGTTTGAATTCTGAAGAATTACATTAAGAAAATCATGATCAGTAAAATTACAGTAAAACTATCATTAATACATGTGATTAAAAGTTCTTCACTTATTGGTTTGAAATAGATTTTTTTTATTAAAAGTTTTTCACTTATTGGTTTGAAATAGATTTTTTTTATAAAAACTATTATCCCTAATTTTTGCATCATTTTATACGTTTATAAATCAAGTAATTAATGAACTTGTATGTGTGTGGAATTGGTTTTTGGTATAATGATGAATCAAATTATGAAAATCATGATCAGTTGTGCTTAATTACTGTAAATTTATCATTAATACATGTGATCAAAAGTTCTCCAGTTGTTGGTTTGAAATAGTTTTTTTTTATACAAACTAATGCACCATGGAATTTATATTTTGCAATGATGCATATTTGATTTTGTACTTGGATTCTGAATTTACATCTTTTACATATATGATGCGTTATTTCATGTTTTAATTAAATACTCCATTTTCAAAGATCTGAACATTTTACACATTGTGTAAAATTCATAGTTTGAAAAAAATTTCTAAAGACAAAAAGGTGTTCATATTATTGATGCGAATCTGCGGAATACTGCCGATTCGACTTCCACATGCATCATGGTTACATAATAACAGACGTGCCAATGCACTCGTCATACTAGTTTATAATATCATTATAAATTAAAGATACACATAAATTTCATAGAGTTGACAAATAATTGCATCATGAGCACTAGGGATTTTTGGATACTTTACAAGATTAGGTGTTGTGATTTTTTCTCTTTTCCGATAAAGGATAAACGAACCTTGATTTCTATAACTGGATTGTTATTGTTAATCTTTTACATGTATGATAGTGATTTTTCTTGTTCATATAATAATCCATTTTCAATGATCAAAACATATTATAAACTATGTTAACTTCATAGTTTCTTGAAAAGATTTGCATTCAAATTATGTTTGTGTTCATGGTTGTAAATCTTCAATATATAAGTACTGTCGATTCGACTTCTACATGCATTCAAGTTCTATCTATAATGACGGACAAACCAATACATTTGTTATGCTGGTTTTAAAATAGGGTGTGCCTATTGGCACACCAAACCCTAGCAAAACTAGGGTTTATATACGTAGCGTATAGGTCAATACGCAGCGTATAGGGTTAACCCTCTACGCTGCTTATTGACCTATACACTGCGTATATAAACGATGGATCTCAGTGCCAAATAACCAATCATTGCACAGAAAACAAGGTTTATATACGCTGCGTATAGATCTCTACGCAGCGTAGATAAACCATTGTTTTCGGTGCAATGATTGCTGATAAGGCTCTGAAATCTATGGTTTATATACGCTGAGTATAACTCTATATGCAGCGTATAGGGTTAACCCTATACGCTGCGTATAGACCTATACGCAGCGTAGGTAAACCACCCTATACGCAGCGTAGGTAAACCCTAAGTGTGCAGATAGTCAACCAAGGTGTGCAGATAGTTTGGCCTTAAAATATCACTATTGAGTAATTTTACATATCATTTGCACATAGTGAACAAATAATCGCCTTACGGGCACTATGCATTTTTGGATACTTTATTAGATCATGTCTCGTGATTTAACTATTCAATAAAGGACAAAGGAAACTTGATTTCTATACTTATTGTATAACTTTTACATATTTGATGCATTATTTCATATTTCATAGAACCCTCCGTTTTCAATGATCAAAACATATTATAAAGTAAGTTAATTAACTTCATATTTTCTTGAAAATTATAAAGTAAGTTAATTAACTTCGTAGTTTCTTGAAAATATTTGCATTCAAATTATGTTCATATTCATGGTGCAAATCTGCAATATTCAGTTATTGTCGATTCGACTTCCACATGCATCCAAGTGTATAATTAAGGACGTGCCAATTTATTCATTATTCTAGTTTAAAAAATATCACTATTAAGTAAATTTACATCTAAGTTGCACATAGTACTGAACAAATAGTCGCCTTAGGGCACTAGGGATTTTTGGATAACGAGCAAAAGAAGCTCACCGTGACAGTTTCCAAAGGAGGGGACAAAAGGAGCCAAAACAAGAAATATTAGAATCCAACACCAGGAATCTAAACACTGATATTTTTTGTTATATATGTCAACTTTAAAGCTGGATTACATGGAATGCGCGCTGCACACCTGAATCATTAATATTAAGTCATGATAACATACATTAATGCGTATTCGTGTGCAATATATCATGTTTAGGTTATGTTATGTCAAGTTTGATTAATGCTTATTTGATACAACTTAGTTATTTACAGGTTTACTTTTTTTTTTTTTATCTTGGTTGTACTTGAAATGTGTTTATACATGTTTTCTTGGAGCTGTAGCACATAAACAAACCATAATCTCATGAACTTTAGCTTACTTTCTGCTTGAAGATCTTGTTTTTACTAAAATGATGAACTCCTAATTTTGAAGGTAGCATATTATCAGCAAAGATGACTGCTGCGAGTGACCCTCCAACATCACGTGGTGTGAACTGGTCACTGAAATCGTGTAAGGAATCAACAAGATTGATCTTCGTCAAAAATGAGTCTGAGTTCAAGCATCAGGTATCACCCACCACCATAAACTACCTAGACAAACACTTTTTTACTTGTTTTTTTTTTTTTTCAAACAGTTAAAAGTTAAGGATATCTACATTCTTAAACGTAGATAAAATTATATTTTTTCAAGTTCCCATTATTTATTAGCTTGGTAATTTATGCACCTCGAGACCGAAGTAGAAAAACCCCGTGTGATAATAGTGATTTAATAATATTGTTAACTACGAGATTAATAGGAAACAAATTAGGGAACTAATGGAAGAATTTAAAGCAAAAGTAATATGGCAAAGTTTTGAACCGTATAATAGGTTCATTACCTAAAATGTTCAGGTTAGCGGGGATATAGATGAACCAGCCGTGGTTCCTGAAACCATGAGCCAGTCCAAGGCTAAAGGAGACCAAGCAGATCAAGTCATGTCAGCAGCACATGTGTTGATTTCCATGTCATCAGCGTATTCACCACCACTAGTTTGGTATTCATCACCACTAGTTTGGTTTGCCAACAAAGTAACCTATGTCAAACATGATTATGACTTGGAATTTATCCTAAAAAAGGGACAGGCAGCGGCGAAGCTACATGCATCTGACTGGGCATACCGACAACAAAAAGGTCAGCGGATGCAGATGCCAGGTCAGCGTGGCTGTCGCGTGAATGCAATAAAGGGGAAACACGCATCTCTGGAAACTAAAAAAATCATTGTCAGTTGGGGGAAGATAACAAAAGGTAAAAGAAGCAAAAGGGTTCGTAACAGGAATCCTATGTCTGCTTTCCTCTGAGGGGGACTTCTGTGTAAATGGAGGTAAATACATCTGCGGATAAAGTTACATGATACACACAATAACTTTAACTGCTTATATATATGCTGATCGATGGGCTAAATTCCTATTTGAGATGTTATCGCTACTTGCTAGATGGATGAAATATATTGTCGTGTTTCAAATAAAGATTGTAACTGATAGTGATCAGCAGTTTCTATAAATAGTTACAATACACTTGTTGCAATAGGTTGCTTATGTGTTGTGTGTATGTAAACATATTATGTATGAAGTTGCTATGTTACAATATCTTTGCTGTCTGGTTCATGGAGGTAATCCTGAATCAGTTCAAATGAGAAATGGGACGGATGAAATAAGGTCCGGCTAAAGGTTGAAGTCATGGGGTTAGTACTAAGTAAACCAAAAGAGCTTAATAGATAAAGATGGGTGAAATCATTGGGTGAGCCGATAAAACTAAAGAACAGGATAAAACTTAGTGAATTATATATGTTGGAGCTAGAGTTATGGTTAGGCTTATTATTAGGAGTTTGAGATAGTTTTGAAACGAAGGTATGTTTAGTATAAATAGGGTTATATTATACATTCTATCGTATGGTTTTCATTTTTTTATACAATCAGAAAGAATTGTGGCTGGAGTTTTAGTCACAAAACCGTGGTGTTCATGTGTTGATTGATCCAAATATATCTAACAGTTCAATCGCGCTTTTGGAGATGACTTGAGGATGTTAAACTTGAAGAAAGCGATTATCTTAAATAGAGAAAATTTGACTAGACTGATGATCAACAGACCCTAAATTATTTTTTCTAGTGGCTAAGTTCATAGTTTTCAATAGATAAATAAAACTATCAAACTTGTTTAACTGGACGGATGGATGAACGAAGTTATAGAAACTTGCTTGACAAATAAGATTATGAATGACGCTGGATTAGTATATGCGGCCTAGTATCTGATCGAGTGGGCCAGCATGGCGAAGAATGATAAAAAATCCCAAAGATTATGATCCTTTGAATTTTCTCTTGGTTAAGTAATAAAATTTTCTATCTGAAAATGGTGCTAGCTGAAAAAGAGGATGGATTAACTGATTATATATCGGGTAGGAGTAGTGAAACCAAATATTTTAGTATCAAAATTTGCAAGGTAGGATTGAAATAGGTTTAACAGTCTTTTTGAAGGAATGTTGGACCTCCCTTACTAGCAATGATTAGGTGGTTCTAAGCTCACCAGTAGTTTAGCTTTCTATGGCTGGTGACTTTTGAGATGTGAGTATAGAGTGTATAGATTGAGGCTCCATTTTTAGGAGGATAGCTGTTGGGTGTCTTTAGGGTTCAACTAGACTTTAGCTTGGGGCATTTTGGTAACCATCTTCTTGAGATTGGATACCGCAGCTCCCAGTTGTTTCATCAATTCCTCAAAGTATTTCATTTGGGCATCATCCAAGTTAATGAACTGATCTGCTCCCCCACTAGAGGTGGTTATACTAGTGAGTGTTTGTGACTTTTCAAACACAGGAACACTTATTGATGCCCCTTGTTCTTGGTACTGGGAACCTCCAGCACTTTCTTCTTCTAATACCGTAGAGGCATGGAGAATTTCAGTTGTTGTTGCATGCAGGGTGGTCTTAAGTATGTTTCCTCTGTCTTCTTGTAAACCAATTGGTTTAACAAGAATAGTGGATACTACCTCTGCAATCACCACACTAGGATCAGCCCATGTAGGATGTACCTCTTCCTTGTGTGGGCTAGAAATATGATGCTTTTGATACCAGGGAAGTTTTCAGTGGCTGGTTCTCCTTGATTTGAGGTTTAGATGTGCCCACTTTGTGATATAAATGAATTCCATCCTTCATGAGAGACATATAAAAACTACTAATTGGTGAGTTGATTTATATGTGAAGAAGTAACATCAGCTTCAAACTGCGGATTTTGTGCTTCAGCACGACTCTCAGGAACATTTTCCTGAGTAGCCTGTTTTGGCTCTTTTAGAGGGGGTGGCATTGAATTTGGATTGAGATGACTTAGAAGTCTTTTGTGTAGAAGACTTCTTTCTCTTTTTGATGATTTTTGTTGAGGCTTCCTCAGGGATAGGTTTCTCCCCTTGGTCAGCCAGAGCAGTGGGCTCAAGAGAATGTGTTGCTTCATCTGTTGGCGATGCAGGATTGTCACCCTACACTAGCGAAGCTTGTTTTTCAATTTTAGGCTCTTGTTTAAGTTTTCCCATCCTTGTAAAAGGTTAAGCCGAAAGGGATTTTATGGGAAGAAGTTCATCCCTTTTGTAGACTTCATCAGGCAACTCTTGTTCCAAGATTTCCATAATAAGTCTGGGGTACCTCAAAAATTTAGTTGTAGAATTCACATTTGCAATTAGTTCTTTAAATATTTGGTTTGAAAGTTTAAAGACGGACTCATTCAAAATTGATATGCAATGTTTTGTGTTGATTAAGGAACTTCATTTCAAGTACCTGATTTACCTTAGAGAGATGGCATGAGAGTATGGAAAAGAAATGTTAGACCTGCAGAGCAATGTTTCTTCTCATATGTGTAACACCCCGATCGCGTAAAACAACAAACTGCCACTACAACAAAAATGGCTTTTTAGGGCCTTTTATGTGGGACACTTGTAAAAGATGGTTCTAAAATACTATTTATTAGGACTAATGAACTTTTGGGGTCCTTCTATAATATCCTCTACTAAACCGGTGTCCTAAAAAACTATTTAATAGGATGGATGATTTTTTGGGGTCCTTTTATCATATAATTTAATAGGACACTTAAAATGTGGATCCTAATAATGTACTTTATAAGACATTTAATTGTTAGTGTCCCATTATGTGGTATTGTATTAGGATACTTGATCATCTGGGGTCTTATTATAACATAACTTAATAGGACACGTTGTAGTTAAGTCATAAATTTTCAGTGTTACAAGACCCTTTCTAGTCGAAGTCATATTAGAACTTAACTTAATAGGACACTTGACACTTGTGTCTTATAACTTTAAACTTTATAGGACGCTTAATCATTGTGGTGTTATTATAATCCACCGTAATAGGACACTTGATATTTGAGTCATAAAACATTAGTTTTATAGGACGCTTATTCGCTAGAGTTTTATTATAATATAACTTAAAAACACACTTGACACTTGGTTTATATAAATTTAACATTTATATGACGCTTAATCATTGTGGTGTTATTATAATTGTGACACTTCGGGTATTCCTGCACGATTTTGTTGTACGTTATAACTATGTGAAGTTAATAAATGAGATTTAATTAAAAAAATTTCTAATTAAGGGTATTACATGA
Organism: Helianthus tuberosus; assembly: GCA_030545235.1. Lineage (NCBI taxonomy): Eukaryota > Viridiplantae > Streptophyta > Magnoliopsida > Asterales > Asteraceae > Helianthus > Helianthus tuberosus. The sequence goes on along the minus strand of CM060357.1, from coordinate 127,025,560 downwards.
TAAATATATAAGGATGTGATTAATATGTGAATCTTTAGGTTTTGTGAACTACTTGAGTTTACGTGCTGCATAACTTTATGTGCTATGTGACTTATAAGCTCGTTTTGTAAACTCTCGTGAAACTACGTGTATTTACGTATGACCACAGGTTATTGACGAATCTACAAATAGAACGTATCGTATGACTTGACTTAAATTTCGAGAACGAAATTCCTGTAACATAGGAAGAATGTGACAACTCGAATCCTTCACCCTGATCGTCGAAAGACGAATGTTTAATTATTATTATTATTATTATTATTATTATTATTATTATTATTATTATTATTATTTGACGAATCGGGTATGCGTATAATTTAACATACGCACGGACCCAAGCCCGACCCAACTTAACTTAACTACTCCTAAAAACCCTAGCTTATAAACACTATCCCTCAACCCCCCTCACTTCTTCAAAAACATAAAACCCTAACAAACATCAACAGCCGCACATTAACCCCTTTCCCCCTCTTCTCTGCCTTTTCCGGTGATCGGAGCCGCGACTCCGGCGACCTCCGGCACCCCTCCTCCTCCGATTGGTGGCCTACAGCTAGGGCTGTAAACGAACCAAACGTTCGGCGAACAGTTCATGAACCGTTCGGCGGGAAGTTCGTTTGTGTTCGTTCGTTTATTAAACAAACGAACACAAACAAGAAATTTCGTTCGTTTAGTTAAATGAACAAAGATGAATAGAGGTCGTGTTCGTTCGTTTATGTTCGTGAACGTTTGGTAACGTGTTTGTTTATGTTCGATAGTTCATTAGTGTTTTTAGTTTTTATATCTATTTAAATACTTCAAAGTTCCGACAAAATAAATATCTACTAAGTGTCCATGTATTATATATTCTGTTTATGAACGATTGTTTATGTTCGTTTGTCTCCATTTGTGTTCATGAACATTAGTTTGTGCTCATTTATGTTCGTCAACGTTCGTTTTTGTTCGTTGCCTAAAATTAACAAACAAACACAAACAAACACGAACAATTTCATTTCCTTAACAAACGAATACGAACATAAAATCTCGTTTGATAAGTGTTCGTGAACTGTTCGCAAACACATATATTTCTTAACAAACGAACACGAACAAGGTCTTGTTTGTGTTCGTTCGGTTCGTTTACAGCCCTACCTACAGCAGTCGCACACCTCAGCCACACAGCCCCTCCTCTCCCTTGTCTCTTATACTCCCTCTCGATCCCTCTCGGCTCCGGCCGTTATCTGTCGGAGACGATGATGATGTTTATTGCTGAAGATAGTGACGGCTTGCCATGGATTGAAGATAGAGAACTGGCGGCGGCAGTAGTGGTGGAGATGGTGATTGTTACAACAGAGACGGCAGCGGCGCCGCCGTCTGCGATTGTGACGTCAACAGAGCAGGTGGTTCCGCGCTAATGTCGGTACGAGTGTTTTATTTCAGTTCAGTGGGCCGTTCGGGTGGCAAGCAGGTTCTGATTGGGTTCGAGCTGGGATCATACCTGGTTCAGACTCGGGTTCGAGTTAGGGATGTTTCGGGTTTCTGTTCGGGTCTCGGGTCAAGACAAGACATCGGGAGTAGACAACTCACAGTCTCGATGATCAGGTACGTGTCTGAGCATGTGTTTGGTTAATTGTTTTGATGAGCTACAATCTGTAATTCTTGGTCAGTTTTATAAATATGATGTTCGTGTTTGTTTGAAGTTCTTCCTGAGCTTGATAGAGAAGTAAATGTATAAATAGGATTTTGATTTGTTGAAGTATATAAGCACTATGTTATATTTGAATGGTGGTGCTTGTTATGAGTCTTGGTTAAATAGTCACGTAGGTTAACTATTCGTGGTTAAAAGAATGATATATATTGATCTAACTGTTGTGAATTTGGGAATAATCCTATGTGTTCACTGTTTTTACTAAGTCTTAGAATAAACGTTTCGACAATAGGATAATGATAAAATGGTTAGGGGTTGTATAATATGTTGATGAAATATTATAGTGTGTACATGGATGAACATTAATAACCAAAGATGACGTTTAGGAACTTTAGTGATCAAGTATGAAGAAAAACCCATTGGTAGTTCACCAAGAAAAGGTAAGTGTTTAACGTTTTCATACCCTACACAAATTGTAGTAAGATATTTAGTTATTTTGCATGTATAAAATGGTAGTTATTTTTACTATCATTGGGCAATATACGGAAGCTTTGTTTGGTAGACCTACCAACTAAAGGAACATATGATTTCCTCTAAAGATGAAGTTATTAAAATCAAATCTGGTGGGTTGAGAAGGCATATGCTGGAGGCTGTTACGTTTGGTTCATTTTGTGGGATGTTGAGAGCTATGCGGGTTCCAGGTAATACCTAAAATAAATATTTCGTTGGGGACTCTTATTAGTCAACTAACATGCATCAATTTTGTTTTGTATATGTCGATAGGATCAGGTTAAGATGATGATAGCGGAGTCTGCATGAGAGTCATGATGGAGTGGACGCATATGTTGTATGTGATCGTGGGATTGCATGCCTAGGAGAACACTACATATGATAACAAGGTGTTTCGTATTACAAAGAAGATAAAGATGTCTATTGTTTTATTAGCGACACTTGTGATTGTGTGATTTATTTTATATTGTAAATAAATAACAGTTTTAAGTAATCAAATTAATTTGATGAACACTTGTATTGCCAAAGAAGATGTTTGTTTTTACCGACACAAAATTTGTGCCACAAAAGTCTTTTATATTAAGCCAAAACAAAAGTGTGTTTACGTAATTATGAATAGTTTTTGCGACAAAAAATGTGTGCCACCAAATCCATTTTTATAGTGGCAAAAAAAGAGTGACACTAAAAGTCTAAAAATTTCTAGCGGCAGATTGAAAAAGTGCCACTAAAAGGCTTTAGTGTCACCGCTTCTAGTGGCACTTATTTGTGTGCCGCACATTCTTACAAGGGCCTTTAGTGACATTTTTTGGGGTTTTAATGGCATTTTTAGTTTGCCACTAAATGACAATTTTTTTATAGTGTCACTATAAAATTGGTTTCATAATCTTATTTGGTATATTAGGACCCTTTTTCTTGGTACTAAATTAGCTATAATGTTACATCATAAGGGTCCTATCAATTAATTTCTAAGGACGCTTCTAAGTGTATCAAAAGATTAAAGTATGTAAGCACATGTTAGAACATCGTAAAAGTGTCCTAATATGTTTTTATTAGGACACTATTTTGGTTGTTTAAAGACATATTACGCGACCATAAAATTGGTTTCGTAATCTTATTTGAGATGTTAGGACGCTTTTTTAGTTTCGGGACTTATTACGACCCCTTTACATGAAACGCTTTTACCGTTGGTCCTATTAAATAAAAGGTCCTATAAAATAGCATTTTATAACGCTTTTGCACGTACTAAAAACCCAGTTTTCTTGTAGTGTGCGGCGGAAACATCGGGAGTCACGTTACAAGAATTGTTTCACAACATATGGTATTTAAAGTTTTGTTTTATTAAGATCATTGTTTACATTGTCTTGGGATAAACAGAGAACGAAATACAAATAAATTGTCTTTCATGTTTTAAAGTCACTAAAGCACGCGTCCATCCTATGTGAAGTATGCATTCATGTCATCAAACAAATAGTTCTTAAAACATATGTGAAAAAACAGTCAGCATAAAAAAAAGATGGCGACTTGTAACACCCTAACCCGTTTTAACCGAAAACGTCGCAGAGGAAATATGAACCATAAAATTTTTTTCTTTCTTGTGTTGTTCTAGCGTACTTTAAAACATTTAAATGTAATTTCTTAAACTAAGTACATCATTCATTCTAGATTAAGATGACTATGTTAACATATGAATACAACTACGTGACCACTTCTCCGTACAATCCATGATCTTCAATTCGATCTTTGTCCACATTCTCCTATGAGATGATGATGATCTGACTAACCTGCAGTCACCGTATAGATAAAGAACACATTAGTAAAAGGTGACCTCATATATAACTATTTGAATATGCAAATAATCAATAACTACATAGCAATCTAACTATCTGTACTACACCTGAATTATATCCTTTCAAACTTGTTCATTACACCGGACCTCACACTTTCGAAGGCCCAATGCTTGCATACATGCATACCTATTTCATTCTCATTAGCAATAAGGTTAGCAAGACACATCTCAACGTACTGAAAACCTACAATTTCACTTAAGCACATATCACTGATCTACATTCAAAAAGTTACAACCCGTGATTACACTTGCATATATCCATATACGTACATACCTATCGCATACAAACGTCCCACATACAAATACGCATAACATGTCTCATCAAGACAATATAATTAATACACACATGCAAGTCATGTTCATTTGTTCACATTCAATTATCGTACTTAAATCACATACTTCACAATTCATCAATAACTACGCGCGTAAATAAGTTAATCTTTGCATTCCAACGTCAATGCTTCATAAGATCAACATTAGCGTACTTGTACTCTCATATCATTCTTAAGTCATATGAATAGTAATGTTAACCTTCAAACATATTGAAGCTATGTATACATATATACAAGCCCTATTCTTTCGTGTTCATTCAATGTTACTTGATACGTACGTACCTATATACATATATTTATACACATCCATACAAACCTACATTCATGGTTATGCCATTCATTCTACCTATGAATTTCATATCCCTCGTGAGCTCACATAATCGTTATTTGCATTCGTACATCATAATTAAGCTTTTACGATCCTTGAGTAGGATATACTACTTTCGGGAAGTTCATCGGGGCCTTTACATTAGCCTTAGGGGATATGAAGGTTTCGGAACGTAACAATATCAAAAATCAACAATTCATATCTGGTCTCCATCGTAAGCTATGGTAGCCACCGTAGCTTACGGTGGCTTTGAAACATACTACGGTCAGACTATACTGTCTTACGGTAGAGAATAAACCTTCAGCGCCTACCGTATCTTACGGTGGCTATCGTAAGCTATGGTAGAGCCCAATAACATTAGGCTGAACTTCCTTAATTCCACTTTTGACGCGCTTAGCGAATCTTTCGATTAAGCCAGTCCCGAGATGTCCCAACACGCCTTTAGCTAATATCTTAACTGATATTAATTATTTCCACACCTTCCCTTAACATTACCAAGTTCCCATTTTCGTTTTAAAATTTCTCAACTAAAGGTTATGACCGGTTTACCCCTATAATGAGGTCTTACCGGTTTAATGTTATGCCAACCATTTCAACAGAACTTCCTTAACATTTCTCATTTATTTATACGTTCCACTTGATTTTGAATATTCAAATACATATAGATCTTCATGTAAATAAATTCGAAGTGATTGCAAAATCACTTACCTTTAGCGTTCATGTTCATGGTTGCCTCATTGCTTCCTCTTTGACTCATTAGTCATCCGTGCTTGAGTACTTTCCAATGTAAATTCCTATTCTTTCATGCCATCATTTTCATAATTTGTTAGTTTGCATATTCATCTATATCGATAATCATTTCAAATTCTTAGTTGCATTACTTTCATTAATCAATCATTCACTAACATGCATAACTCAATTCACTGAAAATAGACTGTTTTGGGACGTCCGTTTACTGTACTTACGAGCTTGCAAAAATTATGATCTTTTTAGAGTAAATTATAAGTTTTGTCCTTTATGTTTACACCAAATTGCAGGCGCTGCCCTTTAGCGCAAAAGTTGACAAGTTCTATCCTTAATGTTCCAAAATCTTGCACGTTATGTCCTTTAGACCAAACCAAGTTAGATTTTTTTTGTTTAAATCATATTACACAAGGTTAATTTGGTCATTTAACTCAATTTTTTAATATTACTAGGGGTTTTCCTCGCGCGCGTTGCGCCGCGCTTCATGTTTTTTGTCAATGATTTAACAATAAAACTACATAATTTCGTAAAGAATACCTTTCTCTCCTCTCTTGTTAACTCTTTATTTGCTCCTTGTAATGGTTCTCAATATGCTTCCTAGCAACACTAACCTTTTGCTTTGTCATATTTGACACTTATTCCGAAATTGAGTCATTTTCAATGCCATTCATTGAGTCCCTCTTTACAACTAATCGAGTAATCTTCTGCCCGCGTGTTGTGGCAGGATACTGTCTGGTCTTAACCAAAATCTATACCCTGAGTTGTATCAAAGTCGTTAACTAAATATATACCATGAGGCTAAAAACTTTGTTTTGAAACTGCTACCTTTTCAGGGGATTGTGGGTAAATTTGTACTTGGTGAAAATCTCTTATTTAATCTAGACCAACTTTTGGTGACAGAAGTCAAATACAAATACATACTAAACTTTTTATTATAGGAAATAGCAATCAGAATATTTGAACTTTTCAACAATACAAACAAAGACCATGTTGGTCTGTGCTCGTTGAAAAAAGCTTAACTCGTTTAATTGCTATGCCATCAAGGACATGAGAAAATCAATTTTAAAAGGAGCAAACATACCCGGTTCTAGTTAAGATAAAAACATTTGACCCCATTGATATTAATAATTGGGAAGTCCCTAAAGTACATTTGACTAATATCTATAGTAGAGATTGCAAAACCATTCATCGCTTCATCGAAAAGAACAACGTTGACATCTGAGGTGCCTTCAGTGATGGCTGCATTAATGCAATACCTGTTGCAGATTTGAAATTTATTACCAGTGAGTATCAGGCTAAGATAAAATCATTGTGTATGGGCATTGCGTTTCAATTTGAGCGTATGTTATAAGAGTATGAATTCTGATCAGGACTTGTGTTTGTTTGGTGGTATACGAAAATTTCCAAATATTTGGTTTTCAATTTTATACAATATACTTGCTGCACAATTCTAGAAAAAATGGTCCATGATCAGCGAATTTTTGCTAACAAAAGAACCAAAGTTAGATTGTGAAACGATCTTTTTTTTAATCTTCTTTACATCAGTAAACAAAAGTCATCAGCCACGTAAACCAAACTGCAAGTATGGCGTATCACATAATCAAGTGATGAGAGATGTTATAAGCAAAACTAAATTAACCTGACGTGCTTTAAATTAACTCGCTAATACATTCAAACTCATATAATTTCAGACCACATGCTAGTTGTTTAGTTTATTGTAGTAGTAAATAACAAAATTAGCATGTTAAATTAGGCTAACATATTTCAACTTAATTAGGTAATAACTTCAACTTAAATGATTCAAGGTCACTTACAAGTTGCTCAATTCGTGTCCCTTCACATGCAATTAGCCTACAAGTAGTCTTCTCAAAGGTTTATTATAAATTGGCACTACTTCTGTAGACATGTATTCTTGGTTATCAAGAGCAAACAGTTGAAGTTTAGTGCACCAAGAAACAAAAACACATACACAAAAACAATAGGGCATAGTAAGACACGCTTATGATAAAATTTGGTATGAGACTTTAGCAAAAAATACTATGGCTAATAACTCTGGTTCAAGTGCACTACAGAAACTTGCGAACACAGTGGCATATGCCCAATTCAAGTCAAACTGAAGGACCTTTTTAAGCACACTATAGCAATGTGGGATCATCTATATTCATTTTTTTTTAAAGAAAAGCACACACAGACAACATTTCATGTAATTAGTAACTCTGTTGACAGATCAGAAATATTTTATTACCCATCACATGATGTAGTGTAGTAGAGACCAAAACGTTATGATCTAAGTTAATTCTCGTTTTACTCAGGTTTCGGGTGGGTTAGGGCCGAGTTTGGTAATCGAATTTGGATAAGTCAAGGTGTTGATTACCCAGTCTTCGAGCTGGCACTAACAAAAGTACAAATGAAGGTGTAGAGAACCTGTTGCGCTTGTTCTGTTTATCATCCGCACACCAAGCAACGAACATCTCAGATGAGACTATTGATATTCGCTAATTTACACATATTTTAGTCCCCCATTTTATCCCCATTTTATGCGTTTTCGACCGTAAAACCGTCATTCGGATACTTAATCATGTATACTTTTGTTTACAGGCTTAAAACAGCATACCAGACAAGATGATAGTGAAAACGAGGAATTTCCGGACAAAACGACGAAGCTGCGAACATTCTGTGAGAATTCTGAACAGGGCGAACGGAACGGTCGTGCGGTCTGAGGAACGACCGTGCATCTCCGACAAAACCAGCCCAGTCCGGTAATGAACGAGGGTGCGACTTGGCGTGCAAGGCATTCCCGGTGACGCACGGTCGTGCGGTAGTTTGCACGCCGTGCGGATTCGATGACAAGCCAAACCCCAGAACTGAACGACCAGTGCAGCAGTCCGTGCAAGAAGAACCCGGTAACGCATGATCGTGCAATATGAAGAACGGTCGTGCGAGACCGAAGACCGGTCAAGATCTGTGACGTCATGCAGTATGGTGCACCATACCTCCAATAATGCAAAAAGTGAACGGGCGTGCAACAGGACGCACGACCGTGCAACATCGAAATTATATAAAAACTTGCAGAAACATTCTGCTCGTAACACTGGATTTTTTGGAAGTGATTCTGGCGATTTTCGGGCTCCGGAGGCTTCTGCTTTCACCCGGATTCAAGCCACATTGTGCCGATTAGCTTCGTTATCTTCCAGATTCTTAATCTTATGCTTGTTTATGGTTTGGTTTTCTAATCTTTCCATGATTTTGTTAATCTTTCAAGCATTTAGATTAATGTTTATGTATTATTGTAGCCTTTGGGCAAAAACACAACAATCCCTTGCTTGATTATAACCATTAGTATGTTAATATTTGTTTGTAATGACATTTGGAAGTATTTTCTATGTTAATCTTTGATGATTAGTTTGCAACCTTGTTATTGATTTCTTGATTATAAGTAATTGTGTTGTATGATTGGTATTTGGTTAGTTAAGATAGTTGAAAAATGAAGCTTAATTAATCTTGTATTAGTAAACTTTAAACTTGGTTAACTAGTTTAATTTGGTTAAAATGTGGGCACCATGATACTAGAAATGGTTAGTGGTTTAATAAAATGTAATTATTGTTAATCAAGAAGGCTTGCCGTCACGTAAGGACCTTAACGGGTTAAATGTTGTCGTTATAAATTCTTGCCATGATTTGTTAGCTTAGTTAGTAGTTTAGGCCAAAATTGCTATCTTGGTGAATTTATGTGCAAGATTTGTAAAATGAACTCGGTTGTGATTTAATCTAGTTTATGCTTGTCTCGGTGGTTGCATTGTGTTTATCGGTGTTGCTTTCCTTGTTTAAGTGAGGTTAGAAAACTCCTAACGGATGACTAACTTATTTTTAAGAGATTTTCATAGACATTTATCAATTGCACGTTAAAGAACAATTTTAGGTGGTTAAAGTGTGTTTATCGTTTTAACTTTCCGAATGATTGTCATGTTAGGATTCCCGAAAGGGATACTAATTGTCTTGAAATTGGAGAATTGATCAAATGCTTCTAGTGACAAAACCGGCTTAGTTGACATGCTTTGGTTGTGTATTAAGCAAGGCTATTTATCTATTTTCATATTTGAAATCTTTTATGTTTTTATCAGTAGTTGTTTATGCTTAATTTAGTTTATTAAAAATCAAACAACTTATGTTTTTACCGGTAGTTTAGTGACAAAGGTCTAGTATTATTCCTCCGCCCATTTCCTTGGATCGATACTTGGTTCTTACCGATGCTTTACTACATATATGACGGGGTACACTTGCCTCTTTCGTGTGTGTTTTGATGTTAAAGTAATAATCACTTTTATAAATTTAAAACCGATTCGTGTGTAATTTCTTTGTAAAAATATGTGTAGTCGCGCACACGTCAAGTTTTTGGCGCCGTTGCTGGGGAAATGGCGAGTTTTAGGAACGACCCGAGTCATTATGTTATCGGCGTATATACTTGTTAATATTTGTGTATATTTTCTTGATTATTTATTTGTTAATATTTCTTGCTTTTAATTCATTTTCGAGATTATTTTGTACACTTGTAAATTTTTGTTCCATTTATTTGTTCGAATCCGGATTTATTTATTTATTTATTCTTTGAGTTTTCGGCTCCTAAAAATCATTTTTATACTAGCCAATTCGATTATTTTTATTGTGTTGATTTTATAAAAATTTCGGACCCATTTTCGGATTTTTATAAAAATTTTCAGCCCTTTTTATAATAATTCTGTTTCTTTTCAGTTTGCAAAAAAAAAAAAAAAAAAAAAAAAAAAAAAAAAAAACAGCATTATTATATTAATAAAGTATTCATTGTGTCAATTTTTCGTTTGCAGGTTGATGTTCTCGACCCCCGCTCCAGAAGTTGTTGAACCGTCACACGAACCCGAGCGTGATCTAAGGAGACGTCTTCGCGCGAGAGGGCGTGCGGTTGGGCTACTGCTCGCATCTGGTGAGCAGGAGCAGGTGGTACCCGCTGAAGCCGAGGGCTCAGGGGCAGCAGGGAACGCAATCATGGCAGACAACGAGCGACCTTTGAATGAATCTAATCAGCCTGGAGCTACAGGCTTGGAGCCGAGTATCCTACGACCTACTATAGATGCACCTATTTTTGAAATTAAATCTAGTATTATTAATATGGTGCAGAATTCGGTGTAGTTTGACGGGCGTGAGCATGAGGATCCCAGACAACATATAGCGGCTTTTCTCCAAGTTTGTTCCACGTTTAAGATTAGAGATGTTTCGGAGGATGTTGTTAGGTTGAGGTTGTTTCCATTCTCATTGCGTGAAAAAGCCAGAGCATGGCTTTTGTCATTACCAGCTGGGTCCATCAGGACTTGGAATGGTCTGGCGGAGCTGTTTATGCAAAAATACTTTCCGCCTGAGAAGACAACCAAGTTAAGAAATCGGGTTGTGACCTTTCGCCAAGATAAGGGAGAGTCGTTGCACACAGCTTGGGAGAGATTTAAGGATCTGTTACTAGATGTTCCACATCATGGCTTCTCCAAGAGACAGCTGGTCTTGACATTCTATCAAGGGCTTAGCTACAATACGCAGGAGAGATTAGACATGAATGCAGGAGGTGATCTAGGAACAAAGACACCAACTGAAGCTTACGTGATCATTGAAAAAGCTGCATTGAAGTCTAGCTCTCGTCGCGAAGGAGATAGAGGTCGGGCTACATCATCATCATCGGCATCCCGCACAGGAGTTCATGCTGTAGACGACTATACAGCCATTACTGCACAAATCTCGGCTCTTGCATCAAAATTCGACAGGTCCCAGATGGTTGCGCAGGCTGGCTCAGGATATGACCAGTGTGGAGTGTCACATGAGCCTGGTGCGTGCTTTCAGGGAGTCGTATATGAGGGCCACAAAGAAGTAGATTTTGTGAGTAATCAGGTGAGGCCACAGAACAACCGGTACATCAACACCTATAATCCCGGTTGGAGAAATCACCCAAATTTTGGGTGGCGAGCGAATACAGGTAATCAAAACCCTTTGGGATTTACTCAGCGCGCTCCAGCGCCACAGCAAGGTCAGGGTCAGCAGTTCCAGCAATACAACCAATCTTACCAGCAGCGTCCATATTCGTATCAGAATCAGGGCACTAGGAGTATCTCCCAGCAACAGGCCCCTCAGTCTAGTTCCAAGCTGGAGGATATGATGGCTCAGCTTCTTACTAGCTCCTCGAGTGCGAATCAGTTGGCTGAAAAATGCTACCAGCAGAGCGAGGATCGTTTTCTTTCTCATGAGGGAGAAATGAGGAGTCACAAGGCCTCGATTCAGAATATCGAGAATCAGGTTGGTCAGCTGGCGCAGATGATGTCAAAAAGACCCCCGGGTGGTCTTCCGGGCAATGCAGAACCAAACCCGGGCGGACATGTGAATGCGATCATGACCAGGAGTGGAAAGACTACCGGACCCGTCATATCGGACTCAGCACCGATCACTGAAGCGGTCCCGACTGACACACCGGACGAGGTGCAAGCCAGGCTACGCCCAGCAAGTACAGCACAAGTCCAGGAGCCGGTCAAAGATTACACTCTAGCAGTACCCTATCTAGGCAGGCTGAAGAAGCAGAAGAATGACGAACAATACGGTAAGTTCCTTGAGTTGTTTAAGCAACTGCACATTAATATACCATTTGTTGAAGCCTTGGCCCAGATGCCAAAGTATGCGAAATTCCTTAAGGACATCCTCTCAAATAAACAGAAGCTCGAGGATATTTCATGTGTGGTGATGAATGAAAATTGTTCTGCCGTTCTACAAAACCGTCTGCCCATGAAAATGGGAGATCCGGGTAGTTTTACGCTCCCGTGTTTGATTGGAAACATGTCTGTTAGCCATGCATTGGCTGACTTGGGAGCGAGTATCAACCTTATGCCATATAAGGTTTTTAGTAAACTGGATCTGGGTGAGCCGTCACCTACTAGGATGAGCATTCGGTTTGCAGACTGTTCAATCAAGTATCCGCGTGGATTTGTGGAAAACATGCTTGTAAAAATCGATAAATTTGTTTTCCCCGTGGATTTTGTTATTCTTAACATGGACGAAGATTCAAGAGTGCCTTTAATAGTTGGACGCCCTTTCCTCAATAAAGCGAGGACGATTGTTGATGTGGCAGCTGGCCAAATCACGCTCCGAGTGAATGATGAGCACGTGACATTCGATATCAAAAGATCGATGCAGCATCCGCAAAGTCACGATGACATGCTTTATTATGTCGACATTGTCGATGCATGTGTAAGCTCTCATTTTCAAGGAACTATTGACGAGATTGATTCGGACACACGTCTGTCGTGTGGGGACCTGATTGGCATTGTGCAGGAGGGCCACGATTTCGAGCAGCCAGTCTATCAGATTGGTGAAGATGGTTCCCAGAGTCCGGAGAGATTTCTTGAAATTGTCCATGTAGAAGAAGAGAAAGCAAAACCGTCGGTTGAAGATCCGCCATCTTTGGAGTTGAAAGAACTCCCACCACATCTCGAGTATGCATTTCTGGAAGAGGAGCGTCGCTTACCGGTCATAATTTCGGCATCATTGGAAAAAGATGAGAAAAATCAGCTTCTCGAGGTTCTGAGACTTCATAAGAGAGCTATCGCATGGAAAATCATGGATATCAAGGGCATCAACCCTTCTTTTTATACTCACAAGATTCTGATGGAAGACGAGTACAAACCGTGTGCACAGCATCAGAGGCGTTTAAATCCGAATATGCAAGAGGTGGTGAAGAAAGAAGTGATTAAGTTGTTGGATGCCAAGATGATTTATCCTATTTCTGACTCTGTGTGGGTGAGTCCAGTGCAGGTTGTACCTAAGAAAGGTGGTATGACTATAGTTTCAAATGATAGGAATGAGCTAATTCCTACCCGTACCGTCACTGGGTGGCGAGTTTGCATTGATTACCGCAAACTCAACGATGCTACTCGTAAGGATCACTTCCCGCTTCCATTCATCGACCAGATGTTGGAACGTCTTTCGGGGAAGTTGTATTACTGTTTCTTGGACGGATTCTCTGGGTACTTCCAAATTCCTATCGCTCCTGAGGATCAGGAGAAGACTACTTTTACCTGCCCCTTCGGCACATTCGCCTACCGGCGGATGCCTTTTGGGTTGTGTAATGCACCAGCGACCTTCCAGAGATGCATGGTTGCTATTTTCCATGATATGATCGAGGATTCTATGGAGGTTTTCATGGATGACTTTTCGGTATTTGGGGATTCCTTCGATCATTGTTTGGAAAATTTGAGAAAGATGTTGAAGAGGTACGAGGAGACGAATCTGGTCCTGAACTGGGAAAAGTGCCACTTCATGGTGAAGGAGGGCATAGTTCTGGGACATAAGATTTCTCGTGCGGGTATGGAAGTCGATCCAGCTAAAGTTGACGTTATTTCACGACTTCCGCCTCCCACCTCTGTGAGAGCGATACAGAGCTTTCTTGGTCATGCGGGGTTCTACAGGCGATTCATAAAGGACTTTTCAAAAATCGCTAGGCCCATGACCCGTTTGTTGGAGAAAGACGCTCCGTTCATATTTGGAGATGATTGCTTGAGAGTTTTTGACCTTCTCAAGCAAAAGTTGATTGAGGCCCCTATTTTAGTTGCACCGGACTGGAGTCTGCCGTTTGAAATTATGTGCGACGCGAGTGATTACGCTATAGGGGGCGTTTTAGGACAAAAGAAAGAAAAGCACTTTCACCCGATCTATTATGCGAGCAAGACTCTTCACGACGCTCAGGAGCACTACACCACAACTGAAAAAGAGCTCTTGGCAGCTGTTTTCGGATTTGACAAATTTAGATCGTATTTGGTGCTTTCGAAAACCGTTGTGTATACTGATCACGCAGCCATCAAATACCTCTTCAGCAAACAGGACGCTAAACCGCGTCTAATCAGATGGATCTTGTTGCTGCAAGAGTTTGATATCGAAATCCAAGATAAAAAGGGTGCGTTGAATGTAGCAGCTGACCATCTATCTCGGTTAGAGCATGGAGACATCGAGGAAACGCATTGGGATTCAATCAATGACAATTTCCCACACGAGTCTTTGATGGGTGTTGAGATATGCGATGAGTCACCTTGGTTAGCCGACTTTGCGAACTATCTTGCTTGCGGGATTCTGATAAAAGGGTTGACTCACCAGCAAAAGAGGAAATTCTTTTCGGATCTCAAGCACTACATTTGGGACGACCCTTTCTTATTTAAGGTGGGTGCTGATCAGGTGATCAGAAGATGTGTATCAGGGAAAGAGGCGACCGATATTCTGCGCCATTGTCACGAGGGACCTACCGGAGGCCACCATGGAGCCAACTTCACCGCCAAGAAGATGTTGGATTCCGGGTTTTATTGGCCGACTATTTTTCGTGACGCGTAGAGTTGGTAAAAGCGTGCGATGCCTGTCAAAGGGCGACGAATATATCGGCACGCGACGAAATGCCCCAGAACTGGATACAAGTTTGTGAAGTCTTTGACATTTGGGGGATAGACTTCATGGGACCGTTTCCCCCCTCACGTGGTAACAAGTACATCCTGGTCGCAGTTGACTATGTATCAAAGTGGGCGGAGGCACAGGCCTTACCCACAAATGACGCCAGGGTGGTCGTGAGATTCTTGAAAAGTTTGTTCGCCCGATTTGGCGCTCCGAAAGCGCTTATTAGTGACCGAGGGACTCATTTCTGTAATACACAGCTTGAAAAGGCTTTGTCCCGTTACGGTGTGCATCACCGTTTGTCCACGCCTTATCATCCGCAGACGAGCGGGCAGGTGGAAGTTACTAATCGAGGGCTAAAGCGCATCCTTGAGCGGTCTGTTGGTGCAAACCGCAAGGAGTGGTCGGACAAACTTGATGAGGCATTATGGGCATTCCGTACATCTTACAAGACCCATATTGGGACTACTCCCTTTCGGTTGGTATACGGAAAGGCATGCCATTTACCAGTAGAGTTGGAGCACAAAGCTATGTGGGCTTTGAAAACCGCGAATCTGGACTTGAAAACCGGAGGTGAAGCCCGGTTTCTCCAGATTGATGAATTAGAGGAACTGCGACAACAAGCTTATGAGAGCTCCGTCCTCTACAAAGAGCGCACGAAGAAATTTCATGACAAACGCTTGAAGGACCACAAAGAATTCCAAGCGGGTGATCTTGTTCTTCTTTACAATTCACGAATGCGCTTATTTCCAGGGAAGCTTCATTCACGCTGGACAGGACCGTACACAGTTAAGGAAGTATTTCCGTATGGTACTGTTGCAGTAGAGAACGCAGATGGCGTTACATTCAAAGTAAATGGACATCGATTGAAGTTGGACATTGCCGGGCCGATAGAGTCGGCGGTGGAGGTCATCGAACTCCAAACCCCGCACACATCATAAGTGTGGGGAGGAGAGAGTCTACGCTACTGACTCGCGGACTAAAAATGTAGCAAGAGCGTATTTTACGCTTTAGGGGTAATATCGTCTTTTTATGTGTTTTTCTAGTTTTAGCGTAATTTAGATATGTTTCGTAGTTTCCGTTAGTTTGTGCAATTTTTAGACGTGCCGGGGGAAGGTTCTATGTTGGGATATGGATTAAACAGTTTGCGTGTGAAAAATATGGCGAAAAACGGCCAAAACAGTTGCTGGAAATGGCTTCTGCAGAAAAACTGATCTGCAGCTGTTGCACGACCGTGCCACGCATCGCACGACCGTGCGTTTGCGAGATGTCTTACACGACGAGTCGCACCCCCGGTGCATCTCCGAGAACAGCTTGTAGGGTTTGAAATATGTCGGTGATGCACGACAGTGCGAGCTGTCGCACGACCGTGCGAGAGGCAGGGGTAATTTGGTCTTTGGCACATTATAAAAACCCCCATCTGCTTTCATTCCCCTCATTCGCGAACCCTAACTGCAGACGGCCGTTCCAGAGCGATTTCGCCTCAAATCGCACGGTTTCACACACTTCTTCGCACGGTATGTTGTTTTTATAGATTTTCTGTTTCTTTCGCTTTCTAGGTTAGATTCATCTGATTCTTCAAGGATTTTTAGGGTTCTCTTCATAAATACAAACGAAACCCTAACCCTTGTTTGAATCGAACGTATCGTGAACAGCCGGTCAGATTTATAGTCCCTGTTTACCAAAAAATTGAAAATTTTCGGAAAAATCAGACTGTTCAGAGTCGGGGTTAGAAATCTGCAGGAAAATTATGTTGCACGGTCATTCCATATGTGGCACGCCGTGCAGATCCGACGGTTCACGATGATGTCTGGTGGTCTCGATGTTGCACGGTGGTGCCGTTGGTTGCACGCCGTGCAGATCCAACATATTTTGGCCATCGTTGCTTGTTCTCGGTGACACACGACCGTGCATCTCGTCGCACGTCCATGTGACAGGCGCAGATCAGAAAAAAGAATCTTCATAATTACGTGTTCTGTTGTTTTTGAGTGAAATTTTTCCTGTTCCTGCTTTCCTAACGATATTCCTCTTACAGATGAATCACCCATTCTTGCAATTTAACCCCAATGATGAGAAAGAATCTCTTTGTATTCCAAGACGAGATGCCTTATGGAGAAGGCGAGGGCAATTCGGAGTCCCTAGGAGGCTGGATTGGGAGGTTATGAGAGAGTTAAATCAGTATAACAGACTTGAGAGCATTCTCACTATTCCGCTTGCGAATCTTATCTCTATCAGCCGCCCCATCTATCTTGAGCAAACGATAGAGTTCTTCTCCACATATGCCTACGAAAAACCATTTGCTCATAGAAGGCCAAAATTCCGCTACAACGAGCGGATAACTGTCAGGTTGGGTGGACAATGGCACACTTGGTCAGTGGGTCGATTGGCTAGGAGGCTTGGAATTTACTCAAGAGAAGACATGGATTCCGAATTCTTCACGGAGCAGTTTACATTTCCATCTGATGAAGCACGGGCCGAGTTTTGGGCTAAAAATGCAATTGGTGACCCATACAACCCGAGAATGTCTAAGGCTTCGCGATTGAAAGACCCGTTGGTTCGAGTGATGCATCATGTATTTCGCCACACCATTTGCGGCCGCATGGACAGTTTAGGGAACTGTCCAACACCGGATTTGATTTTTCTATACGTGCTGGTTGATGGAGTACACATCAACCTAGCCGCAAGGATGGCTGAATACTTTGTGAAGTGCTCAGGGAGGAAATCCAACAGTCAAATTCATGGCGGTCAGTATGTGACCGAAATTGCTTACAATTTGGGCCTGATGACTGATGAGGTGCTTGAGAGTCTCACCCATGTGACCGATGGTGTTTATGTTGATATTCGGTCATTGAAAGCAATGGGGTTGATTGTTGAAACGGATCGCGGGGATAGATTGAGGGGTCTAAACAACGAGGTCTGGGACCCGTTGCCCCCAGCTGAGGAGGAAAACGAGGATGAGGATATGCATGATCAGGAGCATCAGGAGCAGCACGGACCACAACCACCACCACATTCACCACAGCACCATGATTTCCACCAGCATCAGGAGTGGCCAGAGTTTTACCAGCAGTTCCAACAGATGCGAGTTACACAGGAGCAGAATGAGACTTATATTGACCAGATTAGGACTAGTCAGGACCAGATCAGGGCTAGTCAGGATCAGCTCAGGGCCACTCAGGATCAGCTTAGGCAGAACCAGGACAGTTTGTACCAGGGGGTGAGTGCTGGATTTTCATACCTATTCGGGGAGATGCATCATGCATATCCCGACTACTTTCAGCATCCCCCACAGTTCCCACCATGGAACCCACCTGGTTATGGTGATACGGGCCCATCCTTCACGAGAGATGATGAAGGTGACGACGAGTAGGAGGCAGTGGTGTTGACAGTTGGTGGTTTTTATTATTTCCGTACTTTGTTTATTTCGGGTGTTTATTTTGGTTGTTATGTCAAACACCCGCAGTTATGTACTTTATTTTCAGACATTTTACTTTGTTTGTCATGTCTTTGTTTGGATTTTTAGTACGTCTAATTATGTACATTATGGTTTATTTGTGTTTATTTTGTTTATGTTCTGTTTTGCTGTACCATATGACACTTGCAGATCTTGGCTATCAAATCTTGGACCGGAGCATATGACAGACACAGCTTTGGAAGTCTCGTTTCATCAGATATCATCTTGAGGGGAGTACTATTATCCTTTTTCTCTATATTTCGGGTTTCGCATTGGGGACAATGCGAGGTTCAAGTGTGGGGAGGGGGTTAACTTTGTTAACTTTGTTTGTCCTCTATATTAAAAAAAAATCAGAAAAATCATTCAAAAAGATATGTTTTCTGTTTATATTTAGTAAATAAACCGGTTGGTTGTGTTTTAGAAAGCTTCGGACTTGATAAAAACTCGACAAGCAAAATAAATTTTGAAAAGAAAACCGAAAAGCGTGACAAACAAAGAAAGACTTGCATGATAGTTTTCACACTTTTACCCATTCATTCCGTTACGTGAGCGTGTTTGAGCCTTGATATTGTTATATATTTGTTCATTTCGGATAGGAGTGAGCCGGATGTCATGTGTAATTTAGAACTTGTCACTAGTATACTTGTTAAGACCATGAACTTGCGGAATTGTGTAGAAGTGATAGAGGCACTTAGATTACCCCTTTTTTGTTAGCCTTGTTCTTTGTGTTGTGTTTCCCGTGTACCTTACATTACCTTTAGGTTGAACCATGTCGAGCCCTCCCGTTTACTTTGTCTACTAAATATTATCGCCCACTTAGCCATATTTAGCCTTTTTATGTTTTTAACCTTTTAGTGTTGAAACTTGGTCAAAATAATCGTTTAACTAACGCTTGTTATTGTTTATGTTTCATTGTATAAATCCATTAGTTTATTTGTTAAAAAAAACAGAAAATAAAACACCCTAAAATAGGGTGAAGTAGACAAAATTCGAGCAATTTTGATTGATAAAATGATGAAATCTTGTTTATGAGCTCGTTGTCGAGTAAGTAGCCTTTTTAAGGCGTTTGTATGTATAGTTTTGTTGTATTGCGCTTGTTAAACGTAGCTACCGAGTTTTAACCATTTCGCCACTTTAAGTATCCATTTCCATACCCTTCGCCCAAGCCTAACGTTACAACCCGTAAAGACCTCTTGATTTACACTTTTTCGCATGTTACTTGGTGGAGACGAGATCTTATGACAAGCTTATGATATTACACATTTCATTGACGAGGCATTGAGTGTTTATACATACACATTTTATGTATGTTTCATAAATAAAACCGAGTGTGTGTGAACATTGTGAGTTGTGTGAAGATTAACATGTTAAGTCAATTGAAAGTGAGTCACGGATTTTTGGTTATCGCCACATAGTTGCATATGCTTGTTGGGTTTGATTCTTTTAATGTTGTCTTTCGAAAAACCGGTTAACCGTTTGTAGTTATTCCAATAAAATAGTGTGTAAATTATCGTTCTTGTTTGATTCTATCTTTTATTGCATTTTAGTTTAGCTTGCTTTAGGACAAGCAAGGTTCAAGTTTGGGGAGATTTGATATTCGCTAATTTACACATATTTTAGTCCCCCATTTTATCCCCATTTTATGCGTTTTCGGCCGTAAAACCGTCATTCGGATACTTAATCATGTATACTTTTGTTTACAGGCCTAAAACAGCATACCAGACAAGATGATAGTGAAAACGAGGACTTTCCGGAAAAAACGACGAAGCTGCGAACATTCTGTGAGAATTCTGACCTGGGCGAATGGAACGGTCGTGCGGTCTGAGGAACAACCGTGCATGTCTGACAAAACCAGCCCAGTCCGGCAATGAACGAGGGTGCAACTTGGCGTGCAAGGCATTCCCGGTGACGCACGGTCGTGCGGTAGTTTGCACGCCGTGCGGATTCGAGGACAAGCCAAACCCCAGAACTGAACGACCAGTGCAGCAGTCCGTGCAAGAAGAACCCGGTAACGCACGATCGTGCAATATGAAGAACGGTCGTGCGAGACCGAAGACCGGTCAAGATCTGTGACGTCATGTAGTATGGTGTACCATACCTCCAATAATGCAAAAAGTGAACGGTCGTGCAACAGGACGCACGACCATGCAACAGGACGCACGACCGTGCAACATCGAAATTATATAAAAACATGTAGAAACATTCCGCTCGTAACACTGGATTTTTTGGAAGCGATTCTGGCGATTTTCAGTCTCCGGAGCCTTCTGTTTCACCCGGATTCAAGCCACATTGTGCCGATTAGCTTCGTTATCTTCCAGATTCTTAATCTTATGCTTGTTTATGGTTTGGTTTTCTAATTTTTCCATGATTTTGTTAATCTTTCAAGCATTTAGATTAATGTTTATGTATTATTGTAGCCTTTGGACAAAAACACAACAATCCCTTGCTTGATTGTAACCATTAGTATGTTAATCTTTGTTTGTAATGACATTTGGAAGTATTTTCTATGTTAATCTTTGATGATTAGTTTGCAACCTTGTTCTTGATATTGATTTCTTGATTATAAGTAATTGTGTTGGATGATTGGTATTTGGTTAGTTAAGATAGTTGAAAAATGAAGCTTAATTAATCTTGTATTAGTAAACTTTAAACTTGGTTAACTAGTTTAACTTGGTTAAAATGTGGGCACCATGATACTAGAAATGGTTAGTGGTTTAATAAAATGTAATTATTGTTAATCAAGAAAGTTTGCCATCACATAAGGACTTTAACGGGTTAAATGGTGCCGTTATAAATTCTTGCCATGATTTGTTAGCTTAGTTAGTAGTTTAGGCCAAAATTGCTATCTTGGTGAATTTATGTGCAAGATTTGTAAAATGAACTCGGTTGTGATTTAATCTAGTTTATGCTTGTCTCGGTGGTTGCATTGTGTTTATCGGTGTCACTTTCCTTGTTTAAGTGAGGTTAGAAAACTCCTAACGGATGACTAACTTATTTTTAAGAGATTTTCATAGACATTTATCAATTGCACGTTAAAGAACAATTTTAGGTGGTTAAAGTGTGTTTATCGTTTTAACTTTCCGAATGATTGTCGTGTTAGGATTCCCGAAAGGGATACTAATTGTCTTGAAATTGGAGAATTGATCAAATGCTTTAAGTGCCAAAACCGACTTAGTTGACATGCTTTGGTTGTGTATTAAGCAAGGCTATTTATCTATTTTCATATTTGAAATCTTTTATGTTTTTATCAGTGGTTGTTTATGCTTACTTTAGTTTATTAAAAATCAAACAACTTATGTTTTTACCAGTAGTTTAGTGACAAAGGTCTAGTATTATTCCTCCGCCCATTTCCTTGGATCGATACTTGGTTCTTACCGATACTTTACTAGATATATGACGGGGTACACTTGCCTCTTTCGTGTGTGTTTTGATGTTAAAGTAATAATCACTTTTATAAATTTAAAACCGAATCGTGTTTAATTTCATTGTAAAAATATGTGTAGTCGCGCACACGTCACCTATTCTCATCTTCACCGATTTAAAATTCCCAAAAAACATAAAGTCTCAAACGGCCAGAAATTTGAAAATCGTAAAGTGAGTTAAGAAACTGTCTGTGACAACTCGTATTTCCGAACTTATCTATGTGCTTAATGTAACGTACGTGAACACTTTGTGATTATGTGAACTTGATAATTAATGGAATGATATCTGTTTATGTGTAATATATGTATGTATCGAATGAACCGATCACACAACACAAGCCCATTCGGGCCATACTTTGGGTTCGGCCCACAACTCCCATATGTCGCATAACAATTAGGAGATAGGGTATACTCCTCATATTTTGGAAATCACCTTACACACAAACCCTAGCTCTCTCTCATCCTTCTCTCTAGAACTCGACGGCAACAACATCTTTTCTCTCGAAGCCTTTGGTGTCCGGATCAATCCCTACTCTTTTCCTTCGATCGGTTAGTGTTAATATTATTCTTATAATTAGTGCGTTGTATGATGATGTCATGATCTCACGATTTGATTAAACGATTATGTATTGAATGTATGATGAACAATGATGTTTACGTGTATGATGATGTTAATCGGCTGCCATATCTTGTCTTCGGATTTGTTTGTGTAATGAATCAAGATTAAATGATGCCAATGATGAGTAATGATTATAATGCATGTGTGATATCTTGGAAATACAAACAATTGGATAAAGATCCTTTATGATTTTCTGTTAGTGTCATCATAGACTTCATGTGCTATACATGTGATTTTTAATTAATGTGAATGATAGTGGCATGATTGGTCCAATGATATGAGAGTTAATTGATAGTTTGATTAGTCAAAGGGTGGCCATGTGTGTGTTGTCAGGCTAGGTTAGTCAAATTCATATGTTATTTGTTTGCATGATGATTAGGGTTCATATGGAACAACTGATATAACTTTTGTTTGATCGTATATGGTTGGGTTTAGAAACTGTTGATTGATATCTACAAATATGGAAATTAGCGATAAGTTGGTAATTGATATGCATAAAAATAGGAAACGTAAAAACAGTCGCACAAGGCATCTTGGTATTACAAGATGTCCATTCGCACAAGACTTGTCAGTCGTACAAGACACCTCCAGTCGCACAAGGTCTGCCGGATCGCACATGCTGTATGTGTTTAACTGTTGGGCCTCAAAGCCCAAAACGAGTCGCACAAGACACATGAACCGTACAAGATAGTTTGTTGTTTGTTGTAATAGAGCTGCTCGCACAAGATGAGTTGTTTATTGTTTTTGGGCCGTAAGTTATATGTTGGGCTGAGTGCTATTGGGCTTATTTAAATCGCACAAGTTGAATGTATTGTTTGACTGTTAAAATGCTGCCATGATCTATACGTGCTTGAAACCTGTTAGTTATGCGTAAACTTATGTGCATTACTTGAGTCAAAACCTGACTTGTATGGTAACCCTATTAGGACGCGGTTGACCACTCATAGTTCAAGAAACCCTTTTGTGTACCTGCCGAGCAAACCAAGGTGAGTTCACACAGCCAAGGCATGGGATTCCCGGGTTGGGAATTGGGTTGGATTATTTGAAATGGATAACTACTCGTACTTACGCTATCGCTAGACTATAGACCATCGTCCTCAGGATAGTCAGGACACTTACGTAAAACCTACGTAACCTAGTATCTACCATTGTCTCCCGGGTCGGGAGGACACTTACGTAAAACCTACGTAAACTAATACCTACTACTGTCTTCCGGGTCAGAAGGACACTTACGTAAATCCTACGTAAACCCCACACGTACCACTGTCCTCGGGGAAGGGCACTCACGTAAAACCTACGTGACCTTGTACGTATTCCTCTTCTCGGATTAAGAAGAACACATGGTTGCAAATAGTCTAGCAAGTACAAACATGGGAAGCCCCCATTAGTAAAGATAAACGTGGGAAACCCCCACTAGTAATACATATGACCATGGGAAACCCCCACTATTAGTACATACTTACATGGGAAGCCCCCACTAAATGCATATATGATTTGTTATAACGAGCTTACTTTCTGTGAACTCGCTCAACTAGTTGTTGACTCTCTGCTGCATGCCTTGCAGGACCTTAGGTACATTGGAGCTTGCACGGGAGATGCGGTCGTTGTGGGCACGGGTTGTGGATCTTATGATAAAACATTTGAACTTAGTACTTACAATGGGTTACATCTTAAGCTTCCGCTATACACTTAACATGTTTTGTTGAACACCTATCATATCTTTTGGTTTAAATTACTTTATCACTTATTATGTTTGATATGATTGGTGGCTTGATCCTGGTCAGTCACGCCTCCAAGCGGTGATACTCCGCGTGTGGATTTTGGGGGTGTGACAGATTGGTATCAGAGCCATTGGTTATAGAGAACTCGGTTTTAATAAAGGGAAAAACGTTTTTTTTATTGAAACCAGACTATAACCAGTACAGTGCTCAACGATCCACAACGACGCTTCACTCCACGTGCAAGGCTCGACATTCTAGGTGATATGGTTTACGTTTTATATTGCCTACTTGCTAGATTACATAGAACATTACTTATGGTATGCTTAGATAAACGTAGCAACTATAGTTTGAAAACACATGTGTGCTTGCTTCCTTCTGTCACTCCACATTTACACACATTCGCGATACCTTTCCTATTTGTGTTTCCTTCGATGTGAAGATCATGAGGGAACGTGTGAACCTAACTCAAGCCAGCTGACGGCTCTTATCAACGAACAAGTTACGGCAGCACTCGCAGCCGCTCAGGCAGGAGCGCAACAAGGTCAGAACGCTCAGTCACCTGTGTGCACATTTAAAACTTTATGGACTGCCGATCTACTACTTTCAGCGGCACTGAAGGAGCTGTTGGACTCCTCTATTGGTTTGAAAAGCTCGAATCGGTCTTCGAGATGTGTGAATGCCCTGAGGCTCGTAGGGTGAAGTACTCCACTGGTACTCTCGAAGGCACTGCGCTAACTTGGTGGAACGCGCAAGTTCAGATGCTGGGGCTGGCGGCTGCTAATGCCACCCCATGGAATGATTGTTAAGGAACTGATCCAAACGTGAATGCCGTAGTCGTGATGACATCCGCAAACTGGAAGTGGAGTTCTTAAACCTGAAGATGACAAGGTCAGAGTTAGAAGCGTACACGAAACGATCCAACGAACTGACAGTGTTATGTCAACAATGGTGGATCCTCTCATCAAGCGCATTGAGCTGTACCTCCAAGGCTTAGTACCAGAGATTCAAAGTCATGTGACATAGGCCAACCTTGCAACCATTCAGGATATTACTCGTCTTGCTCAACGTCTCTCAGATCAGGCGATAGGACAGAACAAACTGCCGAAGCGTAATAAGGCTGCTACAACTACTTCGGATGCTTCCAGTGACAACAAACGCAAGTGGAATGGAAATTCGAGCAAGGGTCCCACTTCGGTTCAGTCTCAGTCGCAGCACAGGAGCCTCAGTCAGCAGACTTTTGGTAATCAAAGTCAGGGTGGATACAAGGGAAACCACCCTAAGTGCAATCGATGTAATTTGCACCACAGCGGGCAATGCAACAGAGATTGTTGCCAGAGATGCAACGAGCTTGGTCATGGAGCCAAAGATTTTAGAATCTCACATCCTACAAACAAGAACCGACAACAACAGCCACAAGCCCCACAAAATCAGCAGCAACAGCAGGATAACAAGGGATGTTATCAGTGTGGTGCTAAAGATCATTTCATGAGACGCTACCCACGACTGAACCAGAATCAGAATCAGAACCACAACCAAGGAAACGGGAACAATAATGGAGGCAACAATGGTGGTAATAACGAAGACATTGGTGCCAGGGGTCGGGTGTTCTTGATCGGTTCGGGTGATACTAGGAATGACCCCAAGGTTATGATGGTTTCGACATCGATATTGGTATGGATTGGCTACCTCAACATCGAGCAGAGATTTTTTGCAAAGAAAGGATCGTCCGCGTTCCTCGTGCTGGTTAAGAACCTTTGGTAATTCATGGAGACAAGCTCCTGGAGCAGCACCCATAGTTCGAGCAACTTA
Organism: Helianthus tuberosus; assembly: GCA_030545235.1. Taxonomy (NCBI): domain Eukaryota; kingdom Viridiplantae; phylum Streptophyta; class Magnoliopsida; order Asterales; family Asteraceae; genus Helianthus; species Helianthus tuberosus. The sequence continues at coordinate 126,999,680 of CM060357.1, read as the reverse complement.
TCGCTTACCCCATCAGAGTTGGGAGAACTCTCTACGCAACTACAAGAACTCTTGGATAAGGGTTTTACTCGTCCTAGCTCTTCACCCTGGGGAGCTCCAGTGTTATTCGTAAAGAAGAAAGACGGTACGTTCAGGATGTGTATAGACTACCGTGAACTCAACAAGGTGACGATCAAGAATCGTTATCCTCTTCCACGCATCGACGACTTATTCGACCAGTTACAAGGGTCGAGCTACTACTCCAAGATAGACTTGAGGTCTGGCTATCATCAACTGAGAGTCCGGGATGAGGACGTCTCCAAAACAGCATTCAGAACACGCTACGGCCACTATGAGTTTTTGGTCATGCCATTCGGGCTAACGAACGCGCCTGCCGTATTTATGGATCTTATGAACAGGGTGTGCAAACCCTATCTCGACTAGTTCGTCATTGTTTTCATCGACGACATCCTGATTTATTCGAAGAGTCAGGAGGAACATGAGCAACATTTACGACTCATACTGGAACTTCTACGAACGGAACAGCTATACGCTAAGTTTTCTAAATGTGACTTCTGGCTTCGTGAAGTCCACTTCTTAGGGCATGTAGTGAACAAGGATGGGATTCATGTTGATCCATCCAAGGTAGATTCGATTAAGAACTGGCCTGCGCCTCGTACACCAACAGAAATACGCCAATTCTTGGGTTTGGCGGGTTATTACAGAAGGTTCATCAAAGACTTCACAAGGATTGCTCAGCCACTTACACCACTGACGCAGAAGGGTGTTGTTTACCGTTGGGGTAATGCACAGGAAACAGCGTTCCAACACTTAAAGGATAGACTTTGTAGCGCACCTATCCTCTCACTGCCTGAAGGCACGGATGATTTTGTAGTCTACTGCGACGCATCTATCCAAGGTCTTGGATGTGTATTGATGCAAAGGGATAAAGTCATTGCTTATGTTTCGCGCCAACTTAAGATTCACGAACGGAATTACACTACACACGATTTAGAGCTGGGAGCGGTTGTTTTTGCACTTAAGATATGGCGACACTACTTGTACGGTACCAAATGTGCTATCTACACTGACCACAGAAGCCTCGAACATATATTCAAACAGAAGGAACTGAATATGCGACAGCGACGATGGGTCGAACTGTTGAATGACTATGAATGCTCAACCAGGTACCACCCAGGCAAAGCCAATGTTGTGGCTGACGCCCTCAGTCAAAAGGACACCGCGCCTAAGCGCGTGCGAGCTTTACAACTCACTATACAGTCTAGTCTTCCTTCCCATATACGAAATGCTCAGGTAGAAGCATTGAAACCAGACAACGTCAGGGCTGAAGCCCTACGCGGCTTAAGGCAACGCTTAGAACAGAAGGAAGATGGTGCTTACTACGTCACAGGACGCATCTGGGTCCCACACTATGGTAACTTACGCGAGCTGGTAATGGATGAAGCTCATAAGTCTCGCTACTCGGTACATCCAGGTTCGGATAAAATGTACCACGATATCAAAACTACATACTGGTGGCCTAGCATGAAGGCCCACATAGCCACATACGTTAGCAAATGCTTGACTTGTGCGAGAGTCAAGGCGGAATACCAGAAACCTTCAGGCCCACTTCAACAACCAGAGATACCACAATGGAAATGGGAGCAAATTTCCATGGATTTTGTTACTGGCCTGCCTAGATCTCATCGTGATAATGATACTATTTGGGTGATCGTGGATCGACTCACAAAGTCTGCTCACTTCCTGGCTATCAAAGAAACGGATAAGTTCTCCACCCTAGCAGAAGTATACCTCAAGGAAGTTGTCTCGAGGCACGGGGTGCCCACCTCTATCATCTCGGATCGAGATGCACGTTTTACATCAGAACTGTGGCAAGCAATGCACAAGTCCTATGGCTCAAGGCTAGAAATGAGCACAGCTTATCACCCGCAAACGGATGGGCAATCTGAACGCACCATCCAGACCCTCGAAGACATGCTTAGGGCATGTGTAATTGATTTTGGCAATGGCTGGGAAAAAGCATCTGCCACCTGTGGAATTTTCGTACAACAATAGCTACCACACCAGCATTAAAGCTGCTCCGTTTGAGGCATTGTACGGGCGTAAATGCCGGTCACCTCTTTGTTGGGCAGAGGTGGAGGATAGTCAGATTACTGGTCCAGAACATGTGGTGGACACAACAGAGAAAATTGCTCAGATAAGACAACGAATGGCGGCGGCTCGTGACCGTCAGAAAGTCTACGCCGATAAGGGCAGAAAACCACTAGAGCTCCAGGTTGGGGAGCGTGTACTACTCAAGGTTTCACCCTGGAAGGGTGTGGTTCGTTTTGGCAAACGGGGCAAACTTAACCCACGATACGTTGGACCTTTCGAAGTCTTTGAGAAAATAGGTAAGGTGGCCTACAGACTGAACTTACCAGCAGAACTCAGTGCAGTTCACGACGTTTTCCATGTGTCAAATCTGAAGAAATGTCTGTCAGATGAGACCCACGTAGTTCCTTTGAAGGAGCTCACGATCGATGAGCAGTTACGATTCGTCGAGGAACCTGTTGAAATCACGGACCGGGATGTTAAGGTCCTCAAGCGTACTAGAATACCTCTCGTTCGAGTTCGTTGGAACTCACGTCGCGGCCCAGAGTTCACCTGGGAACGCGAAGATCAGATGAAACAAAAGTATCCCCAACTTTTCGCAACCGGTGCAACTACTACTGAGGCTGAAGCTACGGAATTTCGGGACGAAATTCCAGATCAACGGGGGGAGGATGTGACACCCCAGGAAAACCAGGAAAACCATGCAACTTAACTAGCTTCCTCAGTGAGTACGTGCTAAATTTCGGGACGAAATTTCTTTCAACTTGGGGATAATGTGACAACTCGTATTTCCGAACTTATCTATGTGCTTAATGTAACGTACGTGAACACTTTGTGATTATGTGAACTTGATAATTAATGGAATGATATCTGTTTATGTGTAATATATGTATGTATCGAATGAACCGATCACACAACACAAGCCCATTCGGGCCATACTTTGGGTTCGGCCCACAACTCCCATATGTCGCATAACAATTAGGAGATAGGGTATACTCCTCATATTTTGGAAATCACCTTACACACAAACCCTAGCTCTCTCTCATCCTTCTCTCTAGAACTCGACGGCAACAACATCTTTTCTCTCGAAGCCTTTGGTGTCCGGATCAATCCCTACTCTTTTCCTTCGATCGGTTAGTGTTAATATTATTCTTATAATTAGTGCGTTGTATGATGATGTCATGATCTCACGATTTGATTAAACGATTATGTATTGAATGTATGATGAACAATGATGTTTACGTGTATGATGATGTTAATCGGCTGCCATATCTTGTCTTCGGATTTGTTTGTGTAATGAATCAAGATTAAATGATGCCAATGATGAGTAATGATTATAATGCATGTGTGATATCTTGGAAATACAAACAATTGGATAAAGATCCTTTATGATTTTCTGTTAGTGTCATCATAGACTTCATGTGCTATACATGTGATTTTTAATTAATGTGAATGATAGTGGCATGATTGGTCCAATGATATGAGAGTTAATTGATAGTTTGATTAGTCAAAGGGTGGCCATGTGTGTGTTGTCAGGCTAGGTTAGTCAAATTCATATGTTATTTGTTTGCATGATGATTAGGGTTCATATGGAACAACTGATATAACTTTTGTTTGATCGTATATGGTTGGGTTTAGAAACTGTTGATTGATATCTACAAATATGGAAATTAGCGATAAGTTGGTAATTGATATGCATAAAAATAGGAAACGTAAAAACAGTCGCACAAGGCATCTTGGTATTACAAGATGTCCATTCGCACAAGACTTGTCAGTCGTACAAGACACCTCCAGTCGCACAAGGTCTGCCGGATCGCACATGCTGTATGTGTTTAACTGTTGGGCCTCAAAGCCCAAAACGAGTCGCACAAGACACATGAACCGTACAAGATAGTTTGTTGTTTGTTGTAATAGAGCTGCTCGCACAAGATGAGTTGTTTATTGTTTTTGGGCCGTAAGTTATATGTTGGGCTGAGTGCTATTGGGCTTATTTAAATCGCACAAGTTGAATGTATTGTTTGACTGTTAAAATGCTGCCATGATCTATACGTGCTTGAAACCTGTTAGTTATGCGTAAACTTATGTGCATTACTTGAGTCAAAACCTGACTTGTATGGTAACCCTATTAGGACGCGGTTGACCACTCATAGTTCAAGAAACCCTTTTGTGTACCTGCCGAGCAAACCAAGGTGAGTTCACACAGCCAAGGCATGGGATTCCCGGGTTGGGAATTGGGTTGGATTATTTGAAATGGATAACTACTCGTACTTACGCTATCGCTAGACTATAGACCATCGTCCTCAGGATAGTCAGGACACTTACGTAAAACCTACGTAACCTAGTATCTACCATTGTCTCCCGGGTCGGGAGGACACTTACGTAAAACCTACGTAAACTAATACCTACTACTGTCTTCCGGGTCGGAAGGACACTTACGTAAATCCTACGTAAACCCCACACGTACCACTGTCCTCGGGGAAGGGCACTCACGTAAAACCTACGTGACCTTGTACGTATTCCTCTTCTCGGATTAAGAAGAACACATGGTTGCAAATAGTCTAGCAAGTACAAACATGGGAAGCCCCCATTAGTAAAGATAAACGTGGGAAACCCCCACTAGTAATACATATGACCATGGGAAACCCCCACTATTAGTACATACTTACATGGGAAGCCCCCACTAAATGCATATATGATTTGTTATAACGAGCTTACTTTCTGTGAACTCGCTCAACTAGTTGTTGACTCTCTGCTGCATGCCTTGCAGGACCTTAGGTACATTGGAGCTTGCACGGGAGATGCGGTCGTTGTGGGCACGGGTTGTGGATCTTATGATAAAACATTTGAACTTAGTACTTACAATGGGTTACATCTTAAGCTTCCGCTATACACTTAACATGTTTTGTTGAACACCTATCATATCTTTTGGTTTAAATTACTTTATCACTTATTATGTTTGATATGATTGGTGGCTTGATCCTGGTCAGTCACGCCTCCAAGCGGTGATACTCCGCGTGTGGATTTTGGGGGTGTGACACTGTCATCCTCAAAGTTGTGAACAAATCGACGACTAAACTAAGTCGTCTACAATAGCCAATATGATCGGCTACCATAAACAAAGAGGATGCCATAAAACCCAACAACAAACCTGAACTTTGGCCGCCATATTTGACATGATAACTACCTTAAAAATTGAACAAAAGGTGTTTTGGTCTTACGGGGGCAAACCAATCCATACAAAAATTACCCTTTTGACCCAGGAAACCACCAATATTTCTGGCTCTAGTTGACACATAGACAATGTAATATCCATAGTATTCCATACCTTTCCCTTCCTGTAGTCCAGGTAATACATAGAGGTGAAAACCACCAGAAAATTTGCCTTTTGCACATGCTCCACTCATGTTTAGTATGAACTTTACATGAGTTACAATGATTAATGATTATACAATAATAAAGTAATTTAAGCATTTAAATTACCTATAACAACTATTGCCTTCACATCGTCCCTTTGTAAGGCTTGATCAAAACTTTCTTTTAAGCTATTTAGTACTAGGGATAAAAGGGCCAGATAGTTTAAATATAATCAGAAAATACAATTGCCTAGTGCTTCAAATTTAAAATCTATAGACCTAATTGGATGATCCACGAGTTTCGTAGTAAAGATATGATGAAAAGAAAAACACAAAAAGAGAAAAACAGCCATGATTCAAGTAAACAAATCATTACGGCCTAAAACAGTTGAGTTCCCCAATAACCATTCGTGTCATAATCGATAAGAAAAAACGTAAATGATAGACATAGAAAAAATTAAAAGCCAAAAAAATACACCCTTCTTAAATTCCGAATCAAGTAATCAAAACTACATTACCTGATCACTATCATGTTGAAGGCAAAGAAGAATCACGCCGAAGTCCGGCGTAAAAACCCCACAACCATCGACTGATAATTACCGGAGAAGAAGCATAGCCGGCGGAACTCTAGGTTAAACCTCGGGGCATAATAACCGGGGATAGGCGATGGAGAGACACCTGCATCGCCGCCAGTGAGGCCACCGACCTAGCTTTCTCAGTCTCTTGTGTTGGAACTTTGCCCACCCGATAATGATTCTGATAAAGGAAACACCGCGGATACCATGTTTCATGGCGGAACCCTAACCGCCACCGCCGCTAACCACTGAGCCTTATTGCAGCCATCTCTCTCATCATCAACGCTTTGTAACCAAAATCGATACCTTCACTGTCTCCCTCATCCCACATCTTTCCCCTTCTATGTTAGTGAAAAACTGATGGTGACTGTCATCTCTTTGTAACCAAAATCGCTACCATCGCCGTCTCCCTCATCCCACATCTTTCCCCTTCTATGTCAGTGAGAAACTGATTGTGACTGAGGAGTGAGGATGAAATGCTTGTATGAAGATGCGATGTGTTACTGAAATACCAAAATAACCCTTTCTACTGTTCATAAGGTTCGTTTATTAATATATAGGATAATTTAATAAAATAAAGCAGAATGATATATACAACTTTCTCTCTACCCCTCTCTCTTTAAACTTTCTCTCACTCAGTCACCCACCTCCCAAAGAGTGTCAGATTTTGAATCGGAGACCACAGACGAAACGCTCGTTGAAAACATTTCCGACAAGATTCATCGTGATAATTCTTCTTCGTCATTGTCAGATTCTGAATTGGAGAGGAAAATGAAGTTTGACGATGATGATGACATAATGTTAAGAAGCATCATGATGCTGCTCCATCGTTATCTTCTTCTCTGAAATCAAAGAGTAACCGGTTGTTAGGTAGGGAGAAACCAGTTCATCGGGTTTTTGGTAGTGGAAAACGTAAGGAACAGTTGTTTTATTTGTTTATTCATTGAACTTGTTGTTTAGTAAATTGTCCATTCGAGCTTTGTGATTCACTACCACCAGCCCCACCTACTGACCACCACAAATTCCACCACACCACACCACACCACCTGCACGTATCGACCACCACTACTCCACTGCACCCACCATCATCGCCATAACCGAAATCACCATTGCACCCACCATCACCGCCGCAACAGTCCGATTATCACAGTTCATCACCTACAGCCACCCCCGTTCAGATCTAAAAATTCATGCGGATCTGATTCCACCCACCACAACAGTCCGATCATCAAAAAATATGCACTCATCTTCATCATGATCTTCGTTGTCATCGATTCCTCTTGAAAACACCACCATCACCGTCGATTCATCTTGAAACCACCACCACCGTCATTATTGCCGTCGATTTTCGCAGATTCTTCCAAATCTTTTATATGTATAACTTAATTGTATTCAATTTCTTTGAGAGAAAGATAATAGATAGGCAGAGAGATGAGAGATGGAGAGAACAAAGAGATAGGTAGAGAGAGGAAAGAGATTAAAGGTTTTTACTTTTATATTTTACATAAATAGTCCATTGTTATAGTTTATTTACTCAATAGTCCTTGGGAATATAAATGAAAAAAATACCCTTATGTGCAGGGCACATGACAATATTTAACTAAAACAATCTAACTGGGTTTGGCCTAAAGGACATAACGTGCAAGATTTTGAAACATTAAGTACAGAACTTGTCAACTTTTGCGATAAAGGACAGCGCATGAAATTTGGTGTAAACATAAAGGACAAAACTTGTAATTTACTCATCTTTTTATGTGACGTGCCCCTCGGAGGGCTTATCCTTGTGTTATATTTTAGAGTCTAACACTGATGTAGCGTGTGAAACGATAATGAAGTGAAAAATGAGTTAATCCAAAATTCAAGTCTTATCTTTTAAATTACTAGAGAAACATATAAATAGAAACAAAAATTCGAAATGGGCCTCAAAAAGACAATGGACCAAACACAAGCCCAAAAACAAAATGCCCAAAACAATTCAAAAAACATAAAAACGTAAATAACTAATAGAAATAACCGTTTTTTGGCCCGGGCAATGACCTAAACCAGTGTATGCTGTTTGCAGCAAGATGTAGCTCATTCTCACGTTCGTTTCGCCTGGTCGCACGCCCAAAACGGACACCTGTAGCCCAAGTTAGAGCCATTTTAGTGAAGCCCCCTTTGTCACGCGATCATGGGCCTCCAAATACAAGATGGCCCGCTCCTCCACACTTCGGCCCGCATCAAACACTCTACCAAAAATTTATAAAAAATCATTTACTAAGCAGCAATCAGATTCATCACTTTCTGACTGCAGCCCAAGGAAAAATTCATTTAAAATCCTCGATCATCCGATTGACATAATTCCAGTTGGAGAATTTCATCACCTCCTCAAGCTAACTACAGTAAAAATTTGGGATCATAACTTAATTCCTAAATTGAGTTATGACATTTGTAATGGGCTGCAAATTCTGCCAGAAAACGCAGCGTGAACCTTCGATACGGAAAAATTAATAAAACGTTCAGTTTTCGTCGAAAAAATGCAATTTCAGTTGGGTTTGAAAGGTTTCTCCAGGAAGTTCATCACAAACTCAATAAACATCAGTTTTTGACAAGATTTACCCGGTTATAGCTGATTAAATTCGGCTGCAACTTTCTGGACAGATTTAGTTTCATCAAATCTTTTCTAATAATCTCACATTCTAACTTCACCTAGACATTTCATCAAACAATTTTTGTGTATACAACATACTAAGCACATAGTATAAGTATCCTATGCCTATTCCTACTAGTTCATGTCATGGATCATAAAAAAAATCAACTAAACTCACATTTCTTTCATTCTACATCAAATTCATTCAACAAATACTCAATACATATAACTACATACATCAACATTACATCAAATTTTGCCTTCATGATCATTATGTTTCAATATAGTTCTACACCAAGTGGGTCTTACTTTAAATCATTCAAATAACCAAAATTAAACATAGTTCATCTTCTATATGGTGATTCTAACCAATACTCATACCTAATTTCACATCATTTCACGAATTAAATATAACCCACTTCACCAAAGATCATCAAATCATACAATTCGACTTACCTTTTGTTTAGAATGCTTGAATGATTAAGGAACTACATGCATGCATCCAGATTCTACTCTTGTTGTGAGAAGGGTTTTCTCCTTTTTCTGTGACAACGCTCACGATTACAGGTATCCGTACATTTAATTAATATTAACTTTGTGCTTAATGACTGTGCTAGAATTGCAACTAACGAATTAAACTGCTTTATGAGTTCTGCATCATACATACATATGCATCACATTCATACAGTCTCTCCATTTATTACACACAAACTTTAGTGATAAACTTAATGCACAAAGCACAGTTAGCACAGTGAACGGATAACTCAGAAACATGCTGACAATGCCAACACACAGACAAACAATATGTTGAGGCCAATATGAACCAGAGTCAAGGTACTACACTAGTATGGAGTGTAGGGAAGTAGGGACCAAAACTGTTATTTTTAAACTTATAAACTGAAAATCCTAACTGTGTTAGTCCTTTTATAAAGATTTCCTTGTTTAAACATTAACTCAGTTAGCATACTTAACTGAACAGTACAGGGACCATTTATGTCAACTTTCGAAACTTCAGGGACCAATTATGTATTTTATGTGAAAGTATAGGGGTTGTTATTGCAACTTTTCAAAAGTTCAGGGACTATTTTTGTAAAAAAATGAAACTTAAGGGGCCAAAGTATAAATATTGCAAAAACCGGTCAAAAGGGGGTCCTTCTGTATCGGACCGGCCCTTGCCGGGGATCTAACTCGCATCTCTCGTGTACAACCGCAACGCCTTAACTAGTTTATCCTCCTACTAGGAGCTGTTAGGATATAGAATTTAATTCCTTATATATACTATTTAGGATTTTAATATTTAAATTAATTATAAACAGAAACAAAAAGGAACAAACCGGCCACAAGAAAGACTCGAACCCGCGACAACCCACACCACAAACGAACACGTGACCGGTCGGGCTAAGCCCTCATTCGTTTATTTTATGAAGTTATATTATATTTATATACACATTAAGTATAAAATATATTATTTCAAATCTGATAAACAGATCAGTGCGATTTCGACCCAACCCCACTGATCTTTGTTTAATTGATCCGAAATCATCACCACGACATTCCCAACCCATTGCCAACTCGATTGACCACTTATTCGACACTTATCAGTGCCATTTCGACTGCATCCGAACTTTTTTATAAAAAAATTAAAGTAGATCAAATCCACTACGAATTGTTGGATCTGATATCGATTTGAGCTGTTATATAAGTCCCACAGACTCCCATTAAGCTCGTACACCCTTCACATCTCTCTAAAACATCGAAATTTGTCGGAATTCGAACCTTCAACTATCGCCGGAGTCAAGCTCGCCGGAGTTTAATCGATTCACCGTGTCTGTTGTTACCGGTTTGTTATTATTTGATCAATTCGTTCATTTACACTTATACAATGATTTCCTAGAGTTAATTTAGATATAACATAGATTTCCCGAAGAATCGCGATGTTTGACTTTTCTGTTGACTCTAATTGGGGAAGATGACTAGTTTTCATCTCTGTATTTATTTTATATAAACTAAACCTAAACACAAACCACCAGGCCTAACCCAGTGGTTGTGTGTGTGTTTGTTTTCTCAATTGACCCGGGTTCGAACCCTGGTATGTTCAAACATTTTTAAACTTTTTATTTTTCATATTTTACACCTGCCATTATTTTTAATAATACTATTAAACACTGTTACATTTTATAAAAATACGAAAACAACTGTTTTTATTTATAAAACTATTTATTTAAGAACAAAACAGATTTATTAATGTTTAAATTATATAAATTTGAAATTAATTTTTTAAATACTGAAATTTTTCAGTATAATCATTTTAAGGGTAAATCTTTCTAAAAATAATATTTTTACTGATATTTTATATAATTTCGATATTTATATAATTAAATCAGTAATATTCAAGTTCAATAATTAAAAATGTTATTTTTAATTATTCTGATATAAATTAATTATATCACTTGTACAATATTTTGCCAATAATCATTATATTTAATTATGTTATTATGATTATACTAGTTAAATATATTTGATTTATTATTACAAATGTTTATGTTAAATCAATTATACATTTTTTCAATTTTATTATTTATGATAAATAAATATTTTTCATAAATAATTCCTTTACATCATATTCATTTTCCAAGTCCTCTTGCTAGGTTATCCAAACCCCATAATTACCATTTAAACAAAACACTACCGAATCCTATAGATTTAGGATTTCCAATTATCCAATTAAACATTATTGTTGATACATATCCCATATTGTTACATGTTCAATCACTTAGAGTGACGTGGAATCTTATTTCCAAGAACTCTTACATTTGCATACTTGTTTGGACTTACTCGCAATCAAGGTGAGTTCATGTCCCCTTTTTCTCTTAACTTTTTTCAGTTTTATACTTCTGGGGTAGAATACATGTTACAACTATTACAGACATTTTTATACATGGTATGGTTAGCTTAAGGAAGGTTTACTACTAGACTGTGAAGGGTGGGCACAACACTTAAGGCCATTAATCCTCGTCGTAGGACCGAGGGACATGAGTGATAGATCTATTTGGGTATAGCAAGCCCACACCCATGAGGCCGGGGCGGCCTATAGAGGTGACTATGTCTTCCAGCCGGAAGCCCGGCACAAATTTGCTAGGTTTGAGTACTTCCTGCACCTTTTCACACATACCATTGGCTTTGCAACCCATTGGTGATCTCTTTTTCCTTAATTGCTACATACCAGGGACATTTATACACACAAGACATATTTTAAAGGCTTATACACACAAACTTACACATGAACTCGCTCTACTTTTTGTTGATTTTTCAAACTACATGTATTTCAGGGAACTAGCGGATCTGGAAGGGTATGCATGTGTCTAGCTGCGTTGAATTAAAGATGTCATCCTGAGTTGTGGAGTTTGAGAGGTGTAACCTATTCCTGGATGGGTTACATATCTCTAAACCTCGTCTTATCTAAAGTCTTTTGGTATCTTATGAAAACGTTTTAAACAAGTTATGGTTTGTAACTTATTTCAAGTGTCGATGTTTCTAAACAATGATGTTGTGATATTTTCTCACTTAAATTAATGGATGTACATCTCGTATTTTTTTTTATCATATAGCATTGTTATGATTGTTGCTATGGTATTAAGAAGTCACTCCAAATAAGCCACGCTTCCGCAAAAGCCAGGGTGTGACAGCTTGGTATCAGAGCCTCGATCATAGCGAACTAGGATTCTTTCTCGAGTCTAGACTATGATCATCAGGGCTCTCACGAAAACATTTTTACATTGCATATACAAGTTTCCAGATCCAGGGTACAAACATTTCTTTACAAACATGTGTTTTTTCGTGTCAGACATGTAGTAACTGGAAGGGTTAAGTACCGGTAGTTGAGAACTCATGTCTAGGCTGGCATTCGTACAAATCCAAATAAAAGGACCCGTTGCCCACCTGGGGAATATCAATGAGAGTAGCGATACCTATTAGGCCAAAGCATGTCAAAAAGTTTAGTTTTTGAGTCAGTCTTTATTTAACCATTTTTACAAGTTTTTAACATACCGCTTCCTACACATCAAGTTTTAGAGACTAGGGAGTTAGTTTGAGAAACTAGGGAGTTCAGTCTAAGAGACTGGGTGGGATAGTCTGGGGAAGACTAGGATGATTACTTGCTTACATTGATTGTGACTTACATGCGTTGTTGGATTATTTATTTTGCGTTATGACATGGGATGTTATGTGTTATTATCTTATTACATACGTATATTACTTACTTACTATACTTACTATGACACTGGTGCCGACTATAGTTTTGTATCGCTAGAATTTAAGAAAATACTTAGGTTAACTGCTAGTAAGTTAGATATTCCGTACTCAATTGAACTGGCTAATGGAAAGCTAGTAGAAACGAATGAAGTCATTAGAGGATGCGTGATAGAGCTGGGAGAACACGAGTTTACATTAGACCTACTGCCAGTCGAGTTGGGAAGCTTCGATGTGGTAGTAGGGATGGATTGGTTGTCAAGCAACAGAGCCGAGATTGTATGTCACGAGAAGACCATTCGCATCCCTTTGGCGGATGGAGAAACGATCGTAGTACACGGAGAGAAGCGCGATACGCCCTTAAGGATCATTAGTTGTTTGAAGACTCAAAAATGTTTGAAGAAAGGATGTGTTGCCTTCCTGGCACACATCGTCGATAAGGAAGCCGCTGAGCCAAAACTTGAAGACATCCCAGTCGTGAAAGAGTATCCTGAAGTCTTTCCAGAAGACTTGCCAGGATTGCTACCACAAAGGCAAGTCGAGTTTCATATTGACTTAGTTCCAGGCGCCGCGCCTGTAGCTAAGGCACCTTATCGACTTGCACCTTCAAAGATGCAAGAGCTGTCAACGAAACTCCAGGAGTTGTTAGACAAGGGATTTATCAGACCAAGCTTCTCGCCTTAGGGAGCTCCAGTTTTGTTCGTGAAAAAGAAGGATGGTATTTTTCGCATGTGTATAGACTACCGGGAGCTGAATAAGTTGACAATCAAGAATAGATATCCTTTGCCAAGGATCGATGACCTGTTCGATCAATTACAAGGTTCAAGTTTTTACTCAAAGATCGATCTACGATCAGGTTATCACCAATTAAGGATACAAGAGGAAAGTATTCCAAAGATGGCCTTTAGAACTCGATATGGACATTACGAGTTCCTGGTTATGTCGTTTGGTTTGACGAACGCGCCAGCAGTATTCATGGATTTGATGAACAGAGTTTGTAAACCGTACCTCGATAAGTTTTTGATTGTGTTCATTAACGACATTTTGATCTACTCGAAGACGAAAGAGGAGCATGAGCAACATTTAAGAGCAATTCTAGAGCTGCTTAAAAAGGAGAAGTTGTGTGCGAAGTTCTCGAAGTGCGAGTTCTGGTTACGCGAAGTCCAGTTTCTTGGTCATGTAGTTAACGGAAATGGAATTCATGTGGATCCCAAAAGATCGAGGCTATCAAAAACTGGGAGATTCCGAAGACGCCAACCGAAATTCGACGGTTCCTAGGTTTGGCTGGTTATTATCGTAGGTTCATTGAGGATTTCTCAAAAATCGCTCAACCTTTAACCTCTCTCACCCAGAAAGACAAGAAGCTTGATTGGGGAGACAAGCAAGAAGAGGCCTTTCAGCTGTTGAAAAACAAGCTTTGTGATGCGCCAATCTTATCTCTACCTGAAGGTACTGACGACTTCGTGGTATATTGCGATGCTTCGCGTCAAGGTTTGGGATGTGTGCTAATGCAGCGTTAGAAGGTTATAGCATATGCTTCTCGCCAATTGAAGATCCACAAGAAAAATTACACCACGCATGATTTGGAATTAGGCACGGTGGTGTTTGCTTTGAAGATATGGCGACATTATTTATATGGCACGCGATGCACCATCTACACTGATCACAAGAGCCTGCAGCACATATTCGATCAGAAAGAGCTTAACATGAGGCAAAGACGCTGGGTAGAGCTGTTAAATGATTATGACTGTGAAATCAAGTATCACCCAGGGAAGGCGAATGTGGTCGCTGATGCTCTAAGTCGGAAGGAAAGGATCAAGCCCATAAGGGTTAGGGCTTTGGAAATGATCATACAAACGGACCTCTCATTGCACATTCATGCCGCGCAGAGAGAAGCACTCAAGGAAAAGAATATTGAGAATGAGTATCTCCGTGGGATGGAGAAACAGTTAGTACCAAACGGGGAAGGGACTTTGTGCTTCATGAAACGAATTTGGGTTCCCTTGTTTGGTGGTCTGAGAAATGTTATTTTTGACGAAGCTCACAAATCTCGGTACTCAATTCATCCAGGAGCGGATAAGATGTACCAAGATCTTAAGGATTTGTATTGGTGGCCAAGAATGAAAGGCGATGTTGCGGTATATGTTGGCAGATGTTTAACTTGTGCCAAAGTGAAGGTTGAATACCAGAGGCCTTCAGGTCTCTTGCAACAACCAGAAATACCCCAATGGAAATGGGAACAGATTTCTATGGACTTCATAACGAAATTGCCAAGGACACCCAAGGGCCATGATACGATTTAGGTAATAGTAGACCGTTTAACGAAATCTGCATACTTTTTGCCAATCAAGGAGAAAGATAAAACCAGCAAGCTTGATGAGATATACTTGAGAGAGATTGTTGCACGGCATGGAGTGCCTCTCTCAATTATCTCTGATAGAGACGGAAGATTTGTATCAAGGATTTGGCAATCCTTCCAAGAAACTTTTGGTTCTCAGTTGAATCTGAGTACTGCCTTTCATCCGCAGATAGACGGACATAGCGAACGAACGATTCAAACATTAGAATACATGTTGCGAGCCTGCGTAATGGATTTATGTGGAAGTTGGGACACTCACCTACCATTGGTTGAATTCTCATACAATAACAGTTATCATACAAGCATTCAGGCCGCACCGTTCGAAGCTCTCTATGGACGCAAGTGTCCATCACCATTATGCTGGGCTAATGCGGGTGATAGACAGCTTGTTGGCCCGGAATTCGTTCAGGAAACGATCGACAAGATTTTACAGATCTGAGAGCGCATTAAAGCGGCTCGTGATCGACAAAAGTGTTATGCGGACCGAAGAAGGAAACCTCTGGAATTTGAGGTGGGTGATATGGTTTTGTTGAAGGTTTCACCCTGGAAGGGTGTAGCACGCTTTGGGAAGCGTGGGAAGTTGAATCCCAGATACATTGGTCCGTATAAAATCCTGAAAAGGATTGGTCTGGTAGCATACAAGTTGGATTTACCTGCAGAACTTAATGGTGTTCATGATACATTTCATGTATCCGATCTGAAAAAGAGTCCAACTCAAGAGACAGTAGTCATTCCTGCCGACGAAGTTTATATTGATGACACACTCCACTTTACTGAAGAACCCGTTGAGGTTACTGATTTGAAGATTAACTAGACGCGCAGGAGTAGTGTCAAACTCGTTAAAGTTCGATGGAATGCACGACACGGCCCGAAATTCACGTGGGAGCGTGAGGACCGTATGAAAGAAAAATACCCACATTTATTCCCCAAGACCCCTGCATCAAGTACCAGAACTAAAATTTCAGGACGAAATTTTCTTAACAGGGGGAGAATGTGACAACGCTCACGATTACAGGTATCCGTACATTTAATTAATATTAACTTTGTGCTTAATGACTGTGCTAGAATTACAACTGACGAATTAAACTGCTTTATGAGTTATGCATCATACATATATATGCATCACATTCATACTGTCACTCCATTTATTACACACAAACTTTAGTGATAAACTTGATGCACAAAACACAGTTAGCACAGTGAACGAATAACTCAAAAACATGCTGAAAATGCCAACACATAGACAAACAATATGTTAAGGCCAATATGAACCAGAGTCAAGGTACTACACTAGTATGGAGTGTAGGGAAGTAGGGACCAAAGCTGTTATTTTTAAACTTATAAACTAAAAACCTTAACTGTGTAAGTCCTTTTATAAAGATTTCCTTCTTTAAACATTAACTCAGTTAGCATACTTAACTGAACAGTACAGGGACCATTTATGTCAACTTTCAAAACTTCAGGGACCAATTATGTATTTTATGTGGAAAGTTTAGGGGCTGTTATTGCAACTTTTCAAAAGTTCAGGGACTATTTTTGTAAAAAAATGAAACTTGAGGGGCCAATGTGTAAATATTGCAAAAACCGGTCAAAAGGGGGTCCTTCTGTATCGGACCGGCCCTTGCCGGGGATCTAACTCGCGTCTCTCGTGTACAACCGCAATGCCTTAACCAGTTTATCCTCCTACTAGGAGCTGTTAGGATATAGAATTTAATTCCTTATATATACTATTTAGGATTTTAATATTTAAATTAATTATAAACTAAAACAAAAAGGAACAAACTGGCCATAAGAAAGACTCGAACCCGCGACAACCCACACCACAAACGAACACGTGACCGGTCGGGCTAAGCCCTCATTCGTTTATTTTATGAAGTTATATTATATTTATATACACATTAAGTATAAAATCTATTATTTCAAATCTGATAAACAGATCAGTGCGATTTCGACCCAACCCCACTGATATTTGTTTAATTGATTCGAAATCATCACCACGACATTCCCAACCCATTGCCAACTCGATTGACCACTTATTCGACACTTATCAGTGCCATTTCGACTGTCATCCGAACTTTTTTATAAAAAAATTAAAGTAGATCAAATCCACTACGAATTGTTGGACCTGAGATCGATTTGAGCTGTTATATAAGTCCCTCAGACTCCCATTAAGCTCGTACACCCTTCACATCTCTCTAAAACATCGAAATTTGTCGGAATTCGAACCTGCAACTATCGCCGGAGTCAAGCGCGCTGGAGTTTAATCGATTCACCGTTTCTATCGTTACAGGTTAGTTATTATTTGATCAATTCGTTCATTTACACTTATACAATGATTCCCTAGAGTTAATTTAGATATAACATAGATTTCCCGAAGAATCGCGATGTTTGACTTTTCTGTTGACTCTAATTGAGGAAGATGACTAGTTTTCATCTCTGTATTTATTTTATATAAACTAAACCTAAACAAAAACCACCAGGCCTAGCCCAGTGGTTGTGTGTGTGTTTGTTTTCTCAATTGACCCGGGTTCGAACCCGGGTATGTGCAAACATTTTTAAACTTTTTATTTTTCATATTTTACACCTGCCATTATTTTTAATAATACTATTAAACACTGTTACATTTTATAAAAATACAAAAACAACTGTTTTTATTTATAAAACTATTTATTTAAAAACAAAACAGATTTATTAATGTTTAAATTATATAAATTCGAAATTAATTATTTAAATACTGAAATTTTTCAGTACAATCATTTTAATGGTAAATCTTTCTAAAAATAATACTTTACTGATATTTTATATAATTTCGATATTTATATAATTAAATCAGTAATATTCAAGTTCAATAGTTAAAAATGTTATTTTTAATTATTCTGATATAAATTAATTATATCACTTGTACAATATTTTGCCAATAATCATTATATTTAATTATGTTATTTGATTATACTAGTTAAATATATTTTATTTATTATTACAAATGTTTATATTAAATCAATTATACTTCAGCTTCAACCCATTTAGAGAAATAGTCAGTCATTGCCAGCATAAAGACTTTTCCACCTAGAGCTTTTGGCAATTTTCCTACTATGTCCATCCCCCACTTCATGAATGGCCAAGGGGAAGCAATAGGATATAGTGGTTCAGCAGGTTGATGCAATATGTTACTGTGCCTTTGATATGCATCACATCTTCGAGCATATTCTGCAGCATCTTTCTTCATCGTTAGCCAATAATATCCTGTTCTAAATACCTTTGAAAATAATGATCTGCCCCAAGTATGGTTACCACAATCCCCTTCGTGTATATCCTGAAGCACTTCTTTAGTTTCAGGATCCTCCAAGCACCTTAGGTATGGTCTTGCAAGAGATTTCTTGTACAAAATATCATTTATAATAGTGAATCGTGATACCTTCATTCTAAAGGCCCTAGGATTTTCGTCCTTTAGGATGTGTCCTTCCTTAAGATATTTCATGATTGGAGCGGTCCAGGACCTAGGATCCTAAATGCTTGTTACCTCCTTATCCTGAGTCTTGACAAGATCCACAGCAGGATGTAGGATGTAAAGAACTGGTATCTGGGTTTCTTCAGGTATCCTGACAGATGATCCTAGGTTCGCCAAGGCATCTGCTTCAGCATTATCCTCTCTCGGTACCTATTCAAGTTTAAAAACATCGAAATATCCTGCTAATTTTTTGAGAATTTTGATATACTCGATTAACTTCTCACTTCTGACTGCATAGGATCCATTAAAATGATTAGTAATTAACAAGGAATCAACATATACTTGCAAACTCTTAATATTCATGTTTCTAGCCAACTCTAATCCTGCGATCAAAGCTTCATATTCTGCTTCATTATTAGTGGCAGGAAATTCACATCTAATAGCCTGGGGTAGTATGTCCCCCTGTGGCGATTTTAGTAGTATACCCAATCATACACCTCAAACATTAGATGCACCATCACTATATAATGTCCAGGATTCTGAGGTTTCTCCTAGTTGTTGAAATTCTAGGTCTACTTCATTTTGAATATCACTACTGAAATCAGCCACAAAGTCAGCTAGAGCCTGAGACTTTATGGCATTTCTAGGTTCATATACTAGATCATATGCACTTAATTTTACTGACCATTTAGCCATTCTACCTGACATCTCAGGTTTCCTAAGCACATTTTTAACAGGATAATTGGTTTTAACATGAATCCTATGTGTTTCAAAGTAATGTCTAAGTGTTTTTTGATGCCATAACTAGGGCTAATATTAATTTTTCTAAATGAGAATATCTAGTTTCAGCATCTAATAAACTTTTGCTAACATAATAGACAGGATACTGCTGACCTTCATGATCCTTTACAAGAACAACACTTATAGCATTCCCTGATACTTCGAGGTATAGGGATAATGGTTCGCCATCCTCAGGCTTCATCAATAGAGGCGCAGTTGAAAGATACTGATTCAAATCCTGCAAGGCTGCTTCATGCTTCTCTCCCCATTCGAACTTCTTATTCTTCTTCAGGATATCATAAAATTCCTTGCATTTTTCTGAGGATCTTGAGATAAATCTGTTTAATGCTGCTACTCGTCCCGTCAGTCTTTGTACATCTTTCATATTGGAAGGTGACTTGATATCTAAGATGGCTTTGATATGTTCTGGGCTCGCTTCTATCCCTCTTTTAGTCACCATATATCCTAGAAACTTTCCTGCCCCTACTCTAAAATGGCACTTGGCAGGATTTAGCTTCATGTTATATTGATCCAGGATATCAAATGCTCCCTTAATATCCTGGAGGTGATCCTCAGCCTTCTTAGATTTCACTACCATATCATCGATGTACACCTCCATGGTGTCCCCCAGCTTGTCTTTAAAGATCATGTTTATCAATCTTTGGTATGTTGCACCTGCATATTTCAAACCAAAGGGCATAACAGTATAACAATAAATACCTGTTGGTGTCATGAAAGCAGTATCCTCCTGGTCTGAAGGTTCCATTTGGATCTGCTGGAATCCTGAGGATGCATCCATGAAGGTTAACATCTCGTGGCCGGCAGTAGCATCCACCATTTAGTCAATATGAGGAAGAGGAAATGGGTCATTGGGACAAGCTTTGTTCAAGTCTGTGTAATCTACACAAACTCTCCATTTCCCATTTTTCTTCTGCACCACAACTACATTTGCTAGCCATCTTGGAAATTTGACCTCCCTGATCATCTTGGATTTCAACAACCTCTCTACTTCTTCTTGAATAATCATATTTCGTTCCGGAGCAAATTTCCTTCACTTTTGTTGGACAGGCTTGAATGACCTATCAATACCGAGCTTATGAGTTATAATATCCTTGGAAATACCTGTCATATCCTCGTGCTTCCACGCGAATGTTGACATCCTGCATTTCAAAAAAGTTAGTCAATTGATCCTCAATATCCTGAGGGATATTGGTTCCTACGAGCACCGAGATATCTGGATTATCATGATCAAGGATAATTTTATTTACATCCTGTTCTGAAGCCTCCACGATATCCTGGGCCCGCATCTTTAATTGAATTGCTGCATTAGGCTTGGTTGAAGATTTCATCGAGGATGAGTAACACTCCTTTGCCTCCTGTTGATCACTGTCCACCTTGACAACCCCCCAAGGAGTAGGGATCTTTATGCATTGATGATAGGTTGACGGCACAACTTTCATATCATGGATCCATGGCCTTCCCAATATAAAATTTTAGTAGGATAAGGAGTCCATCACACAAAAGCATTGCATTGAATTGACCCCTTCAACATATACTAGTAACTTTATCTCTCCCACGGTATTTCTAGCTTCTCCACTGAACCCAACAAGTACAGTGGACTTGGAAGTGATATCCATCGGGAATACATTCATCCTCTTCAATGTCTCTAGTTGAATTATGTTGACGAAGCTGCCATTATCCACTAGTATCATGCATACAAAATGGTTAGCCACATATAATGTTATTACCAGAGCATCATGGTGAGGATCCTCGACAGTATCCCTGTCATCACTGTCGAAGGTGATCACTTTATCAGTCGTGAGGGTTGTCATCCTGGTTGGCTTATCTCCTCTTTCGGCCTTAGCCTCCTTTGCGTGTCTCCTGGCCGCGGAATATGAAGTCTCACAAATGTCGGATCCTCCTGAAATAAAGTTAATTATCTTGGCATCCGCAAGGGGTGATGCTGCTCGTTCAGGATCCTTCTCAGTATCCTGACCCTTATTCTTCTTTCTTCCCAAGAGATCCTTCAGATATCCCTTGCTCAGGAGATAGCTTATTTCTTTCCTCGGAGCAATGCAATCCTCGGTAATATGTCTGAAATCCTCATGGAAGGCACACCACTTGGACTTATCCTTCCAATCAGCTTTTTGTTGGTTCTTCCTGGGCCATCTTACTTTGTCTCCTAAACCCTGCATAGCATACATCAGTTCAGGTATATTAACATAAAAACAATATTCTGACAACTCAGGATATTCTTCAGGATCCTCGTCTTTAACAGCGTTCACTTTCTTGTTGTCATTCCAGCCATATGGCTTAGAGCGATATGGTTTGTATGATGACTCTGTTTTCCTGTTGGTTGACTCATAAGTTGTGGATGAATTCATCCTCTCTTGCATCTTTTTGTCATCCTCCAGCCGAATATATCTTAAAGCCCTGTTCCGAGCTTCATCCAGGTTCCTGCACGGGTTTATTACAAGATCCTAATAAAATTGAGAGTCTTTTTGCAATCCCATCTTGAAAGCCTGCACAGCTGTTGCAACATCAAGGTGTGGGATATCTAAGGACTCCCGGCTATATTTGTTCACATAATCTCTTAAGGATTCCTGAAGTCCCTGAGTTATCCTGTAGAGATCGCTGGTTAGTTTTTCAAAACTTCGACTGCAAGAAAATTGACTATTAAATAAATTGACTAAGTGAGCAAATGATGTAATTGAATGAGGAGGAACGTTTAAGAGCCATTTTAAAGCTGATCCTGTTAAGGTAGAACCAAAACCCTTGCATAGGCATGCTTCCTTGAGGTCCGGAGGAATAGGGTTGATTTCCATCCATTCCATATACTGGGAAATATGCTCCTCAGGATCCGTAGTCCCGTCATAGAGCTTCATGTTGGGGGTTTGAAATCTTTTTGGGATTTCAACATCACAAATAGGATATGCAAACCGAAATATCTTATGGCTATCCAGGGATACTTCTGGGATCGGCTGGACTACTCCAGGTACACTGGATATCGTGTCCTTTAACTTCTGAAGCTCCTTAGAAAGTACTGATGTCATACCTGCACCCTGCAAAGATCCAATACCATTAGTAGCAAGAGTATTGTTACTATTAGATAAGTTACCAGTCTGAGGGTTCTGGCCAAAACCTGAAGCATATCCTGAACTTCTCACAATTGACACCCCAACCGAAGAGGGTATCTCAGGAATATGACTTTGGGAATGGTTAGGCACAATATTCCCCCTGTTATCCTCAGTATATACTGAAGAACTGAAGTTCAAAGCTCTGGGCTGCAAGGGAGTGACAGTATCCTCAGAGGGCCTGCTTGAGCTGGATTTCAAGAGTTGTACCTCTCTCATCAGCATTTGGTTGGTCTCCTGCTGTTGCTTCATCTGTTCCTATATACTACCAAACAAAGTTAGAATTTCATCATTAGAGGCCAAAACAGGAGCAGATCCCTGAACACTCCGAGTAGGTATAATATCCTAAGGTTGTGAGGAGGCTTGCGTCCTTGGAGGAGGTGGTGGAAGCACCGAACCAATTGTTGCAGAGGTTGTAGCAGACACGGTGGAGGAGCTCATGTTTGATCTTGAGGCCATTGAAAATAATGTGGCAAAAAAATTTTAAAATAGAAAACCAAGTAATGATTTTGCAAAAGCTTTTAGTAGAAATAGCACCACTTGCCCCATGGTGGGCGCCAAATTGTTTTGGTCAAAAATTACCTAAGCAATTTAGTGATAAAATTAGTTAAGTGAGGTAGTGTGCTAAGAATGTGTATCGAAAATATGCTGAGTTGGTTGTTTGCAAAAAACGGTATTCAGGATATAGCTCAGGATATTGAGCTATATCTACAATTAAACAATGAACCAAAAGTAAAGGGTGACACGAGATGTACGAGGAAAGCCCTTGATCAATCTAGATCACCGGCATAAAACCTCGGGAGCTGACAATCGCAGCTGCCTTGTTCTTCTTATTTCTTCAAATGTCAGGATACAGTGCAGGATATTGATCAGATCGCTACTAAGTGTTACAATGCTTTTTCAGAAAGTGAGAATTGCGAGAGAGTAGAAGTAATTGAGAGCAGTGAGTGTTGTGTCCTATTCGATCTGATATATCCGTCTATTTATAGCTAAGAAATGAAAACAAAATCACCTATAAATAGGGGATGCCATCGAATATTCTTTAGTTAACGTTGGAGACCAAGTAAAGCGGCCTCAACGTCTTTCTTCGAACAACTTGGACCGAGTCTTCAGGAGAATAGGTCTTCACGAACGTTGCAAACTTGAGCTCGTACTCCTGCACATAATTCGTTAGTAATCCTCAGGAAACCATACCAGGATGTTACCAATATCCTGAGTCAGCATCCTGAGTATGAGCATTTATCATATAGTCAAGATATAATTCAAGATATTATCCAGGATATGGGCTCAGAATTACACCCATAACAGATACCAATCTGTCACACCCACAAAAATCAGAGTTTGGTGTGATCTGACTGGTATCTTCGTTGCACAGCGAAAGTATATTATGCTAAGACTTCTAGAAAGTGAACGCCTGCTAAGTACTCGAATCCCCATGGGTTCTCCTATTCCAACCGTTCCATAGTTTTGAAAATGCAACCTGAGAAAGAACATGCGAAAAATCAACATAAAGTTGAGCGAGTTCATAGTTTGTTTTGAAAAAGATTTAAAATAATTTTTTTTTATAACCGGTTTAAAAGTTGTTGAGAAAACATGAAAAAGCTGTTTTTCTCACCATATCATATGAAATCTTTGTGTTTATAAAACTTGGTGTGTAGGACAATCCAGTCCCTGATTCTTCGTGCTTCGTACGAGTATAAGTGGGCCTAGCCCAAAAGAGTTTGTAAGCAGGACCAACCTGTCCCCTTACTTGTTTAAGTCGAAAAGGTCACCAAAGTTGGTAAATTCATGTATTGTGAGTTTGCATCAAATGAATCTTAAAATCATTTGAAAGTTTGAGTATCAAAAGCTGGTATGTAAGCCTCTATGAACCTAATGATCATTAATGTGTAGCTAGGACATTTATATGTGTGCTGACATAGGAAGCACTCAACCCGGTAGACGATTTTAAGTGCCGATTAACCTCGACTGGGATACAAAAGCACTCTAAGTGGTCTCACAAGGACTGGTGAGTGGGGCTCGCCTGTACCCGGTAGATCTACCCCTTTTGCTCCTTGGTCCTTAAAAGGATTAATGGTGCCTAAGTTAGTGCCTATTCACATGTGATCAAAGAATTCATTCCATAGCTTAACCATACCCTAGTTAACAAATAATGTGTGTGTTATTGGGCCTGGCCTGTCACACCCTGACTTTTGCGGAAGCGTGATTATGTGTGACTTGCTTAATATCATTGCATTCAACCATAACAAACAACTATATGATAAAACCGAAGATGTTCATCCATAGATTAAGTTTTAAGAACATTACATGCAACATTGTTTTAAATCCCAAAACACAGACTTTGCGTTCAGAATACAACACCACCAAGTTTTAAGTTCCATAAGGACTTCACAAAAGACACTAAGGAAAACTAGGCTTTGAAATATGTATCCTATCCAGGATAGGATACACACTCCAAACCATTCGACACCAGATGCCATCTTTTATTCCAAACAACACTTGAAAACTTCAACGCCCACCAGATCCATACTTAGTTTCCTGAAATACATGAAGTTTGAAAACATCAACAAAAGTAAGTAAGTATGTATTTGTAAACCCTGGTATGAAATCAAACAAGGAAACATACCATTAATGGTTTGCAAGGCCATTAATATGTGTGACGTGATGCAGGAAGGCTCAAACCTAGCAGATTTTACACCGGGCTTCCGGCTGTAAGACATAGTCACCTCATGGGCCAAACCCCGGTCCACATGGGTGGGGCTCGCTACACCCAAATAGATCTATCATTCATGTCCCTCGGTCCTACTACGAGGATTAATGGTCTTAAGCGTTGTACCCACCACTCACATGATCAAACAATACCTTTCCTTAGCTAACAATACCACATGTAAACGTTTGTAAACTATTTGTAACATGTACTTCACCCCCGAAGTTATAAAACTGAAAACAGTTAAAAGAAAAGGGGGACATGAACTCACAGTTTTGCGTTCTTCAATTCAATCCGACGTAACTCACAGCTGATACTCGTCACACGACTTCCTACAAACGTACTATGGTTTATTAGATAAGCGGGTCATGTCTTGACTTAGTATTAATTAGTGTCTTTGAGTTACGTTTCATTGTGTCTTCAATATTATTCCAAGTTATATATTTATTTGTTAAAATAATAAATATTTTAACTTAAATTATATTTATTTAATTTTTGGAATATTGGTTAAAATAATATATTTTAACTTCACACCTTTAAGTATTTGTACATGTGTAACTTCCCAAGGATGTGTGTATTTATATTCGTATTCTAAAACTTGTATATTTTTGCCAAGCATCGGTGGCGTATTCCAGTGTTATTTTTACGTTCGAGAATACGTATTCTAATTGTGTTAATTAAGTATCCTTATACTTAATTTTTGTATTAACTTTTCCGGGATAATATTTCTAATAAAAATACATCAATATATATTTCCAAAATACATATTTTAAGAAATATTACATAGAAAAATTAGTTATAATTTTTCTCTTGGCAAAAATATTTTTAAATTTCATATAAGTCTCAAAAATAATATATTTTCAAGTTTAACTTGGAAAATATATATAAACTTATTTTTCACTCAAAAATAATGTAGTTCATGTTTATTTAAGAAAATATATATTTTCTCCCAAAAATAATATATCTTCTAATAATTCCAAGAAAATATATATTTTTACTTACAAAAAATAATATATTTTCTCCTTGTAAAAATATGATATATTTTGTAATAATTTTAAAAAAATCATATTTTATTCTCTTGGTGTCCAAAATACTAATTACCAAAATATACTTATAAATTAAATTCCGGAATATTTTTGTAAGTTATATTCCTTGTTCGGTTTCACGAATATTTTGGGTATAAATTATATATTCATATTCTTGGAATTTTGGTAATACTTTGGATTGTAATTTTCATGGTATTTTGGTGAGTTATATTATTTCAAGTCCTAAAATAATATAACTACTACACATAATATACAAATAATCATACACATGGTGACTTCTAAATATATATTTTCTAAATACATATTTAGTCTCTTTTATTTACAAAAACCAACCTCCAATATTTATAATTTTTGTAACAAAAATTATGGCAAACTTTTTATATAAAAATTCATGGTTTAAAATACATTTGTAAATATTTGTTTAAAAATATTTTTCTAAGTGTTTAATTTTTAGAAATTTTTTTCCATAGTTTCCCCTAAAAAATTGGAGGTTTCCATGCTTTCAAAGCATATCATTTTCTTTTACAAATCACCACAATCAACAATACACCAATCAACACATACCAAGTTGCCAAAATCAAGCATAAATTACTACTTCATGAACTTGAAAATTTACAAAAATTTGTAGTAACTTACTAGTGTGTTTACTAAGCTTAGTTACCCTTTAAAGTGTGGTTATTTATTTAAAAGCATCATTTTTTAAGAAGTCAGATGTTTACAACTTGTAAATCATTTTTCTAAAAATGTTTCTTCTTGAGTTTTTCTTGTTACATATATATTTCTACACGTGTTTAACCACCTAAAATATGGTTAATTTCTTTAAGACCCAAGTTTAAGTAAACTTTGTATTTTTTACTTGATTTCTTGAAAAATCGTTCTTGAAATCCTAGATTTACAAGACTTTATATTCACTTTGATCATCACTTTACAAGAAAAACAATTTACACTTCAAGTTCATGATTTACACAAGGATGATCTATTGATCTTTAACATAAGCATCCTCTCATCTTGCTAGATTATGTCTTTAATCACTCTCTAGCAAGATCACATGATGATCTACATCAATAACATGAGCAATCAACAATCAACAAGCTTAACAACACTTAAACAACATGATTTCTTATGATTTTAGTCTTATGTTCACGTTTCATGTTCAAGATTCATAGTGTTCTTCATGATTAACAACTTGTATCATTCTTTAAAGACCAAAACAAGATGTAAAATAGAGTGTAGAATGATCTTACTACCAGCTCAAGGCTAGGGATGATCACTAGATGAAAATGAGATGGATAAAAGCTTGTGTGAGAGGTCCTTTAACTTCCAATAGTTCCCCGCTTCCTTGTATAGCTCCTTACACCTTTGTATATGTGTAGAATGGATGAAAAATGAAAGATGATGGTGGATATGTGTGTGGTTGTGTTCGGCCGAAGGTAGAAGAGGGGGAAGAAGAAGACTTCAAGTGTTGTGTGAATTAGAGAATGATGGGTATGATCCTTAGGTTAGACTTTATAAACCCCAACTTTACTAAATCTAATGGATATTATTTTTATAAAAGTGAGACAAGATCCAATTTTATAAACAAATAAAATCACATGTGGGGGCAACATGTTGGCCAAGAATAGGTGGGGGTGGGGGGGGTCTAGGCTAGGGTGTAACTATTAGTTAGTTTATATGGTTAAAAATTAAGTGTTTAGTTAGGTTAATTAGTTACTAGATGTTATGTAGTGTGTTATGATGTGCGGGGACCATAACTAGCTTGGTAATGTTAAAACAGTGCTTTTAGTGAAAATTTGGTGTTTCGGGTAGTGTCCGGTTGTTCGTTTGGTTACTGGTTCGTTAAGGTGCTAAATTATGAAGTTTAGTGAGCTTTTTGTTACCTTTTGTGACAGTTTTGATTCCCGACACTTAGGAAAGCATTCAGGACCATTTTACCATATTTCTGCATAATATTAGAGTGTTTAAATGCTGAATTTTGCTGAGTTCTGCAGAATTCTGCAATTTATGTGAGTTTTAGGCACTTTCCGGCACATAAAGTATCGCTAGGAAGGCATTTTTATGATCCTTACTTTCCTACACACTATACTAGTGTAACTCTTGGTTTCTGGCTCACTCTGTGTCTCAATACCATGTCTGTTTATGTACTGAACTCCGTCATTTGAATCAATAAAGTTCTCATGCAATAGTGTTTCATGCATCATTTGTCTGATAACTGTGCTAACTGTGTTTCGTGCATCATTTGAATCAATAAATTTCTCATGCAATAGTGATATGGCATTAAGCAATATGTGATGCACATGTATGTATGATAACTATAATCAGAAGGCAATTCAAGTCATAAATTGTAAATCAGCACAGTCAATAAGCACTAATCATTGTCTAATTATTGTTTAATAATTGTACGGATGCATGCAAATTTGACAATTGTCACATAGCCCATGTCCTTGGTCCTTGCCCACGTCCTTGGGCCTACCCCATGTTATTAATGTTATTCGGCCTAGCCCATGTCATAAAACTCCTGCATGTTTCGAGAAACACTTATGTTTTTATAAAATCGATATGTTTAGCATGATCCTTTTGTAAACCATTTGAGTTCGTTGAAATCCTGTTGCAAAACGGTTTGTAAATATGTGATATTCGTTTATCGAAACCTTGTGTGCTTTTGCAAAACTTGCATGTCTTTCCACCCCCGAAAACATTTATCAAAATGTAAAACGGTATAAAGTGGGGGTTATGAACTCACCTTGATGTCCTTGTGCAAAGCTATCTTAAAGTGATTCAGTAGTGCCGTTCCAAGAACGTGAGCTTGCTAGTATTCAGTCTATGACATTCCTACCAAGGAATACTTATAAGTTTCTAAAGAAAACAACATAGCTAAACTACGTGTCCGAGCTCTACCGAATCGTCAACCATACGATTCTATGAAAGTGTTGTTATCTTGATTTAGAATAACCAATCTATGGTTATTTGATCCCATTTAATCGGGATAACGCTATGTCTCGGAAGCAAATTAGCTTCCGAGTGATTTAGGTTATATATATTTATATATAAATATAAATATATTTACGTAGTCGTGTTAGTTGTCATAACTAGAAGGCGTAGATGAATAGTAGCATGACTCGTTTTAGTCTTTGTAAGATGGGAATAAATAAATATATATACATATATATATCTATGTATTCGAAATCTTGACGTTTGAAACGAATACAAACAGCTATATTCATTTTATAAGAATTCGGATTCTAGACGATTGAAAGAAATATAAATAATTATATTCATATTATATGATTTCCGAATATTAAACGTTTGAAATATTAATCCCGAATTCCGAAGTTCGAAATAAATATAAAAGTTATATTTATCTTATAAAAGTATTCGGAATCTCGGCGTTCAAAATAAATATATACATTATATTTATTTTATAAAGTGTTCGAATTTATTGGAAGTATCAACGTTTTAAAATAGAGATAGACATTTATATTTACTTTTATAAATGTATACGAACTAACAACATTTGAAATAAATATAAAAGATTGCATTTATTTTTTAAAAGTATATGAATTGACGTCGTTTGAAATAAATAGAACTAATTATACTTATGTCGTAAAAGTATCTGAGTTTCAATGAGTTCTGTTATATTTATTTTATATAAGTTTTCGAGTTTCGTTGACTAAGTAACTTGTGGTTTGTCGAAATGTTATAAATTCGGTTTATCAATTATGAAGCGTCACTAAAATAAATATACTTTCATATTCATTTTATAAGAAAACTCAAATTTCGATAAGTGTCGTATTTATAACAATATACGTTTCGTATTCCGGGTTTTAACTGAAAAACGGACATAGTTTCCTCTGTTTTTGTCAATCAAAATATATCAAATCTTTTCGTCAAGTATGGTAAAAATAAAAACAAACCACTAAATATATTCGGTTCGAGCTCGGTTTCACGAAAACTATAAAATATATCAGCTATGTAATAAAAAATTGTGTCGTTTAACTGTTACCGGGTCTCGGAGTTGACTGTTTTTTATTGTCGTTGACTGAATTTGATTCGGGTGTTGACTTTCTTTGACTTTCTGACCCGAACCAAGACTGATTTGACCCGAACATCGAACCAAAACTGACATTTGACCAGCTGTTGACCCGAACATAGAACCAAACCTGTGAACCGATATATCTGTTTGACTGTCTTTGACCGGACCCAAGTCTGACCCGTTTTGACTGTGTGTTGACCGAGTCGACTCGGTTTGACCGAGTTGACCCGAACATCGATACTGAACCCGAGCATCCAACATAACCGTCACCACCAAAGTCGGCTGATGCCGTCGGCGCGCCACCCCATCATCACCGGAAAAAGAAAACATGCTCCGCCGTTTGTAATCATCATCCTCATCATACCACCTTCGGAAAAATCTCAACCCACTCCTGAAACGACGGCATCGGCCGGAAAATATGTAGATATTTAGAGATCTTGAAATAGCGAAAATAAAAGGAGAAGGAGAGGGAAACCAGGTCTTACCGGGGACACTTGTCTGCCGTCATCGCTCAAAACTGATCATTGGCTCCGTCACCGCCGTCGCAGCAGCAGCGCCGCCCCCTTCTTCCTCTTTTGTCTTTCTCTCTCTCTCTCTCTCTCTCCGACTTCCTCTCTCCTCTGCCGCTACGCGCCACCACCATTCACCACCTACATCAACCACGCACTTGTGATTGGTTGACTCAAATAGAATCTTGGAAACCAACAAACCCCGAGGTAAACGGAGATACGCCGGAGGTCGCCGGAGGCGCGACTCCGGTCATCGGAGCTGGCAGAGGAGACGAGGGGTGTGGGGGGGGGGGGGGTTGTGCGGTTACTTGTGTTAGGGTTTCTCCATGAAAATGTAGAAAATGAGTGGATGGAGAGTGTCGGCTGGATTGTTTGAAAGAAAATAAGGGTTTTGAGCTTATACAAGTCCTTTATAGTTAGGTTTCCCAAGTGGGCTTGGGCCCCTGGCCCATAAGCCCGCTTCTTGTGTTTCGCGCGCCCCGATATGTTTTTAGAAGCCCGTTTGAAAACATGAACCTCGTGATATGTCGTATAATAAAGTTTTAGAGTCGAAATGCTAACAATTACATCGGAAATCGATATTTGTCATGTATTTTTGTCGGTTGCGTTAAAATCGCGCAAATTGACCCGGTTGTCGTTTTTAACTCGTTTTTTTCGATCCGGTTTTAACTGCGGTGTTAGGATCTTAGTTTGGTTTTGATTGTGTTTTACGTTTGAATTAAGATGAAGATAAATGAGTTGTGCAGCGGAATTAAGATGGAAGCAAACTTTTCACAATCAAACAGGAGAATTGCTTTTAACATACATGTTTAACATTGAACCGAATGATTGAATTTAATTTCAACAACGATTTCAATTTTGCAAGTATGCAACAAACTCCCCCTAAGCCTAAACTCACAGTATTTGTTCGTGCAGGAATAGGATAGTAAAAGAGCTAAATAGAATAGTTCATGGTACTGTTCTATTTATAGGCTCGAGCAAACCACTGAAGCATCAAAGCTGACGTCACCATGAAAGTGACATCTAACCTCCTAACAAACTCTAACCCCTGATCTATACAACCTCTGCTATGCTAACTACTGCTATTTTATTTCGTTACATAAAGACAACTAAACTACTTCTGCATCCTTCCACTTATGTGAACCCAGCAGTACTTGTCATGATCAGCAGAGCTTGACTCAAGGCAGTAGGTTAAACAGCAGAGCTTTAATCTTTCATCAGTCTTTTACTTGATCAGCAGTTTGTAGGTCAGCAGTTTGTACGATCAGTAGATAGGAGGTCAGCAGATGTTGAAACCACTTTCAAGGGGAGAGATTTGTATACATAACATCTGCTTATTCTGGATCCAATGCTCTGATCCAGTTTTGGCTTTAATTATCTGTTCCTTTGGTAGGGTTCAATCCCAACAATCTCCCCCTGGAACAGATCATGCCAAAACTCATCATTATTTGTAGATCTTTATTGCCTCATCAGCAGTTCCCTTATTTGCCCTTTGAGTTGTAATTCAAAGGCTAAGGCATCTGTGTCATCATCATCCCTGCTAAGTGGAAGATCAAGGAGATCCTGCAAATCCTCAAGACTTAGGCCAAGTGCTTGTTCCCGTGTTATTTTCTTCACTTCTCCACTAGACTTGAACACTGTCAGTACATGGGTCTGTTTGTCAGTTTTCCACTTTAGTACTTTTGAGTCATGTGGGTTTCTTGGGAGATTCTTATTTGATGAGGTGTTTGGTGAAGCTGGCCTATTGATGACTGACTGAGCAGTACTTGCAGTTTGATCCAATCCAAGAGTTTCCACAATCATTTTCTTAATGCCTTCTTTTACAAGGTCATCTCCTTCTATTAGCTCTTGAATGGTTTCAGCACCCAACTATTTTTGTTGCCTTCTTTTAAAGATGGTTGCACCAGCTGGAGCAGTGGATCTTCTGATTTGCAGCTTTGGTGGTCTTTTTGAGACCTCTACGTTAGGATAGTCAGGCTCTTGTGGAACATTAGGATCTGTCTTTCTCAATTTCTCCAAACTTTTGTAGGTAGCCCTGACTTTATCTTCTTTCGATCTCAACACTTGATTTAAAGACCCATAATCAGCAGCAACTAATTCCTCTTTCATTCTCCTCAGCTCTACCTTTTTATCAGGTACATTCTTTTTGAACTTTGCCCAATCTGGAGGAGTATGTTTCACTTTATTCTTGATCATGTCTTGAATCCTGGCTGCTTCACTTTCCAGCTCTGGAATGGTCTAGTCCTTATACATGTGTTTTTCTCCTTTGTATTTCTTGTGGGCCATGATGTTTTCAACATAATCTTTTCTCAGGGATTCATCTGCCTTTTCTGATACTTGCTGGCACACATTCTTTGCAAATTGTTCCAAAGATCTTACTTGTGTGAGCAAGTATTGATAGTTCTACTGAATTTCTCTATCAGATTTCCCTTGTGAATTTCTTTTTGAGATATCCTCTGCTTGTTTAGCTTTGACTTTAAGATATTCTTCAATATTATTTGGCCTTGGATATCCTTCAACAGATGGCAAACTCCTTTTAGCAGGATCATCCTCATAGTAGAAAGATTTTATTTCTTCTCTGACTGCTATGAGTTCAAGAGGAAATTAAACACCTGCAGGAGCTAATGGTTTTTGAATTTGAGCTGATGAGAGAGGAACAAGCTTTGGTATTGTAACAAGTGATAGAGATTCTGAAGATGTTGGTGGTGGTGGTGGTGATGGAGAATCATCATCAGGAATGAAAATCCTTCTCCTTTTTATTACAGGAGAGGCTGATGATGCTTTGGTTGGATCAGTGGTGGTGTTTTTTATGGCAGTGGTTTGTGATTGAGTAACAGTTGTTGAAACAACTGGTGTTTCAACCACTGTTGTCATTACAACAGATGTTGTAACATCTAATGTCTTCTGCTTTTTGGCAGGAGGAGATGGTGGTGAGGTTGTTTTTGGTGGTGATGATGGTGGTGGTAAGGCATTGGTTGTGGTGTGTGTTGAAGTGGTGTGTGTTGAAGTGATAGCAGATGTTGAAACAATTGTAGTACCAGCAGATGCTGATACAGCAGGAGTTACAACAACTGTTTGGGTAGAGGTTTGATGTTGGGGGCTTTTGGATGGTGGTTTTGGAGTATGCTTTGTGAGTCTGGATGGTGTGGACTTGGGTTCCCTCACTTTTCTAGTGGGATTTCTTTTTAGCACAGGATTTTGAACATCCTTTAGCCCAGAACAACCCTGCGCATTCAGGTCCATGTAAGCTCTTTTCTCCTCATTCCACCTTGACATATCCTTTGCCTCTCTGTCCCTTTTTACACTTGCTACTCCTTCATCAAGTGCATTTTGGGTCACATCAACCTTCTTGCTACCATCTGACAAAGGAATTTCTCTGGTCATAGCATCTCTTTCTGGTTCAATGTAAAGACCAACATCTATTCCCTTCTTTTTCCACTCCTGAATTGTCTCCCCTTTTTTGGTATTATCTGGAGGTAATTGATCAATAAAGAGAACAGTTGGAGGAGTAGTGCCAGTGGTTTTCAATATGTGGGCCTTAAGAGCCTTGATGTCTGCTTGTGTGTTCTTGAACCTAGACTCCATTGTGTTTCTTAGCTCTTGTACATGTATTGCATGTTGCTGATCAGCCATTTGTTTTTGTCGTTGGAGAAAAGGTTGAAATAGATTCCAGAGCTCATTTGCAGCAGGTGCTTGTGGTGGAGCAGCAGTGGATTGCATCTTTTGTACTTTCAACAACTGTTGTAGCATGTCTTTGATATCTGCAACAGCTGTATCCAGTTTTTCAACTCGTTCTATCAATTCCAAATATTTTAAACCATCACCCAATTTGATGGGGTCATTTGATTTCCCACTAGCAGTGGTTTTATCAGTGGTTGAGGTAGGGAGTGTACTCCAAACATTAACCACTGATGCCCCTTTTTCTTGGTACTGGGGTCTTCTTCCTTCAACACTTGACAACCTTTTGATGTTGCCAGTGGTTAAAACGAATCCACTGGTGGATGTCAGAGATGCTATGGAAGGAATTGCCTCCAAGGAAGTCTTATTGATGTAACCACTGTCCAAATGCAAACCAGTGGGTTCAGCACTTGTAGTGGCTGCTTCACTTGGATTACCACCAAGAGTTACTTGTAACTCAAGGGGTGTAACCTCATCAGGTTGTGTTGGTGGGTTAGCAAAGATTGATACATCAGACCCAGTCATTTTTTGAGGCATGTTCTCATTGATAGGTGATTGAGAAGGACTGGTTTGTGCCTGGTTCAAATCAATTGCATCCAACAAAAGTTTAGTTGGTGGGGGAATTGTGAATGTGAGGTTTGGTGTGGAAAGAGAATTTGCCCCGGGCATTGGGATGTGGATGACGGAAGCAAGTGATTCCAGAGCATCATATTGTGGAGTCCCTATGTGTACAACCTGTTCTTTTTTAGAAGAAGCTGGAGGAGTTTCAGTTATGGGTTGAGATATTTGTACCAACTGCTGTGAGGAAGTAGCAGCAGTGGTTTCTTGTGACTTTTGTGTTGTCACTGGTAGTTGCTCTGGTATCTCATCCTCCAGAGTTGCCTTTTTGATAGGTTTGGGGGGTTTTTTAGTTTTCTTTTTGTTTGGATTTTTGGTGATTAAAGGTGTGGGTTTCAAAGCAGTTGTTTTGCTACTTTGATCACCTTGAGCAGTGGGCTCAGCAGTAGATACCTGAGGAGCAGTGGTAGCTGCTAAATTCTGCTCAGGCACCTCTGCTTGTGTTTTGCAAGGTGTTGACATTCTTGTAAAAGTTTCAGCAGTTAAGTTGTGCATTTGAAGAGAGTCACCTTGTTTTATTGCAGAAATATCATCCTTACCAAATTTCTTTTCAAAATAATAACTTAGAAATCTTGGAAACAGTAAGAATGATTTTGTTTCAACATTTTTAACCAGATCATTTAAAATTTCCTGGGAATAGTTAAAATTTTCTTTTTGAAGAATAGCATATCCCAGATTTTAAATTTTTAATGGTATTTCATTAAAAGCAGTGGTTTTGTTTGAAACACACATTAGGAGGGTATGGAATAAAAACCTTGTTGCAGAAGGGAAGAAACCTTTTTGTAAAGTATCCCTCTTCATCATTGTGTCTGCATACCCTCTCTCAATAAAGTCAATTTTTAACTCTTTTTTAGGGAAAGATGTTTTACCTTGTTGATCATCGAGCTGAAAGACTTCTGAGATGAATTGCGGTGTGATTTTGACAACTTTACCCTTTAGAGAGGAGTTTACGGCTATTACAGCTTCTCCTTGTTTGTCAAGGGTTGCATTCTTCCAAAACTCTCTTTGGGTCGCCAAGTTAATTGGTGCATCTGCTGTTAACAAAGTTTTGTACTTTGATGCAGATATGATATCAATTATGGAGTCGAAAGCATCTGTGGTGCCGGGTTTTGTGAGAAGACCCAGAAGGTTGTGAGACGGTTTGTGTGGAATTTCAGTGGGTTTGGCCTTTTGAGAGGCCTCTTTCGAAGATGATTTGGAAGTGGGTTTTGCAGATGATTTCGATTTTGTCATTTTGGAGATGATGATCGAAGAAAGTTGTGAAGGAATGTTGAGAAAAACTGCTTTGAGAAGAGAATTTTTATGAATTCAATTCGATAGTAAAACCCTGTTTGGGGTTTTGAAAGGAGTTTTATGGTGAAACAGTGAACGCTGACGTGGCAGCGGTTACAAAAGGACTGTCCACTATGTACGGCCCACATGCCAACCCCTGATGAAATGAAGGACAGTACTTTTATGAAAATTACTGATGAAAGGCAGTGGTTACAACGGTAACAAATGGAAGCAGTGGATGATTTTCACTATCAGTGGATAGCATATCAGTGGATAGAACACTGATTTTGAACAACAGTGTTGACTTTCAGCAGTGGACAGACTAGGAGTAGAGCAGACTTTTGAACAAGCAGTGGTTATGGCAGACTTTTAAGGGCTTTAATGAAAACTTCATTTTTAGCTATTTTTAAGGATGGATTTTTAATTTTCTGAAAACATTTTAATGCTTTTATTCATAGAAAAACAAGATGTTGCTTGTTATTCCATGTTTAGCATGCCAATCCTAGAGACCAAGCTTTCAAAGGTGGATGTATCTAATGATTCTGTGAGCACATCTGCCAGCTAGTCTTTATTTGGAACATGATGCAGAGAAATCAAACTTTTTTCATAGCAATCCATCACAAAGTGATGTCTGATGTCGATGTGTTTGGTGGTTGAGTGGGAAACTGGATTTTTGATGATATTTTCTACTGCCTGGCTATCCAACATGAGTGGTGTCTTTAAGGCAGTGATACCAAAATCCAGCAACTGATTTTGAAGCCAGAGCAGTTGGGCTGTACAGCTTGCAGCAGCTATGTATTCTGCTTCAGCAGTGGATGTGGAAATAGCTGCTTGCTTTTTGCTTTGCCATGAAACTAAGAAATCACCTAGAAACTGGCACCCTCCTGATGTGGACTTCCTTGTGGTGTTACATCCAACAAAGTCACTGTCTGAAAATCCTGAAAGCTTGATATTCCCATTAGCTCGATACCAGATACCAAGTGTGGGAGCACTTTTTATGTATCTGAATATCCTTTTTACAGCAATAAGGTTGGATTTTCTAGGGGCTGATTGACTCCTTGCACTGACACATGTTGCAAACATGATGTCTAGCCTAGATGCAGTTAGGTACAAAAGAGACCCAATCAAGCTTCTATATAGAGTTTGGTCAATCAGCTCATCCTTTTCATCAGACATGACTAGCTTATTTGTTGCCATGGGTGTGCTGCATGGTTTACAATCATTCATATCAAATTTGTTTAAAAGTTCTTTAGCATACTTGCTTTGATGAATGAAAGTTCCATTTTGCATTTACTGAACTTGGAGACCAAGAAAGCATTGCAGTTCACCCATTGCACTCATTTCAAACTCAGCTGTCATGAGTTCCCTAAACTCTTCACACATTTTATTACATGTGCTTCCAAAAATAATGTCATCCACATAAATTTGGACCATCATTAAATCCTTTCCTCTCCATTTTAGAAACAGTGTTTTATCAATGGTACCTCTTTTGAAACCATTTGAGAGTAGAAAGGTGGAAAGAGTTTCATACCAGGCCCTAGGTGCTTGTTTCAAGCCATACAAAGCTTTGTTTAGCTTGTAGACATGATCTGGATAAAATGGATCCTCAAAACCTGGAGGTTGACAAACATACACCTCTTCTTGAATTGTACCATAGAGGAAAGCACTTTTGATATCCATTTGAAACACCTTCATGTTGTGGTTGACAGCAAAGGCCATGAACAATCTTATAGCTTCCTATCTTGCTACAGGGGTGAATGTTTCATCATAATCAATCCCCTCTTCCTGTATGTAACCTTGAACCACAAGTCTGGCTTTATTCTTGACAACAATGCCCCTTTCATCAGTTTTGGTTTTGAAGACCCAGTTTGTGCTGATGGGACTTACATCTTTTGGCAGTGGTACAAGCTCCCATACTTGTTGTCTTTTAAACTGTTGGAGCTCTTCTTGCATGGCTTCTACCCAGCTGTTGTCTTTCAGTGCCTCTTGGTACTTGACTGGCTGATGGAGTGATAGAAAACCAGCAAAAAGACAAATGTTTTGGGTTTGGCTTCTTGTGAGCACCCCTTCATTGATGTTGCCAATGATTTGATTAGGTGGATGAGATCTCAAGAAGATTAAATCTCCCTGGTATGGTATGATGGCATTTGTTGGTGAAGGCTGCAAATGTGTATCATCTGAGCTAACCACTGCTGGTGACTTTGATGATCCAGCAGTGGCTTCAAAAGGTGGTGGAATAGGAGGTAATGGTGTGGATACATGCTGACTTTTATCCACTGTTTGGGGACTTTTGTCAGCAGTGTTTGATGATGTGGAAGCAGTGGTTGATGGGCTACTTTGGTCAACAACTGTTGAGGTAGCAGTGGTTGAGCTTTGACAGCTGTTTTATACAACTGATGCTTTTCCCATTGTGGCAGACTTTTGTTGAGGAATGATGATCTCATACCCATAGTCTGGTGGTGAATTCTCTGATGGACCTGCACTGTTAGTCTTGACAGCAGTGTTTTCAAAAGTGAATTTATCAAGATCAAACAAATCTGCAGGATTTGCTGGGATTTTCATTGATGAAAGTTCATTGAACTTAACATTCAAGGTCTCCTCCACTGCTTTGGTCCATGTATTAAACACTTTATAGGCCTTGGCAGTGGTTGAGTATCCCAGATGATAACCATAATCTATTTTGGCTGCAAATTTTGAGATGGAATCTTTTAAATTCAAAATAAAGCATGGGCAGCCAAATACTTTAAAATATGAGAATAGTGGTTTGATTTTATACATAATTTCATAGGCAGTCTTTTTGTGCCTGGGGTTTATTAAAACTCTGTTTTGGACATAGCAAGCAGTGTTTACTGCCTCTGCCTAAAAAGTTAATGGCAAACCTGAGTCAGCAAGCATGGTTCTGGCAGCCTCAATCAAAGTTCTGCTCTTTCTTTCAACTACCCATTTTGCTCTGGTGTTCTAGGGATGCTATACTGCCTTAAAATCCCTTTCTTCACGCAGAAGGCATCCAACTCCTTATTTTTGAATTCTGTGCCATTGTCACTCCTGAAGACTTTTTCTGGAAGGTCAAATTGCTTATCAACCTGTGTCACAAAGTCTTGAAAAATGCCTGCAGTCTCATCTTTTGAGTGTAAAAAGAAAGTCCATGTAAACCTAGAGAAGTCGTCAATAATAACCAAACAATATCTCTTCTTTTTTAGACTGATGACTTGAACTGGGCCAAACAAATCCATGTGCAGCATTTGCAAACACTGGGTTGTTTTGGACTCTTCAATGGACTTAAAAGAGCTTTTATGTTGTTTTCCTTTTAAACAGGATACACAATGCTCAGGACATGAAAACAGTTTTTGTGGTAAGCCTCTTACTAGGCCAATTTTTTAAATTTCAGTGATTGTCTTGAGATTTATGTGCCCCAGTCTTCTATGCCAAAGTTCTGTCTCTTTGTTAGAGGCAGCTGAGAACAGACAGGCATCAGTTCTGGGACACTCTTTTGACATATCAACAACATAAACATTGCCACTTCTTTGAGCAACAAGTTTTGTTTTTCCAGTTTTCATTATTGCTTCAATCTTTTCAACCATTTCTGGTCCAACAATCCTACAACACTCCTTTGTGAAGAATGACCCATAACCCTTGTCACTCATTTGTGAAACACTCAGGAGGTTGAATTTCAGATTGTCTATCAGATTGACATTTTCAAATTTTACATTACCAGATTGTACTGTGCCAGACCCCAGAACTTTCCCTTTACTATTATTACCAAAGGATATATCACCCGTTCCATGAGTTTTGAAATCTTTGAGAAGGGCTTTACATCCTATCATGTGCCTGGAGCCTCCACTATCTACATACCAAAGACTATCTAAGCATGTAGAAGCTCCTTGCACATGAAGTAAAAGGATTAGTTCATTAGGGTCTCCAAAGCCAATAAGGCTTTGGATGGGGTCTCAACAGTGTCTGGGATGGATGCAGATTGATGGACAGTGGTTAGGTCAGGGGTTTGGACAGTTTTAGAACTATTTCTTTCTAACCACTGTTGTGGGTTTTGAGTTTTGACCAATCACCTGTTGATACCCAAAAGGATGCCTGTTCACTCTAGGTTTAGAGGGCCTTTTGTAGGTCTCATAAACGTGTGGAATCCTTTGGTAAGATGATTGTCCCTTGCCTTTTCTGAATTCATTAGTAGGGGGTGCATCAGTCACTTGAATATCTCTTTGGACAGATGTTTGATTCAGCTGTTTTGTAACAGCTGTTTGGACTAGCACAAACAGTGGTTGGTTCTTGGTGAATTTGACAGATGATGTTGATGGACTCAAGGATGTTTTAGCAGTGTACTCATTCTTTTTCACATCAAAGTTTTTGAGATACGCACATGCTTGAGTTTTGTGGTTTGCTTTACCACAGATGGCGCAGCTTTCAGCAGGAACAATGACACTTGTTTTGTTTAGATCATATGCTTTTAGATGAAAACAGTCTTTTGTTTGATGATTCCTTTTTTCACAGAATTCACAAAACAAGTTTTTGATCTTTTCTCTCTTCTTTCTCTTTTCAGACTCCTTTGCAATAGAGTTTTTAACCTCTATTGGGATGTCCTTTAGAGGAATGACCTTTGCTTTTGGAGCTGTGACACCATCAGTGGTTGTAAAGTCCATAGGCTTGAAGTTTTCAAGAATGTCACACTCATCAGACCATGTGGGTTTAAATTGGTATTTCTCAATTTCCTCAAAAGTTGAGGACCCCATAGATCTTTCCAAAGTGATTTTGTTACCAAGTTTGTCAGTGATTTTCACTTCTAGGCCATTCTTGTTTGTTGGTTTAATTTCAGATGAACTAGCTTGTTTACCAGCAGTGTTTACAAGATCATCATATTTTCTATATCCTACACCAAACTTGACATTGCTTTCAAGCTGTTTCTCAAGCATAACCTCATATCCTTTACAAGATTCCACCCATCTTTCACAGGTGATCTGGGTGGACTCCAACTCCTTTTTGCAA
The DNA here is from genome assembly GCA_030545235.1 of Helianthus tuberosus. NCBI lineage: Eukaryota > Viridiplantae > Streptophyta > Magnoliopsida > Asterales > Asteraceae > Helianthus > Helianthus tuberosus. The sequence continues at coordinate 126,958,208 of CM060357.1, read as the reverse complement.
ACTTGGTATTTTTCTACCATAGTTTGAAGCTGAGTCTTGGTTATGCTCTGCTCTTCTTTGAGACTGCTGATTACTTTATGTTTTTCAGCCAATTTGTTTCTAAGTTCTTTTAATGACTTTTCAGATTTGACTTCATCAGTTAAGATTTTATCCCTAAGGTTTTCATTTACCTCTTTGATGTTAGCAAATGCAACAATGCATTCATCTGAACACAGTTTTTCAAGAACTTGAGGTGATACCTTGGCAGCAGCCATCATGGCACAATCACATTGATGATCCTCTTTATCATCAGCTCTTACTTCTTTCCCACCTGCTTTCTCCTCTTCCTTCTCTTCTTTGTCTTCTTTGGACCAGGGGTCGGACAGTGGTTCAATCAGGGTTTCTGAATTTTCTCCCAACAGTAGTTCACCAGCAACTACAGTAACCACTGCTTCAGTTACCTCATCCACTGTTTCAGCACTTAGTTGTTCACCTTCAGTTTCTACCCCCTCTGGTATTGACTCTAATACCATCAAATAAAATTCATCATTAGAAGGTTCATTAGAAGCATAGAGTGCAAAATTTTCATCACCAAACTCATCAGGAGTCTACCATGAAGTTAGGTCAGGGTCAGATCTTTGAACTCAGCAGAGTTTCTAGTAACAAAAGCTATGGTATCCCGTTTTTCTGGTAGTGATCTAAGGAACCTGCTATTTTTAGTTGAATTTGGAAATGTTACTTTAACAAGCCTTAGTTCACTAATAAGACAACTGAATCGCTCAAATTGCTGAGTCAATGATTCACCCTTGATGTGACAAAATGTTTCATACTACTGATTCAGAATTTCCCAATTGTTTTTAATAACTTCTTCTGTTCCCCCAAACTGTTCCTTCGGTGCATCCCATAGCTCTTTGGCACTGTTACAATGTAATATTCCAGTATAGATTTCATTGGGTAATGCAGATGCTATGATGCTAAATGCTTTGGCATCGAGTTCGAACTTTTGAAAATCAGTTTCTGTATAGTTTTCAGTTGGTTTAGGAACGAACTTCTTTGCATCCTCAGCACTTGGCACCATAGGAACATGGGGACCAAAAACAACAGACCTCCAACATCCAGTGTTCTGTTGAGCAAGGATGTGACCCATCCTTCTCTCCCAGATGTTGTATTCATTACGTTTAAGCATGGGTGGTTTGAAAAGAGAGCCAATGTTATTCTTATCATCTTGTGATTGGGAAGTCATCCTGGTTGTTTTACAGGTACTGATTAATCAACTTTGATGGTGATTAAACCTTACTCTGTTTTTCAACAAAATGAACAAACTATCAGTATCAACGATTATGAGCTGAACTATTTATGTCAAAATGATTGTTAAATCAAATTTGACTGTCCAAGCTCTGATACCAATTGTTAGGATCTGAGTTTGGTTTTGATTGTGTTTTACGTTTGAATTAAGATGAAGATGAATGAGTTGTGCAGCGGAATTAAGATAGAAGCAAACTTTTCACAATCAAACAGGAGAATTGCTTTTAACATACATGTTTAACATTGAACTGAATGATTGAATTTAATTTCAACAACGATTACAATTTTGCAAGTATGCAACAAACTCCCCCTCAGCCTGAGCTCACAGTATTTGTCCGTGCAGGAAGAAGATAGTAAAAGAGCTAAATAGAACAGTGCATGGTACTGTTCTATTTATAGGCACGAGCAAACCACTGAAGCATCTAAGCTGACGTCACCATGAAAGTGACATCTAACCTCCTAACAAACTCTAACCCCTGATCTATACAACCTCTGCTATGCTAACAACTGCTATTTCATTTCATTACATAAAGACAACTAAACTACTGCTGCATCGTTCCACTGATGTGAACCCAGCAGTACTTGTCATGATCAGCAGAGCTTGACTCAAGGCAGTAGATTGAACAGCAGAGCTTTAATCTTTCATCAGTCTTTTACTTGATCAGCAGTTTGTAGGTCAACAGTTTGTATGATCAGTAGATAGGAGGTCAGCAGATGTTGAAACCACTTTCAAGGGGAGAGATTTGTATACATAACATCTGCTTATTCTGGATCCAATGCTCTGATCCAGTCTTGGATTTAATTATCTGTTCCTTTGGTAGGGTTCAATCCTAACATGCGGTCATTGAAATTTGAAAGCGAAGCTAAATATATCGTAAAATTTCATTTTTGTAGGTAATACGCGTGTCCATTGTTTCTCTTTCGTTGTCGAGGCGTTCTTACGATCGTGTTTTTCATTCACGTTTGCGTTTTGTGCCGTTCGAAAGACTGATAATTTCGCAAAACAAAATCCATAAGTTTAAATCATACGTACAAACTTCGTATTTGTCAACGTTGTCAGTATTTTGTATGGTGTCAGTTCGTTATTGTTTAATGCTCAGCAGATTTCCCGAAATTCACCATACGTGCACTGTGAAGTCTGGTAGGTGTTCCTAGGCATTCCAAAAGTCTAATTAAGTTATTTCGTGCCTTAATCACTATTTATTATCATCGTAAACATTTGTAAACCGTGTAATTAAAAGTCGTTAATTACAGGTTGTCACAAATCAATCGTCAGTGTTATGAATAAATCGTCCGTATTTTAATTGTGTAAACTTTAGTCGTTCTTTAATGAATACATTACAACCTGTGTGACTCATCTAGACCCCCAAAGGGTCTCTTTAAATCGACTAACAAACCACCAAAGGGTTTGTTAAAATAACAGTTTCTGTCGTTCCCCAAACTATCCACCAATTCCAGTGGACAGTCTAGTAATGAGATTGTCAGTCCTATGGTACCATAACATACTACTAATCGGCTCGGTCAAAACTAACGAATGTCATTCGTGCTATGGATAACGCACCAACAGGGTCGTCACATTATTGAAATCATAGTGTTTTATAAAACCCATCGACTTTGTTTTTGAAAACTTGAAAACAGTTTAGCACATATGAGTCACCCCAAAATATTTTCAAGTGAAATAACAAAGCTTAAATAGTTTGGGATTGCGTAAGCCTCCTTGAATCAAGTGAAATAACAAAGCTTAAACGTGTCCTAATGTGTCGGATAACTTATGTTAGTGTGTCGAGACTTTATTCAGAGGATTTGGATAGAATGAAGTCTTATAAACCAAATGAGTGTTGGAATTCATGTGATATGGTTTAACAAACCTGAAATTATGATTTGGAAAGGATCCTAAGTGCTTTTGACCCGTTATGACTCGTTAAGGTAGTTTACGCTACTATAGCGGGTCATTTACGTAAATGTATGATCGGAGGGTTAAATATGTCATATGATAAGTCTTATATGCCAAAACATGTTTAATAATGTTGTAACATCAGTTTATATGTCAAAGATTTGGTTACAGATGCTTAAAATGGATTTATGCGCACAAAGGGTATTTTGGTCATTTTTAAGAACATAGAAACGACTTATCATAAAACTAAACAAACGACGTGACCATAAGGTATCACCTCAATAGGTTATTGACTATACAACCATGGTCACAAATATGTGTTTTGTCGGATCCTAAGATCGACCAAACGGGTTGGATTCGCAACTCAAAGCGGTGGTCAAGACCGCTCGACTTACGATCCTAAATAAGCACTAAACTAAGGGTGACGAGTTAGACATGTCAAAACATGTCTAACTAAGTTTATAAAACTGATTTGGTATCAAAATTTAGAGTTTTGTTTCCCGAAAATAGTTTCGTTGTAAAATGCACATTATGTGCATCTTTGACCGAAACTTTGACTCGTCACTTCGACTAGTAAACGTGGTAATCATATGGTGGAATCGCAAGGAATTATAACCTTCATGATTACGATCACCTTGAAAAGTCCTATTGAACTTTGAGTTAACCAATATGGTCAAAACCGAAAGTTAAACCGAAAGTCAACTGTTTGACTTTTAGCTCAAAAACAACTAAAATAATGAACAAGACTAAGGAAGAACACTTACTTGTGTTCTAGGAAGTCTTAGAATAAAGTAGGAGGCTTCTAATAATCTGGAAACAAGCTCCAATGATGTGGGAGGAAGAAAGAAGTGAATGAGCAAGTTGTGATGATGGAAATGCTTACTATTTATAGTATTTTAGGTGCCATAGGATCATTACACATGTCCAAGGAGGTGGTAATGGTTAAAACTTGGTGATCACACATTCTTGGGCTCCAAGAATGGAAAAATGATCATGGCTGCCAGCTGGTGTTCCTGTAGCAAACTTTCTACCCAGATCAAGGCGTCGCACCCCACGACGGGGATGACCCCCTGTCGTCGCGCCCTGCCAAGCCTCCACCTGAGGTTTAATGTTTGGTAGAAATGGTCCTTGTACTTGTTTTGTTGCATATTGTAACTTTTAACCCCTTTTAACCCACTTTTTAGGCTCTATAAGGGTATTAAGGCATTTGTAACTTGAATTATGCTCAAAGATGTGGTGGATGTCGGTTTGTTCGGTTGTACAGTTGCGTTTTTCGCTTAATTACGACGAACGCTATAACGAACATGAAAAAGACCAAAATTTCGCAACGATTGATATTTTTGTATTCTTATCAATAAAATACAAGATTTTAATGATTACAAAAAATTTTGGATGTGTGTACGTAGTTCGTATTAAAAAATACGAGAATCGGCAGACTTTTGCAGTTTGTCAAAAATAGTACCTGAGCTCAAATAAGCATGTTTTTGCTATACGAAACCCTTCAAAACTTATTTCGAAGTTATGTAAAGGGTATTTAGGGTATGTGTAGCTTATGTCTTTGTTCCGGAGTGTATGTCGCGTTAAACTGATTACGTTTGCGTAACAGTTTACTATTTTACTTCCAGAAAAGGTTTGAGAGTTTGAAATTGTACAAACACTAAAACGTGCAAATGTCACATGTAATTATACAATCCCAGAAATGAAACAAAAGATTTCATTGGATTTGAAATTGTTCAGAATTGTACAATGATTGAAAGGCACAAATGTCACAATATGTGGCATATTTATTGAGTCATAATATCTATGCTAAATAAATTCTACATCCATCACTATATTTGAGAATGTATCAACACCCTCAGTATCTCTAAGTAGAAACTTGATTGATAGAACCTTAGGAATGATAGCAATTCTTCTTTCTCCCATAGTAGGTACAATGGCCATCACTTTACCTTTATCATCATGTGGTAAACGTGTTGTGGTCCAAAACTCATTAAGAGGGGTTTTGTATATTGGTGGATTTATAGTAAGTGCATGATGAAATGGTGATTTTACAACGAGATCAAGGATGTTATGGTATTGTGGGTGATTATCTTCCCTACTAAGATAAGGAAGTAAGTTGTGAGTGGAACGAAAGGCAAGGTTGACCATGATCAGATTAAGTGAAGATTGTAAGCTCAATTGGTAAAATTAAGGTAGGGTATGCAATTAAACAGGAGATGGTTTTGAAGATGATAAACATGGCTTATATTTCTCTAGGTACTTATAGGGCACTTGTAACGATCATAAGAAAACTGTTAGACTTTAGGAAACTACTGGAGTGACCTGGTAGTTTAAGAGTAGATGTCAAGAAAAGAAGCAAATTTCCCCTTTTGTTTTTATGTGTGTGTGTATATATATACATATATATTATTGAAAACGAGATTTCAGTATAATTCTTTGGAATCCAAGCTTGATGGTTTTCACTTTGTTCATCAGTTTCTTTTGGTTCTCTACTAATGCCTTTAGTTTAGCACTTTGTTTAGACCTCCCATGCTTGTATTGATGAAGGGTAGAAAACTCACTTTTCTATTTTGGCCACTTGCTAACATGAGATGTTTTTCTGTAATTCAAGTTACTACTTACTCCAGTTTCAAAATTATTGAGTAACTTAAAGGATCCTATTGATTCACAATAACTGGAATCACTGTGTGGATAGAAAACTAGCTTTCTTTGAAAGTTATCGAGATTTATCCTCTCGTTTTTTTATACGTAATGACCATATGACATTCTTCTGTGTTGTGATTTGTTCTTTTCACAAACAATGCATAATGAAGTACCTTTTGTGCTTTTGCCCTCTTTTGAGACAGATTTTGACTTGGCTTTAGATTTTTTGCTAGGGCCATCAGTTTTAGAAGAAAATGCTGGAGAAATAGCAATTGGTGTTTTTTTCCTTTGTGAAGTCACCAAGCTCATTGGCTTGAATCCCTCATCAATACATGTTTCATTTGACCACTTTGAATTATGTTGATCAAGTAATTTGTGTGAGAAACCAACATCAGTGTTCCCAGTCTCCTTTTCATTTGAAAAAATTGACATGGTTTCCTTACGAGTCATTGGAGTGTAGTCACTAGGTCCTTATGTGTGATGATAGCCTACACCAAACTTAACATAGCTTTGTGTCTGTGGATTTAACAAAATTTCAAAACCTTTGCATGAATCTACCCATTTCTAGCAGTTCACCTAGGTAGAGTCAAGCTCCTTTTAACACATTTGATATTTTGATAAGAGCGACTCAATCTATGCATTGTGAATAGTTGCTTCATGTTTTAAATTTGAAATTATTTGGTCCTTTTCTTTTAGAACTTCTTTATGGGATTTAATGGTTTGATTCAAAAGTTTTCCTGATTTATCACAAGGTTCTCTTAACTTGATGTTTACAGCTTTGATATCCCCAAATGCTTTAATGCATTCTTCAGAACAAACTTCTTTTAATATTACTTGGCATGCCTCAACATTCCATGAAGAACCAGCGGTTGTTGAATCAGCATGTGGTACATAATGTATAAACCAGCAGTTTCACTAATGCTTTGGTCAGAGGTCTCACTTAAGGTTTCAAAAGCAACTAGTGCTAAGCTTTTGGTGTATTGATATATAGAAAACATACCAAAATGCTCATCATTCAAATCCTCAAGTAAACTACTACAATCTACAAAGCTTTGAGTGAAAAAAGCTTTGTTGAGTAGTTTCTTATGCAGGGCACCAAGCAGATTGACAAACTACTAGTAAGCGTGCCTGGGAATGAATTGGTGACTATGAGGGTATTTGGACATGTGCTAGTGGATACTTTTGATGACCCATTGGCATATTGGTATGCCATCTACATTGGTCCATGTGCAAGATGTGTAGTGTACTGTGTAGCTTAACCATGGGCAATTTGGGAAAATTAGTATGTGAAAAAAAATTGATTGTTGACCAATAGTTGAGTCAAATTGAATCATTTGGTTAGGATGTGTCACATATGATGCGGAATTCTTTATAGAATCTCTACATTCCTTGAAAAATGCCCGAGTTTATGACCCTTGTAACACGTAAGCTTTGATTTGACCTTTTCAAATTTACTCTACCATCTAAATCAGGAAATTGTCTACAGGTTTTGTTATAAAATTTGTTTGTCCTAATGCTCAAAAGTGCAAGCTGATCTAGAAGGTCAAATTCTTCTTAGTATCTTAGATCCATGGGTTTTGATCATCCATCATCAATGCAAAGTTTTGGTTTCCAACATGTGATGAGTTTGTATGAGAATTAAAACTAGTTGTTATGTCAACAAACTGATTATAACCCTTATCATTCACACTATTGATTGATGATGAACCATCTTGACTCATCAGTGTTGTGTTACCAAATATGTAATCATCAACTTTTCCTAATGACATCAACTTCTGTTTTGGGTCAATTTATCTCTCAAATGCGAGGAGTCTGCGATGAAGTTGTGTCAGAGTCAATTCTTTAAATACAACAAAGTTTCTATGGACAATTGCAATTGTATCTAACTTGTCAGGAAAAGATCTCAAAAATCTATGACTCATAGCAGCATTTGTGAAGTTTTAATCAGCTAGCCTTAGCTCACTAATTACACAATTAAATCGCTCAAACTGTTGAGTTAGAGATTCTCCGTTGACATGGATGAATGATTCATATTGTTGGTTCAAAATTTCTCCAATGTTCTCTTGCACTTCATTTGTGCCACCAAATTGTTCGTTCAAAACATCCCACAATTATTTGGCATTCTCACAATGCAGCAATCCAGCAAAGATTTCATTGGGCAAGGCCATGCCCAATATCCTGAATGCCTTAGCATCTAGCTCCAATTTCTGATAATCTTGCTCAGAATAATCAGTGGGTTTCTTAGGAACATTGATTTTTGGTTATTTAGCACTTGCTGCAAATAGAACATATGAACCAAAACCCACAGACATCCAGCAACATGTGCTCTGCTGGGATAACTGGTGACACATTCTTTATTGCTAAATTTTGAATTCATGGTGAACGAGCAACAGAGGCTTGTTTGTTGACCTTGTATTGTGTGGATCATGAGTGATTGACATCTCTTTGAGTACTATTGAGAATTTTCTCAGAATATCAGAACAATTGAATGTTTCGAATGGTCTAATTCTTCTCAAGTCGTTTTGATCACACAATCGATTATCAACATGAGCTAGTTTATCTTCTGAATCAATGTTTAAGTCATGTCAATTTAACTGCCTAAGATACCAATTGTTGGATCTAAGAGTGTGTGATAGTGTGTGTTTTTTATAAAATAGTTTTAATCAATTCAGAAAATCCATAAAACGATGATAATAAACGCAACTGGATTTGGGAATGATTTTCAATTAATAAAATTTTTCAATACAATCAAATAGTAGAAAGTACTCCCCTTCACCAGGTAAACTCTCTCTCTCTCTCGCTCTCTAAGTTTTTTCTTCCTTTTTGGCTCTTAGAGTTGTCTATTACAGTTACAGAAAGAAACTATATATATAGAGGAGGATTAGTGTAGGATCGTTTTCTGACCCGAACGAGTCAATCAGAAGAGTTTTTCTCAATACGAAAGGCGGAAACGGACGTATCGAGTTCAATTCAGCTAGAATATCACTTTAAATTGTCTTTAGATTGATTTGACAAAGTTTTACAGCGAGTCGACACTTCGGCAGCACTTCGGATCTCGAAACCGGAATCTAATCTCGTTCTAAATGACACTGACCAACCTAGTATTTATAGACAGCTAATTTCGCTTGAACCATCCCAAACGAAATCACGTTTCACACGAAATTAGTGATTTCGTGTGAAATGCCATCAGGTGATTTCGTGCGGAATTACAAGTTCTAATTCCGTGCGAAATTACCTCTCATCCTATTTTTTACATTTTTCTCGTATGGCGTGCCCTGATCTATCTAATACAAAGTAAGACTCGATACATGACGAAGTCGACAGACGGATGCACCAACAGACTCCCCCTCGGATGTTGACGAAGTCTTCGATGTCGAGTCTTCAATCTTCAGTCTTTATCAGTCCTCTCGATCTCTTTCTCGAAGTATCTAACAATGTAAAGTATCCTTTATCTCTCTCTTCTCGTTATCAACTTATCTCCCCCTCGTATGTTGATCTAATCTTCAATTCCAGTATATCAACCTGGCTCTTGAGTAATTCTCTGGATCAGATCTCTTGATTTCTTAAGTTCATTAGCATCAGCATCTTCAGACTTCCCTTTGCTATCAAATTCCCCCTTAATTTGTGCTAGGATCATAATCTGGCTTTCACAGGTTCACAGGATCGAAATTTGGCTCTCTATCACACCAAAATCAGGAACCTGGCTTTCAATCTTTTATTCAAAGATCTGTGACTGGCTCTTATCCTGTTTCCTGCACAAATCTCTACCCAAAAATAAATTTCACAAATTTAAAATTTGACAAATTTATTCTCTGCTTACCACTTGTAAACACAAATACATCATCATTTGAAAGTATCAAACAACATGATTTAACAATTTTAATCACTGATGAATCACTTGAATGAATAACATTTTCATTTTCAAACACTTTTTCATCTCAAACATCTCAAACAAACTCTCTCAAACCTTATGTTCATCATGCTTAGCACTTGGAATTTTGAAAATCAGCTCTGTGACACTCTAGGTTTTCCGAACAACTACCTTGTAATTTCATTGTGCGTGTATATGTGTTATAAAATGAAAGTTGTGATTTCTTTTGTGCTATGTGCCGATAATGTGTTGTATGTATGTATGATATAAATATATATTAGAGTAGAAGTGAGCCGAGACCACGAAGCCCAACTCGAGACCACCCGGTCTCGAGTGAACAATGAACATTTGGGCCGGTTGGGCCATGCCACTCGGAACCAAAGGTGCCGGCCTTGAAACGGGTATAAAAACCCAAAACCCCCACCACACTCTCCTTTACACTCTCATTCATTTCACCCTCACAACTCTCACACTCTCTACCTCTCACTAAAACCCTAAAACCCTAGCAACCAAGCATCACCCTCTCCCCTCTCTCGGATCCAACCGAAACATCAAGGCTCTCGGATTTCTAGCTCGAGATCAACACTTGGAGCTTGGTTTATCAATTTCTTGTACTCCTACTTCTAACCGGTTAGTATATATATATTTTAGTTGTTTTGCTTGATTGGTTAAATGATGAATGAAAGATGAACCTTTGTGTTTAGAATGCTTGATGATGAAAGTGATTGTTTGATAATATGTTACGGCTAGGAGTTGATGATAAGTGCTTACCGTGTTCTTAGCTAGAAATGTTACTAATAATGATGATTCATGTGTTAAAAGTGTTAATAAAAATGTGATATTGTATTTGAATGATGAATGTTGATGATGATGATTACCATCCGATTTATGATGTTAAAATAGGGCAATATTGGGTTTAATGATAGTGTCTCATGATTCTTGTTCATAAAATCTCATGATATAAGTTATAGATGTATTTTTGAATCTAGGAATGCATGAACCGATGTATATGAGTAATATGAACATATGAAGAACAAGTTTGAAGGTGATATGAATATTCAAAATGCTTGTTTTGATCTGATTTTGTTATGATTTAGACAATAAAACATGTTTGTGATTTCTCATTGGATAGTACAAAATTTCATGAAATCAAAATGCTATTGGCTAGTACATAGGACAGGTTCTAGAAGGATTCAGGTGCACGTAACAGTGGTTGCGAGTCGGAAACCCTGGTTGCGACTCGAGACCAAAACGTGATTCGTCGAGATCTCCCGGTTGCGACTCGCAAGCAGCACCTGATGAACCGAAACCGAGGTTGCGAGTCGAAATCCCTGGTTGCGACTCGAAACCAAAGCGTGATGAACCGAGACCGAGGTTGCGAGTCAGAAACCCTGGTTGCGACTCGAAACCGTGCATTCTCAAGTCGAAACCGCCCTTGTCTCGACTGGGCTGCCTAAGTGTTATTGGGCCAAAAGCTTGTTGGACTATCTGTTGACTGGACTGCATGTGTATCTGTGCTGTTTGTTTGTGAAATGTTAGGGCAGGCCCAATAACCCAAGTGTTTGTATGAATGCATGCTATGTGTGTCTGTACGTGTTTGCTATACGTGTTTACTTGTACCCCAACTTGACCCATATTCGGTAACCATGCTAGGACGTGGTGACCAACGTGATCGACCGGGTAATTAATCTACCGAGCAACCCAAGGTGAGTTCACAACCTAAAGCATGTATTCCCGGTGGTTTGGGAAACGGAACTAAAAACAACACTATCCCCTTATGAGGGATACAACTTACTTTTCTTCCCTTGTTATTGGGAACCTTTTAGTTAATTACTGTTTATACGGATTGCAACAAACGGCACTAAACGAAACTCTATCACTTAAAGTCCCTACTACATAATACCGATTAGTCGCCGGGGCCAGGCGAACGGGTTATTAGTTGATAGCGCTATTTAGGTCTTACCAACCTCACACCGTGCCAAGGTATGGGATCGGTCGTGAACTAATGTACTCAGGCATCCGTCAATGATGATAGAACATTGACATCGGGGCACTCTGCGGATACGCAACGGTCACCTAGTGTTCGGTATTGGAAACACAGTTTAGTCGCTAACTTTTGGGGTAGCTCCCCAAGGCATGTATAAACGGATAAATTAACTGGTGAAACAAGTTTTTGGTAATTAAAACTGGACATCCAGTGAACTCACTCAGCATTATTGTTGACACCTTACTGCATGCTTTGCAGGTAACCAGTGACTGAGGAGCTGCTGCTTGGGGATGTGTAGTGTTCGTCAAAACCCGTGTGTTGGGTTTTACTTATCTTGAACCATGAACTATCTTTTAAAACTATTTGGTTTATGCTTCCGCTGTTTTGTTTAAACTTACTATCGAACTTAAACTACGATGTTGCTAACTACTTTAGATAGCAATTACCTAACTATTAACCAATGCTTAGTATAATTGGTGGTTGGATCCTGGTCGGTCACGCCCTCAAGCGGACGGTACTCCGCAGGTGGAATTTGGGGGTGTGACAGATTGGTATCAGAGCCATTGGTTATAGTGAACTTGGTTTTAAAAAGGAGAGTCTTTTTGAGAAAACCAGACTATAACCCGTGACTCGTGACGACACTACACTCCAAGGGCAAGACTCGGCATATTAGACCTCATAGCTCGGACTTATGTTTACTTGCTTGTTTATCTTATATTGACTGCTCTACTATACATACTAGTGTGCCTAATTAGATAGATACACATCTCTCTTCTAACTCATTCTCGCTATATTACGACATCACACTCATACTGTGTTTTCTGGCTATGAAGACAATGAGTGGACGCGGAAGAGGAAGTGTTAACATGACTCAGGCTCAATTCGCTAACTTGCTCAACACGGTGGCTGCAGCTTTCGCAGCTCACCCTGGAGGTAAACTCGTTACTTTAGGATGTTTAGATCCTACCCCCACATCGTCTTTTCGCCTCTAAACCTATTCGCTTCGCTTCTCACAATAGGTCAGCCTGCGCCTGCGCAGCCACATGTTTGTACTTTCAAAACCTTCATGGATGGCAAGCCTCTCCCTTTTAACGGCACTGAGGGTGCCATAGGCCTTCTGCACTGGATTGAAAAGGCCGAAGCTGTCTTCGCTGTCTGCGAGTGTCCCCCTGCTAACTGGGTTAAGTACGCAACTGGTACGCTTGAAGGAAACGCACTTTCGTGGTGGAAAGCACAGATTCAGATGCTTGGTCTGGAAACTGCTAATGCAACTGCATGGGAAGATTTTAAGGACATGATCAAAGAAGAGTACTGTCACAGGGATGACATCCACAAACTCGAGAACGAGTACTATGCGCTCAAGATGGTTGGATCAGAGATTGAGACCTACACTAAGCAGTCCAACGACTATGCTGCACTCTGCCCAAACATGTCCCGACCTATGTATCGAAGGATCGAATTGTACATCAAAGGCTTGGTCCCAGAAATCAGAAGTCATGTGACCTCAGCCAACCTCGATACCATACAGCCCGTGGTTCGCCTTGCTCACAAACTCACCAATCAGGCTGTAGAAGAGGGCAAGCTGCCCAAGAGGATCAGTGCTACTACTGGCACTTCTAGCGATAACAAACGAAAGTGGGATGGAAGTCAGGGAAAGGATGCTAACCCCACTCAGGCCCCAGTTCAACAAAGGAAGACTGAAAACAACAAAGGTCCTCAGCAACAGGGTGGCTATCAAGGAAACCACCCTAAGTGTAACAAATGTAACCGACATCATAGTGGGCCATGCGGAAAAGGTCAATGTCAGCGATGCAACAAGATGGGGCATGAAGCCAAAGACTGCCGAAGCCAGTTCCCCGCTAGGCAGAATCAGCAACAACCACAGCAACAGCAGCAACAAGGAAACAACCGTGGATGCTTTAAGTGTGGAGCAACGGGGCACATGCGAAAGGATTGCCCTGAACTGAATCAAAACAACAACAATCAAGGTGCTGGGAACAATAACAACAATGCTGGAAATGGTGCTAGAGGAAAAGCTTTTGTGATTGGAGCTGGGGAAGCAAGGAATGACCCCAACGTTGTGGCGGGTAAGTTCCTACTTAATGATCGTTATGTTTCCGTACTATTTGATTCCGGAGCAGATGCTAGTTATGTATCCCTACGTATTAGAAAGAAACTTAAGCTCACTCTTACGCCGCTAAGCTCTAAGCACACCGTTGAAATAGCTAATGGTAGAAACCTCGAGGCCTCACACATAATTCGTAACTGCAAATTAGAGTTGTCTGGTCAGACCTTCCGTATCGATCTCTTCCCCATCATTCTTGGAAGCTTCGACGTCATCATTGGTATGGATTGGTTATCCAAACATCGAGCTGAAATCCTCTGCCAAGAGAAAGCTATTCGTATTCCCCGTCCCCCTGGCAAACCTCTTATAGTTCAAGGCGACAAGAGCGGAGAAGTCACGGGCATCATTTCATTCTTGAAGGCCCAGAAGTGTCTACGAAAAGGGCACACCGCTATCTTAGCACTCGTTGCCGACACACAGAAAATGGAAAACAGGATTGAAGATTTTCCAGTTGTACATGACTATCCCGAGGTATTCCCGGAAGAACTACCTGGACTCCCTCCTCACCGTCAGGTCGAATTTCAAATCGAGCTAGCTCCCGGAGCAGCGCCTATAGCTCGTGCACCTTATCGATTAGCCCCCGCGGAGCTCAAGGAGCTTTCTACTCAACTACAAGAACTTTTGGACAAAGGTTTTATCCGTCCTAGTTCATCACCCCGGGGAGCCCCAGTGCTCTTCGTCAAAAAGAAAGATGGCTCATACCGAATGTGCATTGACTACCGCGAACTTAACAAGGTTACCATCAAGAACCGTTATCCACTTCCCCGTATCGACGACTTGTTCGACCAGCTGCAAGGGTCGAGCTATTATTCCAAGATCGATCTGCGATCGGGTTATCACCAGCTGAGAGTCCGCGATGAGGACATCTCTAAGACTGCTTTCAGAACCCGCTATGGTCACTACGAATTCCTTGTTATGCCTTTCGGAATGACCAATGCACCTGCGATCTTCATGGATCTCATGAACCGAGTATGCAAATCCTACCTCGACAAGTTCGTAATTGTGTTTATTGACGGCATTTTAATCTACTCGAAGAGCCAAGAGGAGCATGAACAACACCTACGTCTTATTCTCGAACTCCTTCGCAATGAGCAACTGTACGCCAAATTCTCGAAATGTGATTTCTGGCTTAGAGAAGTCCATTTCCTTGGGCACATCGTCAATCAGGAAGGGATTCATGTCGACCCCGCTAAGATTGAGTCCATTAAGAATTGGCCTGTACCTAAGACTCCGACCGAAGTTCGCCAATTCTTGGGATTGGCAGGATACTATCGAAGATTTATCAAGGGATTCTCTAAGATCGCTCAACCACTTACGACCCTCACTCAGAAGGGTGTCGCTTACAAATGGAGCGATGCTCAGGAATCTGCCTTCCAGGAACTAAAGAAAAATCTTTGTAGTGCTCCTATTCTTTCCTTACCTGAAGGTACCGACGACTTTGTTGTTTACTGCGATGCTTCTATTCAAGGGCTTGGATGCGTGTTGATGCAACGTGAGAAGGTTATTGCTTACGCTTCGCGACAACTCAAGGTCCACGAACGAAACTACACGACGCATGACTTAGAATTTGGAGCTGTGGTCTTCGCGCTCAAGCTTTGGAGACACTACTTGTACGGCACCAAGTGCACGATTTACACTGATCACAAGAGTCTCCAGCACATAATGGAACAAAAGGAGTTGAATATGCGGCAACGCCGATGGGTCGAACTCCTAAATGACTACGAGTGTGCAATCAAATATCACCCAGGCAAGGCTAATGTGGTAGCCGATGCCCTCAGCAGAAAGGAGACCAAACCCAAGCGTGTTCGTGCCTTACAGCTCACTATCCACTCGAACCTCCCTAACCAAATTCGAAATGCTCAGGTTGAAGCATTGAAAGCCGAGAACATCAGGGCTGAGTCCCTGCGAGGATCGAGACAACGATTGGAACAAAAAGAAGACGGTGCTTACTACGTAGCCGGACGCATATGGGTTCCGCTTTATGGAAATTTACGTGACCTTGTGATGGATGAAGCTCATAAGTCCCGTTACTCAGTACATCCGGGTTCGGATAAGATGTACCACGACTTGAGGGCTACCTATTGGTGGCCTGGCATGAAAGCCCACATAGCAACCTATGTCAGAAAATGTTTAACTTGTGCAAGAGTCAAGGCCGAGTATCAGAAACCATCAGGCCTACTCCAACAGCCAGAGATCCCGCAATGGAAATGGGAGCAGATTTCCATGGATTTTGTTACTGGCCTGCCTAGGTCTCAACGCGGAAATGACACTATTTGGGTAATAGTGGATCGCTTAACTAAATCTGCACACTTTTTGGCTATCAAAGAAACAGACAAGTTCTCTACCCTAGCAGAGGTATACTTAAAAGAAGTGGTTTCGAAGCACGGAGTGCCTACCTCTATTATTTCTGATCGAGATGCACGTTTTACTTCTGAATTGTGGCAAGCTATGCACAAATCTTTTGGCTCGCGTTTAGACATGAGCACCGCTTATCATCCGCAAACGGATGGGCAGTCTGAACGCACCATCTAAACCCTCGAAGACATGCTTAGGGCGTGTGTGATTGATTTTGGCAAGAATTGGGAGAAGCACCTACCGTTAGTGGAATTCTCCTACAACAACAGCTACCACACCAGCATTCAGGCGGCACCCTTTGAGGCATTGTACGGTCGTAAATGTCGATCGCCTCTCTGCTGGGCGGAGGTTGGTGACAGTCAGATCACAGGCCCGGAACATGTAGTTGACACCACAGAAAAGATTGCCCAGATTAAGCAACGCATGGCGGCAGCTCGTGACCGTCAAAAGCACTACGCTGATAAGGATAGGAAACCGCTAGAGTTCCAGGTTGGTGAACGGGCTCTACTTAAGGTCTCACCCTGGAAGGGTGTGGTTCGTTTTGGAAAACGGGGCAAGCTTAATCCAAGATATGTCGGACCCTTTGAAGTTACCGAAAAGATCGGTACGGCCGCTTACAGATTGAATCTGCCTGAAGAACTGAGTGCTGTGCACAACGTCTTCCACGTGTCTAATCTGAAGAAGTGTCTATCAGATGAAACACTCATCATTCCTTTCAAGGAACTCACTATTGACGAACGGCTACACTTTACTGAGGAACCGGTTGAGATCACGGATCGTGAGATCAAAACCCTCAAACGTAGCCAGATACCTCTCGTGCGAGTTCGTTGGAACTCACGCCGTGGCCCAGAATTTACCTGGGAGCGGGAAGACCAGATGAAGCACAAGTATCCCCAGTTGTTCCCAAACGAAAACCCCAGCACTGAAGCTACAACCGAATTTCGGGACGAAATTCCAAACTAACGGGGGGATGATGTGACACCCCGTTGAAACATTCTCACTTATACTAGCTTGACAGTGACTGCCTTAACTTTTGGGACGAAAGTTCTTAAAACTTGGGGATAATGTGACACTCTAGGTTTTCCGAACAACTACCTTGTAATTTCATTGTGCGTGTATATGTGTTATAAAATGAAAGTTGTGATTTCTTTTGTGCTATGTGCCGATAATGTGTTGTATGTATGTATGATATAAATATATATTAGAGTAGAAGTGAGCCGAGACCACGAAGCCCAACTCGAGACCACCCGGTCTCGAGTGAACAATGAACATTTGGGCCGGTTGGGCCATGCCACTCGGAACCAAAGGTGCCGGCCTTGAAACGGGTATAAAAACCCAAAACCCCCACCACACTCTCCTTTACACTCTCATTCATTTCACCCTCACAACTCTCACACTCTCTACCTCTCACTAAAACCCTAAAACCCTAGCAACCAAGCATCACCCTTTCCCCTCTCTCGGATCCAACCGAAACATCAAGGCTCTCGGATTTCTAGCTCGAGATCAACACTTGGAGCTTGGTTTATCAATTTCTTGTACTCCTACTTCTAACCGGTTAGTATATATATATTTTAGTTGTTTTGCTTGATTGGTTAAATGATGAATGAAAGATGAACCTTTGTGTTTAGAATGCTTGATGATGAAAGTGATTGTTTGATAATATGTTACGGCTAGGAGTTGATGATAAGTGCTTACCGTGTTCTTAGCTAGAAATGTTACTAATAATGATGATTCATGTGTTAAAAGTGTTAATAAAAATGTGATATTGTATTTGAATGATGAATGTTGATGATGATGATTACCATCCGATTTATGATGTTAAAATAGGGCAATATTGGGTTTAATGATAGTGTCTCATGATTCTTGTTCATAAAATCTCATGATATAAGTTATAGATGTATTTTTGAATCTAGGAATGCATGAACCGATGTATATGAGTAATATGAACATATGAAGAACAAGTTTGAAGGTGATATGAATATTCAAAATGCTTGTTTTGATCTGATTTTGTTATGATTTAGACAATAAAACATGTTTGTGATTTCTCATTGGATAGTACAAAATTTCATGAAATCAAAATGCTATTGGCTAGTACATAGGACAGGTTCTAGAAGGATTCAGGTGCACGTAACAGTGGTTGCGAGTCGGAAACCCTGGTTGCGACTCGAGACCAAAACGTGATTCGTCGAGATCTCCCGGTTGCGACTCGCAAGCAGCACCTGATGAACCGAAACCGAGGTTGCGAGTCGAAATCCCTGGTTGCGACTCGAAACCAAAGCGTGATGAACCGAGACCGAGGTTGCGAGTCGGAAACCCTGGTTGCGACTCGAAACCGTGCATTCTCAAGTCGAAACCGCCCTTGTCTCGACTGGGCTGCCTAAGTGTTATTGGGCCAAAAGCTTGTTGGACTATCTGTTGACTGGACTGCATGTGTATCTGTGCTGTTTGTTTGTGAAATGTTAGGGCAGGCCCAATAACCCAAGTGTTTGTATGAATGCATGCTATGTGTGTCTATACGTGTTTGCTATACGTGTTTACTTGTACCCCAACTTGACCCATATTCGGTAACCATGCTAGGACGTGGTGACCAACGTGATCGACCGGGTAATTAATCTACCGAGCAACCCAAGGTGAGTTCACAACCTAAAGCATGTATTCCCGGTGGTTTGGGAAACGGAACTAAAAACAACACTATCCCCTTATGAGGGATACAACTTACTTTTCTTCCCTTGTTATTGGGAACCTTTTAGTTAATTACTGTTTATACGGATTGCAACAAACGGCACTAAACGAAACTCTATCACTTAAAGTCCCTACTACATAATACCGATTAGTCGCCGGGGCCAGGCGAACGGGTTATTAGTTGATAGCGCTATTTAGGTCTTACCAACCTCACACCGTGCCAAGGTATGGGATCGGTCGTGAACTAATGTACTCAGGCATCCGTCAATGATGATAGAACATTGACATCGGGGCACTCTGCGGATACGCAACGGTCACCTAGTGTTCGGTATTGGAAACACAGTTTAGTCGCTAACTTTTGGGGTAGCTCCCCAAGGCATGTATAAACGGATAAATTAACTGGTGAAACAAGTTTTTGGTAATTAAAACTGGACATCCAGTGAACTCACTCAGCATTATTGTTGACACCTTACTGCATGCTTTGCAGGTAACCAGTGACTGAGGAGCTGCTGCTTGGGGATGTGTAGTGTTCGTCAAAACCCGTGTGTTGGGTTTTACTTATCTTGAACCATGAACTATCTTTTAAAACTATTTGGTTTATGCTTCCGCTGTTTTGTTTAAACTTACTATCGAACTTAAACTACGATGTTGCTAACTACTTTAGATAGCAATTACCTTACTATTAACCAATGCTTAGTATAATTGGTGGCTGGATCCTGGTCGGTCACGCCCTCAAGCGGACGGTACTCCGCAGGTGGAATTTGGGGGTGTGACAAGCTCTCTAACATCAGTTGTCGAAAATCTTTTTGAATTTTTCAAAATTTTATGCTAAAACACTCCGAAAATCTTTTTGGAATTTTGTATTGAAATACAGAAAAAAAATATTTACAAACAATATTTTTTTGAGTTTGTGTAAGAGGATCATATCAGTTTCTGAGACAAATCACCAACACCGTTAAGCTTTAAACATTTTTAGTTCTAAACGATTCACTTAGATTGTCAGTATACTGATCCACTTAAATTTTCACACAGAGTTCAACTGTTTCGAGATACGAGATTAATGTTTTAGAGACTTAAACTTATTCATATGTCCCACCTCAGAATATACTCCCGTATCCAGATCTCAATATTCAGTCTTACAGGTGAGTATACCTAGATGGTATCTGTAAAGGGTTAAATTGCGAGGGCCGTGAGAGCTCAGGCTATTGCTTCCGCAAAATCAGAGAGATGACGGCTTCGACTTTTAGGTGTGTTCCCTTTAGAGAATCTTTTCTTCAACAGCACATGATTAGAATTTTGCAATGTTTCATCATTTTTTATGCTGAGGGTGGTGCTATGTTTCAAGCAAGTGGAAAGTATTATACGGGGACTAGGCCATTGCTTCCGCAAAATCAGAAGTCCCGGGATAATACCCCAGATATCACTGAGTATAAAGACCTAGTATCTCAGAAAGAGGGACCTTTCAAACAAGATTTCGGGGGTTACCCATATATCCGAGAGATGTTCCCCACGATATAAGCAAGTTTGAAATTTAGGTTTATATCTCGACACAATCTACTAAATGTGTAAAAACGTACTGGCACATCATCAGTGAGACCGTTTATCACATTTTGACTTTCCAATTCTTTAGCATGCTGTGATTGTCCACTGATGTACTATCATTTCCTCTTTTATACACCAAAACAAATTTTTAGTTTTATCATGTTTTTGACTTTTTCAAATTTTCAAATGTTTTTGGATTTTCTGAAATTTCTTACTCCCCCTAAAATTCAAAATCATTTAAAGTAAATTTAAAAACAAACTATACAAATAAAGTGACAACTGTTGTGAATTACTTCAAATCGCCATCCACTTGGCATAAACAATCAGAACTCCCCCTTACAACTAACTATTTTCCCATTGTGATTTCAAAACACTTAAGTTTGTTTTAATCAAATGGTTTTTCCGGAAAATAAGTTTTGTTGATTTAAAATCACTTGTAGGTTAGGGGATCAATTCATCACTTTGTTCTTTCAACCACTTGGAAAAATATAACAGTTTTATATTCAACCAACCATTACCACTTTTAGAAAATCAAGTACAACTTAATGTCCTTGATTTACCACATGTAAATCGAAATATCACCAAAGTGAATTTCTCAAGAAAGATGCCGATTCCTGCTCCACTCTTACCAACCTGGGAGCTCCGGCAAGTCCAGGGTTTTATTCATCATAATAAGTTCCATCCAAGTCACAAACCTGGGATGACCCATCTTTACCTGGTTTCTTCATTTTTTTCTCATAAAATTCCTTTACCCCTTTGACCTTCTCATCAATCATTTTTCCAAAAATATGCTTCACTTTGGGGTTAAAAGCTTTTTCAATATTAAATTCATTCTTTTTTGAGAAAAATTGATTTGAAATCTCAATTTTACCAACTTTTTGTTTAAAATTCTCAGCCCTCAATGGTGGAAAATTAACATCATCCATTGGTGGTACTGATGTTTCCAATTTTAACTCAACACGTGGCTCCTCTGACTTTGTGGAATCAGATTCATCACTTGAAAATAGCTCCTCTGATTTTGACGAATTAGAATCATTGCTAAAACCATCATCAGATTTCTTAACAACCCATTTTTGGTTATCAAGATTTTCTTTTCTCTTGTAAAACCTCTTTGAACATTCACCAACTTCAAACTTTGAATTTTTGAAAACTTTGAATTGTTTAGTTGGTGGTTCATTCTCAACAATCTTTCCTTTCAATTTTTCAGAGACTCCCTGTTTTGTTTGAATTGCTTTTGGATAATTTCTAGCAATGTGGCCAACTGTTTTGCACTTAAAACAGATTCTCGTCTCTTTCCTTTGAGCAACTTCCTTCTTCATTTCCTCTTGCTTCTTAGCAAGGAATCCTTTATTGGATTGATTCCTGAACAACTGCTCTTTTTCTTCTTCAGAAGATATTCCTGAAACAAACACAGTTTTTGGTTTATAAGTTTTCTCATTTTTATAATTTTTTGGTGGAATAAAACCAAGATCTTTTCTTTTGAAATTACCATTATGGTTTGGTTTCTTTTGATAACCTGAACCAGAACTGTAACCCTTTTTCTTATTTAAACGTTGTTGAACTCTTGAGGTGTAAGATTTTGGTTTTTCAGAAAGATTTACATCTTTTATTTCAGAAATATCAATTTCTGTTAGTTTGAAAACCTTTTAAATTATTTCAGTTTTAACACCTCTTATTGGAAATTCCTCATCAGAATATAATTTGTTTGAATCATTCAAAGTATATGCCACTTTGATTGGTTCATCATTCAAATTAGATTTTGATAACCAGAATTCTTTATTGTAAACTCTTTTAACCGAAGATTTTGGACTTTTGTCAGTTGAACTCGAACTTTCAGACCCAGACTTTGACTCTGACTCTGACTTTGACTCCTCTGATTCATCTTTATCCAACACCTGATCGACCACTTTCTTTATTAACTCGGACTCATGATCAGCGTCAGATGACGTAAAAATGACATCAATACTATCTGGAAAATTATCTGATGGCTCAGATTCCCATTGTAAGTTGGTTGCCTTTTTGACTCTTTTTGAATTTGGATTTCTCGGTGAATATCCATTTTCAAGCGGTGGTGGACACTGGTTGTAACTAAAACCTTGTTTCTTACCAGAATCATTCACTTCAGTATCCTTCTTCTTTTCATAAATCTTTTCTTCAGACACTTCATCTTCATCAAATGCCTTCATGCCTTCAACGGTTGGATAAATCCTGTCAATAACATAAGAAGTACATAAGTAACTTTTTAACAACCTATTAACTCTTTCTGTTTCAATTCTTTGTGTTTCCAATTTTTGTTCCAGCACAGCACATTTCTTAATGTAATTGTTGACGACTTTCTGTTTTGTCATGAAAGCTCCTTGAAGAGTTTTCATGGCTGCTGCTTGTTCACTGCTTGATTGATTGTACTGATTCGTGGCTTTGTTTAAAACATTATACGATTCTTTCAATCTGTTCATGTTATGAATCAAAGTACTGTTCTGCTTCTTTACTGCTTCACAGTTTTCACACAACACATGATTCTTTTGTGCATCAGCTACAACTTCAACTGTAAAAACTGGAATATCTTTGACCTTTTTCCTTATCACTGGAACTTCTTCATCATCACTGCTGACATGTTTTTTAACTTTCTTCTTTTTCTTTTTAGCTTTTTCATCATCACTATCACTCTCTTCCATCATTCTCAAGTGCTTTTTCATTCTTTTTGCATAATAATCATCATCATTATCACTGTCTTCAGCAACTCAAGCAACAAAAGCTTTGTGATTTGAAGTTTTATTAGGATCATAATCATCCCAACTAAAATTTGCCCAGCTAAACCCTTCTGGTAATTTTTCATCATCTTGGTTTATCAAACATGCTTTACTATCAGCTGAAACATATTTGTCCCAACTTAATCCAGTTGATGATTTTTATCATCTAGATTCACCATACAAGCTCTCTTTGATGATTCTTCAATTGCCTTCCTGGCATGTGCAGTTTGTGGTTCTTGTTGATGTGATTGTTGAGCAACTTGATGATAAATTGATTTTCGATAGTAGTCATTGTTATTGAATGGATTTTGAGCTCCACTTGCTTCGCGATTTGTGCAATCTCTCTTGAAGTGTCCTTTTCCCCTGCAACGAAAACAAGTAACTTTAGATTTATATAAACCTAAAGTAGAAACATTTCCATCACGGAAATCATCTCTTCTCATAATTTGTTTAAACTTTTCGGCTCTTCTCAAAACACTCGCCAAACACCACTTTATATCCATCAATTTCATCTCCTCAGCATCAATCTGATCGTAATCCCCTTTTGTCAACATTGGATTCCCGATCTTTCCTGCGACTAAGCTTTCATATGACTCTAACACAGTTCCCAACAACGACATGTGACCTTTTGCAACCTCTTCTGAGAAATTTTCATCATTTTCAAGATTCAAAACAATGTTGCATTGTAATTTCTTGCCATTCTTGGTGGTTAAAAATTTTGGATCAAATGATGAATATGAAGAAAAACTCGTTTTGCTGTTTGATCCTTTAGATGATCCTCCAGATGAACTCTTAGCATTGAATGCAGTCTCGACCTTTGGTGACATACTGGTCTTATCACTAATACCTCCTTTGTAATAAAGACCGATATCTTGTTCACCTTCAAAATCTTTCATTCTTGATATCTTTCTTTGTTCCATTTCTTGAGCTTCAATTTTTTCAATGAACTTATTCAGTGTTAGATTGCTAAAATTTTTCTTGTTCCTCAACATCATGAGATACGTGCCCCAAGTTTCATGTGGCAAAGCATCAGCTAGCTTTTCTATCAACTCTTCATTTTCTTTTGTGATGCTCACTCTCTTCATTTGGACTAACAGATTGCAGTATCTTTCAATAATCTGTTTGGTGCTCTCAGTTCTTAAACAACGAAATAGATCAAACTCTTTCTTTAGAAGCGATTTTTTGTTCTTGATCATTTCTTTACTTCCAACAAACTTTGATTTTAAAGCTTTCCAAATTGAATATGCACTTCCATTGTGTGGCAGTAAGACCAAAATATCTTCCTTAACAACTTGATGCAATAGACTAATCATCATTTTTTCATTTTTGTATTTCTTTCTATCATCAACACTTAGATCTTTAATAGCAATCTCCTCTTCATCATCATTCGTCGGTCTAACATACTTTGTTTCAACACACTCCCAAGCATCCAAATAATTTGCTTGCACCCAATTTTTGAATCGTTCCTGATGGGTGTCGAGTGTTATATATATTAGGTGTATATTTTAAGCCCCTTTAACACATTTTTAGTCAAGTTTTAAATTTATAAAACACGATATTTACTAACACTAGACACACATATGGGCAAGTGCACCCATCGTGAGCGTAGTATAGTGTTGGTAAGATACCGATGTCGTCCAAGGACACAAGAGCTTTTAGTACCGGTTTATCCTCAACGTCTAATCAAAATAAAAAGTTTAGAAAAATGTTTTAAACTAAGAAAAATAAAAACTAACTAAAAATGCTGAAAAATAAAATTAAAAAAAAACAGATAGACAAGATGAATCACTTGGTTCCGACTCGTATCTAGTGTAACCTTTGATTATTTCCGTACTTTTGCACTTTTTAAGAGATTATCTTAGTTATTGTAGTAGGCCCCTCTTTTGAAGGTGACGTTACCCTCACCCCAGTAGTTTGAGTCTGCAAGGATACAATCCTAAAAGGGTGGATTATTGAAAGATAATTAATTAAGTTATTAATGCAAATTATGGTAGGCCCCTCTTTTGGAGGTGACGTTACACTCGACTAAGTAGTCTGAGTCAGCAGGGATACAGTCCTAAATAGCCGGGTTATAGTATTAATAGTAGTTAACTTATGAGGGGATCAAAGAGTTTAGACCCCCGCCATCCAATACTGTTAAGTATTGAAGGAGGTCCTACTAAATTTGACCCAGGTCCATTGCAGGACCTCTAAACGCTGAACAATGGCAAGACCTTTACCAAACCGTTCCCTTAACCCCCGACCAGGTAGCCAACATACCTCCATATAGACCGTGGAGATATGAATGGTGAAAATCTTTCATTTTATATAGACAGTAAAATAATGCCAAGACACCACGGACAAACGATAAGGAAAGATCACCTTCAACATAAGAAACTAGTTATTAAAGTCATTAATACAAAACCAAGTAAAAAGTGCGAAAAGATTAAAAATAAAAAGTATTACACTAGACACTTTGTCTTCACCAAGTGATGTAAGAGACTTAGGAAAACATGTCCTTGATTGTCAAGAACTCTTACGATCAATCTTGGATCCCGAGACGACTCACACACTCTATGATGGACAATGGATGATGGTGGTGGATGATGGTGTTATGGTGGTGGTGGGTGAAGTGTGAGAGAGGTGGTGTGCCAAGGGATGGTTTGAGCTTGAGCCAAGCACTCCTATTTATAGGCTGAACAGAAGCTCGGGCACGGCCCCGTGTCCACATCCTCTCTTTCTTCATTTAATGCAACTTTGTATTATTAGTTGACCACGCCCCCGTGTCCGCTGAGCACGACCCCGTGTGCAGAAGAATCTTTGTACTATGAAGATTTGCTTAGATTGTGCGAATCTTATAGTTGACCACGGCCCCGTGTCCGCTGAGCACGGCCCCGTGGTGGGCAATAGAAGCTTCTACAACTTTGTCTTTTCTGCTGACACTTGGGCACGCCCCCGTGCTGGCTGAGCACGGGGCGTGTTCAGTCTTCTGTTATCTTGTTTTTCTTGGGAAGATGCTGTCATGGGGTCGAGCATGTCACGTCTTGTTCCTTTTCTTGTATTTATGTTAGATTTTGATGTCTTTTTGCTTCTTTTGTTAATTTGAGCTCATTTAATCCTGAAAATACAAAAGGAAGACAAAAGCACACTTTTTCCAACATTAGTACTAAAAAAGGGTTAGTTTTATGCCACAATTGATGAAATTTATATGTTACATTTTGCACACATCAGTTCCTCCCATCCTTTATAGTCTTCAATGTTCATAAGCTTTGGCGGTTTTTGCATAATGCCCGTTTCATTTTCCATAGTCAAGTTCTGAGTAACACTAGCCGGAGTAGTTGGGGTAGTAACAAATGCGTTATAAAATTCTTCTTCCGTGTTTCGGTAACAAGTTTCACAAAAATCAGAATGTTCAAACGGAATTAACTTTTACGCGGAATAACCTTTTGATACGAAATAAGCTTGTTCAAACGAAATACCTCTTCACACGGAATTACCTGTTCAAACGAAATAACTGATTTCGTGTGAAATAACAACCCTTTCAAACGGAATAGCTGATTTTGTGTGAAATATTCAAACGGAATGACAGATTGGAGCGAAATAGTAATTTCAAACGGAAACACTCATACGAAATACTGATTTCGAGCGAAATAAAGGTCTAATTCCGGGCGAAATACCGCTGACGTCATCATCTCGAGCTGTTTTTTTTTTCAAAATTGATTAGGTTTTAGTCCGATTTTAAGTCTGAAACTTTCAAGGGTTTGTTAAAACACTGTTTCACACAATATGTGAGAAAATTAGCCGATTTTAACAGTGAAAAGTTGTTAATTTTGAAAAAGAAGGTGTAAAAATCAGAAATTGCAGCTGAATTGGTAAGAACTCTTCCTCCTGAGCTCTGATACCACTTATAGGAATGTTTTCTGACCCGAACGAGTCAATCAGAAGAGTTTTTCTCAATACGAAAGGCGGAAACAGACGTATCGAGTTCAATTCAGCTAGAATATCACTTTAAACTGTCTTTAGATTGATTTGACAAAGTTTTACAGCGACTCGACACTTCAGCAGCACTTCGGCTCTCTAAACCGGAATCTAATCTCGTTCTAAATGACACTGACCAACCTAGTATTTATAGACAGCTAATTTCACTTGAACCATCCCAAACGAAATCACGTTTCACACGAAATTAGTGATTTCGTGTGAAATGCCATCAGGTGATTTCGTGCGGAATTACAAGTGCTAATTCCGTGCGAAATTACCTCTCATCCTATTTTTGACATTTTTCTCGTATTGCGTGCCCTGATCTATCTAATACAAAGTAAGACTCGATACAAGACGAAGTCGACAGACGGATACACCAACAATTAGTAAATAAACACCCATTAATAATATAACCGCCAGCAGTTTTGCTAAACCGCTGGATAATTAGTAAATAAACATTGTTACATAAAACTAATAAAACTACTGAATAAATAAAGAAAACAGCTGGATTCCAAAATTGTTGGAAAGATTCCAGCACTTTTGGAATCTAGTACTTCTGGTCTTGTTGACTTGGTCTTCTGGTGCTTGGTCTTGACTTTTGTTAACTTGACTGTTGACTTTGATGACCCATTACTTTTCCAATCCAGCACTTTGTACTTGTCTTCAAGTTTATCCAATCCAACAGCTATGTTCCAATAGTTTAGGTGGTTGTTTAGGAAGCCTTCAGGGGGCGGCATTTCTGGACTCTTGCATGTATTTCAACTTATTCTATTAGGCAGGGACGATGGTTCTCTTGGGTTTTTGCTTTCATAATGAGAAGATCTTACATAAGCCAACATGTTTGAACATGACTGCATAGCTTGGTAATAGTAGACCCTTAGGCCATGATACGAGCCTCTTAAGAAGATGATTGTTACTTCTGAGTAGCAATTGCGAATTGAAAAACACTGACTTCACTATCTTTAATCTTCAAATCATGTTCAAGTGAAGTAACTATTATTTGTAACATGGTAATAGTCAAAGAATCTTAAACTGTAGTTAATTAAAGTTATTCGATGTGACTTAATGAATTAAAGTTTAATAAATCGTGTATATAAAACATATGATAAAAAATAATTGTTAAAATCTTTTAGCAACTTCAAATATTTTAAATCTTACGAATACGTAACTTCTATAAGAGCATTCATAACCCCCCCCCTAAATTATATGATGGGTTTTTTATTTTATGAAAAGTGGTTGGGAGTAGAAGAGAGAGAAAATATTACTGTTCATCTGTATATTTTAGAGACATTGTTCATCTTTTATAATTTTTTTAATATGTTTTGAAAGTGATTATGAGTGGAAGAGAGAGAAAATGTAATGATAAAAGTATTAAAAATTATTAATTGAAAATTAGAGTGAAAAGATGGTGATTTTTAGTAAAATAAATGGAAAAAAAGAGGCTTGGATGTGAATGCTCTAAGTTTAAAAGATCAGCATGTCAAAGGGTAAATTTAGTAAAACTGTAGTTTGCAACAACAATTACATTTTTTGTGTATTAACAATCATCATTCTTGAGCTTAATACTTAACTCAATGATGAACCAATTTTTGCATTTAACGTAAATTTATATATGTTTAGACAAATCTATAAACAAACATCTCATCATCATAATAAATTAAATAAACGACCCAGAACCCCGAAATTTTGACTTATGTTAAATGTCGAACTGTTCTCAAAAGGGTCTTTGCAAATAGTGTGGCACCTTTTTCCAACCAAACTCAAACTCGACTTTGAGAAATCAAATGACCAAATATTGCAAGGCGTTGAAAGTCAATCCATCTAGTGGTCAAGCATCAGTTGATAATGAAGGTGACATTTTTAATTACGACATAAATAAGGTTCATGTTATAAAACAATGGCCTACTTGCGACTAGTATATGAACATAAAAACAAGTATCAAAGAAACACAGAGAGAAAGATAGAATAGAGAATTATTATTCGTTGAGATGAGATGAAAACATGCAATACAAAAAAACTCTATATATAATGTTCTTACATTAATACAAAGGACACAAAGAGACGTGAGTTAGAATGTGGATAGTCACCATACTATAGTTTATTTATAACACTCCCCTTGACTATCGGCATGATAAAAGAAAAAAAAAAGTATTATACGCTTGGTGTTGCTGCCTTGTTAAAAACCTTGCTAGGAAAACTCAGTGGGACAAAACCTCAGCTAAGGGAAAAAGAGTGCAGCACGTATTTTCTCCCTCTGATACTTTTGGATCAGGTATGTTGCCTCATTAAAAACCTAACAAAGAAAATCCATTGGGATAAAACTGAGTTAAGGGAAAAGGAGCAACTTGTATAATGCTCCCCATCATTTTTACATGTATGGTATAAGTGACTCGTGTTGGGCTTCTTTGAAAGTTGCTCAAAACTTTGTAATCCATTGATGTGCAGCTTGATATGTCGCTTGATCCGTTGATGTGAAATCCTTCAATGAGCATTGATGTATGATCGTCATGTGAAAATTTAATTGTCTCCTCTTGTAAGTAGATACCATAAGATCCATAAATGTGTTTTGTTACATTCCCTGCATTTACAAAATTAACAAAACTTGTTGATGGGCTGGTAAAATATGAATACATATCTTTTCTACCTTAAGGGTATAAAAATATATGTTTTACCCGTCATTATCTCCTCACTATACATGAGTTATATCTTGTCAATGAATTTCATGACATATGTTTATATATACATACTTGCAAGATATATTAATACAAGTCGTATTAAACTATGGTACTTTTGGACCAAGGATCTTTACTTCTTTGATAGGAGATGATAAGAGTCATTTTCTATATCAACTATTCCGCCATCATTAAATGTACTTATACCATAAGCTTTGTGCATATGAAACGTCCATTATCTTATAGATGTATTATGATTGATAGATAATAATACAAATGCCTATTCTACATATTGAGACATAAATTTGCAATACCATCTTTCATGACATCATCAACATATAGAATAATACATGTAGACCGCATATTTTTCTTTTAATGAGAACAAATGGACCAACTACAACATATGTATTTCTCCTTTTAGTCTCAGCAGTAAGTCGATTATACCACATTCGACTCTACTATTTTAGTTCATACAAATCTTTTCTTAACTTTGTAAAGATACATTGCAAAGGTTTTTGAAATCAATGCTTTAGGAATTTACAATCATTCACATATTTCTTTCCACTTTGACTAATTACATATGCGCATACACTCTTTAGGAGTTCCATTTCACAAACTCCCTCATTGATTTTTATATCATATACAAAGACGTCTTGTACACTTACTTTTTTTTATAAAATTCATATTGTACCTTACTTGTACATTGTATATTGAGATACTATAATCACCGGGTATAAGTTTTCTATGTATGTTTATTGGTGCACAAAAATTATATCCTTAAAATGTTTTGATTAACTTTTTAGGCACTCGACTGCCTTAGGAAACTCATCAAAAATTGTAATTATATTTAGCATATATAATAACCATATCATATGCAAATCTGAATCATGGTGTTCTCAAGAACTTAATTTACATGACTTTGATAATTTAAATCCTTCAGGGACTTTCATGTAAACTATCAATATCAACTGATACATAAAATTCATAAGATGCGTATCAATTCTCTCTTTATATCACCTGACGAATAATATATTAGAAAGTCTATGCATCCACCACTAGAGAATGTGCATCTTTGTAATCAATCATAGGTCTTTGCGAATCCTTGTGCTACCAGCTTTGCCTTATCTCAATTAATTTTACTTTCACATGAATCATATAAAAGACCCATTTGTATCTAACGTATATCACAACTTCAGTTGTATGGAATGTTGGTCCAGAAACTTTCCATTTCATTAAAGAATTCAACTCTGCCTTATTTGTGTCTTTCCATTTTTTTGGCCAATCATTTATGTGTTTTCATTCATAGGCAGATCTTAAATCTTAATCCTCATCATTTCATCATTTTAAGCGCTATAGATATATACACAAAAGTATAACGACGTCGATTTTATTTCGATTCCATAAACTTCTAGACATGATATAATTTACTAAGAGCTCTTTATTTTCAGGTACCTGAGCTTCTGCTAGAACCATCATGTCTAATGTCTCTTAAAGAGACCTTTTTATCCTCGACTTGACCATCTTCTTCATTACTTGCTCCTTTCCTCTAGGATTTTTACTTTTTCGGAATCGACTAGTCTACCATGCTTCAGGCGTGCCATAAACTCATTACCAATATATGTTTTCCTTTTATGACAATTATCTTAATTGGAGCATTAGCAGTTGATATATGTGACTTAGCTAGTCATTCTTTTTATGTCAGTGAATTAGTCTGGTAATTGATTCGCTAATCTTTGTGAATGAATTATCCTTTGAACTTATGATTCGCATTGTTTAGTACGAGGATCAATGACAATTCATTCTAACTCATTTCTATTTCCAGCTGCCTTTTATCTCTCTTGATGTTGGGAATGTTAATCCATTGAGATAGATATCAATTATATGAGCTGTAAACAAATATCTCATTAATGCTCTATACATCAACATATATTCCCAACCACCTTTTGTGCGTTTTGGTGAATCAATTTCAATATATGTCACACAACCAATATCTATAATGAGACATCATTGGTTCCTGGCCAAAAACCAACTATATGGGGAGAAAATATTATAACTTGTTGGCTTGATGTGAATTAATGTTGTACATGTAACATCACATGTACACAAATCCAAATTTGAATTGTTGCTCGTATAATCATTGGCTTTGCAATCAATTTTGAATGTTTATTGTTCGTCTCAACAAAGCTATATGAAGTTTAAACAATTATTCCAATAAGCATTAAAAAATTGGGAATTAAATTCGCCATTATATATATATATATTTATAGAAACGGGATCAGGAGAGAACGGTGAAAAGTGTGAGAACGGTGAGAACGGATCCTGGCCCAACACGTGGCAGGGGGCGCTAATTGTTATGATGGGGTATGATTGTCCTTTTATACGTTCCCTCCTTATTCGCGTTATAAATCTCTTTCAAATTAAAACTCCAAAGATTTCTTGTTAGTTGTTACCTCCTTTGCAAGCTTTCTCAGATCTATGGCATCTAACATGGATTTTGTTCAACAAAGTAAAATTCGTTGACGTTTTCTATTTTTGTTCCAGCAAATCATGCAACAGATATGGCGTTTTGTTCTTTTATGCTTGTTTCATTGTTTTTTTAAATTAGTATTTTATAATGTGTTGTATGATTTTCAATGGCGTTATTCAATTACGCAATTTAATCGCGTTTTAATTGGTAGTTAAACAATTACTAAGAACTGATAATTGGAGTTTTCAATATTAATTTTAATTGTCGTTTACGATCTAGTATATTTCTTATGTTTTTACGATCATTGGCATTTTACATCTATTTGATTAGTTTTGAATGTTATTTATTAGTATTTATAAACATCAATTATTACTATTTGTTAATTTATGTAAATATCAGTTTTGTTAACTATGGCATTTTCATTATGATGTTATATTTTTGTTAATTATTTCTGTTGTTAAGTGTTTTTAATTATTCATCTCATGGCGTTTTCATCATGTCGCTTTTAAATTATGTGTTTATTATGTCTTGTTTATTATTCAATTAATGGCGTTTTAATCTATAATGTTATTACGAGACATTTTCTATTTTTAATGGCGTTTTTCTGATTTTTCTGTTCCGCACTGTGTTTTCTCAGATGAAGTTGCATCCTCGAGTCAAAGGCTTTGCCCCAAAACTGGATTACCATTTATCATTCCTGACGTTAGTGAAGAAATAAAGCCCACAATACACATGGTATTCTCAAGCCTCGATGATTGTTATTCAATGTATGTTAAGTATGCCAAGGAGTGTGGGTTTCAGTCAGGAAAGGGACTACAAAGACAAACTCTAAAGGTGTCTTACATATTAAGTATTACTTGTGTACGAGATCTGGATTATACAAGGACAAGAAGGTTGATACGTTGGACCCCAATCAAAAGGAGCGATTAGTGTGATCCAACTTTTCAAAGAGGACTGATTGTGGTGCACTGTTATGTGTAATTTTTTAGGCTGGATCATGGAAGGTGTATAAGTTTGTCGAGGAGCACAACCATGATCTTGTTGAACGTCCTGATAAGCATTTTCTTCCAACTGAACGACACCTCACTTAGCTCCAGAAGCATGTTATACACAACCTGTCTAAGCTAAATTTGGGTCCCGTCAAAGCGTTTAATGTTATGAAGACTTGTTTTAGCGGTTTTGAAGACGTGGGTGCAAGTAAAGTTGAATTTATGAACTATAAGAGGCAAATTAACTTGTTTATAGGGGAATATGACGCTGATATGGCTGTGAGACATTTGAATGAAAAAAAACATTCCCAACCTAATTTCTCGTATGATTTCTTCACAGACGAAGAGAATCGTTTGAAGGGACTTTTTTGGTATGACGATCAAGCCAAACATAATTACCACGTGTTTGGTGATGTGATTTCGTTTGACGCCACGTATCGTTCCAACAAGTAATATTTTATAATTCAACTTCTTCTGTTTTTTGGCGTTTTATGAGTTTACATGCAATGGCGTTTTTGTTATTTTACATGATATGACGTTTAATTAGTTTACATACAATGGCGTTTTTATTAGTTTACATGCAATGGCATTTTTATTATTGTTTCAGTTATCATGGCGTTTTCATATGCAGATACTCTATGGTGTTTGTACCGTTCATTGGTATAGACAATCATCACTGCACTGTTACATTTGGTGCAGCATTATTGGCGTCGGAAACTGCTGATACATATATTTGGTTGTTGGGAGTTTTTCTAAAAGTTGTTGGTTCTCAACCAAAAGTTGTTGTCACCGACCAAGATCCAGCAATGAAGAAGGCTATTTTTGTTGTATTTGTTGACACGAGGCATCGGTTATGCATGTGGCATGGGGTGCATAAACTTTCTCTGAAGGTTGGTATGTTTATTTTTACCTTTGGGGTTATAGGATACACTGCGTTTTAAAATACATGGCGTTTTGTACCTTGTTACTGTTTTTTAATTAAATTTTATCTTTGTGTAATTTATATGTTTTTTTATGCATGGCGTTTTCGTGGTATACATAGGTTGGTGTTAGGCTATGCATTTCCACCAATTTTAAAGAACATATTTGTGGTGTTGTGTGGACGGATATTCTCACACCTGAAGAGTTTGAATTAGAATGAGAAGCGGTTATCGCAGAGTTCAATTTAGCAGATAATGACTGGCTATCTGATATTTTTGCACTTAGGGAATCTTGGATCCCTGCATACTATAGAATGGAATATAGGTCGGGTCTTATGCGAACGACATCGAGGTCAGAGAGTGAGAATCATTTTTTGGTCAAGTGTGCAATTCGAAAGCTACTCTTGTTGAGTTCGTGACTCATTATGAAATTGCAATAGAAGCACAACGTCACACACAACGGAAAAATGATCATGAATCTCGATAAAAACGACCCCAGTTGAAGAGTAATTATCAATTGTTGGAAGGCCAAGCTGTTGACATATACACAAAAAGTAGTTTTTGTGACGTTCATGTTGAGCTAATTAGAATTGCGGATTGCATAAATCAACGTTACGAAGATCAGCCTGATGGATTTGTTAAGTTTTACATAAATGACTTCCAGTAGCCTTGTACATTCTTATTTGAGGTAAACAATGGAGTTTTGTATTAATATGGCGTTTTCTGTTAATGGCGTTTTATCATATCCAATGTGTTTTTTTATTTTTTTAGACAAACATTCTCTGCATGGCGTTATAGAGATATTGTTTTTGGCATTTTTCAGGTAATGTTCCGTAAGTCTGATTGCACATGCAGTTTCTCATGCAGGCGTTTTGAACAGTTGGGTTTGCTATGTACACATATATTCTATGTTTTGAGAATTATGGACATTAGGGAATTTCGAAAACAATACATTCTGAATAGATGGCGCAAAGAGGCTTCCTAAATTGCTCTACCGAATACTCAATTAGTCGTGAATATATGACCGAGCTTGATCCCGGTGTGCAAAGTATGATGTGAGATATTATTTTTTCAACGTAATATACTTTGAACCGTTTATCTGGTAATAAAGAGGAGCTATCCTTATATAAGGATCATGTTCAATTTTATATGAAGAAGGTTCAAGATATGCAGATTGTTGCTCCTCCCGCCAGTACTAGGGATAGATTTTCCGAGATAACCGGTCAATATAAAAATGACAAGAATCTCATAAGAGTCCCTGTTGGGTATAAATCCAAAGGTTCTGGTTCTCGGAAGCGCCTGAAATCTAAATAGGAGATAGCAATCGAGAAAAAGAAATCAAAGTCGAAACCCGGGGCCAAAGAAAGACAGTGTCAGAACTGCAAATGCTATGGACACTACACATCGACATGCAAACAAGCCGTAATTAAAAGAAGATCGACAAGGTCTTCGAGAGCTAGTGAAGAGTGGTTTGGCGTTTTGTATTTTTCATTCTTACAGAACACACATAGATGGTCTTTGAGAGCCAGTGGTCTTTGAGATCCAGTGAAGAGTAGTTGGCATTTTGTATAGATGGTCTTTCGACCTATTTGTTTATAACATGCTACTTTGAAGTTACATAACAAACAATATAAGATCGGAAAATCAAATCAAACGCCAAGAAAAAAAACAACGCCACTAAATAAAACTACCATAAACCTCTACTTTTGGTCATGCTAAACTCAGTAATGTTTTGCTAAACGAGATGGACAACATTGTTAATCCTCAGTCAAGAAAGATGTCTAACAATGTTGTCCATCCCGTTGAGCTAAACTTTATTGAGAACAAAACTGAACTTCCATGAAATGACGTTTTTGAATTTTTGTGGTTTTTGTATGTTTTGGCGTTTATATTGAGGATCTTGCCCATTACATCGAGCGAAAGTTTACTGAGAAAATAGTGTAACTCAAAGAAACATGGATTGGAATCTGTGATATTTGGGTTTTTTGGCGTTTTCTAAGATGAGTGGTGTTATGGGTGAAATTCTGAGCCCATATCCTGGATAATATCTTGAATTATATCTTGACTATATGATAAATGTTCATACTCAGGGTGCTGACTCGGGATATTGGTAACATCCTGGCATGGTATCCTGAGGAATACTAATGGATTATGTGCAGGAGTACGAGTTCAAGGTTGCAATGTTCGTGAAGACCTCTTCCCCTGAAGACTCGGTCCAAGTTGTTCGAAGAAAGACGTTGAGGCCGCTTTACTTGGTCTCCAACGTTAACTAGGGAATATTCGCTAGCATCCCCCATTTGTAGGAGATTTTGTTTTCATTTCTTAGCTATAAGTAGACGGATAAATTAGATCGAATAGGACATCACGCTCACTACTCTCGAACTCTTCTACTCATTCTCTCACAACTCTCACTTTCTGAAAGCAATATAACACTTAGTAGCGATCTGGTCAATATCCTGGACTGTATCCTGACATTTGAAGTAATAAGAAGAACAAGGCAGCTACGATTGTCAGCTCCCGAGGTTTTGTGCCGGTGATCTAGATTGATCAAGGGCTTTCCTCGTACATCTCGTGTCACCTTTTACTTTTTGCTCATTATTTGATCATAGATATAGCTCGATATCCTGAGCTATATCCTGAACACTGTCTTTTTCAAACAACCAAATCAGCATATTTTTTACAAACACTGCTAGCACACTACCTCACAAAACTAATTTGATCATAGTAATTGCTTCGGTAATTTTTGACCAAAACAATTTGGCGCTCACCGTGGGGCAAGTGGTGCTATTTCTTCTAAATGCTTTTACAAAATCATTACTTGGTTTTCTATTTTCAAAACTTTTTGCTACACTATTTTCAATGGCTTCAAGATCAAACATGAGCTCTTCTACCGTGTCTGCTACAATAACGGCAACGATTGGTTCGGTGCTTCCACCACCTCCTCTAAGGACGCAAGCTTCTTCACAGCCTCAGGATATTATCCCCACTCGGAATATTCAGGGATCTGCTCCTATTTTGGCCTCTAATGATGAAATTCTAACTTTATTTGGTAGTATACATGAACAGATGAAGCAGCAGCAGGAAACCAACCAAATGCTGATGAGAGAGATACAACTCTTGAAATCCAGCTCAAGCAGGCCCGTTGAGGATACTGTCACTCCCTTGCAGCCTAGAGCTTTGAACTTTAGTTCTGCAGTATATACTGAAGCTAACAGGGGGAATATTGTGCCTAGCCATTCCCAAAGTCATATTCCTGAGATACCCTCTTCGGTTAGGGTGTCAACTGTGAGAAGTTCAGGATATGCTTCAGGACATGGCCAAAATCCTTAGACCGGTAACGTATCTAATAATAATAATACTCTTGCTATTAATGGTATTGGATCTTTGCAGGATGCAGGTATGACATCAGCACTTTCCAGGGAGCTTAAGAAATTAAAGGATATGATATCCAGTATACCTGGAGTAGTCCAGCCAATCCCAGAAGTATCACAGGATAGCCACAAGATATCTCGATCTGCATATCCTATATGTGATGTTGAAATCCTAAAAAGATTTCAAACCCCCAACATGAAGCTCTATGACGGGACCACGGATCCAGAAGAGCATATTGCCCAGTATAGGGAAAGAATGGAAATCAACCCTATCCCTCCAGATCTTAAGGAAGCATGCCTCTGCAAGGGTTTTGGTTCTACCTTAATAGGATCCGCCTTAAAGTGGCTCTTAAACGTTCCTCCTCATTCAAGTACATCATTTACTCACCTAGTCAATTTATTTAACAGTCAATTTTCTTGCAGTCAAAGTTTTGAGAAGCTAACTAGTGATCTCTATAGGATAACTCAGGGACCTCAGGAATCCTTGAGAGATTATGTGAAGAAGTTTAGCCGGGAGTCCCTAGATATCCCACATCTTGATGTTGCAACAGCTGTGAAGGCTTTCAAGATAGGATTGTAGAAAGATTCTCAGTTTTACCAGGATCTTGTAATGAACCCATTCAGGAACCTGGATGAAGCTCGGAACATGGCTTTGAGATATATTCGACTGGAGGATGACAAAAAGATGCAAGAGAGGATGAATTCATCTTCAACCTATGAATCGACCAACAGGAAGTCGGAGTCCTCGTACAAGCCATATCGTTCTAAGCCATATGGCAGGAATGATAGCAAGAAAGTGAATGTTATTAAAGACGAGGATCCTGAAGAGTATCCTGAGTTGTCAGAATATTGTTTTTCTGTTAACATACCTGAATTGAGGTATGCTATGCAGGGTTTAGGAGACAAAGCAAGGTGGCCTAGAAAGAACCAACAAAAAGCTGATTGGAAGGATAAGTCCAAGTGGTGTGCCTTCCATGAGGATTTCGGACATGTTACTGAAGATTGCATTGCTCTAAGGAAAGAAATAAGATATCTACTGAGCAAGGGATATCTGAAGGATCTCCTGGGAAGAAAGAAGAATAAGGGTCAGGATACTGAGAAGGATCCTGAACGAGCAGCATCACCTCCTGCGGACGCCAAGATAATCAATTTTATTTCAGGAGGATCCGATATCTGCGGAACTTCTTATTCGGTAACCAAAATACATGCAAAGGAGGCTAAGGCAGAGAGGGGAGATAAGCCAACCAGGATGACAACCCTCGCGACTGATAAAGTGATCACCTTCAATAATGATGACAGGGATACTGTCCAGGATCCTCACCATGATGCTCTAGTAATAACGTTATATGTGACTAACCATTTTGTAGGCAGGATACTAGTGGATAATGGCAGCTCCGTCAACATAATTGAACTAGAGACGTTGAAGAGGATGACTGTATCCCCGATGGATATCACTTCAAAGTCCACTGTACTTGTTGGGTTCAGTGGAGAAGCTAGGAATACTGTGGGAGAGATAAAGTTACCAGTATATGTTGAAGGGGTCAACTCAATGCAACGCTTTTGTGTGATGGACTACTTATCCTGCTATAATATTATATTGGGAAGGCCGTGGATCCATGATATGAAAGCTGTGCCTTCAACCTATCATTAATGCATCAAGATCCCTACTCCTTGGGTGGTTGTTAAGGTGGATAGTGATCAACAGGAGGCAAAGGAATGTTACTCATCCTCAATGAAATCCTCAACCTAGCCCAATGCCGCATAACAATTAAAGATGCGAGCCTAGGTTATCGTGGAGGCTTCAGAACAGGATGTTAAAAAGATTATCCTGGTCCAGGATAATCTAGATATCTCGGTGCTCGTAGGAACCAATATCCCTCAGGATATTGAACATCAGTTAATTAACTTTTTGAAATGAAGGATGTCAACATTCGCATGAAAGCATGAGGATATGACAGGTATTTCCAAATATATTATCACTCACAAGCTTGGAATTGACAAGTCATTCAAGCCTGTTCAGCAAA
The DNA here is from genome assembly GCA_030545235.1 of Helianthus tuberosus. Lineage (NCBI taxonomy): Eukaryota > Viridiplantae > Streptophyta > Magnoliopsida > Asterales > Asteraceae > Helianthus > Helianthus tuberosus. Next base: position 126,918,675 of record CM060357.1, on the reverse strand, counting down.
AGAGAAGGAAGTTTTCTCCTGAATGAAACACAATTATTCAAGAGGAAGTCCAAAGATTATTGAAGTCCAAGATGATTAGGGAGGTCAAATTCCCAAGATGGCTAGCAAATATAGTTGTGGTGCAGAAGAATAATGGGAAATGGATAGTTTGTGTAGATTACACAGACTTGAACAAAGCTTGTCCCAAAGACCCATTTCCTCTACCTCATATTGATTCAATGGTGGATGCTACTGCCGGCCATGAGATGTTAACCTTCATGGATGCATCCTCAGGATTCCAGCAGATCCAAATGGAACCTTCAGACTAGGAGGATACTATTTTCATGACACCAACAGGTATTTCTTGTTATACTGCTATGCCTTTTGGTTTGAAAAATGCAGGTGCAACGTACGAAAGATTGGTGAACATGATGTTTAAAGACAAGCTGGGGGACACCATGGAGGTATACATTGATAACATGTTAGTATAACCTAAGAAGGTTGAGGATCACCTCCAGGATATTAAGGGAGCATTTGATATCCTGGATCAATATAACATGAAGTTAAACCCTGCCAAATGCCATTTTGGAGTGCGGGCAGGAAAGTTTTTAGGATATATGGTGACTAAAAAAGGGACAGAAGCAAGCCCAGAACAGATCAAAGCCATCTTGGATATCAAGTCACCTTCCAACATGAAAGATGTTGTCACACCCCGATATTTCCACGTATTACCGGTGGGCCGGTGGGGAGTATCGTGACATAGTTGATATCATCATAGTCAAATAATCACAGTTCAATGCACAGCGGAAGACTAAAGTAAATGTATTACAAACCGATTCAAAAGTAACATCAAATTTTACAAAGGGATTGTAAGATGCATCCACAGGCGGATCTTAAAACAGAAATATAAACACTATTCAACAGACTTTAGACGTTTAGAACTTGCAAGATTCCTTATTAACGCCCTGAGCTCCCAGCCAATTACGTACAATACCTGTCACTTACTATTTTTGGAAAATACGTCAGTTTACTGTGGTAAATACAATTAACTGACTCTTTTGAAAACTGTTTAAGAAAATTGATTTAAATGCACAAGGCACAAATAATCCTTTTATAACTTGGGACAATTATATAAAAATAATCTTGTATACAGATTTATATGTTCATTATACATTCAGGGCCCGATATAGAAACCGAGTCAAGATTAACAGACACACCACAAGTGTAGGCCCACAAGAGAGTGAGATACCATTTTTCCTACACAACTGTCAGGTGTATGCCTACACCCCGTGCTTAAGACGTGGTCATTTCTTAATAACTGATGCCAAGGATATCCGGGACATGGTCATTAACCCCCAAAGGCTTTATTTCAAACAAGACAGATTAAAACGGGTTACATCAATAATTTAACCACTAATCGATTAAACATTCAATACCCGACCAAGCGGTATTATTATAATTCCGTATCCCAAGCCCGTATAGGGAAAATAAGTTAAAAGTATTTACCTGAGCTAAAATAAAATTTTTATTCTCAGCAGTATATTCAAATCAGCAAGCAATAGAACCTCTACTGGGGCTCTCGATTTGGAACGAAGGTTTTATTACTCTATTAGATTCCTAACGGGTCTTACTTAAGTTTAAACTTAGACCGGTTAGTTTTAAGGAAAGGTTTACGGTTCAAAACGCAAGATTAACCGAAGACCGGATTAGAATGTGATTTAGACCCGACAAGTATGGAGACTTGTATAATATGGGTAAACTAAACACATTCTGAATTTTGAAGTGAAAATGATAAGGTTTGACCCGTTTCGGTTAATTCATGTAAACTAGTTACATAAGCCGTACCGAACGCGTAAAGTGCATAACGGGTAACCAAATGAGTCATGAACATATTTCAGAAGTTAATATGCCTTAAATATGTTGTGATATCAGTAGGATACCTTCCATTATGCCCAAAATGAATTTAAAACCAATTTATGCCCCGTAGGGGTATTTTGGTCATTTTAATGTTTATAAAAGATGTTAAATAATAATCTGAGTTTCAGGTCCAAATAATCAGTAAAAATATTTATTTTATCAAGTTATATCAGTAAGATATCTCACATATGTGAAATTTATCATTCATGGCCAAACTATGCACCATATGGGCATTTTGATCATTTCACATATGCTTTAAGGGTAAGTTTTGGAAATCTGAGTTCAAAACTTTTATTTACTGTGAAAGTATAAAAATTTATTCATAACATCAGTAGGTATCAAGCTTTAGGTGCTTAATATGGTTTTAAACCATAGTATGCGCCTAAATCGCATAAAAGTCGGTATTTGACGATATTCGGGTTGATTAAGGAAATCTGAGATTTTGATCAGCCTTTACTGTTTAAAATAACTTATTTAATATATAAAATCAGTAGAAAATGATTTGATATGTAAAGGATGGGTAAAACTCATTTTATTAACGAAAAGGCATTATCGTCAATTACCGAGTCTATGCAAGAACTCCATGTTATGATCAGTTTAAAATTTAATAAAAATTTCCAAAAAATCCCTAAATATTATATTACATCAGTTGGTAAAAGGTTTGGTGTCAAAATTTGGTTTTAAATAGGATTTATGTTGAAAATGCCGTTTAATTAATAAAAAGGCTTTCATTTACGATATTGAGCATAACTTCTAATTTAGACCATAAACTGATGTCAAACTTTTAGGACATGTTTATAAATCAGTAATGAAGGTTTTTGTCCTCTCACATTTTCAAAAATCTCGTTTAATTATCAAAAGGGCATAATGGTCAACTTTTAAGCAAATAACGGAAACATGCAAATGAATCGGATTACTAAGGAACCAGGTTGTATAACTTCAGAGGGTTATACTAACCTATAATATGGTCCTAAAGGAATCCTAAGGCATATCTAAACTGTCACACCCCGACCGCGTAAAACAACAAATCGCGGCGGAAACATCGGGACGCGTTGCAACAGAATCATTGTTTCATAACCATGGATACAAAAGTGTTTCGTTTTATTAAACATTGAATATTTACATCGTCTGGAAATCTAAATACAATATTTAAACATAGTCTATCATTGTTATTGAGTCACTAAGGCCTCGTCCAGTCCTATGTGAGCATGCATCCTATCAATCGATATCATTCAACAATACCTGAAACATATGTGAAAACGAGGTCAGCAAAGAAATGCTGGCGAGTACATAGGTTTTGTAGGAGTGTCGAAATCATGGCTAGTTTAGATGTTGCAATACTTTATTAAAAACCTTGTTTTAAAAAGAGTATAATATTGCAACTTAATTAACCAACTCAAATCAAGCGGGTTATAGTTTATAAAACCTCGTAGCCATGACTCTTAACCCAAAAACATTTGTTTTAGTAAAGCAAATTGTGAAACATCTCGAAATAAATCGTTAATGAAACTCGTTAATAAATCTCGTTAAAAACTCGTATAGTTTATATCATATCGAAAACCTCATTTGTGTGTCATCGTTTGAAAATCGTTTACCCAAGTGAACTAAATAACGCCACGGTATGTAATATGATGAAATCACTTATATATAGGAAGTACCAGCGGCGTATCCACCATGCTTTCATCACATTGCACCCGTCCCGTTATCTAAACACTTAACCAAAAACCAATCGTATATCGCTTTGAAGCAAATCGTTTAACCAAATCGTTTAACTCGTTAATATCTCGCGTGAAAACCAATTGTTTACCCAAAATCGTTAAAACATCATGTGAAAACCAATCGTTTACCCAAATCGTTAAAACATCGTGCAATCGTTTACCCATATCGTATAAAACATCGTGCAATCGTTTACCCAAATCGTATAATTCGTTTTAGGTCGTGAAACTACTTATATGGTCGTCTCGCTAATAACATTCAAACCTTCGTGACTCGTCCCTCGTCGCTTCTCGTTTTCGCATTAACAAACCCTTACCAAAGGGTAAATTAACAATTACAGATTCAGTCGCTACCCACCACCCCCACACATAACCACGGGTGCAGTAAGATAACGGGATTTGTCAGATCCTATGGTACCATAACCTAATACTGGTCGGCTTGATCATTGCTAATGAATGTCATTTGTTATGTAACCCAACCAACAAGTTCGTTCACATTATCGAAATCGTTATTAGTTTTGTATAAATCGTCTTAATCGTTTTTGAAACCATCGTTATAACATCGAAAATCGTTTTGATACCATCGTTAAAACCTTGAAAACATTTAGCACATATGAGTCACCCCAAAACAATTGAAAGCAGTAAAATAAGGGAATAATGTACTCGCCTGAGAATGCTTAGAGGTCTTGAACAACAACCAAGCAAAGCTAGAGGGAGCACGGAATCAATCGGCAGTCTAAAACCATATAAATAAACCGGGCCTAAGTCGGAAGATCGGATAGAATGAGGGCTTGTAGACCAAGTGAGTATGGGAACTCATGTAATATGGTTTAACAAAGCCTACATACTACAATGAAACCAAACCTAAGTGCTTTCGACCCATCGCGACCCATTAAGGTAGCTTATGCTACTTTAACGCGTCGTGCGCGCAAAAGCGCATTCGAGACGTCTAACTAGCCCTATGACAAGTGTTATATGCCTAAACATGTTACATAATCAGTTATGTGACAAAAGTTTAGGTTACATAAGCTTAATTACCAATTATACATGAAAAGGGTATTTTGGTAATTTACCTAAGGCATATAAACTACCTATCATACAACTACTTAACGAAGTGACCATAAGGTATAACCTCGGAAGGTTATTCCCTATATACTATGGTCACCTAATGTATTTGGTCAGATCCTAATGATCGACCAAATGGGTCGGGTTCGAAGGTATAAGCGATTTATTAGATCGCTTACCCTTACGACCCTAGACAACGTGGTAATCAGTAGGCATAGTCCCAAGGGACTATAACCATCGTGATTACAATCACGTTGCGAAGTTCAAACGAACTTCGCATTGACCATAAACTGGTCAACACAGAAAGTCAAACAAAGTTTGACTTTCAGACTCGAAAAGCAATAAAAGAACGAAAGAATACTTACCCAGGGTCCCCGCAAGATTGAACTTCCGAGTATTCTCAGGTATGAAGTGATAAAACACCCCAACTTAGAGAACAAACTCAGAATTCAAGTGGGTTTTGAAATGGGTTGGGTTGGGTATTTATAGTGTTCGGAGAACCGTTAGGATTGTTTCTTGGAAAAAGGGGGCACGATCTAAGCCGTACACATGTTGGAATGTTGTGGTGCCTCAATTTGCTCACCACCATAAGGAATTGACACTTGGAATGGGATTTGGGAGTGGAAACCAGCTGCAAACAGGCTGGACAGAAGCTTCTGATGTTCTGCAGAAGCCTTGCGCACCGTAACAATTAATTGTTGCGGTGCGCATGGACCTAATTTGGCAGAATGTCAGATTTGGTCCCTGCAGCCCGTTTAAGCTATTTTCGATGCGTTTGAACCCCGTTAACCTCATTTCAAGGATCTAAAATGAAGTTAAAGTATAGGGAACTCCAAACATGCTCAAAAAGATCTCGGATGTCGGTTCGTTTGGCCGTACGATCGCGATGTTCGCTTAATTACGACGGAATGCGCATAAGCGCGAAAAACGATCCAAATGACGCGACGAATGGATTTTTCTTATGCCAAACACTAAAATAAAATATTTTGGTGCTTACATAAATTTTTGGATGTCCGGATGTATTCAGAACGTAAGATATGCGCGAAAGTGCAAACTTGTGCACTTTTTTACGCTTTTAGTCCCTGAATGAGCATAAAGTTTATTTTAGCACACCGAACCCCTCGAAGCCTATTTCTAAGCTATGTGAAGGATATATATGGTATGTTTAACTTATGGTCATGTTCCGGAATGTCTGTTACAGTTCAGATTGGCATACTTTCGCAGTTTGTCAAATTTAGTCCCTGTAGACGAATTAACTTGTTTTTGCCATACCAAAGTCTTCAAAACTTATTTCTAAGTTATGTAAGGGTTATTTAAGGTATGTTAAGCCAATGTCACTATTTCAGAGTGTTTGTTGCATTAAACTGGTTATATTTACGCATTGGTGCGCGTATAACCTTCCAGAAAGCGATTTAGAGTTTGAAATTGAACAAAAATTGATATGAGCATATGATACACATATTTTTACAAATCCCAAGTATGAAATACAATATTTCATTGGTTTGGTATTTGTTTGATGGTCGTAGTGACCCAGGTGTCACATAAACTATGCTAAATCGGGTCAGAACTGAAAGTCAAAGAAAAAGTCTACTTTTGCGACTTTCGGTTTCGAACCGAGCCTAAACTCAGAATTGTCGGGTTGAACATGCCTAGACATGTTCATTTAATATTTACCAAGTTATTAAAGTGACAAAACTGATTTTATTTCCTTTACATCATTAGTTATGAATTTTATTTAAAAACGACTTGTTTGACTTTTATTTCAATTACTTTGACCTGACAATTAACTAAGCAAACGTGGTAATTAGGAGGTGCCCTTTTGAGGGTTTAATACCTACCTAATTACCATCACGTAGCCATATTCGCTATGAACTATGGCTCGACCTTTTAAAATTCAAAGCGTTTATCGCAAATGCTTGACTTTTCGGTTTTTAAGCCAAATAAAAACAACTACCCATAAGAGGGCACTTACAAGGGGTCCAAGCAAGGATGAATTTGATCTAGAATGCTCAGGTACGAAGCATAAACCTTCAACTTAGAGGAATTCAGATCAAGTGTGAAATGAGAGCAACAACAAGTGGGTATATATAGGATTTCAAGAACCGTTAGGATCGTTTCTCGTAACCCGTGCTTCGATCAAGACCCTACATGTGTTACCCACTGATTTTCAATACTATGGGTGCCTAAAACAAGCCCATAGATTGAAGAAACCAAGTGCACAAACCAGAAACCAGCTGCTGCAAAAGAAAAACTGGTTTTTTCAAGTCTGATAGGCTTACACGCCCCGCGTAGACTCAGGAAGAGTATTACGCGGCCCGCCATGACTGACCAGATCAGCAAAACTTTCCTAAATTACAGAATCAGTCCCTGCACTTGCTGAATGCCATTTCTGGCACAGTTAAGGTCTGTTAAGCCATTTTCAAGGCTCTACAATGATGCCTAAACATGGGGAACATAAAACATGCTCAAAAATATGCCGGATGTCGGTTTTTTGGTCGTACGGTTGCGTTGTTCGGCTAATTACGACGAAACACGAACGGACGCGAAAAACGATCCAAATTACGCGATGAATGGAATTTTATCATGCCAATCACTAAAATAATATATTTTAATGATTACATAAATTTTTGGATGTTCGGATATATTCAAAACATAAGATATGAGCGAAAATGCAAACTTATACACTTTTTGACGCTTTTAGTCCATGTTGATCAAATAAGTTTATTTTTGCGCACCAGACACCTCTAAGCCTATTTCTAAGCTATGTAAAGGATATTTAGGGCATTTTTAACTTATGATCATATTCCAGAAGGTTCGATACCATACAAATTGACAGACTTTTGTAGTTTGACGCAAATAGTTCCTCTAATGCGTAAACTTACGCATATTATCGTCTAATAGCATTGAAGCCTTATCTAATCCATATTAGGCATTCTTGAGAGTATTACTAAACATCACAATGTTTTGGGTTCGTAAAAAGGTCATTCAGAGGTATAATTAAACATATTGACACTTTTACCCCCTTAAACTTGCAAAGTTGCGCGTAACGTCACTTACAAGCATAAAAGCCTTAGACGGCCAATAATTGGCATTCCCGAGAGTATAATCAAATGTCATGAAGCTCCCGGTTTGTTAAAAGGTCACTCAGAGGTAAGAATTAACATGTTGACGCTTTTAACCCTTCATCGCGCAAACTTTCAATTAATTACTCAAACGGCTACACTTGATCAAAAACTGGCTAATTTGTGAATATGAATACCGTAAGAGGTTATTCAGAAACTTAATTTAAGCATGTTAACACTTCCAGACCTTCCATAATCAAATTTTTTGACTTTTCGAAAAATTAGTCCCTTAAATTCAACGTTTGACTTTATTAACGTTTATTACACGTGTCAATACATCATTGGTCGTGATTTTACGAGGTGTTACATCCTCACCCCCTCAAAAGAAATCTCAACCTCGGGATTTTCTCAAAAGATGGAAGTACTTTTTGGTCTTATAATGGACTAAATCTTCCACAGCATATCTAGGGCCCCTCCAGGCCCCCAAGATGTCCTTTATAATAGGTACATGTACCCTTTTGGAGCTTCTAATCTTGTCGATTCTCAATCGATGCTGATTTCACCACAAACTATAAGTATTAATCCGCCTATCATTATGTGACAATGCTTGATGTGCGTGTAGTGTTATAGATTTTTAATGTATATTTTAAGCCCTTTAACACTTTTTAGCCAAGTTTTAAATTTATAAAACACGATATTTACTAACACTAAAGACACATATGGGCAAGTGCACCCATCGTGAGCGTAGTATAGTGTTGGTAAGATACCGAGGTCGTCCAAGGACACAAGAGCTTTTAATACCAGTTTTTCCTCAACGTCTAATAAAATCAAAAGTTTAGAAAAAGGTTTTAAACTAGAAAAATAAAACTAACTAAAATGCTGAAAAATAAAATAAAAATAAAAACAGATAGACAAGATGAATCACTTGGATCCGACTCGTGTTTAGTGTAACCTTTGATTATTTCCGCACTTTTGCACTTTTTAAGAGATTATCTTAGTTATTGTAGTAGGCCCCTCTTCTGAAGGTGACGTTACCCTCAACCCAGTAGTTTGAGTCAGCAAGGATACAATCCTAAAGGGTTGGATTATTGAAAGATAATTAATTAAGTTATTAATGCATATTGTGGTAGGCCCCTCTTCTGGAGGTGACGTTACCCTCGGCTAAGTAGTCTGAGTCAGCAGGGATACAGTCCTAAGTAGCCGGGTTAAAGTTTTAATAGTAGTTTACAAATGAGGGGGTCAAGGAGTTCGGACCCCCGCCATCTAATACCAGTGGGTATTGAAGGAGGTCCTACTAAAGTTGACCTAGGTCCTTACAGGATCTATACACTGAACAAGGCAAGGCTCTTACCAAATTGTTCCCTTAACGCCGGACCAGGTAGCCAACATACCTCCATATAGACCGTGGAGATATGAATGGTGAAAATCTTTTATTTTATATAGACTGTAAAATAATGCCAAGACACCACGGACAAACGATAAGGAAGAATCGCCTTCAACATAAGAAACTAGTTATTAAAGTCATTAATACATAACCAAATAAAAAGTGCGAAAAGATTAAAAATAAAAAGTATTACACTAGACACTTGTCTTCACCAAGTGATGTAAGAGACTTAGGCAAACATGGCCTTTGGTTGTCAAGAACTCTTACGATCAATCTTGGATCCCGAGACTACTCACACACTCTATGATGGATGATGGATGATGGTGGTGGATGATGGTGTTGTGATAGTGGTGGTGGGTGGGTGAAGTGTGAGAGAGGTGGTTTGCCAAGGGATGGTTTGCAAATGAGCCAAGCACCCCTATTTATAGCCTGCACAGAAGCACGGACACGGCCCCGTGTCCACCCATCTTCTCTTCCTTCATTAAATGCAGTTTGTCTGCATTAGTTGACCACGCCCCCGTGTCCGCTGGGCACGACCCCTTGTGCAGAAGCGTATCTGTACTATCAAGATTTCCTCAGATTCTGTGAATCTTAGAGTTGACCACGGCCCCGTGTCCGCTGGGCATGCCCCCGTGGTGGGTGATAGAAGCTTCTACGACTTTGTCTTTTCTGCAGCCACTTGGGCACGCCCCCGTGCTCATTGAGCACGGGGCGTGTTCAGCCTTCTATTATCTTGTTTTGCTTGGGAAGATGCTGTCGAGGGGTCGGGCATGCCACTTTTATTCCTTTTCTTGTATTTATGCTGGATTTGGCTGCATTTTTGCTTCTTTTGTTCATTAAGCTCTTTTAACCCTGAAAATACAAAAGGAAGACAAAAGCACACTTTTTCCAAAATTAGTACTAAAAAAGGGTTAGTTTTGTGCCTCATTTGATGTAATTTATATGTTGCATTTTGCACACATCAAATACCCCCACACTTGAATTTTTGCTTGTCCTCAAGCAAAACTTTTCATAATGTGGCTTTATACTCCCAAATGGAATGGGTAGAAGAGAAGGTTTTGGGCTTGTCATAGAGTGTCGGGATTTCCAAGATTCTTTATTAGGTTTTATTTTTATTTTATTTACAATCCTACTCGTCATGATTTATTTAAAACATTACATAAGATAAATTACTTATTAGGGCATAACATGCCTTTTTAAAATTCCATTTATATACAAGTTCACATACCTCACGTGGGATCACTCAACACTCGGCCGAAAATGTATTTTTGTGAAACACTCGAGAGCGGCATGGGATTTACTTCTACCATAAGCTTGCCAAGCAATCAATCCTCCTCCTTTTTAACTATATACCTTTGTAAATATCAAGAGGACTTTGGGGGAAGGGTTAGGCTTGGGTTAAAGGTAGGTGGTTGGGTTAGTGGTTAGTAGGAAAGGGCGAAAGGCGTAAAAAGCATCGGTTTTGGTAAGACTTTTTATTTTTTTGTAACTTTTTATTTTGGTGAAGCAATTCTTCAAACAAAGTTCTTTTTGATAAACTTGTTTGTTTATTTCTTTTGGCTTCATCATCATTTTTTTTTGAAGAAGTCATAAGAAAAACCGAGCTTTGTTACTAAAATAAAGGGTTTAAAATGAAAAAGGGTTTTGGTGGGTAAAAGGGTGTTGGTTTGGGTTAAGAAATGAAAAGGTTTAGGCTTAAAGGGGTTAACTAGGGGGATTTTGGGTAGGTGGTAAAAAAAAGAAAAATAATGGTGTAGAAAAAAAAAGTTAGTCCTAATGCCTCCTTCATTTTCTTAGTCGGGTTTAAGTTGGTAAGGACCGGGAATGTATCGTCGTGGCAAGTTCTAGAGTCATAAGAACCAAGCGGCTATTCACACAAGAAACGAAAAATGAGCATTTAGTTTAAAGATGTGTATTTGTATGCTCAATAAAGGCTCAAAACTCACTTTTTGTGGGAATGGGTTTTTTATGTGATCAATTATATATAATCAAATTTTAACTAGATTTGTCTTATTGTTTCATAATTTTCTTATGTTGGTTCTTTTTATCACGACGCTATCGGTTGTAAATTTGTAAAAAATATCACCTTTTTAGAATTTGAAATTCCCAAATTAAACATAGACAAGTAAAAAAAATGAAAAATTTTTTGAAAAAATTTGGGGTGTTTAGCGGTTTCAATAGAGTTTTGTGTAAGGCTTGTAATTAGGACTTGCAAAATTCAAGGTTTTAGCATCCCCCACACACTTAAATTACACATTGTCCTCAATGTGTCCCAAAAATAAGTTTTTAGGTTGATTGAATGTGTAAAAACATGTGAAAAGCAAAAATATATGTTACTGGGCGTCTAGACAAGGCCCCGTGTTCAGATCGCCAGTAACAGAAAAGAAAGTAAAGTAACAGAAGGCTGCACATGGGGGCGTGTTCAGTGAGCATGCCCCGTGTCCAGGTACCTAAACTGGGCATTTTTCTGTAGATGGTTGAGCACGGGGCGTGATGGTTGAGCACGGGGCGTGTTGGATGAGCACGACCTCGTGCTGAACTTGCTGTAATGTAGAAAAATCGGCGGAAGGCTCTGTTTTTGTGCATGGGGTGCTGGTGCAAGTTTCTCTTGGTATCCTTCACCATCCCGAGTGTGTTTTAGTCCTGAAAATTAAAACTAACTAGAAAACATAAAAACTAATCTAAACTAAACTAGGGATAGTTCCGCAGAATGCCTCCATGGTGCTGCACGTTTATAAGGGTCCTTGGCTAGACCCAAAGCCAGTCATATGTTACCCAAGTGGGATGTCATGCATCCCATGTTGCACCGTCGGAGGGCATCATCCAAACTTGAGTCTATGACCTTCATGCAATTGACCGGGTCATCGTCTTCTACTCTTTTGCCAACTCCAAACTTCATTTCCTTATCCCCAACCCTTAATGTTAGTGTCCCACCATTCATGTCTACCACTGCGTCGGCCGTGGCTAGGAATGGCCTACCAAAGATGAGTGGTACTTCGGTATCTTCCTCCATATCTAGTATGACAAAGTCGGCCAGGAAGACAAATTCGCCAACTCTAACCAATAGATTCTCAGCGACACCTTGTGGATATTTGACCGACCTATCGGCGAGTTGTATGCTCATTTTCGTAGGGCTTGTTTTCCCTAGGCTGAGTCGGTCGAACATTGATGCGGGCATGAGGTTGATGCTAGCCCCGAGGTTGGCTAGTGCATTGCGAATTGGAGATTCCCCAATCGAACAAGGGGTTGTGAAGCTTCCAGGATCAATCTTCTTTTGTGGGAGTTTGTTGAGTAGCAAGGCGGAGCATTCTTCACTTAAATTAACTAATTGCAATGATTCGATTTTCCTTTTGTGAGTGAGGGAGTCCCTCATAAATTTTGAATACTTAGGTATTTGGGTTAGGACTTCAACAAATGGAATATTGACATGCAATTGTTTTAGTAAATTTATGAATTTTGTGAATTGCTCATCGGTCTTTTGCCGAATTAACCGACCGGGGTATGGAACCAGAGGATTCTTGGGGGGCTCTTGATTTGGTTTAGGAGCCGCTTCTTGTTCGGCCGTCGGTGGAACCGCGGTTTGGCTAGATCAGCTCTTTTCAACTGGGGGTAGCGGAGCCTCCTCGGGACCCACGGTGCAGTTTCTCAAAGTAATGAGATGTACTGGTGCCTTTGGGTTGGTTTCGGTATTGCAGGGTAATGCGCCTTGTGGTCTCTCGGACATATTTTGAGCTAGTTGATTTATTTGTTTTTCAATGTTTTGAATACTAGCTTGTTGATTTCTAAAATTCGATTCCAATTGTTGAAATCGATCCGAGTTTTTCTTTTCGGAGTCGGAGATGAGGCGAGATACAGTATCTTCAAGCCTCTCTCGTCCCCCTTGTTGTTGTTGAGAGAAATTTTACGACTCATTTCTTGGTTGTTGAAAGTTTGTTCGTTGGTTTAGATTTTGTTGGTTACTACTATTGCCGGGTTCTCTCCAACCAAGGTTAGGGTGGTTACGCCATCCTTGGTTGTAGGTACCCGTTGGAGGACCCGACGACCTAGGTCTATTATCAATGTAGTTTACCGATTCCGTTTGATTATCCAATTCTTTCATACAACTCCAATTTTCATGTGGCCCACCACACCCCTCGCAAGCCATAACCGAAGCCGTTTTTACCATTTCTAACTTTTTCATTTTTGAAGAAACGGCTTCGATTTGGGCATGCAAGGAAGTGCTCTCATCAACCTTATGGGCGCCCGTGGAAATAGATTTGTTGCCTCGGGGAGTGTGCCACTGAAAATTGGTTTGAGGAATTTCCTCAATTTGATTATAAATTTCATTTGGGCGACAATTACCTAAGAGTCCCCCGGAGCTAGAGTCAAGTGTTTGTCTTGTGTGTGGCAACAATCCATTGTAGAAAGTGGCAAGTTGTTGCCATACTGCAAGACCATGATGAGGACACTTTCTCAGTAGCTCCTTGAACCTTTCCCAAGTTTATATAAGGATTCCCCGTCCTCTTGTGAATATGTTTTTATTTTAGTCATTAATTTAGCCGTTTTAGCAGGAGGGAAATAGTTATATAAAAACTTTTGGGCCAGTTTATCCTAGTTGTTTACCGAGCCAACTGGGATGGTATTAAGCCAAGCCTTAGCTCAGTCTTTTAGTGAAAATGGAAACATTCGAAGCGGACGGCGTCGTTTGATGCTCCATTGATCCGTAAAGTATCACATATTTCTAGGAAGTTAGTGATATGCAAATGGGGATCTTCGTCCGCAAGCCCATGGAAGGTTGCGGAGTTTTGGAGTATTTGTATCAAATGCGGCCGAAGTTCGAAGTTATTGGCCTCGACATTCGGTGCATTGATAGCGGCGCCAGGATTACCCACGGTAGGTCATAGGTAATCCATGAGAGTACGTTGATCCGCCATTGGAAGTGGGTCCCCCGAAACTTTCTCTTGGTTTTTAGCTTTAAGTCTTTTTCTAAGAAAGCATTCGGGTTCTTCTAGAGCTTCTTTTATGTCTCTACTAGAACTGGAGCTCATACACTACGTAGAAAGTTCAGATGTGGCGCCTGGGTTCCAAGTCTTGCAATAAAAACATAAAAGAACGTTGGTCAGAAGGTTCACCACGACCCCGTGCTCAGGTGAACACGGCCCATGGTCGGAGATACAATAATTGTTTTCTAGATCCATGTTACTAGGGAGCTCGACACGGCCCCGTGCTGCACCGACACGGCCCCCTGTTCAACTCCCTGTAACTCGGAAAACAAAAACTGCCAGTAACAATGCTGAGCACGGCCCCGTGTCCGACTAGGCACGGCCCGTGCTGAGCTCTGCAGAAACTGAAAAATTTAAGAAAGATCCAAAAAAAAATAGAAAAATAAAAAAAAATGATTAGGTCGTTGATTCCTAACTTTCTTAAAATCCTTGTGTCCCCGGCAACGGCGCCAAAAACATGATGTGCGTGTAGTGTTATAGATTTTTAATGTATATTTTAAGCCCTTTAACACTTTTTAGCAAAGTTTTAAATTTATAAAACACGATAGTTACTAACACTAAACACACATATGGGCAAGTGCACCCATCGTGAGCGTAATATAGTGTTGGTAAGTTACCGAGGTCGTCTAAGGACACAAGAGCTTTTAATACCGGTTTATCCTCAACGTCTAATCAAATCAAAAGTTTAGAAAAAGGTTTTAAACTAGAAAAATAAAACTAACTAAAATTCTGAAAAATAAAATAAAAATAAAAATAAAAACAGATAGACAAGATGAATCTCTTGGATCCGACTCGTGTTCAAGGTAACCTTTGATTATTTCCGCACTTTTGCACTTTTTAAGAGATTATCTTAGTTATTGTAGTAGGCCCCTCTTCTGAAAGTGATGTTACCCTCAACCCAGTAGTTTGAGTCAGGAAGGATACAATCCTAAAGGGTTGGATGATTGAAAGATAATTAATTAAGTTATTAATGCATATTGTGGTAGGCCCCTCTTCTGGAGGTGACGTTACCCTCGGCTAAGTAGTCTGAGTCAGCAGGGATACAGTCCTAAGTAGCCGGGTTAAAGTTTTAATAGTAGTTTACATATGAGGGGGTCAAGGAGTTCGGACCCCCGCCATCCAATACCAGTGGGTATTGAAGGAGGTCCTACTAAAGTTGACCCAGGTCCTTGCAGGATCTATACACTGAACAAGGCAAGACTCTTACCAAACCGTTCCCTTAACCCCCGACCAAGTAGCCAACATACCTCCGTATAGACCGTGGAGATATGAATGGTGAAAATCTTTTATTTTATATAGACATTAAACTAATGCCAAGACACCACAGACAAACGATAAGGAAGACTCACCTTCAACATAAGAAACTAGTTATTAAAGTGATTAATACATAACCAAATAAAAAGTGCGAAAAAATTAAAAATAAAAAGTATTACACTAGACACTTGTCTTCACCAAGTGATGTAAGAGACTTAGGCAAACATGGCCTTTGATTGTCAAGAACTCTTATGATCAATCTTGGAACCCGAGACTACTTACACACTCTATGATGGATGATGGATGATGGTGGTGGATGATGGTGTTGTGATGGTGGTGGTGGGTGGGTGAAGTGTGAGAGAGGTGGTTTGCCAAGGGATGGTTTGCAAATGAGCCAAGCACCCTTATTTATAGCCTGCACAGAAGCCCGGACATGGCCCCGTGTCCATTGGGCACGGCCCCGTGTCCACCCATCTTCTCTTCCTTCATTAAATGCAGTTTGTCTGCATTAGTTGACCACGCCCCTGTGTCCGCTGGCACAACCCCGTGTGCAAAAGCGTATCTGTACTATCAAGACTTCCTCAGATTCTGCGAATCTTAGAGTTGACCACGACCCCGTGTCTGCTGGGCACGCCCCCGTGGTGGGTGATAGAAGTTTCTACAGCTTTGTCTTTTCTGCAGACACTTGGGCACGCCCCCGTGCTCATTGAGTACGGGGCGTGTTCAGCCTTCTGTTCTCTTGTTTTGCTTGGGAAGATGCTGTCGAGGGGTCGGGCATGCCACTTTTATTCCTTTTCTTGTATTTATGCTGGATTTGGCTGCATTTTTGCTTCTTTTGTTCATTTAAGCTCTTTTAACCCTGAAAATACAAAAGGAAGACAAAAGCACAATTTTTCCAACATTAGTACTAAAAAAGGGTTAGTTTGGTGCCTCATTTGATGTAATTTATATGTTGCATTTTGCACACATCAATGTTCTTGACCTATTGTCTAGCCATATCTTTAAATCGCAAGTGTGGAACACATTGTGAGCTCCACCAAGCTCCATAAATAGGTTTTAGCTTATATGCTACTTGATCTGGATATATTCGATTTCCTTGAATGATTCTATATATATCCAGAGTTTAACTAGCCCGATAATTAAAAATTCAGCACACCTTTCAAGGGTGATACCTTCTGTTGAATCTTATTCCTTAACAATAAGCTAAGAGGTTTGCGACGTTCATTTATTATTGATTTTCCGCCGATTGCTGGCAACTTTCAGACGATTATGAATTCGAACGATCCTATTCGTTGTTTCCAAGGTAATTTCAGCTCCTGCTAATTCAGACTTACCATACTTCTGTCCAATAACAGATGTCTAACATCCCATCTATACAAGGTCTCCAAAGGAGCAGCCTTGGTACTTATATATCGACTATTAGTTATAGAATAACTTATTTAAGGTGAGATGGTTATTCCAACTACTGCCTAAAACCAATCTTAAGGAATAGCTAATCCTTACAGTTAGTCAAACAAATCGACGATCCTGGGCAGCTGATGGCGACTCTTAATTGTTTCCTAAGTATGGTGACTCTTAAATGCGTAAGCATAATGATCTGGCTTTCTTAATTTAAAATACCGAAACTCTCATAATTTGAATTAGGCTTTAAGAATCTTTATCTTAGAATTCATTTAATTAGGGTTTCGATTCTCCCATAATTGGTAGTACTAATCCACATGGAGATTTCACAATACTACAGCCCTAAGCGGGATGTTAATCTTAACCCTACCAGTCTTCGGAGGTAAACATGGTACTTCTTTGGAGAAGATAGTCAAGACACGAGGAGATTACAAAGATTTTCCAAATCTCAGGCTCTGGTTCATCTATCATTGCCTGTGTCAGATAAGTGACACATTTTATTTACGAGTCCACGGATTCCTTAATCAGAGACATTTACTTGGACAATTCCATTCTGTATATCATCTTTGAATACCATTAGTTGACTTTAGTACAACATGACCATTGGGATATCTTAGTGGTTCCATGCATTAAACCTCCATACTGATCAGGCATGGAAGCAATCTTTGGAACATATTAAGATACACCAATCCTCATATGGCGCTTTTGTCATACAGTCTGGCATTCGCAATTGATAGGAATCAAAGAGATATCAACCTACATATACTGACGTACTTCATCTGGAGAGAGGGTACTCTAGAATTTTACGACTGAAGATTTCTGACGGGAACAGAAGAAATGGTTCCTATGATTTTCGTCTGTAAGTTTTACCTTAAACTTAATCTCTGGGGTTCTTATGGAAGATTTAAAAGTTTGCTATACTTACCATTTATGAAGGATTTATTGGTATCCGAATCAAAACAGGACTCTTAGCATTTATATTACCAATAAATGTTAAAGAATGTACCTGATGTCATTATTGATATGAACTACCTCTGGCATCCATCAGGAGAGTTTAAGCGCTTTCATTCTTAGGCTTTATATCCTTAGCCACACTTCCCTTGACATATTAAGGGCACGTAGTCTTGATGTGGCCCTTCTCGTTACAGCCGAAGCAGATTGCATCCTTTATGTCCTTGCAATCCAACGTTTTATGCTCACTTGATTTGCAAATCCCACAAGCCCTAGGCTGCGATTGGGATTTTGATTCAAACATGCACCTCCCTAGATGGGGCTTCTTGCAGGTCTTGCATACAGGTTTCTTATTGGACTCTTGCTTACCCTTTTTTCTTAGAAGTCTGGGAGTTATCTTCATCCCTTTTCCTTTTTAGTTCATTCTTTACATCCGAGGTATGAACAAGATCCTTCTCGTGAGTAAGGGAGTGTAGTCTTAAATGGGATTTGGAGCAAGTAGCATTGGGCCCTTTGAACTTTTTCACGACCTTCCTCACAGATTTTCCTACAGCTGCGTCTATCATAGCTTGGAGAACGTCTTTGTTAATTTTGAGGTTCACAATTGTAGCATTATTAGCATGTGTCGCATCATCAATGGTGCGATTGACGGTTGTCTTATTCGAGTTTGTCATACTCTAGACTTGGTTCCTAAAACCAAATGAAACAATTACTTAGTTACAATCCAACAACCGCTATTCATCATCTTGATGACCTATATACTGACCATGGTATCATTAAACCATACAGGCTAATATAGTACAAACATTCTTAATGAATGCTATTTAAATACATATATCAATTATATTTAGCCTAGGCCATAAAAAGACCATCAATGGCATTTAAGATTTGGACCTAGTCCATCATCTTTTTGACAGGGTATCAAAATGTCACATCTGTCTTGATCATATTCATGATTTTGGGTAGCTTGAAAGCTTGCCATAAGGATATTGGAAAAGAGTGATTCCTAATGGATATAAAGCATCCATCTAAAAATGTTGAAGCAGTCTCTAAAGTATCATCGGCCAATTCTACCTCGCGTTATATGTCTGGAGTCCTAACAGGCGGATACAACAGTTTACAACATTTATCGTCCACAATCGACTTATCTGTGCCAGAATCAAACAAATTCCCGCATAAACATCATTGATAAGGAAAGGTACCTGTTATGATGTTATCTTTCTGTACTGCCTCCTGGGTGTTCTTCTGGAAGACTCGCGCGTTTGTTTTCTTGGCCTCTTCAGGCTTCTTCTGATTCTTAGGGCAGTTAGTCTTGATATGCCCCTTCTCGTTGCAACCATAACAGGTTGCATCTTTCAACTTCTTGCAATCCAAGGTTTTATGTTCCTTAGACTTGCAGATGCCACAAGGTAGAAGCTGAGATTCAAATCTGTATTTCCCGAGGTGGTATTTCTTACAGGTTTTGCACCTGGTCTTTTCACCCGATTGCTGATTGTCCTTCTTAAACCCGGAACTCTTCTTATGATCAGAGTTCCCATTTTTCTTCTTATCAGAGCGATGAGAATTCTCATCCTCCCTTTTACGCTTTCCATCATCAGAAGCTTTGGCAGCCTTGTTTCTGACCACATCAAGTGTGAGAGATAGTGACAGATCTGCCGCTGACCTGCACGTGGTAGGTCTAGATGCTTTCACACTTGCCTTGATTTCTGGGGCTAGTCCCCCAATAAAACGAGCTATACGCGTCGGTTCCGGTGTGATCAAGTAAGGAACCAATCGAGACATGGTATTGAAACTTGTAAGATATGCCTTACAATCTAAGTTCTTCATGACCAATATCAAGAAATCAGTCTCAATCTTCTCAACTTCATGTTGAGGACATAAATTTTCTTTGATAAGAGCAACAAACTGATCCCAAGTCAAGTTGTACAACGGGATCTTCCCTGTAGCTTGGATTAATGACCTCCACCAAGCTAGAGCTTCTCCTATAAAAGATTGTGAAACAAACTTCACAATGTCTTGCTCTGCACATCCACTAATATCAACAATGGTGTCCATCTCATCGAGCCACGTCATGCAATCGATGGCTCCCTTTTCTCCTGTGAAGTCTCTGGGCTTGCATGAGACAAAATATTTATATGAACAGGTTTTAACGCGTGGCTCTTGATTAAGCACAACCTGTCCAGATAGAACACTCCTCTGATTCGATGAGTGATGAGAATCGTCCTTATGAGATACATGCGTTTGGGAAGGTGGTTTTGTATGAGGTACAGACTGGGTCTTGGTGCGTGTACCGCTTGATTCATTATACTGTCTTTCAAGATCTCGAGTAACGGCATTATCTATTAATGCCTGTAGTTCTGCACCAGCTATATTAACTCTGGTAGTATCATTATTCTCCCTCGGGTGGTTGTTAACTTCATCTGATCCAGCCATGTAGCTTGATTGCTACGTAAATATTGACAATGATTTATTCAGAAGTCTATTATGGAATTGTCACTTATGGCAATTCATTAACCATGGAAATTTTAAGCCATATTGGTTAATTTAATTTATTTTAATTTTTATTATATTTTATCGCAGTTATAAACTATTTAGGATATTGAAATGGCACAAAAGGCCTTGCCACGAGAACAGTTTTGAATTTATAAGCCATGACCTTATAGGATCGAGGCATTAAGGTTTGAACACAGTTCATTACCTTTCTTGACAGAGAGTCAAAGACTACAACTGTCTTTTGTCTTTTAGGACAATAGATATAGCCCGTAGGCATTTCATCAGTATGGGATGTTTATGATATGATCATCTTATCTAATGATTTGAGCCATGATTTCTAAATCAGTAGGCTAGATAAGAAAATGGAAGAATCCAATATAAGGATGACTTGTGTGATTTTATCGAATCACATTTGCAAGGAGTGCTAACATGTTTTCAGATGTTAACAAGGGTTTAAATCATAAAAAGGTTTTACCGTCTTATCCATGTCTAAATGACATATAGGCTAGGTTATACCTTCAAGACTTTCATTCAATATTCAAAGGCAGATCAATTACAAAAGGAATGATATTTTGATTTATTTTATATGTTATATTCATACATATAAGGACAAATGAAACTTTAAATTATAACATTCCATTAAATGGAAAAAGTACATAGATGCCCTAAACGGAACCTTTAAACAAGAAATTTGTCCACATAGGAACTAAAAGATAAATATGTCCTCCTAAGGACTAATAAAGAAATGAAGTGCAACAAAAAGAGTTTCTTCTTCACTTTATTTCTGGAAATTTTCTCCTTGGTTCTCTGTGTGCGGTACGAATACTGAAGGTTTTGGTGTGTAGTCGAAATCTTCTATTTTAGGAATCTTTGCAAAAGCGGAATCCAAGGATTTTATGGTTAATGAAGAGTAAATTACAAAAATCGTCCTTTATGTTTACACTATATTGCAAAGTGTGTCCTTTATCTTCAAAAATTACAAAAAAACGTACTCGATGTTTACAAACCCTTGCAAGTTATGTCCTTTAGCCTTAACTCAGTAATTTTTTATGGTTAAATCTGACCTAGTAGACCCTACATAAGGGTATTTTGGTCATTTTACTTTGATTACTAAAACAAACAATTATAACAAATAATAAATAAAAGAATAATTTCCCCCTTTGTTGACCATTATTAACCTTTACTCTTTACCCCTGTTTTTCCATAAACACTTTTATTCGATCATCTCTTTCAATTTTGTTTCCAATCAGTTCACAAATTCCCCCCATATAGACTTCATTTTGATGTGTATTTGAGTTTCATGGCTGAAGACACCTCAAAAAATTTTGTTGATTATCTCTGTGATACACTTCACTAAAAAGGTATTATAACATACAAAGATGAAAAAAGAATCGAGAAAGGGGAAAGGATCAATTAGCAGCTCATGAGAATAATTTGAAGACGTAGATCTGGTAGAAGTCTCTTCGTCTCCATTCACAAGGAAGAGGATGACGATGCTGGAAGATGTAGATCTGGTAACATCTTTATTTAGTGCACTAATTGTGTTTCAGAGTAGAAGTTTCTGATTCCGAGATTTATATACTTGTTGCGTTAAATAGTGTTTTACACTTTGCCAAACAGGAAGAGGATGCTGGAAGAGGGAGTTGAAGAACACTTTCGATAGGTAATTCCTTCATTTTATATGTATGTGAGTAAATTTGTGGAGCTGAATCTAGATTGGGTAATTCCACCACCCGTGACAACCGCTACAGCCCCTCGGTCTTGTCCCCATCAGTCAATTTCACTCACCCACTTCAAAATTGGTTCAATATACTGTTCAACGATGGATGAGAACAAACAGAGGCTGTTAGAGAGTCTAGAACGAGACAGAATGGCATCATCTGCGTTATTGCAAAACGATTGTGTTGTACGTGATGGTGATAACTGGGGTTTATTTGGGTGACTTTTAGGAAATTTGGGGTTTATGGGGGGTGTTGCGAAAGGTGGTGGTTAGGGTTTACGAAATGGGGCGAAATGGGTGTTGCAGTGAAGTGGTGGTGGTGGCAGGAGGGTGGCGGTGGTGGTGGCGGCTGCAGGTGGATTATGGTGGTGTTGGGATTGTTAGAGAGAGAAGGAAAAGGAGAGGGTTGTGTATTTGATGTCTGCAAATATAATATACATATAATTTTAAAGATAAATTCTTTTATTTATTGTTTTTTTTATTATGTATTTTTGCATTTAGGTAAAATTACCAAGATGCCCTCATGTGGGGTCCATTTGGTCAGATTTAACCACAAAAAATTAACTGAGTTAGGGCTAAAGGACATAATTTGCAAGGATTTGAAAACATCGAGTACGTTTTCTGTAATTATTGAAGATAAAGGACACAGTTTGTAATAAATGACATACATAAAGGACGATTTTTGTAATTTACTCTAATGAATAATATGAATAAGGTCAAGACTGGTATAAACCAAGTTTGGGATTCCAAGACTTGGAGGTAAGAAATATGAGTCCTTTGGATCCATAGGGATTATCTTTGGAGCGGGATCTTCAGGGACAACTGGTATGAACTCCTCTGATGTTGGCTTCTCATTTGAAGTTTCAAAAGTCTTGGGTACGGAATTTGAAATATGGTTAATGGGTTCAAAAGGTCCTTTCCCTATACTGGTCATACGCTTATTCGAGCTGTAGTACGAAGCTTAGCATTCTTAGACTTCAGGTTTGGAGAGTTTCCACCAATGGCAGCTTCGCTCGGCGACACAATCTTGAGTTGCATAAATATCGAAAACAATGCATACAAATAACAGGGATGAGATCATTCCAAGTTCAAGTCTAGACTCGGAAGTCAAGGAATGTGCTACTGTGTCATTGAGATTAAACACAAAAGGCTAGTGTTTAATTCACTCAATGTTGGCTCTGATACCAACCTGTCACTCCCCGATATTTCCATGTATTACCGGTGGGCCCGGTGGGGAGTATCGTGACGTAGTTGATATCACCATAGTCAAATAATCACAGTTCAATGCACATCGGAAGACTAAAGTAAATATATTGCAAACCGATTCAAAAGTAACATCAAATATTACAAACGGATTGTAAGATGGATCCACATGCGGATCTTAAAACAGAAATATAAACACTATTCAACAGACTTTAGACGTTTAGAACTTGCAAGATTCCTTATTAACGCCCTGAGCTCCCAGCCAATTACGTACAATACATGTCACTTACTCTTTTTGGAAAATACGTCAGTTTACACTGGTAAACACAATTAACTGACTCTTTTGAAAAGTGTTTAAGAAAATTGATTTAACTGCACAAGGCACAAATAATCCTTTTATAACTTGGGACAATTATATAAAAATAATCTTGTATACAGATTTATATGTTCGTTATACATTCAGGGCCCGATATATAAACTGAGTCAAGATTAACAGACACACCACAAGTATAGGCCTACAAGAGAGTGATATACCATTTTTCCTATGCAACTTGTTGGATCGTGTTAGGTGACCTTAAAGTTAGTTAAGGCAGTTCATCTTCAAATATGAGGGCGGAATCAACGTAAACGAAGTTACAACAGCTTGTATCCTTTTAACTTTCTTTCTATTACTGATTGTGAGCTTTTACAATGTATTTTGACAAAAATCCAGCAGCACCTTCGCTCACACACACACACATGACCGCTTCAAATGAACAACACTCACCCCTATATATAGGCCTACAGGGTTTCGCTTGAAGATGTCAACCCATAGGGTTTTGCTTGAGATTGGTTTCAAGCGAAACTGTATGATGTTGATGATGAGGTTTCGCTTGAATCTGCCATATCACACTTTCAAGAGAAAATCCTTCTCCAAACATGAACTAAACCTAATTTCGACCCTGATGTATGTTCATTCAACCTATCTAGACAAAAGACTTGTACAAGACAAAGTTAACAGACACTAAGTGCACCAACAGACTCCCCCTTGGATGTTGACGAAGTCTTCGGCTTCAAGTCTTTGTCTTTATCAATCTTCAATCATTGTAAAGCTCTCTTCAATCTTTATCTTCAAACTTTAATCTTCAATCTCCTCTTTGACTGTTGATCCAGAATTCTGACTCCCCCTTTCACAGACTCCCCCTCTCAATAAGCTAGGGCTCAAATTCTGGTTCAACCTTTGACGATTTGTTGCGATGGGGATTATGAAATCTACAACCTGTAAAATCTCTACCCAAATATAAGATATATAATAATGACAATTTCAATCCAAACTTACCATTTAACCTTTAGTGTTAGAAATTCACTTAAGTATTCAGGTCCAAATTAATGACCCTGATTACTCACTTTATCTACCAAGTCCAATTTAATGACATTGGTTGATTTGAGATAAATCGCACTGACTTCTTGTTCAATCATTCTCTGAAAATTTACAAGTTTCAAGTTAATGAACTTGCTTTAACTATCCAATTTTCACAAACTTATCATGTTTTAGCTCACAACTCATCATCCAGTCCAGAAATCTCCTGCATCTGCTTTCAGCTATCAGAATTTGAATCCGAAGATCAACTCTCCACTTTGGTTTGTAAAAAATAAAGCAGAAATGTAAAATCTTTTTGAATTTTAATAAAGCTTCTAAACTAGGAATAAAATACAAAACTAAAATGCAGTAAATGAAAGTAAACTATTTACAAACATATTTTTGGTGAGCGTGTTAGGGAATCATATCAGCTCTTCGACAAATCACAAGTACCGTTAAGCTTTCAATTTCATACTCAGAATTAAGCAATTCGCGTAGATTGTCGATATACTGATCCACTTAAATTCTCACACAAATTTCAATCTGTTCAGGATACGGATTTAGTATTTTAAAGACTTAAACTTATACATGTGTCCCACCTCTTGAATATACTCCCATATCCAGATCCCGATATTCTGTCTTACAGGCAATTATAACACAAATGATATCTGTAAGGGTTAATAAATTATGAAGAATCTTGAGAGCTCAGGTCAGAACTACCGTTCAGCAGAGAGATCATGACTCAACTTTAGGGTGTGTCCCCTTTAGAGGATCTTTTTTACAACAGCATTGCTAAGCAATTTTATTGTCTTATCATATATGCTGAGGGTAATGCTATGTTTCAAGCATTGCGGAAAGTATTTTCGAGGACTAGGTCAGAACTTCCATTCAACAGAAGTCCCGGAATAATACCCCAGATATCACTGAGTATAAAAACCTAGTATATCAGAAAAAGGAATCTTTCAAACAAGATTTCAGGGGTTACCTATATATCCAAGTAGTGTTCCCCACGAAATAAGCAAGTAAGATTTAGGTTTATATCCCGAACAAACCTACTAAATGTGTAAAAACCTATCGACATATCATCAGCGAGACTGTATAACACATTTAAACATTACATTTCTTTAGCATACTGTGACTGTCAAGCCGATGTACTATCATTTTCCCTTTTTACACATGCTCTTTTCTGGTTTTCTTATTGTTTTTGGATTTTGAAAAAAAAAATATCTCATGTTTTTGTATTTTTGTCATTTTTTATTGTTTTTGTATTTTCTGAAATATTTACCCTATACCTCCCCCTAAATACCAAAACATGTAAAAAATCGACAAACCATTGCAGATTGCTTCTCAACATCATCTACAATGTCACCTTCATCAACGCCAATAATCTCCTCCAACACCGATAAAAGCTTCATACCATTCAGTTTTAGTAAATACTGAAAACGTGTTTTGTCAAATGCTTTGGTATGTAAATCAACTTTTTGATCGTCAGTGTGGATTTTCTCAATACGTATCAACTTCTTCTCGAAACAATCGCGAATGAAGTGATGACGAATCTCAATATGTTTGGTTTTAGCGTGATGAACTGGATTTTTAGTAATGTTAATCGCTGCCTCATTATCAACAAAGATAGGGGTGTTTAGAAATTGCAAACCATAGTCGCGCATCTGTTGCTGGATCCACAAGATCTGTGAGCAGCAGCTGCTAGCAGATACATACTCCGCTTCACATGTGGATAAAGCCACAGAGGTTTGCTTTTTGCATTGCCAAGTGATCAATCGTGATCCAAAGAACTGACACCCTGCTGTTGTTGATTTAGCATTAACTTTGCAGCATCCGAAATCGGAATCGGAATACCCTTCGAGCGTGAAATCTCCTTCTCTTGGATACCACAACCCCAAAGATGGAGTTCCTTTCAGGTAGCGCAATATCCTTTTCACAATAATCATGTGCGATGCTCACGGGTTAGATTGAAATCTTGCTTCGAGGCAGGTTGGATACATGATATTGGGTCTTGAAGCTGTCAAATACATCAGCGAACCGATCATGGAACGATACATCGTTTCATCTACCTTCTCTCCGGTGAGATCAGGGTTTATCCCATGATTCGTTGCTAACGGGGTGGCTGCTGGAGTAGAACTTGGCATCCCAAATTTCTCCAAGATATCATGAACGTACTTCGTTTGATGAATAAAAATTCCTTTGGGTAGTTGATCAACCTGCAGTCCCAAAAAGAATTTCATCTCACCCATCGATGACATTTCGAATTTCTGCTTCATGACTCGTTCAAAATCTTTGCATAGATCCTCATTTGTTGACCCAAATATGATGTCGTCCACGTAAATTTGAACTATCAGAAGATGTCCGTCGACCTCTTTGGTGAAGAGAGTGGCATCCACTTTTCCACGAATAAAGCTGTTGGCTAGCAAGTGTTGAAACAATGTCTCGTACCAAGCTCTCGGGGCTTGGTGTAAACCATACAGCGCTTTGTCTAGCAAGTAGACCTTGTCTTTGTGGTGTGGATCGGTAAAGCCCGGTGGCTGACCGACATAAACCTCCTCTTTTACCTTCCCGTAGAGAAAAGCCGATTTTACATCTAATTGATATACTTTGAAATTTTTCCAAGATGCAAATGCTAGGAAGATTCTGATCGCTTCTAGTCGAGCAACTGGAGCATACACTTCAGTGAAATATATACCCTCCTGCTGACAGAAACCCTGAACAACGAGTCGAGCTTTGTTACGAACCACAACTCCTCTATCGTCTCTCTTACACTTGAACACCCACTTGGTGTTAATCTTCCTCTGGCCATCAGGTAAATCCACTAACTTCCACACTCCTAATTTCTCGAATTGACTCAATTCCTCCTGCATTGCATTGACCCAAGAATCTTCAGTAAGCGCCTCTTTGTAAGTTCTTGGTTCAACCTGCGAGATAAAACAACTCAATGAGAATTTAGTTTGCAAAGGAGCAAGTGTCGTATAAAAACATGTAAGCCCTTTATCAATCTGTCTTCGAGTGCAAATGCCTGTCTGCAGTTCTCCAATGATCAATTCCTCTGGATGATATGAAAGAGTTCGTGGCATTACTTCGACTGAAACATCTACATCACCTTCCAGATTAGTAACATTCTGATTTGCACCTTGTTCACTGACTGGGTTTGTTTGACTTGAGATCTGAATTTGCTCTCCCTCAGAATCTGAATCACCATGATCAAATACTAGCATGTTCTCAGATTCTTGATTATCATTCTGTGCCGTCTGATTATCTTGAGCAACTTCATCTTGTTGGACATCATCATGTTCACTAGCATTGCTTGGACCTGCTTCATCATCATTTGAAGCTCTTTGTGGTCTTCTTGAATACTCAGCTGGAACCCTTTTCTGCAATTCTTCATACTCTCTTAAAATATCCAACTCATCAAAGATATCTTCTTCTTCATCCTTTTCTTCCTCCATGTCAAACGAATCCCACAATTTATCGTAATTAAAACGCCATGAATCACCGGGGTTCTGAGGCGGCATAGTATACCCCTGACACTCAACATTAGGAGCTTCAATAATCCGCTTCAGACTTGGAACGAAGACACGTCGTAATGGACTTGCATAACCAATGAATATCCCTTCAATACTCTTCGGACCAAACTTTCCAAAAGGCTCTAGAACAGTACAGGGTGACCTAAACGGTTCTAAAAATTTTAGATTCGGTTTGCGGTTATTGATTAACTCAAAGCATGTTTTGTTGAATTTCTTTACAGTGAGAACCCTGTTGAGTGTATAGCAAGCGGCGGAAACTGCTTCTGCCCAAAAATTTATCGGTAGCTTTGAATCAGCAAGCATTGTTCTAGCCGTTTCGATTAGCGTTCTGTTCTTGCGTTCTGCAACTCCATTCTGCTGCGGAGTATATGGAGCACTAAACTCATGCAATATACCTCTTTCATCCCAATATTCTTCCATCTTGTTGTTCTTGAATTCAGTACCATTATCACTTCTGATTCTTCTAATACGCCTTTGGTACAAATTTTCAATCTTTCTGAACAACGCCATCAAACTGTCAAACGTTTCATCTTTCAACTTCAAAAATGATACCCAAGAAAATCTGGAATAATCATCACTAACTACAAGACAGTAGAGATCCCCTGTAATACTTTTAATGTTTACTGGACCAATCAAATCCATATGTAGTCTCTCTAACGGTCTGGAAACAGAGTTGACTTGCTTTTTAGGGTGTGACTTTTTCTTCTGTTTGCCTTTGATGCAACTAATGCACTCCCCTTCCAAATCATTGTGTACCAAGTGATTCATTTTTCTAAGACGTATATGCCCCATCTTCCGGTGCCACAACTTCGATTCTTTTTCTGTTGCTCTGGAAACAAAACAATGTGCCTGACCTGTTGTTGTAGTCTCTACACTCATGTCCAACACATATAAATCATTCACTCTAGGTGCCCGCATGATAATCCATTCTTCAGGGGTAACAAATCCTGGTTTCAAGATCAAACATTCTTTGTCTGTGAAGTGAGTGGTATACATATTGTCACAAATCTGCGAGATACTCAGCAGATTATTTTCCAGCTTAGTAATGTAGTTAACTCTTTCAAACGTAACAATACCATTGGATAACGTTCCTTCACCAATAATTCGACCACCTTCGTGTCCAGCAAATCCCACAAAACCACCATTAATATTTCTAACATCATACAACAATGCAGTCTTTCCTGTCATATGTCGAGACACTCCACTATCAATGATCCATCTTGAAATAGCTCTTGGAAGTTCCTGCACATATCACAAACAATTCAATAAAGATGTCGATTCACGCTTCACAATTACCAACTAGGAAGCTCCGGCAAGTCCAAAATCTTTAGTGAGATTTTGATGCCACCCAAGCCTCTTTGGACTCAGGTGTCACACCCTGACCACGTAGAACAACCAGACGTGGCGGAAACGTCGGGGAGTGTTGTAACAGAATCATTGTTTCATAACCATGGAATAAATACATTCTGTTTTATTGAATAAATGAACTCATTGTTTTAATACAATCAAATAAGTACAACTATGATCTTCCAAGTTTTAAAGTTGCTAAGGCACGAGTCCATCCTAAATGTAGCATGTATCAACAATCATTTCAAAGCAGTACCTGAAACATGTGTAAAAATAGGTACGTCAGCATAAAAATGCCTGTGAGATACATAGGTTTTGTGAATATAGGATTCATGACTTATAAGTTTAGAAAGAGTTGTTTAACAAAAGTCAGTCATGATCCTTGTAAAATGTTTTGTTTTGTAAATTATTTGAAAAACAATTAGTTCAGATGATATGTATAAATAAGAGAATAATGTATGGTTAAATGAATAACCATGTAAAATGAGTTTGTATAAGATAAGTTGTTGTAAAACAATGTCTTATGAAAAGTATGTTATTTGTATAAAATGTTATATGACTTAAATAAAAATGATTCAAATAGCGCTACGATATGTAATACCATACAAACACTTATATATAGGAAGTATCAGCGGCGTATCCACCATGCTTGTATCATATTACACACGCCTCGTTACTTAAGTCACTTACTCAAACCAAACCATCAATATAGAATGTTCATGTTTAAACCAATAGTCCAATGTTATTGTATAACTCAATTTAAATGTAAACCATGTAATGTGTAAACAAAAGTTATGTATGGTAAGTAAAATGAGATTTCTTAAACCACAAGTAAAAATGTACAAAACAAAGTGTTTGAATAAATCAAAAGTTATGCTTTGTAAAATAATGTAAGGTTAGACGAATAACCTTATAGTAGCATATTAAAAGTATACTTTGGATTTATAAATAACATATTAAACTATGTTTTGGTTTCATAAATAACATATCAAAATATGCTTTGGTTTTTATAATTAACATATAAAAATATGTTTTGGTTTGTTGATAAAATATATATGTTGGTTCTGTACAATACCACACATGAGAGTATATCAAACTACACTTCTGGGAGTATATCAAAATATACTTTAAATGTGTGATTTAAGAATTCATTCAGACCTAGTGCATCAAACTACACCTTTGAGACAATAAGGATGCCACAAAGGCAATCCCTATTTGGATGGAGAAACAAATTGGTTTCAGATTCCATGACAACAGGAATGGGGTGTCTAATCCTATAGCGCCATATCATACTACCAATCGGTCTGGTGAACATAAAATAAGTACAATTCAACATTTTTATTTTATGTTCTTTGAGAAATCAGTGTTTAAACCATAGATAGTCATTTAGTTTGTCAAATTATAAGTAATAACATGTATAATCAATTATACTTTGAAATCATGAAAATAACAGATAGGTACACATGCTTCACCCCAAAACAGTTTTGAAAATAGTAAAATAGGGGAACTATGTACTCACTTGAGATTTCTCAGTAGTCCTTGAGTAACAACCAAACAATGCTAGAGATTCACGGAAATCAAACGGCACCTAATATAGGTAACTACGTTAATAAACCGGACCTAAATCGGAGGATCGGATAGAATGAGGGTTCGTAGACCAAACGAGTATGGAGACTCGTATAATATGGTTTACCAAATCCCACATACTAAAATGAAACATAACCTAAGTGCTTACGACCCATCACGACCCGTTTAGGTAGCTTATGCTACTTTAACGCGTCGTTCGCGTAAAACGCGTTCGGAACGCCTAACTAGTCCTATGACAAGTAAAATATGCCTTAACATATCTAATATTGTTACCAAATCAGTTTAGATACCAAAAGTTACGTTACATATGCTTAAAATGAATTTTGGCGTAAAAAGGGCATTTTGGTAATTTACCTAAGGCATATAAACTACCTATCATACAACTACTTAAACGAAGCGACCATAAGCGACCAAAAGGGCATTTTGGTAATTTACCTAAGGCATATAAACTACCTATCATACCTCGGAAGGTTATTCCCTATATGCTATGGTCACCTAATGTGTTTGGTCGGATCCTAATGATCGACTAAATGGGTCGGGTTCGAAGGTATAAGTGATTTATCAGATCGCTTACCCTTACAACCCTAGACAACGTGGTAATCAGTAGGCATAGTCACAAGGGACTATAACCATTGTGATTACGCTCACGTTGCGAAGTTCAAACGAACTTCGCATTGACCATAAACTGGTCAATGCAGAAAGTCAAACAAAGTTTGACTTTCGGACTCGAAAAGCAATAAAAGAACGAAAGAACACTTACAAAGGGTCCCCGAATGCTAATCTAGATCAAAATAGCTCAGGTATGAAACAAAGGTTCCAACTTAGAGCACATTAGATCAGATTCTTGTGAGGAAAAGTGAAGGGTGGAGGTGGGTATTTATAGTTTTCGGTTCACCGTTAGGATCATTTCTTGGAGAAGAGGGAATGATCACATCCCTACACTTGTTGGAATGTTGTGGTAACTGATTTTGGCCACCATAAGAGATTAACATGTGGAACTTGACCTTTGGAGGGTGTTAGGGGCTGTTAATCATGTGTTTAAATGACCTTTGCTGATCAGAAGAGGCCTAGCGTGACGCCAAGGGGGCTAGGTGTCACGCTAGGGTCCCCCTGATCAGCAAACACTTTCAAATGTTCATCTTTCAGTCTCCGTTGCGTATTCAGGCCATTTCCGACATGTTTAAGGCTCGTTAACTCATTTTCAAGGCTCCACAAGGATGCCTAAACATTGTGGGCATGAAACATGCTCAAAAATATGCCGGATGTTGGTTCGTTTGGTCGTACGAACGCGATGTTCGCTTAATTACGACGGTATGCGCATAAGCGCGAAAAACGATCCAAATTGCGCGACGAATGGATATTTCTCATGCCAAACACTAAAATAAAGTATTTTAGTGCTTACATAAATTTTTGGATGTCCGGAGGTATTCAGAAAGTAAGTTATGCGCGAAAATGCAAACTTGTGCACTTTTTGACGCTTTTGGTCCCTGAATGACTCAAAAGTTTATTTTAGCACACCGAACCCCTCAAAGCCTATTTCTAAGCTATATAAAGGATATTTATGGTGTGTTTAACTTATGGTCATGTTCCGGAATGTTCGTTATAGTTCAAATTGGCAAACTTTCACAGTTTGTCAAATTTAGTCCCTGTAAGCGAATTAACTTGTTTTTGCCATACCAAAGCCTTTAAAACTTATTTCTAAGTTATGTAAAGGTTATTTAAGGTATGTTAAGCCTATTTCACTATTCCGGAGTGTTCGTTGGATTAAGCTGGTTATATTTACGCATCAGAGCGCGTATAACCCTCCAGAAAGCGATTTAAAGCTTAAAATCGAACAAGAGTTGATATGTGCAAACGATACACATATTTTTCCAAATCCCAACTGTGAAATACCATATTTCATTGGTTTGGCATTTGTTTGATGGTTGAAGTGACACAGGTGTCACATCAGGTAACTTGACTTTAATGTGAGTTTTATCAGTGTAAAGTGGCGGAAAATTTTTATCATTCATTTTCAAATTCTCAGCAGACCCAACCTCAACCTATTTATACAAGAAAAATTCGTCTTTTTGAGGTTGACCAGATGGTTGGTCTTTTTCCGAAACAACCTTTTTCTCAGAATCCTGTTTGGCAATTTTCTCATAATAATCAACAGGAACATTCATCTTTACCGGTGTGGTATAAGACGATTGTTTTTCCAAAACTGAAACCTTTGGTTTATCAACAACTTTTGGCTTCCATGTTTGTTGAGATGATGCAACCCGTTTGTAAAATTTTTCATTTTTAGTTACCACGTTCTTAACAGGTTCAATTTTGATTTTTGTTTTCTCATTTTTCAAAAATTTCTCAACAACCAATGGAGCTTTGCCTTTAGCATCAACCTTCTTCTTCTGTTTCTCAACAACGTCAGTCTTAGGCTTGAAATTGGTGCAATTTCTTGCAATGTGACCAACTTTGTTGCATCTAAAACATGTACGAGTATCAACTACCCGACTTGTGCCTTTAGACTGATGTTGTGAGGCCCTCTTCTCAAAAAATTCTTCATTTGATTTCGAAAAGATTTCATTTTCCTCATCAGAAAGTGAACTTGAACTGTTCACAAACACTTTCTTTTCAGCAAACCTTTTGTTTTGAAACTCCTTTTCTGATAACTCTTACCACCCTGATATCCACCAGACCAATTGTTTCGATTGTTATTATAAAAACGTGGTGGCATAACAGGCTTTTTGTAGTAAGCTTTATCTTTCTCAAAATTCATTTGCCTTTTTATTTGTTTCAAA
This sequence comes from Helianthus tuberosus, assembly GCA_030545235.1. Lineage (NCBI taxonomy): Eukaryota > Viridiplantae > Streptophyta > Magnoliopsida > Asterales > Asteraceae > Helianthus > Helianthus tuberosus. The sequence continues at coordinate 126,884,960 of CM060357.1, read as the reverse complement.
CTCTTTAATTCAGACAACTCAACTTCAACCAATTTGAACACATTTGTCAATTTTGAAACGTTTACATTCTCCAAAAAAAACTCAGAATCCGAATACAACTTATCAGATCCAACTATCTTGTACATCACAAGACCCGGTTCATCACCTAAGTTGTTTTTGGATTTTGGTTTCTGAATGTACTTGTCCAGAAAACATTCATCATCTTCAGCTGAATCACTATTCAAAACACTTTCAGCTGTACTTTTAACAATCTCTGTTTGAACACTATCATCAGATGATGATGAAGAAAATGTCACATCAATTGAATCAGGAAGTTTCACTTCATTTTCTTCATCAAGATTAACCAACCCAGATTGTTTTTTCGAATAATTTTCAAGAACTGATGGTGGAACTTGATGAAAACCCACCCCAGTTCCATCACAGTATACATCTTCGCCTGCTTTATCTTTCCCAATGGGTTTGGGAATGATGTGTTGCAAAACAAAGCTTGCAGAGCTGTAACTGTTCAATTTCAAATTGATCCGTTCATTCTCAATCTTGGCTTCTTCAAACCGAAGTTTCAATTTAGCAATCTCATCCAATTGTTTGTTTATTAATTCTTCTTTGATTCTCAAAACACATTGCAATTGGCAATTTTCTTTGTAAGTTTTACCATTTCGATCATCATTATCTTTAATCGTGCTTTTAAGCTTTTCAAATTTTTCTATGATCTGACGATTTTCAAGAACTAACCTTTCATTTTCTATCCTAACCTTTTCCTGATCAATTTTATCAGTTTCAATTTTGTTAGTTAATTCCTTTAATCGTTCAGTTGAAGCTTTCACCATTTTGTCACGATCAAGGATTTGATCCTCAACACTTCTGACTTTAGCAGTCAGATCCTCAATCTTCTTACCTTTGAGATAAATGTTTGTACTACAAACCTTGCATTCTTTGATGCAATTTTTGCTGTCAACATCACCACTGACCTTCTTACCTGACTCAGTCATTGACGCGTTTGAACTGACTTGGCTTTTAGACTCAGAAACAGATTTAGAATCTACCTCAAGCGTCTTAGCTGCTATGACCTTGTCAGCCATATTTCCTAGATTTTCAGCATTCAACTTCTGTGTTGTGTCAATGATCCCAGTATCAATCTTCTTTAACTTCTCTATCTCTTCTTTCTCTTTCTTCTCTTTCTCTTCATCTTCTCTGTTTCCCCACCATTTCTTCTGCCAATAATCATCTTCAACTTTGTATTCTTGGATCATGGTTTCCATATCAAGAGTGTTATGATTAATGGCAATGTTTCCATAGGGGTCAAGATAACATTCTCTGTCTGGATCCCATCTATTTGCTCTTTTTGCCTCAAAAAAAATACCAGATATTCTGATCATTTTGTTCTGAGCTAACTGCCATCTATGTTTATGCTTCTGTTCTTCAGTTCTATTATCTTTCCAAGGTTTAGGTTCAGAATTTGCCATGAATGCATATCCAACCGCATCCTCCTCAGGTAACAACTCGCTCCAGTCGAAACCTTCATCGTCGTGAATGACCGCAAGAGCTCTAGATTTTTCTTTGTTATCTTCAATCTGCTTCATTCTTGGTGGCTCCGATTTGTTCTGATGATAAATCGCTTTCTTGTAGTAATCTTCTCTGAACGGGTTCTCAGATTCATCAGCATACGAATTTCGGCATTCACGCTTAAAGTGGCCTTTCTGTTTGCATTTGAAACACGTCACCTTAGACTTATCAAAGCCCAACTTGGTAGATGGTCCATCGATTGACTTCCTCCCTGTTATCTCCATGAAACGCTGTGCTCGACGAACTGCACTGGCCATACACCACCTTATGTTGATTAGTTCCATCTCTTCAGGATCTATCTGATCATAATCTTCTTTTGTCAGATTGGTGTTGCCTATCTTCCCTGCTACAAGACTTTCATAAGATTCTAGCACAGATGCTAGGAAAACCATCTGTTGTTTTGCCGACTCCTCGCTGAAGTTCTGAGCATTCTTTAAGTCTACAGTGATGTTGCATTGAAATAAATTCATTGCATTTGATTGGTTTGAATTTGATGAAGACCCACTGTGATATCCACTGTGATAACCACTGCTTTGACTTTCTTTGCTTGTTGTTGAAACATTCTCAGCAGAAAACGCAGTCTTGGGAGATGTATTCTTTGGCATCATGCTCTTTGGATAATAGAAATCCAAGTTCTGCTGATATGATGAGTGGTTGACTTTGTATGTCTTCTTTAATTCCAACTCGTGACTTTCTAGTCTCTCAATCAGCAAGTCTACTGTCAACTTTTCTGGTGGCTTAATAGTATTCTTTAGCATCAACGCATAATATTGCCAATCCATCTCATCTGGCAATGCATCAAACAATTTGTCGATTAGTTCTTCTTTAGAATAAGAAATTTCATGTCTCGCCAGTTCCAGCTTCAGATGTCCAAACCTCTCAATCATTTTACAAACTGATTCATTCTTTAAACACCCAAACAAATCAAACTCTTTTCTAAGTAGTTTCTTTTTGTTTTTCACAATTTCTGTGCTTCCTATAAATTTGCTTTTCAATTTTTTCCAGAGATCTGTAGCACTAGAGTATTCAATCAAAGATATTATATCTTCTCTGACGGACTGAAACAGCAATGCAATACATTTTTGCTCAGCAACAAACGATTCTATTTCTTCAGTTGTTGTTAAAGTTTCACCACTTTTCCCATTATGATATCCATTTTTTAGACTCTTCCAGCTGGGAAACGCAAAAGCCATCAACCAATCTTCAAATTTCTTTGCCCACCGACTGTAATCCTCGATAGCCATCAACTTCGGGGGTTTATTGTAGGTTCCGAAAGCACTTTCAAACTCCAATGCATCCGATAGCTTTTTCTTTGGATTTTGCATGTTATCATTGGTGTTACTCGAAGATGTATCATTTCCACCATCTCCAGCAAATGCAAAAACATCATAGAATGGATTGAAATCATCCATTTTGAACGTACCTGAAACAATCAGCAAAACACTTAAAACTTTTAAGTTTTGAAAAATAACAAGTTTAAACAAAATCACTTGAAGCGAAATCGTAACAATTCAAGCGAAACAAGCAAGAATCAATACTATTCAAGCGAAATGGTAAACAAATTTATGAAGTTCAAGCGAAACAGATCAGTATGAAGCGAAACCCCCTATTTCGCTTGAACTTTCAAGCGAAATGGCTTAATCTGATAAGACCAATTCAAGCGAAATGCTATAATCCCTTTTCGCTTGAATCATTCAAGCGAACTATGACTTTTTCAAGCGAAACTATCTTGAAATCCTTTGTTTTCAAGCGAGACCAGCTGATTTCAAGTGAAACTACGAAGAACACTTTCAAGCGAAAGGCTGTTTTAGTCCATTTTTTACCAGTTTTAATCCAAATTTTAATCTGATTCTTTGTAGGCTTTGTTAAAACTATGTTTTACACAACATATGTAAAAATCAGTCCATTTCAACCGTTAGAACTCGTTCAAATCAGAAAAATATGAGAAGAAGTGAGTAGAAAGTAGAAAATCCGGTAGAATCAAGCTGCTATGGTATGAACTCCTCGTCCTGAGCTCTGATACCACTTGTTGGATCGTGTTAGGTGACCTTAAAGTCAGTTAAGGCAGTTCATCTTCAAATACGAGGACGGAATCAACGTAAACGAAGTTACAACAGCTTGTATCCTTTTAACTTTCTTTCTATTACTGATTGTGAGCTTTTACAATGTATTTTGACAAAAATCCAGCAGCACCTTCGCTCACACACACACACATGAACGCTTCAAATGAACAACACTCACCCCTATATATAGGCCTACAGGGTTTCGCTTGAAGATGTCAACCCATAGGGTTTCGCTTGAGATTGGTTTCAAGCGAAACTGTATGATGTTGATGATGAGGTTTCGCTTGAATCTGCCATATCACACTTTCAAGCGAAAACCCTTCTTCAAACATGAACTAAACCTAATTTCGACCCTGATGTATGTTCATTCAACCTATCTAGACAAAAGACTTGTACAAGACAAAGTTAACAGACACTAAGTGCACCAACACAACTGTCAGGTGTATGCCTACACCCCGTGCTTAAGACGTGGTCATTTCTTAATAAATGATGCCAAGGATATCAGGGACATGGTCATTAACCCCCAAAGGCTTTATTTCAAACAAGACAGATTAAAATGGGTTACGTCAATGATTTAATCACTAATCGATTAAACATTCAATACCCGACCAAGCGGTATTATTATAATACCGTATCCCAAGCCCGTATAGGGAAAATAAGTTAAAAGTATTTACCTGAGCTAAAATGAAATTTTTATTCTCAGTCGTATATTCAAATCAGCAAGCACAAGTACCTCTACTGGGGCTCTCAATTTGGAATGAAGGTTTTATTAACCTATTAGATTCCTAACGGGTCTTATTTAAGTGTAAACTTAGACCGGTTAGTTTTAAGGAAAGGTTTACGGTTCAAAACGCATGATTAAGCGAAGACCGGATTAGGATGTGATTTAGACCCCACAAGTATGGAGACTTGTATAATATGGGTAAACTAAACACATTCTGAATTTTGAAGTGAAAATGATAAGGTTTGACCCGTTTCGGTTAATTAATGTAAACTAGTTACATAAGCCGTAACGAACGCGTAAAATGTATAACGGGTAACCAAATGAGTCATGAACATATTTCAGAAGTTAATATGCCTTAAATATGTTGTGATATCAGTAGGATACCTTCTATTATGCCCAAAACAAATTTAAAACCAATTTATGCCCCGTAGGGGTATTTTGGTCATTTTAATGTTTATAAAAGAGGTTAAATAATAATATATGTTTCTGGTCTAAATAATCAGTAAAAAGTATTTATTTTATCAAGTTATATCAGTAAGATATCTCACATATGTGAAATTTATCATTCATGGCCAAACTATGCACCATAGGGGCATTTTGGTCATTTCACATATGCTTTAATGGTTAGTTTTGGAAATCTGAGTTCAAAACTTTTATTTACTGCTAATGTATAAAAATTTATTCATAACATCAGTAGGTATCAAGCTTTAGGTGCCTAATATGGTTTTAAACCATACTATGCGCCTAAATCGCATAAAAGTCGGTATTTGACAATATTTGGGTTGATTAAGGAAATCTGAGATTTTGATCAGCCTTTACTGTTTAAAATAACTTATTTAATATATAAAATCAGTAGAAAAAGGTTTGATATGTAAAGGATGTGTAAAACTCATTTTATTAACGAAAAGGCATTATCGTCAATTACCGAGTCTATGCAAGAACTCCATGTTATGATCAGTTTAAAATTTAATAAAAAATTTCAAAAATCCCTAAGTATTATATTACATCAGTGGGTAAAAGGTTTGGTGTCAAAATTTGGGTTTAAATAGGATTTATGTTGAAAATGCCGTTTAATTAATAAAAAGGCTTTCATTTACAATATTGAGCATAACTCCTAATTTAGACCATAAACTGATGTCAAACTTATAGGACATGTTTATAAATTAGTAATGAAGGTTTTGGTCCTCTCACATTTTCAAAAATCTCGTTTAATTATCAATAGGGCATAATGGTCAACTTTTAAGCAAATAACGGAAACATGCAAATGAATCGGATTACTAAGGAACCAGGTTGTATAACTTCAGAGAGTTATACTAACCTATAATATGGTCCTAAAGGAATCCTAAGGCATATCTAAACTAAGCTAAATCAGGTCAGAACTGAAAGTCAAAGCAAAAGTCTACATTTGCGACTTTCGGTTCCGAACCGAGCCTAAACTCAGAATTGTCGGGTTGAACATGCCTAGACATGTTCATTTAATATTTACCAAGTTATTAAAGTGACAAAACTGATTTTATTGCCTTTACATCATTAGTTGTGAATTTTATTTAAAAACCGACTTGTTTGACTTTTATTTCAATTACTTTGACCCGACAATTAACTAAGCAAACGTGGTAATTAGGAGGTGCCCTTTTGAGGGTTTAATACCTACCTAATTATCATCACGTAGTCATGTTCGTTGTGAACAATGGCTCGACCGTTTAAAAGTCAAAGCGTTTATCACAAACGCTTGACTTTTCGGCTTTTAAGCCAAATAAAAACAACTAGCCATAAGAGGGCACTTACAAGGGGTCCAAGCAAGGATGAATTTGATCTAGAATGTTAAGGTATGAAGCATAAAGCTTCAACTTAGAGCAATTCAGATCAAGTGTGAAATGAGAGCTAGAACAAGTAGGTATATATAGGATTTCAAGAACTGTTAGGATCGTTACTCATAACCCTTACTTCGATCAAGACCCAACATGTGTTACCCACTGATTTTCAATACTATGTGTGCCTAAAACAAGCCCATAGATTGAAGAAACCAAGTGCACAAACCAGAAACCAGTTGCTGCAAAAGAAAAAATGGTTTTTGCAAGTCTGGTGGGCTTACGCACCCCGCGTAGACTCAGGAAGAGTCTTACGCGGCCCGCCATGACTGACCAGATCAGTAAAAACTTTCATAAATTACAGAATCAGTCCCTTCACTTGCTGAATGCCATTTCTGGCACAGTTAAGGCCCGTTAAGCCATTTTCAAGGCTCTACAATGATTCCTAAACATAGGGAACATAAAACATGCTCAAAAATATGCCGGATGTCGGTTTGTTTGGTCGTACGGTTGCGTTGTTTGGCTAATTACGACGAAACACGAACGGACGCGAAAAACGATCCAAATTATGCGACGAATGGAATTTTATCATGCGAATCACTAAAATTATATATTTTAATGATTACATAAATTTATGGATGTCCGGATATATTCAGAACGTAAGATATGCGCGAAAATGCAAACTTATGTACTTTTTGACGCTTTTAGTCCCTGTTGATCAAATAAGTTTATTTTTGCGCACCAAACACCTCTAAGCCTATTTCTAAGCTATGTAAAGGATATTTAGGGCATTTTTAAATTATGTTCATATTCCGGAAGGTTCGATACCATACGAATCGACATACTTTTGTAGTTTGACGCAAATAGTCCCTCTAATGTGCAAACTATCGCATATTATCGTTTAATAGCATTGAAGCCTTATCTAATCCATATTAGGCATTATTGAGAGTATTATTAAACATCACGATGTTTCGGGTTCGTAAAAAGGTCATTCAGATGTATAATTAAATATATCGAAACTTTTACCCCCTTAAACTTGCAAAGTTGCGCGTAACGTCACTTACAGGCATAAAAGCCTTAGATGGCCAATAATTGGCATTCTCGAGAGTATAATCAAATGTCATGAAGCTCCCAGTTTGTTAAAAGGTCACTCAGAGGTAAGAATTAACATGTTGACGCTTTTAACCCTTCATCGCACAAACTTTCAATTACTTACTCAAACGGCTACACTTGGTCAACAAGTGGCTCATTTGTGAATATGAATACCGTAAGAGGTTATTTAGAAACTTAATTTAAGCATGTTAACACTTACAGTCCTTCCATAATCAATGTTTTCGACTTTTCGAAAAATTAGTCCCTTAAATTCAACGTTTGACTTTATTAGGGTTTATTACACATGTCAATACATCATTGGAAGTGATTTTACTAGGTGTTATAGATGTACAAAGATTGACGGGATGAGTAGCAGCATTAAACAGATTTATCTCAAGATCCTCGAAAAAAAGCAAGGAATTTTATGATATCCTGAAGAAGAATAAGAAATTCGAATGGGGAGAGAAGCATGAAGCAGCCTTGCAGGATTTGAAGCAGTATCTTTCAACCGCACCTCTATTGATGAAACCTGAGGATGGTGAACCATTATCCCTGTATCTCGCAGTATCAGGGAATGCTGTAAGTGTTGTTCTTGTAAAGGATCATGAAGATCAGCAGTATCCTGTCTATTATGTTAGTAAAAGTTTGTTAGATGCTGAAACTAGATATTCTCATTTAGAAAAATTAATATTAGCCCTAGTTATGGCATCAACAAAGCATAGACATTATTTTGAAACACATAGGATTCATGTTAAAACCAATTATCCTGTTAAAAATGTGCTTAGGAAACCTGAGATGTCAGGTAGAATGGCTAAGTGGTCAGTAAAACTAAGTGCCTAAAATCTAGTATATGAACCTAGGAATGCCATAAAGTCTCACGCTTTAGTTGACTTTGTAGCTGATTTCAGTAGTGATATTCAAAATGAAGTAGACCTAGAAGTTCAACAACTAGGGGAAACCTCAGAATCCTAGACATTATATACTAATGGTGCATCTAATGTTAGAGGTGTAGGATTGGGTATACTACTAAAATCGCCACAGGGGGACATATTACCCCAGGCTATTAGATGTGAATTCCCTGCCACTAATAATGAAGCAGAATATGAAGCTTTGATTGCAGGATTAGAGTTGGCTAGAAACATGAATATTAACAGTTTGCAAGTATATGTTGATTCCTTGTTAATTATTAATCATTTTAATGGATCCTATGCAGTTAAAGGTGAGAAGTTAATCGAGTATCTCAAAATTCTCAAAAAATTAGCAGGATATTTCGATGTTTTTACACTTGAACAGGTACCAAGAGAAGATAATGCTGAAGCAGATGCCTTGGCAAATTTTGGATCATTAGTCAAAATACCAGAAGGAACCCAAATACCAATACTTCACATCCTATATCCTCCAGTGGATATTTTCAAATCACAGGATAAGGACGTAACAAGTATTTAGGATCCTGGTCATGATCATGAGGAGGATCCTAAATCCTGGACGGCTCCAATCATAAGATACCTCAAGGATGGATCCCTAAAGATGAGAATCCTAACGCCTTTAGAATGAAGGTATCACGATTCACTATTATAAATAATGTTTTGTATAAGAAATCTCTTGCAGGACCATATCTGAGATGCTTGGAGGATCCTAAAGCTAGAGAAGTGCTTCAGGATATACACGAAGGAGATTGTGGTAACCATACTGGGTGCATATAATTATTTTTAAAGGTATTAAGAACACAATACTATTGGCCGATGATGAAGAAAGATGCTGAAGAATATGCTCGAAGATGTGATGCATGTCAAAGGCACAGTAACATATTACATCAACCTGCTGAACCACTTTTTCCTATTGCTTCCCCTTGGCCATTCATGAAGTGGGGGATGGACATAGTGGGAAAATTGCCAAAGGCTCCAGGAGGAAAAATCTTTATTGTGACACCCGGCCTCTCAGGCCGTACAGGACAATACTAATTTGTGTAGTAGACATGTAACATGACTATTTGTGACTGACTGTGATGTTAATATATGATATTTGATGTGTTGGTAAATTTAGACGTACATAAAAATTATGTTGGCAACAATAAAACTAACGCTTATCGCGTAACGTTTAAAATGCGAAACGAACGTCGGTGACCACCCGATCTGTGTTAAAATCCTAAAAATAGCCTGTTATGATTAGAATAATAATTTTAATCATATCCGTGTGGAAAAATAATTTAAAACGCTAAGAAACTCTATTTTTCGAGTTTGAGCGCGTACCGCGCGATACTGCGCGAATTAAACAAAATTCTGTCAACGCAGCCAGTCAAGGCAACTGATAATTATATCAGTAACAATTTTGAGTGATTATTTTTATAGAACAATGAAAATAATTTAAAACGCACTAAAACAGGATCAAACCGCTAGATAAAATACCCAATATTTAGTAAAATACCTGTTTTGAGCTAATATACATACAATATATGTATGTATAGATGGTGTGTGTGTGGAGAGTGAAAGGTGGCGGCCCTATGGCAGCCCACCTTTTTCAATTTATGCCAATCCTTGCCAAGTGTGTCTTGGAAATGAAGATCATCATTTTAAAACATTCTCTCACGCACAACACTTCACATTTTCAAGATAAAAAACTCCTCTCTCTCTCATACAAGCTCACAGCCGAACACCCCAAACCACATCAACATATCACTTTCCAAATCAAAATATGAAGAATCAAGAGCTAATCATGGTGATTCTAAGCTTGTAAGAAGGTTTGGAAGTGATTTCAAGCAAGTTTCAAGCTAAACCAAGTCTCATATCACCATCTTCTACCAAAAACCCATCTAAAATCTTGAAGGTATAATATATTTCATTAAACATTATTCTTGATTCATATTGATAAAGATATAGTAAAAGTTTCTCTTGATTCTTGAAATTTAAACATTAACTTGAAAATTTTAAACAAATGAGTTTTGAATAAAATAAAAATGGGTGTATGCATATATGTATGTATGGTCATGAATGTGTGTGTGTACATGTATATGTTGTATTTTGAATTTTGATGAAAGAGTTCTTGATTTATTTGATTCCTTGAAAAGTATAATGCATGAGGGAACTTTTAAGTGTCATACAAGAATGTTCTAAAGTGAATTAGGGATTGAAAGTGATATATTAAAAAGTGAAATTTTGGAAGTATGTGTGTGTATATATAATCCGTATGTATGTATGTATATGTGTATGCATGTATGTTAAAATTGATGTGTAATCATAAAAGTGAAAGATTTGAGTACGTATGAACATGAATGATTGAAGGATTTAAAGTGTTATGTATGATATTTGAAAGAATAAGATGTTAATGAGATTTTGATTTATTGAGATCATATTAGATGATAAAATTATGATATGAGCATACTAGATGCATATACTTAGACATGCATGATGAAATATGATCTTAAAAGATGATTTGAGCATGATTTGATAAAAATCAATTTTGATGAGAATATAAACACTAAAATAAGAGTATTTTGAAGTGTTTAATGATATATAACTTTGTCATAATGTTTGCTAGCTTTGCATGTTGTACTTGGTGCATTAAAGTGGTCAAATACGTGAAATCGCATGATTTATGCGACTTAAATAAAAACTGCACTAATCTGATTTTAACCACTATTTAAATCAGTAAATATCATGTATTATGTTAAAATATCAAATCGTTTCGAGTTGGGATGGTTATAGTAACGTATGCGTTAAAACGGTAAAAAATCGGCTTTTCGGGTGATTATTGTAAAACTGATTTAGATCAGTAAATAAACTGATGTTTTTAGTTTAAAAATAAGTATTTTAACAAATTCTAAGTTTACTTGGTGTTTGGTTGGTCATACGTGACTTCCGACGCCCGAAAACGTTACCGAATCGCTAAAATACGCATTTTTCAATGTACATTACTGTGGGTAAACTTTATGTGGCAAAATGTGTTAAATAATTTAAACATAAGATTATGAAAGTATGTTAAGATTTAAACATAATGTTAGAAATCTAGCTTACACATGTATGCTTGTATGTTTTGTGCTGTAGAAACGGTAAAATTGCGTTAAATGTGTAACTTGTTTGTCGAGCATGAAATTTGGTACATATGAGATGTTTTATGTATATTTGCTTTAAAAATGACAAATAGATAAGTTAACAAGATTTCGCGTGTTACGGAGTTAAATTATGTGAACGTTTATGTATATATATTACGTCGCGCAAATCATAGATATATTGCGTATAAACAGGAGAGAGTTAACGAATTTACACAATAATGGTCACCAATAAAATCGTTCAAGTCTCAAAATCATAAAATATATATATGAACTCATGTATATATTAACGTGCCAACATAATCCAAAAATAACAACTTTTCGAGATAATCTCAAAGTTATGTGATAATTCTAAGAAACGGAGAAACTTAGGATGTTGTGTTATGTATATTGATATAGAATCGTTCCTATATTAGGACGTGTAGAAAATCAATCTCTGGGATTACGCTATTAAAAATACGCAGCCAAAGGTGAGTGTCACTAAACCCCTCTTTTAACTGCTTTATATATATTTTCAGGGTAGAACACGCCAAAAAAGGGTTTAATAATGTTTTTGAAATAAAACATACTTTTTGATATAAATGATATATTTTCATTGAAAATATATGGATTTTGGGAAACTATATATATATTTCGGGATGAATTGGTTTTGGAGAATAAATACGTTTCGGGTGGAAACGGGATTATGCACGGTGTTTGGGGGAAAACGACCGTGTAAGTTGGTACGAATATTGCTTGGTCTCAAGAGAGTAAGTATCAGCATAGGCTTATGTTTCGTAGGGGATTTCAGGGGATTCGTACAACATCGTGTATTAAATTGTCAAATTAGTAGGATATATATATTGTATGTGAGGCAGACATCATACCGTTCTTCGAGAAAGAACCCTGCGCCCATGACGTCGTTTAATCGTTTAAGTAATGTACGCGATGAATTGTTGGTAGATCTATCAGGTTGACAACCCTGTCGTGACCGGTCCCCCATGTCAAGTCAAGCGACGAATTTTGATTATGTTTATTGTCTAGCATTGATTATCCCTGCATGTTTAATATTTAGTTCGTATCGTCTAGTTAACATACGAGTCTGAAAATTGATGCAATAATTTAATATACAAAACCTGGGTAGTAACAATATTGTCGGGTTCTTGAAACTGCGACGGAAGGCCCATGGAATTTTTATTAAGGAAGTAAAATGGACTTTCTAAAAATTACATGGATGTTTTCAAATAAACACCTAAACATAAAGTTTTCCTAAGAATAAAATTTGTTTGTAAGTGAATATGTGAACTCACCTCCCTTTGTGTTGACACTTGATTTTTAACGTGTTCTACAGGTACTTGAGTTCGGCTTCGGGAAATCATGGCGTATCTTGTGTTTGATGATGCATGTTGTTCTACTTAAATATGTTGGACAACTTTTAAACTATCGGGGATGTTTGTAATAAGATCCGCGAGGATCAAAACAACTTAACTTATGTGGTTGTGTCGTGACTTTAAAATGTAATGGTTAATACTTATGTTTTAAAATATGTCAAAATGTCCAACAATGAGTGCATCGTCCGACAAGGTATAAATGGGCACCAACTTCCGTCACCACTATGTTTTATATTCCGCTGCGACGTTTTTGAGGTGTGACAGAAGTTGGTATAAGAGCCATTGGTTGTTAGCGAACTAGATGTTTTCGGGGAAAACACTAGACTTCAACCGGAGAATTTTGAAATGTAAAGTCCAAAATTCTCAAAGCCAAGATTTTTAAATAAACATAGAAAATATTTTTAATCATGTAAGAAAACCATTATGTGTTTTATGTGCATACGTGATTTTTTTTGTTTATTTGACCTTATTTGTTACTGTTTATGTTGATTACACACTTACTTGTACGGTTATATGTGTGTCACAGATGTCACACGAACACGAGGTCATCGAGAACCATGACTCAGGTTACGAGCCAAATTTTGAGACTTCACCCAGACCTACGCTGCCAGAGACACCTATCACGGCTCCACAGATGATTTGTACTACTGAGCTTACCTCATCTTTCCACGTCAATCCTGCTGCTTTTGTCAGCCAGGGAGACCCCCGATGCGCTTTCACTAGCAACGGGTGGATAGATGATGATGATGTACCTCTCTCAATCCATGAGACGGGACGATCATCTGGCACTGTACCAGTTTTCGATGACGTGATCAGGAGGGTCCCCACTGTAGGAGGATCTTCTAGTATCGCACCAGTGGTGGACGCCACTATCATCACGGCTCGACCCTTAGAGCCATCAGACGTCCCACCTGCTGCTGTGATCGAGCCTGCTACTGAGATCCCTTCGCTTATTTTGTCTGAGTCTTCTTTGCCTGTTTTAGAGTCACGCGCTTCTTCGACGCCGCTGTTAGTTTATTATCGTCATAGGAAAAGGATTAGACCTGCTGGGGACATCGCATCTACGTCATGTGCTGAGACGGTACCTGCTTCCAAGAAGCAGAAAGGAGATAGGTAGACCGATTTTGCCATTGTGATCGTCAGCTCGCCGTATTGTGCAGTGACCTAGACATAGCCAAAGGAAAGGCGAAGTACCTCGAAGAACAGATGGACGCCCATGAGGAGTTGAAGGTTATAGAAGACATCGCGAGAGACGATATGCATTGGAGGGTAGTGGATTTGAAGAAGCTTGTTTAGGAGATGTTAGGGTCTCTAGGTTTGGGGCGTTGATGATAGTTGTTTGTCTGTTTGTTTGTTTCATTTTTGGTAGATTGTATTGTTAGACATTTTTGATGTTCTTTTTGTTTGTGGCCTGCGTGCCAGTTTTATTTTTGGATATTATTTGGGAATTTTGTTTGAACTTGTTTATGGGTGTCGATGTAGACATGCCAAGAATAGTCTTTTGTACTAAAAACGAGTTTAAATAATTTCTATGATAAATACCAATGATGTACTTTTGGTTTAAAATTTTTCTCATTAATATGTGGATATTTTACATGCGCAATGTTTGGTCCACTAACAGTTAATGATTGAATTATTTTTGGTTATCGTCTTATGTGGATATTATTGTTCTGATAATAGAAATGGCGAAATGCCGCCAAAAGCAAGAGAGGGTACCGGATTACCTTCCACACCGGAAGAGTTGGCTCAACTCATAGCCCAACATGTTAATACTGCCATGGAACAGCTCAATTCTAACCAAAATGATGTTCAGGGACGTGGACGTGGTGCACACGGGCAAGGTTTTGGTGGGGCACATAATGGAAATCCTCCAGGTAAAAAGAAATCGGAAAGTTTTAGTAGTTCATGTGTTATGTTATCATTGGAATGAATTCCTGATTTCTATTAACATTGTTGAGTAGTGCACGGATGTACATATAAAACCTTCCAGGGCTGTACCCCACGATCATTTACTGGTGTTGAAGGACCCTTAGACATCACCTGATGGATTGAGAAGATGGAATCTGTCATGGCAATCAGTGGTTGTGCTGCTGATCAACGGGTGAGATATGCTTCTTGTTCTTTTCTTGATAAAGCACTATCCTGGTGGAACTCGCAAGTTCAAATTTTGGGTGAAGACGCTGCCTACGGTCTGACCTGGAACGAACTTAAAGAGATGCTTCTGAAAGAGTACTGCCCGCGTGTGACAACTGGCACCAAACCGGTAATTTCCGTACACTTTAATTATTATTTAATGACTGCAATTATGTGCTTAATTGTCAGCAATGTCTGAACACATGATTAAACAAGTGAATTCATGCACGTTGTATACTACAAAATATTGCTTTATGCATAAACGAGAGCGTTGCGTCAAAAATAATAGTAAACTCACCGGTAAGACACACTGTGTCAACAGAACTGCAGAAAGCAATCAGACAATAAAATTGGAGCCTAGGTGTAGGTCCGACAACAAGAATGCATTAAAACCCAAGAGTACATACAAGGGTTTAATATATATGCAATACGAAAGCAAAAATAAGCACTAAAAAGCACCCGAAACGCACTTTAAGTGCATAATTTATATAATTCAGCAATAAATCAGCATTTAAACATATGAATATTATGCAGAAACGTCGTTTTATCATCCAGAATATTTTCCTAAGTGTTGGGAATTGAAAGGGTACAAGAAGGGTACTTAAAAGACACTAAAAAGTGTGATTTAGCACTTTAACGAACCAATGTCTAACCGAACAACCGGATATTACCCGGAACACCAAAATAATGCTAGAAGCATTGTTTTTATCTTTCTAAGGTAGTTAGGGTCCCCGAACACCCTAACACACTATATATTATACAATACACCTAACAACCTAACTAAATGTCATTAGAACCTAACTAAATCTTGCAACTTAGACTTAGAATGTTTCACTTAGCCCCCCCCCCCCCATATGTTGGACGGTTGGGAGACCATATCCCCACATGGGATCTTTAGTTCATATTTTATTAGACTTGTCATGTACTAGTGAAACATTGGACCTATTGGACAACACTATGTTGGAAACACTCTTTATAACCCACTAGATCTACCCATCATACTCATCACCTCCATCATTCAACAAAACACCTCCTCTTTCTCTCCCTTGGCTACGGCTTCAAGCCACCACCACACCATCACCATTATCAATCATCATACAAGCTTTCCAAGGTTATCTTCAGGTGTAAGAAGGTCACTAACAAAGCTCGGTGCAAGCGGATCTTGAAGGACCTTCTCCATTTGCTTTTAACCACCACATTTATACTCTTGAACTTCCCTAGCCTTGTACTAGTAGTAAGTGCTTAAAAACTCCCTCTTGTTCTTATTTTTGGTGGTTAATAGGTGAAGGAATGATTAATTAATGAAAACTCGAAAGAACATAACCTAAAGTCTTGGACATAAGTGGTTAATGTTGGATAAAAAGAAACTATGTGTGTAAATCTTGTGAAACTTGTCTAGTTATGATTATTTGATGTTGTTGTTAGTAAAAACAAGATGGATCATCATCTAGACTAACTAGTCCATGTTTGAGAGTATGAACTAGTAGGATGTAAAAGTAAGAAAGTTAAAGGATGATGGATCCATCCATTCATAAGACATGAACTTGAGTTAAAGTGATTTTCTTGTAAAATAAGACTCTAAACATGTAGATCTAAAGAGCTACAAGTGGTTTTTCGGAAAAACCAAGTAAAATATACAAGTCTTGTTTTAAACCCGAACCTTACATAAACTAAAAGCATTTTAGTAAGTAAACAAGTGTGTAAACACTTGTGTCACAAGAAAAATTTAACAAGAGATATGTTTGGTAAATCATGACTAGAAGTTGTGAAACTTCAAGATCTTTAAAAATAAAGTTTTTGAGAAATTAAACTTATTTTTAAAGATAACAAGACTTACTAAATCTGCTAGTACGTTACTACACATTTTTGTAAATATTCAAGTTCCTGAAATGGAGAAATTAGTGATTATTGTTGATAATTATTGTTGTTGATGATTGTTGACGATTTAAAAGAAAATAAACACATGTTTTGAAAACATGGAAAACCTCCATTTTTAGGGGAAACTCTGTCAAAATTTTTATAAATTTTGACACTTAGAAAAATATAAGTTTTTTTGAGAAACTTATCCCCTAAAAATATACCTAAAAACATTACCAAGGTTTCCCTATTTTTTGGTGATAAGAAATGGCGATTTCTTCAAGGATAAAATGGATATTAAGTATGTATATTTTTTAGAAAAATATATATATATTATTTGATCACCAACTTGTGTGCTAAGTGTATATAGTATGTGTTATACGTGCTAGTGTATTAAGACTTAAAAATACACTAAATACTCAAGAGGAGTATAAACATAAAAATACACATACAACATACAAGATACATAATTCGGGTGCAAAGTGCAAAACACAAAAGCTTATATTTATTTTTGAGAAAATAATATAAGTAAGACACTTAGTTAAAAATATAAAATATTTTTAACACAAGAATATATACACAAAAGAGAGTGATTGTACTTGTGCGACGCAAGTCTAGTAACTAACGTTAAGAAAACGCGTATAGGTTACGACATTAATTAAGCAAATCCGGTGAAGTTTACGACGCACAGGAACGCAAAGTTGTGAGTTCATGCTCCCCCTTTTCTTTTAACTGTTTTCAGTTTTATAACTTCGGGGGTGAAATACATGTACAAATATTATAATGTTTATAAATGGTATGATAACAAGAAACGTACTTGGTTAGGACGAGAACCAAGTAGAATGCGTTATGAGAAATGATAACAAGAAACGCACTTGGTGAGGACGAGAACCAAGTAGGATGCGTTATGAGAAATGATAACAAGAAACGCGCTTGGTGAGAACGAGAACCAAGTATGAGGCGTTATGAGAAATGATGCGAGAAATCGTGTCACGAATAGGGTACAGAAGCACCATTAATCAACAATATACCTAGACCGCAGAACAAAAGGTTAGATCTAACGGGTGCCGGGCAGCCACACTCTCGGTGAGGGCGAGAATCGAGTAGTGCTTTTGTGTCTCAGAATATACCAATTAAATGCCTAAGGTTTGGTGACTTCCTATGTCGTGTCACATGTTAATGGCTTTGCAACCCATTAACAATCCTGATACTTACAGGAATACTTTATCTACATAAAATTCATACCATACTAAAACTTGATGAATACTTGAGTACGTAGGGTACTCAAGAAAAGCTTGAATTATACTTGAAGTACGTGGGGTACTCAAGAAAATGGGAATTATACTTGAGTACGTGGGGTACTCAAGAAGAATTTGAATTATACATGAGTACGTGGTATACACATGAAACTGGATTTATATATGAAAACTTGATTTATTCACAAACTATGTTTTCATACAAAGTATACAAACGCGAAATACAAAACTGCATGAACTCACACCAACACTATGTTGACGTTTTTTTTTTTTTCCAAAACTCACATGTATTTCAGGTAACTAGGATGGATGTGTGCGTGGTCTTACTCATGCTCGTGGATGTCCCTTGTGTTTAACTTTAAATAAAGTTGTAAACTTTTAAGACAATGTTTTATGCTGTTTAGCGATGTAAACGCTAAATTTATGTTTTCAAATTATGGTGTTTGATATTTTTACGAGCATATAGCATGTTTACCTTTCGTATGCAATGAGAACCTTTCATGATCACACCTCGTGCTTCCGCCGCAGAAAGGGGTGTGACAGATTGGTATCAGAGCTGCGATTGTAGTGAACCAGGATTCCTTCTCGAGTCTAGTCTACAATCTCTAGGATCCATTCACGAAAACAATTTTCAAAGAGTTTTCATTGCATAAAACGTCCCATGACATCCACTACCTGAAACTGACTACATGAGTCTAGAAAAATCACTACGAGACTTAGGGTGCACGAGAGTAGCACTCGTTTGTGATTGAGAGTTAATTGCAATTATGTGTGAGAATTAGCGTTTACTAGATGTAGAATGTCACAAGTATACGTGACTTTACCTGAAAGCGATGGCCCATCTAAAGGAAGAGATACGAGGATGAAACGAACTGTGCGGACTGTGCAAGGAGTTACGTAATTATGGATGCATACATAATTATGGAATTCAGTGCACAGAAATCACAGCAAGTCTTGTCACGTATAGATTCCCTCAGTGCAAGCCTACTAAGTACTCTGCTAGAGTAATAATTGTTTGATGTCACTTATGTGGTATATACCTGTGAATATATATACTACTACTGTCTAGTAGGACGATATCAAACAAATGTCTAACCCTGTTGTGTTATGTTCTGTCAGAACATGGCACCTAGGAAAGCTGTGAATGCTCGCAATGACGATCAACCTCCTCCTCCCCCACTGCCAAGAACGGCTGAAGAGCTGAACGCTCTACTGGAAGAAAGGATCTCCGCTGCTATCGCCCAGTACGAGGCAAACAGAACTCAAGACAGTGGAGGACCAAGCAACGCTAGGCGTAATGGGAACGGAGATTCATCTGGAGGCAGCGCAGCTCAAGGCTGCACTTTCAAGCAGTTCCTCGACTGCAAGTGTACCGCATGAGCAAGTGTACCGCCGACCAGCAAGTCACTTTTGCCACTGGGTTATTCGTCGATGAAGCTCTGACTTGGTGGAACCTGCAAGCCCAAACTTTGGGGGATGATGCCGCTTATGGCTTAACTTGGGAGGAACTGAAGGAAAGAATGAGAGAGAAGTATTGCTCTCGCGCTGAACTCCAAAGGCTGGAAATGGAGTTCTGGCACTTGACCATGGTAGGTGCTGACATTAATGGTTATACTCGAAGGTTCCACGATCTGTCAAGAGTGCTTCCCTACATGGTGACTCCCGAATTCAAGCGCGTTGAACGCTACATTTGGGGACTGGCCCCAGAGTTTCGTGGCATGGTGACGTTGGCCAAACCACAAATAATCACTGAGGCTGTAACTCTGGCTGTCAGTCTGACTGAAGATTGTGTTCATATGAAGAAGTTATCACTAAACCCAACAGAGAAGACCGAGACACATGCTGAGTCGTCTGGCGACAAAAAGAGAAAGCATACAAGTTTGAACCAAGCAACTCGTAACAACAAGGGTTTCAGCAAGAAGCGTGACGCTAACCCATCCCGGGAGGCGAAAACCCATGCAACCAAGGCATACCAAGGCTCCATGCCTAGATGCCAAAAATGTAAGTATCATCATGAAGGAGCTTGTCGCATTCCAAGGTGTGACAAATGTGGTAAATTGGGTCATCAAACAGAAGACTGTTGGGGAAAAGGAAAGAACCGAAATGGAAATGGTGCTGGTAACAAGAATGGTAACGGGAAAGGGCGGAACCAAGGATGCTTCAAGTCTGGAAGCAATGATCATTTCATGAAGGACTGCCCAGAGGGAAACAATGCTCAGGCTAGAGCATTTGTGATTGGAGCAAAGAACGCACGCGAGGACTCTAACGTGGTCACCGGTACGTTTCTCATTAACAATCACTTTGCATCCATATTATTTGACACTGGCGCCGACTATAGCTTCATGTCTGTGGAATTTAAACGCATACTTGGAATAGAATCTAGTAGATTAGAAATTCCTTACTCCATAGAACTAGCCAATGGAAAACTCGTTGAATCGGGCGAAGTTATTAGAGGCTGCACACTAGAACTTGGTGAACGAAGATTTAGCATAGACATCCTACCTATTCAATTGGGTAGCTTCGATGTAGTAGTCGGGATGGACTGGTTGTCCAAGAACAAAGCTGAAGTTATTTGTCATGAGAAAATCATTCGCATCCCTTTAACGAATGGTGAAACTCTCATCGTGCATGGAGAAAAACGAGACACACCTCTTCGAATCATCAGTTGCATGAAGGCACGGAAGTGCTTAAAGAAAGGATGTGTCGCTTTCCTAGTACACGTTATAGACAAGAAGGCTGTGGAGCCAAAACTCGAAGACATTCCTGTGGTGAAAGAATTTCCTGATGTGTTCCCTAAAGATCTGCCAGGTCTACCTCCGCAACGACAAGTCGAATTTCACATAGACTTGGTTCCAGGAGGCGCTCCTGTAGCCAAGCCTCCGTATCGGCTTACACCATCCGAAATGCAGGAATTATCTACACAACTCCAGGAGTTGTTGGATAAAGGATTTATAAGGCCAAGCTTCTCACCCTGGGGAGCTCTAGTATTATTCGTAAAGAAGAAGGATGGAACACTGCGGATGTGTATCGATTACAGCGAACTGAACAAGCTCACTACCAAGAATCGGTACCCGCTACCAAGGATTGATGACTTATTTGATCAACTGCAAGGATCAAGCTACTATTCCAAGATCAACCTTCGATCTGGATACCATCAGCTGAGAATCCAAGAGGAAAGCGTACCAAAGACTGCATTCAGAACGCGATATGGGCACTACGAATTTCTTGTGATGCCGTTTGGGCTGACGAATGCACCAGCGGTCTTTATGGATCTGATGAACCACGTATGCAAACCATATCTCGA
Source organism: Helianthus tuberosus (assembly GCA_030545235.1). Taxonomy (NCBI): domain Eukaryota; kingdom Viridiplantae; phylum Streptophyta; class Magnoliopsida; order Asterales; family Asteraceae; genus Helianthus; species Helianthus tuberosus. The sequence goes on along the minus strand of CM060357.1, from coordinate 126,863,745 downwards.
TAAATTCGTGATTGTATTTATCGACGATATCCTGATTTACTCGCGAACGAAAGAAGAGCACGAGCAACATCTCAGAACCATCTTGGAACTACTGAAGAAAGAGAAGCTTTATGCAAAGTTCTCGAAATGCGAATTCTGGATTCGCGAAGTACAATTTCTTGGTCACGTTGTGAATGAGAAGGGAATTCATGTAGACCCGTCCAAGATAGAAGCAATAAAGAACTGGGAAGCTCCCAAGACCCCAACTGAAATTTGACAATTTTTGGGCTTAGCGGGCTACTATCGGCGATTCATTGAGAATTTCTCGAAGATAGCCCAACCGCTAACGACCCTTACACAGAAAGACAAGAAATACGACTGGGGTCACAAACAGGAAGAAGCCTTTCAGCTACTTAAGAACAAGCTCTGCGATGCACCAATACTATCATTACCCGAAGGCACTGAAGACTTCGTGGTATACTGCGACGCCTCACGACAAGGCTTGGGTTGCGTGCTCATGCAATGCCAAAAAGTCATCGCTTACGCTTCGAGACAACTGAAGGTACATGAAAGAAACTATACCACTCACGACCTGGAGCTGGGCACAGTGGTATTCGCCCTTAAGATCTGGCGACATTATTTATATGGTACTCGATGTACAATTTTCACAGATCACAAAAGCTTACAGCACATATTTGATCAGAAGGAATTGAATATGCGCCAGCGACGTTGGGTCGAGCTGCTGAACGATTATGACTGTGAGATTAAGTACCATCCTGGAAAGGCAAACGTTGTAGCGGACGCGTTGAGCCGAAAAGAAAGGGTTAAGACCCTAAGGGTTCGAGCATTGGAAATGACGATTCGAACGACCCTCACTGCACGCATTCGTGATGCACAACAAGAAGCTCTTAAAGAAGAGAACCGTAAAGCTGAATACCTACGGGGTATGCTGAAATACATGGTGCCAAACGAAGAGGGAGCCTTATACTTCAAGAAGCGTATTTGAGTTCCACTCTACGGTGGCATACGAGAAGTCATCCTTAATGAAGCCCACAAATTGAGATACTCGATCCATCCAGGATCGGACAAAATGTATCAAGACTTGAAAGAATATTATTGGTGGCTGATACTCAAAAGCGACATTGCTATATATGTTGGAAAGTGCCTAACTTGTGCTAAGGTTAAGGCTGAATATCAGAAACCGTCCGGCCTACTACAACAACCAGAGATTCCCGTATGGAAGTGGGAACAAATCTCGATGGACTTCATAACGAAATTACCCAGGACCCCGAGAGGGCACGATATGATATGGGTAATAGTTGATCGGTTAACAAAGTCTACGCACTTCCTGCCGATCCATGAAAAAGACAGCACTGGAAAGCTTGCTGAAATATACTTAAGAGAAATTGTGGCACGTCATGGAGTGCCAATTTCAATCATTTCAGACAGAGATGGACGCTTCGTCTCAAGAATCTGGCAATCATTTCAGGAAGCCTTTGGATCTCAGTTAGATCTGAGCACGGCATTCCATCCGCAAACAGATGGCCAGAGCGAACGGACTATACAAACGGTAGAAGATATGCTTCGCGCATGTGTCATGGATCTGGGCGGCAGCTGGGATACTCATCTACCTTTAGTTGAGTTCTCCTACAATAACAGTTATCATACGAGCATAAAAGCCGCACCGTTCGAAGCTCTGTATGGCCGCAAGTGCCGATCGCCCTTATGTTGGGCAGACGCAGGAGATAAACGTATGGTTGGTCCTGAACTTGTACAAGAGACAACCGACAAGATTGCACAGATCCGAGAGCGCATTAAGGCGGCTCGAGATTGACAAAAGAGCTACGCTGATCCAAAAAGAAAATCAGTAGAATTCAAGGTGGGAGACAAAGTGTTGTTAAAAGTCTCACCATGGAAAGGCGTAGTCAGATTTGGAAAGCGTGGAAAGCTGAATCCACGATACATCGGACCATTCAGAATATTGAAAAGAATTGGTACCGTGGCATACAAATTGGAGTTACCGGAAGAACTTAATGGACTACATGATACGTTTCATATATCCAACCTGAAGAAGAGTCCAACACAAGAAAACGTGATCATCCCGATGGATGAAGTGCATATTGATGAAGCCCTCCGATTTACAGAACAACCCGTTGAGGTTACCGACTGGAAAGTCAACAAGACCAGGAGGAGCAGTGTGAAACTTGTCAAAGTACGTTGGAGCTCTAAGCACGGACCCGAGTACACATGGGAACGTGAAGACCAGTTCAAAGAAAAGTATCCCCACCTATTCAAGAAGACTCCTGCGAGAGTTAGTTCAGCCTGAATTTCGGGACGAAATTCTTTTAACGGGGGGAGACTGTGACAACTGGCACCAAACCGGTAATTTTCGTACACTTTAATTATTATTTAATGACTGCAATTATGTGCTTAATTGTCAGCAATGTCTGAACACATGATTAAACAAGTGAATTCATGCACGTTGTATAGTACAAAATATTGCTTTATGCATAAACGAGAGCGTTGCGTCAAAAATAATAGTAAACTCACCGGTAAGACACACTGTGTCAACAGAACTGCAGAAAGCAGTCAGACAATAAAATTGGAGCCTAGGTGTAGGTCCGACAACAAGAATGCATTAAAACCCAAGAGTACATACAAGGGTTTAATATATATGCAATACGAAAGCAAAAATAAGCACTAAAAAACACCCGAAACGCACTTTAAGTGCAGAATTTATATAATTCAGCAATAAATCAGCATTTAAACATATGAATATTATGCAGAAACGTCGTTTTATCATCCAGAATATTTTCCTAAGTGTTGGGAATTGAAAGGGTACAAGAAGGGTACTTAAAAGACACTAAAAAGTGTGATTTAGCACTTTAACGAACCAGTGTCTAACCGAACAACCGGATATTACCCGGAACACCAAAATAATGCTAGAAGCATTGTTTTTATCTTTCTAAGGTAGTTAGGGTCCCCGAACACCCTAACACACTATATATTATACAATACACCTAACTTCCTAACTAAATATCATTAGAACCTAACTAAATCATGCAACTTACACTTAGAATGTTTCACTTAGCCCCCCCCCATATGTTGGACGGTTGGGAGACCATATCCCCACATGGGATCTTTAGTTCATATTTTATTAGACTTGTCATGTACTAGTGAAACATTGGACCTATTGGACAACACTGTGTTGGAAACACTCTTTATAACCCACTAGATCTACCCATCATACTCATCACCTCCATCATTCAACAAAACACCTCCTCTTTCTCTCCCTTGGCTACGGCTTCAAGCCACCACCACACCATCACCATTATCAATCATCATACAAGCTTTCCAAGGTTATCTTGAGGTGTAAGAAAGTCACTAACAAAGCTCGGTGCAAGCGGATCTTGAAGGACCTTCTCCATTTGCTTCTAACAACCACATTTATACTCTTAAACTTCCCTAGCCTTGTGCTAGTAGTAAGTGCTTAAAAACTCCCTCTTGTTCTTATTTTTGGTGGTTAATAGGTGAAGGAATGATTAATTGATGAAAACTCGAAAGAACATAACCTAAAGTCTTGGACATAAGTGGTTAATGTTGGATAAAAAGAAACTATGTGTGTAAATCTTGTGAAACTTGTCTAGTTATGATTATTTGATGTTGTTTTTAGTAAAAACAAGATGGATCATCATCTAGACATACTAGTCCATGTTTGAGAGTATGAACTAGTAGGATGTAAAAGTTAGAAAGTTAAAGGATGATGGATCCATCCATTCATAAGACATGAACTTGAGTAAAAGTGATTTTCTTGTAAAATAAGACTCTAAACATGTAGATCTAAAGATCTACAAGTGGTTTTTCGGAAAAACCAAGTAAAATATACAAGTCTTATTTTAAACCCGAACCTTACATAAACTAAAAGCATTTTAGTAAGTAAACAAGTGTGTAAACACTTGTGTCACAAGAAAAATTTAACAAGAAATATGTTTGGTAAATCATGACTAGAAGTTGTAAAACTTCAAGATCTTTAAAAATAAAGTTTTTGAGAAATTAAACTTATTTTTTAAGATAACAAGACTTACTAAATCTGCTAGTAAGTTACTACACATTTTTGTAAATATTCAAGTTCATGAAATGGAGAAATTAGTGATTATTGTTGATAATTATTGTTGTTGATGATTGTTGACGATTTAAAAGAAAATAAACACATGTTTTGAAAGCATGGGAAACCTCCATTTTTAGGGGAAACTCTGTCAAAATTTTTATAAATTTTGACACTTAGAAAAATATAAGTTTTTTTGAGAAACTTATCCCCTAAAAATATACCTAAAAACATTACCAAGGTTTCCCTAATTTTTGGTGATAAGAAATGGCGATTTCTTCAAGGATAAAATGGATATTAAGTATGTATATTTTTGAGAAAAATATATATATATTATTTGATCACCAACTTGTGTGCTAAGTGTATATAGTATGTGTTATATGTGCTAGTGTATTAAGACTTAAAAATACACTAAATACTCAAGAGGAGTATAAACATAAAAATACACATACAACATACAACATACAAGATACATAATTCGGGTGCAAAGTGCAAAACACAAAAGCTTATATTTATTTTTGAGAAAATAATATAAGTAAGACACTTAGTTAAATATATAAAATATTTTTAACACAAGAATATATAGACAAAAGAGAGTGACTGTACTTGTGCGACGCAAGTCTAGTAACTAACGTTAAGAAAACGCGTATAGGTTACGACATTAATTAAGCAAATCCGGTGAAGTTTACGACGCACAGGAACGCAAAGTTGTGAGTTCATGCTCCCCCTTTTCTTTTAACTGTTTTCAGTTTTATAACTTCGGGGGTGAAATACATGTACAAATATTATAATGTTTATAAATGGTATGATAATAAGAAACACACTTGGTGAGGACGAGAACCAAGTAGAATGCGTTATGAGAAATGATAACAAGAAACGCACTTGGTGAGGACGAGAACCAAGTAGGATGCGTTATGAGAAATGATAACAAGAAACGCGCTTGGTGAGGACGAGAACCAAGTAGGATGCGTTATGAGAAATGATAACAAGAAACGCGCTTGGTAAGAACGAGAACCAAGTATGAGGCGTTATGAGAAATGATGCGAGAAATCGTGTCACGAATAGGATATAGAAGCACCATTAATCAACAATATACCTAAACCGCAGAACAAAAGGTTAGATCTAACGGGTGCCGGGCAGCCACACTCTTGGTGAGGGCGAGAATCGAGTAGTGCTTTTGTGTCTCAGAATATACCAATTAAATGCCTAAGGTTTGGTGACTTCCTATGTCATGTCACATGTTAATGGCTTTGCAACCCATTAACAATCCTGATACTTACAGGAATACTTTATCTACATAAAATTCATACCATACTAAAACTTGATGAATACTTGAGTACGTGGGGTACTCAAGAAAAGCTTGAATTATACTTGAAGTACGTGGGGTACTCAAGAAAATGGGAATTATACTTGAGTACGTGGGGTACTCAAGAAGAATTTGAATTATACATGAGTACGTGGTGTACACATGAAACTGGATTTATATATGAAAACTTGATTTATTCACAAACTATGTTTTCATACAAAGTATACAAACGTGAAATACAAAACTGCATGAATTCACACCAACATTATGTTGACGTTTTTTTTTTTTTTCCAAAACTCACATGTATTTCAGGTAACTAGGATGGATGTGCGCGTGGTCTTACTCATGCTCGTGGATGTTGCTTGTGTTTAACTTTAAATAAAGTTGTAAACTTTTAAGACAATGTTTTATGCTGTCTATCGATGTAAACGCTAAATTTATGTTTTCAAATTATGGTGTTTGATGTTTTTACGAGCATATAGCATGTTTACCTTTTGTATGCAATGAGAACATTTCATGATCACACCTCGTGCTTCCACCGCAGAAAGGGGTGTGACACCGCGCAGTGAAATTCAGAAAATCGAGACCGACTTCTGGAACCTAACCATGGAAGGTCTGAATGTCAAAGCTTACACTTCTCGTTTTAACGACTTGGAGAGGTTAGTTCCACGAATGGTTACTCCTGAGTATGTAAAGGTAGAAAGGTATATCTGGGGATTATCGCCACGGATTCGCAGTATGGTTACATCCGCGAAACCTACCACCTATCTAGAAGCTACTACATTGGCAAAATCATTAGCTGATGATGCTGCTCGCAAAGGTAGTCTTGATAAAAAGGAGGAAACCGGGAAGTCATCGGGTAAGGCCAAAGCAGATGCGAAGTCTGAACGGTCGGGGCGTTCTGAGACTAAGACAGACGTTATGAAGAAGCGCAAGGCCGAGAGCTCGAGGAAGGAGACTAAAGAGAAGCGCGACAGGAAACGCAGTTCGAAGAAGGCATATGCAGCAAGTTCTAGTGGTACTAGAAATGATGGCACCAGAGATAGCCGAGGCGAATCTGAGAGGATGACTCGTGAGGAAGGACAGAAGAAATGTAACCGATGCGGACGAACTGGGCATGATAACCGCGAATGCTTTGCCAAATATACTACGGAGGGAACGAAGCTTGAAGGATGCTTCCAGTGCGGGGAACAAGGACATTTTAAGAAAGACTGTCCTAAGGCGGGAGGTCAGAATGCCAGAGGTAGAGCGTTCGAGCTAAATGCTGGGAAGGCACGTGAGGATCCGGCTGTTATCACTGGTATGTTTTTTATCAATAACCATTATGCGTTCGTACTTTTTGATACTGGAGCTGACTTGAGTTTTGTCTCGAAAAACTTTGAACCATTCCTGTTTTCACCTAGAAGTAAGCTAAATACGAAGTACTCGATAGAACTAGCAAATGGCAAACTGATAGAAACTAGTGAAGTCGTTCGCGACTGTAGTATTCAGTTAGACGACATAAATTTAGTATTGATTTACTACCAGTGGAGTTGGGAAGCTTCGATGTAGTTGTGGGGATGGATTGGCTGTCCAAGAACAAAGCGGAGATTATTTACTCGGAGAAGCAAGTGCGGATACCTCGTCCTGGCGGTGGCGAGGCGATAATTATCCATGGAGATCGTTCGAGTCGTGAATCGAGTATTGTCAGTGTTATAAAGATGCTCAAGATGTTGTGGAAAGGTTATCCTGCTTTCTTAGTTAACGTGATGGATACAAAGGCCGAATTTAGGAAGATCAAAGAGATTCCTATTGTTCGTGAATATCCAGAAGTTTTTCCTGAAGACCTACCTAGATTACCCCCTGCGAGACAGATTGAGTTCCGAATCGATCTGGTACCTGGTGCTGCACCAATTGCAAAATCTCCCTATAGATTAGCACCATCTGAAATGAAAGAAATGTCAAACCAGCTTCAAGAGCTACTAGACAAAGGTTTCATTCGACCGAGTTTTTTGCCTTGGGGTGCGCCTGTCTTGTTCGTGAAGAAGAAAGATGGATCCTTCAGGATGTGTATAGATTACAGGGAGCTGAATAAGTTAACTATCAAGAATCGGTAACCTTTGCCGAGGATTGATGATCTGTTTGACCAGCTTCAGGGATCCAGCTACTACTCGAAGATAGATCTGTGTTCAGGCTATCATTAGTTGAAGGTTGCTGACGAAGACATTCCAAATACAGCCTTTCGAACACGATACGACCATTATGAGTTCCTAGTCATGCCTTTGGGTCTAAGTAATGCGCCATCTGTGTTCATGGATCTCATGAACAGGGTATGCAAACCCTACTTGGACAAATTCGTGATGTATTAATCGCCGATATACTTATTTATTCAAGAACCAAAGAAGATCATGAGCATCATTTGAGGGTAATTTTGGAGTTGCTAAAGGAAGAGAAGCTGTATGCCAAGTTCTCTAAATGTGAGTTTTGGATTCGAGAAGTTCATTTTCTCAGACATGTCATAAATGAGAAAGGTATACATGTAGATCCGTCTAAGATCGAAGCAATAAAGAATTGGGAAGCGCCAAAGACTCAGTCAAAGGTACGACAATTCTTAGGGCTTGTAGGGTATTTCCGGAGGTTCATCGAGAACTTCTCCAGATTAGCGCAACCGTTGATGCTATTAACCCAGAAGGAGAGGAAGTTTGACTGGACAGAGAAGCAGGAGGAAGCTTTTCAGTCGTTGAAGGAAAATCTCTGCAGTGCACCTATTCTTTCCCTTCCTGAGGGAAGTGATGATTTCATTGTTTACTGTGATGCTTCACGTTTGGGTCTTGGATGCGTTTTAATGCAAAGAGACAAAGTGATAGCCTATGCATCCAGACAATTGAAAGTGCATGAGAAGAATTACACAACGCATGATTTGGAGCTTGGAGCTGTTGTGTTTGCTTTGAAGATCTGGAGACACTACTTGTATGGCACGAAGTATACGATTTACACGGACCATAAGAGCCTCCAACACATCCTCGATCAGAAGGAGCTCAATATGCGACAACGACGTTGGGTAGAGTTACTCAACAATTATGAATGTGATATCCGTTATCACCCAGGGAAAGCAAACATTGTTGCAGATGCGCTCAGCAGGAAGGAGCGGGAAAAGCCTCTACGTGTGCGTGCTTTGGGTTTGACCATACAAACGGGTTTGACCAATCGAATTCGTGATGCACAGCGGGAAGCTTTGAAAGATGATGATTTGAGATGTGAAGGTTTAAAGGGCTTAGAATGTAAGCTGATATCGAAAGCAGATGAAGTAATTTACTTCATGAACCGAGTCTGGGTTCCGCTTAAAGGTAACCTCCGTGAATTGGTTATGAACGAAGCTCATAAATCCAAGTATTCCATTCACCCAGGTTCTACCAAGAGGTATCAGGACATTAAGGAGTTTTACTGGTGGCCGAAGATGAAGAGAGACATTGCGGCTTACGTAAGTAAATGTCTGACATGCTCTAGGGTTAAGGCTGAGCACCAGAAGCCGTCTCGGCTTCTTCAGCAACCAGAGATTCCTTAGTGGAAATGGGAACATCTTACGGTGGACTTTATCACCAAGTTACCTCGTACGTCGCGTGGACATAATATGATTTGGGTAATTGTGGATCGATTGACAAACTCTGCTCATTTTCTGGCACTTAAGGAAATAGACAATACGGAGAAGATATCGCAGTTGTCCCTTAACAAGATTGTAGCCCGTCATGGAGTACCAGTGTCAATCATTTCGGATAGAGACGGACGATTTGACTCCCGATTTTGGCGATCTTTCCCGAAATCGCTGGGTTCTCGTTTGGATATGAGTACTACATATCATCCTTAAACGGATGGTCAGAGCGAAAGGACCATTCAGACATTAGAGGATATGCTGAGAGCGTGTGCAATTGATTTTGGTGGAAGTTGGGATACTCATTTGCCCTTGGCTGAGTTTTCTTACAACAATAGTTACCATGCCAGCATAAAAGCCGCTCCGTTTGAAGCCCTGTATGGAAGGAAGTGTCGATCACCGCTCTGTTGGGCTGAAGTCGGCGAGAAGCATTTGACCGGATCCGAGATTATTCAGGAGACCACGGACAAGGTTGTCCAGATCAAGAACTGGTTGAAGGCTGTCGCGGATCGACAGAAGAGTTATGCAGATAACTGAAGGAAACCGCTGGAGTTTCAAGTTGGTGATAGAGTTATGTTGAAGGTATTGCCATGGAAGGGCGTTGTGAGGTTTGGGAAAGGGGGAAAGTTGAGCCCGCGATATATAGGTCCTTTCGAAGTCATTTCTCGAGTTGGACCAGTCGTGTATAGGCTCAAGTTACCACAGGAGTTAAGTGGAGTCCATGACGTATTTCACGTCTCCAACCTGAAAAGGTGTCTGTCTGATGAGACACTAATTATACCCCCTGGAGAGGTTCGAGTGGATGATAAACTGAGTTTTATCAAAGAACCAGTGGAAGTTCTGGATCGGAAAACCCAGAAACTCAGGAGGAGTAAGATTGAGTTGGTCAAGGTCCGTTGGAATTCTAAGAGTGGAACCGAGTTCACCAGGGAGTGACAAGACCAAATGCAACAAAAATATCCTCATCTATTCCCACCGAGTGCGAAAACAAAACCTGTAAAGTAGAATTTCGGGGACGAAATTCCCTAAACAAGGGGAGACTATGACACCCGGCCTCTCAGGCCGTACCGGACAATAGTAATTTGTGTAGTAGACATGTAACATGACTATTTGTGACTGACTGTGATGTTAATATATGATATTTGATGTGTTGATAAATTTAGACACACATAAAAATGATGTTGGCAACTATAAAACTAACGCTTATCGCGTAACGTTTAAAATGCGAAACGAATGTCGGTGACCACCCGATCAGTGTTAAAATGCTAAACATATCCTGTTATGATTAGAATAATAATTTTAATCATATCCGTGTGGAGAAATAATTTTAAATGATAAGAAACTCTATTTTTCGAGTTTGAGCGCGTACCGCGCGATACTGCGCGAATTAAACAAAATACTGTCAACGCAGCCAGTCAAGGCAACTGGTAATTATTTCAGTAATAATTTTGAGTTATTATTTTTATAGAACAATGAAAATAATTTATAACACAGTAAAACGGGATCAAAGCGCTAGATAAAATACCCGGTATTCAGTAAAATACCTGTTTTTGAGCTAATATACATATAATATATGTATGTATAGATGGTGTGTGTGTGGAGAGTGAAAGGTGGCGGCCCTATGGCAGCCCACCTTTTTCAATCAATGCCAATCCTTGCCAAGTCTGTCTGGGAAATGAAGATTATCATTTTAAAACATTCTCTCACACACAACACTTCACATTTTCAAGATCAAAAACTCCTCTCTCTCTCTCTCTCTCATACAAGCTCCCGGCGGAACACCCCAAACCACATCAACATATCATTTTCGAAATCAAAATATAAAGAATCAAGTGCTAATCATGGTGATTCTAAGCTTGTAAGAGGGTTTGGGAGTGATTTCAAGCAAGTTTCAAGCTAAACCAAGTCTCATATCACCATCTTCTACCAAAAACCCATCTAAAATCTTGAAGGTATAATATATTTCATTAAACATTGTTCTTGATTCATATTGATAAATATATAGTAAAAGTTTCTCTTGATTCTTGAAATTTAAACATTAACTTGAAAATTTCAAACAAATGAGTTTTGAATAAAATAAAAATGGGTGTATGCATGTATATATATGTGTCCGTGAATGTGTGTGTGTACATGGATATGTTGTATTTTGAATTTTAATGAAAGAGCTGTTGATTTATTTGATTCCTTGAAAAGTATAATGCATGAGGGAACTTTTAAGTGTCATACAAGAATGTTCTAAAGTGAATTAGGGATTGAAAGTTATATATTAAAAAGTGAAATTTTGGAAGTATGTGTGTGTATATGTAATCCGTATATATGTATGTATATGTGTATGCATGTATGTTAAAGTTGATGTGTAATCATAAAAGTGAAATATTTGAGTACGAATGAACATGAATGATTGAAGGATTAAAAGTGTTATGTATGATATTTGATAGAATAAGATGTTAATGAGATTTTGATGTATTGAGATCATATTAGATGATAAAATTATGATATGAGCATACTAGATGCATATACTTAGACATGCATAATGAAATATGATCTTAAAAAGATGATTTGAGCATGATTTGATAAAAATCAATTTTGATCAGAATATAAACACTAAAATAAGAGTATTTTGAAGTGTTTAATGATATATAACTTTGTCATAATGTTTGCTACCTTTGCATGTTGTACTTGGTGCATTAAAAGTGGTAAAATACGTGAAATCGCATGATTTATGCGACTTAAATAAAAACTGCACTAATCTGATTTTAACCACTATTTAAATCAGTAACGTTTAACGCAAAACTATGCGTTAAAACGGTCACAAATCGGCTTTTTGGATGATTATTGTAAACTGATTTAGATCAGTAAATAAACTGATGTTTTTAGTTTAAAAATAAGTATTTTAACAAATTCTAAGTTTACTTGGTGTTTGGTTGGTCATACGTGACTTCTGACGCCCGAAAACGTTACCGAATCGCTAAAATACGCATTTTTCAATGTACGTTAGTGTGGGTAAAATTTTTGGTAAACTTTATGTGGCAAAATGTGTTAAATAATTTAAACATAAGAATATGATACTATGTTAATATTTAAACATAATGTTAGAAATCTAGCTTACACATGTATGCTTGTACGTTTTGTGCGGTAGAAACGGTAAAATTGCGTTAAATGTGTAACTTGTTTGTCGAGCATGAAATTTGGTACATATGAGATGTTTTATGTATATTTGCTTTAAAAATGACAAATAGATAAGTTAACAATTTCGCATGTTACGGTGTTAAATTATGTGAACGTTTATGTATATATATTACGACGCGCAAATCATAGATATATTGCGTATAATCAGGAGAGAGTTAACGAATTTACACAATAATGGTCACCAATAAAATCGTTCAAGTCGCAAAATCATAAAATATATATATGAATTCATGTATATATTAACGTGCCAACATAATCAAAAAATAACAATTTTTCGAGATAATCTCAAAGTTATGTGATAATTCTAAGAAACGGAGAAATTAAGGGTTTTGTGTTATGTATATTGATATAGAATCGTTCCTATTTTAGGACATGTTGAAAATCAATCTCTGGGATTGCGCTATTAAAAATACGCACCCAAAGGTGAGTGTCACTAAACCCCTCTTTTTACTGCTTTATATATATTTCGGGGGTAAAACACGCCAAAAAAGGGTTTAATAATGTTTTTTGAAATAAAACATACCTTTTGATATAAATTATATATTTTCATTGAAAATATATGGATTTTGGGAAACTATATATATATTTCGGGATGAAATGGCTTTGGAGAATAAATACGTTTCGGGTGGAAACGGGATTATGCACGGTGTTTGGGGGAAAAACGACCGTGTAAGTTGGTATGAATATTGCTTGGTCTCTAGAGAGTAAGTATCAGCATAGGCTTACGTTTCGTCGGGGATCTCAGGGGATTCGTACAACATCATGTATTAAATTGTCATATTAGTAGGATATATATATTGTACGTGAGGCAGACATCATACCGTTCTTCGAGAAAGAACCCTGCGCCCATGATGTCGTTTAATCATTAAGTAATGTACGTGAGGAATTGTTGGTAGATCTATCGGGTTGACAACCTCGTCGTCACCGGTCGCCCCGGGTCAAGTCAAGCGACGAATTTTGATTTTGTTTATTGTCTAGCATTGATTATCCCTACATGGTTAATATATAGTTTGTATCGTCTGGCTAACATACGAGTCTGAAAATTGATGCAATAATTTAATATACAAAACCTGGTTAGTAACAATATTGTCGGGTTTTTGAAACTGCGGCGGAAGGCCCACGGAATTTATTAAGGAAGTAAAATGGACTTTCTAAAAATTACATGGATGTCTTCAAATAAACACCTAAACAGAAAGTTTTCCTTATATTAAAATTTGTTTGTAAGTGAATATGTGAACTCACCTCCCTTTGTGTTGACACTTGATTTTTAACGTGTTCTACAGGTACTTGAGTTCGGCTTCGGGAAATCATGGCATATCTTGTGTTTGATGATGCATGTTGTTTTACTTAAATATGTTGGACAACTTTTAAACTATCTGGGACGTTTGTAATAAGATCCGCGAGGATCAAAACAACTTAACTTATGTGGTTATGTCGTGACTTTAAAATGTAATGGTTAATACTTATGTTTTAAAATATGTCAAAATGTCCAACAAATGAGTGCATTTTCCGACAATGTATAAATGGGCACCAACTTCCGTCACCACTACGTTTTATATTCTACTGTGACGTTTTTGGGGTGTGACATTTATGCTGGCAATGACTAATTAGTTTTCTAAATGGGTTGAAGCTGGAGCATTTGTTCAAGTTAGAGATCAAGAAGTAGTATCCTTCATAAAAAGGAATATCCTGACCAGGTTTGGGGTACCAACTGAGATAATTTGTGACAATGGTTCTTAGTTTATAAGTAAGAGGACCACTGACTTTTGCAAGAATTGGGGAATCAAAATGATCACATCCACTCCAGTGCATCCTCAAGCAAACGGACAGGCAGAATCCTCGAACAAGATAAATGTCAACAATTTGAAGAAAAGACTTGGAGCTAAGAAAGGAAGATGGGCGGAAGAATTACCCTTTGTTTTATGGGCTTATAGAACAACAATAAAGAGTGCAACTGGCCAAACCCCATTCTCCTTAGTATTTGGAGCAGAAGCAGTGATCCCAACAGAAATGGTGATAGAATCCTGAAGCTTTGTGCCAAGAATTAGACACTGTGGATGAGACAAGAGATGCAGCAAAGCTGAGGATTGCAGCATATCAACAGAGGATATCCAAAGCATATAATAAGAATATAAGGACTAGAAGATTCCAAGCTGGGGATTGGGTGCTAAGAAAGGCTTTTCAGAACACTACTAATCCTGCTGATAGAAAGTTAGCTCCAAAGTGGGAAGGACCATTGAGGTTGAATCGGAATCTGGGAAAAGAGCATACTGACTCAAGAATATGGAAGGGGATATGCTACCAAGATCCTGGAATGCTATACACTTAAAGCTCTATTTCAAGTGAGTTTAGAATTTAATTTCTAACTCAGGATGGTATGGATTCTATCTCTTTTAAATATGTTTGAATTTGTTTATTATTTTGAACCCAGTACTGACTTAAGCATCGGAGGGGTGTTAGCCAAGCTAACACCCACCTTAGTTCAAGATTATTCTGCAGGATATGCCTCAGGATATAGCTCCAGGATATATGCTCAAGATAAACCGAAAGATTAGAGGATTGGCCCCCTCTCTCACGATTAAGGGATCCTTATCCCTTCAAAGGTTTAAAGGCATTCACCTTTCTCACGAATTCGGTTTAAACACCCCGCCTGGAGCGCAAGTTATCCAGGGATAGTACAAGGTAGCGGGACCAGTTCATGTAAAAGTGGCTGACAATTTCGTTACTATTGGTTATATCCTGGATCCTCAAGGTATATGAGGATTGATCACCCTCTCTCACGAAAGGGTATTTTCATACTCTCTAAGGTTTAAAGGTTTTCACCTTTCTAAGTCATGGGGTTTATACACTCCCGCCTGTAGCGCATGAAAATCAAGGTTTATCCCCAGTATACTAAGGGTTTATCCCCATGATATTCAGGGTTCATCCCTAGAGAAACTAAAGTTCAAGAACAGGTTTTGAACAAAATATATCTATGTTTACATTTCTTATGTGCTGAACACAAGGGACATACGCCTTGATACAATTCAAAGGATGGGTTTGGATTTCTAAGTATGCACTGGGGACATTCATAAGATGAAAGATTGGAATTAACTCTATAAGAGTCTTTGGTATGATTTCTCCTTTTTATTTTTGAAATTTCCTCTAAGCAACTTAAGTTTTTCAGCAGTATCTTGACCAGGATATCTCTCAGGATATGTTCCCAAAATGTTTCCAAGAATGGTCAAAGAAAAATATTTTCAGAAGTAAAATTTATGCAATAAAATTGTAACAACAAAGATAAGGCCAAAAGAAAGTTATATTATTAACAAAGCAAAATTTTGTGCTTTTGGTTTCATCTCAAACTAAGATCCATCCACCAAAAGCACAATTAGTTTCTACTCATATGTACATAAAAGTTGAAGGTTTCATCTCAAACCGAGACCCATCCACCTCCAACTGTTATATTGTTCAAAATAAAGCATGCAGGAAATATAAATTGTTCAAGTGCAGGAAAAGTAAATTGTTTAGGGGTTACAGACCAACATTCAACTTTAAAAAAGTGGGCTCTGGCATAGGCATCAATATCCATCATCGCCCACTTGAATGCCCTCACACAGCGGCATCTCCACCAGCTTTCTCTGTCTTCTCAGATTTAGCATCCTGAGCAGCATCCTCTCCAGCATCCTCTCCAGCATCCGTCCCAGCATCCTTCTTCTCTTCAGCCTTGTCCGCCACCTCTGCTGACTTGGAAGTCTCACCGGCCCCGGATTTAGCAGGATATGGCACGGGCTTGCCTCCAAGCTCCTTCAGCTTTGCCACCCAAGAGTCGACTGGCCAGGATGGGCACTCAAGACCTGTCTCCCTGACCTCATAAGCCATTTTGATGCGAGCCTGTAGCAGGGAGACAACATCCGAATTTTTGATCCCTTCCCAAAAGGAGACCATGGCATGTTCATGTTCGACTTGACGGCTGCCAGCTTTACCTCGGCGTCCTGGGTGACCTTTTTTAGCTTATCCTCGTAGTGTCGGGACTTGCCTTCAACAATGGTGCCCTGATCAGCAACAGTGGTCTCAAGCTGCTTGATCCTGGCTTCTTGAAATTTGGCCGTACTACAGGCATCGGTGTAGAGGTGGAGCAGATGCTGGAGACCCTAAAAGTCAAAATTCAGGTATAAGATAAAACTTACTAATCAAGATATTCTATCAGGATATGTACGTAGGATATACTACCAGGATATTACCTTATTGAGGAAGGTTGTCATCGGCTACAAGGAGTCAGTAAAGCTGAGTTCTTCATAAGAGAACCCTTCAAAGCCTGGAGTGCTGACCTTGGAACCCTTCCTCTTCTTGGAAGTAGAAGCTCGAGTTCTTGGGTTAGGCTTAGGAGCCGGGACTGGTTTGGAGCTGGTGGTAGCAGGGGTTTCCTTCTTGACGTTGACTGGAGTGGGGTAGGTGTCGATTTCATCGAGGTCAAGAAGGATAGAAACTTTGCTGGAGTCTGCATACAGGGAGTAACTTTAAAACTCTTTTTTGAACTATATCAAATAAAAACATGTATGCAGGATATTGAGCAGGACCCTTACCAGACATGTTTGAACTAGAGGGTTGGCTTGAAGATGCTTGAAGTGGATTGAAACTCCTTTCAACTTCTGGAAGGAGCCTGATGGTATCGATTCTCTTCTTTGAGTCAGCTAGAGGAGGCGCAAGCTTTCTGAAATCAGCTGTATACAAGAAAGAGAAAAGAGATTCAGTTCAGAATATAAAACAGGATATAAGATAGGATGTGAGTCAGGATCATCCTAAAACCCTAAATCCTACCCTTTCTTAACCACTTCACCGGATAATCCGCTCCACCAAGGATTGAATCTCTTTTTACAAAGAAAAACTTGGATTTCCATTCCTCTTCATTCCTGGTGGCTCGGAGTATCAGTGGATCGCTGGAGGTAGAATAGAATAACAATCTACAAGAGACGTGGCATCTAAGCCGGTATGCTAAGGGGAGGTCATGAACAGAAAGATCAGGAATGTGCTTGTTCTTGATTTGATCAAGAACAAACAAAACTCGCCAAAGCATTGGCATTGTCTGACTAAAATAGATTTTTGTGATGTTGAAAAACTCGGTGATAAAGTCAGGAAATGGGAATTGTAGCCCTAAGGTAAAAGGAAAAGCATTAAAACACAGCCACTCATCGGAAACCATGTCCGATCGGATTTCCCGATCGAACGGCCGTAACACCGTCCCTTTCGGAAAGATGCCAGAGGTTTTGAGAGCTGACCGATGAGCGCTGTCAAAGGAGCATATTTCTTTCTCCAGATCTTGGAGAATATTCTGGTGAATAAACGAGGGGGCATAGTCGCCGGAGCTAGATTTGGTTTGTCTCGCCATATGATCGCCGGAATGTTGTGCTGAATAGAGAGAAGAAGATGAAGGTGAAAGAAGGGATTTTACCTTTTTGCTCTTCTGTGAAGGTTAAATGAAGATAGGGGTGAGAAGTTATAGGGAGGTAATGAGTGAATTCAGTCTGAGCAGTTACACGCGGTCAAATCAGGGGTCTTATCTCTTAATTGCCTCGTTTATCGTGAAAAATGTAACCGTTAGTCTCAGGATCCTTAACGGTAACATTTTTGGGGACAATTGTTATGGGTGAAATTCTGAGCCCATATCCTGGATAATATCTTGAATTATATCTTGACTATATGATAAATGTTCATACTCAGGGTGCTGACTCAGGATATTGGTAACATCCTAGCATGGTATCCTAAGGATTACTAACGGATTATGTGTAGGAGTACGAGTTCAAGGTTGCAACGTTCGTGAAGACCTCTTCCCCTGAAGACTCGGTCCAAGTTTTTCGAAGAAAGACGTTGAGGACGCTTTACTTGGTCTCCAACGTTAACTAGGGAATATTCGCTGGCATCCCCCATTTGTAGGAGATTTTGTTTTCATTTCTTAGCTATAAATAGACGGATAAATCAGATCGAATAGGAGATCACACTCACTACTCTCGAACTCTTCTACTCATTCTCTCGCAACTCTCACTTTCTGAAAGCATTGTAACACTTAGTAGCGATCTGGTCAATATCCTGCACTGTATCCTGACATTTGAAGTAATAAGAAGAACAAGGCAGCTGCGATTGTCAGCTCCCGAGGTTTTGTGCCGGCGATCTAGATTTATCAAGGGCTTTCCTCGTACATCTCGTGTCACCTTTTACTTTTTGCTCATTGTTTGATCATAGATATAGCTCGATATCCTGAGCTATATCTTGAACACTGTCTTTTGCAAACAACCAAATCAACATATTTTTTACAAACACTGCTAGCACACTACCTCACACAACTAATTTGATCACTTAATTGCTTCGGTAATTTTTTACCAAAACAAATGGTATAGAGGAAAATATGGCGTTTGGGGTTTTGATGTGGATTTTACTAGGTCTGAGAGGATGTTTATATAGGAAGTTTTTTGCGCGTATTTTAGGCGCGATTTTTATTATAGTAAATGCTGGTAATTAAGTTCCGTCGTTTCAGTACTGTTTGTTCAGCTTTATGGGTTAAAAACAAAGTTTGGCGTTTTATATCTAATGGCGTTTAGATTAGGATGAAGTATGCTATGTGTGTTAAGGCGGGATTTTAATAGCGTTTTATTCGTGAGTTTGACGTTTTGTGTAGAGAAGTCAAAAGACCCTTTTACCCTTAATGAAGCGCGCCACACTAATAAAAGTGATGTTATTTACGAAAACGCCACCGCGTCATCTACTCCATAGATTGTTTTGATCTGGCGATCCATAAGCGTTCTCTCCATTCTCACATTTTCCACCGTTTTCTCTAAATCCTGACCCTATATATATATATCAATCTGGAATAATATGCTTGCTATCACAATGATTTCGAATTAATTACCAAACTAATTCACTGACCTAAAAAGAATGACTAGCGAAGTCACAATCACACAAACATCAGGTTATGTATTTGATAACCATTTAGAGGATCATCGATTTAAAACACTAAATGTTATCATTTTGGATATATATATATCCTTTATTCATTCCATCATATTT
The DNA here is from genome assembly GCA_030545235.1 of Helianthus tuberosus. NCBI lineage: Eukaryota > Viridiplantae > Streptophyta > Magnoliopsida > Asterales > Asteraceae > Helianthus > Helianthus tuberosus. The sequence goes on along the minus strand of CM060357.1, from coordinate 126,844,497 downwards.
AGGGATTCACACCGTAATTTGGGTGGTAAATAGTTAATTACCCTTAAGAGCAAACATTACATGTTTAATTTACATTTCACATCATCAATACTCGATGTAGTCTAACTGGTCATGCCAAATAATTATATAATTATAATCCATAACTTTCTGGTTTTTAATCATATATGTATTACTTGCACGTATGTAATACAAAATGTCAAATACGAGAGCATGTATTATAACTTCAAAGTTCAAATTATCATCTTATATAATCACTTCTTAGTTTGCCACTTTTTGGTAGTCTAACTCATTATAAACATGACCATCATGAAAATTCTAAATGGTCTATCTCAACCTTAAAATTTTCTCAATTATGTCTATGATCACTACCTTTACAATTATCAATATGTAATCACATTCACTTCAAGGAATGAGATAGAATCTGCAAACTTTTATAGATTTTCATTCTTTACTCAGTCACACATGTATGAAATCATTTCAAACTATTCATACCCTCTTAATCATATTACTACTTCAGTAGCATATCCTCAAGTGTCACGATTTATCTAGTTTTCCTTATAAACAATCTTCTCACAACATAATATAGATTGAAAAGTAATTACATGATCAAATCATGTACAATTTATCGGTATTAAATCTTAAGGCCTTCTACAAACTGATAATGATATTTAGGGAGTATAACACTTCAGGTGTCATATCAAAGGATATTTACTGTCTTTCATGATAGAATAATTAACCACAACTTCGTAAATAAATGATTGCATATAAAAGATATATAAATGCAGAAGTGATAATATACACAATATTAAATTATGCAATACATAATGTATTAACATGTCACTATATAAGACAAGTTATCATAAGAGCTCCATGAAAAAGATATTCTTTTCATCAATAATAAGTTAACACGACTAGTATAACCAAGCATATATATTTGTCACTTTGAAACTTATACAAAAGCCACTTTTAAGTTCTCAACATTTAATAATTTATTTACAAATATTCATTTGTCACATAGCTAGTTTATAGGCAACTAAAATATGTTTACAGTGACTTTGATAGTTGTATAGTAAACCATAAATCAAAACTACTCATTCAACTAAACAAAATTTACATGGAAGCTCATTAGTGGCTAGGCAGAAATAGTTAGGGATAATATTCAGGCAAACTAAAAACTAAACAAAATAACTAAACTACCATTCATTTTATATTATTCGACAACTTTTAATCGCTTTTTTCTTTACCTTTTTTTCTTCTTACTCGATTAACACTTTTCGGAAAATTAAAGTTCCCCTGTTTTATTCGTAAACAAATTTCAAAACTACTAACCATGTATCTTGATCATACTAACTTATTCCATTCAATTAAATTCACTCAAACGAATACACTTATATACGATCAAGACAATGATAGCAATAACAATAATTACATGGTTAGTATAAGTATGATTAGAAAAAGTCGCCACCATTTAAAACATTATCTTGGGAACAAATTTGTCTATAGGTAACAGTGCATCACAAATAAGCTATCTAATATTGTATGAATTCACCTATCACGGTTGTGACACCCATGACGAAACTAGGTACACCCTAAACGATCCAACACTGTAAAGCACACTTAACACTTTAAATGCGGGAAAACCCTAAAAACATGTGTGATTTATATGCTTGATTAAATGATATCTGTTATGTCTCCGAGGAATCCGAGAACACGTTATAAGTGACATGACACTAATTAGGGCCCATGGTGTGAAGTCGGTGTCCTTAGACTTTAAACACGTGTTAAACCGGAGCTTTCCGTTTAACAGCGCACTAAACCTTTGACGTTGATTATTAGGTTATCTGTAGCATTATTTAAGATTCTGAGTTCCAGGAACATCTTAATTTTGTGCCATAGACTGTGACATAAGGTTTGAAGCCAGTCAGAGATCGGGCACGCAAATCGAAGCAGCTGCCCGGTTAGGGAACCGCCATCGTTTCAAGCATAACATAAGGCAATCAAACGTGCAAGGAACGATCGATCAAGCTTAAAAACACTTAAACCACTCTAATACGAGTCTTTTATGATTAAAACGTAACTGGGTTCGGATTTCAAGACGGTTATGCATGATTTTTAAAACCGAGTCTTTTAACACTAATTACGCGTGAAACGGAGTCTGTCACGCAAATCGAGAACACGCGTGGGACCCGCAGACGAACCTAAATACTCAACGGAGGATAAACATCATCTTTTATCGCGTTAAACGGAGCAAGAGGTGGCCCTAAGGGGGCCCACCCCAAACCGCCACCACCCCCCTCCATATATATCTACAATTTTCATTTTTTTTCTTTTAATTCTCACACAAAAACCCTTCAAAATTCTACTTCTTCTTCGAAAAACCCATCTAATCTAACAAGAACAAGCCTCAAATTAAAGGTATTAGCCTTATTTCTTATAGTTTTAACCATGATTTCTTGATTATACATGATTTACAACCTAAAAAAAAAACCCTTTTTAATCCATGAATTTTGAAGGTTTTAAACAAGTCTAGGGGCTGAATAAGAACACCATGGGAGTTCCCTGGTGTTATATGGCAGCCATGGTTACAAATCTTTGGGGTTTGATACCCGAATCAACACCTATTCGACAAAAATCGCATAACTATTCGATTAACCGAAAAACAATGAATCAAAGCTTGATTGATCTAAGTTATAGCATATTTGGATTGTACTTGATGTGTAGGTACTAAATATAGCCCACACATACTTCTGGACTCATAAGGAACGCTCGGAATCGAAGGAATTGCTAGGTATATGACCCGAAACTCGAATCTAGACTAGGCAGAATTTTGTTTTAGCTATAACTTGGTCCGTGATATTTGGATTGATCTGAAACTTGGTGTGGTGATGAAGGGTAGTGTCAGGAAGGTCCACGTAGAATTTTGACTGTTTTAAAAAAAGAATTCTGGAAAAAATACCAAACGGTTTCAATAAATCACCAAATTTTACAGGGACACTAAGGAACATATGAGGAATGTTCAGGGAAAATTCGGAGTCCATTGGTTGAGTTTTGATTTGGGTTAAAAATCAGCATTTTTACGAATTTTCGGTAGCCTGAAACGCACCAAAACGAAATCGGAAAAATCTTAAAATTTTTGGAGATGTTTCTGGAAACATAAGGGATGTCCAGGAATTGTTTGGGAATTTTTGGATCATTGATGGTAATTAATATTAATTATGTGGTTAAATATGGTTTTATAAATAATTTATTTAGACAGGTTGTTGGATCATTTGCACGACCAAACGAGTCGATCAGAAGAGTTTTTGCTCAATACGAAAGGCGGAAACAGACGTATCGAGTTGATTCAGCTTACAAATTACTTTAAACTGTCTTTAGATTGATATAACAACTTTTTACAGCGAGTCGACACTTCGGCAGCACTTCGGCTCTCAAACCGGAATGTAATTTCGTTACAAATGACACAGACCAGGCAACTATATATAGGCTGAGTAATTTCGCATGAACCTGCTCAAGCGAAATAACAAAGTGTTATTTCGTGCGAAATTAACCTTTTTTTCATTTTCCTCGTATAACGTGCCCTGATCTATACAATCTAGTACAAGACTCGATACAAGACGAAATCGACATACGCATGCACCAACAGACTCCCCCTCGAATGTTGACGAGTCTTCAGTGTCGAGTCTTCAACATCTTTAGTCTTTATCAGTCTTCCTGCTCTTTCTGAAGTATCTGACAATGTAAAGCATCCTCAATCTCTGTCTCTTCTCTTTCTTTCTTCCAGAATTACAATCTGGCTCTTATCTCACTCTAATTCTCTTGATCAGATCTCTTGATTCCTTAAGTTCATCAGCATCAGCAATTTGCGTGATCTTCAAGATCTGAATCTGGCTCTATACAACATCAGACTCCCCCTTAAGTTGTGCTTGGGATCGCAGTCTGACTTCCACTGGTTCAAGATCGTGACCTGGCTCACATCCTGCTCAGGATCAAAAACCTGGCTAACCTACACATTCTTAACCCAGATATAAATTTCACCGATTTAAAATTTTGACAAATTTATTCTCTACTTACCACTTGCAGATATTAATCAAATAATGATTTTACAATGAAAATTTCTGATGAACCACTTGTAGGAAAACCATTTTCCTTTTCAAACACTTTTTCAACTCAAACATTTCAAATACACTTTCACAAACCTTTTGTCCGTCATGTCTAGCACTTGGAATTTTGAAAATCAGCTCTCCAACACCAGTTGTCGAAAATCTTTTTGAATTTTTCAAAATTTTATGCTAAAACACGCTGAAATCTTTTTTGGATTTTTTAACTAGAATGAAATGCAGTAAAGAAATATTTACAAACAATATTTTTGTGAGTTTGTGTAAGAGGATCATATCAGTTTTTGAGACAAACCACCAACACCGTTGAGCTTTAAACATTTTCAGTTCTAAGCGATTCACTTAGATTGTCAGTATACTGATCCACTTAAATTCTCACACAAAATTCAACTGTTTCGAGATACGAGATTAATGTTTTAAGTATTTAAACTCATTCGCGTGTCCCACCTCAGAATATACTCCTGTATCCAGATCCCAATATTTAGTCTTACAGGTGAGTATACCTAGATGATATCTGTAAAGGGTAAAATGCGAGGGCCATGAGAGCTCAGGCTATTGCTTCCGCAAAATCAGAGAGATGATGGCTTCGACTTAAGGTGTGTTCCCTTTAGAGAATCTTTTTTTTCAACAGCACATGATTAGCATTTTGCAATGTTTCATCATTTTTTGTACTGAGGGCGGTGCTATATTTCAAGCAAGCGAAAAGTATTATACGGGGACTAGGCCATTGCTTCCACAAAATCAGAAGTCCCGGTATAATACCCCAGATATCACTGAGTATAAAGACCTAGTATCTCAGAAAGAGGGACCTTTCAAACAAGATTTCGGGGGTTACCCATATATCCGAGAGATGTTCCCCACGATATAAGTAAGTTTGAAATTTAGGTTTATATCTCGTCACAATCTACTAAATGTGTAAAAACCTACTGGCACATCATCAGTGAGACTGTTTATCACATTTTGACTTTCCAATTCTTTAGCATGCTGTGATAGTCCACTGATGTACTATCATTTCCTCTTTTCACAACAAAACTCTTTTTTATTTTATCATGTTTTTGGCTTTTTCAAATTTTCAAATGTTTTTGGATTTTCTGAAATTTCTTACTCCCCCTAAAATTCAAAATCATTTAAAGAAACTTTGAAAACAAACTGTACAAGTAAAGTGACAACTGTTGCGAATTGCTTCAAATCGCCATCCACTTGGCATAAACAATCAGAACTCCCCCTGACAACAACCTATTTTCCCATTATGATTTCAAAACACTTAAGTTTGTTTTAATCAAATGGTTTTCCCTAAAAATTAGTTTTGTTGATTTCATAAAACCACTTGCAGGTTAGGATTAGTTCATCACTTTGTTCTTTCAATCACTTGAAAAATGTAACAGTTTTAATTCAAACACCAAATATCAGTTGTAGAAAATCAAGTACAACTTAATGTCCTTGATTTACCACTTGTATGTTAAAACCCTTATTCAACCACTTGTAAGTCGAAATCACTTTCTTGAATTTCTCAAGAAAAATGCCGATACCTTCTTCACACTTACCAACCTGGAAGCTCCGACAAGTCAGATTTTTTTTACATATGAAAAACAGACATCCAAGCCTGACCAAACTTGGATGTTTCCTCCTCAACTTCACTTGGGTTATAAGTAGCCTTCTTTGATTCATAAAACTCTTTAACCCCTATTACCTTCCCATCGATCATTTTCCCAAAAATCTTTTTCACATTTCCATTAAAAACTTTTTCGACATCAAATTCTTTCTTCTCAGAATAGAATTGATTCGAGATCTCAACTTTTCCAACTTTTGGTTTAAAATTTCCAGCCCTCAATGGTGGAAAGTTACCATCATCCATTGGAGGAACTCAATTTTCTTCCTTTTTAACAACATGTGGCTCCTCTAACTTTGTGGAATCAGATTCATCGCCAGATTTCACATCAGATTTCTTAACAACCCATTTCTGGTTGTCAAGATTTACTCTTCTTTTGTAAAATCTTTTCGAACATTCACCAACTTCATATGTTGAATTTTTAAAAACTTTGAACTTTTCAATTGGTGGTTCTTTTTTCTCAACAATCTTTTCTTTCAGTTTAGAAACAACTTCCTGTTTTGTACTGGTAGCCATTGGACAGTTCCAGGCTATGTGACCAACTTCCTGACATCGATAACAGGTTCTTGTCTCTTTTCTCTGATAGGCTCCATTCTTCTCAAACTTTTGTTTTTCAGCAAAGAACTATTTGTTTGATTGCTTCCAGAATGAACTCTTTTCTTCTTCCACAGAACTTGCTCCTGAAACAAACACAATTTTTTATTTATAAGTTTTCTTATTTTTATGATTTTTCGGTGGAATAAATCCTAATCCCTTTCTTTTGAAATTACCGTTATGGTTTGGTTTCTTTTGAAAACCAGAACCAGAACTGTAACCCTTTTTCTTGTTTAACCTTTGTTGAACTCTTGATGTGTAAGTTTTAGGTTTTTCAGAAAGATTTATATCTTTTATTTCAGAAATATTAATTTCTGTTAGTTTGAAAACCTTTTTTATCATTTCAGTTTTAACACCTCTTATTGGAAATTTCTCATTAGAATATAATTTGTCTGAATCATTCAAAGTATATGCCACTTTGAATGGTTCATCATTCAAATTACATTTTAATAACAGAAATTCTTTATTGTAAACCCTTTTAACTGACGACTTTTGACTGTCAACTGATGAACTCGAACTCTTGGATTCGGACTTTGAGTCTGATTCCTCATCTTTATCCAACACCTGATCGACCACTTTCTTTATTAACTCAGACTCATGATCAGTGTCAGACGATGTAAATGTGACATCAATATTTTCTGGTAAATCGTCGGTTGTTTCGGACTTTAACTTTATATTGACTGCCTTTTTTACTTGCTCCTCATTTGGTTTTCTGAGAGCATATCCTTCCCAAATCGGAGGCGGACACTTATTATACTTTACACTTTGTTTCTTACCAGTATCCTTTTCTTCAGTCTTCTTATCTTGAAAAGCTTCCATACCTGCAACAGTTGGATAAATTCTATCAATCAAATAATCAGAACTAATATAACTTTGCAGTAAACGTCTGATTCTTTCATTCTCTATTTTTTCTGTCTCCAACTCTTGCTTCAACTTAGCACATTCTTCAATGTAATGATTAATGGCCTTCTGCTTAGTCATCATCACCGCATTCATCATGGTTAACGCATCTTCTCTTTCAGAATTAGTCTTTTGTAGACCAGTTACTGTTTTGTTCAGCACATCATACGATTCTTTCACATAGTTGAGATTGAAGAATAAATTTTCTTTCATCTTATCTTGCTCACTCAACTTCTCCTCTTTCTCTTCACACTGCTTGCATGACTCCAAACACTTGAAGCATGGTTTGATAACTTCCACAATTTTTTCAACTTCTATAATCTTTTCAACTTCGACACAATCTTCTCAACTTCAACCACTTTCCCAGCTTCAAAAACCTTTTTAGCTTCAACCACTTTCTCAACTTCAACTGCCTGCTCAGTAGCTTTATCCTCTTCACTTTGTTAAAAAATTTCTTCCTGAACAACACTCTCACTTTTCACCTTTTTCTTTTCTTTTGCTGCTTGTTTCTCCTTCAGCTTCTCCACTCTATCTGCAAAAATAAAATTGAAAACTTTCAGAAGATAAATGATTTTTTGCAATATTAATATGCATTTCTTCCTCATCATCACTTTCATCATTTGATGATTGATCAAACACTTGTGTCTGTTCTGAACTATCATCTGAAGAAACAAACTCTTCATCTTGACTTTTCTCATCACTGGCAAATGCTTTCATCCATTCTGTCATCAAATCAGGCTCTTGAACTATTTGTGCAATGAGAGCTGCTACTTTTAAATCAGGTGGAATGTATTTGTCCCAACTGAAACCTTCTGCAACTTTTTCATCATCTTGATCAATTATGCCATAATAAGCTTTCTTATTTGCATCTTCGATCATTTTAGCATGAGCAGTTTGTGGTTCCTTTTGTTGATACGGTTGATGAGCAACTTGTTGATAAATGGCTTTCCGATAGTAATCATCTTTTGCAAACGGATTCTATGCTCCACTTGCTTCTCGATTTTTACATTCTCTCTTGAAATGTCCTTTCTCCCTGCATCGAAAACAAGTAACTTTAGATTTATCAAAACCCAAAGTAGATACATTTGCATCCAGGAAATCATTTCCTCCTGTAATTATTTTTAATTTTTCAGCTCTTCTCAAAACACTCGCTAAACACCACTTAATATCCATTAGCTCCGTTTCTTTAGCATCGATCTGATCGTAATCCTCTTTTGTCAACATAGGATTTCCGATCCTTCCTGCAACCAATCCTTCATATGATTCTAACAATGTAGCAAGTAGTGACATGTGGCTTTTAGCAACCTCTTCAGAGAAATTTTGACCTTTCTGAAGATGCAACGCAATGTTGCAAAGTAAAACTTAACCATTACTGCTGTTTGAACTTTGAAACTGATGACTTGATGTAGATTCTTTCGGATTAACACTTGGATATGATGAAAATCCACTACTGCTGCTTGGACTTTGATTGACTGATCCAGATGAGTTTTCTGCACTAAAAGCAGTTTGGATTTTCGGACTTGTTTCGACATTCTGAACACTCCCTTTGTAGTACATCTTAACATGTTGTGCACTCGGATTGTTCATTCTTGCAATCTTCTGTTGCTCATGATCTTGTCCTTCAATCTTTTCAATGAACTGGGAAATTGTCAATCCATCATATTCTCCGGTATTCTTCAAGATCATCAAAAATGTACCCCAATCTTTCTGAGGCAAAGCATCTCCTAATTTGTCAACCCATTCCTCACGATCTTTGTAGATGCTTAACAATGACATTGATTGTACTAAGTGACAATATCTTTCGATCAATTTCTTAGTATCTTCTCCCGGTAAACTTGAAAATAAATCAAATTCTTTCTTTAACAATGCCTTTTTACTCTTGATCATTTTCTCACTTCCTTCAAACTTGATACGAAGTGCTTCCCAAATTGAACGTGAAGTCTTATCATGTTGAAGTAATACGAATATGTCTTCTTTTATAGCTTGCTGTAACAAACTGATCATCATCTTTTCTGCTTTGTACATGTCTCATTCTTTATCCGTAAATTCAAAAATTTTCTTTTCAACTCCCAAGTCTGTACGTGGTAGTACTTACTTTTTCTCAACACACTCCTAAGACCTCAAATGATTAGCTTGAACCCAGTTTTCAAACCGATCTTTCCAACCATAATACTCCTCAATGCCCATTAGCTTTGGGGGTTTTTGTAAAGTTCCAATTTCATTTTCCATGTTCATGTTCTGAGCAATGGCAGTAGGAGTAGTCGGGGCAGTAGGAAATGCGTTATAAAACTCTTCTTCCATGATTCGGTAAATTTTTCACAAAACAGTCACATTCAAACGAAATAACAACTCAAGCGAAATTATATTATCAAGCGAAATGACCAACTGATGCGAAATCACCTGCAAGACAACTTCAAACGAAATACCAACTCACACGAAATAGATAATTTCGTGCGAAATTACCAAATGAAATCCAGTTTCAAGCGAAATAATCTAATTTCGTACGAAATACCACCCTTTCAAACGAAATTCTCAAACGAAATATCAAATTGGTGCGAAATAAGTAATTTCGTGTGGAGCTACTCAAGTGAAATAAGCCTTATTTCGTGTGAAATACCGCTGATGTCATCATCTCGAGCTGTTTTTGTCAAAATTGATATGGTTTTAGTCCAATTTTAGGTCTGAAACGGCTTTGTTAAAACACTTTTTCGCATGTAATGTGTGAAACTCAAAGCATTTTGAACGTGAAAACTTGTTAATTTTGAAAAGAAGGTGTAGAAAACAGAAATTTTGAGCTAAATCAGTAAGAACTCTTCCTCCTGAGCTCTGATACCACTTGTAGGATCGTTTGCACGACCAAACGAGTCGATCAGAAGAGTTTTTGCTCAATACGAAAGGAGGAAACAGACGTATCGAGTTGATTCAGCTTACAAATTACTTTAAACTGTCTTTAGATTGATATAAAAACTTTTTACAGCGAGTCGACACTTCGGCAGCACTTCGGCTCTCAAACCGGAATGTAATTTCGTTACAAATGACACAGACCAGGCAACTATATATAGGCTGAGTAATTTCGCATGAACCTGCTCAAGCGAAATCACATTTCACACGAAATAGTTATTTTGTGCGAAATTACCAAGCGAAATAACAAAGTGTTATTTCGTGCGAAATTAACCTTTTTTCATTTTCCTCGTATAGCGTGCCCTGATCTATACAATCTAGTACAAGACTCGATACAAGACGAAATCGACAGACGCATGCACCAACACAAGTAAAATGCCAAAATAAATTCCCAGAAAATTTTCCCATATTCTACAGATTTTTACTGAGTTATATAAAAATTTTCAGAATTTTATTCAAATTATGGATAAAATGGGAATTTTTGGGATTTAAAATGGATTATTTTAAATCAATTTCAGCAGCTTACCGGGTAACGAACCTGCCGGAATTGGGAACTGACCCAACCCGACAAATACTATGATTGAAACACGAGGAGTATTCTAGGAGATTACAGGGCGGATTGGACACTCGGGGTGTGACCAATACCAATTCGGGAAATCCACGACGGTGGAAACGGAAACTCAAAATTGGGCAACCTTGACTCCCCAAACACCCAAACCCCCTTAATGAAAAGTTAATCATTCTTAAATAACAACGTGTTGGCACTATTGGTATTCCCGTACCATTATCCGAACATGTTAAACTACTGACATTGGCTGGCAAGCGAACCGGTGCCCGGAAGCCAAACTGAAAACTAATACTACCCTGACCTCCATCACCATACCAGTATCATATAGGCTCAATCTGGAGTGAAAACTCCTGTCAGAATCCAAGTTATACCTGTTACCGACTTAGATACTGACGTGAGCCCATATTTGCATACGTGATTCTGGAAGTTGACTCTGTTGCTTGTTTACATCATGTGTGAAACTACGACTTACACTGTGAGTTCCCTTCCCCCACTTTTAAACTGTTTTCCTGTTTTCTGGGGTGAATTGCATGTTACAAACTGTGTTAATTGCTTAAACTGTATGATGTGAATCATCTAACACACGATGTTAGCCCCGATACAAGTGATTAACGTAAGCCGTGGGCAGTGGATAGTACTTTTGGTCTGACAAACCCAGTTGTCGCCGGACATGTGCGGCCGGCAGCCAGGCAACTGCACGCGTTCAACCAGGTTATGCTGTTAGACATAACTACCCGAGGGCATTGAACTTCATGAGATGCAGGTGGTGCGAGTATGTGTCTGTGTGACACGATACGATTAAAACTGTCTAGGTTTCACTTGTGACACTCGTGTAATTCCATCTATGAACCGTAATATGTGCAATTAACCATGTTGATACATTTTGGAATAAAACAGCCAAACCAGTGGAACTCACTAGCAGCGTTTGGCTGACCTTTTTAAAACTAACATGCATTTTAGGTAAAATGAAACATGAGTGAACATGTGCGTTTGGAAGGATCTAGTAGGCGGACGTAGAATAATAAAAGCTATAATGGCTTGTAATACCGCTCTTAATATATGGCTTGTAATATGATAGTTCTAAGACGTTGTAACCGATGCTCCTGTTTTATGTAATGTAATGTTTTTAAATTATGAGGAGTGCCATGTGTCTGCCGCACCCCGCAATTGTCTTCCGCTGCGAGTCGGGGTGTGACAAAAGATGGTATTAGAGCCATCGGTTATAGCGAATTAAGTATCCCTAAGAGAACCTAGACTATAATCCTGAGTTAACTCCTCACCCTAAGATCTTCTAGAGCCGGAGTGGCGTGGCTACTACTGGGGTGGTCTTGTTGGGCAAATAAATTATTGTGGTCCGGAACACAATAATTTATCTGCTGGTACTTGAGCATTCCGGAAAGGTTACGGAGAGAGAAGAGAGAATTGAGATGCCATGCTAACGTAACAGTGGTGGAAAATTTTTCAAAACTAAAATTAAAGTTGTGTGCAATATGTACTTATGAGTACTTCTATGGATTGTTTATTTTCGGCTATGTCAGTCGATAGAAGTGGTGTTAGATGTCGTTTTCCTTTACAGGTACTATGTCGAGTCATTCGAGTCGCCAAACGACTTCTCATATGGAGACCGATCCTGAGGAGGATCCACAGATGCCTCTGTTGCCCCAGGGCTACTCGCCAGATGAGTCCGGGTACTGTTGTGCTGTTTATCCCCCTAGACCCCCTACTAGGCGCGTGGGGGAGGCCTCGAACGCCTACCGTTCCCCATCTCACCACCTGATTAGCTCCTCGGAGCATAGTAGTACCCCGGATGTCGTTACCCCGGTAGGACCTATTCCTAGGAGCCCTACTCCCGCCATGGGGCATTGGGAGTGGGGGTCGGTAGGCCCTAGGTTACCTACACCCGAGACTCCCCCCGACCCTTACACCCCCTCCTCACCTAGTTCTCAGGAGGTACCCCTTGTCCGCCTCTGACAGCCAGCTCGTCGGAGGGTACCTGTCCCTAGGCCTGTCTTTACCCCACCTATTCCCCCTGTTCGCTTGACACCCACACCCATAGGGAACCAGCAGCACTTTACTGCTCGTTTTCTTACCCCACCTAGGGAGGACCCTTACCTTTATCACACTTATGAGCATGGTGGCCCTTCCCAGCCATTCAGGGAACCTTCCCCACCTGTTTGGGGCATACCAGTTCCTCCTTAGGAGGTGCCTGCTCCCATCACTGAGAGCAGCCTGATGGGGTTCCTGTTTGAGCAGATTTCGTTATTGAGGATGGCACGCGATGAGGATGAGCAGCAATGGAGGTCTATGGGAGATTACTTGACCATCTTGCAGCAGGCGATCATTGCCTTATAGCAGGGTATGGGATACGTCCATCATGAGCAGGATCATTTTCGAGCTTTAGTGTATGGATGTATTGGCACTATTATAGGTTTGGTAGCAGGTTTTGCAGGGTTGACGTGTTGGATGTGGCGTTCCTAGTATGATTTTCTTTCTAGTATAGATAGAGATAATGTACCTTTTGTACATCCTACCAAGCACTGGGCTATGCCTAGGTCGAGGTAGGGATGTAGCCGTAGTATTTTCGACTCTCGTATTTTGTGTCGGGTGGTATGACGCATGTATATCACTTTAGTGACCAGTTTTAACCGCACATTTAAGCACTGACCCTTTTTGGTTAAGTCTTTGTGCAAATTTTGATGATTGTATGACGATGATATTATATATATACGTGACGATGCTTTTGACTATATGTGTCGTGGATCTATGGATGTGATGAGATTATGTGATGTGTAATGGAATTGTGTGGTATGTGGTAACTGGAAATGTGATAGGTGATGATTAACTATGTGATATTAATACATACATATCTATTGTTTATAATAGAATGGCCCCGAAATGTGTACCTCAAATGACAGAGGCAGAAATTGCCCAACTGGTAGCACAACAACTTCAAGCCGTTATTTCCACTATCGTGGCGCAGGTTAACGCCGGCATCAATGCGAACCCGCAACCGAACCCACGACCAAGGCCGGGAGATCCGAACAATAATTAAAACAATGTTAGGCCAGTTTGCACGTATAAACACTTTATGGAGTGCAAACCAATGGAGTTTAATGGAACTGAAGGACCGAACGGGTTGGTGAAATGGATCGAGAAGTTGGAATCGGTCCTTAACATATGTAATTGTCTGGGAGACTGTGCGGTAAAGTATACAACTTGTACTTTTACACATCACGCTTTGAACTGGTGGAATGCTATTGTGCAATCTCGCGGGCAGGACGCGATTAATGCTATGACTTGGGATGATTTAAAGATACTAATGAGAGAAACATTCTGCCCAGCTCACGAGATTCAGAAGCTAGAACACGAATTTTTGAACCTGCAAATGCAAGGTGCGGACCATGCAGGTTACACTAACCGTTTCAATGAACTGGCACGCATACTTCCAGATATGGTTCGACCGGAGTCCAAGAGGATCGAGAGGTATATCTGGGGACTGGCCCCAAAAGTGAGAAGCATCATTAATTCGGTGGAGTACCTGACCATGCACGGAGTGGTAGCTAGGTCGGGCACGTTTACGTACGACATGGTTAGACCCAAGATTTTGACAATGCCGGGAGAGCCGGCAAGAAATAAGCGAGAGGCCCCGGAAAGTAGTCGAGCGGGGGTAGTTATACTGAAGAGGGGGAGAGCCACTAGTCAAAGCTACGCCATGACTACACCAACGGGAAACTCTGGTGGCTATAAAGGAACGGCCCCAAAGTACAACAAGTGCGCTTTTCACCATGTGGGTGCGTGCCGAGCAGTGAAATGCTCAAAATGTCATAGAGCTGGGCATTATGCCTAAAACTTTAGAGCATCCATGGAACCGAATCCCAAAGCAACTCGTTTTCAACCTCCAAGGCCTCAGCCTCTTCAGTAACGACCCCAACTACCGGCACAACAGATTACCTACCCCCATGCGTGCTATGGATGTGGCAGCACGGACCACTTCCAAAGAAACTGTCCCAAGCTTGCTCAGCAGTCAGAAGGAAGAGATACGCAGGGCCAAGCTTCCACCTCAAATGCAGCGCGAGGCCGTGCCTTTATACTTGGGTCTGGTGACGCACACCAAGATCCAAATGTGGTCTCAGGTACGTTTCTCGTTTCCGATCAGTTTGCTTCAGTATTATTTGATACGGGCGCGGATAGGAGTTATCTTTCTACTATATTTTTGCCATTGTTGAATATACCGGCTATTGAATTAACAAGTCCTTACTCCATAGAACTTGCTAACGGTAAACCTATAACTAGTCACCAAATCATTCGTGATTGTCCTTTAATTCTTAACGACTACCAATTCCTTATTGACCTACTACCGGTAGAGCTCAGAAGTTTCGATATAGTAGTGGGAATGGACTGGTTATCCAAGTACAAGGCATAGATTATATGTGAGCAAAAGATTGTTAGGATCCCTTTTCCTAGTGATGAAGTTATTATGGTACAGGGAGAGAATTCTGGTACCATATTAAACCTTCTATCCCACCTGAAAGTGTTGAAATGTATACGTCAAGGATGTGATGTGTTCTTAGCAAGTGTAATGATGACCGAACCAGAAGAACAACGTATTAAGGATATCCACATAGTGTGTGATTACCCAGATGTGTTTCCCGATGAATTGCCCGGATTGCCACGCAATCGGCAAGTCGAATTCTGTATCGACTTAATCCCGGGAGCATCTCCAATTGCAAAAGCACCTTACCGTTTAGCACCTTCAGAGATGCAAGAACTATCATCTCAGTTACAAGAACTGCTAGACCGAGGTTTTATCCGTCCAAGTTATTCACCTTGGGGAGCACCAGTGTTATTTGTGAAGAAAAAGGATGGAAGCTTTCGGATGTGTATTGACTACCGGGAGCTGAACAAGGTTACCATAAAGAATCGATATCCTCTTCCGTAAATCGATGATTTATTTGATCAGTTGCAAGGAGCCTGTTACTTTTCCAAAATTGATCTTAGATCCAGTTATCATCAAGTGAAAGTTCAAGAGGAAGATATCCCTAAAACAGCCTTTCGAACTCGGTACGGTCACTATGAGTTCCTGGTTATGCCCTTTGGGTTAACCAATGCACCCGCGGTATTTATGGACCTCATGAACCGAGTTTATAAACCATATCTAGATAAATTCGTCATAGTCTTTATTGACGATATTTTGATCTATTCCAATAGTAAAAAGGAACACGAGCACCATCTACGAGCCATACTAGAGATATTGAGGAAAGAGAAGTTGTACGCCAAGCTTTCAAAGTGTGACTTCTGGTTACAAGCGGTGCAATTTTTAGGACATGTGGTAGATCAACAAGGGATTCATATTGACCCTAGTAAGATCGAATCTATTAAGAATTGGCAAACGCCTAAGTCTTCGAAAGAGATACGCCAATTCTTGGGATTGGCTGGATATTACCGTCGCTTTATTGAAAACTTTTCCTGCATTGCTCAATCCTTAACTGCCTTGACACAGAAAGATCCAAAGTACGAATGGGGCGAAGAACAAGAAACAGCTTTTCAGCTGTTAAAACAAAAGTTATGTGAAGCTCCAATCTTGTCGCTACCCGAAGGCAACGATGATTTCATCGTATATTGTGACGCATCTCGGCAAGGGCTCAGATGTGTCCTAATGCAAAGAAACAAGGTCATTGCTTACGCGTATAGACAACTAAAAGTACATGAAAAGAATCACACAACGCATGATTTAGAGTTGGGCGCAATGTTCTTTGCACTTAAGATCTGGAGGCATTACTTGTATGGCACGAAATGTACAATTTATACAGATCACAAGAGCCTCCAACATATATTCGATCAAAAGGAGCTAAATATGAGACAACGCAGATGGGTGGAGCTATTGAACGATTACGACTGTGGAATAAAATACCATCCAGGTAAGGCTAACATAGCAGCCGATGCCTTGAGTAGAAAAGACCGAGTAAAGCCACTCAGAGTGCGAGCTCTTGGGATGATTGTTCAAACCAATCTTAAAGAGAAGATTCGTAATGCTCAAATGGAAGCTTTGGAGAAAGGCCAACTAAATAGCGAAAACTTACACGAAAATGAAGGGAATTTTGTGAGGAAACCAGATGAAGTGTTGTATTTCAAAAATAGGGTATGGATTTCTACTCTCCATGACCTGCGTCAACTGGTTATGGATGAGGCTCATAAATCTAAGTACTCTATTCACCCCGGTACAAACAAGATGTACCACGACCTTAAGGAATTTTATTGGTGGCCATGTATAAAAAAGGACGTAGCAGAGTACGTGAGCAAATGCTTGACTTGTGCTTGGGTTAAGGCAGAATACCAGAAACCCTCGGGAATGTTACAGCAACCCGAAATACCTCAATGGAAATGGGAGCAAATCACGATGGATTTCGTGACCCACCTTCCAAAAACACCCCGAGGTCATGATGCGATTTGGGTAGTAGTAGATAGACTAACCAAATCGGCGCACTTTATTCCGATTCGTACTACCTACAACACCGAGAAATTGGCCGAGATCTACACGAATGAAATTGTGGCTAGACACGGGGTACCAGTTACAATCATTTCAGGCCGTGATAGTCATTTCACTTCACACTATTGGCAACAGTTACAAGAAGCTTTGGGGTCTAGAATAGACCTGAGTACGGCTTACCATCCCCAAACCGATGGCCAATTAGAACGAACTATCCAGACATTAGAGGATCTGCTTCGTGCTTGCACCCTAGACTTTGGAGGAAGTTGGGATAAACACATTCCCCTCATTGAATTCTCTTACAATAACAGCTATCATAGTAGCATACAAGCTGCACCGTACGAAGCACTATATGGCCGGAAGTGCAGATCGCCACTTTGTTGGGCGGAAGTGGGCGATACTCAACTCACGGGGTCTGAACTAATTCAAGAGACGACAGACAAGGTGCGTAAGATCCAAAGTAGACTGAAGACGGCCTGAGATCGGCAGAAAAGTTACGCCGATGTTCGCAGGAAACCATTGTCGTTTGAAGTAGGTGACGAAGTACTTTTAAAAGTGTCACTGTGGAAAGGAGTGATCAGGTTTGGAAAGACAGGAAAGTTGGCTCGAAGATACATTGGGCCATATGAAATTATTGCTAAGGTTGGATCTGTAGCATACCGACTGAAACTAACAAATGAACTGAGCACAATTCACGATGTCTTCCACGTATCCAACTTAAAGAAATGTTTCATGGATGAAGCAACTATTATACCGTTAGAAGATAAGCACATTGATGACAAACTCCACTTTGTGGAGGAACCGGTAGAAATAGTAGACGGGAAGACCAAACAACTACGTTATAAAAAAATCTCGCTGGTGAAAGTCCGGTGGAACTCGAAGCAAGGACCTAAGTATACCTGGGAACGGAAGGATGAGTTCCGTAGAAAATACCCACATCTCTTCCATAACTAGACGAATTGAATTTTGGGGATGAAATTTCTAAACCAGGGGAGACTGTGACACCCATGACGAAACCAGGTACACCCTAAATAGTCCAACACAGTAAAGCACACTTAACACTTTAATTGCGCAAAAACCCCAAAAACATGTGTGACTTATATGCTTGATTAAATGATATCTGTTATGTCTCGAAGAAATCCGAGAACACGTTATAAGTGACATGACACTAATTAGGGCCCATGGTGTGAAGTCGGTGTCCTTAGACTTTAAACACGTGTTAAACCGGAGCTATCCGTTTAACAGTGCACTAAACCTTTGACGTTGATTATTAGGTGATCAGTAGCATTATTTAAGATTCCGAGTTCCAGGAACATCTTAATTTTGTGCCATAGACTGTGACATAAGGTTTGAAGCCAATCAGAGATCGGGCACGCAAATCGAAGCAGATGCCCGGTTAGGGAAACACCTTCGTTTCAGGCATAACATAAGGCAATCAAACGTGCAAGGAACGATCGATCAAGCTTAAAAACACTTAAACCACTCTAATACGAGTCTTTTATGATTAAAACGTAACTGGGTTCCGATTTCAAGACGGTTATGCATGATTTTTAAAACCGAGTCTTTTAACACTAATTACGCGTGAAACGGAGTCCGTCACGCAAATCGAGAACGCGTGCGGGACCCGCAAATGAACCTAAACACTCAATGGAGGATAAACATCATCTTTTATCACGTTAAACGGAGCAAGAGGTGGCCCTAAGGGGGCCCACCCCAAACCGCCACCACCCCCCCTCCATATATATCTACAATTTTCATTTTTTTTCTTTTAATTCTCACGCAAACACCCTTCAAAATTCTGCTTCTTCTTCCAAAAACCCAGCTGATCTAACAAGAACAAGCCTCAAATTAAAGGTATTAGCCTTGTTTCTTATAGTTTTAACCATGATTTATTGATTATACATGATTTACAACCTAAAAAAAAAACCCTTTTTAATCCATGAATTTTGAAGGTTTAAACAAGTTTAGGGGCTGAATAAGAACACCATGGTAGTTCTCTGGTGTTATAT
This sequence comes from Helianthus tuberosus, assembly GCA_030545235.1. NCBI lineage: Eukaryota > Viridiplantae > Streptophyta > Magnoliopsida > Asterales > Asteraceae > Helianthus > Helianthus tuberosus. Next base: position 126,825,314 of record CM060357.1, on the reverse strand, counting down.
GGCAGCCATGGTTACAAATCGTTGGGGTTTGATACCCGAATCAACACCTATTCGACAAAAATCGCATAACTATTCGATTAACCGAAAAACAATGAATCAAAGCTTGATTGATCTAAGTTCTAGCATATTTGGATTGTAATTGATGTGTAGGTACTAAATATAGCCCACACATACTTTTGGACTCATAAGGAACGCTCGGAATCGAAGAAATCGCTAGGTATATGACCCGAAACTCGAATCTAGACAAGGAAGAATATTGTTTTAGCTATAACTTGGTATATTGTTTTAGAATGAAGGATAGTGTCAGGAAGGTCCACGTAGAATTTTAGAATTTTTGGTATTTTCTACGAATTTTCGTGAAATTTTGACTATTTTACGAAAAGAATTCTGGAAAAAATACCAAACTGATTCACTAAATCACCAAATTTTACAGAGACACTAAGGAACATATGTGTAATATTCTGGGAATAATTAGGGGTCCATTGGTTGAGTTTTGATTCGGGTTAAAAATCCGTATTTTTGCGAATTTTCGGTAGCCGGAAACGCACCGAAACGAAATCAGAAAAATATTAAAATTTTGGAGAAGTTTCTGGAATCATAAGGGATGTCCAGGAATTTTTAGGAATTTTTGGATCAATGATGGTAATTAATATTAATTATGTGGTTAAATATGGTTTTATAAATAATTTATTTAGACAAGTAAACTGAAAAAATAAACTCCCAAAAATTTTTCCCATATTCTACAGAGTTTTACTGAGTTATATAAAAATTTTAGGAATTTTTTTCAAATTATGGATACAATGGGAATTTTTGGGATTAAAAATGGATTATTTTATATCAATTTCGGCAGCTTACCGGGTAACGAACCTGCCGGAACTGGGAACTGACCCAACCAGACAAATACTATAATTGAAACATGGGGAGTATTCCGGGAGATTCCATGGCGGATTGGACACTCGGGGTGTGTCCAATACCAGTTCGGGAAATCCCCAACGGTGGAAACCGAAACTCAAAATTGGGCAACCTTGACTCCCCAAACACCCAAACCCCCTTAATGAAAAGTTAATCATTCTTAAATAACAACGTGTTGGCACTATTGATATTCCTGTTCCATTATCCGAACATGTTAAACTACTGACATTGGCTGGCATGCGAACCGGTGCCCGGAAGCCAAACTGAAAACTAATACTACCCTGACCTCCATCACCATACCAGTATCATATAGGCTCAATATGGAGTGAAAAATCCTGTCAGAATCCAAGTTATACCTGTTACCGACTTAGATACTGACATGAGCCCATATTTGCATATGTGATTCTAGAAGTTGACTCTGTTGCTTGTTTACATCCTGTGTCAAACTACGACTGACACTGTGAGTTCCCTTCCCCCGCTTTTAAACTGTTTTCCTGTTTTCTGGGATGAATTGCATGTTACAAACTGTGTTAATTGCTCAAACTGTATGATGTGAATTATCTAACACACGATATAAGCCCCGATACAAGTGATTAACATAAGCCGTGGGTAGTGGATAGTACTATTGGTCTGACAAACCCAGTTGCCGCCGGACATGTGCGGCCGGCCGCCAGGCAACTGCACTCGTCCAACCAGGTTATGTTGTTAGACATAACTACCCGAGGGCATTGAACTTCATGAGATGCAGGTGGTGCGAGTATGTGTTTGTGTGACACGATATGATTAAAACTGTCTAGGTTTCACTTGTGACACTCGTGTAATTCCATCTATGAACCGTAATATGTGCAATTAAACATGTTGATACATATTGGAATAAAACAACCAAACCAGTGGAACTCACTAGCAGCATTTAGCTGACCTTTTTAAAACTAACATGCATTTCAGGTAAAATGAAAAAGGAGTGAACATGTGCGTTTGGAAGGATCTAGTAGGCGGACGTAGAATAATAAAAGCTATAATGGCTTGTAGTATCGCTCTTAATATATGGTTTGTAATATGATAGTTCTAAGACGTTGTAACTGATGCTCCTGTTTTATGTAATGTAATGTTTTTAAATTATGAGGAGTGCCATGTGTCTGCCGCACCCCACAATTGTCTTCCGCTGCGAGTCGGGGCGTGACAACGGCATAAGTGTACCTAGCCAAAAGTATACATTGTATTATATTGTTACTCTAATTTAAAAAATAACCAAAAATCTTCATCAAGTCCTCATGGTGCTTAATAGGAAAAACTTGTCAATTCAATTTCAATAAGCAATCAAAATAATCATATATATAGAAAATCTACTGCAAAGATTGTGTATCTAGTCAACACCATCTTACAAATGCATAATACTATTGTATTGTGAAGACAAATGTTTTTTATTAACTCTAAAACATGTAGACAATAAACATTTTAATCACCAAATGTATTAGGTTTATTAGCATAACAAGATTCACAATACTTTTACTAAATAATATATTTACTTTAGTGAAATACTATCGGTTAGTCATCTATATACACGAAACTAAACATAAACTAAATCTAAATGCATCATACATTCTATTATGATCCATATAATACTACTTTAACGGATGTAAAAAAACTAACACTAAAGGAATATGTTATTAACAAATAAACAAGTATAACCTAGCAATGTTAGCAAATAATAAATAAACCTTCACTTTGACAAACTCTAGGAATATCAACATCCTCCACATATGATAGTATTCACAATATACATACCATAATACATATTATATCTACACAGTAATACAAAATTTATTAATAATAAGCATACTTGTTGGATATCAATTAAATAATTGTGCATTTAATTATAATTATAAATCTATATCAACCCATGTTGTAGTATATACAATCGATAATTTCATAATAATTTCCAACCAAAACCGTTTCATGTACTTATTTTAAAACATGTTGATTTTTTCAAAAACATTAAATTTGTTAATAAATAACCTTATTAATATATTTTAAGAAGTGGATCAATTAACTTTTTATTTCCTTACTACTATAGCAACCCATTAGAAAATAGATTATATATAGAGTAATAGTTTAAAACTATTATAAATAATTTAATATAAAATATTGATGGGGAATAGATCTTCCCAGTATTGCAGATCAAAATAATGTAACACTTTTATATAAAGGTTACCTTTCGAATCAGTGATACTTTATGAATCCGGCCAAAAGCAGATCTATAAGAAAGCTTGACATCCGAAGCAATTTAACCTGGAGTTATAAGTTCTTCCATTGCATGGTTGTTGTCGGCCAAAGTAGAGCGATGAAGGTTTCAGAAAAATGGCTAACGGTTCCAGAAAAACAGGGTTTGGGAGAAAAGCACTTTCGTGCTGATAACGTGTTATAAAACAATGGCCTACTAGCGACTAGTATATGAACATAAGAACAAGTAGCAAAGGAACACAGAGATAAAATTATTATTGTAGCGGAGTTTCTTTTGATTGTGTTTGTTTAATAAGAATGAAGATGAAACAGAGATGTATTGCAGCGGAAATATGGAATAAACTTTCAACACACAATCAATGGAAGAATAAGTTTAAGCGAACATGTTTGACATTGAACCGAATGATTGTATTTATTACAAATATCAATTACAATGCATGCATGCACAGATCTCCCCCTCAGCCTGAGCTCACTTGATTGTTCGTACAGAATTGACTTGGTAAAGAAGAGCTAACAGAACAGTACAGGGTACTGTTCTATTTATAGTACAGAACAACCACTGAGCATCTTCGGCTGACGTCACCATGAAAGTGACATCTAACAAACTCTAACTACTGACCTATACAACCACTGATTACAAACTACTGATTACATAAACAAAGTATAAACAAAACACTGATTCTCCATTCCACTGTTATAGCTCTAGCAGTGCTTTTGTCTTCAGCAGTACTTGAGACATGTCAGTAAATTGAGCCTCAGGACTTTAAATTCATCAGTTATTTAGAGTAGCGGCAGTTGTGAAGAGCAGTACTTTGAGTTCATCAGATGTTAGGGCCACTATCAAGGGGAAAGAATATGTACAAACACTGCTTATGAAGGATCCACTGTTCTTGATCCGGTTTTGGCTTTATTAACTGTTCCTTTGTAGGTTTCAATCCCAACAATCTCCCCCTGGAACAGATGATGCCAAAACACTTCTTGATTCAGGATCTTTATTGCCTCATCAAGAGTTCCCTAACTTGTCCTTTGAATTGTAATTCAAAGTTCATGGAATCTTCATCATCCTTATCCCTACACAGTTGAAGCTCAAAGAGATCTTGTAAATCTTCTACACTCAGGCCAAGTGCATTTTCCCTTGCCACTGGACTTGAGCAGAGTCAACACGTGGGTCTTTTGATCAGACTTCCACTTTAGTATTTTTGAGTTCAGTGGGTTTCTTGGGAGAGTTTTTATTTTAGATGATTTAGGAGAAGGAGGCCTGCTTATGACTCCTATGGCAGGGTCTTGAGATTTTACTAAATCAGGATTTTTTGCAATCATTCTTTTAAGAGCCTCTTTTATAAGGTCAGCTTCTTGTGCCTTTTCCATTTCTTCCATTTGTTGTTGCCTCTTCCTTTGATCTAAGGAAATTATGGAAGTATCAGATGAAGTGAATATGGTTTTCGGAGCAAGGACCTGCTGCTGTGGATCAACACCTTTCTTGTCGATGTATGTTGGCTTCTTTGGAAGGCTAGGATCTGTCTCTCTCGTTCTTTCCAGCCTTTCATATGCCATATCAGTGTATTGCCTTGACCATTTTGCTATGGCTTTGGCTGTACCAACCTATGCTGCAACCAACTCTTGCTTCTTTCTTTTATACTCCAAGGTAAGATCAGCAATTGCCTTTTTGTATTTGCTCCAGTTTGGTGCTGATCTTTTCATACCTGGATCCTCTTTTATTCTTTCAATTCTGTTTGCTTCATGTTTCAAAGCAATGAGTGGCAAGTCTCTAAACTGCTCAACCTTGGCAGGGTAGAACTTTTCTCTCATGATCAATGCAAGAAGATCCTTTGTCATTTCCTGTTGCAGGTCAGCTTCTATTGGCAGGTTGGACATTTTTTTACTCAAATCTCTTGCATAGTCTTCCAGTTGTTTAACTTTGGTAAGCAAGAACTGCATATGACTTGAGATGACATTGTCACTTTCCCCTTTGCATTCAAGTTTACTCTTATTTTATCTTGCCTGGTTTTGAGTTTTAAATACTCATCCATGTTGTTTGGATCTCTAAAGCCAACAAGAGAGGGGAATTTTATTTTTGAAGGGCCATCCACTATGTAGAACTGTCTCATTTCATTCTTTACAGCATGCAATTCTAGTGGATAACTGGTTGCTGCTGGTATCACATCAGCAGGATCATATCCTTCAAGCACCTTCGGATCATTGATTGGGTTGGCTAAGGTTGGAGGAATGAATGGTCGAGGTTTGGTTACATTGTAAGGTGCAGATGAAATAGGATCGGGTGCTGGTATGTCATCATCATGCACATGAAACTTTCTTTTTCTTGTATACACCTTTTTCGGAGAAGGTGTTTTTGTTTGAGTTTGTGGAACAGAAAGAATAATGGCTTGAGAAGGGATGTTTGAAATGATGGGTAACTGACTAACAGCTGTTGAAACAACTACTGTCTCAACCACTGTTGTCACTACAACTGTTGATGTATCAACTGTTGTCACTACAACTGTTGATGTATCAACTGTTGTCTTCTGCTTTTTTGGCAGGTGGTTTTTGTGATGGTGGTGTTGTTTTTGGTGTGGCAGTGGATTGAGTGATGGTTGGTGAAAGGATGAGGGCAGTGGATTGAGTGATGGTTGGTGAAAGGATGAGGGTAGTGGTTGACATAACATTTGTTGAAACCACTGAAGTATCAACAACTGTTGATACAACAGGTGTCTCAACTTCTGTTGGTTTAGAGGTTTGATGTGAGAAACTTTTGGGGATTTTAGGAGTAGGTTTAGTGGTTTTGGACGGCGTGGTTTTGGAAGGTGTGGTTTTGGGTTGGCTGACCTTTCTGGTAGTCTTTCTTTTGTTTGAAGTACCCTGCTCTTCCTTTTCCATCAAAATTTTCTTCTCCTTTTCAAATCATTTAGAACCCTTTATTTCCATTGTCTCTTTTCTATTTGCTTTATGTTCAGCAATTGCATTGAGAGTCACATCAACCTTATTTGACCCATCTGGCCTTGGAATTTCTACCACAGGTTTAGACTTTGGATTTGGTGGTAGATATAAACCTTCCTTTCCTTTCTTTCCTTTCTCCCCCTTTTTGGCATCATTAGGGTTTTCAACATAGACAATGGTAGGAAGAGAAGTGCCAGTGGTTTGGAGCAGATGAGCTTTGATGGCCTTTATATCAACTTGAGTATCCTTGTACCTAGCTTCCATCACATTTCTAAACATTTGAAGCTGAAATTCATGTTGGTGATCAGCATACTGTCTTTGTTGATGAAGCATAGGTTGAAACAAGTGCCATAACTCAGTGGGGGACGAAGCAGATGTTGCAGCAGTAGATGGAGCTTTTTGAGATTGTAACAACTGTTGCAGCATATTTTTCATATCTGCAACAGAGGTTTCAATTTTATCTACTCTCTCCGTCAATTCTTTGTATTTTAAACCATCACCCAAATGAATTGGATCATCTGATGGTTCAACCACTGATGCCCCTTTTTCTCGGTATTGGGGACTTCCCTGTACATCAACTATCTTATTTAACGCACCAGTGGGTAAATGAAACACACCAGTGGTTAATATGACAGCATTAGTAATGGTTGCCTTCAAGGGAGTCTTACTGATGAAACTACTGCCCAGGTGTAAATCAGTGGATTCAACACCTGTAGTAGCTGCTCCACTTGAACTACTGACAGGAATTACTTGTAATTCCTGTAGTGTAACATCCTCAGCTGTTGATGGCTAAGCAATGATAGAGGAATCAGGCTCAGTCACTTGTTGGAGTATTTTCTCAGTGATAGGTGGTTGAGAAGAACTGATTTGTGCCTGATCCATATCCAAAGCATTCAACAGAGGTATGATGGATGATGGAATTTGTGAAGTGAGGATGGGAGTTGAAAGAGAATTTGCCCCGGGAGCAGGCCTGTGGAAGATGGAGTCAAGTGAATCGAGAGCTTCATAATGTGGTGTCCCTGTGTATACAACCTGATCCTTTTGTGAGGATGCTGGAGGAGTTTCAGGCTCAGGTTGAGATCTTTCTACCATCTACTGTGAGGAAGTAGCAGCAGTGGTTATTGGTGACTTTTGTTTTGTCACAGAAGTGACTTATGGGATCTCATCTTCCAGAAGATCCTTTTTGGATGGGTTGGTGGGCTTTTTGGTAATTTTCTTTTTGGTATTTTTGGTGGGTTTTGGTGGGGGTTTCACAGCAGTGGTTGTGCTGCTGTGATCACCAAGAGCAGTGGGTTCAACAGCAGAAACCTAAGGAGCTGATGTTGTCTCAGCTAAATTCTGCTCAGGTTCCTCTGTTTGTGTTTGAGAAAGTTCTGACAGCCTTGTAAAAGTTTCAGAAGAAAGGCTGTTTATTTGAAAAGGATTACCTTGGATAAGCACATGTGCACTATCCTTTGGAATTTTCTTTTGTAAATAAAAGCTTAAAAATCTTGGAAACAGTAAAAAGGGTTTCTTTTTATTTATTATATTATTAACATTTTAACCATATCATTGAAAATCTCTTGAGAGTAATTAAAATCAACTTCTGTGATGATAGCATATCCCAAGTATTGGATTTTCAATGGTATTTCATTAAAGGCAGTTGTTTTATTTGAAACACACATTAGAAGGGTATGGAATAAAAATCTCATGGGAGGTGGAAAACTTGCCTTTTGCAAAGTATCTTTTTTCATTTGTTCCTCATACCCCCTCTCAATTAAATCTTTTGATATTCTTCCTTTGGAAAATAATTTTTACCTGTATGATCATTTATTTCAAAAACCTCAGAGATGGTTTGAGGTGTGATGGCAACCTGAATTCCCCCTACTTTTGAAGTGATAGCCCAAGGCTTTTTGTCTTGAACTTCAAGTTTTGCATTTTTCTAGAAATCACTGAGGGTATCCAGGTAAATCGGTGCGTTGCAAGTCAACAAAGTTTTGTACTTTGAAGAAGAGAGAGCATCAATGACGGAGTGGAAATCGGTGTTTTGACTTGTTTTCTGAAGGTACACAGATAGTTATGAGGTGATTTTAGTGCGAGAGCCATGGTGATTCGAAGGTAGTTGCGAAAGAAGAAAGAAGATGAATGATTTGAGGGATTTTGATGGAAAACTGCTTTTGAAAGGAATTTTGAATTCGATTCGTCGGTGAAAACCTTGTTTGGGGTTTTAATCAGGGTTTTATAAGGTGAAAAAGTGAATGCTGACGTGGCAGCGGTTACAAAGATCTAACGGCTAAGTACTGTCCATGTGACAACCTCTGATGAATAATGGATGACAGTTGTTTAGGAAACCACTGATTGATCAATACCAGTGGTTTACAGTGGTGAAAAATGAAAGCAGTGGCTGATTTTTTACTATCAGTGGATAGCCATCAGTGATTCGAAACACTTATGTTTGAACAACAGTGATTATCAATGAACATAAGAGAACAGAGGTTGACTTTCAGTAGTGAATAGAATTCAATAGACCAGATGTTCGAACCAAAACAGTGGTTATGACAGACTTTTAGGATTAATGAAAATTTTCATTTTTAGCTATTTTTAAGGATGAATCTTTGATTTTCTGAAAACGTTTTAATGCTTTTTATTCATAGAAAAACAGTATTTTGCCTGTTATTCGATGTTAAGCATGCCAATTCTAGAGATCAAGCTTTCAAAGGTTGATGTGTCTTAAGCCTTTGTTAGCACATCTGTCAGCTGATCTTTAGTATGAACATGATGCAGAGAAATCAAACCTTTTTCATTGCAATCCCTCACAGAGTGATGTATGATGTCAATGTGTTTGGTGGTTGAATGTGAAACTGGATTTTTGATGATATTTTCTACTGCCTGACTGTCCAACATGAGAGGTGTCTTTAGGGCAGTGATACCAAAATCCAACAGTTGATTTTGAAGCCATAACAGTTGGGCTGTACAGCTTGCAGCAGCTATATACTCTGCCTTAGTAGTGGATGTTGAAACAGCTGCTTACTTTTTGCTTTGCCAAGTTACCAAGCAATCACCTAGAAATTGGCACCCTCCTGATGTGGACTTCCTTGTTGCATTGCACCCAGCAAAATCACTATCTGTGAAACCTGAAAGCTTAATATTCCCATTAGCAGTGTACCAGATACCAAGTGTGGGAGCACTTTTTATGTATTTGAGTATCCTTTTCACAGCTATTAGGTTAGACTTTCTAGGGGCTGATTGGGATCTTGCACAAACACATGTTGCAAACATGATGTCTGGCCTAGATGCAGTTAGGTACAATAAAGACCCAATCATGATTCTATATAAGGTTTGATCAACCAAATCATCCTTTTCATCAGCAAGACTACCTTGGTGGTTGCCATGGGTGTACTACATGGTTTACAGTCATTCAACTCAAATTTGTTTAAAAGTTCTTTAGCATATTTGCTATGATGAATGAATGTACCATCTAGGTGCTTGTTTCAATCCATACAAAGCATTATTTAGCTTGTAGACATGATTTGGATTAAATGGATCCTCAAAACCAGGAGGTTGATGTTGGTGAAAATGTCTGTCAACTTCGTCTTGTATCGAGTCTTGTAATTAGATAGGATAAACCAGAGCTCAGTAGTCAAGAAAATAGGGTTTTAGTGTTGATTGTTCAGTCCACATGAACTGGCAAAGTGACCAGTCCACATGAACTGGCAAAGTGACCAGTCCACATGAACTGGCAAATCCAGTTCATATGAAGTGACCACTTCATGTGAAGTGGCAAAGCCAGTCCATGTGAACTGGCAACATCTATAAATAGGAGCTCTTGGTCATTCATTTGTAAGGTTGCTGATTTCAGAGCCGAGGTGCTGTCGAACTGATCTGTATTGCTTTGAAATCAATAAACAAGTGGTTCTAAGCATGAATCAAGCTGTAATCAAGTCCGTATCATCGAATTCCGCCTTTGATTCAGATTCAAACTCTTTTAATCGACTCGTTTAGGTCGCACAACGATCCTACAGTTGACAAACATATACCTCTTCTTGAATCTTACCATAGAGAAAAGCGCATTTGATATCCATTTGAAACACCTTTATGTTGTGGTTAACAACAAAGGCCAAGAAAAGTCTGATAGCTTCCAATCTTGCTACAGGGGCAAAAGTTTCATCATAGTCAATGCCCTCTTCCTGTTTGAAACCTTGAACCACTAGCCTTGCTTTATTCTTGACAACAATGCCCCTTTCATCATTTTTATTTTTGAAGACCCACTTTGTGCCAATAGGACTCACACCCTCTGGCAGTGGTACAAGCTCCCATACTTGTTGTCTCTTAAACTGTTGGAGCTCTTCTTGCATGGCTTCCACCCAACTGTTGTCTTTCAGTGCCTCTTGGTACTTGACAGGTTGATGAAGTGATAGAAAACCAGAAAAAAGACAAATGTTTTGGGATTGACTTCTTGTGAGCACCCCTTCACTAATGTTACCAATGATTTGGTCTGGTGGATGAGACTTTAGGAAGATTAAATCTCTTTTGTATGGAACAATGGCATTTAAAGGAGAGGGCAGCAGATGTGAATCATCTGAGCAAACAACTGTTGGTGACTTTGATGATCCATCAGTGTCTTGAAATGGAGGTGGAGGAATAGGAGGAATTTGTGTGGAAACAAGTTGATTTTTATCCACTGTTTGAGGATTTTTATCAACAGTGTTTGAGGATGTGGAAGCAGGGGATTGAGGACTACTTTGGTCAACAACTGTTGATGTAGCAGTGGTTGAGCTTTGACAGCTGTTTTGAACATCTGCTGCTCTGGCAATGGATGTGAACTTTTGTTGTGGAATGATTATTTCATATCCCTTGTCTGATGGAGGTGGTTGAGATGGACCTGCACTGTTAGTCTTGACAAAAACATTTTCAAAGGTGAATTTATCAAGATCAAATAACTCAGCAGGGTTTGCAGGGATTTTCATTAAAGAAAGTTCATTGAACTTTACATTCAAAGTCTCTTCCACTGTCTTAGTCCTAGTGTTAAACACTTTATAGGCCTTAGCAGTGGTTGAGTATCCCAAATGGTATCCACTGTCTACTTTGGCTGCAAATTTTGAAATTGAATCTTTTAAGTTTAAAATGAAACATGGGCAGCCAAATACTTTAAAGTATGAGATCAATGGTTTGATTTTATACAAAATTTCATAGGCAGTCTTTTGATGCCTGGGATTGATCAAAACTCTGTTCTGGACATAGCAGGCAGTGTTTACAGCCTCTGCCCAGAAAGTTAATGGCAAACCTGAATCAGCAAGCATGGTTTTGGTAGCCTCTATCAGTGTTCTGGTCTTTCTCTCAACAACCACATTTTGTTCTAGTGTCCTTGGAATGTTGTACTGCCTTACAATTCCTTTTGACACACAAAACTCATCCAACTCCTTATTTCTGAATTCTGTGCCATTGTCACTTCTAAAGACTTTTACGGGCAAGTCAAACTGCTTTTCAACCTGTTTGACAAAGTCTTGCAGAATGCCTGCAGTCTCATCTTTAGAATGTAAGAAATAAGTCCATGTAAACCTAGAAAAGTCATCTACAATTACCAAACAATATCTTTTCCTTTTAAGACTCATGACTTTTACTGGCCAAACAGATCCATGTGCAGCATTTGTAAGCACTTGGTTGTTTTGGACTCTTCAATGGACTTAAATGAGCTTTTATGTTGTTTTCCTTTTAAACAGGAAACACAATGCTCAGGACAGGTGAACAATTTTTGTGGAAGACCTCTTACAAGGCCCTATTTTGACAAAGCAGTGATTGTCTTGAGATTTGTGTGCCCCAATCTTCTGTGCCATAATTATGTCTCTTTATTAGAGGCAGCTGAGAACAGACATGTATCAGTCCTAGGGCTCTCTTTTAACAAATCAACTATATAAGCATTGCCACTCCTTTGAGCAACAAGTTGAGTTTTTCCAGTTTTTATTATTTCTTCAATCTTTTTTACCATTTCTGGTCCAACAATCCTACAACACTCCTTAGTAAAGAATGACCCATAACCTTTATCACTCATTTGTGAGACACTAATGAGGTTGAATTTTATATTGTCAACCAGATTGACATTTTCAAACTTAACATTTCCAGACTGTACTGTACCAGAACCCATCACCTTCCCGTTACTATTATTACCAAAAGATATATCACCCCCTCCATAAGTTTTGGATTCTTTGAGTAAGGCTCTACATCCAGTCATGTGCCTAGAGCCTCCACTATCTACATACCAAAGACTATCTAAGCATGCAGAAGCTCCCTACACATCAAGTAAATAATTAGTTTAGGAGGGTCTCCAAAGCCAATAAGGCTTTGGATGGGGTCTCAATAGTGTCTATGTTAAGTTCAGGAAGATGAACAGTGGTTAGCTCAGGTGTTTGGACAACTTTTGAAATGTTTTTCTCTAACCACTGTTGGGGGTCATTTCCTGTCAGCTATTGATAACCAAAGGGATGCCTGTTCACTTTTGGTTTAGAAGGCCTTTTATAAGCCTCGTAAACATGTGGGCCCCTTGTGTATGGAGGTTGACCTTTTCCTCTTTGATATTGGTTAGTAGGGGGTGCATCAGTCACTTGAACCTCTCTTTTAACAGAGTTTTGGTTCAGCTGTTTTGTAATAGCTGTTTGGACTGGCACAAAGGGTGGTTGTTTTTTGACTTGTGGTTTTGATGAACTCATGAGTGCTTTTGAAGAGTACTCTTCCTTTTTTACCTCAAAGGATTTTAGGTACACACACTTCTGAGTGAGATGGTTTGATTTACGACATATGGTGCAGCTCTTTGAAGGCACAATGGTACTTGTTTTGTTAATGTCATAAGCTTTTAAATGAAAACAATCTTTGGTAAAATTATTTTTCTTTTCACAAAAGTCACAAAACAAGTTTTTAATCTTTTCTTCTCTTTTCTTCTTTTCAGACTCCTTTGCAACAGAGTTTTGAACCACTGTTGGGATGTCCTTAAGAGAAATTACCTTGGCCTTTGGAGCTTTGACACCATCCACAGTGGTGAAGTCCATGGGTTTAAAATTTTCAAGGATGTCACACTCATCAGACCAAGTGGGTTTGAATTGGTATTTCTCAATCTCATCAAAAGTTGAGGACCCCACTGATCTTTCCAGAGTGATTTTGTTGCCACTTTTATCAGTTATTTTAACCTCTTGACCATCCTTGTTGGTGGGTATGATTTCAACAGAACCAGATTGATTTGTAGCAGTGTTTTTAACTTGGTCATTTTTCCTAAACCCTATGCCAAATTTTACATTACTTTCAATCTGTTTTGCAAGCATAATTTCATAACCATTGCAGGATTCTGTTGGACTCTGTATGCCCAAGACACATATTAAATTGATGTGGCTAGTACGTTATGATCCAAGTCGAGTCATACCCAATAACAAGCTGGACAAACACTTAGAATATTTATTTGTGATATGATCAAACAAATAAATATTAACACTTACAATATTTAGAAATTGGTTTTCTAAATAATTGCACTTGACAAACCAATAAATTATATGGATAATTTATTTTGAGAGAATATTTTATCTTGTTATTTAATGGGTTAAACAACATAATAAAAGTTATATAAGTCTTATAACATGAGATGTTATAATTTTATAAAAGTTATAAAATTAAGGGCAATTGGATTTTAACACCTCAAACTTTGAAGAATTGGCCGATAACACCCGCAACTGACACTTTGATCTGTGACACCCCAAACTTTTAATTTTGTTTATTATTTCACCACTCAGTTAAAAAATGAGTAACTGAGTTAGTCTTCCATCCTAGCTGGCATCCTACGTGGACTATTTTTGACAATATTAAAAAAAAAACAATAACAAATCCTAAATTCTATTTTTATCATTTTGGAGATGATTACGTGTCAAGCCCCTTCATACCCTTCCTTTTTTACAACACAACAAATGATAACAACTAACATCACTGCAAAATCCACCATCTCCATCAACCATAAAGCCGAAGGTATCCTCAACGAAGCCATAATCCACCGCCCCACCCAATTCCTCACTGCAAAATCACTCTCACTCTCCGACACTCAAAAACTCCTCGGAATCACCATCCCCACCCTCTGTTTCATCCGCCGTTACCCCACCCTCTTCATCAACCACCCACCCTCCACAACCATTATCATCGCCTTCATGAGGTACCGGAAAAACAAACCCATCTGAAAAATCGAGCACTGAAACAAACGCCTCCTCTATAGAGAAATCGATATACCTGTTAGATCTATGAATAAAATGATCACCGGAAACCCGATCTTTGTCTCCGATTTCAACCAAAATGCCGCCTCTGTACAACAACTAGGGTTTCACCATCGCCGGAACCCTTGTTAGTCGGAATAGAATGAAATTAACTCTCATCGCTGGATCTGTCTGTTGGAATCGAACCCAAAGAACTCTCATCGGTGGATGTGTTCGTCGAAATCGAACCTCAACTCTACAACCTTCCTCGTCGGGGTACATCTCTCACCGGTTGGGGTTGTTTGAACATTAACTGGAAAACGAGCGATAAGAGTTGGGGTTGTTTGAAGATGTGATGGTGGCAGGGGTGGAGGTATGCCGGCGACGGTGAAGGTGATGTGATGCTGTTGTGGTGGTAGTATTTAAGAGAAAGAAAGAGAGAGAGAGAGAGAGAGAGAGAGAGAGAGAGATGAACATGGGGATGGGTGGCTGTGTTGGTGGTGAAAGGTGGTGAAACTGCTGGTGTTTGGTGTTTCTGATGTAAAGAGAGACAGGCAAGGTGTAACTGAGTGTTTCATATGTTAAAGGGGAGATGAAATGAGCTTTGCCACGTAACTTCCATGTCATTAAGTCCACGTAGGATATGTCTTGACACATAGGCGTAAACACTAACAAACTTCCATGTGTTTGCCATGTCATGGGTGCCATGTAGGATTAATGATGCCAGCTAGGATGGAAGACTAACTCAGATAATCATTTTTTAACTGAGTGGTGAAATGACAAACAAAATTAAAAGTTTGGGGTGTCACAGATCAAAGTGTTAGTTGCGGGTGTTATCGGCCAATTCTTCAAAGTTTGAGGTGTTAAAATCCAATTGCCCTAAAATTAATCAAGACTTAAATTATATTTTATAAAAGAATTTGAATTTTTTTTTTTATAAAATATAAGCTAGGCCGCCCCCTTCCCCTTGTTCTTACCAAGATGTTTTGGTCCAATGAGGTTTCATGCATTTGCATGTGCCTTGATTGGGTGCTCTTCCCAAACACTTTTAGTCCAATAGGATTACATGCAAATGCATGTGTAAGAGGGTACTTGATTGGGCTAAAATGGTGGCAATCTCTATCATCCTTTTATAATCATTTTTGTATGACAAAAATGTGGACATAAGACTTGGATGAACTTGAAAAGATTATAGAGAATTGCTCTCAAAAATCGGCCAAGAGTGTGCATTTTAGGAGATGATTTTTCAAGTGAAGGACTTGTAAATGTATCTCTAAAAATCGGCCAAGGTGTGGTTGATCAAGAGGGCTTTTCAAGTTTAACATTCAAGTGCAAGAACTCTCAAAATTCCCTAGATGATTTCGGCCAAGAGTTGGTCTTCATAAGGGTTTTTTCAAGTGAGTTCATAAGTGTAGAAATCCTAGCTAAACATAATGTGTTTGTTGGAAGGCTTGGGGTATACAAGCTTGAGGTCTTCTACACTTGAAGGCAACCGTTCAAGAAGCATCATCATCTTCATACCCTTTACTCCTTGGAAAGTAGTATTCTAAACACCATATGGTTGTGTTTTTATTTTGATAGCATGCATGTTCGTATATGGATCCGGGGATTGGGTTTTACATATAAAATGGGTTTTATATCTAGTAAGTAACATGTTTTAAATAATATTTTCCGCTGCGTTTTTATTTTATAAGGATAAAATACTTTGATAAACATGTGAAAAACCCAACAGTGGTATCAGAGCCGCTTATATGATTGCATGCTTCAAAGGATATGAAATTTTCGGGTTTCGGGTTTGGTAAAACCCTATGGCCGAAATTTTCACCATGGTTATCCATTTTGTTTTTCAAGATTATATTCTTACACGCATAAATGAATCTTGAAAAAATTATGTCATATGGATGATTTGTTTTGTTTGGACAAAAACCCACAATTTTTGGTTTTTCATTCTTGACCGAAAAAAATTGTAGGTTGAAAAAGGGAACCATTTTGCTTCTTGAATTTTATATATTTGGATATATATATTTTTGGTGTTCATAACCTAGCCATGACCTTGTGTGAATATGTTAATGATTGTGTTTGTGATTTGTATTTAATTATTTTAAAGGGTTGTAATAATAATTATTTTTGTTCTTCCATGTGCAAAAATATGTAATTTATTTATTTTCATTTGGTATGTAAAATAAATAGATTAGGTGCATTTTATTTTACTAGAAAAATGTATTAGGATATTTTTTTGTAAAAGAAGTCTGAGATCGCCTTGGTAGCAGTCTTCAGGTTCGTGTTCGTATTTGTGTTGGCAGATGTGTCTCCTGTGTTATACGCGAAAATATCACTGAAAGGATTCAAGAAATCGTCTCCCATCTTTAAGATCCTGAAAAATCAAACACTTAGTCAAATTTCAAAAATTTCAAACTCAAGTACTTGGATCGGATGGTCGTTCGTACAAATGACCGTTCGTACGAATGACTACAGTGAACAAAGTAACAAATATGACAACCCTCATAATTACAGGTATCCGTATAATTATTTAATATTAAATTTGTGCTTAATGATTGTGCTTGATTACAACTGTTGACCAAAACTGCTTTATGATTTATGTATCATACATACACGTGCATCACATTTCATACTGTCACACCATTTATCACAACAAACTTTAGTGACATACTTGATGCACAAAGCACAGTTAGCACAGTTAGCGGATAACTCAGAAATATACTGACAGTGCCAGTACATAGACAGACAGTGTTTTGGGACCCAGTATGGGCCCGAGACAAGGTACTACACTAGTATGGTGTGTAGGGAAGTGAGGACCATAAAACTGCATCACTAGGTGATAGTTTGAGTGTCGGAAAGTGCCTAAACCTCACTTTAAGTGCAGAATTCTGCATTTTCAGCAAGAATTCAGCATTTTAACATATTTGTATTATGCAGAAAATTGACTAAATGGTTCTGAATGCTTTCCTAAGTGTTGGGAATTAATTGTGTTACAAAAGGTTACATAAAAGACACTATACGGAACAACTTAGCACTTTAACGGAACGGTATCTAACCGGACATTACCCGTAACACCAAAATTTTGTCAGAAACATTGTTTTATTATTTTTTGGCTAGTTATGGTCCCCGAATACCCCCAACACACTATAAAAGTGCCATACACATCATACACTAGACTTTTACACTTAACCTCCAATTATTTACCCACTTATCACCAAATTTTACAATTAACCCCCCCCCCCCCATACCCATTTACGGTCACCAAAGGGACCCTACCACTAGATTTTATTTCTATTTTATAATGGATCTTTACTTGTGTTGGTGAACAAAATATGGAGGTGTAAGAGTATAAGTATGGTCCATATCCTTGCTAATCATTCTATATCATTCTCAATCTTCACAAGATCACCCAACCCCCTCACACTCTCTCTCCCCCTCTCGGCTCACTCTACATCTGCCACCATCACCACCTTGTCACCACCATATCCATCCATTTCAAGCTTATTCAAGTGCTAGGTGGTGATACTTGGAGTTTGAAACTTGGAGATCTTGAAGGAACTTCATACATTGCTCTTACACACCATCTTCATCATCTTTTGTTCTTGAGTTCTTCCCTAGCTTTAAGCTAGTTGTAAGACTTCTTTACCCTCTTGCTACTTCATATTTTTGGTGATTAAAAGATATAGTATGTTGAAATTTACAAGAACACCAACATAAAACATGAACATACGACTTTACATAAAGATGACACATGATGAAATCTTGTTGGATTAAGGTTGATTAAATCATGCATGGCATTTGATTGTTGATTTATTGATAATATGATGTTGATCATCATATGGAACTTGTTAAAGTATGATTAAAAACATGGGTTAACAAGTTAGAGGGTGATTATGGGTTTACATGAAGTAATCACCTTCTTGAACAAACATGAACTTGAAAGTAAAGATGATTTTCTTACAAAGTAATAAACCTAGTAAACTTGTGAATCCAAGACTTGAGTATGATTATCCAAGAAAGACCAAGTTGTAAAGATGATTTTTAAAAGATCATAACTTTTCTTACACTTACATTATTTTTGGAAATAAAATAAGTGTAGGAAGGCTAGTAAACAAGAATATGTTGTAAATAAATATTTTTGTAAAAAGTAGTCACAAGTTGTAAACATCTAGAAATCCCGAGAATGAGTTTTTAACAAAAGTAAATACACTTTGGAAGGTAACTAAGTCCACTAAACGGGTTACCAAGTTACTACACATTTTTGTGAAATATCAAGTTCATGATGTTATGAAAATCATATAATTTTTGCACTTGGTGAACATAATATTGTTTAAAGTTTAAGTGTTGTTTGATTGAATGAATTTTGAAAAGAAAATGATATGCTATTTAGCATGGACACCTCCATTTACAAAGGAAACTATGGCGAAATTTTCTAAAAATTCCAACACTTAGTAAATATTTTCTAGACAAGTGTTTACTAGTGTATTTTAAACTATGTTTTTCAAACATAAACCTTGCCACAATTTTTGAAACAAAAGTACAAGTATTGGTGGATGACTTTTGTAAATAAAAAGGGGTAAATATATATTTAGAATATATATTTTGTATTAAGACACTTGTGTGAACATTTGCTTGATTTGTGGAGTAGTTATATTATTTTAGGGTAAAATAATATATCTTAACAAAAGACCATAAAAATTTCAACTCCAACATAATACCAAAAATCACACGGAATAAATATTTAAGTTACGCACTTCGTATTGTGAAACCGAACGATAAAACGTAACTCACAAAATATTCCGGAAATTACTTTTACTTATATATTGTTGGTATATATTATTTTTGGACAAGAAGTGAAAATATATTATTTTTGGGAAAAATATATATATTGTGGAATACATTATTTTTGACAAATAAGTTATATATATATTTTCTAAGTGGGACTTAAAAATATATTATTTCGAATACGAACATACATGTATAAATACCCCCATACATGGGAAAGAAATACGGAGTTAAATACTTTAGAAGTATTAATACAAGAATATTGAATGAACAATTATTCCAACACTACATATAATTTAAGTTAAAATAATAATTATTTTGACAAATAATTATAACTTGGAATAACCTAAGAAACGCAACTCAAAAGCATTAAACTCTAAGCCAAGGCACGGCCCGTTCGTCTAATAGACATTAGTACGTTGTAGGTTGTCGTGTAGCAGACAGAGTTTGAGTTACGGTACAAGACGCACTACTGTGAGTTCATGTCCCCCTTTTCTCTTAACTGTTTTCAGTTTTATACTTTGGGGGTGGAATACATGTTACAATTATTACATACATTTTTATACATGGTATGGTTAGCTTAAGGAGGGTTTACTGCGCGATCATGTGATTGGTGGGCATGACACTTAAGGCCATTAATCCTCATTGTACGACCAAGGGACATGAGTGATAGATCTATTTGGGTGTAGCGAGCCCACACCCATGTGGCCAGGGCGGCCCATAGTGGTGACTATGTCTTCATACCGGAGACAAATTTGCTACGTTTGAGTCTTCCTGCACCATTTTCACACATACCATTGGCTTTGCAACCCATTGGTGATCTTTTTTCCTTATTGCTACATACCAGGGACATTTATACATACAAGACATATTTTTAAGGGTTATACACACAGACTTACACATGAACTCGCTCAACTTTTTGTTGATATTTTTAAACTACATGTATTTCAGGGAATTAATCGGATCTGGCAAGTGATGCATGTTAGTCAAGCTGCGTACTAAATAAAGATGTCATCCAGGGTCGTAGGATTTGGGAAGTGTAACCTCTTACTAGACGGGTTACATGTCTCTAAGCCTTGTTTGATTGAAAGTCTTTTGTTGAGTCTTATGAACTCGTTTTAAACAAGTCATAGTTGTAACTTATTTTGGATTGATGTTTCAAGACAAGTATGTTATGGTATTTTCTAAATTATATTAATGGATGAACATCCCGTATTTTTATCATATAGCATTGTTGTGATTGTTGCTATGGTATTAAGATGTCACACCAAATAAACCATGCTTCCGCAAAAGCCAGGGTGTGACAGCTTGGTATCAGAGCCTCGATCATAGCGAACTAGGATTCTTTCTCGAGTCTAGACCATGATCACTAGGGCTCTTTCGAAAATGTTTTCAAACATTTTATTTTTACATTGCATACACAAAACGTCCAGATCCAGGAACAAACATTTTTACAAACAAAAACCACAAATACACATTTCAAAAAAAGGCTATGTATATAATTCAGTCTTATAGACTGAGGGAGTTCAGTCTTAGAGACATAGGGAGTTCAGTCTTAGAGACTGGGAAAAAATTGAGTCTTAGAGACTGGGAAAGTTTGGTCTTAGAGGCCAGAGAGTTAGTCTTAGAGACCAGGGAGTTAGTCTGAGAGACTAGGGAGTTCAGTCTAAGAGACTGGGTGGGATAGTCTGGGAAGACTAGGATGCATACATGATTTCATTGCTATTTGCTTACATGCTTATCTGATATATGTGCACATGTTGTGGTTGTGTTACAGACACCATGGCATCTTCTTCTGATAGTGGAGTGTCCGACACGATAGACCCTATGGCCATTACCTCGGATGACGAGATAGCCACGGACCCGAGGGTTTATACATCAGACACCACAAGTACCGACGAGGATGATTTTCAGCCTTTTGCCCTACCGGACTTTGGAGACGACTTGCCCTTAGCTTATGGTCTACCGGGAGTGGATCTACCACTTGTCCAGATCCCTGCCCCTCTCCCACTTGCTGCAGTTCCTTTTGAGGAACAGCCACTTGACGCGTTATCTGATGACGACATCGAGGGTCCCCCGGAGGGTGACCAGGATGGCGGGGCCCCGATGGATGACGATATTCCACCTGCTGACATTCCTGTTGATGACCCTGTTTTTCCTATGGTTGAGGCTCCTGCTGTTGATGCCCTTGTTATGCCACCTGTCGAGGCTCCTGTTGTGGAGGCCTTACCCGATCCGTCTGGTTCCTACTCACTTGAGTCTGTATCATCCGCCACTCTTCACGCCCAGGACGTGCAGCACTACTCCACCGACACCGACACTGATTCAGACATGGCGATGTCTGCTGCACCTATTGTTCCCCATGACTTTGACCCGGATCCTGAGGTTGAGTTTGTACCTGCTGAGCCACCCGTTGATGCACCAGTTGTTGCACCACCCGTTGATGCACCAGTTATTGCACCACCAGTCGTTGATGCACCAGTCATTGCACCACCAGTTGTTGATATCCCAGTTTCTGTACCTATGCCCGACCCTATGCCGGTGTTTGATGACCTTGCACCTTTTGCTACACACATAGATCCCAGGTATGCTGACACCCGTAACGGGTGGATCGAGGATGATGATGACTATCCTCCGTTTGTTCTACCAGTCACTCCCCCTGCTGCACCTGTTTTTGCACCCTCTGATGTCCCACAGTTTCACCCTCCCGATTCAGACATCCATCACGTGGATTTACCCATCACGTTTCTCCAGGACATTCCTCTTCCCCGTCCAGGGGAAGGACCATCCACTCAGCAGCATGATCACATGCCACCTATGACAGCAGCTTTTCCATTTATACCCCCTTTTGCACCTGCTGCACACACTGCTTATTCCTCTACACCTACAGGTGAGCCATTTATGTGGTCTTCGCCCAATGTCATGCCTTTGTCAGATCCATACCATCCTTTTCATGTTGGGTATACGACGGATGATATACTTGTATCCTTGCAGTTACAGCAGGATGCGTTGAGCCGACGAGTCCAGGAGCTGGAGAGGACCCCGTGTCCTCCCCCTTGTCATTGCCAGTCTCCCTTTGCGACACCACCAGCTCCTCTCGAACTACACCCTGATTCTGATGTCCGCTTCCTCACCACGGACCAGCAGTTTGCTTACCTGCTGCATGTTGTCCATGCTCTCGAGGAGGATTTGGCGCATTTGCGCAGATTGGTTCTCACTCCTCCTCATCCCCCACCATCAGCTTAGGGGCATTTGGTTCTAGGTCTCCTACAGACGGGCTACTTTTGGTGAGAAGACAGCTATTGAGACGTGATTGTGAAGAATTTTGAAGACCATACCTTTGATATTTGACTTTTTGATTGTTGTAAATTGTTAGACGATTCAGACAAGGGTGATGTGACCCTTAGTCTCTTTTGACATATGATATAATTGTAAAACTGTACTGGTGGTCTTGTTTTATGCAAAGCTCAATCGCAGCCTTCTCATTACATGCATTGTTGATTTATTTGTTTATGATTATGACATGGGATGTTATGTGTTATCGTGTTGATGGGTGTTATTACATACGTATATTACTTACTATACTTATAAAAGATGCCTCCATGACGAGACACACGTTTGCCTACCACTAAGGCAGAGTTACAGGAGCGAACTACCGCAGCAATAGCACAATATGAGGCCTCCCGTGCCGAGACTAGCGGAGGTTCCTCAAGAAACAACAACCCACCAAATGGTTGTACCTACAAAAAATTTCTGGATTGTAAGCCCTTAAATTATGACGGCACTGGAGGTGCTGTTGCTTTCGTCAGATGGACGGAAAAGACGGATTATGTTTTAAGGATGAGCAAGTGTGCTCCTGAACATCAAGTTACATATATCTCAGGACTTTTTCTTGATGGTGCTTTATCCTGGTGGAATCTTCAAGTACAGACCCTAGGGGAGGCGGCGGCATATGCATTGACATGGACCGAGCTGAAGGAGCTCATGAGGAAGAAATACTGTTCACGGGCCGAAATACAGAAGCTGGAAACTGAATTCTGGCACCTCAAAATGGACGGTCCAAAAATTGCTGAATATGTACAAAGGTTCCACGACTTGTCACGCGTTGTGCCATATATGGTTGATCCTGAATTTAAACGCACTGAGCGTTTCATCTGGGGATTGGCACCCCAGATCATGAGCATGGTAACAACGTCCAAGCCTCCAACGATTACCGAAGCCATTGATCTCAGCGTGGCACTTACAGAAGAAGCCATCCGGTTAAACAAATTTTCAATCTCTGAACCGAAAAAGAAGGAAACACATGTTGAATCATCATCGAGTGAGAACAAGAGGAAGTTCTCAAAATTCAAAAAGGGTACCAGCAGTGTCAGCAAGAAAGATGAGGGAAGTGCACCAGCCATGCCAAAACTGGTGCCGAAAACAAAGGAAGAGGAAACATGGGCACTCTGCCCAAGTGTGATGCATGCCAATATCATCACCACGACCCATGCAAATTCAGGAAATGTGAGTCCTGTGGGAAGACTGGTCACTCAAAAGAAACATGCTGGGCTGGTAATGGTGTTGGTCGTGGTAATCAAAGAGGTCATGGAGGAGGGAATGGAAACCGCCAACAGGGAGGAAATGACGGGAATGGGAATCATGGAAATCAAGCTGGTAACCGGGGAGCTAACACCAATCGAGGCGGAAACGGGAATGGTAACGGTCTAGGACCGGGATGTTTTAACTGCGGAGACATCGGGCACTTCAAGCGCGAATGCCCGAAACTCAATCAAGCGCAAGGCAGAGTCTTCAACATAGGTGCGAGGGAAGCACGCCAGGACCCCAATATAGTTACTGGTACGTTCCCTATAAATCAACGCTTTGCATCTGTTCTATTTGACAGTGGTGCCGACTATAGCTTTGTATCGTTAGAATTTAAAAGTATGCTTGGGTTAACTGCTAGTAAGTTAGATATTCCATACTCAATTGAACTGGCTAATGGAAAGCTAGTTGAAACGAATGAAGTTATCAGAGGATGCGTAATCGAGCAGGGAGAGCACGAGTTTACACTGGATCTACTGCCAGTCGAGTTGGGAAGCTTCGACGTGGAAGTAGGAATGGATTGGTTGTCAAGCCACAGAGCTGAAATTGTATGTCACGTGACGACCATTCGCCTCCCAATGGCGAATGGAGAAACAATTGTGGTACATGGAGAGAGGCACGATACGCCCTTGCGGATCATTAGCTGTCTAAAAGCTAGAAAATGTTTGAAGAAGGGATGTGTTGCCTTCTTGGCGCACATCGTGGATAAGGAAGCCGCTGAACCAAAGATAGAAGACATTCCAGTCGTAAGGGAATATCCTGAAGTCTTTCCAGAAGACTTGCCAGGATTGCCACCACAAAGACAAGTCGAGTTTCATATTGACTTAGTCCCAGGCGCCGCGCCCGTGGCTAAGGCACCCTATCGACTTGCACCTTCAGAGATGCAGGAGTTGTCGACGCAACTTCAGGAGTTGCTAGACAAGGGATTTATCAGACCAAGCTTCTCGCCTTGGGGAACTCCAGTCCTGTTCATTAAAAAGAAAGATGGTAGTTTTCGCATGTGTATCGACTACCGGGAGGTTAACAAGTTAACAATCAAGAATAGATATCCTTTACCAAGGATCGACGACCTGTTCGATCAGTTACAAGGTTCAAGTTTTTACTCAAAGATCGATCTTCGATCAGGTTATCACCAGTTGCGTATACAAGAGGAGATTATTCTGAAGACTGCCTTCAGGACTCGATATGGACATTACGAGTTCCTGTTCATGCTGTTTGGTTTGACAAACGCGCCAGCCGTGTTCATGGACTTGATGAACAGAGTCTGTAAGCCGTATCTCGATAAGTTCGTGATCGTGTTTATTGATGACATTTTGATCTGCTCAGAGACGAAGGAAGAACATGAGCAACACCTAAGAGCTATCTTAGAACTGCTCAAAAAAGAGAAGTTGTATGCTAAGTTCTCAAAGTGCAAGTTCTGGTTACGGGAAGTTCAGTTTCTTGGTCATGTGGTTAATGGAAACGGAATTCATTTGGATCCCACAAAGATCGAGGCGATCAAGAATTGGGAGACTCCTAAGACGCCAACCGAGATTCGACGGTTCCTAGGTTTGGCAGGATACTACCGCAGGTTCATTGAGGATTTCTCGAAAATTGCTCAACCTTTGACCTCTCTCACCCAGAAAGACAAGAAGTTTGACTGGGGAGACAAACAAGAAGAAGCATTCCAATTGTTGAAGAACAAACTTTGTGACGTATCGATCTTATCTCTACCCGAAGGCACTGAAGACTTCGTGGTATATTGCAACGCTTCGCGTCAAGGTTTGGGCTGCGTGTTGATGCAGCGACAAAAAGTTATAGCCTATGCTTCGCGCCAGCTGAAGGTTCATGAGATAAACTACACCACGCATGACTTGGAGTTAGGCGCTGTGGTGTTTGCATTGAAGATCTGGCAACATTACTTATATGGCACTCGGTGTACAATCTATACTGATCACAAGAGTCTGCAACATATCTTCGATCAAAAAGAACTTGACATGAGACAAAGACGCTGGGTTGAACTTATGAACGACTATGATTGTGAAATCAAGTATCACCCGGGGAAGGCGAATGCAGTCACCGGTGCCTTAAGTCGAAAAGAAAGGATTAAGCCCATAAGGGTTAGGGCTTCGGAAATGATTGTTCAGACAGACCTCTCATTGCGCATTCGTGCCGCGCAGAGGGAAGCTCTCAAAAGGGAAAACCTTGTGAATGAATATCTCCGTGGGATGGAGAAGCAATTGGTACCAAAGGAGGATGGAATGTTATGTTCTTGGGAAGAATTTGGGTTCCTTTCTTTAGTGGTCTGAGAGACGTAATCTTTGATGAGGATCACAAGTCACGGTACTTGATCCATCCAGGATCGGATAAAATGTACCAAGACCTAAAGGATTTCTATTGTTGGCCGAGAATGAAAGGTGATGTTGCGATATATGTTGGCGAATGTTTAACCTGCGCCAAGGTAAAGGTTGAATACCAGAAGCCTTTAGGTCTCTTGCAACAACCTGAAATACCCCAATGGAAATGGGAACAGAACTATATGGACTTCATAACGAAATTGCCAAGGACACCCAAGGGCCAGGATACGATTTGGGTAATTGTAGATCGTTTAACAAAATCTGCACACTTGTTGGCCATCAGAGAAAGACAACACGAGCAAGTTAGCTGAGCTATACCTGAGAGAGATTGTTGCACGTCATGGAGTGCCTCTCTCAATTATCTCTGATAGAGATGGAAGATTCGTGTCAAGGATTTAGCAATCCTTTCAAGAAGCTTTTGGTTCTCAGTTGAATCTGAGTATTGCCTTTCACCCACAGACAGACGGACAGAGCGAACGAACGATTCAAACATTGGAAGACATGCTGCGAGCTTGCGTAATGGATTTAGGTGGAAGTTGGGACACTCACCTACCATTGGTCGAATTTTCATACAACAACAGTTATCATGCAAGAATTCAAGCTGCACCGTTTGAAGCTCTTTATGGACGCAAGTGTCGATCACCCTTATGCTGGGCAGACGCGGGTGATAGACATCTTGTTGGCCCGGAATTGGTCCAGGAAACGACTGACAAAATTATACAGATCCGAGAGCGCATTAAAGCGGCTCCTGATCGACAAAAGTGTTATGCGGACCGGAGAAGAAAACCTCTGGAATTTGAGGTGGGAGATATGGTATTGTTGAAGGTTTCACCCTGGAAGGGTGTGGCACACTTTGGGAAGCGTGGGAAGTTGAACCCCAGATACATTGGTCCATTTAGAATCCTGGAATGGATTGGTCTCGCAGCATACAAGTTGGATTTACCTGCTGAACTAAATGGCGTTCATGATATATTTCATGTATCTAATTTGAAAAAGAGTCCAACTCAAGAGACAGTGGTCATTCCTGCCGACGAAGTCCACATTGACGACACACTCCACTTTACTGAAGAACCAGTTGAGGTCACGGATTGGAAGATTAACAAAACACGCAGGAGTAGTGTCAAACTCGTCAAGGTTCAATGGAATGCACGACATGGCCCGGAATTCACGTGGGAACGTGAGGATCGTATGAAGGCAAAGTACCCACATTTATTCCCCAAGACCCCTGCAACTAGAAGCAGAACCTAAAATTTCGGGACGAAATTTTCTTAACGGGGGGAGAATGTGACAACCCTCATAATTACAGGTATCCGTACAATTAATTAATATTAAATTTGTGCTTAATGATTGTGTTTGATTACAATTGTTGACCTAAACTGCTTTTTGATTTTTGTATCATACATACACGTGCATCACATTTCATACTGTCACACCATTTATCACAGACAAACTTTAGTGACATACTTGATGCACAAAGCACAGTTAGCACAGTTAGCAGATAACTCAGAAATATACTGACAGTGCCAGTACATAGACAGACAGTGTTTTGGGACCCAGTATGGGCCCGGGACAAGGTATTACACTAGTATGGTATGTAGGGAAGTGAGGACCATAAAACTGCATCACTAGGTGATAGTTTGAGTGCCGGAAAGTGCCTAAAACTCACTTTAAGTGCAGAATTCTGCATTTTCAGCAAAAATTCAGCATTTTAACATATTTGTATTATGCAGAAAATTGACTAAATGGTCCTGAATGCTTTCCTAAGTGTTGGGAATTAATTGTGTTACAAAAGGTTACATAAAAGACACTATACGGAACAACTTAGCTCTTTAACGGAACGGTATCTAACCGAACAACCGGACATTACCCGTAACACCAAAATTTTGTCAGAAACATTGTTTTATTATTTTTGTGCAAGTTATGGTCCCCGAATACCCCAACACACTATAAAAGTGCCATACACATCATACACTAGACTTTTACACTTAACCTCCAATTATTTACCCACTTATCACCAAATTTTACAATTAGCCCCCCCCCCCCATACCCATTTACGGTCACCAAAGGGACCCCACCACTAGATTTTATTTACACTCTTGCTACTTCATATTTTTTGGTGATTAAAAGATATAGTATGTTGAAATTTACAAGAACACCAACATAAAACATGAACATACGACTTTACATAAAGATGATACATGATGAAATCTTGTTGGATTAAGGTTGATTAAAGCATGCATGGCATTTGATTGTTGATTTGTTGATAATATGAAGTTGATCATCATATGGAACTTGTTAAAGTATGATTAAAAACATGGGTTAACAAGTTAGAGGGTGATTATGGGTTTACATGAAATAATCACCTTCTTGAATAAACATGAACTTGAAAGTAAAGATGATTTTCTTACAAAGTAATAAACCTAGTAAACTAGTAAACTTGTGAATCCAAGACTTGAGTATGATTATCCAAGAAAGACCAAGTTGTAAAGATGATTTTTAAAAGATCATAACTTTTCTTACACTTACATTATTTTTGGAAATAAAATAAGTGTAGGAAGGCTAGTAAACAAGAATATGTTGTAAATAAATATTTTTGAAAAAAGTAGTCACAAGTTTTAAACATCTAGAAATCCCGAGAATGAGTTTTTAACAAAAGTAAATACACTTTGGAAGGTAACTAAGTCCACTAAACGGGTTACCAAGTTACTACACATTTTTGTGAAATATCAAGTTCATGATGTTATGAAAATCATATAATTTTTGCACTTGGTGAACATAATATTGTTTAAAGTATGAGTGTTGTTTGATTGAATGAATTTTGAAAAGAAAATGATATGCTATTTAGCATGGACACCTCCATTTACAAAGGAAACTATGGCGAAATTTTCTAAAAATTCCAACACTTAGTAAATATTTTCTAGACAAGTCTTTACTAGTGTATTTTAAACTATGTTTTTCAAACATAAACCTTGCCACAATTTTTGTAACAAAAGTACAAGTATTGGAGGATGACTTTTGTAAATAAAAAGGGGTAAATATATATTTAGAATATATATTTTGTATTAAGACACTTGTGTGAATATTTGCTTGATTTGTGGAGTAGTTATATTATTTTAGGGTAAAACAATACATCTTAACAAAAGACCATAAAAATTTCAACTCCAACATAATACCAAAAATCACACGGAATAAATATTTAAATTACACACTTCGTATTGTGAAACCGAACCATAAAACGTAACTCACAAAATATTCCGGAAATTACTTTTACTTATATATTTTTGGTATATATTATTTTTGGACAAGAAGTGAAAATATATTATTTTTGGGAAAAATATATATATTTTGGAATACATTATTTTTGACAATTAAGTTATATATATATTTTCTAAGTGGGACTTAAAAATATATTATTTTGAATACGAACATACGTGTATAAATACCCCCATACATGGGAAAGAAATACGGAGTTAAATACTTTAGAAGTATTAATACAAGAATATTGATTGAACAATTATTCCAACACTACATATAATTTAAGTTAAAATATTAACTATTTTGACAAATAATTATAACTTGGAATAACCTAAGAAACGCAACTCAAAAGCATTAAACTCTAAGCCAAGGCTCGGCCCATTCGTCTAATAGACATTAGTACGTTGTAGGTTGTCGTGTAGCTGACAGAATTTGAGTTACGGTACAAGACGCACTACTGTGAGTTCATGTCCCCCTTTTCTCTTAACTATTTTCAGTTTTATACTTCGGGGGTGGAATACATGTTACAATTATTAGAGACATTTTTATACATGGTATGGTTAGCTTAAGGAGGGTTTACTGCGCGATCATGTGAGTGGTGGGGATGACACTTATGGCCATTAATCCTCATTGAAGGACCAAGGGACATGAGTGATAGATCTATTTGGGTGTAGCGAGCCCACACCCATGAGGCCGGGGCGGCCCATAGTGGTGACTATGTCTTCATACCGGAGACAAATTTGCTGGGTTTGAGTCTTCCTGCACCATTTTCACACATACCATTGGTTTTGCAACCCATTGGTGATCTTGTTTTTCCTTATTGTTACATACCAGGGACATTTATACATACAAGACATATTTTAAAGGCTTATACACACAGACTTACACATGAACTCGCTCAACTTTTTATTGATATTTTTAAACTACATGTATTTCAGGGAATTAATCGGATCTGGCAAGTGATGCATGTTAGTCAAGCTGCGTACTAAATAAAGATGTCATCCAGGGTCGTAGGGTTTGGGAAGTGTAACCTCTTCCTGGACGGGTTACATGTCTCTAAGCCTCGTTTTATTGAAAGTCTTTTGTTGAGTCTTATGAACTCGTTTTAAACAAGTCATGGTTGTAACTTATTTTGGGTTGATGTTTCAAGACAAGTATGTTATGGTATTTTCTAAATTATATTAATGGATGAACATCCCGTATTTTTATCATATAGCATTATTGTGATTGTTGCTATGGTATTAAGAAGTCACACCAAATAAACCACGTTTCCGCAAAAGCCAGGGTGTGACAACAAATGCCCAAGTGACGAATGAAACAAGTGAAGAATGGAAATCCGATCGGATGGTCGTTCATTGAAATGGAAACTTAAACCTTTTAAACACAACAATACTTATCCGGTCGGATGGCGATCCGATCGGATGAGTATGACATCAGCAAGAATGATAGAACAAGAACTAGTGCAATTCGATCAGATGGCAATCCGATCGGATGAGTGACGTCAGCTTATTTGTTGGTTCATATTTGTGACAACATCTTAGATTTGGTCTTTGGATATCTTGTAATTAGTTAAACGATAAACAGTTAGCGGGTTTGGCTTTGTAATAGTTAGTTGTAATGTTTGGGCTAAACAAAACCCAGCTTGGGTCTAGGGGGACCAATTGGGCTTGCCCATGTAGGAAACCCTAGCCCAAGTAGCAACCTTGTGTTATATAAATAAGGCTTTGTTTTAGGGTTTAGGTTAATCAGCCAAAACAGTTTGAGAGTGAAATTTCGTGAGAGCATTAGGGCTTGGATGAAATTGTGTGTGTTAGGGATCTTGATTGATTGTAATCAGTTTGATAGATAATCAATAAAGATCCGGTTTGAATTGGAATTTCTGTTTTCTACTCAATTCTGTGATATTCTGATCTAGAGGATTCCGCACTCTAGATTGGATTGACAATTCAGTGACGATCTATACGAACAAGGGGACCTACAATTGGTATCAGAGCTTTAGGCTCTTGAAGAAGCTCGGTTCAGAATCGAGTCTGCAGATTTGGGTGGAAAAATTTCGAATTTTTGAAACCTGAAAATTAGGGTTTCGAAATTTCTTGAGTTCTGATAATTTTCTGCGATTTTGTTTGTGTTTGATCAATTTGTGTGTTTGATTTTGTTGATTTGCAGGTTTTCGGGACAGTTTTTGGTTGATTGTTTGAAGAATATTGGCTGAAAGACTTGAAGATTCGAAGACTGTTCTTCGTGTTTTTCGATCAGTTCTTCATATTTTTGAAAATATTGTGCTGATTAGGTTGTTTGATTTTGCAGGTTTCTATTAGAAAAGGATATGGAAATCTTCAGAATTTCGAACAGATTAAGTTTCCGAATTTACTGGACTAGCGGAATTAACAAACCAGCGAATTTGTGACTTAATAACTCGGTGACCGGCGAATTTAAAATCCAAAAGTGACTTTGGTAACCGTATAATTTTCCACAACGAAATTATCACGGTGATCGGTGACTTTACCAGTCGTCGTAATAGCCAAATTGACCAGCGAACCAGACAGCATAATAACCAGCGAATTTAAGTAACCAGCGAATTTAACCGGAGAACTTAATAAGCCGCGAAATTAACCAGCGAAATTGTCTTGGTTTTCCAGCATATTTAGCAGCGAAATTAAGTTAGAGGGATTAAAACCTAGCATAATTAAAAGGTGGAGTATTTATTTTCGTGGAGGAATTAGATACGTATAGAGGATTTAACGTTTTTGCAAATAGAAATTGATCCGTAGCTCGTTTCACTAAACCGTCTGCACCGTTGAATTCCTTGCATTTTTAGGACAAAAAAACTCTGGAAAATCCCAAATTTGGTTTTCGACATTATATATCATTGGATTCGTCTTTTCGAGACGATTCTAACGGTGTAATTTGGTAACCACTTTTTCGGAGAAATTTTGTACGGTTTTATCAGTCTGCAACGTTTAAAATGTCAAACATGTCTACTTTGAATGAGCTTTTGAAAATGGAGCATGAGGTTGGCACTACCAACAAACCGCCTAAGATGATGAAGGTGGAAAATTATTTGACATGGAAGGATCGTTTTCAATCCTTCATTGAATATCAGGACACTCGCATGTGGATATGTATTGAAGATGGGTACACAAACCCAACACATGACTTTGAGGGTAGACCACGTAGAACAGCCTATGTGAACATGCAAGAGGCTGATAAAAAGATGTATGAGGCTGAAAAGAGAGCCTTGGCTGCAATAAAAATGTCCTTACCTGATAGCATCAAGCATACCTTCAAGAAGTACACTAATTCAAAGGATATGTGGGATGCATTAGAAAAGCGATATCAGTGAAATACAGATGTTAAGAAGAACAAAATTGATCTACTGAAGAAGCAGTTCGCTGTTTTCAAGTACATGAGTCACTTGAGGACATCATCACTCGATACTACCATCTGATGTCGGAAATGGAAAATTATGAGATATATTGCTATTCTGACATAGAGAAGAATGACAAGCTGCTCGATGCCTTACCTACTAAATGGGATATATACACTCTCATGATCAAGGGAGAAGCAGATTATGAGACAAAGGAGCTGGAAGAAGTAGTTGGCAAGCTGAGAGCTTATGAGCTCAGTATGAAGAAGAAAGACACTGGATATGATCAGGTTCAAGATCCAGGGATTTACAATGGGCTTACATCTTCTTCATCTCACAACGCTTCTAGCGACTCTGCTACTGCATTTCTATCGTGTGAGAATGAGAAGGTCACAGTGAATGAGGATGGTGATGTTTGTTTTGTAGCTGCCTCAGGAGGATCAACAGAAGCAAGAGAACATCAGCTTCTAAGCAGAGTAGTAGTACAAAGTCAATGCCTATGAGTGTGAAGTCTGCTGAAGAACATCTTGCTCTACTTGCTTCATTTGTTGCTTCATATGAAACTACATTCAGGGGAAGATATATGATCCTGCTACTTTAGATGAAGATTATGATCAGATTGACCCTGATGATCTAGAAGAGATGGATTTACAATGGCAGATGGCCATGATTTCCAGAAGAGTCAAGAGGTTCATGAACAGAACAGGAAGGAAGTTTGTAGGGAGGACTGTTGGTTTCGACATGACCAAAGTGAGGTGCTTTAACTGTCAAAGTTGTGGGCATTTCGCTAGCGAATGTCAAAAACAAAAGCAAGAGACTTCGAGTCAGAGTTCAAACAACTGGAATGCATCAAACAATTCTAGCTCAAAGGCTTTGATCTCTATAGCACGAGAAGGTTCATATGATTGGAGTATTCATCAAGAAGATAATGAGAATGCCACTCAGGCATTCATGGCAGAGATAGTGCCAGTTGATGATGATGAAGCTACTGTGGGAGATGTTGAAGCAAAAGTGGATGTTGAGGTGAAGATAGAGAGTAAAGCTGAAGAAAAGAAGGGTGATCAGACAACAGATGTTGAAGAGGAAAATCAAAAGTCTGACCATGAAAAGGAAGCTGAAGAAAAGGAAGCTAAATACAAAAGAATGGAAGCTCAACTTGCAGCTCTAATGGCCAATCTTGACAAACAAACAGGAGAAGTGCGTTCTAACTCTGTGTGTTTAAGATGTCATGAATTACAGGGTGAGGTTGACAGGTTGTCAACACAAAACCAAAGTCTGGTAAGCGAGATGTCCAACATAAAAGAATCAAACTTTTTTGCTAAAAGAAACAAATCTTTATACTTGAAGAAGATAAAAGGTTATGAAAGTGAAATTGAAGCTTTAACCTGCAAACTAAACGAAAAACTTCAAGTCATAGACTAAGCACATGACATGATGGCTGAGAAAACAAAAGAGATTTCTGAAAAATGCAAAGAGTTGTTAGATGCACAACTCAAAATTGTTGAACTTGAAAAGAAATTAGGTCAATTCAGGGACTCTACTTTTGTAATGAAACATATGATGGGTGGCTTGAAGAAAAGTAATGACAAAACCAGTGTGGGATTCCATGGTTTCAATGAAGTACCACCTCCTGTTAGTCTTGACTATTCTTTCTTGCCTGATGAAGATGAGCTCATAGACTTTGTGTCAACATCACCAAGTAGTTTCGCATCAAGTCAAGGTAATGTGTCTGAGAATGATGATGCTAAGAAGGATAATAACAGCAAACCTGTTTTGAAAAAGAAAACTTCACATCCTAAGAATTGTAGGTCCCTAAATCCCGTTGGATCTTAACAAGACAGATAATCTATCAAGGGTGCGGAATCCCCTTGATTGATCTTCGAACCCAGAAACAAGAATAAGTAGAAGAACAAGAACTCGAACACACAAACACACAAACTTCCAAACTGATCTTCTGTGATTATCAAACCCTTAGAAGTGTTTTACAATCACTAAGATCTACAAGAACCTAAACAGCCGATTTCTGTTTTGTTCTTAAGCTCTCACACTTGAATGCTCTCTCAAGTTGTCTAAAGTGTCTCTAGTGTCTAACCCTAAACATGTAGCAGGAGGGTGTTTATATACTACAACCTCCCATACACGAATTGGGCTCTGGCCCGTATACAATTACATAATAAATTGGCCAATGTTTAACACTCCCATACACCAGTCAGCATATTCTTTGACATTTTTCAGCTTTGGCCAATGTTTAACACTCTCACTAACCTTGTCCATTCTGACCATCTTTAAACACGTTTTTATCGTAACCGTACTGATAAAACCGTACAAAATATTTTTTTCGAACACAGTGGTTACCAAATTACACCGTTAGAATCGTCTCGAAAAGACGAATCCAAAGATATATAATGTCGAAAACTGAATTCGGGATTTTCCAGAGTCTCTCTCTTTTTTTTTTTTTTTTGGTCGTAAAAATCCCACGAGTTCAACGGTGCAAACGGCTTCTTCAGATGTGCTACAGATTGTTCTCTAAACTCGAAACACTGAAAAAATTCCTACGCTTGCCTTTCAAAATTCCACCACTTGTGAATCACACAAGATAGGATCGCACAAGACCCTTTGAAACGTACAAGGTCTTCTGGATCGCACAATCCACCAACTTTGGGCCAAACAGTCACTTTAACGGGCTTGGGCCTGATCGCACAAGTTTCTGGTTCGCACAAGCTGACTTCGGGTCGCACAAGCACTCCAAACGCACAATATCCTCAAACGTACAAGATCCCCAAGCGTACAAGAACTCCAGACGTACAAGACCTCCAAACGCACAAGCTTAAAAATTTTGAATTTTGAATATCACAAGGTCGCACAAGAGCTGATTGGGCCAATCAGCCACCCAATCCCGAAACAGCAGCAGCTGTCAACAGCAGCAGCTGACAATCCGGTCGCACAAGCAAAATTTTAATCAACACTTCTTTCCTTACACGAAATCCAAGCAAAAGTCTCCTACAAACACGAAAACAGTCAAAACAAATAATCAAAACAGATTAAAATACACGAATTTAAGCTGTTCATCAAGTGTTCTTCCTGTTCTTCCTGTTCTTCGCAACAACCCAGAAATTTTAACTCGAAATTGTCAAACAAACCAACTCAACTACAACTACCAACTACCAAATCAGATCAAAACTTCAGAATTTTGAACTGTTCTGCCTTCTTCTTCCTTGTTCTTGCAGTTC
The DNA here is from genome assembly GCA_030545235.1 of Helianthus tuberosus. Taxonomy (NCBI): domain Eukaryota; kingdom Viridiplantae; phylum Streptophyta; class Magnoliopsida; order Asterales; family Asteraceae; genus Helianthus; species Helianthus tuberosus. The sequence goes on along the minus strand of CM060357.1, from coordinate 126,789,472 downwards.
TTCACGAAAATTATGAATGGAGACACCAAAAAAAATTTTTCAACCGAAAAACAACTTGAATCTTGAATCCAGATCTTCAGTCTTGAACCACGCACAAGAGCAAAAGCTCTGATACCAATTGTAGGTCCCTAAATCCCGTTGGAACTTAACAAGACAGATAATCTATCAAGGGTGCGGAATCCCCTTGATTGATCTTCGAACCCAGAAACAAGAATAAGTAGAAGAACAAGAACTCGAACACACAAACACACAAACTTCCAAACTGATCTTCTGTGATTATCAAACCCTTAGAAGTGTTTTACAATCACTAAGATCTACAAGAACCTAAACAGCCGATTTCTGTTTTGTTCTTAAGCTCTCACACTTGAATGCTCTCTCAAGTTGTCTAAAGTGTCTCTAGTGTCTAACCCTAAACATGTAGCAGGAGGGTGTTTATATACTACAACCTCCCATACACGAATTGGGCTCTGGCCCGTATACAATTACATAATAAATTCGGACCTAATAAACTTCATACAAACTTGGACTTGATTGGGCTTGATAATCTCGAAATCTTTAAGTCTTCATAGTCCAATCTACTGTTTAATATCCAAAGACCAATCCACAGCTGTTGTCACATAACATGCACCAACAAGAATAACAATCCAACATTTGTTAAAAAGGTTAATTTTGTTCAAGGAAGTGACATGAAAAACGAAACAGCTGTTGTTGAAAACGAATCAAATGTAGAGTTTGCTAAAAACAAAAACAAAGAAAATTCTGAAACTAAGCAAACTGAACCAAATCCTTCTAGGAATCATCATCAAAACCTGAATCTAGTTCAAAGGCTTCTGATAAGAAGTCTTCGAAAAAGAGATCATGCTTCAAGTGTCACACAAAGGGATATGTAGCTAGTTGATGTCCTAACAAAAAGAATGAAGCACAAGTTAGTGAGAAATAGAGAGAGAAGTCACTAGAGAAGAGTGGTGATAAAAAAGAGAGAGACTCTAACTCTCCAAAGAAGTCAGCGCCTAAGCAACCAGAGAATGTTGCTGTTGGTGAAGATAAGGCTGAAAAAGGAACTCCACAAGTTCCTCGTTTTCAAAGAAATCAACCAAGATTTCAGCCTGAATCTACATCAGGTAGATATGAAAGACCTAGAAGCAGTTCACCAAGAATGAACAATTATAATTCAAATAATTTCAGGAGTCAAGGTTAATATCAAAATCGATACCAAAATAATGGTGGTCGAACTTTTTATAACAATGGCTTTAGAAATTACAACAATCATGCTTCTTGGAATCAAAATTCAATGTACCAAAATCAAAATTTTCAAAGGTCAAATAGTCCAAACACATATAGGAACCCTCAGAACCAAAGACCTAGTGGAAATCAAAATCAAATTCCATCAACAGGTCTGAGATCCAAGACTCCAGTTAGGAGTAATGGATATTGGATGGATGTTCTAGTAGTTGGTGAATTTGGACGACCCAAGACCATTAAGGCTTGGGTCCCCTAATCTAACTAATTTCTTGGTTGGTGTGTGTAGGAGCTGCTAAGGAGAATTATCAACTTGTGGTATGTTGATAGTGGCTGCTCCAGGCACATGACTGGGGATACAAGATTGTTGACTAAGTTTGAAGATTATGATGGTGGAAATGTGAACTTCACTGGTGCTAAAGGTAGTAGAATTACAGGACGAGGAAAAGTGACCAATGGGAAGAACACACTGGACAAAGTGAACTATGTTGAGCAGCTTAAACACAATCTGATGAGCGTGTCACAAGTCTGCGACAAGGGTCACTCGGTCCATTTTACCAAGAATGAAGCATTAGTGTTGAAACAAGGTTTGGTGATTCCGGTCGATTGGATAGTGATGCGAGCGCCAAGGAGAAATGACACTTATGTCATTGACATGGGTGCTAAGGATCCAACTGTTGTGGTGGCGTGTTTACTATCAAAAGCATCTGAAGCTGAATCGATGTTGTGGCACAGACGCATGGCCCATATTCACTATCGAAAAATGAACTATATTATTAAAAATGAGCTAGTGAAAGGGGTTCCAATGCAGAGGTTTCAAGTGGAAGATAAATGTCTTCCATGTCAAAAGGGAAAACAACATAAGGAACCTCACAAATAAAAAACAATAAATTCCATAGATGCCCCTTATGAATTACTTCACATGGATTTATTCGGTCCAGTGAACGTGAGGAGCATAGGTGGAAAATACTATTGTTTAGTTGTCATAGATGATTACTCACTTTATTCATGGGTTTTCTTTTTAGGTACAAAAGATGAGATAGCGGAGATGCTGATAGATCTCTTTACAAAATTGGAAAACGTCCATGATGCAAGGATCAAGAGGATAAGGAGTGATAATGGCACGGAGTTTAAGAATCAGATTCTGGATCTCTATTATCTTCGCAAGGGAATAGAACATCAATATTCTGCTCCTTATACGCCTCAACAGAATGGAGTCGCTGAGAGGAAAAACAGGACGTTGATTGAAGCCGCTAGGACTATGCTTTCAGATTCAAAGCTTCCAGTTCTTTTCTGGGGAGAAGCTGTGAATACAGCTTACTATGTCCTAAACAAAGTTTTGACCGTTAAACATTTTAACAAAACTTGTCATGAATTAATGTTTAATGAGAAACCAAACTTAAAAGGCTTTGAACCATTTGGATTACCCTGCACCATTGTGTGAAACAAAGATAAACAAAAATTCGGTGAGGTGGCTGACGAAGGCTACTTTCTAAGTTACGTACCTGGCACACCGAATAAAAGGGTTTTTAATCTAAAACTGGTAAAATAGAGGTTGTTTTTAATGTTGAAATTACTACATACAAACCTCAACAATCAATGAATGGACCTACTATATTATATAATTATGAAAGTGTTTTTAAATCATTTAATATTCCTAAGTTTTCTGATGTAGATGATTCTCAGCTGATACAAGCAGTGATAAGTGAAGACGATGAAGGCGAGTTCATGCCTAGATCGAATGTTGATATGACAGATGCTCCAGAAACTTCCCAAGGTGCTGCTGATCCTGATTCAAGCGATAGTGACTCTGAACCCATTCAGGGGGAGAATTTCATTAATCCGTTTGCAGATCAGAACATTCAGGGGGAGATTGGATGAAACCTGGGTGATAATTTAGAAGTGGATACCGTTGCTACTACACGAGCAAATAGAGATCATCCAGTTTACATGATACTTGGAGATCCTACAGCAGGTGTTCAGACAAGGCGAAGCATAGCAGCGAATACAGGTTTATTTGTTTCGATTGAGAAGATTGGGATTGTGACTGAGTGCTTGTATAGTTGCTTCATTTCTCAAGAGGAGCCAAAGAACATTCATATGGCTCTAAAAGACAATTCTTGGGTTGAGGCTATGCAAGAGGAATTGGCCCAGTTTGCGAAGTTGAAGGTTTGGGAGTTAGTTGACCTTCCTAAAGGAGAAAGAGAGATTGGCACTAAATGGGTATTTAGGTGCAAGAAGGATGAAAGAGGTATTGTCACACGAAACAAGGCTCGATTGGTTGTCAAAGGTTTCAATCAGCAAGAAGGGATATATTATAATGAAGTGTTTGCACCAGTGGCGAGGTTGGAAGCAATTCGTTTATTCTTAGCCTTCGCTTCATTCAATGGATTCAAAGTTTACCAACTAGACGTGAAGAGTGCATTTCTTTACGGGAAAGTCCAAGAAGTGGTGTATGTCTCTCAACCAGATGGGTTCGTTGATCCAGATTATCCAGATCGGGTGTACAAACTTGATAAGGCTTTGTATGGATTACATCAAGCTCCTAGGGCGTGGTACGAGACACTGTCAACACATCTGATCAAGAATGGTTTTGAAAGAGGTCAGATTGACAGTACACTTTTCATTAAGAGGAAGAAGGAAGATTTTCTGCTGGTACAGGTATATGTGGATGACATCATCTTTGGGTCATCAGATGAAAACATGTGTAAAGAGTTTGAGCAGGTGATGAAGAGCAAGTTTGAAATGAGCGCTATGGGTGAGTTGTCTTACTTTCTGGGATTACAATTTGAACAGAAGGAGGATGGGATGTTTATTCATCAAACAAAGTATGTGTATGACATTTTGAATCGGTTCAAAATGAATGATTGCTCTACTTTCAACACACCCATATGTGAAAATCACAATCTAATCCCAGATCGAGAAAGTACTGAAGATGTTGATCCTACTCAATACAGAGCAATGATTGGTTCTCTAATGTACTTGACTGCTTCAAGACTTGACATCATGTTTGCCGTATGCTTGTGTGCCAGATATCAGGATAATCCGAAAGAGTCACATATGAAAGCAGTGAAGCGTATTCTTCGTTACTTGAAGGGGAAACCTAAACTTGGGTTGTGGTATCCAGCTGATAGTGATCTGAATTTTGTTGCTTACACTGACTCAGACTTTGGAGGATGCAAGTCAAACAGAAAGTCTACAACAGGTGGTTGTCAGTTCTTAGGAGGCAGGATTGTCTCTTGGCAATGCAAGAAGCAATCTTGTGTGTCTACCTCTACGTGTGAAGCTGAATACATTGTTGCGGGAAGCTGCTACTCTCAGGTTCTCTAGACACAACAGCAGATGCGCGATTACGGTTTGGATTTCACTCGTACTCCTATTATGATAGACAATAATGCCACAATTTCTATAACAAATAATCCCGTGAAACACAGTCGTACAAAACATATTGACATTCGTCATCATTTTATACGGGATTGTGCTGAAAAGAGACTAATTGAATTACATCGAGTCGACACACTAGATAACCTGGCAGATCTTTATACTAAAGCTTTTGACAGGGCTCGCTTTGAACATTTAGTCGAACTCAAAGGGATGAGAAATCTTGAATAACTGGTTTTTCATAAGAATTTTGTAAATAGTTTACTTCTTTTCTTAAAAATCAAAAATACAAAAACATTGAAAAATCAAAAACATAAAAAAAATAGAAAATCAAAAATGAGTTATCACTGTGTGAAAAAGAAGAAATGATAGTACATCAGCAAGTTAGACTGTCACACTGAAAATGAATTAAAATTGCTTAAGTGTGATAGCAGTTTCATCATAGGATGTACCAGTAGCCAAAAAGCATGAAATAATCAACTTACCAATGTGATATAAACCTAAATGAATTGAGTATGAGTGGGGAACACATCAGTGGTGTATGGTTTACTGACCTTAAATATTGCGTTGATAGATTGCCAAAATCTGAGGTTTTGGGTCTTTATACTGTTATTTCATCTGGGGATATCAGGGTTGTCATTCTGCTGCATCCAGATACATGCTGACCTAGGCACAACCAGGATATCTTAAAAGTGCAAAATGCATAAATCGTACCAAGAAAATGGTATTTGTCTTAGCCCTCGTTAGATATTTTGGTCTCTTTGCTGTACGGAAGTGCTGACCTGATCACCAATTATCTAAACGTTGAAAAACAAAACAGATGAATTCAGTATACTCACCTACTACGATGAATCTTTGTGCATACCTTGATCGCGGGGGTATATCCTGAAGTGGGACACACTAATATATCAGAAATAAACCTACCTTAACATATCATACGGTAATGGAACTTGAAATGTTCATGCATTTTGTTTAAGTGGACAAACATATTGGTAATCGTCTTGGACTGCTTTTCACGAAAAATTAAATAAAGAATTATCTAATAGTGTGAAAACAGTTTGATTTTGCTGATATGATCTTCTTACCGGTGATCCTCACAAAAATAGAGTGTTTATTGTTTTTGTTATTTACTTGCTTTCAGAAAATACAAAAAATAAAAAAAATAGTGTCTTTTTCTGTTAAAAATTCTTAACGTACGAAAAACTGTTATTCTTGGAGGAATTGTTACTGATAGGGGGAGACGGTGTTAGAAAGTGAGTTCAAAATTTTAAACCATGCAGGTTCTTGTGTGTTGGACAAAAAGTTTTGTGTGTTGGTGATAAATTGAAAATGCTTAATCTGTGATATAATCTCTTGAATAATAATAATTTATTTAATTGTGTTGAAAAATTCTTATGGTTTCTCGAGATGTTTGTTTTATAGTATACAGATTGAAGCAGTATGTTGCTGAGAAGTTGTGCTAAGAAGATGGGAGTTTGATTGGATGCATGGTAGAACCTCCTTTCTATATTGCAGACAAAGTTGAAGAGTTTGAAGATTTCTTTACAAATGCTGAACTGGAGTTTACTCAAGTGCTAACGTTTTGAAGATTTGGTGATTTTGAAGATTTGGTGATTGGATGCATCAGCTTAGGGGGAGTCTGTTGCTGACAGAAGCTATTAAAGCTGAAGCTATCCAAACACCAAAGATAGTGCAAGACTACTTGAAGATTGCAAGATGACTGAAGACAAAGTTATTTTATGAAGCTATTGTCAAGGGGGAGTTTGTTGGTGCATATTTGTGACAACAGCTTAGACTTGGTCTTTGGATATCTTGTAATTAGTTAAACGATAAACAGTTAGCGGGTTTGGCTTTGTAATAGTTAGTTGTAATGTTTGGGCTAAACAAAACCCAGCTTGGGTCTAGGGGGGACGAATTGGGCTTGCCCATGTAGGAAACCCTAGCCCAAGTAGCAACCTTGTGTTACATAAACAAGGCTTTTCTTTAGGGTTTAGGTTAATCAGCCAAAACAGTTTGAGAGTGAAATTTCATGAGAGAATTAGGGCTTGGACGAAATTGTGTGTGTTAGGGATCTTGATTGATTGTAATCAGTTTGATAGATAATCAATAAAGATCCGGTTTGAATTGGAATTTCTATTTTCTACACAATTCTGTGATATTCTGATCTAGGGGATTCCGCACTCTAGATTGGATTGACAATTCTGTGACGATCCGTGCGAACAAGGGGACCTACAATGTTCGATAAACTGTTCATGATTTTGATCAATTCGAATGTGTTTTAGCTCGAATTTTGGATTGAAACTTTGTAGGATTATGCTGTTACTGATTGCGAACAGATTGATATCAATTTTAGTCCATTTTGTCCGTGAATTGTCTATCAATTTTGAGTTTTTCTGAGTTTTAGGTGTGAAAGTATAGAAAAGATAGAAATGAAGAAGAAGATGATGATGATGAATTGGTCAAAATCTCCAGTGAGATTTGACTGAAAACGGTTGAAATCCTCGTGAAATCGCTCTAGCTATCTCCGATTCGACCTCCTTGTGCTCTGATACCACTTGTGAGTGCGCGTGCGGAGGAAACGGTTCTTTCTAAGATGAAGAACGTGGTAGAATCGATCAATTCAGAGGTGCGGAATCCCTCGGAATCGTCAAAGAGTAATCCACAACGATATCAACGATTAACTTATTCATTCTCATTCACTGATAGAAAGTACAAAAGTTCCTGATGATAATCCAACAGAGCTTCGTTATGACAAACTGGCAAAAGGTTCTAAACAATGACCCTACACTACTATTTATAGGCGTCATGGGAGAGTCGGTGTCATCCGATCGGAGGGTCATCTGATCGGATGGCCATCCGTCCAGATGACCCATGTCATCCAACCGGATGTGTTTACAAACTCATGTCCCGTCTCCCGTTTCGTCTAGATACAAAATATTATACATACAAAACTTTACAACGACACATACCGGACAAAATACGAAGACTCGATACAGACGGAGGCTACAGACATATTGCACTAACATGATGGCGTTTTACAAGCATTTGCTCGTTTTGGCGTTTTATAATTTTTTTTCATTATAGGATTAATGTACTTTGTTGTTTCTTAGTTGAAATTACATAACAAACAACAGATAAAGAAAATTAAAAAAAAAACAAATAGAAGAAATTTATGATCTAAATCTTCAGTGTCGTCAGTCTCTTTCTTCTTTTGAAACTACAAGAACTGTCACAAATAAATGGCGTTTTGGGTTTGGCGTGGTTTATTTTCTTTGTTCATGTGTTGAAGTGTCTTTGTGGTTATTGGAGACATAGATCGACCCCATGTGGGTGGATGCTATTTGCCCGTCGTCTTCATTATAATCATCGAGGCCAAAGTAGCATTTACACTGGGATAGGTATCTTCTAATCATCCAAACCTTCTTCAAGAACAAAGATGACAGAATGACATATGGGTGTCATCAGTCCCTCTTTCTTGAATTTTGTCCAAGTCATGCAGCAAAATCTTACTACACTCACCTAACAAATCATTCAGCGAAATTTCATGCTGAACATTACTGAGGATTAAAGAAAAGATGTTTGCCATCGTTGTATTTTTTGGAGTTTTACATTGAGTTGTATTTTTTTAGGAACCACTGTGTTTTTTGTGTGTTTTTTTGGTGTGATAAACGGAAGGTGATGAGACGTTTCTATTTATAGGATTTTTTTTTTGCCTGTAGTTTAGGCGGGATATTATTTTTATAACAAAAATGTAATTAACATTTATCCGGATGTAAGGCTTGGCGTTATATATTATGGCATTTCACATTTTGTGGCGTTTTTGTAGCCTGAGAGCTTAAATAAAAACACTGAAAAAACTACGCAGTGATAAAATTGGCGTTTTGTATTTATTTGACGTTTTATATTTTCAACGGCGTTTTATGTGAGAAATGATGTTTTACCTTTTTTACCCAAAATGAAGCGCGTCCACGTAATAAAATTGATGTTATTTACGAAAACGCCACCGCGCCAATCTAGTCCATAGATTGTTTTGATCGGACGATCCATAACCGTTCTCACTGTTCTCACACTTTCCACCGTTTTCTCTAAATCCTGACCCTGTATGTATGTATGTATGTATGTATGTATGTATGTATGTATGTATGTATGTATGTATGTATGTATGTATGTATGTATGTATGTATGTATGTATGTATGTATGTATGTATGTATGTATGTATGTATGTATACGTGTATATATATATATATATATTTACTTCTTACGAAAGCTACAACGAGTCATACCATTATCCATCTACGTACTTCTATTCAAGACGACTAACACAAACTCATATATATATATATATATATGTGTGTGTGTGTGTATGTGTAAAAATATTCATTTTAAATCTCTCAGAAACTAAGTGTTTCCAAAACTTAATATTTATCACCAACAATAAATGTGATTAAACAATTATAAATATTGTTCCTAGTCGAATTAACAACACTTTCAGAGAATCGTATGGTTAACGATTCGGTAGAGCTCGATGACACGTAGTTTAGCTATATCATTTTATTAGAAACTTATAAGTTATTCCTTGATAGGAATATCACATATTGCATGCTAGCGAGTTTAGGTTTTTGGAAACGACTTTCTGGAATCATATTAAGCTAGCTTTGCAGAAGGATATCGAGGTGAGTTCATAACCCCCATTTTTTTGGTTTTACATTTTCATAAAAGTTTTCGGGGGTGGAAAGACATGCAAGTTTTGCAAAAGTACATAATATTTCGATGAACGAAAATCCATATTTCCAAACAATGTTGCTACTGAATTTCAACAACTCAAATGGTTTACAAAAGGTTTATGCTAAACGTACTGGTTTTACAAAACACACGCGTATGTTTGAAGCGTGCATGAGTTTCATGACTATAGACGGGAATGTCCTAGTTACAACGGGCCTGGTTTGTCATGCATACAAGTAAGGGGACTGGTTGGTCCTGCTTACAGACTCAAGGACTGGGTTGTCCTGCATACAAATAAGGGGACTGGTTGGTCCTGCTTACAGACTCAACTGGGCTAGGCCCATTCTTACTTGTGCAAGGCACAAAGACTCTAGTGGGCTAGGCCCACCTATGCTAGTGCGAGGCACGAAGTCTCAAGGACTGGATTGTCCTCTACTTAACTGTAAGAGCCGTAGTGTTCTTAAAACTGTACAGTGAAGTCCTCGCTACGTATCGAAACTATAACCGCATGCTAGTATACCGTCTTGAGTAAACGGTTTGGCGAGGCGCTTCCTAGCACGAGGTGAGTTATAGGCTCATGCGGGCATGTTGTCTTTGTCGTACTCGGACATTGACGGTCAAACAAGTTTTACAAATACAAAGGTTTCATATGACATGCCGAGGAAAATGGATTTATTACGTTTTTTCAACACTATATATACCGGTTATCAAAAATAATTATTTTAAATCTTTTTCAAACAAACTATGAACTCGCCAACTTTGTGTTGATTTTTCGCATGTTCTTTCTCAGGTTGCATTTTCAAACTATGGCACGGTTGGAATAGGAGAACCCACGGAGATTTGACTACTTAGTGGGCGTTCACTTTCTAGAAGTCTTAGCATTATATACTTCTGTTGTACAATGAAGATACCAGTCAGATCCCACCAACACTGATTTCGGCAGGTCTGACACAAACCAAGACAATCTTCGTACATTGTTGATGAACGAAGCCCATAAGACTCATTACTCTATCCATCCTGGTGCGGACAAAATGTACATGGACCTTCATACCCAGTATTTGTCACACCCCGACCACGTATAACATACAAAACGTGGCGGAAACATCGGGGAGTGTTGTAACATAATTAATTGTTTCAAATCCATGGCAAACAAAGTTGTATTTTATTTATCAACATAAGTGTTACATTGTTTCAAACAGAGATTTAAGAGTTTAGTACATAATTAAACATCGTCTAGCTTCATTTTTAAGTTTCTAAGGCACAGGTCCGCCCTAGTGTCATGATCGTCATCCTACGGAAAAGCACCTGAAAACACATGTGAAAGTAGGTACGTCAGCATAAAAATGGCTGTGAGATACATAGGTTTTGTGAAAATAGGATTCATGACTTAAGTTTAAGAAAATGTTTAGTCATGAACCTTGTAATTTGATTTGTTTTGTAAATTGCTTGAAAAACAATAAGTCCAGATGATATGTATAGATAAGTGAATAATGTATGGTTAAATGAATAACCATGCAAAATGAGTTGTATAAAATAAACTGTATTGTAAACCAAAGTCTTGTAAAAACATGTCACTTGTGTAAAATGTATAAGTCCAAAATGAATGATTTAAATAACTCTATGATATGTAATATAATACAATCACTTATGTATAGGAAGTACCAGCGGCGTATCCACCATGATTGTATCATATTACTCACATCTCGTTACTTAAGTCACTTAAGCCAACCAACAAAGTATAATGTCTATGTTTAAACCAATAGTCAATAGTACTTGTATAAACCCTGTCAAATGTTGATAGTCCAAAAGTAGTCAAGTAATGTGTAACAAATGTTATGTATGGTAAGTAAAATAAGACTACTTAAACCATAAGTAAAATGTACAAAACAAAGTATTTTGAATATATCAAAAAGTTATGTTTTGCCAAGTGATGCATGATACACTGATACGAACATTTATGTGGTAAGTTAACGTATACATTCAAGCCTTGAGACAGTCGGATAACCCTTTCAGTCAAGGTTATCAAAAGAATTGTATTCGGATTCAGTCACTCCTTACATCCAAACAAACCCGGGATGTCAGGAATGGGATTTGTCAAGTCCTATGGTACCAGTACTTACTACCGAGCGGCGTAGCAAATGTTAATGAACGTAATAAAGACCCGTTTGTGCAAACCAAATGTCATAGAAGTTGTATACATGTCATATGAAAACAATGTACTAAGTATGCTAAGTTAACATACAAAGCATAAAAGTCATGTAAATCAATGTGCTAGCATGTTATCAGTCAACATACTTGGCAGAAATGTAATGTAAAACGATGTACTAAGTAATGCACACAATGGGCACACCTAGCATAAAATGTATTGAAATCATGTACTATAATGTACTAACGAACATAGCATGTATATGATGTGAAAACGGAAAGCATTAAAGTAACAAGTAGGCACATGTGTTCCACCCCAAAACGTTTGGAAAACAGTAAAAGAGGGGTCTATGTACTCACTTGATATTGCTCAGATGTCTAAAGATAACCACCAAGTAATGCTAGAGATCTCGGAATCAAACGGCACCTAATATAGGTAACTATGTTAATAACCGGACCTTAATCGGATGATTGGATAGAATGAGGTTTCGTAAACCAAACGAGTGTAGAGACTCGTGTCATTTGGTTTAACAAAGCCTACATACTAAATGAAACCTAACATAATTGTTTACGACCCATTACGACCCGTTTAGGAAGCTTATGCTACTTTAACGTGTCGTGTGCGTGAAACGCGTTCGGACCGCCTAACTAGCCCTATGACAAGTGTTATATGCCTAAACATGTTACATAATCAGTTATGTGACAAAGGTTTAGGTTACATATGCTTAATTACCAATTATACATGAAAAGGGTATTCTGGTAATTTACCTAAGGCATATAAACTACCTATCATACAACTATTTAAACGATGTGACCATAGGGTATAACCTCGGAAGGTTATTCCCTACCTACTATGGTCACCTAATGTGTTTGGTCGGATCCTAATGATCGACCAAACTGGGTCGGGTTCGAAGGTATAGGCGATTTATTAGATCGCCTACCCTACGACCCTAGACAACGTGGTAATCAGTGGGCATAGTCCCAAGGGACTATGACCAACGTGATTACACTCACGTTGCGAAGTTCAAACGAACTTCGCATTGACCATTACTGGTCAACGCTGAAAGTCAAACAAAGTTTGACTTTCTGACTCGAAAAGCAGTAAAATAAGGAAAAGAACGAAAGAATACTTACGAAGGGTCCCCGAATGCTAATCGTGATCACAATAACTCAGGTATGGAACAATGGTTCCAACTTAGAGTCAAATAGATCAGATTCTTGTAAGTAATGAGGTTGGATGGCATGGGTATTTATAGTATTCGGGTAACCGTTGAGATCGTTTCTTGGAAAAGGGGAAAAGATCTAGTCCGTACACTTGTCACAACCTTATGGTGGCTACATATGCTCCTTATCTTAGTGACTAAGCAATTGAGAACATGTGGTTGTGGTTAAATCTGCTGAAAACAGGCTGTTTAAACATTGCACCTGGTCTGGAGACCCCATACGCATCGTATGGTATATATACCATACGCATCGTATGGGTGAACTTTGGCAGAATTACAGTTTTGGTCCCTGAACTGTATTTAGGCCATTTTGACACGTTTAAGGCCCGTTAACCCTATTTCAAAGCTCAAAAATGAAGTTAAAGTATAGGGAACTTAAAACATACTCAAAAATATGCCGGATGATGGTTCGTTTGGTCGTACGAACGTGATGTTCGCTTAATTACGACGGAATGCGCACAAGCGCGAAAAACGATCCAAATGACGCGACGAATGGATTTTTCTTAAGGCGAACACTAAAATATAATATAGTCATGCTTACATAAATTTTTGGATGTCCGGATGTATTCAGAACGTAAGTTATGCGCGAAAATGCAAACTTGTGCACTTTGTGACACTTTTAGTCCCTGAATGTCCCAAAAGTTTATTTTAGCACACCAAACCCCTCAAAGCCTATTTCTAAGCTATGTAAAGGATATTTAAGGTGTGTTTAACTTATGGTTATGTTCCGGAATGTTCATTACAGTTCAAATTGACATACTTTCGTAGTTTGTCATATTTAGTCCCTGTAAGCTAATTAACTTGTTTTTGCCATACCAAAGCCTTCAAAACTTATTTATGTAAAGGTTATTTAAGGTATGTTGAGTATATTTTGATGTTCCGGAGTATTTCTCGCATTAAACTGAGTACGTTTACGCACTAGTTTGCGTATAACTCTCCAGAAAGTGATATAGAGTTTGAAATTACATAAAAGTCAAAACATGAAAAATGTATAACATAACAAAACAAACATTGGGATCAAATAACATTGTTTTATTGATAATAGAATTGTTCATAGTGATTACAAGCACAGTTGTTACAGTCTCCCCTACTTGTGGAAATTTCGTCCCGAAATTTATTTAGAGGAAACTCGTGAGAAAAGATGTGGATATTTCGCCTTCATTTGATCTTCGCGTTCCCAAGTAAACTCAGGTCCACGTTTAGCTTCCCAGCGAACTTTGACCAAAGGAATGCGCTTGCGTTTAAGCCACTTGACTTCACGTTCCATGATTTCCACTGGTTTCTCAACAAATTTCAGTGTTTTGCCAACACGAATTTCGTCAAGCGGTATGGAGTAGTTCTCATCAGCTGTACACTTCTTGAGATTTGATATGTGAAAAGTTGGATGAACATTTCCAAGTTCAGGAGGTAACTCAAGTCTGTAGGCTACCTTTCCGATTTTCTCGACAATCTTGAATGGTCCAACATACCTAGGTGCAAGTTTTCCTTTCTTCCCAAATCTGATCACACCTTTCCAAGGTGAGACCTTAAGTAATACTCGATCACCGACTTGAAATTCCAAGGCTTTGCGTTTTGGGTCCGCGTAAATCTTCTGACGGCTTCTAGCTGCCTGAAGGTTATCACGAACTTTCTTGACCTTGTCAGTTGTCTCTAAAATAAGGGCAGGTCCAGTAATTTGAGCCTCGCCAATCTCATTCCAGCAGACTGGTGAACGACATTTTCGACCATAAAGAGCCTCGAAAGGAGCCATTTTGATGCTAGTGTGATAACTGTTGTTGTAGGAGAATTCAATCAATTTAAGATGTGAATCCCAACTACCACCAAAATCAATCACACAAGCTCTAAGCATATCCTCCAGAGTCTGGATTGCTCTCTCAGATTGACCATCCGTTTGCGGATGATAAGCTGTGCTCAGATTAAGTTGGGTCCCCATAGCAGATTGCATGGTTCTCCAAAAATGAGAAGTGAAACGAGCATCTCTGTCAGAAATGATGTTCAACGGAACACCATGTCGAGCTACAATTTCATCCACATAGATTTGTGCAAGTCTGTCAGCAGGAAAATCCTCACGGATTGGCAAGAAATGTGCTGACTTTGTAAGACGATCAACGACTACCCAGATGGCATCATGACCTTTCTTAGTGCGTGGAAGTTTGGTAACAAGATCCATAGTAATGTTTTCCCATTTCCAAACTGGGATCTCTGGTTGCTCCAATAAACCCGAAGGACGTTGATGTTCAGCCTTAACCTTAAGACAAGTAAGGCATTTTGACACGTATAAGGCAATGTCTTTCTTCATACCAGGCCACCAATACTGAATACGAAGATCCTTATACATCTTATCTGAGCCCGGATGAATAGAATAACGAGACTTATGGGCTTCATCCATAAGCAAGGTACGAAGATCATCCTGGCTTGGGACCCATAAACGGTCCATGAAGTAATATGATCCATTGTCCTTCAGTTCCAGAGCAGGTGTTATGTGATAAGGAAACTCCTTATCCATCAATCCTTGTGAAACACAAGATTGTTGAGCTTGAGAAATGCGTGCTTGAATATCGGATCGAGCTTGAATAACAGATTGAACACGTACACAATGAAGCTTAGTACGTTCCTTACGACTCAATGCGTCAGCTACGACATTCGCCTTACCAGGATGGTAGCGAATTTCGCAGTCATAGTCGTTTAAAAGCTCAACCCAACGTCGCTGTCTCATGTTGAGTTCTTTCTGGTTGAAGATATGCTGAAGACTTTGGTGGTCAGTGAAAACCACACATTTTGTACCGTACAAATAGTGTCTCCAGATTTTGAGAGCAAAGACAACTGCACCCAACTCAAGATCATGAGTGGTGTAGTTCTTCTCATGTATCTTCAACTGCCTCGATGCATAAGCTATGACTTTGTTCCTTTGCATAAGAACGCAACCAAGGCCCAATTTCGATGCATCACAATACACAACAAAATCATCATCACCCTCAGGCAATGATAGAACAGGCGCATCGCAAAGCTTCTGCTTCAGGTGTTGAAAAGCTTCCTCTTGTTTGAATCCCCAGTAAAAGGGAATTTTCTTCTGAGTTAGAGCAGTTAGAGGAACTGCAATCTTCGAGAAGTTTTCTATGAAGCGGCGATAATAACCCGCTAGACCAAGAAAAGAACGAACTTCAGTAGGAGTAGTAGGTGTATCCCAATCCTTAATCGCACTGATTTTGGAGGGATCTACATGAATACCTTGTTCGTTGATAATATGTCCTAAAAATTGAACCTCTTTAAGCCAGAATTCACACTTGGAGAATTTGGCGAAAAGTTGCTCTTTCTTTAGGAGTTCCAGAGTAAGACGAAGATGCTGCTCGTGATCAGCTCGCGTCTTAGAGTAAATCAAGATATCGTCAATAAAAACAATGACGAACTGATCCAAATAAGGTTTGCAGACCCTATTCATTAAGTCCATGAAAACAGCAGGAGCATTAGTCAAACCGAATGGCATGACTGTGAATTCATAATGCCCATAACGAGTACGGAATGCTGTCTTCGGAATGTCTTCTTCTTGCACCCGAAGTTGATGATATCCGGAACGTAGATCAATCTTCGAAAAATAAGAAGCGCCCTGTAGCTGATCAAAGAGGTCGTCTATGCGAGGTAAGGGATATCGATTCTTGATGGTAAGTTTGTTAAGTTCACGATAATCGATACACATCCTAAAGGATCCATCCTTCTTCTTTACAAAAAGAACGGGAGCACCCCAAGGTGAAAAACTAGGACGAATAAAACCTTTGTCAGAGAGCTCCTGAAGCTGTTTAGACAACTCTTGCATCTCGGATGGTGCAAGACGATATGGAGCTCTAGCAATGGGATTTGCACCAGGTACGAGATCAATGCGGAACTCGACTTGACGTGCTGGAGGTAGACCAGGTAAATCTTCAGGGAACACTTCAGAATAATCCCGAACGACAGGAATATCTGAAATAGACTTACCCTTGCCTTTATCTTCTGTAATATGTGCTAAGAAAGCCACATAGTTCTTCCGCAGATATTTCCGAGCTTTAAAACAAGACATGAGTTTGAGACCACCGGTAGGCTTCTCACCTTGAACCTGCAGAATCTCGCCTGTCGAAAGCGGTACACGAACAATCTTCTCAGAACAAACTATCTCTGCGTGATGCTTGGATAACCAATCCATTCCCACAATAACGTCGAAGCTTCCAAGTTGCATAGGCGTGAGATCGATAGGATAAAGATGATCGTTAAGATTCAATTGGCAGTTGTGAAGAACAGAATCAAGAATAATGGGTTCACCGCTAGCAACCTCTACTGTCAAAGATTTACTTAGTTTCGTTCTAGACACGCGAAGCATCGGCTCAAAAGACAATGACACAAAACTCTTATCGGCACCCGAATCAAAGAGAACAGATGCAGGCTGATTATTAATAAAGAACGTACCGTTCACCACGTTATCATCCGCCTGCGCCTCTTGGGCATTCATGTTAAAGACTCTGCCTCGAGCCGGAGCCTGATTCAGATTTTGGTTCTGGTTGACTAGCCTTGGGCACCGGTTCCTGTAGTGGGTCAGATCCCCACAATTGTAGCACGAACCAGGAGGAAAATGAGGTCGTGCAGCTTGGCCCTGTTGCTGAGCTAGAGGCTGGGCAACTTGTTGAGCTTGGTTATGGACTGCCTGGTTTTGATTGACAGGAATGCGGCAGTTGACAGAAAGATGACCAGATCTTCCGCAGTTGGTGCACTGACGACACTGGAGATGTGGTTGGTGATGGCCGTTACACCTGTTGCACAAAGGTGCATTGCCAAAATAAGGCTTCTTGGCAGGTGGTTGCGCAGGCTAATTTGGTGCAGCTTGAGCCTGTGCAGTAACAGCAAAATTTTGGGCACCCTTTCGCTTCCTTGATTTCTTTGATGCTTCACCTTCCTTACCCTTACCCTTATTCTTGTTTTTCTCAGAATTAGTCTCCTTCTTTTTATCACCCTTGCGGGTGAGTTTACCCTTCCTGACTAGAGTCTCAGTGAGGGTAGCAGACAACTCGATAGCTTGGCGAAGGGTAGTAGGATTAACACCAGTCAAAATCTCCAGAATAGAATCGGGTAGCCCATCAATATACCTCTCGATCGCTTTATCCGGAGGGGTAACCATGGTGGGACACAATAGACTGAGTTCTTCAAAACGATCCGTGTATGCACGGTGTTCAGCCCCATCTTGCTTTAAGTCATCAATCTCTCGTTCCAAAACTCGAATTTCATGACGGGGACAAAACTCCTTCATCATGAGAGCCCGAAGCTCTTCCCATGTTTGTGCCAACGCCACTTCGGCACCCCTATCGCGCTTAATACCATTCCACCAGGTAAGCGCTCGCTTCTCAAACACGCTTGAAGCAAATTCAACCCTACGCGCATTCTGACACTGCACATGTAAGAATGTGCTCTCGATACTTTCAAACCACCGTAGGAGCGCAGTTGCTCCTTGCGACCCAGAAAACTTAAGCGGCTTCGCAGAATTGAAATTCTTGAAATTACAGTGTGCGTTATTGTTGTTGTTATTGCCGTTGTTGTTAAATATATCGTGGACTTGAGTTACAACCCCGGGAAGTACAGCAGCCACTTGCTGAGAAACCAGGGCTGCGATCTCTTCAATAGTAAAAGTTCGAGGATCGCGTCGAGGAGGCATTCTAAAAGAGGAAAACATGAAAGAAAACGAGTGAGATGATTGGATGAAAAGAATGAGATGAAACAAAATCAACAAGAGCAAAGATGGTGGTCATTCGTCCGTATCACAGAGCAAACAAACAACACACAGTGACTAATCAAAGTAAATGGGTCAAAAATAATGTATAATGAAGACATGTTCGCCTATAAGTGAACACTCATCCCAAGAATTCCCAGGTAAGCACAACTGGTCTCGCGTCTGATGAGATGTATACGAAGTGCTTGCCTAGACAGAAAACCCAGAATACAGGCATTCACCCTTCCAGTTTGCACATGTTCACATTATTTAAAACCCAAAACGTTTGACGGGATTTTGAAAATTTGAAGGCACAAGGCCAAAAACCAAACTGAAAAGGGTTCAAAACCATATAAAAGAGAGTTCAAAACCTTGTAATAATTTATTCAAAAACAGATGATTGTTTTTCAAAAATCGTTTCGGAAAAATTTTGGTTCCTTGTTTTGATAATCACCTAAGGATAGGTGATGTAAATGTTTTAAGATCTAAACACAACTAATTTGTGTTAGGGTCCTAGAAAAGTTATAGTCTAGGTCAAAGCATTACTAATAACCTAATTCCCTATAACCATTGGCTCTGATACCAACTCTTCTGTCACACCCCGACCACGTATAACATACAAAACGTGGCGGAAACATCGGGGAGTGTTGTAACAGAATTAATTGTTTCAAATCCATGGCAAACAAAGTTGTATTTTATTTATCAACATAAGTGTTACATTGTTTCAAACAGAGATTTAAGAGTTTAGTACATAATTAAACATCGTCTAGCTTCATTTTTAAGTTTCTAAGGCACAGGTCCGCCCTAGTGTCATGATCGTCATCCTACGGAAAAGCACCTGAAAACACATGTGAAAGTAGGTACGTCAGCATAAAAATGCCTGTGAGATACATAGGTTTTGTGAAAATAGGATTCATGACTTAAGTTTAAGAAAATGTTTAGTCATGAACCTTGTAATTTGATTTGTTTTGTAAATTGCTTGAAAAACAATAAGTCCAGATGATATGTATAGATAAGTGAATAATGTATGGTTAAATGAATAACCATGCAAAATGAGTTGTATAAAATAAACTGTATTGTAAACCAAAGTCTTGTAAAAACATGTCACTTGTGTAAAATGTATAAGTCCAAAATGAATGATTTAAATAACGCTATGATATGTAATATAATACAATCACTTATGTATAGGAAGTACCAGCGGCGTATCCACCATGATTGTATCATATTACTCACATCTCGTTACTTAAGTCACTTAAGCCAACCAACAAAGTATAATGTCTATGTTTAAACCAATAGTCAATAGTACTTGTATAAACCCTGTCAAATGTTGATAGTCCAAAAGTAGTCAAGTAATGTGTAACAAATGTTATGTATGGTAAGTAAAATAAGACTACTTAAACCATAAGTAAAATGTACAAAACAAAGTATTTTGAATATATCAAAAAGTTATGTTTTGCCAAGTGATGCATGATACACTGATACGAACATTTATGTGGTAAGTTAACGTATACATTCAAGCCTTGAGACAGTCGGATAACCCTTTCAGTCAAGGTTATCAAAAGAATTGTATTCGGATTCAGTCACTCCTTACATCCAAACAAACCCGGGATGTCAGGAATGGGATTTGTCAAGTCCTATGGTACCAGTACTTACTACCGAGCGGCGTAGCAAATGTTAATGAACGTAATAAAGACCCGTTTGTGCAAACCAAATGTCATAGAAGTTGTATACATGTCATATGAAAACAATGTACTAAGTATGCTAAGTTAACATACAAAGCATAAAAGTCATGTAAATCAATGTGCTAGCATGTTATCAGTCAACATACTTGGCAGAAATGTAATGTAAAACGATGTACTAAGTAATGCACACAATGGGCACACCTAGCATAAAATGTATTGAAATCATGTACTATAATGTACTAACGAACATAGCATGTATATGATGTGAAAACGGAAAGCATTAAAGTAACAAGTAGGCACATGTGTTCCACCCCAAAACGTTTGGAAAACAGTAAAAGAGGGGTCTATGTACTCACTTGATATTGCTCAGATGTCTAAAGATAACCACCAAGTAATGCTAGAGATCTCGGAATCAAACGGCACCTAATATAGGTAACTATGTTAATAACCGGACCTTAATCGGATGATTGGATAGAATGAGGTTTCGTAAACCAAACGAGTGTAGAGACTCGTGTCATTTGGTTTAACAAAGCCTACATACTAAATGAAACCTAACATAATTGTTTACGACCCATTACGACCCGTTTAGGAAGCTTATGCTACTTTAACGTGTCGTGTGCGTGAAACGCGTTCGGACCGCCTAACTAGCCCTATGACAAGTGTTATATGCCTAAACATGTTACATAATCAGTTATGTGACAAAGGTTTAGGTTACATATGCTTAATTACCAATTATACATGAAAAAGGTATTCTGGTAATTTACCTAAGGCATATAAACTACCTATCATACAACTATTTAAACGATGTGACCATAGGGTATAACCTCGGAAGGTTATTCCCTACCTACTATGGTCACCTAATGTGTTTGGTCGGATCCTAATGATCGACCAAACTGGGTCGGGTTCGAAGGTATAGGCGATTTATTAGATCGCCTACCCTACGACCCTAGACAACGTGGTAATCAGTGGGCATAGTCCCAAGGGACTATGACCAACGTGATTACACTCACGTTGCGAAGTTCAAACGAACTTCGCATTGACCATTACTGGTCAACGCTGAAAGTCAAACAAAGTTTGACTTTCTGACTCGAAAAGCAGTAAAATAAGGAAAAGAACGAAAGAATACTTACGAAGGGTCCCCGAATGCTAATCGTGATCACAATAACTCAGGTATGGAACAATGGTTCCAACTTAGAGTCAAATAGATCAGATTCTTGTAAGTAATGAGGTTGGATGGCATGGGTATTTATAGTATTCGGGTAACCGTTGAGATCGTTTCTTGGAAAAGGGGAAAAGATCTAGTCCGTACACTTGTCACAACCTTATGGTGGCTACATATGCTCCTTATCTTAGTGACTAAGCAATTGAGAACATGTGGTTGTGGTTAAATCTGCTGAAAACAGGCTGTTTAAACATTGCACCTGGTCTGGAGACCCCATACGCATCGTATGGTATATATACCATATGCATCGTATGGGTGAACTTTGGCAGAATTACAGTTTTGGTCCCTGAACTGTATTTAGGCCATTTTTGACACGTTTAAGGCCCGTTAACCCTATTTCAAAGCTCAAAAATGAAGTTAAAGTATAGGGAACTTAAAACATACTCAAAAATATGCCGGATGATGGTTCGTTTGGTCGTACGAACGTGATGTTCGCTTAATTACGACGGAATGCGCACAAGCGCGAAAAACGATCCAAATGACGCGACGAATGGATTTTTCTTAAGGCGAACACTAAAATATAATATAGTCATGCTTACATAAATTTTTGGATGTCCGGATGTATTCAGAACGTAAGTTATGCGCGAAAATGCAAACTTGTGCACTTTGTGACACTTTTAGTCCCTGAATGTCCCAAAAGTTTATTTTAGCACACCAAACCCCTCAAAGCCTATTTCTAAGCTATGTAAAGGATATTTAAGGTGTGTTTAACTTATGGTTATGTTCCGGAATGTTCATTACAGTTCAAATTGACATACTTTCGCAGTTTGTCATATTTAGTCCCTGTAAGCTAATTAACTTGTTTTTGCCATACCAAAGCCTTCAAAACTTATTTATGTAAAGGTTATTTAAGGTATGTTGAGTATATTTTGATGTTCCGGAGTATTTCTCGCATTAAACTGAGTACGTTTACGCACTAGTTTATGTATAACTCTCCAGAAAGTGATATAGAGTTTGAAATTACATAAAAGTCAAAACATGAAAAATGTATAACATAACAAAACAAACATTGGGATCAAATAACATTGTTTTATTGATAATAGAACTGTTCATAGTGATTACAAGCACAGTTGTTACAGTATTGGTGGCCGGGTATGAAGAAGGACATAGCCTTGTACGTATCCAAATTCCTTACTTACCTTAAAGTCAAGGCAGAACATCAATGTCCCTCCGGTTTGCTTGAACAACCAGAAGTACCGGTGTGGAAGTGGGAGAACATAGCTGTAGATCTCATCTCTAAATTACCACGCACTTCTAGAGGTCATGATGCCATTTGGGTAATCATTGACCGCCTGACTAAGTCAGCACACTTTTTGCCAATTCGCGAGGATTTCTCTACTGACAAACTTATAAAGATCTATAGTGATGAGATTGTATCACGTCATGGTGTTCCTTTGAATATTATATCGGATCATGATGCACGATTCTAATCTCATTTTTGGAAAACTATGCAATCGGCCATGGGCACCAAATTAAATCTAAGCACTGCTTATCATCCTCAAACCGATGAACTAACCGAAAGGACTATCCAAACACTTGAGGATATGCTTAGAGCTTGTGTGATTGACTTTGGTAGTAGTTGGGAATCGCATCAGCCTTTGATCGAATTCTCATACAACAATAGTTATCATTCCAGCATCAACATGGCTCTTTTTGAGGCTCTCTATAGTCGAAAATGTCACTCACCCGTCTGTTGGAATGAAGTTGTTGGAGCTCAAATCACTGGGCTTGAACTCATTCAAAAACAACAGACAAAATCATGAAAATTCACAATAACCTTTTGACAACAAGAATCCGTCAAAAGAGTTATGCTGACAAATGACGCAAACCTTTGGAATTCCAAATTGGTGATCATGTTCTTCTCAAGGTATCCCCTTGGAAAGGTGTGGTCAGATTTGGAAAGAAAGGTAAACTAGCTCCTCGTTGTGTGGGACCTTTCAAAATCATTGAGAAGATCGAAAAGATAGCCTACAAACTCGAACTACCTCCCGAACTTGGGAACGTTCACCCAACCTTCCACGTGTCCGACCTGAAAAGGTGTTTAGCCAATGAAAATCTCCACATCCCTCTCGACGAAATCCACATCGATGACACTATGCATTTCATCGAGAAACCTGTGGAAATTATGGACTGTGAAGTCAAGAAACTCAAGCATAGCCGAATACCAATTGTTGAAGTTCGTTAGGAATCCAAAAGTGGCCCAGAGTTTACTTGGGAATGAGAGGATCCAATGAAAGCGAAATACCCACATATTTTCTCATAAGTCTCCTCTGATTCAATTTCGGGACGAAATTTCCCAAACTAGGGGAGACTTTGTAACATTTGCAAAATTTCAACCGTTGTATCTTTTTTATCGTTTACGTGTTTAATAAAATTTTATATTGTATTTACGAAATACGTAATCGTACGATCGAGCAAAACAATATTCACGACATTTCCGGAACAAAATCCAAGTTACACATGCCCTAACACCCTAATATAACCTAAATATTAGGTTAGAAGGGTTAAAATGACAAAAATGTGATAATACAAGTCCATGGGCTGAAACTATCAAAAAACAAACTTCTGCCCACCGGGGGTCCTTGCGGACCGCAAGACCTGAAGCCTTACGGTCCGTAAGGCATGCCCAGACATCAGAATTGAGCTGGAAACAGCCTTGTTCTCCAAGTATGGACACCTTGCACCCTCATTGCCACCTTAATTATGGTTGACACATGTTAGGACACTAAGCAACATCTTAGGATACTTGGCAACACCTCCTTAATCACCCTTGACTATAAATACCCTTTTGATCATCTCAAATTCTTCACACCACTTCAAAACACTTCAAAGTCAAAGTGTGAGGTTCTACTTTCTAATCTTCTTAGAGCTTGCTTCTGCATTGAAGCCTCCTTCTCTAAGTCTAATCTTCCCTTTGAAACACAAGTAAGTGTTTCTCCTAGTCTATTTCATTTCTTTTGCCTAGTTATGAGCCAAAAGTCAAAGCAAATTGACTTTTGCTTTGATTTTCGGTTCACACCATCTTAGTCAAGTCAAAGTTCAAATTTAACTTTGCTACATGATCGTAATAATGAAGGTGTTAATCCTTTGCAATTACACCCTCCGATCATCACGTTTAGTAGGCGAAATGACAAGTCAAACTTTTACGAAATAAAAGTAAAAAAGGCTAAAAAATGCATTTTACGACGAATGAATTTTCGATTATTAAAACTTAAAGTTTGGACACCAAATCATTTTTATAACATTATTAGACATGTTTTAACATGTCTAGCTTGTCATTTCTAGTTTAGTGCTTATTCCTTAGTCAAAAGTCGAGAGGTTTGACTTTTGCTTTAACTTTTTCGACTCTGACCCATTTGGTCAACCTTAGGATCCAACCAAGCCTATTCATATGACCATATTAATATAGGGAATAACCCTCCGAGGTTATACCTTATGGTCATGTCGTTTGATGGGTTAAATGACTAGTCAACTTTATACACTTTTAAAAAGTAAAAAATATCCTTTTTGCGTAAAATAGAATTAAACCTATTTGGGCAATGTTATTGACATATAAACTAATCATACAATATTAGTAAACATGTTTTGACATATCAGACTCGTCATAGGACTCATTCGACCATCTGGACCCGTAGTTACGCATACGGCCCGTTAAAGTGACGTAAACCACTTTAACAAGTCGTAATGGGTCAAAACACTCCGAGAACTTTTTAATCAGAATGTAACGTTTAACAAATCATATCACACGAGACCCTTCATTCATTTGATTTTGGAACCATATTTTATCCGTTCTTCCGTTTAAGCCATGATACATACTAACCTGATAATTATCCGAATTATTAGGAAAACTTGAATCACTTGAGCTTTGCTAAACACGAATAAGCAAGTCATCCACAATCCAAGTGAGTACATAGTTCCCCACTTTTACATATTTCAAATGTTTTGGGGTGATTCATACGTGCTAAATTATTTTCCATATTTACATATGGTTTATATACACAACATGCTTACATTGAACGAAACTTGATGGTGCGTTGAACATAACAATGATACATTCATTAACTTTGGCGAAGCCAGCCAGTGGTAAGTTATGGTACCAAAGGATTGACAACCCCATTCCCGCTTCCTAGGTATGTTTGGATGTTTCCTCTGGGAATGATAGAAATTGTGTAACACAATTGATAAATCTTTATTTTTAAGGGTTTGTCCGACAGTCAATAAGGCTTGAATGTATTCGCCGACAAACCACACTTGTTTTATACAAAAGGCAAATTATTTTATATTCAAAACAAAACATTTTGTTTATACAATAAAATTGGTTTATACAAAGACATTTGTTTATACAAGACAAGTCATTTGGTTGGTTTATACAATACAAGACATTTGGTTGGTTATTACAAAGTCAGAAATGGTTTCTAAGTTAACCACACACTATTATCTTTTAAATCGAATGATTTCTCATACGGTTTTACAAATGAAACTCTTTTTGTCAAAAATTCATGGCTAAAAAGATTTATTTAAAATATCAACTCTTCAAGTTGGTTAAATATATTTCAATATTCGAAGCCAGGAGTCTTGATCACAAATCCTATGTTACTCACCAGCATTCATTGTTAACATTATTTT
Organism: Helianthus tuberosus; assembly: GCA_030545235.1. NCBI lineage: Eukaryota > Viridiplantae > Streptophyta > Magnoliopsida > Asterales > Asteraceae > Helianthus > Helianthus tuberosus. Next base: position 126,763,503 of record CM060357.1, on the reverse strand, counting down.
CACATATGTTTAAGGTGCAAATGTGTGATGACTATGAAAGCATGCTACACGTAGGACAGACTCGGGCCTTAGTTTCACTTTAAAATCAAGAACAATTGTTTGTGTTATGTTTTTGTTCCAAGACAATGTAATTCATTAATTCAATAAAACAAAACTTTAAATATCATGTGTTTGAAACAACTTGTAACGTGTCCCCCCGATGTTTCTGTCGCGGGTTGTTTTATACGCGGTCAGGGTGTTACAGATTGGTATCAGAGCCATGGTTATAGGAAATTAGGTTATTAGTAATGCTTTTGACTAGACTATAACCTTCCTAGGACCCCAACATGAGGTAACTCGCGTATAGATTCTTAATACAATACCATCACCTATCCTTAGGTGATTACCAAAACAATACAAAGTCATTAATCATTCTTAAAAGTCAAATTTTTCCAACACTTTTACAAGAAATCATCATCTATCCTTAGATGATTTGTTTTTATGCTTTAAACCTTAAAAGTTTCAAAATCTCGTCAAATTTTGGGTTTTAATAATGTGAACACATGCAATCTATAAAGGTGGATGACTGTACCTTGAGTTTTTTTGTCTAAGGCTAGAGTGCTCGTACAAATCCACATAATCAGACCAGTCACTCTTACCTGGGAACTCTTGGGGTGAGTGTCCACTTATAGGCTAAAGCATGTCTTCGCGATACTTTATAAAGACCCATTTACTTTGATTAGTCACTATTTCGTTTGTTCGTTTTAACTAAAGAATAAATGATTACAATCCTTTTGTTTCGTCGATGTTTTAACGATTCTTTTTTACTATCCTATATCGATCTCATTAATTTTCCTTCATGATTCCTTTCTCTTTTAGAATGCCTCCTCATCATGACACTACCCAAAACGACGAAATGGCGGCTATGATCGCTCAACAAATGGCTGCGATACTTCCAAACCTTGTGACCCAACTCAATCAAGCCAACAATAACAATAACAACAACATTTTACCCATACAGTGTAACTACAAACAGTTCAACTCGTCTAAACCCCTCAAGTTCTATGGGTCTGAGGGAGCTACTGGGCTCCTACAATGGTTTGAAAGTATCGAGAGCACTTTCTGCCATTGTCAATGTTCCAATGAGCGCAAGGTAGAGTTTGCTTCAAGTGTTTTCCAAAAGAGAGCACTCACGTGGTGAACAGAATTATGAGAGATCGAGGTGTGGATGTAGCTCTGGCACAAACTTGGGAGGAACTTAGAGCTCTAATGATGAAAGAGTTCTGCCTACGCAATGAGATGGGGGCACTTGAGAACGAATTCAATGATCTCAAACAGGATAGTGGAGAAAATCGTGTGTATACCAATCGATATAAGGAGTTAAGCTTACACTGTCCCACCATGGTCACGCCCTTGGATAAGGCCATTGAGAAATACATTGTAAAAATATTTTGTTAGTGCATATTATATATGTCCACCACTGTGCGAATAGCCTAGATAAAGCATGTGTTGAATATTGTATAGGTTAGATATGAACAAATGACAAGTTCGTACGAATGTAACTCATCTGCACGGACAGGCTCATCCGCACGGAAGTGCTCGTCCGTCCCAAACCTCATGTATTTATGTATGTGTATATATATATATATGTATATAGGGAGAAGATCATGCGAGAACCACCTCTTATTGCGAGAACCAATGTGAACACAACCAAAAATGCCTAAAAATAACTAAAAATCACACAAAAAAAAAAATTTAATATTTTTTGTATAAAAAGCGCTACTTTTCAAAGCCAAAAAAAATTAAAAAAAAAAATTTTTTTTTTTTTTGCCACTAAAAGTAGCGATTTGAGCATAAAAAATATTTAAAAAAATAGATTTTTTTTTTATTTTTTTAGGTTTTTTGGGGGTTTAGTTTTTAGCATTTTAGCTTGGGGGGGGGGTTAGGTTTTTTTAGGTTTTTTGGGGGTTTTAGTTTTTAGCATTTAGCTTGGGGGGGGGGGTAGGTTTTTTTTTTTTTTGGGGGTGGGGGGGTTAGGTTTTTTTAGCTATTTTAGGTTGTGTTCACATTGGTTCTCGCGGTTCTCGCAATAAGGGTGGTTCTCGCATGAACTCCTCCCTATATATATATATATATATATATCTAACGTAGTTGTTTAAATTTAAAATAACATCAATTTAAAAAAAAAGTATATAAAATAAAATTAATACAAACTAATGAAAACAAACTTATTAAAATTTAAACATCAAACAAATCACATAATTAGACTTAAACACACCAGATAATTGAACCCAAACAAGACGAGATAATTAAACCTAAACAAACTAGATAATTAAACATAAACAAAGCAGATAATCATATCTAATCGTCAACCCCTGAATCGACGAAGTCGCCATCCGGAGGGGGAGCAGGTTGCATACGGGGATGGTTTCTTATTAACTGCAAGGGTTCCATGTGAAAAAATATTCTATTATGTATGTTTTCATATTTCCGACGGGCCCGTCTCCTTGAACCATAAGTGGTTGAAGAATGCATGAAATGTGCAAATCTCCCCAAACAGAATACGAAACCTTGATAAAATGGCGTACGAAGAGTGATTGGTTTATCCTACACGTTGACAGAATCCTTCAAATAAGGGTTCTCTAATTGACGAGGCTGCTCGTCTGTTATCACCTAAGTCCTATCCAAGAGTTAGACCAGAGCCATCTCTTCTTCTTCGGTCCACGGGTTTCTTGCCATTTTTTTATTAATCTTTATAGTGAATTATCAGTTGAATAGTGCACATGGTGCTTGAAATACGAATTGATTTATAGTCAATAAAAACTAGCTATTGCAAAAGTAGCCGTTTGAAAAACTGGATGTCGCAAAAGTAGTCGTTTGAAAAAGAGTCAATGTAAGAATTAAATATTCTTGTACTATTTTATTTGAATTTATTATTAAATAAAAATACTAGATAACGAATTAAAAAATATAAAATAAATAAAAAATAAATTATCTTGTTATGAGTTTTATTTTTAATATTTTATTAAACTAATAATGTATTTAGTAAATAAATTATATAGATTATAAATAGTTTAAATAAAATGAGAAGTAAGTGATGAGGTGGATATTAAGGTGGTGGTTTGGAATTGTATAGTTTTGTGGGAAAAAGTGGGGGTTTGGAATCATGTAGCGTGTTGACTAAACTAGTCTGAATTTTGACCGCCTTTTAGCATTGTGGATGCTCCTACGGTAACAAGGCACCGACAAGAGAAAAGAGTTTGTAAGCACATGTATCATTCAGAATGTTTAATGAAGCCTAAGGTATCTATGAATCATGTTCGGCGTGTACGAGATGTTGCTATATGAAGAGGGGAAGCGGTTGAGTGATGAAGGTGTAGAAAAATACTAACATTTTTAATTGATAAGTTTTTTTTTTTTTTTTTGAACGGTGAACTTCATGTATAAGGTTACCACAATATCCAAATCAGAGAGCCCAGTAATGCCCCACTCTGACCAAGCTAGGTTGTCTTAATCGGGCTCATGTTGGCTTTAAAGTGTTGCTTTTTTGGGCGTTCCCCAAGAAACCATACCGCTGGCTACCACTTGACAATCGTTTTACCACCGCAAGAGCATAACTCTCTGGCGTAACACACGGTGGGACGAAAACCCGGTTGGGCCCAGGAATCGAACTAACAACTTCACACAAGGCCTAGTTCAAATCTTTCATTGCCTATATCCACCCCATATGACACAAGTGGGAATTAAACTTGAGTCTTCATTGGAAAAACCAAGCCTTCTATCATAGGCCATAAGTGAGGGGAGTTAAATAATAAGTTAACAAGATTAAATTGTTCTGATTGTTATTAAGTACATTTAGCGGTGCTTGAAAAAATATCAACATTTAGTAATGGTATTTATATCCCTTGTATTAGTTTTCTATAAGAAAAAACATATTTGATTTTTGGTTGTTTAGAGCATTCATATTGAATTTCTTATCCTTATTTCTTTAATTACACTAACAATTATTATTTTTTTCTTTCACATTTTCAATTAAATAATACTTTTTATACCTTTATCATTACATTTTCTCTCTCCTTCACTCACAACCGCTTTCAAAAATATTGTTAGGCCTTTGGATCAGGATCTGTTCGTCACGAACGTAATGTGCGGAATCCATGGATCAAGTCACAGAATCACAACAACGTATTCAACGATTAAATCCGCCTGATCTTTCTATTAGAATGATGTGAAATTACACAAGAACCGGTAGAGAGTCAGACTTGACAGAGTCTCCTGACAGAATGAGCAAAAGTCTCCAAAAGTTACTAATGAAAACCCTAAGTCTTCTATTTATAGGCACAAGGTATAAGGATTTCTCCTTATTTACAAGATTGACACCTTGCCCATTTTATCTAAATATTACAATAAAAGCTCTAGATATCTTCAGTTTCTTCTACAATCTGATTGACGGAGGCGATAGATATTACTACACTAACATGATGAACAGTGTTCCTGTATATTTATAGATGAACAGTAACATTTTCTTTCTCCTCTACTCACAACCAATCCTTATAATATAAGTAACCCGCTCACAAATATATATGAGAACCATTGTGAATGCTCTTAAATATGTTATTAATAAGATTTATAAGAGTATTCACAATGGTTCGCCTATGCCAATGAGTCCTGGATCAATTGGTTTGGGAGGAGGTAACTCCATGACCTTTCAATGTGAAGGTCATGGGTTCGAGTCCTACTTGGTGCAATTTGTTTAAGGTAGGCCAGGGGTTTTACCACAGTGGGCCTTCAGGTGGAGCGTTTCCCATGAAATGGTGGGCGGGCCTGGTCACCCGTGCTGTCTGCATACGTAGGGTGTTGGTGGCCTTACACCAATGGGTTTTCCCGGGTGGTCAGGCTCGTATAGTATTCATCAGCCCTTAAAAAACAATGGTTTTCCTATATATTTGTGAGTGGGTTACTTATATTTTAAGGAATGGTTGTGATTGAAGGATGGAAAAAATGTTATTGTTTCTCTGTATATTTATGGGAACACTGTTCACCCCTATTAATTTTTTAATATTTTTTTAAAGTGGTTATGAGTGGAAGGGAGAGAAAATGTAATGATTAAGGTATGAAAAAGTATTATTTAATTGAAAAGGAGAGAAAAAACAGTGATTTTTAATGTAACTACAAGAAAAGTAAAATGCACAAAACGTCCTTTATGTTTCATCTAATTTGCAGGTTCCAGCCTTTGTGTTTAAAACTTGCCAAAAACAACCTTTAAGTTTATTTTGTTATGGGTTCAATCCTTTACGAGTAACCAAGTTAATTATCTCTATAATTCCCTCACATGCCTAACATGTGAGGGTATATTTGTAATTTTAATTGATCTTCTTATAAAACCTAAAAACCTATAGTATCCCCTTCTGCCACCAACTCTCCTCCGACCACAACCAACGAGACCAGTTACCCTGAGCTGATCCAAGACCTATTCTTTACTCGTCTCTTTTGACCCTTGGAACAAATAAACTTTAGGGGTTGATCCATAGTAGTGAAGTTGTTACATTGGAAACAAAAAAGGTAGATCTGAATTAGGGCTTAGAAAGTATGCCAGGGTTTTCATGCAGCGGTGATAAGGTTTCCTTCGTGGTCTGCGCTGGCATTGGTTTCGGAACAACGTCTGCGCTACCGAAATTTCATATATTCCCTTGGTAGTACAAAATTACAATTCTAGATCCATTCCAACAGTTGCTTGCTGCGTGTGATGATTTCCGGCAAACATAGACTATTTTTTGGCAAAGTAGGTTTAATATATGGCGGTCAAGGGTGTTTTTTATGGGAGTTCTTACAGCGGCATTGTGGCGGTCAAGGGTGTCATCCTGTTTTAGTAGGTTATAGTGTTGGACCCGCAAGAACTTGGTGTTTCCATTGCAAAACCAATATGTGCAAGAACAATTGTGGTAATTGTGAAGAAAGAGAGAAAGTGAGCGAAGAACGGGAACAATAGCCGTCGTTGGTTGATGACCAGTCGGCTGGTGGTTATGGTAGATTATCATGTACTTTGGTGGCGATGTTCGCTGGCCGAGTAGGAACTTGGGTTTTTAAGTTTTGTATATTCTTTAAGTTTAAATTAGGATGTATTTGGAGAGGGAGAGAAAGATGAGACTAATTAGCGTTGGTGATTGACAATGCAGATGATAAAATCGATGTGTTAGACAAGATTTGCAATGATATTTTTATGATTAAGTGTGTGTTTTTGTGGGTTGTATAAGAAGAGAAACCAAAATGAAGAATTTACCCTCACATGTTATACATGTGAGGGAATTTAACTGTGATAATTAACTTGGTTAGTCGTAAACGAATGAACCCGCAACAAAAATAAACTTAAAGGTTCTTATTGGAAAGTTTTAAACATAAAGGTTGAAACCTGTAAGTTGCATTTTACTTTTATAGGAATGAGGATAAGGAATTCAATGTAAGTGCGCTAAGGGGCTTTATGTAATTATTCCACCGATGTATGGTCAACTCCACATGGTATATCGAAATTATACTATTACGTCACCGATCATTGGGTAGATCACAATACGTGGCGATGGATGAAACATATGATTTCATTTGATATATTTGGATAGCCACATACCTAAAATTGTAACCCTTGTGCAAAAGCCCAAACTTCCAAAACTTTTTCTTTTGGAAGTAGGTCGTTAACTGATACTTAAACGTAATCAGTTTAACATGACATACACTCCGGAAAAAGGACACAAACTTCACATACCCTAAATGTCCTTTACATAACTTAGATATAAGTTTTGAAGGGTTAGGTATAATAAAAACACGCTTATACAAGTCCAGGGACTATTTTCGACAAACTACGAAAATCTGCCAATTTTTGTATTTTGAATACGGACCATGTGTACAAATCCAAATATTTTTGTATTCAATGAAATCTTGTATTTTATTGATAAGAATGCAAAAATGTCAATCGTTGCGCAATTTCGATCATTTTCACGTTCGATAAAGCATTGTGAGTTATTTGCGAAACTCGTAACCGTACAACCGAACAAACCAACATCCATGACATTTCCAGGCAAAATCCAAGTTACATATGCCTTAACACCTTTATATAGCCTAAAATTGGATTAAAAGAGAAAAAACGCGACAAAACAAGTCCAATGCCCCTGCCACCAGCCCTTACGGACCGTAAAGGGGCCCCCTTACGGTCCGTAAAGGGTGCCCAGACCAGCAGTTTTGTGCAGCCATTAGTTTTCTTTGCTTGGAGCCAAAAGAACTCGAATTTTTCAGATTGATTCCATCAATTGACATGTGTTACACCTCCCTCCTGAGCATGCCACCTCAATGGACACTTGTGATGATCTTGTGGCATCTAAAACACTATAAATAGCAGCCCATTTGCTTCCAATTTCTTTGCTCATTCACAAATTCTTTCTCCCATCTTATTGGAGCTTGTTTCCAGCTTTGGAGACCTCCGAAACTGAGTTCTTATAGTGTTCACAACACAACTAAGTACTCTTCCTTAGTCTATTTCATTTATTTAGTTATTTTTTAGCGAAAAGTCAAACAGTTTGACTTTCGGTTCTAACCATTTTGGTCAAGTCTAAATTCGAATTGAACTTTGCAACGTGATCGTAATCATGAAGGTTATAATCCCTTCCGATTGCACCTTCTGATTACCACGTTTACTAGTCGAAGTGACGAGTCAAAGTTTTGGTCAAAGATGCGCATAATGTGCATTTTACGATGAAACTATTTTCGGGTATCAAAACTCCAATTTTTTATACGAAATCAGTTTTATAACTTAGTTAGACATGTTTCAACATGTCTAACTCGTCACTTCAAGTTTAGTGCTTTATTTGGGTCGTAAGTCGAGCGGTTTGACCACCGCTTTGACTTTCGAATCTGACCCGTTTGGTCGATCTTAGAATTCAACCAAGAACATTTTTGTGACCATAGTTGTATAGGGAATAACCTACTGAGGTTATACCTTATGATCATAAGGTTTGTTTAGTTTTATAATAAGTCGCTTTTATGTTCTTTAAAAATGACAAAAAGCCCTTTTTGCGCATAAATTGATTTTAAGCATATGTAACCAAAGTTTTGACATCTAAGCTGATGTTATAACATTATCAAACATGTTTTGGCATATAAGACTTATCATAGGACATATTTAACCATCCGAACATATAATTACGCTAATGACCCGTTAAAGTAGCGTAAACTACTTTAACGAGTCATAACGGGTCAAAAGCACTTAGGATCCTTTCCAAATTAGAATGTTAAGTTTATTAAACCATATCATATGAGTTCCAACACTCGTTTGGTTTATAAGACTTCATTCTATCCAATCCGCCGATTAAACTCTCGACACACTAACACAGTTATCCGATATTAGGACACACTTGAATCCTTGATCTCTTGAGCTTTGTTGTTCAGTTGAACAAGACTTATATGCAATCCCAAGTGAGTACATAGCCCCCTCTTTTACGTTTTCTATTTTTTTTTTTTGGTGATTCATATGTGCCAATCACTACTTTCTTGTTTTCATGACATTATACGTGGTTTGTTTACATAGTACATATAGTAAATGATTTCAAATACATTTTGCTTTGTATGTTGACCTAGCATACCTAGTACATGTTTTCAAAGACATTTTGCTTCGTATGTTGACCTAGCATACCTAGTACTCGATTTTCAAATACATTTTGCTTCGTATGCTGACCTAGCATACCTAGTACACGGTTTTCAAAGACATTTTGCTTCGTATGTTGACCTAGCATACCTAGTACATGGTTTCAAAACATTTTCACAACATGCTTACATTGTTCTAGACATTTTGGTGCATTGAACTCGACAATGATACATTCATTAACATTAATCCCGCCGACCGGTAGTATGTTATAGTACCATAGGTTTGACAACCCCATTCCCGCTTCCTAGTTTTGTTTGGAAGTATCCATAGGGAAAGACAGAATCCGATGAAAATTTGATAAATCTTTGTCCTTATAAGGATTTATCCGACAGTCGACAAAGCTTGAATGTATTTGCCAACAATCCATATATATGTTTACACAATAAAAGCATTGATTTATAAAACAAAACCTTTGATTAAACAAGATTTTGTTCATTCAAAAACATTGTTTTATACAAGACATTATTTCCTATAGTTTAAGCAAAGACCTTTTTGTTTACCATACAAGAAATTGGTTTATACATGACATTTAGTTTACACATGACATTGATTTACACATGGAATTTGGTCTACGCAAGACAATGTTTTACACATGACATATTTTATACAAGACATGACACATTTTATTCAAGACATGACACATTTTATACAAGACATGACATATTTTGGTTATTAAGTTTAAATTGCATTACTTCTTTTAAATCATTTGATTTTCATATGATTTCATAAAAGAAACACTTTTATAATGATTCATGGCTACTTTTGAAATAGACAAACATTTCTTTAACAATCAAAGCCATGAATCTTCATCACAAAACCTACGTTACTCATAAGCATTTTTATGCTGATGTTTTATTTTCACAGATGTTTCAAGAGCTTATGTTCGAATTTGAGCAAGCTACATATAGGGCGGACTTAGGCCTTAGCTTACCTTAAAACTTGCAAGACAATTCTTGTATATTATTCGTATTCTCCAAGACAATGTAAACAATTAACTCAATAAAACAAAAATTTATGTTCCATGTGTTATGAAACAATTTGTAACGTGACTCCCCAATGTTTCTGCCGCATGTTGTTGTATATTACGCGATCGGGGTGTTACTGATTAGTATCAGAGCCATAGTTATAGAGAATTAGGTTATTAGTAATGCTTCTTACCTAGAATATAACCTTTCTAGGACTCTAACACAAGTTATCTTATGTTTAAATCTTAAAACAATACCATCATCACCTATCCTTAGGTGAATACCAAAACAAATCCACAAGTTACAAATTTATTTTGAAAATCAATCATCTGTCTTTAGATGATTATTTTTGGGCTTCATGCCTTTAAAATTTACAAAATCTCGTCAAAGTTTGGGTTTTGATAATATGAACACGTGCAATCTAGAAGGATGGATGCCTGTACCCTAAGTTTTCTGTCTAAGGCTTGAGTGTTCTTAGAAATCCACATAATCGAACCAGTCACTCTTACCTGGGAACTCTTAGGGTGAGTGTCCACCTATAGGCTAAAGCATGTCTTCGCGATACATTATAATGACTCATTTACTTTGATTAGTCATTGTGTCGTTTGTTTGTTTTAAGTAACAAACAAATGATCACAATCATTATGCTTCGTCGATATTCTTAACATTCAGTTTTGATTATCCAAAGTCTGCCAATTTTTGTATTTTGAATATGGACCATGTGTACAAATCCAAATATTTGTGTATTCATTGAAATCTTGTATTTTATTGATAAGAATGCAAAAATGTCAATCGTTGCGCAATTTCAATAATTTTCACGTTCGATAAAGCGTTGTGCGCTATTTGCGAAACGCGTAACCGTACAATTGAACGAACCGACATCCATGACATGTCCGAGAAAAATCCAAGTTACATATATCTTAACACCTTTATATAGCCTAAAAATTGGGTTAAAAGGGGTTAAAAGTGACAAAACACGACAAAACAAGTCCAGGGACCAAATCTACAAAAAAGGAAAACTTCTGCCCCTACCACCAGCCCTTGCGGACCGTAAAGGGGCACCCTTATGGTCCATAAAGGGTGCCCGGACCAGCAGTTTTGTGCAGCCATTAGTTTTCTTTGCTTGGAGCCCAAGAACTCGAATTTTCCAGCTTGATTCCATCAATTGACATATGTTACACCTCCCTCCTGATCATGCCACCTCAACGGACACTTGTGATGATATTGTGTAACACCTCACAAAATCAAGTCCAATACAGTGGTGACACGTGTCATAAACCCTAATCATGTTAAAAAGATAGCTTGAGGGACTAAAGTTGTCAAATAGTGCAAAGATGTATGTGGAAGGACCAAAAGTGTCAACATGCCAAACTTGTGCCTCTGATTAACCTTACACGATGTTTGTATTCTTTGTTGAATATAATATCTGACGCAGGGAGTCGTTCATGCTTAAAATTTAGAATTTACAAAGCATATGGGTTAAACGTGTCAACATGTTAAATGATACCTCTGAGTGACCTATTAATAATCCTGAGGCATTGTAATATTTTATTATATTCTCACGGTTGTCGGATATTGATTTCGTAGAGTTTCGATGCAAATAAATGATTAAAGCGGTAAAATCCAAGAAATAGGGATTAAAAGCATCCACGTTTGAAATTAAGACCTTTCGGGTGATCACGTATCTAACCGGGAGCTTAACGGTGTTTATTTTATGACCCAAGACTCTTAAAAGTTAACTATGGGGGTTAATATTGCAATAAACGAAGGTTATTTAAACTTAAGAATGACTAGGGACTGAAAATGCAATTTTTACAAACTTTTTACCGGAATAAGAGGTCCTCGCGGGGCGCGTAGCCTTCTCAGAAGTCTACGCGGACCGCGACTGAATCACCAGCGACAGAACACTGGACAGCTGCATGTAGCAGCTCCTCCACCGCCTTTGCATGCAGGTTTTCGATACCAGGGACTGTGAAAATGGTTTTTACTGCCATGGGGACACTTGGTATCATCTGGTTACTCCTAATTACAGCTGGATTGATCTTGGGGACCTTCAAATTCCTATAAATAGGACCAAGTTTTGCACATTGTTCTTGCACACTTCAATTTTCACTCTCAAACACTTCTCTGGAGCATCCTAGTCATCTAGGAAGCTTTCTCAAGTTTAATCTTCGTGCTAAGGACCTTTGTAAGTGTTCTTAGCTTCTATAGTTAAGTTTTATTAGCTTAATGACCGAAAGTCAAAGATATCGTAATTATACTTTGACTAAGTGATTAGTCACTAACGGTCCAGCCATTATTCAAATTGAAAGTGGCTATGTGTTGGTAATTACGTAGGTGATAATCCCTCAAAAGGGCACCTCCTAATTATCACATTTACTTGGTCAATTGTCGGGTCAAAGTACTTAACAGAAAAGTCAAACGAGCCAGTTTTTATAAAACAATTCATAACTGATAATGTAGAAGCTATAAAATACATTTTATCACTTAAATAAGTTGGTAAATAATATAAGAACATGTTTAGGCATGTTCAACCCGAGAATTCTGAGTATTAGGCTTGGTTCGCAACCAAAAGTTGCAAAAGTAGACTGATGTGTGCAAAATGCAACATATAAATTACATCAATTGTGGCATAAAAATAACCCTTTTTAGTACTAATGATGGGAAAAGTGTGATTTTGTCTTCCTTTTGTATTTTCAGGATTAAATGAGCTCAAATCAACAAAAGAAGCAAAAAGGCAGCTAAATCTAACATAAATACAAGAAAAGGAACAAACGTGGCATGCCCGACCTCCCCGACAGCATCTTCCCAAGCAAAGCAAAACAAGAGAACAGAAGGCTGAACACGCCCCGTGCTCAGTGAACATGGGGGCGTGCCCAAATGCCAGCATAAAAGACAAAGCTATAGAAGCTTCTATCGCCCACCACGGGGTCGTGCTCAGCGGACACGGGGTCGTGGTCAACTATAAGATTCGCATAGTCCAGGCAAATCTTGGTAGTACATATATGCTTCTGCACACGGGGGCGTTCCCAGTGGACATGGGGGCGTGCCCAGTGGACACGGGGGCGTGGTTAACTAATGCAGACAAACTGCAATTAATGAAGACAGAGAAGAAGATGGACACGGGGTCGTGCCCGAGCTACTGTTCAGGCTATAAATAGGGGTGTTTGGCTCATTTGCAAACCATCCCTTGGCACACCACCTCTCTCACACTTCACCCACCACCCACCACCATAACACCATCATCCACCACCATCATCCATTGTCCATCATAGAGTGTGTGAGTCGTCTCGGGATCCAAGATTGATCGTAAGAGTTCTTGACAATCAAAGGCCATGTTTGCCTAAGTCTCTTACATCACTTGGTGAAGACAAGTGTCTAGTGTAATACTTTTTATTTTTCATCTTTTCGCACTTTTTACTTGGTTATGTATTAATGACTTTAATAACTAGTTTCTTATGTTGAAGGTGATTCTTCCTTATCGTTTGTCCGTGGTGTCTTGGCATTATTTTACTGTCTATATAAAATAAAAGATTTTCACCATTCATATCTCCACGGTCTATATGGATGTATGTTGGCTACCTGGTCGGGGGTCAAGGAAACGGTTTGGTAAGAGTCTTGCCTTGTTCAGTGTATAGATCCTGCAAGGATCTGGGTCAAATTTAGTAGGACCTTCTTCAATACCCACCGGTATTGGATGGCGGGGGTCCAAACTCTTTGATCCCCTCATATGTAAGCTACTATTAATACTTTAACCCGGCTACTTAGGACTGTATCCCTGCTGACTCAGACTACTTAGCCGAGGGTAACGTCACCTTCAAAAGAGGGGCCTACCATAATACGCATTAATAACTTAATTAATTATCTATCAATAATCCGACCCTTTAGGATTGTATCCTTGCTGACTCAAACTACTGGGTTGAGGGTAACGTCACCTTCAAAAGAGGGGCCTACTACAATAACTAAGATAATCTCTTAAATAGTGCAAAAGTGCGGAAATAATCAAAGGTTACACTAAACACGAGTCGGAGCCAAGTGATTCATCTTGTCTATCTGTTTTTACTTTTATTTTTATTTTTAAGCATTTTAGTTAGTTTTTATTTTTCTTAGTTTAAAACCTTTTTCTAACTTTTTGATTTGATTAGACGTTGAGGATAAACCGGTACTAAAAGCTCTTGTGTCTTTGGACGACCTCGGTATCTTACCAACACTATATTACGCTCACGATGGGTGCACTTGCCCATATGTGTGTTTAGTGTTAGTAAATATCGTGTTTTATAAATTTAAAACTTGGCTAAAAAGTGTAAAAGGGCTTAAAATATACTTAAACTTATATACACACTTCACACGCATCAAGTTTTTGGCGCCGTTGCCGGGGACACAAGGATTTTAAGAAAGTTAGGAATCAACGGCCTAATCGTTTTTCAAATTTTTCTCTTTTTTTTAGGATTTTTCGTAGTTTTTCAGCTTCTGCAGAACTCAGCACGGGTCGTGCCCGCTGAACACGCCTCGTGCCCAATCATTGGAACTAGCAATCCTGTTTTAAGTCAGACAGTAAGCTGAACACAGGGCCGTGCCCACTCAACACGCCCCGTGCCCAAGATTCAGTTACTGAAAACAGAACCGTAAGATCCCGACGGTTGGTAATTTCTGACACAAACATGAGTGATACTGATATTTTTTTACTTTCGGCACTCTTATGGTACGTAGTGTCAAATATGTGGTGGTTCCCATAAAGAATTAGAATGTTATTTTCTAAATTATAAGCCCAACTATATAGACCCATTGTTTTCATGTAGCCTTAAGAGGGGCGAAAGTAAAAATAATCCCTATCTCTCCCTCGAATGCTCTCAACCGGATCTTCTAGGAGAAATGCTTCTTGATGAACTATTTCAATTGGAAGATCTAATTCTTAATTTGTTAGAAGAACTTAGGATGGATTTCAATAATTTATCTCAAGACGATAACCAAGAAGAATTGTTGGGATCACATTCAAATAAAAACAACTTCGTTGTTCCCGATGTTACCTCTAATTCTAGTGAAGACTTGAGCGATAGTCGTCCCAGTGTCGATTGTGCCGTGAAGGACTCCCCATCGACTTCGTTCGATGCATACATAGACCTGAGCGATTCGGCATACACCTTCTTTAACGAGAGCCCGGGAAAGGGTTGGACTTGTCCACCTACATATAGCATAGGAATCACCCTCACCGACAACCTCTTACGTTCTCGTCTTAATCTAGAACAATTAAGGTATCTTAGGCACTTTGGGGTTGTTCCATCCTGTAAGGAACCGCCCGATCCGGATAAGTTCCTTAGAAATAGACAAACTTCATAAAACAGCCTTTCGACACGGGGCCGTGCCCAGGTCAACACGACCCCGTATCCACCAAAAGATTCCTTTCTGACTTTTTTTCAGAATACGGACAAAATGTGTCAGGATCTTGCCTGCACACGGGGCCGTGTTCAGCCGACACGGGACCGTGTCCAGCATGCTGTCGTTTTCTATAAATGCAGCCAAGAATCCTGCACATTTGGATCATCCAGGGACAGAGATTTGAAAGGATCTTCTCACCTACCATCCTAGGTATTTTCTAAAAGAAGGTTCTAACAAACATCTTGTCCTTTCCTCTTATATCCATTGCCTTCTTCTTCATCTTTCTTGCATCAACACCTCCATTAAAGCTTGAGATCACCATGACTCCAAGCTTTATTGTGATGGTTATTAGGTTTTTGTTCAAGGAATCTTGTTAAAAATAAGTGGTACAACATTGTTTTAAGTTATTTCTGCTCAAAAATGCTTCATAAGTTGGAAAAATAATTTGAAACTCCAAGATTCCTTGTTCCAAAAATCTGCAGAAAGTTGAACACGGGGTCGTGCTCATTGAGCACGGGGCCGTGTCCGGCGTACTGTTTCATTAAAATGAACTATTTTTTGGTTTGTTTTCGTAGAATGTCTAGTCAAAACAGTGGAACCTCTTCTGCGCACTCCAGAAACAGTCGAAGGGAAAGAAGGTCATCGATTGAAGCAACTCTCGTACGTTACGTAATGGCATTGCGTGAAGGTCTTGACGAGATGACTTCGGTAGAGGAGATCCTAATAGACCGTATAAATTATCTTACGGTGGGGTTGGAAAATAGTTTTCAAGAAATCAACCTCTTGCACCAAAGGTTGAATATTCTTGTGACACCTCCCATGGAACCAATCCTCCTTCAAGAGGATTGGAACCTAGCTCTTGGAATCAACAATCCTACCGGTTGGGATGACATTCCAGCGGAACCTCCTCTTGAAGATCTACAAGAAGTCCCGGTGGAGGTTGCACCCCCTCAAACTGATGCCAATGAGCCCGCCTTTCTTCTCCCTAGGGAGATAGAAGAGTGGCTCGCCGACGTATGAGGGACCCATGCCCGGAGGAAGAAGTTTTTCAAGCTGCATCTAACCGAGGGAATTATATTTTCGGAAATTTTGCTAATAGAATAAGTAGTAGGCTAGAACTTCTTGGTTTAGATTTCTTGTGTTTCTTTGACCTAATTATCTAGAATTTTAACCTTTAGGATTATTATGTAATTCTCTCTATGACTTAATGAATGATGGTTTTAGTTAATTCGGTGATTGGATGATGTTGTAATGAATAAAACACACCCGGGATGGTGAAGGATAACAAGGGAAACTTGGACCAGCACCCCATGCACGAAAACAGGGCCATCCGACGAAATTTTCTTCATTACAGCGAGTTCAGCACGGGCCGTGTTCGCCCAACACGGCCCCGTGCTGTACAGTCTGCAGAAAATTCCCAGTTCAGGTAAACTGGACACGGGTCGTGTTCACCCAACACGCCCCCGTGCCCAGGCTTCTGTTTCTCTTTATTCATTTCTGTTACTGGCACCTGAACACGGGGTCGTGCCCGGACACCACGGGGCCGTGTCCAGATGCCCAGTAACATAAAATTTTGCTTTTTCACACCTTTTTACACATTCAATCAATCTAAAAACTTATTTTTGGGACACATTGAGGACAATGTGTAATTTAAGTGTGGGGGGTGCTAAAACTTTGAATCTTGCAAGTCCTAATTACAAGCCTTACACAAAACTCTGTTCGAACCGCTAATCACCCCAAATTTTTTTCAAAAATTTTCAATTTTTTTTACTTGTCTAGGTTTAACTTGAGAATTTCAAGTTCTAAAAAGGTTATATTTTTACAAATTTACAACCGATAGCGTCGTGATAAAAAGAACCAACATAAGAAAATAATGAAAAGGCATGACAAGCTTAGTTAAAATTTGATTATATATACTTGATCACATAAAAACCCATTCCCACAAAAGTGAGTTTTGAGCCTTTATTGAGCATACAAATACATATCTTTAAACTGAATGCTCATTTTTCGTTTCTTGTGTGAATAGTCGCTTGGTTCTTATGACTCTAGAACTTTCCATGATGATACATTCCTTGTCCTTACCAACTTAAACCCGAGTGAGTAAATGATGGAGGCATTAGGACTAACCCTTTTTATTTCTACACCATTATTTTTCTTTTTTTTACCACCTACCCAAAATCCCCCTAGTTAACCTCTTTGAGCCTAAACCTTTTCATTTCTTAACCCAAACCAAACACCCTTTCACCCACCAAAACCTTTTTTATTTTTAACCCTTTGTTTTAGTAACAAGCTCGGTTTTTCGTATGACTTTTCAAAAAAAAAAAATGTTGTTGATGAAGCAAAAAAATAAACAAGCAAGTTCATTAAAAATAACTTTGTTTGAATAATAGCTTCATCAAAATAAAAAGTGCAAAAATAAAAAGTCTTACGAAAACCGATGCTTTTTACGCTTTTCGCCCTTTCATACTAACCACTAACCCAACCACCTACCTTTAACCCAAGTCTAACCCTTCACCCAAAAGTCCTCTTGATATTCACAAAGGTATATAGTTAAAAAGGAGGAGGATTGATTGCTTGGTAAGCCTATGGTAGGAGTAAGTTACATGCCGCTCTGGAGCGATTCACTAAAATACATCTTCGGCCGAGTGTTGAGTGATCCCCCGTGAGGTATGTGAACTTGTATATAAATGGAATTTTAAAAAGGCATGTTATGCCCTAATAAGTAATTTATCTTATGAAAAGTTTTAAATAAATCATGACGAATAGGATTGTAAATAAATAAAAATAAAAACTTAATAAAGAATCTTGGAAATCCCGACACTCTATGACAAGCCCAAAAACCTTCTCTTCTACCCATTCCATTTGGGAGTGTAAAGCCACATTATAAAGAGTTTTGCTTGAGGACAAGCAAAGATTCAAGTGTGGGGGTATTTGATGTGTGCAAAATGCAACATATAAATTACATCAATTGTGACATAAAACTAACCTTTTTTTAGTACTGATGTTGGAAAAAAGTGTGCTTTTATCTTCCTTTTGTATTTTCAGGATTAAATGAGCTCAAATCAACAAAAGAAGCAAAAAGGCAGCTAAATCTAACATAAATACAAGAAAAGGAACAAACGTGGCATGCCCGACCACCCCGACAGCATCTTCCCAAGCAAAACAAGAGAACAGAAGGCTGAACACGCCCCGTGCTCAGTGAACACGGGGGCGTGCCCAAGTGCCAGCATAAAAGACAAAGCTATAGAAGCTTCTATCACCCACCACGGGGCCGTGCTCAGCGGACACGGGGCCGTGGTCAACTATAAGATTCGCAGAATCCAGGCAAATCTTGATAGTACAGATATGCTTCTGCACACGGGGGCGTGCCCAGTGGACATGGGGGCGTGGTCAACTAATGCAGACAAACTGCAATTAATGAAGACAGAGAAGAGGATGGACACGGGGCCGTGCCCATTGGACACAAGGTCGTGCCCGAGCTACTGTTCAGGCTATAAATAGGGGTGCTTGGCTCATTTGCAAACCATCCCTTGGCACACCACCTCTCTCACACTTCACCCACCGCCCACCACCATAACACCATCATCCACCACCACCACCACCATCATCCATTGTCCATCATAGAGTGTGTGAGTCGTCTCGGGATCCAAGATTGATCGTAAGAGTTCTTGACAATCAAAGGCCATGTTTGCCTAAGTCTCTTACATCACTTGGTGAAGACAAGTGTCTAGTGTAATACTTTTTATTTTTCATCTTTTCGCACTTTTTACATGGTTATGTATTAATGACTTTAATAACTAGTTTCTTATGTTGAAGGTGATTCTTCCTTATCGTTTGTCCGTGGTGTCTTGGCATTATTTTACTATCTATATAAAATAAAAGATTTTCACCATTCATATCTCCACGGTCTATATGGAGGTATGTTGGCTACCTGGTCGGGGGTTAAGGGAACGGTTTGGTAAGAGTCTTGCCTTGTTCAGTGTATAGATCCTGCAAGGACCTGGGTCAAATTTAGTAGGACCTCCTTCAATACCCACCGGTATTGGATGGCGGGGGTCCAAACTCTTTGATCCCCTCATATGTAAGCTACTATTAATACTTTAACCCGGCTACTTAGGATTATATCCCTGCTGACTCGGACTACTTAGCCGAGGGTAACGTCACCTTCAAAAGAGGGGCCTACCACAATACGCATTAATAACTTAATTAATTATCTTTCAATAATCCGACCCTTTAGGATTGTATCCTTGCTGACTCAAACTACTGGGTTGAGGGTAACGTCACCTTCAAAAGAGGGGCCTACTACAATAACTAAGATAATCTCTTAAATAGTGCAAAAGTGCGGAAATAATCAAAGGTTACACTAGCCAAGTGATTCATCTTATCTATCTGTTTTTACTTTTATTTTTATTTTTCAGCATTTTAGTTAGTTTTTATTTTTCTTAGTTTAAAACCTTTTTCTAACTTTTTGATTTGATTAGACGTTGAGGATAAACCGGTACTAAAAGCTCTTGTGTCCTTGGATGACCTCGGTATCTTACCAACACTATACTACGCTCACGATGGGTGTACTTGCCCATATGTGTGTTTAGTGTTAGTAAATATCGTGTTTTATAAATTTAAAACTTGGCTAAAAAGTGTAAAAGGGCTTAAAATATACTTAAACTTATATACACGCTTCACACGCATCATAGACTTTTGCTTTGACTTTTAGTTCTCACCCGATTTAGCTTAGTGTAGTTAAGCCTTTGGATTCCTTTGTGACGATATTATATGTTAGTATAACCCTCTTAGTTTATACTACATGGTCCCATAGAAATCAGAGTTATTTGCATGATTCCGTTAATATGCTTAAAATTGACCATTTTGCCCTTATGTTATAAAAACGAGATTTTTGAAAATGTGAGAGGACAAAAAGCTTTATTACTGATTTATAAGTATGTCCAAGAAGTTTGACTTCAGTTTCTGGTCTCAAATAAAAGTTATGCAAGATATCGTAAAACAAAACTTTTTGTTAATTAAATTGCATTTTTAGCATAAAAAATATTTAAACCCAATTTTTTTGCACTAAACTTGCTACCCACTGTCATGATATAATTTTTAGGGATTTTTTGAATTTTTTTTCAGATTTTATACTAACCATATCATAGGGTTCTTGTGTAAAATTCGGTAATTGACGATAATGCCCTTTTCGTTAATAAAATGAGTTTTACATATCATTTACACGCCAAACCTTTTCCTACCGATGTTATATATTATATAAAATATTTTAAGCATTCAAGACTAATCAAAACTTAAGAATTTTATAAACATCTCAAATATCGTCAAATGCCGACTTTTACGCTAATTAGGCGCATAGTATGGTTTAAAACCATATTTAACGCCTAAGACTTGTTACCTACTGATTTTATAAATAAATTTTTATACATTAACAGTAACTATAATTCTTGAACTCAGACTTCCAAATTTGACCTTAAAAGCATATGTGAAATGACCAAAATGTCCCTACGGTGCATAGTTTGGCCATAAATGATAAACCTCACATATGTATGATATCTTACTGATGTAACTTGATAAAATAAATATTTTTACTGAATGTTTTAGACCAGAACCTCAGTTTATGTTTAAACCTCTTTTATAAACTTTAAAATGACCAAAATACCCTTACGGGACTTAAATTGCTTTTAAATTCATTTGGGCATAATTCTTGATATCCTACTGATATCATATCATATTTAAAGCATATTAACTTGTGAAACTTGTATATGACTCATCCGGTTACCCGTTATGCTTATTCGTGTTCGGTACGGCTTTTGTAACTAGTTTGCATAAATTAGCCGAAACGAGTCAAACCTTATCATTTTTACTTCAAAATCCAGAATGTATTTAGTTTACCCATTTTATACAAGTCTTCATACTTGTCTGGTCTAAATCACATTCCAATCCGGTCACCGCTTAATCTAGTGTTTTGTGCCGTAAACCTTTCTTTAAAACTAACCGGTCTAAGTTACAACTTAAATGAAACCCGTTTGGAATCTAATAGGTTAATAAAACCTTCCTTCCAGATTAAGAGCCCCGGTAGAAGTTACTTTCACTTGCTTGAGTAAAATATACAGCTGAGAATAACTAAACTTCATTTTTAGCTCAGGTAAATACTTTTAACTTGTTTTCCCTTATACGGGCTTGGGATACGGTAAATTATTACCGCTTGGTCGGGTGTAGAAACCTTTTAATCGAATATGGTTAAATTGTATAATCCCACTTTAATCAGTATTGCTTGATAACAAATAACATTGGGGGTTAACGACCATGTCCTGGATATCCTTGGTTCATTCAAAAAGCGGGAATGGCCACGACTTAAGCACAGGGTGTAGGCATGCACCTGTCTGTTGCGTATGTAAAAGATATACTCACTCGTGAGGAAACTTCTTGTGAGTTTATATTTGTGGTGTGTCAATTAATCTTGTTCAGCTTTTATACCGGCCCTAAATGTTGGACAAACATGTGAATCTGATACAAGATTGTTATTAATATAATTGTCCCAAGTTATAAAATGTTTATGCCTTGTGCATTCAAACCAATTTTCATAAACCTTTTTGAAAGATTCGGTTAATTGTATTTACCAGTGTAAACTGACGTATTTTTTCAAAAAGACTAAGTGACAGGTACCGTACGTAATTGGCTGGGAGCTCGTGGCGTTAATAAAGAATCCTGCAAGTTCTGAACGTCTAAAGTCTGTTGAACAATATTTATATTTCTGTTTTAAGATCCGCCTGTGGATCCACTTACAACCGTTGTATAATATTTATTTATACTTTGAATTTCGGTTTTTAATATTATTTTCATCCAAGACTTCCGCTGTGCATTAAACTGTGAATATTGACTATGATGATATCAACTACGTCACGATACTCCCCACCGGGCCCACCGGTAATACGTGGAAATATCGGGGCGTGACAGGTTGGTATCAGAGCCAACATTGAGTGAATTAAACACTAGCCTTTTATGTTTAATCTCAATGACACAGTTGCACATTCCTTGACTTCCGAGTCTAGGCAAACAACTTAGGACTAATCCTAATCTTAATCGCTTTACTTTATTTGTTTTGTTTTGATAGGACTTCAAATCAACATGCCGCCAAGAGTTAGGGGAAGGAGCGGATGAGGAAAAGCCCCGATGAGGGGAAGGAATGATCACGAGGCCTGACCATCTCACCGGCGCACACCATCAGCAACACTCAGCTCCAGTCCACACGAAGACTGGAGGACCTATTTGGAGCCCGCGAGACGTTGTGTCTCGCTTAGCTCCTCACCGTCTTACCACCATTCGTTTGGGCCACGTCAGGATGAAGAACCTCATGATCACATCATTATTTCATTCCTTTGCAGCGTTCGGGTTCACACAGTTCTTTCTAGAACCCAACTCCTTATTTCTAGAGCCGGTTCAACCCGATGAAACAAGTCGAAGAACCAGCGGGTCCAAACCCTTTGGGACCAGCTGACCTTTTCCCCGAGTACCAAAACATGGATGTGGACGATGATCTAGATCCTGAGATGCCACCATCTGGGACGCCGACGCATCCCATCGAGATTTCTAGTGGATCATCTTTTCATGGTTCGCCTTACAGGGGCCCTGATATATGGGCTGAAAGATGGGCTTCATACAAGTGGGAGTATACTCCCCCTCGCCGCAACTCGCCACCACACCAGCAGGTCCCTTCTGAGGACCCACATTTTCAGGCGGTCACGTCGCCGCCGCCACCACCAGCGCCAGAGCAGCCACCGCCTCCAGAACCATCGAGGCAAAGAAGAAGTGCACGAATGTCCATGCGTGGGGGTTTTCACTTCAGCACCCCCAACACTCCAGCAACAGCAACTACCCACCGCTCTATGAAGACCCGCAAATGGGTAGGCCTTCAAATGCAGTTTCTGAAGTCGACTCAGCACCAGTCGCACCTGCACTGCCCATGGGTTATGAAAACCCAATTCCATCATACCCAGGTGCAGCTGGGTACAACCAGTTTGAGCAGCAAGCTTACTCGGGTTACAACTACAACAATTCCCCTGCCATCGACCCATACGTCGAGGCAGCAAACTACAACGCTGTCTACCCAGGGCCCTTCCCAGCTACGTACCCAACTGGGTACCCTGGATATGGGTATCAATACCTACTACCTTCACAACCTCAACAACAGCAGCTGCCGCAGCCACCACAAATTCAACCACCGTAGCAGTAAGAAATCCTCCAGAGGTTGCACGAGGTGGAACAAAGGGTAGACGAAGAGCGTAGAAGTCGTCGCGGTCTTCTAAAGGGTTTGGCAAACCTCATTAAATGGAAGAAAAAGAAGGATTATTAGAAATCCCTATTTATTGTTTTGTAATTTTAAATTTCAATTAAGTCCCTGCGTGGACATTTTATTTATGTATTTAGTCCCTGCGTGGACTTGTCTTTCTTTATTTTAGTCCCTGCATGGACAAGTTATTTATTAAAGTCCCGTTTAGGGCAGCTATTGTATTTTTGAGACAATTTATGGAATGTTTCATTTTAAAATTTTTATTTGTCATTATATATATGCATGTACTATATAAAACAAATCAAAATATCATTCCAATTTATAATTGATCCGCCATTAAATCTCAAAATAAAATCTTAAAGGTAAAACCTAGCCTATATGTCATTTTAAGACATGGCCATGATGATAAATCCTTTTTAAGATAAATAATCCTTGTTAACTCCTAAGAACGTGTTAGCACTCTTGACAAATGTGGTTCGAGAAAATCACACTAGTCATCCTTATATTCAATTCTTCCAATTCCTTATTTAGCCTAATGATCTAGAAATCATGGCTTACATCATCAGATAAGATGATTATATTGTAAACATCCATTAGTGATGAAGTGCCAACGGGCTATACCTATTGTCCTAAAAGACAAACGACAGTGGTGGTCAATGACACCCTGTTAAGAAAGGTAATGAACTATGTTCAAACCTTAATGCCTCGATCCTATAAGATCATGGCTCGTAAATTCAAAATTGTCCTTATGACAAGGCCTTTTGTGTCATTTTAATATCCTTAATGGTTTATAACTGGGTATAACTATAATGAAAAGTTTAAAATAAATTTGATTATCAAATTAACCAAATATGGTCTATTTATACCATGGTTAATGAATTATTGAAAATGATGATCCCATAATAGACTTCTAAACAAATTATTGTCAATTGTTTTATAGAAATCAAGCTTCAGCATGCCTGAATCAGACGAGGTTAACAGTCATATGGGGAATGATAATACCAGAATGAATATAACGGGCGCGGACCTACAAGCAATGATAGATAATGCTGTCACCAGAGCTATTGACAGACAGTTCAAAGAACCAAGTAATACCCACAGTAAGACACAAACTGTCGCTCATAGTAAGCCCCCTTCTAAAACACATGAGTCAAATAAGGACAATTCTCGTCACTCGTCAAATCAGAAGAGTCTCCCATCCAAACAAATTGTGTTAAATCAAGAACCACGCTCAAAGACCTGCTCTTATAAATACTTTGTCTCTTGCAAACCAAGGGACTTTACAGGCGAAAAAGTTGCCATTGATTGTATGACATGGCTTGATGAGATGGATACTGTAGTGGATATCATTGGATGTGCAGAGCAGGATATTGTGAAGTTTGTTTCACAATCGTTTAAAGGAGAAGCATTGGCATGGTGGAGATCATTGATCCAAGCCACAGGGAAAGTTTCGCTTTATAACTTGTCCTGGGAACAATTTGTGGCACTGATCAAGGAAAACTTTTGTCCTCGGCATGAGGTAGAAAAGATTGAAACAGACTTCTTGACTCTGGTCATGAAGTATTTGGATTGTCAGGCATATGTGACAAGTTTCAACACCATGTCCCGTTTGGTTCCCTATTTGGTCACACCGGAACCAAAGCGCATAGCACGTTTTATTGGTGGCCTGGCACCAGAAATCAAAGGAAATGTTAAAGTATCCAGGCCTACCACTTATAGGTCCGTGGTGGACTTGTCCTTATCCCTCACTTTAGATGCAATCAGGAATAAGTCTGTTAAGACTTCTGATGAGGGAAAGAGGAAAAGAGAAGAGGAGAGTTCTCATCGTTTTGACAAGAAGAAAAAGGGGAATTCCGAGCATAAGAAAGGTTCCGAGTTCAAGAAAAACTCGAGTCAATCAGATAACAAACCCAAGTGCAGGAACTTCAGAAAGCGTCATTCTAGAAAGTGTACAATCGACCCACATGCTAAACTTTGTGGGATTTGCAAGACCAAGGATCACAAGACTTTAGAATGCAAAGAGTTAAAGAACGTAACTTATTACAACTATAACGAGAAAGGGCATATAAAAACCAATTTTCCAAAACTTGCAAAGAAGCCTGAAGAGGCAAAGAAGACAAACGCTCGAGTCTTCCAGATGAATGCCCAGGAGGCAGTACAGAATGATAACGTTATAACATGTACTTTTCTCATCAATGATGTTTATGCTAGAGTTCTATTTGATTCTGGAGCAGATAAATCCTTTGTAGACAACAAATTTTGTAAACTGTTAAATCTGTCTATTAAAACTCTAGACATAAAATATGATGTAGCATTGGCCGATGGTACTTTAGAGACTGCTTCAACAATTTTAGATAGATGTTTCATATCCATTAGGAATCACTCTTTTCCACTATCCTTGCTTCCGTTGAAATTGGGAGGATTCGATATAGTTATAGGCATGGATTGGTTGTCTCGTAACCAAGCCCAAATTGTCTGTGACAAGAAGCAAGTGGTTATCAAAGATCCTTATGGTGAGTCACTTACAATTCAAGGAGATACACAGTATGGATTGCCTAAACAAGTATCTATGCTTAAGGCATCAAAGTGTTTGAAGAAAGGTTATGCCATTTACATGGCACTGGTGACCATAGATAAGCCAAAGCCCAAGATCGAAGACATCCCTGTTATTTCTGAATACCCAGACGTTTTTCCTGAAGAGTTACCTGGTTTACCTCCAGACAGACAAGTGGAATTCAGGATCGATATCATTCCAGGAGTAGCCCCTGTAGCACGAGATCCATATCGGTTAGCACCAACCGAGATGAAAGAATTAAGAACACAGTTGGATGATTTGTTGGAGAAAGGTTTTATTCAGCCTAGCTCGTCTCCTTGGGGAGCACCTATTCTATTTGTGAAGAAGAAAGATGGCTCAATGCGTCTATGCATTGGTTACCGCGAGCTGAACAAAGGTACAATCAAGAATCGATATCCGTTGCCCAGGATCGACGATCTGTTCGATCAACTGCAAGGGGCAAGTTACTTCTCAAAGATCGATCTGAGGTCAGGATACCATCAGTTGAAGGTCAGGACAGAATATGTAAACAAGACCACATTCAGAACGAGATATGGCCACTACAAGTTCTTAGTGATGCCTTTCAGGCTCACTAATGCACCTGCTGCATTCATGGATCTCATGAATCGCATTTGCAAGCCGTATCTAGAGAAGTTTGTCATTGTCTTCATTGATGACATACTTATTTATTCAAAGAACCAAGCCGATCATAAAGAACACCTCCGATGTATCCTTAAACTTCTGCAACAAGAAAAGCTCTACGCCAAATTTTCCAAATGTGAGTTCTGGCTCCGTGAAGTCTAATTTCTTGGACACATAGTAAGTGAGCGTGGTATCCAGGTGGATCCCGCTAAGATTGAAGCAATTATGAATTGGCAAGCGCCTAAGACGCCCACTGAGATTCGCAGCTTCTTAGGTTTGGCAGGTTATTACAGGCGTTTCATCGAAAACTTTTCACAAATTGCTGCACCTTTGACTTCGTTAACTCACAAGAATATAAAGTTCGACTGGGGTCCCAAACAACAAGAATCTTTTGAGATTCTCAAGAAGAAATTAAGCAATGCTCCTGTGTTGACATTGCCAGAAGGGATTGAAGAGTTTGTTGTGTACTGCGACGCATCGCACACTGGTATGGGTTGTGTGCTTATGCAAAAAGGCAAGGTCATTGCCTACGCTTCTCGTCAACTGAAGGTGCACGAAAAGAACTACACCACCCATGATTTGGAATTAGGTGCCGTTGTATTTGCACTAAAGCTTTGGAGGCATTACCTATATGGAACCAAATGTGTGATTTATTCAGATCACAAGAGCCTCCAACATTTATTTAACCAGAAAGATCTCAATATGAGGCAACGTCGTTGGATGGAGACATTGAACGACTACGATTGTGAAATTCGCTATCACCTGGGCAAAGCGAATGTTGTTGCTGATGCACTAAGAAGGAAAGAAAGAATTAAACATATCTGGATCAATGCCAAAAGCATTGAACTAAAGAATAGCCTAAATGAAAGACTGTTAGCTGCTCAGAAGGAAGCTGTTTTGGAAACTAACTTTCTGAATGAGAGGTCAGGCGTCACTGCTGATCAATTGTCTTATGGAGAAGATAGAATCCTGAGATTAAATGGTCGAATATGGGTTCCAATCCATGGAGGACTTAGAGATGTGATCCTTCAGGAGGCTCATAGTTCAAAATATTCAGTTCATCCAGGCAGTGATAAGATGTACCAGGATCTAAAGGTAAACTATTGGTGGATAGGTTTGAAGAAATCTATAGCCACATATGTGGCTAAATGTCTGACGTGTGCACAGGTTAAAGTCGAGCATCAAAAGCCATCAGGTTTGCTGCAACAGCCTGAACTTCCCACTTGGAAATAGGAAATGGTAACTATGGACTTCATTACTAAGTTACCAAGGACAAAACATGGGAATGATACAATATGGGTTATAGTAGTCAGACTGACTAAGTCAGCTCACTTCTTTCCCATTAAAGAAACGCACAGCTCCGATAAGCTAGCTCAGCTGTATGTGGATGAGATAGTATGTCTCCATGGTGTGCTTGTGTCTATTATCTCCGATAGGGATACTAGACACACATCTCATTTTTTGAAAAGCTTTCAGCAATCTCTTGGCACTCGTTTAAATTTCAGCTGCTTATCATCCTCATACGGATGGGTAAAGCGAACGTACGATTCAAACGCTTGAGGACATGCTCAGGGCTTGTGTTATAGATTTGGATGGAAGTTTGGATGACCATCTTCCTTTGATTGAATTTTCATACAACAATAGTTATCATTCGAGCATCCAAGCCGCGCCTTTCGAGGCTTTATATGGAAGGAAATGTAGAACGGCAGTTTGTTGGGTGGAAGTTGGAGAAACCCAACTATCAGGACCTGATATAGTCCTTGAGATGATGGATAAGATTGTTCAGATCCGTGATCGTCTAAAAGCTGCCATGGATAGGCAGAAGAGTTACGCTGATAAGAGGCGTAAACCTCTAAAGTTTGAAGTTGGTGATAAAGTGCTACTCAATGTGTCGCCCTGGAAAGGGGTGACGCGTTTTGGCAAAAAGGGCAAGTTGAGCCCAAGATAAATAGGACCATTCAAGATCATTGAATGTGTCGGAACTATAGCCTACAAGCTAAATCTACCTGAAGAACTTTGTGGAATACACAATGTGTCCCACATCTGTAATTTAAAGAAATGTCTAGCCGATGAATCGCTAGCAATGTCTCATAAGGACGTGCAGATTGACGAAAGCTTGAAGTTTGTCAAAAAAACCTTTGTCGATAGAGGATTGACAGGTTAAGAAGCTTCGAAGAAAGAATGTGCCGATCGTAAAAGTGAAATGGAATGCCCGTAGAGGCCCAGAATATACGTGGGAAGTTGAATCCACGATGAAACAAAAATACCCTCATTTATTTCAGTAAATCTCAAGGTCGAGATTTCTTTTAAGGGGGTGAGGATGTAACTCCTCGCAAAATCAAGTCCAATACAGTGGTGACACGTGTCATAAACCCTGATCATGTTAAAAAGATAGCTTGAGGGACTAAAGTTTTCAAACAGTGTAAAGATGTATGTGGAAGGACCAAAAGTGTCAACATGCCAAACTTGTGCCTCTGATTGACTTTACACGATGTTTGTATTCTTTGTTGAATATAATATCTGACGCAAGGAGTCGTTCATGCTTAAAATTTAGAATTTACAAAGCACAGGGGTTAAAAGTGTCAACATGTTAAATGTTACCTCTGAGTGACCTATTAACAATCCCGAGGCATTGTAATATTTTATTATATTCTCACGGTTGTCGGATATTGATTTCGTAGAGTTTCGATGCAAATAAATGATTAAAGCGGTAAATTCCAAGAAATAGGTATTAAAAGCATCAACGTTTGAAATTAAGACCTTTCGGGTGATCTCGTAACTAACTGGGAGCTTAACGGTGTTTATTTTATGACCCAAGACTTTTAAAAGTTAACTATGGGGGTTAATATTGCAATAAACGAAGGTTATTTAAACTTAAGAAGGACCAGGGACTGAAAATGCAAGTTTTACAAACTTTTTACCGGGATAAGAGGTCCTCGTGGGGCGCGTAGACCTTCTCTGAAGTCTACGCGGGCCGCGACTGAGTCACCAGCGACAGAACACTGGACAGCTGCATGTAGCAGCTCCTCCACCGCCTTTGCATGCAGGTTTTCGATACCAGGGACTGTGAAAATGGTTTTTACTGCCATGGGGACACTTGGTATCATCTGGTTACTCCTAATTACAGCTGGATTGATCTTGGGGACCTTCAAATTCATATAAATAGGACCAAGTTTTGCACATTATTCTTGCACACTTCAATTTTCACTCTCAAACACTTCTCTGGAGCATCCTGGTCATCTAGGAAGCTTTCTCAAGTTTAATCTTCGTGCTAAGGACCTTTGTAAGTGTTCTTAGCTTCTATAGTTAAGTTTTTATTAGCTTAATGACCGAAAGTCAAAGATATCATAATTATACTTTGACTAAGTGATTAATCACTAACGGTCCAGCCATTATTCAAATTGAAAGTGGCTATGTGTTGGTAATAACGTAGGTGATAATCCCTCAAAAGGGCACCTCCTAATTATCATATTTACTTGGTCAATTGTCGGGTCAAAGTACTTAACAGAAAAGTCAAACGAGTCAGTTTTTATAAAATAATTCATAACTGATAATGTAGAAGCTATAAAATACATTTTATCACTTAAATAACTTGGTAAATAAAATAAGAACATGTTTAGGCATGTTCAACCCGACAATTCTGAGTATTAGGCTCGGTTCGCAACCAAAAGTCGCAAAAGTAGACTTTTGCTTTGACTTTCAGTTCTGACCCGATTTAGCTTAGTTTAGTTAAGCCTTATGATTCCTTTGTGACCATATTATATGTTAGTATAACCCTCTGAGGTTATACTACATGGTCCCATAGAAATCAGAGTTATTTGCATGATTCCGTTAATATGCTTAAAATTGACCATTTTGCCCTTATGTTATAAAAAAGAGATTTTTGAAAATATGAGAGGACAAAAAGTTTTATTACTGATTTATAAGTATGTCCAAGAAGTTTGACTTCAGTTTCTGGTATCAAATAACAGTTATGCAAGATATCGTAAAACAAAACTTTTTGTTAATTAAATTGCATTTTTAGCATAAAACATATTTAAACCCAATTTTTGGCACCAAACTTGCTACCCACTGTCATGATATAATTTTTAGGGATATTTGGGAATTTTTGGTCAGATTTTATACTGACCATAACATAGGGTTATTGTGTAAAATTCGGTAATTGACGATAATGCCCTTTTCGTTAATAAAATGAGTTTACATATCATTTACATGCCAAACCTTTTCCTACTGATGTTATATATTAAATAAAATATTTTAATCATTCAAGACTGATTAAAACTTTAGAATTTTATAAACATCTCAAATATCGTCAAATACCGACTTTTACGCTAATTAGGCGCATAGTATGGTTTAAAATCATATTTAACGCCTAAGACTTGTTACCTACTGATTTTATAAATAATTTTTTATACATTAATAGTAAGTATAAGTCTTGAACTCAGACTTCCAAATTTGACCTTAAAAGCATAAGTGAAATGACCAAAATGTCCCTACGGTGCATAGTTTGGCCATAAATGATAAACCTCACATATGTATGATATCTTACTGATGTAACTTGATAAGACAAAAATTTTTACTAAATGTTTTAGACCAGAACCTCAGTTTATGTTTAAACCTCTTTTATAAACATTAAAATGACCAAAATACCCTTACGGGACTTAAATTGCTTTTAAATTCATTTGGGGCATAATTGTTGATATCCTACTGATATCATATCATATTTAAAGCATATTAACTTGTGAAACTTGTATATGACTCATCCGGTTACCTTGCAAGTTCTGAACGTCTAAAGTCTGTTAAACAATATTTATATTTCTGTTTTAAGATCCGCATGTGGATCCACTTACAACCGTTGTATAATATTTATTTATACTTTGAATTTCGGTTTGTAATATTATTTTCATCCAAGACTTCCGCTGTGCATTAAACTGTGAATATTGACTATGATGATATCAACTACGTCACGATACTCCCTACCGGGCCCACCGGTAATACGTGGAAATATCGGGGTGTGACATATTGTGGCATCCAAAATACTATAAATAGCAACCCATTTGCATCCAATTTCGTTTCTCATTCACAAATTCTTTCTCCCATCTTATTTGAGCTTGTTTCCAGCTTTGGACACCTCCTAAACTGAGTTCTTATAGTGTTCACAATCCAAGTAAGTACTCTTCCTTAGTCTATTTCATTTAGAGTAGACTTCCGTTTTGCTCCCTGTGGTTTGGTTGTTTTAATGGTTTTGCCCCAATCTTTAAAAATAGTCATTTTCCTCCAATAGTTTACCATGTTTTTATCATTTTGCTCCCCGCCTCTTAACTCAATTAAATGATTCAATTAAGGGTAGGAGTATTTCGATAATTTTATATATAAGGTTTATTTAGTTGACCTACATACTTTCCCCCAACCACCAGTCATCAATTCATCATTAACAATTTGCCCAAATTTCACTCCACCTCTTCAATAGCGGATCAATCCAGACTAGTCACCTGCTACCCTGCTTACTCCACCACCAGCCACCCAACCATCACCGCTTACTCTTGCGTCGCCTCCGTCATCGTCACCGCCACCGCCACCCCTCTCTCCATCACCTCTCTAATCCTTCTCTGCACCATTCACCACCTGTCGCCGCCACCGTCAGTAGCCGACCACCGCCACCAGAACCCTAAAACACAGTCTAAAAGAAGAACCCCATTGATGTGCTATCAATTCTCCGATGCCACAAGCCAACCACCCTAAATCGGTCAATCGGAACACTTTCAAATTTGAATCCCAAGTCTGCGTAGGCCCCAAACATGTCAGAGAACAGCGGCGGAGGGATTTTGTTTGATTTGAAACTGTTCAGATCTGTGAAGAACAAAAATGGTAAGTTCAGATCCGGTTGGTGTTATGATTTTGCAGGTAGTCGTATATGGGTTACGAAAAAGTGTTTTTTTAGGCGAAGGAGGTCAGATTTGGCTTGTGAAAGTTGTTGTTACAGGGATAGAGAGTTTTTAAGTGTGATTGTGAGAACGATGGTGGTCAGATGGGGGTGGTTCTGGTGGACATATTAATACAGGGTGGTTTGAGTTGAGATTGTGAATTGAAATGTTGAGATATGAATGGATCGATATAAAAAAAGAGAATGGGAGAGTGTTATGATGAAAAATGAGGGAGGTGTGGGTAAAAGTATGTATGTGTAATGTATGTAATGAGTAAAAACGCACTCTTTCTCTTTCTCTTTCTTATGGTCCCTGGTCTACAAGAGAAAAATCCAGGGGATAGAAGAATCTGTTCTTGTTGTTGCACCTACAATAATAACTATATTATTATTAGCCATTCTCTCTTTCTTTAAGGGTGATGGTGAGAACGGTGGTGGTCAAATGGGGGTGGTTCTGGTGGTTATAGGCGGTGGCTATGGTGGTGATTATAGAATGTGGTTGTTGTGGTGCTTCTAGGAGGTGGGTGTTGTGGCATGGGTGAAGGGGGTAAAGACAAAAAAAATGGATTTTGGAAATTAATTTAAAGAGTAAAATGCAATTTGCGTCCCTGTGGTATGTCCCCAACATCAACTTGAGCCCCTAAAAACAATTTTTTGCATTCTAAGCCCCTGTGGTATTCATTTCATAACACTTTGAGTCCCTGGCGTCAGGTTGACTGTTAGAGGCAGGGGTAAGACCGTCTTTTTGCATATATTAATAACACTTTGCGTCCCTATGGTATGAGTGAAATATCAACCTGAGCCCCTAAATTCTTTTCTTGTTTTTTTGTTAAGAAATCGAATAATTAAATTTATACTATATATAACAAATTATTAAAGCCTAAATTGTATATTAAATGTAAACTTTTTATACATACAATACAGAGACAAAACGTCATACCAACTTCGTAGAGTTGACGGAACTTACAGACTCGATAACAAAAGACCGTAACATACAATACAGAGACAAAACGTCATACGAACACAAGCAATTGTGGATTTTTACTGACGGGTGCACTTCGGGAAGCTGATCCAGATATGAATGAATATAACCCCAGTGTATCTAATTACATATCTGCCACTTGGGTTATATTCATTCATATGAATGAATATAACCCCAGTGGTAGATATGTAATTAGCGAGCTTTGGAATTTCAAGGAAAATCGAAGAGCTCCACTAGGGTTATATTCATTCATATCAATCACTTCCTTATGTGCACCGCATCTTCTAGGAGGTTGTCAAGTGTTCTCGCCTTCGTAGTTGGTGTTTTGCGTATCTTTACATCCGCAGCCATTATGTACAACAAAACACATTCAAACCAAAACACATTCAAACCAAAACACATTCAAACCAAAACACATTCTGTACAACAAAAATCAACAACAAAAATCAAACCAAAAATCCATTCAACCCTAAACCCACAAGAATCTGTACAAACCAAACCTGTACAAACCAAACCAAAACACATTCTGTTGATACCCTAAACCCTAAACACATTCAAACCAAAACACATTCTGTACATCCGATCAGTTCTTAATACTCAGTTGATACCCTAAACCCTAAACACATTCAAACCAAAACACATTCTGTACAACAAAACAAAACACATTCAAACCAAAACACATTGCTACCCTAAACCATAATCCATTCAAACCAACACTCTGTTTTGATGCATTTTGAACAAGAATCAAACCAAAAAATCCATTCAACCCTAAACCCACAAGAATCAAACCAAAAATCCATTCAACCCTAAACCCTAACCCCAAATAACACATTCAAATCATCAAATCAAATCCAAAATACCCAAATAACTGTTATCATCGAATCAAAATGAGGAACACATTCAATCAAAATGAGGAACACATCGAATCAATAACTGTTACCCAAATAACACATTTAAACACATTCAAAATGAGGAACACATTCGAATGAGGAACACATTCGAATCAAACCGAAAATCAATAACACATTCAAATAATCAAATCAATATGAGGATGAAGATAAACCTGATCTGTTCGATGAAGATGAAGATGATCTGTTCGATGTTCGATGAAGATGATGAAGATGATCTGTTGATGTCTTCGATGAAGATGATGATCTTATTGGGAGTTGTTAATGATCTTCGAGAGGAGAGCGACTATTGATGATGATTATTGGGAGCTGTTGATGATGATGATTATTGGGAGCTGTTGATGATGATGATAATGAAACTAGTCTACTTTAAATGTAGATATTAAAGGGTGAGGGGTATTATGGACTTTTCACAACAGGAAAACGGTCAAACTGACGGAAGACTGGCGGCAGGGACGCAAAGTGTTATGAAATGAATACCACAGGGGCTCAGAACGCAAAAAATTGTTTTTAGGGGCTCAAGTTGATGTTTGGGACATACCACAGGGACGCAAATTGCATTTTACTCTAATTTAAAATTATATATATATATATTACCATAATACCCTTACCTTTAACAAAAATTTTGGACGGAGTTAGAGGCGTGGAGTGAAATGGAGATAAGTTCAATAGACCAAGGAGTAAAGGCTATTTTTAAAGTATTGGGGCAAAACCATTAAAACGACCAAACCACGGGGAGCAAAACGGAAGTTTACTCTTTTATTTATTTAGTTATTTTTTAGCTAAAAGTCAAACAGTTTGACTTTCTGTTTGACTTTCGGTTCTGACCAATTTA
This sequence comes from Helianthus tuberosus, assembly GCA_030545235.1. NCBI lineage: Eukaryota > Viridiplantae > Streptophyta > Magnoliopsida > Asterales > Asteraceae > Helianthus > Helianthus tuberosus. The sequence continues at coordinate 126,728,357 of CM060357.1, read as the reverse complement.
GTCAAGTCAAAGTTCAAATTGAACTTTGCAACGTGATCGTAATTAAGAAGGTTATAATCCATTGCGATTGCACCTTCTGATTACCATGTTTACTAGTCGAAGTGACGAGCAAAGTTTTGGTCAAAGATGCGCATAATGTGCATTTTACGACGAAACTATTTTCGGGTATCAAAACTCCAATTTTTGATACCAAATCAGTTTTATAACTTAGTTAGATATGTCTAACTTGTCACTTCAAGTTTAGTGATTTATTTGGGTCGTAAGTCGAGCGGTTTGACCACTGCTCTGACTTTCGAATCCGACCCGTTTGGTCGATCTTAGGATTCGACCAAGCACATTTTTGTGACCATAGTTGTATAGGGAATAACCTACTGAGGTTATACCTTATGGTCATAAGGTTTGGTTAGTTTTATAATAAATCGCTTTTATGTTCTTTAAAAATGACCAAAACGCCCTTTTTGTGCATAAATCGAATTTAAGCATATGTAACCAAAGTTTTGACATCTAAACTGATGTTATAGCATTATCAAACATGTTTTGGCATATAAGACTTATGATAGGACATATTAAACAATCCGAACATATAATTACGCTAATGACCCGTGAAAGTAGCGTAAACTACTTTAACGAGTCATAACAGGTCAAAAGCACTTAGGATCCTTTCCAAATAAGAATGTTAAGTCTATTAAACCATATCATATGAGTTCCAACACTCGTTTGGTTTATAAGACTTCATTCTATCCAATCCGTCGATTAAAGTCCCGACACACTAACATAGTTATCCGATATTAGGACACACTTGAATCCTTGATCTCTTGAGCTTTGTTTGAACAATTGAACAAGACTTATATGCAATCCCAAGTGAGTACATAGTCCCCTCTTTTACGTTTTCTAAATGTTTTGGGGTGATTCATATGTGTCTATCACTACTTTCTTGTTTTCATGACATTATACACAGTTTGTTTACATAGTACATATAGTACATGATTTCAAATACATTTTGCTTCATATGTTGACCTAGCATACCTAGTACATGTTTTCAAAGACATTTTGCTTCGTATGTTGGCCTGGCATACCTATTACACGGTTTTCAAATACATTTTGCTTCGTATGTTGACCTAGCATACCTAGTACACGGTTTTCAAAGACATTTTGCTTCGTATGTTGACCTAGCATACCTAGTACATGGTTTCACAACATGCTTACATTGTTCTAGACATTTTGTTGCGTCGAACTCGACAATGATACATTCATTAACATTAATCCCACCGACCGGTAGTATGTTATGGTACCATAGGTTTAACAACCCCATTCCCGCTTCCTAGTTTTGTTTAGAAGTATCCATAGGGAATGATAGAATCCGATGACAATTTGATAAATCTTTGTCCTTATATGGATTTATCCGACAGTCGACAAGGCTTGAATGTATTTGCCAACAATCCATATATATGTTTACACAATTAAAGCATTGATTTATAAAACAAAACGTTTGATTAAACAAGACTTTTGTTCATTCAAAAACATTGTTTTATACAAGACATTTTGGTTATACAAGACATTATTTCCTATGGTTTAAGCAAAGACCTTTTTGTTTACCATACAAGACATTGGTTTATACATGACATTTGGTTTGTACATGACATTGATTTACACATGACGTTGATTTACACATGGTATTTGGTCTACGCAAGACATTGTTATACACATGACATATTTTATACAAGATATGACACATTTTATACAAGACATGACACGTTTTATACAAGACGTGATATATTTTGGTTATTAAGTTAACCTTGCATTACTTCTTTTAAATCATTTGATTTTCATATGATTTCATAAAAGAAACACTTTTATAATGATTCATGGCTACTTTTGAAATAGGCAAACATTACTTTAACAATCAAAGCCATAAATCTTCATCACAAAACTTATGTTACTCACATGCATTTTTATGCTGACGTTTTATTTTCACATATGTTTCAGGAGCTTATGTTCGACTTTGAGCATTCTACATATAGGGCGGACTTAGGCCTTAGCCTACCTTAAAACTTGCAAGACAATTGTTGTGTATTATTCGTATGCTCCAAGATAATGTAAACAATTAACTCAATAAAACAAAACTTTATGTGCCATTGTTGTGAAACAATTTGTAACATGACTCCCCAATTTTTCCGCCGCGTGTTGTTGTATATTACGCGATTGAGGTGTTAGAAAAATAGCACGGTTATACCATATCCTTGTTACCGATTTTTAAAACCCTTTCTCAAATTTTTAAAACTATATTTTTATTTTTACTTACAACTTTTATGTTTAGATTTTTTTTAAAATGCATATTATAAAGAAAATAATTTATAGTTGTGTGAATTTATGTTATTGTAATATATTTAAATAACTTTTACAAATTAAAAAAAGAGTATTAATACCCATATCCGTTCATGGTTATGTCATTCGTTGTAGAATGACGAGGAGGTGACAAATCACCAGTTAACGAGCTGAAACCCCCCCCCCCCCCCTCGTTATTTAGTATAGTTATTGGAGCAATACCATTTCCATTAAGACTGCCAATGAAAGAATGTAGGGATAATGGTAGGGCCCACACCAATCTAAACCAATCACGTCCTTCTGTCTTTTTTTTTCTTTAGTAATTTCATCATGCATTGTTAATGGGTTTTTAGTTATTGCTCAACTTCTTATATAACAGTGACGTGGTAATTATGTAGCAATAGTTTAGTTATTCCACAACATATAGTCTTATATCCGAACCTAATCATACTTTACCTGGGCATATAAGGTTTGATTTTTCTCCTCAATACTTGTACCAGAACCCTACCCTATGCGCAGAACCAGGTAATATAAAAACCTGATTTTTGCACCTCCATTCATCATAAGTACAATATATTTAGAACAGTAATTTATTCATCTTCGGCTCAATAGACATAGCATTTTTTGTTAAGCCCAATAATTGTTTAGGCTTTTAAGGCCCAAGAGACCAAGAGCAATAGAGCATTTGTGTTAAACCCAATAACTTTCTTTGCATGGCTAATTTTCTAATCTAAATCTAAATATTAGTAAAAGACTCCAATTAATGGTACATGATATTTTCTCCTTTAGCTTATTAAATATCTCTTGAATTAATATAAACTAGTAGGTTTTCCCCCGCGCTATGCGGCGGTAACTCAGTTTTTATCAGTTCGGTTGGGTTCGTTTTAATACCGATACTCGTTACATGCTCAAAAGGATATGGACACATCTTTTATATCAATCAAAAACCTTCAAAACGAATACTGGTTTCTAGTATTGCCGATATCGGTACCGATGTTATTCGGTTGAAATCGAGTAGATGCGTCACGTACCGAGACTTGTATAGTTTACAATAAAAAATACATTGGCACTCGTATAATATACAATACAAAAAATATGTTGTTCTGAATACAAAAAAAGAGTAAATACACATCGTCGGTTCCGGTTCTATTTGGGCATGATAGCGGCACGATATTCATTTTCATACCACAATGTTTAAAAAAGATTAAAAAAAAACTAACATCTATTATAATATATTAAATAAAAAAATAAAAATAAAAACTATATATTATTATAAAAATAAAGTTACTATTCATGTTTCAATACTGACACTCGCTATAGTAACTGAAAGAGAAAACTAAAAAAATAAAATTGCGATATACTTTAAAAGGATATCGATGCATCTTTTATATCAATCAAAAACCTTAAAAACGAATACAGGTTTCTAATATTGCCGATATCGGTACCAATGTTATTTGGTCGAAATCGATTAGATTAGATGCGTCACATATCGAGACTCGTATAGTTTACAATAAAAAATACATTTTAATATTATTATCGGCACTCGTATAATATACAATACAACAAAATATGTTGTTTTGAATTAAAAAAAAGTAAATACACATCGTCGGTTCCGGTTCTATTTGGGTATGATAGCGGCACGATATTCACTTTCATGAAAAACGGTACCAAAATGTTTAAAAAGTATACTTACATAGATTTAAAAAAAAACTAACATGAGCAAGGTATTAAAAAATAAACTAAATGATAAATAATCTTTTATTAAAAAACTTTAAAAAATATTTAAAAAATTCAAAACACTATTCATCCCCAATTTGAATTAATATGTATAATTTGAATTAATATGTATAATGTATAATATATCCAATATCTAATAAAAATTCAGATATGTGGATTTACTTTTACATTAAAGTTAAAAGAACAAATAATTAGGTATTTTTTTATATTTTTATTATTTAATGATATTATCGTAAAATATAAAGAAAAAATAACAAATTTATTAAGTATAAAAATGTAACCGAAATTTTATTTTCCATAATATTAATTTCTAATTTTTTTTATGCTTAATAGGATTGTACCCTATGTTTATGGGGTTTAAAAAATGATTTTTCACTTTTAACCCAAAACTTCTTATCTTTAACAATTTAACCTCTTTGATTTTTTTTTTACTTTTAATCTAAAGCTTTTCATTTTTTGTTTTTCATTTTAACCAAAATACTTTTTTTACTTTTAACGTTGGATTCGCATACTTTTTATCTTTCGTAAGTTTTTTGTTTTACGTATCGTTTCGTTTTAAATTTTGTTAGTTAACACGTCGCAACGTGCGAGTGGGGTTCAACGTATTTTTGTCTATTTTTTCTCGTTTGACACGTCCTCCACAAGTTTTGTATTTATTTTTGTTTGACATGTTCGTTGCAACGCTAGATCGACATAGTAATTTTTCCTATGTTTTACGTTTCGGACTAATTTCTTTGCATTAACACGCCGTAACGGGTGTGTGTGGTTCAACGATTTTACGTTTACTTTTTGTTCGGTTTTATTTTTTCCTCTTTTTATTTATTTTGTTTTTATGAGTTTTTCCAGTGCTGTAGTCACTGACAGTGGTATGGCATTGATGCTACTTTGCATGGTTTTACGCCTCCACCGCAACGCAAGAGGCTTAACACTAGTATGTAATAATTAACTGAACTAATAAAAATACGATTTATATATTTAAATTATTCGATTTATGTTAGTTAATTAAAATTTGATAAAGTATGTGTTTAAAATACCTAGTAAAAATGTTAGTAAATTAAAATTCAATTAAGTATGTTCTTAAAAATACCTAGTAAATATAATTGTCCAAAATTTTGTAGAACTACTTTTAAGGCTGTAATTATTGATATAAGTAGAGTAGATGTAACATTTGAAGTTCAAATAAAAAATTAGTGTGAAATCCAAATATTTTAAATCTTACAAGTATGTAATTTCTTTATGTTTAAAATATTAGTATTACCAATCACTGATCGGTGAACACCATTCCCCGAATGGTTCACCGCATCCACTCCGTCCCCCCTAAAGAAGTAAATAGATCTATACTAAATCATATAATAGTCAAAGACAAACATTGTGATTCTATGTTTAAGCATGGAGAGAAATCATCAAGCAAAACTGTACGAATATGCCATATCGAAGAAGAACCGTATCAGATATATTTTTTAAATTTGGTTTGTTCTATGCAATTCATTATTATCTTTTTTTTTTTTTTTTTTATTATCCGATTTCAAATTATTCAAAAGTAACAATGAACAATATTAAGAGCATCTCATATTAATTGTGTAAAAGTAATCACATATTAAAAATATCTTGTAACTTCATATGTACAATACACCTTTAATTAAACTCAAGTCCTAGTTTCAAGTATAGATAAAAACACATCGTGATAGTTGTGATGGTTTACTGTAAGCCTGGAAATCATGACACGCTAATCAATAGATCGCTAATTTGAGTATAAGAATTACATTTGGTTCATATGGGTCGACTCAAATTAAACAAAGGATCAAAACTGGTTAACTCTAATTAAACAACGGGTCAACATAGGTCGTCTTAAAACACTTGATAACTTAAAATGAGTCTAAATAGACGAGCAACCACCGCCCTCACCATTGATACCACCACCACATCCGAAACCACTGTCATCGATTACACAACTTTATCCGCTGCCACCGCATCTCTGCTACCTCCTCAGCTAGGATCTCTGTCGCTGTTGCCAATACCCGGCGCCACCGGCACTTAATTTCTTAACCGACTCGTCTCAATCCATACTTATTTTGTCCGACCAATTTTACCTGAACCAAAGTAATATTTTTTTAACTCAGTTGTTATGATCCAAACTCATTTTTACTCAAACTCAGTCCGACCCGGCGAGGAACAATTATAACATGTTAGAAGATATATCACAGGTTAAAACTAAATAAAGAATTGAAGATATATCACAGGTTAAAACTAAATAGTAAAATGTATATATCTCAAGAATCAGATAACATGTTAGAAGATATATCACAGGTTAAAACTAAATAAAGAATTGAAGATATATCACAGGTTAAAACTAAATAGTAAAATGTATATATCTCAAGAATCAGAAATGTAGATTTACATTAATTATGAAGATGGTAACAAAGAAGCATAGCAAAAATCTGTACGGTTGGTCAAAATGCGGACCAACATATCTAACACCTCTTTCATGTTCGGCCTCAACTGTGGCGACTCCGCGGTACACCTTATTCCAACTCGAAGTAATTCGCACATTTCCAATGCCCCATCAGCAAGGCCCGACACTGGGATCATTCTATGGTTAGATCCCGACCGCCCATCTCCCATTACCCGTCTAGCCCATTCAACTAGACACTCGTCTCCTCCATCGACTGCTCTTCTGCCTGTCGCTAACTCCATTATTAAAACTCCGTAACTATACACATCGCCTTTTGTAGTGGCTTGCCATGTTTGCCCGTATTCAGGTGCCACGTATCCAATGGTTCCCGCCACCATTGTGCTGACGTGGCTATCCCCGACATCCATAACCCGAGCTAGCCCAAAGTCAGTAACCTTAGCCCGCCCGTGTTTGTCCAACAACACATTGCTGGCTTTTACATCTCTATGAACAATGGACGGGTAACACTCGTGGTGTAAGAACACCAAAGCGTGTGCCACATCGATGGCAACGTTTATACGTCGTTTCCATTTGAACCCGGTTTTGTCTAGAATTATATCTTCCAAATTACCACCATCCATGTACTCATAAACCAACAGTTTTTCTGACCCGTATAAACACCAACCGTAAAGTGTCACCAAATTCGGGTGGGGCCAGCCCAGCCCGTTTCGCGTAAGCACCTCCATTTCAGCCCGGAACTCGCGCTCCCCTTCAGTACCCTCTCTCAATTTCTTCTTTATTGCTACGTCTCTTCCATCGGGTAACAAACCTCTATAAACAGTTCCAAACCCGCCCCTCCCAATTATTCTGTCATTCGCAAAGTTACCTGTCGCTTTTAACACATCTGAGTGCGTGAACGCGGTTTTGTCTAAATGGATGACCTTAACCGTGTCCGACAACCACGGTGACGAGCCACTGGAATTCGACATAAATTCGTTTCTGGGAGGCTTTAAATCGGGGTATGGATATCCGGGTTTGTCAACCGGGCTTTTTAACACAAGGCAGACTAGTATTGTCATGACACCGCACACGGTGAAAGCCAACAGTAGAAACATGAACAACAAAACCGAATTCCATTTTCTCGGGTTTGATCTGTTACCCGTGTTTGTTGACGAGTTGTTTGCTGAGTTAGCTATAAATGGAGGTAGACTCAACAACGGGTCTCCGAGGAATGACGTTTTCTCGAACGTCGCCAGCTGTCCGGTCGATGGAATCATACCGGAGATGTACGGATTGTAGGAGACGTTAAACTTGCTTAATTCAGTCAGATTGTTCAAACTGGTCGGGAACGTACCTGAGAAATTGTTGTATGACAGATCAAGATTACTCAAACACTTGAGATAACCGATCTGCGTCGGTATTCGCCCTGTGAACTTGTTACGAGTAAGATTCAAGACCGCGAGCGGCATTTGCGCGATCTCAGCCGGAACTGTCCCTGAAAACTCATTATACCCCAAATGCAGCATACTGAAATTAACCATTTTCGCGATTTCTGTGGGTACCAGGCCCGATAACCGGTTCCCGCTGAGCTGGATATACCCCGATATCTGACGGGTTCGAACACTCGAACCTGGTAGACAAACTTGGAAGATTCCATCCCCTTTAAGTATCATATCCCATAAACTTCTGCACTTTTTTCTGTTCAGAAGAGTGTACACAAAACTGAAAGGTGGATAATCTGCAGGGATCCATCTTTTCATTGCTGAACACTCTCCTGAACCCGCAACCGGATTAATTCTCCGGTTTAACAAAAATGTTGGTGTCGGGTTCCTCCCTATATTAGCCAATTCGGCTGAAAGCGGGCCCGAAAGTTGATTGTTTGCAAGATTTAGCCACAATAAGCTGCTACAGTTCCCTAACTCCGGTGGTATCTGGCCCGTTAACGAGTTGTTGGCAAGCATTAACCATAGTAGAGAGGTTAACCGTCCGAAACTTGATGGGATCGACCCGTTTAACTCGTTTATGGAAAGATCCAGAGCTTGAAGTCCTTGCAAATTACCAAACTCAGAAGGTATCCTCCCGGAGAACCGGTTTCCGGCCAGAATTAAGTATCGTAAACCTGTCATCTGAGATATTTCCGGCAGTAATGGACCCGAAAAGTCGTTGAAACTGAGGTCTAACCGCGAAATGTTCTGCAGCTTGAGTATCCCCGACGAGTTTAACCCGCCGGAGTATCCATTCGCATGCAGGAGAAGATATTTCAGCTGCGTAAACCGCCCGAAAATGGCTTGTACATCTCCGGTGAAGTTATTCCGGCTAAGGTCCAAGTAGTTCAAATTCATCAACCCGAGTAGAGCCTCCGGGATCTCCCTCGAAAGCGAATTGTTACCTAACAAAAGTTGATTCAGTTTCGTGATCAACCCGATTTCCGCCGGAATATTGCCGGAAAACTTGTTCCCGGAGAGGTCGAAACTGGTCAAATTTTTACAATTTGACATCTCCGGCGGGATTTTTCCGGTGAGTTGATTTCCGGACAAGTCAAGGACCTCCAAACTGCAACTTCCCATAAAATTAGACCCGGAAAGAGCACCGGATAACCAGTTTTCAGAAACCGAAAACTCCTTAAACCTATCGAACCCGAAAGATAAGTTTCCGGTCAACAAATTCGAGCTCAAATCGACATACTCCAGCTTAGAGCATTCATCCATTGACCCTGAAATCTCTCCAGTGAAGTTATTAGATGATAAGTTAGCCACCACCAAGTTGCTACACATCACCGGGAAGCTCATCCGGATATCGCCAGATATTCGGTTGACCGACAAGTCAACAACCTCCAAACTACTAAGTCCGGTGAAGTTGAGCTCACCACCCATAATATTATGTGACAGGTTCAACACTTTGAGGCTCCTACACCTGCCCAAATCGGCAGGTATCGCGCCATCTATCGTGTTTTTCGACAAGTCAAGGTGCGTAAGCTCTGACAAGCCGGAGAAGTTGCTGAACAAATTTCCGGCGATGTCGTTGTCGGGAAGGCTGATTCCGGTGACCCGGTCGCTGGAGCATGTAATTCCCGGCCAACTGCACGGTGATGGGTCTTGTGGGTCCCATTTGTTGTAGCTTCCTTGATTGATTCTGTTTTTTTGTAACAAAAACATTCGGAGATTCAGGAGTACTTGCTTGTCGGAATCTAGTGATTCTCCAACTGCATGTTTTCCTGAAAATATTCAAAACCTTGGCATTAAATTCTGATCAAATCTTCCTCGAAAAACTAAATTTATATTTATATTTATATTTATATTTATATTAAAGCATAAAAGAAAATGGTGGAGTTGAGACCTGTGATTAATATTACGAAGAGTAAGAACTGAATAGCTTCTGGTGCTGACATGGTTACTGCTATAACATGTTTTTGTTGATGTATGAATGAATTGAGGAGTTTATTGGTTAAAGAGATGAATGAGAAAATGAATTGAATTAAGAAAAGGTGAGCAGAGAGGTGAATGTTGGAATATGGAAGAGTATATATGTAAAAGTATTAAAATTCAAAGGGGGGAGAGAGAGAGAGAGACGTAGTTGGACCAACCAAATATGAGACAAACTTTGTATACTCTTCTAAGATAATTAGACCGAAATAAGGGTAGTTGCACGGTACCCCTGACCGCGGAAGGGATCTCCCTTCCCAGTTCACCACCCGACAAGGATCCCTGGCGGCAAATACCCATAGCCATCAAAGAGGGGTAAGAAACATGTTTCAAACCCAGTATCTATATATTACAGATTTTATATTGAGTTCACACTTTTAAAGGTGCAGTGGTGGTAAGTCCTTGGAGGTGATCAATGAGTTAAGATAGAAATTTCAAATCATCCCGTTTTTGTTTCTAGGCATCTCTATCTTTTTTGCTCCTTCGTATTTCGGCCCTTTGTTGTTGGAATACGTTGAATGTATCCAACTTGCATGAAATGTTATCCAGTTGCTCGCTGTATGAAAGGTTGATGGGCGATTGTGTAAACGGGGTAGGTATCGAATCATCGGAGTGTGGGAAGTTAGTAAACAAACGATTCCCAAGAAGCGATGCGTAACTCGCTTCATGGGGCAAAGAAGAGTGTATGAAAAATGGACGAGGCATTGGACGATTGGGTGGTGGGCTAGGATTATTTTCTTGGAATGCATACGGGTTGTTCGGGTCAAAAGGACGGTTATAAGGATGCATTTTTTCGTTTTGTAGAAGGAGAATTGAAGATGATTTTATAGAAGATGTGGCTGAATGTGGTAAAAAATGGAAGAAAAATGTGAGTTTTTATAGTGAAAAATTAATTTTTTTTTAACATAGCCGTTGGCCAACGGCTATTTTGTTTTGGCCATACACAGCCCGCCATGTCAGCTCGCTTCCCCCGCCCCACGCCCGGCTTGAAACCCAAGCCCCAAGTGTCACGCCCCAACCCAAGCCCACCCGGGGTGGTGCCTTGGGCGTTTTCCCCCAACCCACGCCCCAACCCAAGCCCCATACCCCATAGCCTTACATCATCGTCATGTCAACATCCAAGGAGTGGAAACAAATTTGGGCGTTTTCTTCAAAATAACGCCCCTTCACGCCCCATGACCGCCCTATGGGCGATTTTTACAAAAAAAATTGGTTTGGCATTCTTTTTTCAACGCCTATGTTCATTCCTTTTGCCCAATGACTTCCCTGATGGTTTACCTTTGGCCAATAAGACTTGTTTGATGATTTTTATTTATTTTATTCTATTACACCTTTTTTAACATAATGTCCAACAATACACACATCCCATTACACTCATTTTAGAAAAACGTCACATAATGTCTCATTGCTGACTGAACTGCCACATGGCACACAACACCCATGGGTGGGGCATTATTCATGTGTACCATTATACATGATCTAAGAATGGACCAAGGGAAATGGAGGATGGACCTCCCCCTATTTTTATTTTTATTTTATTTTGACAAATTAAATATGCAATACATATATATAGAGAGGCCGGTTAACGTACAAATGCCCTTATCGTACATTACGTACGCTACAATCTCAGCCGTCCGATCATCTTCCCGCATTGAATTCGCATGTTTTTTTGTAACAATTTCGCATGTTGGTTTTTTAACATGCGAAATTGTTACAAAAAAACAACATGCTATTTCATCAAAATTATCACATGCGAAATTGGTAAAAAAAACATGCGAATTCATCAAAAATTATCGCATGCGAAATTGTTATAAAAAAACATGCTATTTCATCAAAATTATCACATGCGAAATTGGTACAAAAAAACAACATGCGAATTCAACAAAAATTATCACATGCGAAATTGTTATAAAAAAAACATGCGATTTTAAAATGCGGGAAGATGATCTGACGGCTGAGATTGAAGCGTACGTAATGTACGATAAGCAATATTGTACAGTACTCTTTACCTATATATATATAGGGGATGGTTCAAATGAAAACCACTTTTATTGTGAAAACTCGAAACACTATCTTATGCAGCAAGATACAAGCATACATAGAGTATTGCTGGATGTGTGAAAACTCGAGACACTATCTTATGCAGCAAGATTCGTCGTACTCACAAATCGCTCTACCTTCGTCTTCGATGATCATGTTATGCAGCAAGATACAAGCATACAAAGAGTATTGCAACTGTTGTGGTGTAAAAGCACGTGCTAGATGTTCAAGGATATGTCATTTTTTTGTAGAACCCCAAAATACCGTTCAATGTCTTTTCTCGCCGCCTCTTGAAACTTGGCAAATTTCTATAACTAGGATTGCGACCCGCCGCATTTGCGGCGGGGATTCTTTAGTTATAACTAAGTCGATCTAGGACCCGAATATTATGTTAAACCTGTCAAACGGGGAAAATGGATGATGTAAAAACATTCACCCACACACGCACGTTGCGTCGTGTTAACTTGCAAAATTTAGAACGAAACGTAAAAACGTTAAACTAAAGACACACGTTGCGATGTGTTAAGTCACAAAATTTAGAACCAAGCATAAAGCGAAAAAATTGTGGAAAATGAAAACTATAAAGGACCAAAGTTGAAAGTAAAAAAAATTATGAGGATAGATTGCAAAAGATAAAAAGTTTTGGGTTAGAAGTAATAAAACAAATAGTTTTGGGTTAAAAGTAATTTATGAAATACTTTTGGGTAAAAAGTAAAAAAAAAATCATTTTTTTTAAAACCCCCAAAGCCAACGTTACGACAACCATATGCATAACCATTTTTTCTTTGAAAACCCCCCAAAGAACACTCCGCGTTGCGGCAGGGCGTAAAATGGTGTCAAATAGTACTAATGTCACACAACCGTCATCGTCCACCAACACTGACTCGACCTAGGGTATGCGTGTTGCAACGAACCTGTCAAACATGGGAAAATAGAGATAAAAACGTTGAACCACACATGCACGTTGCGTCGTATTAACTCGAAAAATTTAGAACTATACGTAAAACGAAAATTTGCGAAAATGAAAAGTATAAGTTACAAAAGTTGTGAAGTTAAATTGCAAATAATGAAAAGTTTTTTGTTAAAGTTAAAAAAACAAATTATGTAGGGTTAAAATTGTAAAAAGGTAAAAACCTTTGGGTTAAAACTAAAAAATCAAGGTTTTTTTTTTGGGAAAATGCCTAAAGCACAATGTACAACTTATAATGCACTAAAAAGTTGCTTCTTTATATATGGAATAATTATTGAAGGGCTAAAGGACATAACTTGCAAAAGTTTGCAAACATCGAGTACGTTTTCTGTAATTATTGAAGACAAATGACACATTTTGCAATAAGGGACATACATAAAGGACGATTTTTGTAATGACTCTTTATTTTATCTTATAACTTTCGTTGTTTTTTTACAAAAACTGAATACGAGATATAATTCTTTTTAAAAATGGATCGAGCCGGTACCCCATCGAAAAACATAGGTACCGGTATTAGTACTATTAGAATCGTTACTGTGCTATGATTTTCAATCGATATAAAACATGTGTCAACATCCTTTTAGACTTATGGCAACTTTATTCTTTAAGTTTTTTTTGTAGCTATACTGAGTGTCCGTAGCATATCGATATCGTAATGAACCGAACCAGTATTGACTGGATTCCCACCATTAACGTTATTTTCACCACTGCGTCTACGTTTTTATTTAAAATGTATTAAAAATCGGGTCGACCCGCCGCGAAGCGCAAGTATAACCTACTAGTTTTTTTCAGAATTTTTAAACGATAATAACTTTTTAATATGTTAAATTAAAAAAAAAACATTAAATCGGACATTTTATTCTCTTTAATTTTAATGTTTAACTTTTAGGTTTTTCATTATGTTTCAAGCCAGCATCGTGACGAATCGAACCGATGATGATCAACTTTCCCTCATGTCTCTCTGCGGCAACGCAAGTTTCGATGCAGCATCTGGTTTACAATAAAAGTGAAGAGATCTACTGCTTAAAACATATTTCACGTTTTAGAGGAAAAAAAATACAAAATTTGTATTTATTTATTTATATACATGTGTAGGAAATTAAAGAGTTATGCGTGGTAATGGAAAGAAAAAGCAAGGGCAGGCTATATATGTTACAAGATTATCTAGAAAATGAATAGAAAAGGAAAAAAAACGTGTTGATACTTATGTGACTTTTCAATTTTCAATGATAAGTTTATACATTATGAACACACGGTTATGACTTATGTCATGGATAATGGATTCACATGCAAAATATAATATGGTACAATAAACCTTATATTTTTTAAAAAGTATCCCGTTTAGTGTATAATGATGATACTATCGATAGTTATTATTTTCTCAAAAACTTATGTTTCGAGGTTATACTGAGATTTTTGTAATCATCGATTAAGAAACTTTAGTTAGTTTTAGCAACTACAATAACGTGAATGTCTTTCATTCATAATCGGTTTCAATACCTCTTCAGAAAACTTTGTTAATTGGGAGTTTTTATTATCAGTGTTGGATCAAATGGGTTTTCCGAGTCGGTGGTGCAAATGGATAAAGGGGATTTTGGTCTCTGCTACATCGTCGATCTTAGTAAATTCAAAAGGAAGACAAAAACACATTTTTTCCAACATTAGTACTAAAAAAATGTTAGTTTTATGCCTTATTTGATGTAATTTATATGTTGCATTTTACACACATCAATCATCTTCACATAAACATCATCTTCACAAATCATCATCTTTAAAGAGTTATCATCTTCACTAAATCCATTTCAATTACTTCTCTCTCTTTCTTCGCAGTTCTCTCTTTCTAGACCATCACCCCACCACAATCACCTGCACATATCACAACCACCACCCACGACATCAACCCCCACCTCACCTGATTCAGATTTCTGACGAACATCTCCGGTCTCTCCTCGTTGCCCTATCCCACCGGTCCACACAGATCAAGGTAAATATTGATTTGTTAGTGTCGTTCGCCACTATCTCCCTCCGTCACTACGATTGCATCTCATCCTATCGGACTATCTGTTCAGTCTGAAAATCAACAGCCTGTGACAAATATGTTCAAGTTCTGGTAACCGATTTCATGTCTTATTATTCTTACAATTCAATTTAGGGTTTCTGCCTTGTTAAATTAGGGTTTATGCGTTTACACGAATGAGAAATTTAGGGTTTCTGCCTTGTTAGTGTATGTATGAGAGAGAGAGAGTGGTGGCAGTGGTGGTGGTGGTGTGAGTGACGGTGGCAAAGGTGGGTGTAACAAGTCAAAGTCAAAGGAAGGAAAGATTGCTAATTGCGATCTGTCACTCCTTGCTTCATCATTGATTGTACTCCTTAACTGATAATCGATACCCTATTTTAAATTGCTTTAGTTGTATTATGTGGAGTACTTGTTAATAAATCGCTATTTAATCGCAGTTTAACCGCTAATCGACTTATCGCTATCGCATCGCAACCAGAATTATAGGTTATGGATATTGTTTTACGTGTGTGTGCTATTATGTGTTACTTGTGCATGTTATATTTATGTTGAGGTGATTAATCGCAATCGCAACTATATCACAACGCAATCTCATCGCAAACTCAAGATTTAAGGATTTTATCTTGGTATTTAGTAGTTAGGTTATTTGTGTAACTAATGGGTAATACTACTGCATCGCTTACTCGCAACGCACCGCAACGCTCAACGCACGAAACGAAAACACAAAAACCAACTCGCGGCAGCCCTACGATCGAATGAACATTCGATTGAATGGTCTTTCGTACGGATGACCATCCGATCGGATGGCCATCTGATCGGGTTGCCATCCGATCCATCACACTGCATCACTTTCCCTTTTTGGAATCCTATAAATAGCACCTGTCACATCACAAACAATGATGTGACAGCTCTGGTGCGACTCTTCAACTTCTCAGGCCTTTCTCCTTCGATTTCTCACGATTCTTGTAAGTTTCTTCCTCAAATCTTGTACTTCTATCATCTACACACACTTCTTCATCATTTTCACCTTTGAATCTTCACTTTTAACCATGAAATCTGCCCGATTTGAGGTGTTCTAGGGTGATGTCATCATGGGGTTCTTATGAACTTCAAAGTTTGACCTTATTCCACCAAGAACAACTTAGATCTAAAGGATCTCAACATGATTTAACACTGTTTTCGCATAGATCTAAACATTTTCAAACTTAGAAGGATTGAAAGATGGTTTCATAACTTTCTTTCAACTCTTTTACACTTAATGCACTCAGAACCGATAGAATCGGAACTCATCCAGGCCTTCTACTCGTTTCCTAGTGAAGTGTCGGTCCGAGACCTGATTCCTATCGAAGAGACAACCGATTCCGGGTTGAACATGAACAACCGTCAAGGACAGTTAGCTGGTCAGCATGGGGTGATTCCCGTCCGATCGGATAGCTTGGACTTGAGGGTTTTTCCGTTGTTTAGCGCGTTATCATACCGTCTCGATCAAACCGCAAACTTTCAGACGTAACGAATTTCAAAACGAGCAAGTCACTGAACGGACTGCCGTCCGATCGGATTGCCATCCGATCGAACGACGATCCGATTGGATGACATATGGTCTTCAACACTTGAACTTTTCACATTTTCAAAACATCATCAAAACCAGCGAATGGCCATCCGATCGGATGACCATCCGCCTCGAATGACCATCCTGCTGTGAACTTGTTCTCTGAAGTGTCACACTGGACGGATCGCCATCCGACCGAACGACCGTTCGACCGGGCGACCCGAAGGGTAGGGATACTTCTCCGTTTTCAAAATGCTACAACGAAAACTTCAAAGCCATCATACACAAACACATCCATCCCAAACGAGAGGCAAATCGACCGAATGGCCATCCGACCGGATGACCATCCGTTCGGATTGCCATCCGTTCGGATGTCCCTTCAACACTCAGTCACTTTGCATCGTTTAACATGCCGCTTATCGCTTATGCTATCGTTCTGTAATCAGGCTAACACTCTAGCGCTCCCTTCAATCCAAGACGGTGTTTAGTTATTAAGCAGTTTCTGTGAGTATACTCGATCCCTTTTTGCTTTAAGCACTTTTGGGTGTTACATACGTTAACTATATAAAAGCACATCGATCACACAACGCAAACACTTTTATACGCAAACCGTTACTGCATGTTATACGTGTTACTCGATGAATGCTTGTATGTTATGTTTACACAGTGATTGTTTCCTGACACCTTAGCAACGATAGTACTATAGTTTGGACTCAGCGCCTGTCGTGGACAGGGGTTGTTAAGGGCTTTTCTCACATGTCACGATGGTGATATGTGTTGCGCATTCTACAACTCGCAGTCACGTCTGTGCATATTTCATTGTCGATAACCTACTTGCTTCACATTATACATGTTACATGCTAGTTATGCGTAAACTCGCTTTCGCTACTATTATACTATTAAACTTGTATGCTCACCTTTACACCATGTGTATTCACCTCTATTGTAACGTATGTGACAGGTTTTTGAGATGCTAGGATGCTTGCTTTTGTGGAATCAATGTAGGAAGAGTCTAGAAACGAACAATCTATAAATCTGAGTTGTCGGAACAATGATGTTTTTGAGATACTATGTCTGTAATAATTAGATTATCTGATATTTTGCGGTATGGGACGTAATGATTAATTATCTAGTAATTTTAGTTGTTATGGATTTCTCTTGAACAATCTGTTTCGCTTAGTGCCACGCTCCGATGTTTCCGCCATCGGTTGGGGTGTGATAGTGGAGAAGGGGCAGAGCTGCAGAGAGGTGTGAACGGTGTTGGCAGAGGTGAGCAAGGGCGGAGGTGTGAGTGAGTGAGAGAGAGAGAGAGAGAGTGGTGGGATGAGTATTTTGTTGATTCAGTTTTCCGGTAGTGGTGGTGGATGGCGACAGATTCGCCACTGTAGGCGGCTAGGGTTAGGGTTTGGAATAGGAAGGAGGTGGTGGCTGAGTTGATGGTGGCGGTGGTCAGAAGAGGAGAAGGAGGTGGTGGTGGAGTTGATGGTGGCGGTGGTCAGAATAGGAGAAGGAGGTGGAGGTGATGGTGGTGATGAACTGGGAATGAAGAATGAACTGATGATGATGATGATGAACTTGATGTAATATTCTTGATTTTTTATATAATTTTAATAAGATAGGGGCAAAAACGACTTTTCACACGTTATTAACAGTCAAACAAACGTTGACTTGACAGAGTTGGGTGCCAGGGGGTAAGAGTGCAGCGTTTCCCATTAGTTGGGGGTGTAAATTGCAATTATTTCCAGGGAGGGGTCAGAGTACCAATTGGTTTAAACCCCATGGGGTAAAATTGCAGTTTACTCTTGATATTATTGATTGGATATATTTTACCAAGGAATACAATGAATATATATTGGAGATGAATTCTTGGTGTAATAATAATTAACTCATTTCAAACATAATTACTTTAGTAAATTATATCATTTGCACGTTAAACCTTGTTTGTACCAAATCTCATCCCTACATTTTAATTTACAAATAATAGAGTCAATTTTTTAATCCAACAATCGAACTTTATACATCATTTTAAAACGGTAACAAAACGGATTTCTTAAGCTACAAACCTTCTATTAGGTTGTGAAATAGATCTCAAAACATTTTCCTATAAACGAGTTACCTCAACCTGTATATTTCAACTTTTTTGTCCAATAATTTATACTTTCACATCTTTCTCAATCTAGTTGTAAGCCATAACTTCCAAATTACTCGTGTCTAGAGAAGCAATCCATGATGCATCCCATCGCATTGTTAACTCTAGAATAGTTAGTAGTTTTATCACGAAAATTACCGTGTATATTTTTATAATAACTGAGTCAATATTTTAGGCTTCATTGATTATAAAACTAGGCAAATTAGTATTATCAATTATAAAACTTATGTAACATAACTTTTTATATTATCATATAAAACATCTGATATAAAAAGAGGCAATAGAATATAACTTTTAAACTTGTAAAATATTATTTTTTTTAATCAGTTATCTTTCAGAAAAATTATATACACCTGTTTTGGTCAAAAATCAAGCAATGATAATGCAACCAAACTTTCTGTTGTGAGGTATGATGCTTGAATCAATGAACAACACTAAGGATCACTCTAGAATGTAATGAACAAGTGACACAAAGATTTATACGAGGAAAAAGCCATTGATCAATGAATGATCTCCGGCATAAAAAACCTCGGGTGATGGAAACTACCGATCACCAACTCAAATTAAATAAGAAATGTGTTACAACTTCGGATGATAGCGAGCTAATTACAAGGATCACTATAGTGTAACGTGTAAAAGGTGTATGAAAAGTGTATGAAATTGCTAAGCGAATTGCTGAGAGCTGGTGAGAGCAGTTGTTAGTGTGTGTGTAGCCAAAAATAGCTAAGTGTTTTCTATTTAGCTCGCTACCCCTTTTAAAAATGGAAAATATCTAAGCTAACAAACATTCCGCAATTCATGCAAGTCCCCCACGAACTCCATAACGTCCACTTCAGGTAAGCACGTGCGAAATAAGTCATGGAATATGCTCCAGGAATATCGCCAAGACCAAGTCCAAGCTGGTACTCCTGCAAAACAACATCATATTCAAAGTAGACAATTGTTAGTATAAGGATCCTTAAGATGATCCATGATCCTGATCCTGCAATACTTCTGAGGATCACCCATTCTAACAGAAGTGAGGATCACGAAACCCAACAGTAATTGAGGATCACTGATCATTTGGAAATCCTCCCCTAACAATTGCCCCCAAAATATAAGGAGTAAAAGTGTAAATAACGAGTTATATTTTCTGTTCTTATCTGCAATCAATCAACAGATAACTAGCCGTTGTAATCGGACTAGCCGTTACGAGCATGACGTCACAGAAGTGACTATCCTGCAAGATCATCATTATAAATAGGAGTTAGAGATAGGGATCAATCCGCATTTAAATTCAAGAGAAACTCCCTTTAAATTCATATCCGAAGATCAAGCAGGTATCTCTTTTCCTCTTCTTCCTTTACGTTTTCTTTCTCTGCTCCTTCTTTCTTCACCTTCTTCATAATCAAGATGATGCTAAGATCCTCACCGGCTAAGGATCACAAGAAGGACAGTCCTCTTAAGAGCCAGGGGATCATCAAAGATTTGGCAAATGAAAGGTGCTGCTTCACTGATCCACAAATAGACAGAATACGCCATTGCTTTCCGGCAAACACTGATTTCAAGCCATTTGACCCCACCATTCTAAGTGATTATATTTCTGAAACTTGGGTAGCTTTTCCGGTCACCCCTTTCACAATAGGATACTCGTATCCTTTCCCTGAATTCACCCAGTCTTTCTTCTCCCTCACCGGCATCTCCTACATTCAAGCTATGCCGATGATCTGGAGGGTTTTATATACCCTTGAAAGGATCATTGAGCAAGAAGGGATTGCTCTTGGAATGTCGGAGTTGGCAGAGATGTATGACCTTGTAACATTTGGATCCCACCGATATCTACTCAAGCGTAAACCCGGTGAAGAACACCCAATCTTCAAAGCCACTAAAAATGATACCAGCTGGAAACGGCGTTTTTTCTTTGTCAGAAGGGATTCTATCTCTGATGGAAAGAATCTGCCAAGGAAGTGGAGCACCCATGGTAGGATAGAGGATCCTGAGGAGGATCACCAGATGACCTTGTTTTTGTCTAAGGATCACTAACGTACTTTTGTTCCTTTTTTGCAGCTATTACTGTTGCACACCTTATTACAACACCTGCCACGAAGGAAAGGCTTGCTGCTTTTCGGAGGCTTGATCCTGAAATAAGATCATTCAAAGCAAATACCCAGGATTCTCAAGAGGTATCCTCAGGTTCTGTCACGATGTCAAGTAAGTATCCATGTTTATATGTAATTAAATGTTTAAATAGATAGTTAAATAGAAATAGGATAAGGATACTTATCTGTTTTGGGTGTGTAGGTGCTGGAAAACCTTCAAGATCTGCCTCCAAATTCAGTGTCACTGATCTTGACACTGTTCGATCCTCCAAGAAAAAGTCTGCTGCTAGCCCCTCCGTCACAATCCCCAAGGCAACCACTTCAAAGGGAAGAGGTGGAAAGAAGAGGAAGACCTCTGAAGCTGAGAACCTACAAGGCTTGCCTCTGATCCACCATCAGTTCCTCGAGTACTTTGCCGATGTAAGGATCACTGACTTAAGTTGATTATCATGCCCACTTGAGGATCATGTGATCCTAACTTTGCATTGTCTTGTTTGCAGAAATTTGCCAAAATCGAGGATTATGTTGGGAACGTAGAAGAGCTTGAGGAGAAATATTCTGATTTCCAAAAAGTGGCGGAGCTCAAGGATCACAAGATTGTTTCCCTCGAAAAGGATCTCCATGATGTCAAAACTCAGATGGTTGCAGCCCAGATCAATGCCGACTATGAGAAGCACGGGATCACGGAGGATGCTAAAGTCTCCGCTGCCATTGCCATGTACAAGACCAAGCTGCAGATGGGCCAAGAAGCTCAGGATCCTGCTTTTGATAGGAGAAACTGGGACATGGAAGGTTGGAAGGCTAGGCTGGCTGAGTTGGAGGATGAGGATGAGGCTAATGAGGTTCTGGCAATCGAGGCTGGTGGCAGTGGCAAGGATCAGGTGAAGGATACTGGAGCTGGAGGAGATGGTGATGCAGCGAAGGTGTAGGCTGCATGAATGGGCGATGAAGGACATTTCTAGACGTAGCCGGAGCCCATTTTTTTCAAGTTTGATGGTTTGTTTTGGTTATGGTGTTTTTTGTTGAACAATGATGGGTTGTACTTAAACAATAGTAATTAGGGCTAAGGATCATGGATCCTTCGAACAATAGGTAGGATTACAAATGGTGGAGGGATCCTCTGTTTGGGGGATGAAGCCATTGTGATCCTGCCGTCTTTTGATTCCTGCACTACCAAGACCCTTAAACAATAGACACCCTTTGCCAACCCATGTGGACGGGCCACGTTTTGCTGGTAGAAACGTGGGTTGGCAATTTTGACAACCTTAAAGGGTTTAATCTTTTGTGAATAAAATAACTTTAACTTTTTGGCTTATCCTGTGTTGATATCCTTGTTAATATTTTACTTTCCAACTGTTGTGATGTTTATTTTGTTTAAACTTATCAAGTAAAGAAAAAATTTAAGAAATATCCCCAAAAAGTTTAGGATATGATCAAGGATCACATATCCCATAATCGATAAGTTCTGAAAAGTAATATAGTTTAAGGATCACAAGTTCAGTTGTCAAATGATAAGGGTTACTTAAATGAATAATGGATAAGATCAAAATAGTTAAGGATCATACCTGAGAATCCAAGTTAGGATCCTATCCTTTAACATTTATAATCAGGATAACCCAAAAGACAAACCTTAGTAGAAAGTAAGGATCAAGGATCCTTGATCGTTTATCTCCAAAAACCTGAAATAGGATACAACTTGGGACTAAGCCAATATAAGATAAGAGTTAGTGACTGGGGACAAGCCCAACAATTCTGGGGACAAGCCCAATATACTGGGGACAAGCCCAAAGGATAACTGGGGACAAGCCCAAAGAATAACTGGGGACAAGCCCAAAGGATCGTATGTAAACTAGAGTATGGCCCTCACTGGCGACTATCCAAACTTAGTGACATGAAAATGCCAAAACCTTAGCTAACGTGAAAACGTTAGAAACCTTAGGAACGGATGTATAGTACGTCTACCATTATACGTAGGATCCTGAATATAGCCAGTACAATGAAATTGTCAGCCCCTAAAGCGAGTACTGGTCCCAATGCCATGAACTATACCAGGATCATCGTGCGCTACTGGCGAAACTGGGGACAGGCCCAAACTGGGGTCAAGCCCAAATAACTGGGGTCAAGCCCAAATAACTGGGATCAAGCCCAAATAACTGGATACTTCTGTGGAAACTCAATCCTTAGTTAAGGATACCTGAACCTTCAAAACTCAGAATCAAGTGAAAGGAGGATAAAGGATGCAGGATCCTTATCCTTATATAAGAGAATAAAAGAATGAAATAGTTTGAGATTAGAATGTTACCAAGATGAGGATCATCTACTCTGTAAGGATCCTTCAAGGATACTTGTCGGGTGAGGATCATGGATCATTGTCACATGAAATATTTCTTCAAATGGACAGCATTCCAAGCTCTTGGTAGTAAATCACCTTCCATTGTTAGCAATCGATATGCCCCCTTTCCTGCTTCAGGTTCAATCAAATAGGGACCTTCCCATTTTGGTGCCAACTTTCCCTCAGCAGGATTGGTGGTATTCTGAAATGCTTTCCTTAATACCATATCACCAACTTGGAATTTCCAGATCCTGACATTTTTGTTGTAGGCTCCAGCCATCTTTTGTTGATAACTAGCCATCCTTATCCTTGCCAAATCCCTGATTTCTTCTATAGTATCCAAGTCTTGAACCAAGTTTTCATCATTTTCTTCAGGATCACGAATACTTGTTCTTGCAGTTGGAACCACCATCTCGGTAGGGATCACTGATTCTGCCCCAAACACCAAAGAAAATGGAGTTTCGCCCGTAGCATTCTTGGGAGTTGTCCTATCAGCCCAAAGCACATAAGGTAGTTCTTCTGCCCATTTTCCTTTCTTGGATCCAAGCTTTTTCTTCAAATTGTTGATGATAATCGTGTTGGATGATTCTGCCTGACCATTAGCTTGTGGGTGGACTGGTGTTGATGTTATCATCTTAATCCCCCAGCTGTCACAAAAGTTAGTGGTTCTATTCCCAATAAATTGGGATCCATTATCACAAACAATTTCAGAAGGGATACCAAATCTAGTAATAATATTTCTTTTAATAAAGGATATAACTTCCTTTTCTCTGACTTGAGCAAAGGCTTCAGCCTCTATTCACTTGGATAAGTAATCAGTCATAGCAAGCATGAATACTTTTCCACCAGGTGCTTTAGGAAGCTTACCCACTATATCCATTCCCCATCTCATAAATGGCCAAGAAGAGGATATAGGATGCAAAAGCTCTGCTGGTTGGTGAAGGATATTACTATGCCTCTGACAAGGATCACACTTCTTGGCATACTCCACAGCATCCTTCTTCATAGTGGGCCAATAGTATCCTGTCCTCAGGATCCTTGAGAATAATGCCCTGCCCCCAGTGTGGTTTCCACAATCTCCTTCATGGAAATCCTTTAGGACTTCTTGGATTTCAGGATCCTCAATGCATCTTAGATATGGTCCTGCAAGAGATCGTTTATACAACATATTATTTAATATTGTAAATTGAGATACCTTAATTTTGAAAGCCCTAGGGTTTTCTCCTGTAGGAATCTCTCCATGTTGTATGTATCTCATGATTGGGAGGATCCATGATCCTGAATGAGATTGAGTATCATCACTAGGGATGATTGCAGAATCCTCTCCTATTTCCATAGCTACATAATCCTCGATAGCAGGGGTCAGGATATGGATAATAGGGATCTTGATATCCTCCGGGATCTTCAAGGATGATCCTAGATTGGCTAATGCATCAGCTTCTGCATTCTCTTCCCTTGGTACCTGTGTCAAACTAAAGGATACAAAAGAGAATGCCAATTCTTTGACTATCTCCAAATATTTGATTAGCTTTTCACCTTTAACAGCATAGGATCCATTAAAGTGATTAGTGATTAATAATGAATCTACATGTACCTCAAGATACCTGATCCTCATATGCTTAGCAATTTGCAAACCAGCTATCAAGGCTTCATACTCAGCCTCATTGTTGGTAGTTTGAAATTCACAAGCTATGGAGTGGGGTATTATGTCCCCCTGTGGCGATTTTAGTAGTACTCCAAGCCGTGTTCCTTTTACATTAGAGGCTCCATCAGTGAAGAGAATCCAAGGATCCTTAGTCTCTTCAAGTTGTTGGACTTCTAACTCAGCTTCCTTTTGCAAGTCACTACTAAAATCTGCCACAAAGTCAGCTAAGGCTTGGGATTTGATGGTAGTCCTTGGTTCATATCTTATATCATATGCACTCAGCTTCACTGCCCACTTAGCCATCCTTCCTGACATTTCAGGTTTCATGAGAACATTCTTAATTGGAAAATTAGTCTTAACCAATAATGGCATGAGTCTCAAAATAATGTCTCAATTTAGTAGATGCCATAATTAATGCAAGGATAAGTTTTTCTAAGTGTGAATACCTGGATTCAGCATCAAGTAAACTCTTACTTACATAATAAACAGGATGTTGTGTACCTTGGTGATCCTTAACAAGGACCGCACTTACTGCTTTCGAGGATACTGCTAGGTATAAGGATAATACGTCTCCCTTTTCTGGTTTCATCAAAGCCGGGGTTGAGGATAGGTAATCCTTAAGAGCTTTAAGGGCATTTTCATGCTTCTCAGTCCATTCAAATTTCTTGTTCTTCCTCAGGATGTCATAGAATTCCTTGCACTTTTCTGAGGATTTGGATATGAATCTGTTCAAGGCTGCGATCCTGCCTGTCAATCTTTGTACATCCTTAGCATTGACAGGAGATTTGATATTCACAATAGCCTTAATTTGCTCTGGACTTGCTTCAATGCCCCTCTTTGTCACCATATATCCTAAGAATTTACCTGCCTTAACACCAAAATGACACTTGGAAGGATTTAGTTTCATATTAAATTTATCAAGGATATTGAATGCTTCCTCCAAGTCTTTAAGGTGATCCTCAGCTTTCTTGGACTTAACCACCATGTCATCAATATAGACTTCCATAGTGTGTCCAATTTGTGCCTTGAACATCATATTGACAAGCCTTTGGTAAGTAGCACCTGCATTCCTTAGTCCAAATGGCATAGCAATATAACAATATATACCAGTTGGGGTCATAAAGGCTGTATCCTCTTGATCAGATGGTTCCATCTGAATTTGTTGAAATCCAGATGAAGCATCCATAAAAGTCAACAACTCATGACCCGCGGTAGCATCCACCATGGAGTCAATGTGGGGTAATGGGAAAGGATCCTTGGGACATGCCTTGTTTAAATCAGTAAAATCGACACATACCCTCCACTTTCCATTTTTCTTTTGAACAACAACCACATTGGCTAACCATCTTGGATACTTAACTTCTCTTATCATACCTGCTCGAAGTAGTTTATATACATCCTCCTGTATAATAGCATTCCTTTCAGGTGTAAACTTCCTCCTCTTTTGATGAATTGGCTTGAATGACCTGTCAATGCCAAGTTTATGAGTAATTATATCTTTAGATATACCTGTCATATCCTCATGTTTCCAGGCAAAGGTGGATTTCCTTCTCTTAAGGAAGGATACTAGCTCCTGTTCGATGTCGCTAAGGATCCCTGATCCTATGAAGATCTTGAATTCAGGATCCTCAGGATCCATGAGGATTTCCTTCAAATCCTGCTCTATTGCCTCCAAGACATCTCTTGAAGGATACTTTAATTGCTATTGCTCCCTTGGTCTTGAGGCTGGCTTCATTGATGAGGTATAGCAATTCTTAGCTTCTTGTTGATCACTCTCAATTTTCACCACTCCCCAAGGACTTGGAAGCTTTACACATTGATGATAGGTGGATGGAACTGCCTTCATATCATGTATCCATGGCCTGCCAAGGATAACATTGCAACATGATAAGCAATCTATAACACAAAATTTTTGATAAGAATGCAATCCTTCAATATAGATTGGGAGTTTGATGTCCCCCAATGTATTCTTAGTTTCTCCACTGAATCCCACAAGTACTGAGGATCTTGGGATAATATCAGACTCCGGGATATTCATCTTCTTGAGGACATCAAGCCGAATGATGTTCACAGAGCTTCCTCCATCTATAAGGATCCTGCGAACAAAGTGGTTAGAAATAAACAATGTAATTACAAGACCATCATGATGAGGATCCTGGACATCAAGACGATCGTCCTCATCAAAAGTTATGATCTTATCCTCGGTGACAGTAGACGTCCGGATGGGTCTATCTCCATTATCCATCTCGGTTTCCTTGGCATGTCTCTTGGCTGCTGAAAAGGAAGTACCACAAATGTCTGATCCACCGGATATGAAGTTTATAACTTGTGCATCTGCTGAAGGAGCAGGAGCCTTTTCCGGGATCCTTTCAGGATCCTGGATCCTTGACTTCTTTCGTCCCAAGAGTTCCTTCAAATGCCCCTTGCTCAACAAGTAACCAATTTCCTTTCTCAGTGCAATACACTCTTCAGTGAGATGCCCAAAATCCTCATGATATGCACACCACTTGGACTTATCCTTTGTAGTGGTTGGTTTATCACTTTTCCCTGGCCACCTAGCTTTCTCACCTAGATTCTGCATTGCAAGGATTAGTTCATTGTTATCAACAGAAAAACAGTATTCAGAAATAGGAGGATAATCCTCATCATCCTCTTCTTGTTCCACTGAATGCACATTCTGGTTATCAGACTTATTGTAGAACTTGGATTTGTTGTTCCTGAAGTAGGATCCTTGTTTCTCCTGTTTTGAGGATCCTGCCAATCTATCCTGGATCCTTTTGTCATCCTCTAGGCGGATGAACCTAAGGGCCCTGGTTCTTACTTCATCAAGATTCCTGCAAGGTGTCATGACAAGATCATCATAGAATAATGAATCCCTAAGCAATCCCATTTTAAAGGCTTCTACAGCCGTAGCAATATCCAAATTAGGAATATCTAAGGATTCTTTACTAAACTTAGTGATGTAATCTCTAAGTGATTCATTTTGACCTTGCGTTACCCTATATAGATCACTAGTTAATTGTTCAAATTTTCTACTACAAGATAATTGACTATTAAACAAATTAACTAGATTAGCAAATGAAGTAATAGAGTAAGGGGGAACACTTAGCAGCCATTTAAGAGCAGATCCTGTAAGTGTGGATCCAAATCCCTTACATAGACATGCTTCTTTTAACCTTTCAGGAATTGGATTGATCTCCATCCTCTCCCTGTATTGAGCTACATGCTCCTCTGGATCCGTCGAACCATCATATAGCTTCATAGATGGTATCTGGAATCTCTTAGGTATCTCAGCATCACATAAGGGTGGTGCAAAGAGAGATATCCTATGGCTACCATCTGCAATTTCAGGAATGGGTTTAACCACTCCCGGTACACTGGATATCATATCCTTAAGCTTCTGTAGCTCTCTAGCCATAGCCTGATTGATACCTGTATCCTGCATTAAGCCATGGTTAGTGTTATATGAATTATTAAAAGTGTTACCTCCCACAGGATTCGTGTTTGGAATTGCGGATGTGAATCCATATTGACGAGACTCTGGCATGATTGAAGGACCAGAGGGAGCAATGGTCTGCATTGGTATGAAGTCTCTTTGATGAACGTCCGAGCTCTGAGGCTGCATACTTCTCAAGAATCCTTGATCCTGAAGGACGTTGGATCCTTGAAGTTGAGATGATCCTTTAACCTGAAAGGATCCTGGAACCAGAGAGGATCCTGGGACAAGGGAGGATCCTTGGACCTGGGAGGATCCTTGTACCTGGGAGGATCCTTGGACCTGGGAGGATCCCTGAACTGCATGCATTCCCAAATATCCTCCTGACGTGAAGTATCCCTGATGCTGAGAAGAGGATCCTGATGGTTGAGAAGAGAATCCTTGAGGCTGGAAGTGAGAGCCAAATGCCTGACTCTTAGTTGCTGTTCCATAACGCCTTCCTGGTAATTCACCCAAGTATTGCACGTCCGGAACTGCTGAGTGTTGGGAAGTTATGACTGGAGTGTCGAAGTTCAGCGACCTTGGCATCAGAGGGGAGTGATCCTCCACTGATTTCTTCTGTTTCTTGATCTCATCGATCTCCCGGAGGATCCTTTCGTTGGTTTTGTCCTGCTCTTGTGCATGATTCCTCATCTGCAAAATCAGAGCATAAAGATCATTAGTAGTAGGATTAGTTGAAACAGAAGAAGTTGGTGGTTTTGTGAAAATGGGGGTTTGTTTCTTCGCAGCATTCTCAGCATTCTTCTGGGATCCAGAAGGTGGTGGAGGCAAAGGAGGAACGCCTTGTGAAGAGCTGAATGACAACATTAAGTTTGAAGTGTTCTTCGCTGAAGAAGCCATCTGCCTGGTTGTTGTGAACCGAAATGACCACAAAGGTATGAATCTTCTTAGGAATGAAGCACCAATTTCCCCACGGTGGGCGCCAAACTGTTTTGGTCAAAAATCAAGCAATGATAGTGCAACCAAACTTTCTGTTGTGAGGTATGATGCTTGAATCAATGAACAACACTAAGGATCACTCTAGAATGTAATGAACAAGTGACACAAAGATTTATAAGAGGAAAAAGCCCTTGATCAATGAATGATCTCCGGCATAAAAAACCTCGGGTGATGGAAACTACCGATCACCAACTCAAATTAAATAAGAAATGTGTTACAACTTCGGATGATAGCAAGCTAATTACAAGGATCACTACAGTGTAACGTGCAAAAGGTGTATGAAAAGTGTATGAAATTGCTAAGCGAATTGCCGAGAGCTGGTGAGAGCAGTTGTTAGTGTGTGTGTAGCCAAAAATAGCTAAGTGTTTTCTATTTAGCTCACTACCCCTTTTAAAAATGGAAAATATCTAAGCTAACAAACATTCCGCAATTCATGCAAGTCCCCCACGAACTTCATAACGTCCACTTCAGGTAAGCACGTGCGAAATAAGTCATGGAATATGCTCCAGGAATATCGCCAAGACCAAGTCCAAGCTGGTACTCCTGCAAAACAACATCATATTCAAAGTAGACAATCGTTAGTATAAGGATCCTTAAGATGATCCATGATCCTGATCCTGTAATACTTCTGAGGATCACCAATTCTAACAGAAGTGAGGATCACGAAACCCAACAGTAATTGAGGATCACTGATCATTTGGAAATCCTCCCCTAACAACACCATTAAAAAGCTATGTCGATTGCCTTTATTTATTATAATATTTTAGTATTATAATTACATTGGAGTATATTATGTTTTTCGTTTACATCGTTTATAAAATTTTGAGTATACCGTTGTGAAGTGTTTATTTATATTTACGTTAAGATATAAATTTTACTCAAATCCGAATTGTAATTTGCAATGTATAAGTGATCGAAGCACAAACTTACAAGTCATCAAAGCTAACTCACGGCTTATTATTATTATTAATTTTTTTTTTACAAATTAACTTGTTTACCTTTTTGGTTATTTTAGTAATATAATATGTCGTCTATAAATTTTGAATATACAATTATGGCATGGTTATTTTTCTTTGTGATACGGATTAAATATAGTTGATTTGTTTTTTGCAATTAGGAACGAATTGATATTGTCTGAAGAATAGCAGTACTGGTACTGTATTCAATTTTTTGATTGTTTGGACATGGTGTATTTTAGTAGTACAATATAACGGTTTATAATTTTAAATATACCCTTGCGTCTTGCTTATTATTATTTACTTTTTAAAATATAGTTTTTTTCTTCTTTTACCTTTTTCGTTTTTAGTAATATAATTTAGTGTTTTATAAATTTCTAATATACTATTGTCACGTACCTTTTTCGTTCAAAGAATCAGTATCGGTATCATATTTTTTAATGGTTTTCTCAAAATGACGGATTTTAATGACATAATATAGTGTTTTATAAAGTATACCGTTTTATAAGTTCGAATATACCGCTGCACCGTGCTTATTTATATCTACAAATCGAAATATAGTTGGTTTTTTTCTTTACCATGAGAACCAAGTTGGTACCGTCTATAACAACACCGTTACAGGTACCATTGGTGGATCTTGAACGTAAAATCAACTCGGGGGGGGGGGGGGGGATGTCTCAAAATCAAATATTTTACATTGCAAAAAAGTTCAGAAATTTTTGGTAAAATTAACATTACGGAGTGAAAAAACAGGGGTGGTCGGGGGACCCCCTTCCCCTAATGTAGCTTCGCCTATGACCGGTATCGTATTCGTTTTTGTGGTTGCCTTGACATGACGAAATATAAGCTATAGCGAGGTAAGTAACGAATCGAGCCGAGACTGGCCAAACAACATTGGTGTTAATACTATTATTTATTTTTGTAGTTTTCGATCGATGTAAATACGTATCAATCTCTTGTCCGATATATCTCTTTTCGTTGCTATACAAAGCTCTAGTATCGTATCATAATAATATCGTAACAAGCAAGGGGCGTAGGATAGTGGGGGCGGGAGGGGGCGACCGACCCCTCAAGCTTTTCGCTCAGTAGTTGAGAGTATGTAGTTTTCGTATATAAATTTTTTAGTATATACGTTTTCGACCCCCCGTTTTATAAATTTTTTTTTGGGTGTATACGTTCGATCCCTCGGTCGGAATTCTCAAGCTTTGCCACTAGTAACAAGCCAAATCAAACTAAACCGATACATAACAACAACCCACTGCGAAGCCCAGAAAATGTAATATTAGAAACCTTACCAACTGGGAAAAGAAAAAGAAGAAAATTGATGTGGCCTTTAACACAAACATGCCACACGAACCAATCATATATAACCAACTGTTTAAGCTGTTGGTTTTTAAATAATAATAATAAAATAATAATAATAATAATAATAATAATAATAATAATAATAATAATAATAATAACTAGGTTTTTTTTTCCGCCGCACGTTGCGGCGAAACAGAGCAAATGATAAAGTAAAACAAATGTTATTTGAAAATGTAGCATGTTGTTTAGAAAGCCAAACCATTATAATCGGTTTAGTTTATCATCGTATCATTTTACGATACCAAATAAATACTTTTATTTTTAAATATAAACTCATTTTCAATAAAACTTATATTGGTCGAGGGTAAAAATTAAGCATAATTTTTAGAAAAGAAAATTAACAAACATAAGTTGTTAAGAAAATATCAAATTAACTGATAAAGTAAAGATGATTTAAAAAGATAAAAAAGAATTATTAAAAACAAAAGTAAATGATAAAGAGAAAATGAAAATACGTTAAAAGTTGAAAGTAAATAGGAAAAAATGAAATATGTTAAAAGTTAAAAGTAAATATTGAAAATAATATACTGATAGAATAAATATTTAAAAATTATATATTATTTTAAATTCAAAATGACTATTCATGGTCCATCGAAAACTATATAATAAAATAATAATAATAATAATAATAATAATAATAATAGATAAATAATTTTGAGAAAGTATTTTTTTTAACGGCAAATTTTCATTTAATTGTGTCGTTTGTGGGACTTGAACCCAAGACCTCCATCTCCCAAGATGTTTAAAGGTTTTGTCTTTAACAATGTAACACCACCGCATTGACGAGAAACTATTAATATTTCTAAATAATATTTGAGATTTGCCTGTGCAAAAAGTAATTTAAAAAGTCATAAGTTTGATAGATTGTCGTTGGGAGGGAAGATAACAAAGCCGCCTATGTTGACCATTGCGTGTTCATATACAACATTTGAACCGTAATCCAGTCAGAGCATGTTTTCTTTTCATGTTATATAGTATTATAACCTTCCACTTTCTCTCGATTCATTTAGTTAAAAACATGTTTTTTTCCTTTTGGGTTGAGGTCAAACCAACTACATCTGACTTGCAACATTATTTTATTTACACATCTACTGTGACAAGGAGATTCACATGAACAAATTTAGGGGCTGTTTGGTAGCATCTAAATGACAATAAGAGGCTACCTCTTAATGAAATCATTTAAGAGTTTAACAAAGATAATGTAGAAGAATGTGACATGTGATGGTTTACCATTCAGATGTTACCTCTTATCAAGTCAGACATAAGGTTACCTCTTATTCATTCAGACATAAGGGCCACAAATGATTTCATTAAGAGACAGCCTCTGAATGGATTAAGAGGCTACCAAACAGCCCCTTAATAAATGTTTAATGTAAGCATGCTTATATAAGAGGCATGGAAGCTGCCTTTTTACGTTGCTCCGAAGAAATATTTGTGCAGTTAGGGTGTGATGAAACACAGGGTAGCACCAGGGTTTAGTCTGTGGGGTTATTTCTTCTGTGGGTTCAATCTCCTTTCTTACTCGTGGAAATGACTTGGATCCTGCAAAACAGCAACACCGTTAGTCTCGTTAAAAGGGGAATATGGGGGTTCCCCTCTTAACCAGGCTCCGGCGTGAGAATAAGTACTGTTCTGAGGGAGAATAAACAGTGTGTGTTGAGTGTGAGAGTATGGAGAGTAAGATGATTCAACCTGGATGATGAAGGGTCCTATTTATAGCCGGAGGGTGAAGGAGGGAGGAGCAGCAGTGCCAGCTGTGGTTGCGCGCCAGCTGTCCGACCAAGGGGAATATCCCTTTGGTCTCCTCTGCTGTGGTCGGTGTAGTGGTACACGTGGCGCGCTTACATTTGCCTATTCTGGAGACGTCGTACTGGTACTGTCGGACTGCTCCTTGATGCGTTGCAGGCCTACCTGGCGCTTGATAACTGGTGACACGTGTCGTCCTTTTGTCGGATATAGCATCTTTGCTGTCACCTTGATGTTTTCCAGAAGCTTCTAGAAGCTTCTGGATGATCTTGTTGATGTCAGCGCCATATAGGGTGGAAAAGTGGTGTGGTCCTTGCCATGTGGGCAAGGAATTGGGACCATACCTCTTCAAGTCCCCCCAGTCCAGTGTGCCTTCTAGTTGAGTTGATCGTCTAGGAGGGATTCTGGACTTATGAAGGTAGTGGTTTGTATGGCGCATGGGTTTTGGTGATTTGGGAAGTTGAACTAAATGGACGCACAGCGCATGGGTTTTGGCAACTTAAAAAAGTGAGCCAAATGGACGCATGGGTTTTGGCCACTTAAAAAGGTTGAGCCAAATGGACGCATGGCGCATGGGTTTTGGCACACTTAACAAGTTGAGCCGAATGGACGCATGGCGCATGGGTTTTGGCAACTTAAAAAATTGAGCCAAATGGACGCATGGCGCATGGGTTTTGGCCACTTAAAAAGGTTGAGCCAAATGGACGCATGACGCATGGGTTTTGGCACACTTAACAAGTTGAGCCAAAAGGACGCATGGCGCATGGGATTTGGCACCTTATGAAATTGAGCCAAATGGACGCATGGCACATGGGTTTTGGCAACTTAAAAAGTTGAGCCAAATGGACGCGTGGCGCATGGGTTTTGGCGATTTAAAAAAGTTGAGCCAAATGGACGCGTGGCGCATGGGTTTTGGCGATTTAAAAAAGTTGAGCCAAATGGACGCATGGCGCGTGGGTTTTGGCAATTTAAAAAAGTTGAGCCAAATGGACGCATGGCGCATGGCGGAATAGTACTGTTGTTATCTTCTGAAGGAAGTTTGGTTATCTTGGGAAGGGGCGGCTGACGTAACGGTCTGGTGTCTCCTGTCTTATCGGAGATGAACAGACGCCTTTTCAGTCATGTCAGTTACTTTTTGTCAAAAGTGTCAGGCGTCTGTTCACCTGCTCCGAGAGAAGAGATGGCGTCTTCTCTCTCTTCTGACGTGTCCCTTCCCCATTGAATACTTTTCTGGATTCTGACGGCCCACTACCCATCACATTAAATGCGATGGGTATAAATATCAAGGCGGTTCCTCTTTCTTCTCCACTTTTTCAAAATTTGAAATTTGGTTCTCTCTTGTTTCTCCATTTTTTCTCTTCTATTTCTTTGAGAGTTTCCGGTGAACCTCTGAGTATCTTCGTCATGTCTGGGGCAAATCCCTCGTCACGGAAGAAAAGGAACAAGGGTAAGACTCCGCCAGGCCCGGATCAGGCGATAATATCTTGGAAGGAGGAGGAGTTTCATAACTTGGTGAGGGATATGGGTTTCCTTCCCGAGTGGGGTGCTCAGTTCCCCACCCCAGGTTCTACTGCCATGGACGCACCTCCCGGGTATATTACTTTGTATGCTGCATTCTTCCGGGAAGGCAACTTCAGGCTCCCGATGACTAGGTTTACTGCTGATGTGTTAAGGAATTATGGGCTTCACATTTCTCAGATTAATGCTATCGGGCTTCCCCGTATTACTCACTTTGAGTTTATTTTCATGGCTAACCGTCTAGATCCGACGTTTGCGATGTTCAACGTCTTCTACACTGTCTCGTACACTAGTGGGTTTTATTCTTTTAACGCTCGGACCGGTGTTGCTCCGGTTTGTTCTATTCCGTTGAAGAGTCTGCACGACTGGAAGCAAAAAATTTTCTATATTCGACGAGGGGTTATCCCGGTGGATCTGCATTACCGGGCAGGGAATGAGGGGATCCCCAAGGTCGATGAGGTTGCGGATTTTTCTGAGCAAGCTTGGTACAAGAAGTTGACTCATAAAGCCACTCCTATTCTTCAGCTTGAAGAGATGGCGTTGGTGGGTGCTGGGATGAGTATGCTGTGGATTCCAAAGCATCCTTTGGGGGTTCCGGTTTACGGTTATAATGGCAAGTGTATGTGTTGTTCCGTACCCTTTTGTCTCTTTTTTGTATACATTGTATATATATATGTTATTTTTGTCACTACTCTTCATCTTCGTGTTTTTGGCAGTGAGTTACACCTTGTTGAATGTTCTGGATGTGAAGGCCGGTGGTGCTATGGTCGAGGCGATTCAAAAGGTTGAGAAGCAACCCTGGTTGAATCAGATTCGTGGTCGTTTCTTGCATCCAACGAACTAGAGTTTTACCTCCTATGCCAACACTGTCTTAGGTGAAGATAGTGAGGATGATGATGATTCTGTTAATCCTGCTCGGGATGAAGTTGTTGTTCTTTCGAGTGATGGTTCTGACGGATCTTGTAAAGGCCTAACTTCTCATTCCCCGCGTGCAGGTCCGGCACAGGGGATTGCGCGTGAGCCTGTCAATGAACCTATTGATGATGATGTGGAGATTCCTGTTGATACTGCCGAGCAACTGGAGACAAGGAGGAAAACAGGAGCTGAAAAACCAGAAGGGAAAGGGAAAAAGGCTGAGGAACATGCCACTGAGACCCCTCGTAAGTGACCTTCTGCTCTTCCTGTCCTAGATTACGTTGTAGTTTCTGATACATTGTCCGGTTTAGGGGCCGGAGAAAAGCATCAAGAATCTGATCCTAAGACCACGCTACCTTAACAAAGATAATGAAGAAGAAGATGTTTGACGATAAAAAACGGAAACTTGACGAGCAGGCCGCTGCTATGCTTGCGTCGAAAAGGGTTAAACTTCAGAAGGAGACTCCTCCGGCTCCTTCGGAATCGGAGGTGGATCTGGGTGTTTTTACTCAGAAACACGGGAATCTTTTGGAGAAAATTTTTGAAGCTTCTGGTACTTGGTTTATCATTCATTTTTTGTTTGGCTTTTCCTGTTTGCTTATTTTCCGTTCTTTTCTCTAAATGTCTTGTTCGTTCAGGTGCCAAGCCAACCAAGACTTCGCACAAAACTGACCTTTCAAAAATCACCCCACCAGAATCTCCGCCTTCGAGGACGTTTGGGTTGACTCCGCCTTGTGATGATCTGGGGAAGAAGAATAAGGAAGATGACGTAAACGTTGAGCATGTGGGTGAGGGTGGTGGTGATGCTGCTGGTGGCGATGGTAGAGGTAAGGGCGTTGATGTTACAGTGGAGTCCAGTCAGACTGCTCCACGTCAAACCATTTATACTAAACGCTCTCCGGGTGGCGATGGCGGGGCTACTTCAGGTGCTGTCCGCAGCCCTCAGTTTGAGAATGTGCATGCTGATTCTTTTGATACACAGAATCCTGCTTATGATGATCTTCCTCATGCCCCCCGCTGGAATCTAACCCTGGGTTCCAGGATGAATGATCTGGACAACTGTCATGAGTTTTTCTCTCTGTCTCTCCCCCCAGCTGAAAGGTTATTTCAGAAGAGGCGCCGCCGGTTAGAACTGTTGGAAGATCACGTTCGTGCCGGGGTTAACTTCTTGTCTACTTCTCAGGAGATTGTCCATGAGTGGAAGCTGATGGGGGAGGACACTCTTGAGTTTGAAAATGAAAAGAAGCTATTCGCGGAAGAGAGATAAAGATTTAATGTTGAGAAGAAGGGGTTGATGTGGAGGGTATCTGATGCAGAAGAGAAACTTGCCCAAGAGAAGCAAGTCAATGTTGACAAGCAGAAAAATTGGGAAGCCGCGTGTGAGCGTACTAATGCCGAGCTGAAATCTCAACGTGATGCTATTGTGCGTTTGTCTGGTGAAAAGACGGAGATTGCTGATGAGGCTCAGAAGGCGCGTGTTGCGTTTGAGAAGAAGGAAAAGGAGTATGTTGATCGTCTTGCCAACCTGGAAAACCTTGCTAAGCAGAAGGTTGCTGATTGTGAAGCTGCTGAACGCCTTCTTAAGGAGAAGACTGCTGAGTGCAAGGCCTCTGAATTTCTGGTTGAAGAGGTTTCTGCTGATAGCAAGTGGTTGCTATCGTGTGCTGTACCTTTGGTAACTTCCTTTGTTTCTTGTGTTGTTTGTTTTCGTTATTTTGTTGCTTCATGCGTGTACTGCCTTGCAGATCGCCCAACGCATTGCCGGTTCTGAGGAATTGGCCAAGGTGAAGCTGCGCGCGATCTTGGTCGAAAGGAAGGGTATGCGGAAGGGAGAGCTGCGGCTGAATCGAAAGAACCATTGAAGAATTTTGAGTTGTACAGGACTGACTGCGTCGCTCGGTATGCTGAAAAACGTCAAGGATTTGAGTCCCTCGAGTTTGCGGTTGTCAAAGCCGCTCAAAAATTGGCTCGGAAACCCGATGGTGTTGCCTTGTTGAAGAAGGCTCTTGGTGATGAAGATGCTGGGACCAGTCGTCCCCAATGAAGGATTTCGGCCTGTGTGCCGCGTATGGCCTTAGACGGCCTTGTAATCTTTTGACAAGTTTGTGAACAATTTTAATTTTTGCTTATCTGTCGTGCTTCTAAAAAATTGGGTATGCTTGACGTTTCTTATGTTAATATTTGCCTTCGTTTATTGCGAATTTTGTTAACGTCATAATATGTGCATGTATAATTACTTTGATTCGGGTATCACGAATGAATGATGGCACTGACAGGTTGTGTTGTGTTTATTACAACGTTTTATTCCGTCGTTTATGTGCGTAGGTTGGTTCGTGAATACGAAGTGATTGAATTACAGGTTATTGTGTGGACCCAGCTGTGCTCAGCCTTGGGGGTGCTTACAATGTTTGTTTGTCCTGTGTTCGATGCTTTCGTGTTTATGTGGGCACGAAGTATTTATTTGGCGTTTGTTAGGCTTTAGTTGTGTATTTGACCAGGCTGTGCACTTTGTTTGTGACAGGCCTTGGAGGTCTACAACGTTTCCTAATGGTCGAGCCACTGATGTTTTCGTGTATGCCCAAAGTAATATATGCAGTTGTGACAAGAAATTTGCATGATATAGAGATAACCAAACACTTCTTGTATTACTATAAATGTGTTGGCGATTCGGCCATTGCGATTACATAACCTTTTTACATATAACATTTTCTCAGCTGTTGAGCGTTCCAAGTTCTTGGAACCTCCTTGTTGTCAATGGTGCGTAACTTATAGGCTCCTTTTCCGAGTACTGCATCTATGACATATGGACCCTCCCACCTGGGAGCCAATTTTCCGGGTTTTTCAGCATTTGAGGCGTCGTTGTCTCTGAGGACGTATTCTCCCGGATTGAAGGTGCAGACTCGGACTTTGGAGTTGTAATACTTTTCTAGCTTCGTTTTGTACTTTGCTTCATTTATTGCCGCCATTTCTCTCCTTTCTTCTAGGAGGTCAAAGTCGATCCTCCTCTCTTCTTCGTTGTTGACCAGGTTCATTGAGAGCATTCGTGGTGACGGCAATCCTATTTCTGCTGGTATTACTGCCTCGGACCCGTAAACTAGGCTAAACGGTGTTTCTCCGTTGCTTGTCTTGGGCATCGTTCTGTGGGCCCACAAGATGCTGGGCAGTTCGTCGACCCAACCTCTTTTTTTGTCTCCCAACCTTGCCTTGATTCCGTCGACAATACTCTTGTTGACGGCTTCAACTTGACCATTCCCCTGCGGGTGTGCTACCGAGGAGAAGGTGTGCTCAATGTGTAGGTCTTGAAACCACTGTTGAAGATTGTCAGTGGCAAAGTTCGTTCCGTTGTCGGTGATGATCCTGAGTGGTAATCCGAAACGGCATATGATTTGTTCCCATATAAATCTTTTGACGACGGTGGCTGTGGTTGATGCAAGCGCCTTTGCCTCTACCCATTTTGTGAAATAGTCGACTGCGACTATTATGAATTTTACAGCTCCTGGGGCTTCAGGAAAGGGACCAACCGTATCTATTCCCCATTGTTGAAACGGCCACGCCGTGGTCACGGGTACTAGTTCGTTCTTGGGACGCATCGTCTTTGGGGCGTGTCTTTGACATCCGCTGCATTTCCTCAGAGCTTTCACCGTGTCTAAATGCATTCCGGGCCAGCAGTACCCGGCATTCATCACCTTTGCTACAACCATTATCGGTCCGGCATGGATGCCGCAGATCCCTTCGTGCACTTCTCTGATCAAATAATTTGCGTCCTCTGGATCAACACATCTTAACAAAGGCCCGAGGTATGATTTTCGGTATAAAATTCCGTCCGCCATCTGATAATGTTCCGCCTTGTACTGGATTTTCCTCGCTTCCGCTTTGTTCTCCGGGAGTATTCCAGATTGAAGGTACGCGATTATCGGAGTCATCCAAGACGTTGTTCCTACTTGAACAACGCTTACTTCTCTCAGTGGCACTGACGGGTTGCTTAAAACTTCTATGCGCACATCTTTCGCCAGGTGTTGGAAACTTGTAGAGGCGAGTTTACTCAGTGCGTCTGCTGGTTTATTCTCGCTTCTATTAATGTGGTGCACCTTGTAGGAATAGAAGGTTTGTAGCAACGTCTTTGCTTGACTCAGATAGAGCGCCATTGTATCTCCCTTGGCTTCATATTGCCCGTTGATTTGTCCGGCCACTAACATGGAGTCCACATGCGCTTCGATGTGTCTAACTCCCATTTTGATCGCCAATCTTAGACCAGCAAGGAAAGCTTCGTACTCAGCTTCATTATTCGTGCTCTTGAAATCCAGACGTATGGCGTAGGTGAATTCATGTTTGTCAGGGCTCACCAGCCGAAGCCCTGCGCCTGAACCATCTTCGTTAGACGCGCCATCTGTATATAACAACCACGGTTCTTCGACTTGCTGTCTTTCGGCTTTTTCCATTGCTTTACATTCCCGATCCTTGTCATCAGGTACTTCTGTCATGAAGTCTGCTAGTACTTGGCCCTTGATTGCCGGTCTTGGCCTGAAAACCACATTATGGCCCCCGAGCTCTATCGCCCACTTTGCTAGTCTTCCTGAAATCTCTGGCCTTGCGAGGATGTTTCCAATATTGTAGTTTATTAGTACGTGAATGAAGTGGTTGGCAAAGTACCGGCGCAGCCGTCTTGATGCATGGATCAATGCGAGTACTAGTTTCTCCATGATGGCATACCGGGTTTCTGGGTCGGTCAAGGTTCGTGACACATAGTAAACTGGAGTTTGGATACCTTGTCGATCGACAAGTAACACTGCTCCTACTGCTCTGTCGGAGGCTGACAGGTATAACACTAAAGGTTTTGATAAATGGGAAGGTGCAGTTAAATGTTGGTAACCTAATGAGGCAATCTTTCATCTCGCGGAATGCGTTCTCGGCTTCCGGAGTCCATTGAAATTGGCTCTTCTTCATGCAGTTGCGGAGTGTTTTGATAAATGGGAAGGATTTAGCGGCGTGATTCGCCAGGAAACGGTTAAGTGCTGCCAACCGCCCTGCCAATTTTTGCATCTCCTTGATCGTCGAGGGTGAAGGCATGCGTTCGATTGCTTGTATCTTGTCAGGGTTCACTTTGAAACCATCTCTTGTGACGATGAAACCCAGGAATTTTCCCTCCTCTATGCCGAAAGAGCATTTCGCTGGGTTTAACTTGATACTTACTCCGCGCAATGTGTCGAACGTTTTTTGAATGTTCATCAGCATTGTATTCTCTTCTTTGCTCGTAATGACTAGATCGTCCATATACACTTCGATGTACTTGCCGATAGCATCGTGGAAAGTTTCATTCATGAGCCTCTGATAAGTCGCGCCCGCATTCTTTAAACCGAAAGGCATCTTGGTGTAGCAGTATAGCCCTATCGGTGTGCGGAACGCGGTTTTGTCTTCGTCTTGCACAGCCATCTGTACCTGGTGGTACCCCTTGTAACAATCAAGGAAACATTTCCATCGGAATGTTGCTAGCGAATCAATCTTTTCATCAATGTCTGGTAAGGCGTAACAGTCGCGTGGACATGCCTTGTTCAGATCCTTGTAATCTACGCACATTCTCTGGCTACCGTTGTTCTTTTGGACCATCACTGGGCTTGCTACCCATGTTTGGTATCTGACTTCTCTGATGATTCCCGCATTTAACAACTCCATCACCTGTTCTTTCATAGCGTCGTGCTTTATGTCTCCCAAGTGGCGCTTGGCATGCACCACCGGTTTTGCTTCTTCAGAGACATTTAGTCGATGTTCCGCTATGTGCCGTGGAACACCTACCATGTCCGCGGGTGTCCATGCGAACACATCCATATTTTGGAACAACAGCTTTTTTAGCGCCGCGCGCGTTAGATCGGACATTGCAGGTCCTAAAGTTACTGTCTGTTCCGGGTACGCGCTGTTTAACACCCATTTTTCTGCCTCCTGGCGTGGTGCTGGTTTGCTTGCCTTTGCGGGTCTGAGTTCGTCTGTTGCTAAGACTTCCTTGCTTGCGTATATTATTGCTACTCCCGTTTCTGTTGGGAATCCCACAGCTGAATGTGGGCCAGAGCAGATCATGCTGAAGTCGCCTTGGGATTCTCTTCCCGGCAGAATATCGTGCCTTGAATGCGCTGGTAGCACCATGAATGTGACCTCTTCTGTTCTTGAGTTTCTTCTGTCCGACAGCAACATTGGGAATGATATCTGTCCTAGAGGAAAAACAGCTTCGTTGCAGAAACCGGTCAGTGGGTAATCTACCGGTTCCAAGCGCGCTTTGTCCTCTTGGTTGAATTGGTTAAAAAATTGTTCATAGATGATATCCGCAGTGCTCCCTGGGTCGATGAAAATGTAATTTGTCTGGTAGTGACCGATTACTCCAGGGATGACTATGGGTCTTCTTTCTCTTGGGCCTCCTCTTATGACCGGAAAAACAACCTGCTTTTCGCGCCACGAATCGTCCTGTGTGCGCTTGTTGTAGTTTTTCTTTGGTCTCCGCTGACCTCCTTGAATCATATGGGCTTCTAATTTCCGGAGTTTTTTGTTATCTGGTCCTTCATCTCTTCTTTGTATTTGGCGGTAATCGCGCTTTCCGCCCTTTACCAAATGAGTGAGTTTTCCATCTCTCAAAAACCTTTCTATCTCTTGCTTTAGACTGAAGTAGTCGTCGGTTAAGTGACCCGTGTCTTTGTGAAACTCGCAGAAAAGATTCGGGTCTTGACCCCTCTTGTTCCGCATTTGTAGGGGTGGTTTGAACTGGTGATTTTCAGTGGCCAAGACCTCGGAAGGGGTCTTTGTTAGTGACCTCCACTGTTTCTCCCTGTTTTCTCTTTTCACCTGTTTCCGGTGAGCTATCTGATTGATTGTGTGGCGCGCATCCTCCCTTACTGGGCTTCTTTCTCTGTGACCGGATGTTTTCCATGGTTGGCTTCTGCCTTTCTTGTTATGCCGGTCGTTGTGGTTGTATCCGCGCTGACGGTTGTCATCACCGGTCAACTGCCTATCAGACTGTGCAATGGTTTTTGCTGCTTCAATGAAGGTTTCCCAATCTTTGGGTCCTCCGTCTCGTCCCTTTACACGTTTGATTAGATCATCGCACTTAACTGCCCGCATGAAGTGTGCGCGCATCATCTTTTCGCCTACGTCTCCTATTTCCAAACATTCTTTGTTGTACATAGTGATGAAGTCTTCCACGCTCTCGTGGTCTCTGTGCCATATGTTTAAACAATCAGCTAGGTCTCTTGTGTGTCTTCGTTGCTGAGAGAAGTGTGCAAGGAACTTCTCTCGGAAATCGACCCATGATTTGATTTTTCCTGCTGGCAGGCTGTCAAACCAGACGCGCGCTACGCCGACGAAGGTTTGAGCGAAGAGATGACACCAAGTTGGTAAATTCCATCCGCCTGTTGCTCCAGCATCGTTAAAAACTTGAAGGTGGTCGTCTGGGTCTGTCAACCTGTTGTATTTGCCCACGTTGTGTGGCAATTTCGTTTTATCGATAGCAGCCGTGGCGATCTCTCTAATGAATTTTGAATTCTCAGCCATGTCGTCTGGACGATAGCTCAAAGTGTAATCGTGCTCTGCTTTTGGGTTATAACCTGCGCGCTTGCGAAGTTTGTATGCTTCATGCTCTGGCGGCAACCTACTGAACACTGTACTTTCTTTGTATGTCCCGTCTTCGTTTTCTTCATAGTTATCGAGCTCGTCGTTTATGTTGCGCGGGCCTAAACGACTTTGTATTGGCTTTCTTGGTTGGTGGGAGTACTGCACATAATTTCTTTCTGTTTCACCGTAAGTGTCGCGCGTGTCGTGCGCGCTCGGCCTTCTGATGTGTGGTGGAGGTACTGATTCAGGGCGTAAATTGAATGCATTGGTCTGTTGAGGCATGGGAGTGCTCAAAGGCCTTTGCAGTGGGGTGACAAATGCGGACTGGTTGGCTTGTGCTTGAAGCAGAGCTTGCTGCGCACTGAGCTGTGTGTAAACAAGGTTTATAGACGCCACTTGTTCGGCATACCAGGAAGCCAGAGTTTTTCCTTCGGGTAGCCCTAGTAGTGCAGAGAAGTTCAGTTGTGTTTGGTTCGATGGAGCTGAGGGGCCAGCTCCATGGCTCTGTGTTTGCACTGGTGGAGGTGTTTGTTGGACTACCTCCGACGGAGGTTGGAAAGTAGCTCCGTTTGTAGTTTGGGTGATGATCCTAGGTGGAGTTTGGAAAGTAGCACCAGTTGTGTTTTGGGTAACAACCCTGGATGTACTCCCAAAGATACTAGGGAAATCGTTGTTCATCGGCCCTTCTTAGATAATTTCGTTCCTTTGACCCCTTTGGACGTGTACATTGTCCAAAACGAGTTCAAAAGAAGAAACGTCTCCATCTACCGGGTGAGAAGGGTTTTGTTCAGCCATTTTGACGAGTGTTTTTCGAAAAGAAAAGAGATGAGAGTGGTTTTTTCTAAAAGCGGATGGCGCCAATGATGAAACACAGGGTAACACCAGGGTTAGTCTGTGGGGTTATTTCTTCTGTGGGTTCAATCTCCTTTCTTACTCGTGGAAATGACTTGGATCCTGCAAAACAGCAACACCGTTAGTCTCGTTAAGAGGGGAATATGGGGGTTTCCCTCTTAACCAGGCTCCGGCGTGAGAATAAGTACTGTTCTGAGGGAGAATAAACAGTGTGTGTTGAGTGTGAGAGTATGGAGAGTAAGATGATTCAACCTGGATGATGAAGGGTCCTATTTATAGCCGAAGGGTGAAGGAGGGAGGAGCAGCAGTGCTAGCTGTGGTTGCGCGCCAGCTGTCCGACCAAGGGGAATATCCCTTTGGTCTCCTCTGCTGTGGTCGGTGTAGTGGTACACGTGGCACACTTACATTTGCCTATTCTGGAGACGTCGTACTGGTACTGTTGGACTGCTCCTTGATGCGTTGCAGGCCTACCTGGCGCTTGATAACTGGTGACACGTGTCGTCCTTTTGTCGGATAGAGCATCTTTGCTGTCACCTTGATG
Source organism: Helianthus tuberosus (assembly GCA_030545235.1). NCBI lineage: Eukaryota > Viridiplantae > Streptophyta > Magnoliopsida > Asterales > Asteraceae > Helianthus > Helianthus tuberosus. Next base: position 126,683,783 of record CM060357.1, on the reverse strand, counting down.
TTTTCCAGAAGCTTCTAGATGCTTCTGGATGATCTTGTTGATGTCAGCGCCATATAGGGTGGAAAAGTGGTGTGGTCCTTGCCATGTGGGCAAGGAATTGGGACCATACCTCTTCAGGGTGTCCGGAGTGGTAATTGGTAAAGGGTGGCAAACCCCTTTACCGAGTGGTAAACACCACCGCCAACACTAGTTTGCCACTCAAAGTTTACCAAATCGGTGGTGGCTTGACGATTCGGTGAGGGGAGGAAGGAGAGAGAGAGGGGGTGTGTGGGTGGGGTCCATGCCATCTCTCAACCAATCACACCTTTTCCTTTTTTTTAAAGTTTACCACTTCACCAAGTGTCTAAACCATTGCCAACACTTTTCACCAAAGTTTAAACACTTTTGACTGATTGACATGGCGCGCTCTGATTGGTCGTTTTTTGGTTTGCCACTCTAAAGTGTTTAACCACTCCCTACACCCTTAACAACCTGCGTTAGTTTTTTAATGCAATCAAAATTTCCCAAGATGTTCGAACTTGAAATCTGTAATGTAACAGTAACATGATAGCAACGACTAAATGAAATTACTAAACCGTTGAAACTAACGCAAGTCGCTACTCTAAGACAGTTTAAATTTCACACGATCCGATTTTTAGCAGTTTGGTTGTTTTAATGTCCTGATGGCGGTTTGGTGGTTTGACGGGTTAGCCAAAGGTTTGTAATTTGGAACCAACTCTATACCCATTTAAAATCAACGTTTTGTTGGTTGGTCTACTGGATTCAAGAATTTAGAATTCGAAGAATTTCGAGGAACGTAAAAATGCAAAACCTTAAAGAGGGTAACACTAGTAGCCAATAAATAGTTGTTGAACATAAACAATAAATTGTTAAGATGATTAATGAAAGCGTTAATAAAAATGGTAGAATAAATTGCTTATGTCTTGTAGCATGTAATTTAATGCTTTTGATCCGGATAAAAAAAAAAAAACACAACACTAAGTAATTACATAATCTAACTCATCTATTTTTTTTAACGTTAACTTTCATTAAACACAAGGGGAAGTCCTCAAATCAAGGACAAACACCCAAAAACTATTACATGTACAAGGGGTTAATACACCAATCCTCCCATCGGAGATCTTTGAAATGGGACCTATTCTTTAACCACAAAAACGAAATAGACTTTATACTACCAATCACGCACTTAACCTTTGGCTCCTTCTTGTTAAAAGTCTTGTCGTTTCGAGCTTTCCAAATCATCCAAAGCGCCACCAAGATAATACCATGGACAATCCTCTTCCCCCACTTACCTCCTTGCGCTTGTTTATACAAAAGAAGAAGGTCTTTAGTATGAAGAACATAACCTGTATACAGCCCACACCATTTCCAAATATTGGTCCACACACCAAATGAAAAGCCACAACCAGTGAAGATGTGACCCGAAGTTTCAAGATCGACATCGCAAAGCTTGCATCGGTCATTCGGAACAAACACATTTCTTTTGCTTAGCGCTTCAACAGTGGGAATCCTGTCCATATCTGCCCGCCAGGCGAAAATATGACACTTTAAGGGAACCCACGCAACCCATTTAAGCTTAAAACAACCAGCGCTACTCGAACTAACCTGCAGCTTATTCTTGACATCTGCTACGGTGAAACAGGATGACCCAGCCCACTCCCAAGAGTCTTTATCAGCTGACAAATGAACCTGGCCTAGCAGCGAAGATAGAACAGTCCATTCTTGAACCTCTAGAATCCCCATGGGCATTATGTATAAATGTTTGTACCTTATTCAAATAGTATGCATATTTTGTTGTAAATTATGCTTAAATGTTTGTACCTTAATCAAATAGTATGCATCTTTGTTTGTAAATTATGCTTAAATGTTTATATCTTAATCAAATAATTTGTATGCATGTTTGGTTGTAAATTGTGCTTAAGTGGTTGTACCTTAATCAAATAATGGTTTCATTACCTTACTAAATTCAATCTGTTTTGTATCCATGTATGGTTGCAAATTGTGCTTAAGTGATTGTGCCCTAATCAAATAATGGTTTCATTATCTTACCATGTTCAATCAGTTTGATCCATTCAAATTTGTGTTGTTTTATTTTTAAATTATTATTATTTATAATAATCTAATTAATTTAGCCAAAATCTTATTTAAATATAATTTGCAACATATTGATGCAATGGTTGTTGTAATATATGCATTATGGTTTGTATAGTGGTAATGATATTTAATATATATAGATTATGATGAACCTGTCAAACGAGAAAAAATAGACGCGGGTTCATCGTAACGCGTGAGTCCTAGATCAACTTAGTTTTTTTATTTTATGTTTTACGTTTCGGTTTAATTTCTTCGCATTAACACGCCCTAACTTCAGTGTCGGTGGTCGCTGGCAATAGTGTGGCATTTGTGCTCGCCCCCGCCGCAACGCGGGGGGTGCTTAATACTAGTTTATACTAAATTAATTATTTGCTAAACAAGCTATCCTAAACCAATACCAATCTAATACTTGTTAACCAATTAATAAAGTAACTAGAAAAACATAATACTTTAAACAGGGTCATCTCCGAAAATCACAAATTTTTTTTTGGCCCTGTTCGAGATAAAAAATTTGGGCCCTATTCGCAAATCTTCATATAATATAAACTCATCAATCATTCAATAAAATATATAAATACTAAAAACCCATAATACTACGATAATTATTATGAAATACATAAAACAAAGGGACAAAAATAGTGTAGCAAAAATGATCAAATTATCGAACTTACTTGCTAAGCGAACAGTGTGGTTCTTCTAGCGTTTTTTGAAACAAAGCTCTCGATCAACTCCTTGTAATCCATAGTATCTAATATTTGACTTTCAATAAATATTGTCGCCAACCCGTTTAGCCTTTCTTGTGACATTGTAGAACGTAAATAGGTCTTCAAAAAACTTCAACTTTGAGAAACTTTGTGACAACCCGTACCTTCGAGTTAAAAACCATTTGTTTCTCTTTTACAAATTAATTATATACTATCTTATTCGACGAATTAAATTTATACTTATTTAATTTGTAGTGTGCAAACGTGTAGTCGAAACCAAATCCTGCGTATTCTCCTTGGTTAGAATACGTACCTCCATCCTCCATAGGAAGGATGACAACATAAAACTTACTACACAAAACTCTATCATGAAGTCCCTCATTTTTATATCGACTTAATCGCCAGGCCATTGACGAACGGGTCATTAGTTAAATAGCGCTATTATGTCTGACAAGCCTTACACCGCGCCGCAGAGGATGGGAGTGGACTAATGTACTTGGGCACTTAGTCAATGATGATAGACATTGACGCAGGTCACATAAACATGCCTCCAGTCAGTAGTTGATATGGTAACGGGTCTAGTTGTTTATAACATGGGGTAGCCCCCACAGTATATGGTTTGGGAAACAAGGAACTGGGTAACTCATGGTTTTCGAAATAACTTATGGTTTTTGGAACAACATTAAAATGGACAACCAACTGTGAACTCGCTCAACATTGTTGTTGATTCGTTGTTACATGCCTTGCAGGTCGTTAGGTACTTAGCAGGAGCTTGCACGGGAGGAGTCGTTGTGGAACATGGACCGTTGTGTGTTCATGATAAACTTATGAACTTTAAACTTATCTTTTGGTTTTGAACTTAATGCGTCCGCTGATAACTTATACTTCGTTAAATTGTTTTGACACCAATTATATTGTTTGGTTTGGATTTCATTTGATTATTTTTATTGTTCAATATGATTGGTGGCTGGATCCTGGTCAGTCACGCTCCCTGCGGTGATACACCGCTTGTGGATTTTGGGGGTGTGACAAACTTCTTTCTGCCGATGCCACGGTTACCGGAATTGTCAACAACATTTTATATGCATTTACACATTAGGATAAGTAGTACTACGTTGGAAGATATAGTCTAAAACATCAAAAGGGTTGTTAATGTGTCTCGGTAAAAATGTATTAATCAAGTTCAACCCCGTATACACTTCTTTAGCATCAATATCAGACTCTCCTTCATACTTAATTGGGCCCTGTATTTGTTTAGACTAGTCCCTTTTAAGCAGACCCTATATTAAACAAACATTCAGATTTTTTTTAATATATATATATATATAAAATTTAAAAATTTTTCGGGCTCTATATTGGTTTGGGCCCTGATCGCAGGCACCTCCTACAACCCTTAATAACCGGCCCTGATTTTAAACTAATAATTATCTCTAGCTATTTAATTACTCCTTTCTATATTAACTTCCGACCAAACCACTAACATGCCAAGCCAAACTTCAAATTTAACATGAGACATGATTGATCAACCTCTTTGGGCTACTGTTGGAATTTGGGTGTGTGTGAATGGTAGTCTCATATGGTAAACACTTGTCTCACATTGGTGTGGAAACAAAGAAAAAGGATATTTATAAGGTTATACCTAACCAATATCACTTTATGACATGTTTTACCACAAGTGCCACGCGCGGGGGGGGGGGGGGGTTGCAGAAATTGGAACCCGATTTAGTTGTACTCGTGTGTGCCCGCGCGTCCTGCGTCCTGCGGACACGAATGCGGCTCCGAAAACCCAGACTCGCGTGAGGCCGGTTTTTGCACTCAAGTTTGTAACCGTTATTTTTTGAACGAGTTTTTAAATTGAAAGAGATGATTATTCGCATTGATGATAATCGTTATTTGGTCTTCGGTTTTGATTATCAGTTTCGAAATTGAATCAATGATGACCATTATTCGGTTTTAACTCATGCTATAATAGGCCAGATATCGGTTATAGTTCAGTGACTATAAAACCAGATGTAAGCTGCTTAGTTGAAACACACCAAAAACCATCTCTTCTCTCTCGATCATTCTGCAACATTCTCCTGTCTTCTTTCAGGCAAGTGTTCAAGTCCGGCAGTGCGCTATTGCTGCTTCGAACCGGCATACTCTCGGAACAGACGACGAATCTGTTTAAGAGAATTGTGTCAAACACAAGCCCGTTTCTCGTTAATTGTTTCTTTATTTTTGTTTCAGATTATTTTGCAATTTTTATCAGTAGCAGTTTTCTAACAAACTTAAACAGATTCTATTTACTGATTGTTCTTGTCATGTCTTCTTTCAGAATGGAAATCCTGCCTGTGACCACTGTTGTTTCTACAGTCATGACTGCTGTCATGACTTCCGTTGTTGCTGTCACAACCGGTCTTGTTGCACCGCTGCCTAACGAAGTATCGCATGCTGAGAAACCTGAGAAATTCAACGGTTTGAATTTCAAATAGTAGCAGTAAAATATGTTCTTTTATCTGACCACGTTGAACCTAGCGAGGTTCTTGATGGAAACCAATCCCCATGTTGATGAAGGGGATATGGATGCTCAATCTGTGAGCGCGATTCATGCTTGGAATCATTCGGATTTCTTGTGTCGCAACTTCATTTTGAACGGTTTGGTTGATACACTATACAATGTGTATTGCAAAGACAAGACTGCCAAAGAATTATGGGAGTCGTTGAATCGCAAATACAAAACAGAAGATGCAGGCACTAAGAAATTTGTGGTGGCTAAGTTCTTGGACTTTAAAATGATAGATGCTAAAACTGTCATGAGCCAAGTCTAAGAATTGCAAGTTATTCTTCATGATATTCATGCGGAAGGAATAGTCCTCAACGAGACATTCCAAGTTGCTGCAATGATTGAAAAGCTGCCACCAAGTTGGGTTGATTTCAATAACTATCTCAAGCATAAGCGAAAGGAGATGGCCATTGAAGATCTCGTTGTTCGTCTTCGTATTGAAGAAGATAACAAATTGGCTTTGAAACGTATTGATGGTCCTGAAACAGTGAAGGCCAATCTTGTTGAACATGGCCAATCTTCAAAGGAAAAAAACAGTGGAAAGAAAAGTCATCGGAAACGCTCCAACCTTGGTCCTAAGGGAGGAGTTGGGAAAAATAAGTTCCAAGGAACTTGTTATAATTGTCAAAAGCAAGGCCATAAGGCTAGCGAATGCAAGCTTCCCAAGAAGGAAAATGCTCGACAAGTGAATATGGTTCATGAAGTCGACAACCTTATTGCCATGGTCACGGATCTCTTGACTTTGGTGACCGAAGTTAATTTGTTGGGCAAAATAACAAGGATTGGTGGGTTGATACGAGGGCTACCCGTCATGTGTGTTCCGACAAAAGCCTTTTCAACACCTTCAAGGAGGTGACTAATGGCGAAATGGTTTTTATGCAAAACACTGCAACGGCTGAAATTAAAGGCGAGGGGAACATGGTTTTGAAGATGACTTCTGAAAGGAACTCACCTTGTCCAATGTGTTTCCAGAAATTCGTAAGAACCTTGTGTCAAGATGGCAGTTGAACAAATTTGGGTTCAAAATGGTGATTGAGTCGGACAAGGTCGTGTTGACCAAAATTGGTGTGTATGTTGGTAAGGGCTATGCCCTCAATGGAATGTTTAAATTAATGTAATGGTCGTGAATGCAATGAAAGAAAATGCTACTAGTTCTACTTACTTGATTGTGTCTTCTAATCTTTGGCATGGTAGACTAGGTCACGTAAATTATAATTCCATTCGTCGTTTAATCAAACTTGATTGCATACCAACATTCGATATCGGCTCAATTAATAAATGTGAAACTTGCATAGAACCAAAACAAACAAAAACGTCATTCAAAAAGGTCGAACGAATCACCAAACCCCTCGAGATGATCCATACTGATATATGTGATCTAAAAGCAATTCCTACTCGTGGTGGGAACAAGTACTTCATCATGTTCATTAATGATAGTGCAAGGTATTGCTACGTGTACTTACTTAAGAGTATGGACGAAGCGATTGACAAGTTTTTCTTGTTCAAAGCCGAAGTTGAGAATCAACTAAATCGGAAAATCAAAATCGTACGGAGCGACCAAGGAGGTGAATATGTTTCACCTTTTATTGATGTGTGTGGAAAAATGAAATCATACATGAACTCACAGCTCCTTACTCCCCTCAATCGAATGGCATAGCGGAATGGAAAAATCGCACTTTCAAAGAAATAATGAATGCCATGATAATAAGTTCTGGTGTAACAAAAAACATGTGGGGGAAGCAATCTTATCGACAAATTATGTGTTGAACATGATATCCAATAAGAAAAAACATGTAACGCTATACGAATTGTGGATGGGAAAGAAACCACCATATAAATACTTGAAAGTGTGGGGGTGTCTAGCTAAGGTGGTGGTCACACCACTAAAGCGGCTACTAATATGACCCAAAATAGTGGATTGTGTATTTATTGGATACACCCGTCCTTATGGTCCTTATCGTTTTCTTGTGTATGATTCTAAGAACCCTGGAATATGCAAAGGCACCATAATAGAATCTAAGGATGCTTCATGGTTTGAACATATGTTCCCATGCTTAGATAAAAGTGAACCGAGTTCTTCTAGACCGGTTGAGGAAATTGTTCACGAGGGTGAAGTTGAAAACGATGAACCTCGAGAACAATCTAAGACTGAGGAAGTTGAAATCAGGAAAAGTAAACGGCAAAGGACTGAAAAATCCTTTGGCCTTGAGTTTCTTACCTATATGGTTGAAGATGAACCTCAAACGTACCAACAAGCGGTGGATTCCTTAGAAGGACCTCAATGGAGGGAGGCTATCAAAAGTGAGACAGACTCTATCTTACAAAACCATACTTGGGAACTAGTGGATCTTCCTCAAGGATGTAAACCACTAGGATATAGATGGATCTTCAAGAAGAAGATGAAACCAGATGGAACCATCGATAAGTACAAAGCAAGGTTGGTGATCAAAGGATATAAACAACGAGAAGGTTTAGATTACTTTGATACATATTCGCCAGTTACGCGAATAACATCCATCTGGTTGGTGCTTGTCATTGCCGCCATTTGAAATTTGGAAGTTCACCGAATGGATGTGAAAACAGCTTTCTTGAATGGAATTCTAGAGGAAGAAATCTACATGGAGCAACCCGAAGGCTCACAGCTATTGGGCAAGAAAAGGAAGTGTGTAAACTTGTAAAATCTTTGTATGGATTGAAACAAGCTCCAAAACAATGGCACCAAAAGTTTGATCATGTCATGCTTGATGCTGGGTTCAAAATCAATGAATATGACAAGTGTGTGTATGTGAAGGACACATCTGATGGATATGTCATTTTGTGTCTATATGTAGATGATATGCTCACTGCTGGAAGTGATGAAAAAATCATAAAATCTACAAAGAACATGCTAAAAGCAAGGTTTGACATGAAAGACATGGGTCTTGCGGATGTGATTTTGGGGGTCAAAATCACGCGAACCCAAAGAGGACTTATTTTAAGTCAATCCCATTATATGGACAAAATTCTTGAGAAGTTCAATGCAAATGACTCTAATGAAGCTAGAACTCCACTTGCACGAGTCAACATCTAGCCAAGAATAGAGGTGAACCTGTAAACCAGTTGGAATACTCAAGAATTATTGGTAGCTTGATGTATCTTATGAGTTGTAGTAGACCAGACTTAGCATATGCTGTAAGAAAGCTAAGCAGGTACACGAGTAACCCAGGTTCAATGCATTGGAACTGTATCACTCGGTTGCTTCGCTACTTAAGATACACTCGGGAATACGGGTTGCATTATAACAGATATCCAGCAGTTATAGAAGGACACTGCGATGCAAATTGGATATCTGACACGAATGATTCCAGAGCAACAAGTGGGTATGTATTCACACTTGGAGGTGCTTCTATATCATGGAAATCATCAAAACAAACGGTTATCACTAGATCCACGATGGAATCAGAGTTCATCGCTTTAGATAAAGCAGGTGAAGAGGCAGAATGGCTACATCAATTTGTTGAGGATATACCAAGATGGCCTAAGCCGGCATCAGCCATTTGTATACATTGTAATAGCCAATCGGCACTTGGCAGAGCTCGTAGCACAATGTATAACGGTAGGAACAGACATATCAGACGTAGACATAATACGATACGACAACTAATCTCTATAGGAATTATCACTGTTGACTACATGAGGTCAAAGGATAATATTGCGGATCCGCTAACAAAAGGCCTAAGTAGAGAGTTAGTACAGAAGTCGTCCATGGGAATGGGACTAAAGCCCTTGAAAATATAAGTTCATATGATGGAAACCTAACTCAGTATACTGGAGATCCCTAAAGCTGAGTTCAATAGGAAAACCTAATTGTATGAATTAGTAAGGTCACTGTGGGGGATAACCCTACGTATATATATATATATATATATATATATATATATATAAGGGAGTTTATTGCAAAGCTTAGTAATCTTCCTAGTCCATTCCTAAAAGTGACAAGTGTGAGGCTAAGCTTATGGATTTTAATGATTCGACTAAAGTAACCATACATAGTGAATCACCTATGTGAGAGAGAAGTGGGGTCGCTTCGAAGGGTATTGTTGGGGCACAATACCAGAAGCGGGCATTATGTTCATGACCATAACGAACATAAATGTGAGGACTTGACTTTGTCAGGGAGAGTCTTGTGTGAAGTGTATTGTTGTCTACACAAACGGCAGACGAATTCAAAGAAATCGATTTCTACTTAGAGCCAGTGGGCTAAGTGCACTTCATGAGCGAAGGTTCAAAGGGTAACACCTACCTATCGTATGCAAGACTCAACTGCTGAAATCTAATGGGAAGAATGTTGTTCTGAGATCGACCTGCATTCATGTGGGGGATTGTTGGAATTTGGGTGTGTGTGAATGGTAGTCTCATATGGTAAACACTTGTCCCACATTGGTGTGGAGACAAAGAAAAAGGGTATTTATAAGGTAAAACATATACCTAACCAATATCACTTTATGACATGTTTTACCACAAGTCCCACGCGCGTGCGCGCATAGGGGGGGGGGTGCAAAAATTGGAACCAGATTTAGTTGTACTCGTGTGTGCTCGTGCGTCCTGCAAACACGAATGCAGCTCTGAAAACCTCGACCCGCGTGAGGCGGGTTTTTGCACTCAAGACTATAACCGTTATCTTTTGAACAAGTTTTTAAACTGAAAAGAGATGATTATTCGCATTGATTATAATCATTATTTGGTCTTCGGTTTTGATTAGTAGTTTCAAAACTGACTCAATGATGACCGTTATTCACTTTTAACTCATGCAAAAATAGGCCAGATTTCGGTTATAGTTGAAACACACTAGAAAACCATCTCTTCTCTCTCGATCTCTCTGCAGCATTCTCTTGTCTTCAGGCAAGTGTTCAAGTCTGGCAGTGAGCTGTTGCTGCTTTGAACAGGCATACCCTGGGAACAGACGACGAATCTGTTTAAGGGAATTGTGTCAAACACAAGCCCGGTTCACGTTAACTGTTTCTTTATTTTTGTTTCAGATTATTTTGCAATTCTTATCAGTAGCAGTTTTCTAACACTAATAACGAACAAGTGGATCTTCATAAAAGATGGATATCGATGACTAAATACAAAGGTTTTACTCACGATTGTGAGTTTGGTTTCCATGTAAACTTTAAATGTCTTCTTTAAATAGATTTGAATATATTTTGTTAAACCTAATATTATGAATATTTGATATGAAAAAGTTGATATGAAAGTGGTTTTCCTGAAAAAGGATATACAAGAACAATTTAAGGTGTAGTCATAAGATTCTAACTTCCATAGTTTTGTAAAGAGTGATGGTATCTACACATTCCTCAGAATTTTTGTACATCCCTCAATACAATACGAAACGTATAGCCTAATACGCTTCCCATAGGGTTTAAACGCATTAAATACGACACCAATAGAAATTGTATAGGGCAATACGAATCCTATTGGTACGATGTACCACGATACAGGCAGTTCAGAACTAAAAAGGTCTGAAAAGTGACCCCATAGGAAGCGTGTGGGGAAACACGATTCCCATAGGTCTGAAAATGTCTGAGAGTCGCAGAGGAAGCGTATAGGGCAATACGGTTCCCCTGTGACTAAAGTATAGGAAGCGTATAGGGAAATATGGTTTCCCTGGTTCGCTAATCCGTTACCGAGCTTCTCCCTAATATTATGTGATATTGTATCGGTACAAAACTTTTGACTGAGTAGCTTGATTTCAAAAGAATTAAAACACAACGATGATTTTTCCACCCATGTTGAATGCCAAATTATCGACCGTGGATGGTGGAGTTTCTCTCCACATTCAGCTATAGACCTTAATCGGCTGACCGGTCGAAATCGGATTTTGATGATCCGAATGTGTCTGCCCCACCACCAAACTTACACAAAAGCGGAGTTGGTTCAGGACGTGTATACCACGGCTATCTTTCGTATTCCCGAGGATGAGTTGATTGCCTGGTGGCCCACCATCGGTGATGGTTCATACACCAGGGTGGAGGAGGTTCAATCCTCGAATTTCGTGACCCGTTACTTGCATCGTTTCTTAGCACGGGCATCACAACCTGTGGCAAGAGTTGCTAACACGTAAAGAATATTGATCTTTTCTATCTCTATTATTTGTTTACTGGTCGTCTGTTCAGCCTCCATCTCTTCCTGATGGATTGTTTTGTTACACGCGACAAAAGGCAGCGCTATGGCAGTATATATGGAGGATCGTTTATCTGCCAGATAGCCCAGAGCGTTGGTCGGTACTTTGGTTGGGTCATGGATAGATATCCACTGCCAGCTCCCTGCAAATATTTGCACATGAGGTCGATGACAGAGATGAAAGTGGCGGCAAACATTCCTAATGTTGGTTATAGGATTGCCGGGAGAACCGTCAGGCTTGGGCATGGTAGCCGCTGGTACATCAACCGCTTTCGGAGACTGAGGAGGTTCAGATGCTTTAGATGACTGAGTAGGAGGGCGGGCAGGATGATCTTGAGGTCCCACCTCAGCATGAACAGGGGGATCATCAGCATCCACAGAGAGCTTATCGTGCGATTAGGTTGCCTCGGTCAACTAATCATCTTCTCGATAAGATTTTCCGTATCCAGGATGAGCAAATGTGGCTTCTGACACTGCATGGTCAGGAGATGACATCTCACGGTTGCTAGATGGACCAGATGCATGATGACATGGGGTGGCTAATGATGGCATGGGCGATTTTGGCGATCTGAGTTTTGTAGGGTTTTTGCGTGGTTTCTCTCCGTTCTTTTCTTCTAATTTTGCTATTTTCCATTGGTTGAGCTTACGGAGTTTACTCCTGAGCATGGTGTGTTCCTTGTTCCTCCTGATCCTCCGCCTGAGACAAGTGTTGGAGGTATGTTCGTGAAGCCTGAGTGTTTGAAGGGGTTTTCTGATTCGGTGAAGGGTGCTTCTCTTTTGCTGGAGGCTGGTGTAGTACAGTGTCACACCCCGACCGCGTAAAACAACAAATCGCGGCGGAAACATCGGGGCGTGTTGCAACAGAATTAATGTTTCATAACCATGGATATCAAAAGTGTTTCGTTTTATTAAACATTGAATAATTACATCGTTTGGAAATCTAAATACACAATTTAAACATAATCTATCATTGTTATTGAGTCACTAAGGCCTTGTCCAGTCCTATGTGAGCATGCATCTTATCAATCGATATCATTCAACAATACCTGAAACATATGTGAAAACGAGGTCAGCAAAGAAATGCTGGCGAGTACATAGGTTTTGTGAAAATAAGATTCATGACTTCTGTTTTAAGAAAATGTTTAGTCATGAACCTTGTAATTTGCTTTGTCTTTGTAAATCATTTGAAAAATAATAAGTTCAAGTGATATGTATAAATAAGAGAATAATGCATGATTAAATGAATAACCATGTAAAATGAGTTTGTATAAGATAAGTTGTTTGTAAATAATTGTCTTGTGAAAAGTATGTTACTTGTATAAAATGTTCTATGTCTCAAACTGAAATGATTCAAATAACGCTACAATATGTAATACCATACAAACACTTATATATAGGAAGTACCAGCGGCGTATCCACCATGCTTGTATCATATTCCACATGCATTGTTGCTTAATCACTTAATCAAACCAAACCACCAAAATAATGTTCATGCCCAATGTAAATCATGTAATATGTAACCAAAACCCAATCGTATATCGCTTTGAATCCAATCGCTTACCCAATCGTTAAAACATCGTGTGAAAACCAATCGTCTAATTCGTTTTAGGTCGTGAAACTACTTAAATGGTCGTCTCGCTAATAACATTCAAACCTTCTTGACTCGCATTAATAAACCCTTACCAAAGGATAGATTAATAATTCGCATTAATAAACCCTTACCAAAGGATAGATTAACATCTCGCATTAATAAACCCTTACCAAAGAGTAAATTAACAATTACAGATTCAGTCGCTACCCACAACACCCACACATAACTACGGGTGTAGTAAATAACGGGACTTGTCAGATCCTATGGTACCATAACCTAATACTGGTCGGCTTGATCATTGCTAATGAATGTCATTTGTTATGTAACTACAACCAACAAGTTTGTTCACTTTTTGAAATCGTTATTAGTTTTGTATAAATCGTCTTAATTGTTTTTGAAACCATTGTTATAACATCGAAAACATTTAGCACATATGAGTCACCCCAAAACAATTGAAAGCAGTAAAATAGGGGAATAATGTACTTGCCTGAGAATGCTTGGAGGTCTTGAACAACAACCAAACAAAGCTAGAGAGAGCACGGAATCAGTCGACAATCTAAAACTATATAAATAAACCGGACTTAAATCGGGAGATCGGATAGGATGAGGCTTGGTAAACCAAATGAGTATTGGAACTCATATGATATGGTTTAACAAGGCCTACATACTACAATGAAACCAAACCTAAGTGCTTTCGACCCATCGCGACCCATTAAGGTAACATACGCTACTTTAACGCGTCGTGCGCGCAAAGCGCGTTCGAGACGTCTAACTAGTCCTATGACAAGTATTTATATGCCTAAACGTGTTTAATTATGTTTTATAATCAGTTATGTACAAAAGTTTAGGTTACATAAGCTTAATTACCAATTATACATGAAAAGGGTATTCTGGTAATTTACCTAAGGCATATAAACTACCTATCATACAACTATTCAAACGAAGCGACCATAGGGTATAACCTCGGGAGGTTATTCCCTACCTACTATGGTCACCTAATGTATTTGGTCGGATCTTAATGATCGACCAAACTGGGTCGGGTTCGAAGGTATAAGCGATTTATTAGATCGCTTACCCTACGACCCTAGACAACGTGGTAATCAGTAGGCATAGTCCCAAGGGACTATAACCAACGTGATTACACTCACGTTGCGAAGTTCAAACGAACTTCGCATTGACCATAACTGGTCAATGTAGAAAGTCAAACAAAGTTTGACTTTCAGACTCGAAAGACTCGAAAAGCAATAAAAGAACGAAAGAATACTTACGAAGGGTCCCCGAATGCTAACTTCGATTCAAAAATCTCAGGTATGAAACAATAGTTTCAACTTAGAGTTTCTCAAATCAAAGTTCTTGTAATTTTGAAGCATGGGGGGTGGGGTATTTATAGGATTTCCCGAACCGTTAGGATCGTTTCTTGGAAAACGTGATGCGATCTTGGCCATACACTTAGCACACATGGTATTGTAATACCATGTGCCCAAAATACCAGCCCATAGATTCCCAAAACCATGTGCAACAAGTGGGAAGGACTAGATTCGATGTATAAGCAAACATCTTTCAGAAATGACAGTTTTGGTCCCTGTTATGTGTTTATGCCATTTCCGACACTTCTAAGGCCCGTAAAGCCAACTTTAAGGCCCTAAAATGATGTCTAAACATTGTGGACATGAAACATGCTCAAAAATATGTCGGATGTCAGTTCGTTTGGTCGTACGAACGCGATGTTCGCTTAATTACGACGGAATGCGCATAAGCGCGAAAAACGATCCAAATGGCATGACGAATGGATTTTTCTTATGCCAAACACTAAAATAAAATATTATAGTGCTTACATAAATTTTTGGATGTCTGGATGTATTCAGAATGTAAGTTATGCGCGAAAATGCAAACTTGTGCACTTTTGACGCTTTTAGTCCCTGAATGACCCAAAAGTTTATTTTAGCACACCTAACCCCTCAAAGCCTATTTCTAAGATATGTAAAGGATATTTATGGTATGTTTAACTTATGGCCATGTTCCGGAATGTCTGTTACAGTTCAAATTGGCATACTTTCGCAGTTTGTCAACTTTAGTCCCTGTAAGCGATTAAACTTTGATTTCACCACTCCAAACCTTCCAAAACTTATATCTAAGTTATGTAAAGGTTATTTAAGGTATGTTAAGCCTATGTCACTATTCCGGAGTGTTTGTTGCATTAAACTGGTTATATTTACGCATCAGTGCGCGTATAACCTTCCAGAAAGCGATTTTGAAATTGAACAAGAATTGATATGTGCAAATGATACACATATTTTTACAAATCCCAAGTATGAAATATAATGTTTCATTGGTTTGGTATTTGTTTGATGGCCGTGGAGGCACAGGTGTTACATACAGAGCTTGTGCGGATCTGGTATTTCATGTATGGAGGAGGCTGTAGAGGAACTGAAGTCGGGTATTATGGTTTCTAGTGGAGGTTTGGTGATTGATAAATGTATGTTCTCGTCTGTTCTTCTTTCTAAGGCCGATTTGGATAATTTGAAGTGTGTTTTGGGTGAAAACTGGAAACAAAGATTGTTCAGTGAAAAACTTATGTTTAGTAACTCAGATCTGAAGTTTTCTTTTAGTGTTGATTCAGATCTGAATGAGGGTGGGGATATTAATATGTTTAATATTCTTTTGGAAGGGAAGGATGTTCATGAATGTCCTAATGAGTTATTTTTTGGTAAGTTTGGTTCTGTGCTAGAAGTGTTAGCTAAAATTGATAAGATAAAGAGTGGGGTGGACAGATTTGTGGATAAAGGGGTTTTGGATGATTCGATTATGAAGGATGAAGGGGGTAGAGGTAAGGTCTCTCAAATTGATACCTCTGTGAATGTTTTTGATGTTAATTCCTCTGCTGGGTTTGTTATGATGGATAAGCGGAAGAAAAGGTCAGTTAGGAATGAGGGATTGCAGGTGAAAGTCTTTAAGGCTATGTGGGGTGATAATGCTACTGTTAAAATTCCGTTGGATAGGGATTTTGGCAGCAAGTATGATGTGTTACCAGATGGTGCCTGTGCTTTGGAGATGGCTAAGAGTTTGGATAATGTGGGGTGTAAAGGGGTTGGTAAGTATAAATTGTGGAAGAAGGTACAGAAGGGGGGTTTTAATGATGATGCTAGGAGGTTTAAGTTTTCTGTTACTGCTTTAAACTTCTCGTTTTCTCCTAGGTCAAATGATGGTAAGAAGAAGGTGGTTATGCCTATTTTTTGTAAAGAGGAGGAAAATGGGTTTAGTGGGGGTGATAGGGGAAAGCTTGTTAAGAACTGTTTGAAGGTTGGAGGTAGGAAGAGTATAAAGAAGGAGTCTATGAAAAAGCTTATTCAGAAGAAAGTGGCTGAGTTGGAGCCTTATAAAGTGACAAAGGCTGATATGCCATTTATTAATAGTTTGAAGCCTGCTATGAAGTCTTTTATGTCCTCTGTTGCATTGAAAGATAACGTGGTGTTTACAGCTACCAAGAATGAAGAGAAGGGGTTGGTAAAGGAGAATGAAGTCATGTCTTATGCTAATACTGTAAAGGGTTCGAAGTCTGTTATGGCGGAGAAAATTTAATATTATCCTCCGAAAGTATTAGAGAATGGGGAAGTTGTGGCTGTAATAAGTCCGGAGAAAATAACTGAAGCTAAGAAGACGTATAGTGCTTACTGTTAGTGCATATGTCTGTTGACTACGTCTTGTATCGAGTCGTGTAGTAGAATAGATAGACCAGAAAGTATGAAATGCCAGAAAGCACGAACTGCCAGAAAGCACGAAATGCCAGAAATCATGAAAGTTCGTGGGGTCTGGCATTCTTATAAATAGGTGAGTCTAGGTCTTCATTTGTAACTTTTGGATTCCGGTAACGAAGCTCTGCCGAAGTGTCGCCAGATCTGTAAACACTATCAAATCAATACAATCGACAGTTAAAGTGATTCTAAGTGCAAATCAAGCTGCTATAACATCAATACGTCTGATTCCGCTTTTCGTATTGATCGAGAACTCTTCTGAACGACTCGTTTAGATCGAATCCCGATCCTACAAGTGGTATCAGAGCTCAGGAGGAAGAGTTCTTACCATTTCAGCTTGATTTCTTCAAAAACAACTTCTTTCTACTCATTTTCTTCACGTTTTTCTCAAATTTACCGAGATTTCATGGTTAAAATGACCTGATTTTGTGATATAACACGTAAAACTGAGTTTTAGTCAATCCGTGAACAAATCAGAACCAGATTCAACCTAAAACTTGATAAAAATTGACAAAATCATGAACATTTGGAATGAGAATTCTCAAACGAGGTGGATATTCATCCAAACCATTTGAAAAACCCTTCAGATCGTTCGAAAAGCTAGGGGTGAGCAAGTTTAGGTCCGGACTGAAAATAACCGAGAAACGAACCAAAAATATACCTAACCCGACCCGAACCCAAGTACCTAGGTATTTAAATCGGTTCCAATTTTTCATATAAAATAGGGTCGGGTCGGGTCGGGTCGGTTCTCGGTTCTTTACATGGTGAAACCCGACTTGGACCTATGGACCGGAACCGACCCTATATTTAGGGTAGTGAATCGGTTCTGTATTTTATGTTTGATCGGTTCTCGGGTCGGGTCGGGTAATGGTCGGGTCGGGTTTTTCCTTTTGCTCACCCCTACGAAAAGCTCCAAGTCGCGTGGAAATTAGCTCAGATCATGTGAAAAATGATCCAGGTCGTGCGAGGTGTGGTCAGGTCGCACGGTTTGGTCCAGGTCATTTGAAAGTGTACCCAGCTCGCACGGTTTGTCACATCAGGTCGCTTGGAGGTAGTTCAGATCGTTTGGAGGTAGTTCAGATCGTTTGGAGGTAGTTCAAGTCGTTTGAGTTTGCATCATTAATATCATACAACAGATGTCGCGAGTTACACTTGATTTGATCTGATCAATACTTATCTCGACCCAATAGAATTAATTGCCTATTACTCGGTCCAATTGTCTTCAAGTAGTCACGTGAAAAGGTGAACTGAGACCCATTATTGTTGTCGGCCATTTGAATTCAGATTGCATGTGATCTGTTCAATCTACTCAGCCCAAGAATATACTAATCACGACCCATGTGCTTTGACTGAATAAATGTCATCGGCCCAATGAGAATTGAGTTGTGAACTTAGATTGTCGGCCATTACTATTACCATTGATAAAACTCAATTATGTCATTGTTTGCGGTAAAGTCTTCGGCCCATGTGATTGGTTTATATAGAGGCCCAATGGAATTATAATTGCAATTGTTGTTGTCGGCCATTCAGAATTTGCATGTTACTTTGTAGTAATTCAAAGTATTGTAAGCACATTATTGTTTGAAACTAGTCAGATCATTTTGTAAGTTTGGGCCAGATCGCTTGGAAGTTTGATCCAGTTCGTTTGATAGATATTCTTCAGGTCACTTGAAATTGCTTCAAGTCGTTTGAAATTATCCAGGTCACTTGGATTATCACTTCAGGTCATTTGACATTTGTGCACGAGTTCGTACGGTGTGGATTAATAGGTCTCCAGGTCGTTTAAGAAACATCCAGATCGTGTGAAAAGATTTCAAATCGTTTGAATTTGGGTTTCAGGTCGCACGACATGAATTCGTGATTATGAGAAAAGTTTCAACTCATTTGAAAGCTCGAGACCGTTCCAATTTTCAGATCATTTGAACAGTCTGTTTTTGTGAACTCTCGATATCGAAACATGGAAAACGAATTCTATAACGCGTTCAGTAGTACCTCGGCTACTTCAAGTTTAGTTGCTCAGAATAAAAAAATTATTATTAAAGAAAGAATTTGAATTGTTTTCAAGTTTGCCGGGTGAAACTACAAAGACTCTTATTGAGAGATATTGTCATTTAGTGCGTTCAATGACCCAGTTGGATATCATTAAAGATCGAGAGGAATGGGTTGAAAAATTAGCCGATGTTTCGCAACCCCCGATCCCTTATCTGTCCCAGGATTGGGTGGACGCGAACTCAGTAGTGGTGGTATCAGTTATTTAATCTTGTAGCGGAATTTACATCAGGACCGTAGTTAGGAACTGTTTATCAGAGTAAAACCACCATAATTGATATTAATAAACACATGGGCAAAACCCAAGTTTCTTGTTACAGTACATTTATATGGACAAACCCTATATTATTGAATTTAAAACATCGTTTATTAGATAACTTTTATAGCCACTTATTTTCCAAGCCGTCAGTGCTCTCGAGCTGGCTTTTTCCCAGTTGGCTTTCACATTGTGTTACCTGAAACATGTTTTCAAAATATTTTGTCAGCAGGAAATACTGGTGAGTGAATCCCATTTTAATCAAGAAACATTTTATCAATTAACACAGTATTGAGAGCGATCACATTGTTTATTTCTACACAATTACTCATTCAGTATTGTCAATCCTTGACTTGTGGGTCATATTACACATTGGCTAACTCGTCGTCCAATGGTAACGTACTGTCATTCCGACTTACTACTCGCAAATAATAAATTTTGTATACAAAACCCCATAATACCGGCAGTAATTGAAGAACTACAAAGACTCAATCACCGCTTAATCACATTGTAAAATAATTAAGGTTTTGTAAAATATTCCAAAAACGTTAACAAAAAGAGGATAAACTCACTTTGCTATCTTAATCTTCTTGTAAGGGTTTCCTGGGTATAATCTATAATTTATACAAATGTACATTGGTTAGTATCATAACCCTTTGAAATTATTAATGATACCCTCCCCGAGACGACATTCCAACAACTACGTCGGGCAGAACCACGACAGTTGTTACGGAACCCTAAATCAATCGGGCAGCGTAACTGTTACGAAACTGGGGTTATAATACTTACAACGGAGCAGAACCTCGCTAATTAGGGGGTATAATACCCAACTATTATGCTTATAACTTCAGAAATTCGAGATTGAGAATTGAGAATGAGCGACGGAAAACGAAAACTGATGCGTTCTATTTATATTGATGATATACGACTTTCAGGCGGCCCGCGTAAGGTAAGGCTAAGCCTTACGCGGCCCGCGTCAACATATGGTCAACCTATAGCTCGTCCGGATCACTACTAGACTTGACACGATGTCGACACGTGTCGGCTTCTGGGTGTATCCGGGTTTGATGGTCTCTAGCGGCCCGCGTCAACTAATGGAGGGGTCTTACGCGGCCCATATGAACTAAAGGAATCAATGGAGTCCGGTTCCAGCCTTGATACCGCCCGCGTGAGATGTTGGGGTGGGTCTACGCGGCCCGCCTCAACTCAATATTTCATGTTTTTATATTTTATTTAAATAATATAACATAATTCGGGCTCGGTTTTCACATACGGGGTGTAATATAAAACATATTGGGACATTTTACAGTATACTAAGGTGTTGGAAATATTATGAGGGTGTTGGTTTTACCAAGGGTTGTTACATTCTCCCCACCTTGTTTTAGAGCTCGTCCTCGAGATCTACTGGAACAAATGTGGGTATTTCTTTTGTATTTCTGATTCAAGCTCCCATGTGTACTCTGGTCCTCTTTTGGAGTCCCACTTCACTTTGACTAGAACTAGTCTCTTTTGTTTGAGATTCTTGACTTTCCTGTCTTCAATTTGTAGAGGTCTTTCTACAAACTTGAGTTGTTCATTTACCTCTATATCCTTAAGAGGTACTATCAATGATTCATCAGCTAAACACTTTTTAAGATTAGATACATGAAACACATCATGTATTCCTGCCAATTCCTCTGGCAGTTGTAGCTGATAGGCTACAGGTCCTATTCTTCTAATAATCTTAAAAGGTCCAATATACCTGGGACTTAACTTTCCTCTTTTGATGAATCTTACCACTCCTTTCCAAGGAGAGACTTTCAACAATACTTTATCTCCTACTTGAAACTCCAATGGCTTGCGTCGGTTATTGGCATAACTCTTTTGTCGATCACGTGCTGCTTTCAGTCATTCCTTGACTTGAATAATCTTGTCAGTCGTTTCTTGTACTATCTCAGGTCCAGATAGTTGCTTTTCCCCAATTTCTGCCCAACAGACCGGGGTTCGACATTTTCGTCCATAAAGTGCTTCGAATGGTGCAGCATTGATACTTGTGTGATAACTATTATTATAAGAAAATTCTATTAAAGGTAAGTGATCATCCCAATTACCTCCGAAATCAATTACACAAGCTCTAAGCATGTCTTCCATTGTCTGAATTGTCCTTTCACTTTGTCCATCTGTTTGTGGATGATAAGCCGTACTTAGCTTTAACTTGGTTCCCATTGCCTTTTGGAAACTTGACCAAAAATGAGATGTAAAGTGGCTATCTCTATCAGAAACAATTGATAAAGGAATACCATGTAAAGAAACAATTTCATTTACATACAATTTAGATAATTGTTCCATACTAATTGTTTCTTTCATTGGTAAGAAATGAGCTGACTTGGTTAGCCTATCTACAATCACCCAGATTGTATCATTTCCTTTCTTTGTTTTGGGTAATTTAGTAACAAAATCCATTGTTATTAATTCCCATTTTCACACTGGCATTTCTAATTGCTGTAACAAACCTGAGGGCTTCTGGTGTTCAGCCTTAACTAGTGAACAAGTTAAACATTTAGAAACATAGGCTGCTATATCCTTTTTCATTCCTATCCACCAGAAATTTTTCCTTAAATCCTGGTACATTTTATCACTCCCTGGATGCATCGTATATTTAGACTTATGGGCTTCTTCTAAAATACGATTACGCAGGTTTCCTAATTTAGGTATCCATATTCTCTTTTTATGGAATCTCCAAATTTCATCTGTTCCTTGTTCCAATTATTTTAGCATACCTTTTAATTTTTCAGAATCATCCTTGATTACTGATTCTTGTGCTTCTCTTATTTGATCATTTAAATCTACTTGCAGATTTAATTTAAGAGAACGTACCCTTCTTGGCTTTTCATGATACTTTCGGCTTAAAGCATCTGCCACTTCATTTGCTTTTCCTTCATGATACTGGATATCACAATCATAATCACTAAGCATCTCCATCCAGCGTCTTTGTCTCATATTCAACTCCTTTTGCTTGAAGATATACCTTAAACTCTTATGATCAGTGAATATGGTAAACTTACTACCATAAAGGTAATGTCTCCAAATCTTAAGAGCAATAATTATAGCTCCTAATTCTAAATCATGGGTTGAATAATTCTCTTCATGATTCTTAAGTTGTCTAGATGCATAGGCTATAACCTTTTGGCGTTGCATCAACACACATCCATAACCTAATTTAGAAGCATCGCAATAGACTACAAAGTCTTCAGCTCCTTCTGGTAAGGCTAGTATGGGTGTATGGGTTAATCTTTGCTTAAGAATTCTAAATGCTTCTTCTTGTTTTAATCCCCATTCAAACTTAACAGATTTACAGGTTAACTTAGTTAAGGGAATGGCTATTCTAGAGAAATCTTGAATAAATCTTCTATAATAACCGGCCAATCCTAAGAAACTTCTAACCTTGGTTGGTGACTCAGGGTTTTCCATTTAGTAATTGCCTCAATTTTTGTTGGATCTACATGAATTCCTTCATGACTGACTAAGTGTCCAAGGAATTGTACATGTTCTAACCAAAACTCGCACTTAGAAAATTTAGCATAAAGCTTTTCCTTTCTTAATAGACTTAAAAGTGCGTGCAAATGCCTTGCATGATCCTCTTTATTCTTAGAGTAAATTAGAATATCATCTATGAAAACAATTATGAATTTATCCAAATATGGCTTCCATATCCGGTTCATCATGTCCATAAATGCAGCTGGGGCATTGGTTAAACCAAATGGCATGACAGTAAATTCATAATGACCATACCTCGTTCTAAATGCGGTTTTAGGAATGTCCTCTTCCTGTACCTTTAACTGATGATATCCTGACCTTAAATCGATTTTAGAGAAAAATCGAGCTCCTTGCAGTTGATCAAACAGATCATCGATTCTCGGTAATGGGTACCGATTCTTAATCGTGACTTTATTTAATTCACGGTAGTCAATGCACATACGCATTGATCCGTCCTTCTTTTTAACAAATAATATCGGCGCTCCCCATGGTGACGAACTTGGTTGTATAAATCTGTTGGTGCATTGAATGTTTGTTGATTACATCTTAATCAAGTCTCGTGTCTAGATAGATTGAATGAACACACATTAGGGTTTTACATGTTTATCTTGAAGATTTCGCTTGAAAGTATTCATGTTTGGTTCAAGCGAAATCAAGACTAGAAGATTTCGCTTGAAAGTGGTCTTGTTTGGTTCAAGCGAAATCAACACAGGAGATTTCGCTTGAAGTAGCCTGTTACAAGTTCAAGCGAAATCCTTCAGTCTATATATAGGTTAGTGTGTTGTTCATTTGGTAGAGACTTGTATGTGTGTGTAAGGGAAGGTGCTGCCGGATTTGTATCAGATTACATTGTAAAAGCACGAAAATCAATCAGAAAAGAAAGATTAAAAGGAAACTAGCTGTTATGACTTTGATTACGTTGATTCCGCCTTCGTACTCAAAGATGAACTGCCTTAACTGACGTTTCAAGGTCGTTTAACGGTCCAACAAGTGGTATCAGAGCTCAGGACGAGGAGTTCATACCATAGCAGCTTGATATTACCGGATTCTCTACTTTCTACTCAATTCTTTTCATACTTTTCTGAACTGAAATTGTTCCAACGGTCGAAATGGTCTGATTTTCGAGTATATTGTGTAAAACATAGTTTTAACAAAGCCTACAAAGATTCGGATTAAAATTCAGATTAAAACTTGTGAAAAATGTACTAAAACCAGATTTCGCTTGAAAGAGTTAGAAGTATAAAATCAATTTCGCTTGAAAATCAAAGGATTTCGCTTGACAAGTTCAAGCGAAATTGATTTGCTGGATTTTGCTTGAATCGTTGGACTTGTATTAGACAATTTCGCTTGACAAGTTCAAGCGAAATAGGTTTCTTGGATTTCGCTTGAACTAACCAATTCAGAATAACAATTTCGCTTGAGTGTAAATTGACAGATTTCGCTTCAATTGATCAGTTTCGCTTGAACAGTTTACAGTGTTGATTTCGCTTGAAGTGATTTCACTTCAAGGAATTTCGCTTGAACTTGCTGATTCTTCAAAACCTAAAAATTTTCTAAGTGTTTGACTGATTTTTCAGGTACGTACAAGATGGATGATCTATTCTTGAACCCGTTCAGTGACATGTACGCGTTTGCTGGAAACTCGGGAGACGATTCATCTTCAAGCAACAACAATGATAACCCGCCGAAAGAGAAGAAAAAGGAAGCTTGGGAATCGGAAAGTGCTTTCGGAACGTTCAATAAACCTCCAAAGCTAATGGCTATTGAGGAATACAGTCGGTGGTCCAGAAAGTTTGAAGATTGGATGATGGCATTTGCATTTCCAAGTTGGAAAAGTAGAATGGTTATGAAAACGGAAACAAGAATGGTGAAGCCTTAACATCTACTGATGAGATTGAATCATTCGTAGCCGAACAAAAGTGTGTGGCATTGTTATTTCAGTCTGTTCGGGAGGATATCATCTCATTGATAGATTATTCAAATGCTAAAGATCTTTGGGAAAAGTTAGGAAAGAAATGTTTAGGAAGTACTGAAATCGTGAAAAACAAAAAGAAACTTCTTAGAAAAGAGTTTGATATGTTTGGATGTTTAAAGAATGAATCAGTATAAAAAATGATCGAGAGGTTTGGGCATCTAAAGCTGGAATTAGATAGACATGGAATTCAATATCCTGATGATGAGCAAGTAGACAAGTTGTTAGATTCGTTACCAGACGAGATGGAGTGGAGATATTATGCTCTCATGCTAAAGAACACTATTGTTCCTGAAAAGTTGAAACCAGATTTGGTGATTGAGAGACTTGAAAGTCATGAACTGGAATTGAAAAAGACATACAAAGTCAATCACTCATCTTATCAACAAAATTTGGATTTGTATTATCCAAAGAGCATGATTCCAAAAGCAACTTCTCCCAAGACTGCGTTTTCTGCTGAAAATGTGTCGACAGCTGGCAAAGAAAGTCAAAGCAGTCAAAGCAGTGGAAGTCACAGTGGTTATCACAGTGGATCTTCATCATCTGGAAATCATCCAGATGCAAAGAATCGTTTTCAATGTAACATCGCAATAGACTTGAAGAATGCTCAGAATTTTGATGAGGAGTCGGCCAAGCAGCAGATGATCTTCCTAGCATCGGTGTTGGAATCATATGAAGGGTTAGTAGCTGGGAAGATAGGCAACACCAATCTGACGAAAAAAGATTATGACCAGATTGATCCGGAAGAAATGGAACTGATCGATATTCGTTGGGCTATGGCCAGTGCTGTTCGTCGAGCACAGCGTTTCATGGAAATTACAGGCCGGAAAACAATTGGTGGTGCATCTACTAAGCTGGGGTTCGATAAATCCAAAGTGACATGCTTCAAGTGTAAGCAGAAAGGTCATTTCAAACGAGAATGTAGAAACGCTTATGCTGATGAGTCGGAGAATCATTTCAGAGATGATTACTACAAGAAGGCAATTTATCATCAGAATAAATCTGAGCCGCCTAGATTGAAGCAGGTTGAACACAACAAAGAGAAATCTAGAGCTCTTGCGGTGATTTACGATGATGAGGGGTATGATTGGAGTCAAGAGGTTCTACCGGAAGAAGATGCGGTTGGTTACGCATTCATGGCGAAAAATGAACCTATTCCGTGGAAAGATAATAGAACTGAAGAGCAGAAGTATAGATACAGAAAGATGATTTCGGAAAACAAAATTATTAGACTTTCTGGTATCTATTTGGAAGCAAAGAGAGCAAAAAGATGGGATCCAGACAGGGAGTGTTATCTTGATGAGTATGGAAATATTGCGATCGATCACAAAACTCTTGATCTGGAAGCCTTAATCAAGGAGATGAAAGATGAGGATGAGTATTGGCAACACAAATGGTGGGGAACTCCAACCGAGAAAATGAAAGAGGAAGAAAAGAAAGAAAAAGAAGAGAAAGAGAAAGAGAAAGAAGAGATCGAAAAATCAAAGAAGATTGATACTGGAGTTATCGATACAACGCAGGAGTTGAATGCAGAGAACCTGGGAAAAATGGCTGACAAAGTGCTGGCTGCTAAAGCACTTGAGGTAGACTCTAACTCCGTGTCTGAGTCAAAAGGCCAGGTCAGTCCAAACTCGTCAACAAATGCGTCAGGTAAAAAGATCGAAGGAAATGCTGATTGCAAAAATTGCAACAAAGAGTGCAAATTTTGTAATACTGTCACGTATCTCAACGGTGAGAAAATTAAAGATCTGACAGCAAAGGTCAGAAGTGTTGAGAATCAGATTCTTGGTCGTGACAAAACAGTTAAAGCTTCAACTGAACGGATAAGAGAATTAACTGCTCAAATTGAAACTGATAAAATTGATCATGACAAAATTAAACAAGAAAATGAAAAGTTGATTCTTGAAAACCGTCAGATTTCTGAAAAATTTGAAAAACTCAAAAGCACAATGAAAGATTGTGATGATCGAAATGGTAAAACTTTTAAAGAAAATGAACATCTAAAAGCAGTGCTTAGAGTCAAAGAAGAATCAATCAACCAACAACTGGATGAAATCGCTAAACTGAAACTTAAATTTCAAGAGGCTGAAATTGAAAATGAGCGAATCCAGTTGAAGCTTAACAGTTACAGCTCCGTAAGTTTTGTGTTGCAACACATTATTCCCAAACCCATTGGGAAAGACAAAGCGGGCGAAGATGTGTATTATGATGGAACCGGGGTGGGGTTTCATCAAGTTCCACCACCTGTTCTTGATAATTACACTAAAAAGCAGTCTGGGTTGGTTGAAATTGAGGAAGAAAGTGTAGTTAAACTTCCGGAGAACATTGATGTCACATTCACATCTTCCAATGACGATAGTGTCCAAAATGATATTGTAAAAGGTGTTGTTGAAAATGTGTTAAAAATGGAAAGTGACACTACTGAGGAAGATGGGTGTTTCTTGGACAAGTACATTCAGAAATCAAAATCCAAAAAAAACTTAAGTGATGAACCGGGTCTTGTGATGTACAAGATGGCTGGATCTGATAAGTTGTATTCGGATTCTGAGTTTCCCATTGAGAATGTTAATGAGAAAAAGTTGACAAATGTGTTCAAATTGATTGAAGTCGAGTTGTCAGAAGTGAACAGTTTGAGTCAAACAAAAAGGCAAATGAATTTTGAGAAAGATAAAGCTTATTACAAAAAGCCTGTTGTTCCATCACGTTTTTATAATAACAATCGAAACAATTGGTCGGGTGGTTATCGGGGTGGTAATAGTTATCAGAAGAAGAGTATTCAAAACAAAAGATTTGCAGAAAAGAAAGTGTTTGTGAACGGTTCAAGTTCACTTTCTGATGAGGAAAATGAAAAATTTTCAAAATCAAATAAAGAGTTCTTTGAGAAGAGGGTCTCACAACCTCAGTCTGAAGGCACAAGTCGAGTTGTTGATACTCGTACATGTTTTAGATGTAACAAAGTTGGTCACATTGCAAGAAATTGCACCAACTCCAAACCTAAGACTGACGTTGTTGACAGACAAAAGAAGAAAGTTGATGTGAAGGGTAAAGCACCAATCATTGTTGAGAAAAAGAATGAGAAAAATGACAACATCAAAATGAAAAATGAACCCGTAAAGAAAGTGGTAACTAAAAGCGACAAGTTTTATAAAAGGGTTACTTTATCTCAGCAAGTTTGGAAACCAAAAACTGAAATGAAAATTTCAACTTCTGAAGTGAAAAAGGCTGAAGAATCAATTTCGGTTGATTATGATGCAAATTTTCCACATTTGAAGGCTGAAAATTTCAAAATTCAAATTGCTAGAGTCAAGGTTACACCTAAGGCTGATGAGGCCTGGGTGGACTCCATGTTCG
This sequence comes from Helianthus tuberosus, assembly GCA_030545235.1. NCBI lineage: Eukaryota > Viridiplantae > Streptophyta > Magnoliopsida > Asterales > Asteraceae > Helianthus > Helianthus tuberosus. The sequence continues at coordinate 126,655,791 of CM060357.1, read as the reverse complement.
AATAAGCAGTTTGAATTGCCGGAGCTTCCTTGATCGCGAAGCATGAATCGGCATCTTTATTGAAATGTTTTGAAATCAACTTGTGGTATGTGCAGGATCTTCCAAGAGCCATTTCAAGATGGATCATGGACAGTGGCGCATCTCAACATATGACAGGAAAAACTGCATTGCTGTATGATGTGAGGAATATCAATGGTGGTTATGTGGGATTTGCAGGTCATGAAGGTGGTAGAATTGTTGGTGAAGGAACGTTATCCAATGGGATTGTGACGTTTGAGAGAGTTAACTACATCACTGAGCTGGAAAACAATCTGCTTAGTATCTCGCAGATTTGTGACAATATGTATACTACTCACTTCACAGACAAAGAATGTTTGATCTTGAAACCAGGGTTTGTTATTCCTGAAGAATGGATTATCATGCGGGCACCTAGAGTGAATGATTTATATGTGTTAGATATGAGTGTAGCAACTACAACTACTGGTCAAGCACATTGTTTTGTGTCTAGAGCAACTGAGAAAGAATCGAAATTGTGGCACCGAAAGATGGGGCATATACATCTTAAAAAAATGAATCATTTGGTGCACAATGATTTGGTTTTGATTGTTAATATCAAAGGTTTTCATCTGGAAGGGGAGTGCATTAGCTGCATCAAAGGCAAGCAGAAGAAAAAGTCACACCCTACAAAGCAAGTAAATTCAGTTTCGAGACCTCTGGAAAGACTTCACATGGATTTGTTTGGTCCGGTGAATGTCAAAAGTATTACAGGAGATTACTACTGTTTGGTCGTTACTGATGATTATTCCAGATTTTCGTGAGTTTCTTTCTTAAAGACGAAAGATGAAACATTTGACAGTTTTATGGGGCTGTTCAGGAAGATTGAGAATCTGTACCAAAGGCGTATCAAGAGAATTCGTAGTGATAATGGTACTGAATTCAAGAACAGCAAGATGGAAGAATTTTGTGATGAAAGAGGTATATTGGATGAGTTTAGTGCTCCGTACACTCCGCAGCAGAATGGAGTCGCAGAACACAAAAATCGGACACTAATCGAGACGGCTAGAACTATGCTCGCAGATTCAAAGTTACCGATAAATTTTTGGGCTGAAGCTGTTTCCGCCGCATGCTATACGCTCAACAGGGTTCTCACTGTCAAGAAGTTCAACAAAACATGTTTTGAGCTAATCAATAATCGTAAACCGAATTTGAAGTATCTAGAACCGTTTGGGTCACCTTGTACGGTTATAGAGCCTCATGGAAAGTTTGGTCCGAAGAGCATTGAGGGAATTTTTGTTGGTTATGCAAATCCGATGCGACGTGTCTTCGTTCCAAGTGAGAAGCAGATTATTGAAGCTGCAAATATGGAATGTCAAGGTTATTCTATGCCGCCACAGAATCCTGGTGATTCATGGCGTTATCATTATGACAAACTGTGGGATTCGTTTGACATGAGAGAAGAATCAGAGGATGATGAAGATTTCTTTGATGAGTTGGATATTTTGCGTGAATATGAGTCGCAGCTAAGGTTCCCAGCTGAGTATTCGAGGAGACCACGGGAAACTTCAAATGACGATGAAGCAGGTCCAAGTAATGCTGGTGAACATGATGATGTCCAACAGAATGAAGTTGCTCAGGATAATCAGTCGGCTCAGAATGATAATTTAGAAGCTGAAAACATGCCAGTTTTTTATCATGGTGATTCAGATTCTGAGGGGGAGCAAATTCAGATTTCAAGTCAAACAAACCAAGTTGGTGAACAAGATGCAGAACAGAATGTTACTAATCTGGAGGGAAATGTAGATGTTCCAAGCGAAGTGATGCCGCGAACTTTTTCATATCATCCAGAGGAGTTGATCATAGGAGAATTGCAGACAGGCGTTCGCACTCGAAGACAGATTGATAAAGGGCTTACATGTTTTTATACAAAAGTTGCTCCTTTGCAAACTGAATTCTCATTGAGTTGTTTTATCTCGCAGGTTGAACCAATAACTTACAAAGAGGCGCATACTGAAGACTCTTGGATCAATGCAATGCAGGAGGAACTTAGTCAATTCGAGAAATTGGGAGTGTGGAAGTTAGTTGATTTGCCGGATGGTCAGAGAAAGATTAACACCAAGTGGGTGTTCAAGTGCAAGAGGGACGATAGAGGAGTTGTTGTAAGGAACAAAGCTCGACTCGTTGTTCAGGGATTTAGTCAACAGGAGGGGATTGATTTTACCGAAGTCTATGCTCCTGTAGCACGACTAGAGGCAATCAGAATTTTCCTAGCATTTGCGTCTTGGAAGAACTTTAAAGTTTATCAGTTGGATGTTAAATTGGCGTTTCTTTATGGGAAGGTTAAAGAGGAGGTATATGTCGGTCAGCCACCGAGCTTCACCGATCCAATCCACAAAAACAAGGTCTACTTATTGGACAAAGCACTGTATGGTTTACACCAGGCCCCGAGAGCCTGGTACGAGACTTTGTCTCAACACCTACTAGCCAATAAGTTCATTCGTGGAAAAGTGGATGCCACTCTCTTCACTAAAGAGGTCGATGGTCATCTTCTGATAGTTCAGATTTATGTGGACGATATAATCTTTGGGTCGACAAATGAAAATCTATGCAAAGATTTTGAATCAGTGATGAAGCAAAAGTTTGAAATGTCATCAATGGGGGAGATGAAATTCTTTCTGGGTTTACAAGTTGAACAACTTCCTGAGGGAATTTTAATTCATCAGTCAAAGTATGTTCATGATATTCTAGAGAAATTTGGGATGTCAAGTTCTACTCCAGCTGCTACCCCACTTGCAACAAATCATGGGATTCACCCAGATCTCACCGGAGACAGGGCTGATGAAACTTTTTACCGTTCCATGATAGGTTCTTTAATGTACCTAACTGCTTCACGTCCTGATATCATGTACCCAACGTGCCTCGCAGCAAGATTTCAGTCTAACCCGAGAGCATCGCATTTGATCATTGTGAAGAGGATATTGCGCTACCTGAAAGGAACTCCTTCATTGGGGTTGTGGTATCCTAGGAAAGGCGACTTTACGCTCGAAGGGTATTCCGATTCGGATTTCGGATGCTGCAAAGTCAATTCAAAATCAACAACTGCAGGATGCCAGTTCTTTGGTCCTAGATTGGTTACCTGGCAGTGTAAGAAACAAACGTCTGTGGCGTTATCTACATGTGAAGCGGAGTATGTTTCTGCTAGCAGTTGCTGCTCTCAGATCTTGTGGATACAGCAACAGATGCGCGACTACGGTTTGCAGTTTCTTAACACACCTCTTTTTGTTGATAATGAGGCCGCTATAAATATAACAAAGAATCCAGTACATCACGCTAAAACTAAACACATAGAAATTCGTCATCACTTTATTCGTGATTGTTTTGAGAAAAAGTTGATACGAATTGAGAAAATCCACACTGACGAACAGAAAGCTGATTTACATACCAAAGCTTTTGATAAAAATCGGTTTAAATATTTGTTAAAACTGAATGGTATGAAGCTTCTTTCGGTGTCGGATGGAATTGTGGGCGTTGATGAGAGTACTGTTGCGGATGAAGACGAGAAACAATCTGCAATGGTTTGTCGATTTTTTACTTGTTTTGGTATTTAGGGGAGTAGATATTTGTATATAGTTTATATTTTCAGAAAATACAAAAACAGTAAAAAATGCAAAAATACAAAAACATGATAAAATCTGAAAAAGAGCTTGTGTTTATAGGGAAAATGATAGTACATAGGCTAGACGATTACAGTATGCTAAAGATTTGTAAAGTATAAATGAGTTAAACAGTCTCACTGATGATGTGTCGATAGGTTTTCGCACATTTAGTAGATTTATTCGGGATATAAACCTAAATTTCAAACTTGTGAAATTCGTGGGGAACACTACTTGGATATATAGGTAACCCCTGAAATCTCGTTTGAAAGGTCTCATAATCTGATATACTAGGTCTTTATACTCAATGATGTCTGGGGTATTATTCCGGGACTTCTGCTGAACGGTGGTTCTGACCTAGTCCTTGGATAATACTTTCTGCAATGCTTGAAACATAGCATTAAACCCTCAGCATGCCGATGAAACAATAAAATTGATAGTCGCTGCTGTTGTAAGCAAAAAAGATCCTCTAAAGGGGACATACCGTAAAGTCGAAGCTGATATCTCTCTGCGTATACGGAAGTATCGACCTGAGATCCCTCGGCCCTCGCATACCTAATTTATATACAGATATCATTGTAGTATACTCACCTGTAAGACTGATTATTGGGATTCTGGATACGGGAGTATATTCAAGAGGTGGGACACATGAATGAGCTAAGTTCATAAGACATCTAATTCGTATCCTGAGTAAATTGAAATTTGTGTGGGAATTTAAGATGGATCAGTATATCGACAATCGAGGTGAATTGTTTAAGTCTGAGTATGAAATGAAGCTTAACGGTACTTGTAATTTGTCTGAAAAGCTAATATGATTCCCTGACACGCTCGCCAAAAATTTGTTTGTAAATAGTTTACTTTGTTTACTTTCTGCAATTTAAGCTTTCTGTATTTCATTTCTTAGTTTAGAACACTTTGATAAAATCCAAAAAGATTTTATTTTTGCTTTATTTTCTGACAAACCAAAGTGGAGAGTTGATTGTTGGATTCTCAGATGATTGAAGCAGATGCAGGAGATTCTGGACTGAAGAATGAGGAGAGCTTACTTTGATGAAGTTTGAATTGTTTGAAAAGTCAAAAACAAGTTCATTAATTTGATACTTGTTATTTTCAGATAATGTGTAACTTGTTGGTTTTAAAATCAGTATTGATTCGTCAAAAGATCAACCAAGGTCATTAATTTGGACTTGGTAGATTAATCAAGTGATCAGGGTCATTAATTTGGATCTGAATACTTGAGTGGATTGTTAAAACTGATTGAGTTTGTGATTTATTGTTGAAAAGATAGAATTGTGATGATTATTGGTTGAGTAACAGGATTGGACTTCATTATTCCCAACGGAAGCTAATTGTCAAAGCTTGAACCAGATATCTCAGATTCTAGCATATCGAGAGGGGGAGTCTGTGAAAGGGGGGAGTCTGGATCAACGGTCAAAGGGAAGATTGAAGTTTAAAGTTTGAAGAGAGTTTTTACAATGTTTGAAGAATGATAAAGACAAAGACTTGAAGCCAAAGACTTCATCAACATCCAAGGGGGAGTCTGTTGGTGCATTGAATGTTTGTTGATTACATCTTAATCAAGTCTTGTGTCTAGATAGATTGAATGAACATACATTAGGGTTTTACATGTTTATCTTGAAGATTTCGCTTGAAAGTATTCATGTTTGGTTCAAGCGAAATCAAGACTAGAAGATTTCGCTTGAAAGTGGTCTTGTTTGGTTCAAGCGAAATCAACACAGGAGATTTCGCTTGAAGTAGCCTGTTACAAGTTCAAGCGAAATCCTTCAGTCTATATATAGGTTAGTGTGTTGTTCATTTGGTAGAGACTTGTATGTGTGTGTAAGGGAAGGTGCTGCCGGATTTGTATCAGATTACATTGTAAAAGCACGAAAATCAATCAGAAAAGAAAGATTAAAAGGAAACTAGCTGTTATGACTTTGATTACGTTGATTCCGCCTTCGTACTCAAAGATGAACTGCCTTAACTGACGTTTCAAGGTCGTTTAACGGTCCAACAAAATCCTTTTTCCAACAATTCATCTAATTGTTTCTTTAATTCTTGCATTTCTGCAGGTGCCAAACGGTAAGGTGCTTTAGCAATCGGTGCTGGTCCTGGTATTAAATGGATTCTGAATTCAACTTCTCTATCTGGAGGTTGCCCTGGCAATTCTTCTGGAAATACATCTGAAAACTGAGATACTACTGGAATGTCTTTTAAAACTTTTCCTTTAGTGTTAGTGATTATAGAAATCAAATACACTATAGAACCTTTTCTTATATAACTTGCAGTTTTCATCACAGATATGAATTTAGTGGACCTAGAGGGTTTATCTCCTTTAATTGTGATCGTTTTACCTTTTGGTGAATTTACTTGGATTGACTTTTGATCACATAAAATACTGGCTTTATTGGCTATTAACCAATCCATTCCTAAAACAACATCGAATCCTGCCAGATTCATGGGATATAGGTTTGCAATAAATTTCTGATTTGAAATTTCTATACTTGCTCTCTGCAAGATTTCAGAAATTCTAACGATTTCTCCATTGGCTGTCTCTACTAGGCATTCTTGTGGTAGTTTAGTTAATGACTGATTTAGAATTTTGCAAAATGATGTATTAATAAAACTTTGGTTTGCACCAGAGTCAAATAATACTTTAGCAAAGATATCATTAACTAAAAACATACCAGCTATGACATCTGGAATCATCTTGGCTTCATCTGCAGTCAGAACAAACGCTCTAGCATTTTTAGTATTCTTGTTGTTTGCAGCTGGAGCTAATTTCAGACAGTTTGGCTTGATGTGACCTTGTTCTCCGCAGTTGTAACATAACCTGTTGTTTTTCTTTCTGCAGTCTTCTTCCTTGTGTCCCGATATTTTGCAAAAGTTACAGTATATAGAGCATTTTCCTGAATGCTTTCTTTTGCAATTCCTACAGTAAGGTGTAGAGGTAGAACCTATATTTCTCCCACGGTTAGAATTTCCAGAACGAAATTCTTGAGTCAACTTCTGGGTTAGGTTCCTTCTTTGATCCTCTTCTCGGGTACGGACTAACTCATCAGTCAAGGTATTGGCTAGTTCTACAGCTTCTTCTATGGTTTGAGGTCTAGCTGCCTTGACTACATGTCTAATTTCTCCGATTAATCCCCAGATATAACGGGAGATTAACACTGGTTCTGGTGAAGCAAGAGTTGGCACTATTCTGGCATATTCAAATAATATTTTAGTGTACCCTTTACTATCCACACCAGTCATCCTAAGGTTTAGGAATTTGTTTGCTATCTGTTCTTTTTCATTGGGTGGGCAGAATTTCCTTTCTACCTTGTTCTTAAATTCTTCCCATTTCATATTATAGGTTCTATCACTTCCTCTTGATTGAAGGATAGTGTTCCACCATTCTAGTGCTGAATTCTTAAACAGATTAGAAGCAAACAATATTTTATCTTCTTCAGCACATTTACTTATCCTGAAGACTGCCTCAGTCTTCTCTATCTAGCGTAGAGTTGCAATGGCCCCTTCGTTTCCTGAGAATTCCATTGGTTTACAAGACCAGAATTCTTTATAAGAACAACCATAAGGCATGGTTCTTCTCCTTTTTGGAATAGGCATTTGAAGTAAAGGTCCATTGTTTACACTGTGTTCCGGTTCAATGGGTCGCTTACTGCTATGCTTACTTTTATTATCAGCATCCTTAACATTTTGAAGAATAAATGGCATTGCATCTATAATTCCTTGTGCTACAATGTGTTGGATAACACTATTATCCACTTGATTTCCATTGTTATTGATGCTTGGATTCTCATTAACCACGTTAATGTTACTCTGGTTATCATTATTCAGATTTCCTTGATTTTCTTCGTCGGCCATCTGAATTTTAAACATTTACCCCATATTAATATCACCAATAATAGTTAATATAGTAAATCACATGACACGCAATCTAACAAAAAACGTCGATCATTGCAACTTGTACTCTATTTTCATATACTATGCGTCTATTACACACTAGTACTGAAATAAAGATTACAATACCAACAGAAAGAAAATTATACTAATAGTACTATGCATCCGTACATACATAATTTTATTTTATTTTTATTTTATTTTATTATTATTACTACCATTTCCTCCATCTTTATTCAAGGATATGGATTCATCCAGAAATCCATATTGCGTTCCTCGTATTTCCATACGAGACGCTCTCCCACCTGACGCATTCTCTCACTGCTTTCTAAAATTTCCTCCCCGAAAGTCCTAAGTTCTTGAAGGTTTTCTGCACTCATTAGGGGTGCAGGTTCTAGGACTGGGTTTGGAATCTGGGGTGCGGGTTCCTCATATGGGGGTAAAAGTGCCTGAAATCGGTATGGATCCTCTAAGAGTTCCCTGATGTAGTTATCATGGTAATAAGGATCTAAAGGGTCCATACCTGAATAGGCTCCTATAGGTGTATCTTCAGGGATAGAGTAACGTTGCACATAGTCCCTATTTTCGTCCCACCAGGGGTCGTAATTCGGGTCTAGGGGGTTTGGTGCAGGTACCCTAGGGATTTTTTCTGGGTTAAAATCGTGCATCTCCACTTGGTTTTCTGGGTTTTCTATCTCCATGGGTTGTTCTGGGTTTTGTGGTTGTGGGGCTACTAGTTGTTCCAGACTTGGGTCAGCAGCAGTTGTAGCTAGCATATGGAAATTAGCTAGGCTTCTATTAAGCATATCCTGTGTATGTGCATCTGTCTCTCGCTTAGCAGCTACTAGAACTCTTTGCTGTTGCAACTTTCGCATTCTCTTCCTACGAGCAAAGGCTTCCTTACTAAACCATCCTCGTTTCTTATGAGGGAATGGCTCTTCTGACTGAGCTCTAAAAGCAAACACTCCTTCTTCCTGATCAGCAGTATACCCCGAAAGGGCAGGCTGTGATGATGTACCTTCACTCCTAGGTGAATCAGATAACTGACGATTCATGTCTGAGGTTTCTTGATCACTCATACTATAAACTAACAAATAGTCAAATAACACATAACAAATAATTACAGTTATGCATATATTTCCATTATTTCCTAACATAAAATTTAGAACTTAAGTGTCAGCAGAACACTTCTTTGGCTCAGACCAGTGGCTAGGCTCTGATACCACCTTCTGTCGCAACCCCCGATCCCTTATCGAGCTGGCTTTTTCCCAGTTGGCTTTCACATTGTGTTACCTGAAACATGTTTTCAAAATATTTTGTCAGCAGGAAATACTGGTGAGTGAATCCCAGTTTAATCAAGAAACATTTTATCAATTAACACAGTATTGAGAGCGATCACATTGTTTATTTCTACACAATTACTCATTCAGTATTGTCAATCCTTGACTTGTGGGTCATATTACACATTGGCTAACTCGTCGTCCAATGGTAACGTACTGTCATTCCGACTTACTACTCGCAAGTAATAAATTTTGTATACAAAACCCCATAATACCGACAGTAATTGTGTCACACCCCTTTCTGCGGCGGAAGCACGAGGTGTGATCATGAAAGGTTCTCATTGCATACGAAAGCTAAACATACTACATGCTCAAAATTAACTTCAAACATTACATTGCTGAAGACATATGTCAAGTGTTTACAACACGAGATAGCATATTTTCTTAAAAGTCACAACTTTATTTAACGATAAACAAAGCGACATCCACGAGCATGAGTAAAACCACGCGCACATCCATCCTAGTTACCTGAAATACATGTGAGTTTTGGAGAAACGTCAACATAATGTTGGTGTGAATTCATGCAGTTTTTGTATTTCACGTTTGTATACTTTGTATGAAAACATAGTTTGAGTCATGTATAAATTAAGTTTTCATATATAAATCAAGTTTTCTTGAGTACCCCACGTACTTCAAGTATAAATTAAGTTTTCTCGAGTACCCCACGTACTTCGAGTATAAATCAAGTTTTCTTGAGTACCCCACGTACTTCAAGTATAATTCAAGTTTTTCTTGAGTACCCCACGTACTTCAAGTATAAATTAAGTTTTCTCGAGTACCCCACGTACTTCGAGTATAAATCAAGTTTTCTTGAGTACCCCATGTACTTCAAGTATAATTCCCGTTTTCTTGAGTACCCCACGTACTCAAGTATAATTCAAGTTTTTCTTGAGTACCCCACGTACTTCAAGTATTAATCAAGTTTTAGTATGGTATGAATTTTATGTAAATAAAGTATTCCTGTAAGTATCAGGATTGTTAATGGGTTGCAAGGCCATTAACATGTGACACGACATAGGAAGTCACCAAACCTTAGGCATTTTTCTAGTTGGCATATTCTGAGACACAAAAGCACTACTCGATTCTCGCCCTCACCGAGAGTGTCGCACAAGTACAGTCACTCTCTTTTGTATTTGTATTGTTGTGTTAAAAATATTTTATATTTTTAACTAGGTATCTTACTTATATTATTTTCTCAAAAATTAATATAAGTATCTCGTGTTTTGCACTTTGCACCCGAATTATGTATCTTGTATGTTGTATGTGTATTTTTAATGTTTATAATCCTCATGAATATTTAGTGTATTTTTAAGTCTTAATACACTAGCACGTATAACACATACTATATACACTTAGCACAAAAGTTGGTGATCAAATAATATATATTTTTTCTCAAAAATATACATACTTAACATAAATTTTAATCTTGAAGAAATCATCATTTCTTATCACCAAAAATTAGGGAAACCTTGGTAATATTTTTAGATACATTTTTAGGGAATAAGTTTCTCAAAAACTTATATTTTTCTAAGTGTCAAAATTTATAAAAATTTTGACAGAGTTTCCCCTAAAAATGGAGGTTTCCCATGTTTTCAAAACATGTGTTTATTTTCTTTTAAAGCATCAACAATATCAACAACACAATCTTTAATTACCAACTTGTCAAAACAAGCATATACCACAAACTTATGAACTTGAAAGTTTGTAAAAATATGTAGTAACTTTCCAACATATTTAGCGGATCTTGTCATCTTTAAAAAAAATCAGTTTCTTGAAAACTTTATTTTTAAAGAATATGTAGTCTTACAACTTCTAGTCAATATTTACGAAAATATTTCTTTGTCAAACTTTCTTGTCGCACAAGTGTTTACACACTTGTTTACTCACTAAAATGCTTTTAGTTTGTGTAAGATTCGGTTTTTAAACAAGACTTGTATCTTTTACTTGGTTCTTCCGAAAAACCACTTGTAGATCTTTAGATCCACAAGTTTACAACTTCATTTTACAAGAAAAAATATGTTTATTCAAGTTCAAGTTCATGGTGGATGGTCTCATCATCTTTCTCATTTCAAGCACTAACATAATACTAGTTCATGTTCTCGTACATAATCTAGTATGGTTAGATGATGATCCATCCCACTTCTAGTAACAATCAACATCACATAATCACAACTAGACAAGTTTCACAAGATTTACACAACTAGTTTCTTTTTATCCAACATATTCATCTTACTTTCAAGACTTTAAGTTATGATCTTGTGTGTTCTTGATTTTTAACCGTTAAATCACTTATTAACCACTTTAAACAAGAACAAGATGGTGTTTAGAGGCACTTACTACTAGCTCGAGGCTAGGGAAGAAACAAGACGTAAACAAGGTGGATAAAAGCAAATGAAGAAGGTCCTTCAAGATTCGCTTGCACCGAGCTTCGTTAGTGACCTTCTTACACCTTAATATCACCTTAGAATGGATGAGTGTGGATCGAAAATGGTGGTAGCTTGAGGGACCCTTGTGGCCGTGAGCTAGAGGGGGTAAGATGAGAGAGTTTTTGTTGGTGTTGAATGATGAAGGTGATAAGAAGAATGAAGGACTAGTGGGTTATATAAGCTTTCATCCAACAAATGTTTACCCATTAGGTTTCATGTCTTCTAAGTACAAGACACCATCTAATAAACAATCTAAATAAAATCATGGTGGGTCTTTTATGTTGGTAACCATAAGTGGGGGGGGGGGGGGTCTAGTTCCATTTCAAGAATTAGTTACAAGTTTAGTTGGAAAGTAATGGTGCTTAGTTAGGATACTTGTGTGTGTTATTTAATGTATAGTGTGTTAGGGTGTTCGGGGACCCTAACTAGCTTAGAAAAATAAAAACAATGCTTCTATCATTATTTTGGTGTTCCGGGTAATATCCGGTTGTTCGGTTAAATACTGGTTCGTTAAAGTGCTAAATTACACTTCTTAGTGTCTTTTAAGTACCTTTTTGTATCCTTTCAATTCCCAACACTTGGGGAAGTATTTTGGATAATAAAACGTAATTTCTGCATAATATTTCACTGCCATAATGCTGATTATAGCTGAATTATATAAATTTCTGCACTTAAAGTGCGTTTCGGGTGCTTTTTAGTGCTTATTTTTACTTCTGGAGAGTATATATATTAAACCCTTGTATGTACTCTTGGGTTTTAATGTATTCTTGTTGTCGGACCTACACCTAGGCACCAATTTTATTGTCTGACTGCTTTCTGCAGTTCTGTTGACACTGTGTCTTACCGGTGAGTTTACTAGTATTTCTGACGCAACGCCCTCGTTTATGCATAAAGCAATATTTTGTATTATACAACGTGCATGAATTCACTTGTTTAGTATGTGTTCAGACATTGCTGACAATTAAGCACATAATTGCAGTCATTAAACAATAATTAAAGTGTACGGAATTTACCGGTTTGGTGCCAGTTGTCACAAATTGAAGAACTACAAAGACTCAATCACCGCTTAATCACATTGTAAAATAATTAAGGTTTTGTAAAATATTCTAAAAACGTTAACAAAAAGAGGATAAACTCACTTTGCTATCTTAATCTTCTTGTAAGGGTTTCCTGGATATAATCTATAATTTATACAAATGTACATTGGTTAGTATCATAACCCTTTGAAATTATTAATGATACCCTCCCCGATACGGCATTCCAACAACTACGTCGTGCAGAACCACGACAGTTGTTACGGAACCCTAAATCAATCGGGCAGCGTAACTGTTACGAAACTGGGGTTATAATACTTACAACGGAGTAGAACCTCGCTAATTAGGGGTATAATACCCAACTATTATGCTTATAACTTCAGAAATTCGAGATTGAGAATTGAGAATGAGCGACGGAAAACGAAAACTGATGCGTTCTATTTATATTCCTGATATACGACTTTCAGGCGGCCCGCGTAAGGTAAGGCTAAGCCTTACGCGGCCCGCGTCAACATATGGTCAACCTATAGCTCGTCCGGATCACCACTAGACTTGGCACGATGTCGACACGTGTCGGCTTCTGGGTGTATCCGTGTTTGATGGTCTCTAGCGGCCCGCGTCAACTAATGGAGGGGTCTTACGCGGCCCGTATGAACTAAAGGAATCAATGGAGTCCGGTTCCAGCCTTGATACCGCCCGCGTGAGTTGTTGGGGTGGGTCTACGCGGCCCGCCTCAACTCAATATTTCATGTTTTTATATTTTATTTAAATAATATAACATAATTCGGGCTCGGTTTTCACATACGGGGTGTAATATAAAACATATTGGGACATTTTACAGTATACTAAGGTGTCGGAAATATTATGAGGGTGTTGGTTTTACCGAGGGTTATTACACGATGCTTTACCTAAAAATGAATGGGGTACGTATCTTATGATTTTGAAGAATACCGGAGAGTATGATAGATTGTTAATTGCTCAATTCATTGAAAAACTTGAAGGACAAGATCTTGAACAACAAAAGATCGCGAGAATGCACAATTCAAGTGGTCAACAAGTCTTTGATCAAATCACCAATTGATAGCAGTGATGATGATGAAGAAATTAAACAAATAAACATTGGTAAAACTCATTTATCTCCTGATAGTTTCAAATTTTATTTTGCAGATAAATTGAAGAAGCTAAAGGAGAAACGAGCAGCAAAAGAAAAGAAAGAGGTAAAATGTGAGAATGTTGTTCAGGTGGAAAAGAAGTATGAACAGAATGAAGAAGTTAAAGTTATTGAAAAGATTGTTGAGATTGAAAAAATTGTAGAAGTCACAAAACCTTGTCTGAAATGTTTGGAACCATGCAAACATTGTGAAGAGAAAGATAAGAAGTCTAGTGAGCTAGACAAGATGAAACAAAAATTGTTGTTCGATGTTAAGTACGTGAAAGAATCTTATGATGTGTTGAACAGAACGGTTAATCAGTTGGAAAAGATAAACTCAGAAAGGGAAGATGCTTTGACAATGATGAATGCAGTGATGATGTCTAAGCAGAAGGCTATCAATCAGTATATTGGTGAGTGTGCAAAGTTGAAGCAAGAATTAGAGACTGAAAAGATTGAGAATGAAAGAATCAGACGATTGCTAATGAGTTACTCAAGTTATGATTACTTGATTGATAGAATCTATCCGACAGTAGCAGGTTTTGAAGCTTTTCAAGATAAGAAGTCGGAAGATACGGATACTGGTAAGAAACAAAGTGCAAATTATAACAAGTGTCCGCCTCCGATCTGGGAAGGTTATTCTCCCAGAAAACCAAATTCGGAACAAGTCAAAAAGGCAGTCAATATAAAGTTAAAGTCTGAAACAACTGACGAGTTACCAGACAACATTGATGTCACATTCACATCGTCTGACACTGATCATGATTCTGAGTTAATAAAGAAAGTGGTTGATCAGGTGTTGGATAAGGATGAGGAGTCAGAGTCAAAGTCTGAACCTGAGAGCTCAAGTTCATCAGTTGACAGTTCGAAATCATCGGTCAAAAGGGTTTACAATAAAGAATTTCTGTTATCAAAAATTAATTTGAATGATGAAACACTCAAAGTTGCATATACTTTGAATGATTCCGACAAATTATATTTTGATAAAGAATTTCCCATAAAAAATGTGAAAACTGAAAATATTAAAAATATTTTCAAACTAATAGAAGTCAAAATTTCATAAATACAAAATAAAATTGGTTTTTCAAAACCTAAATATACTTCGAGAGTTCAGCAAAGATTAAACAAAAAGAAGGGTTTTGGTTCTGGTCATAAAAAAAAAACCGAATCATAAAAGCAATTTCAAAAAGAAGGGGTTGGGTTTTGATGTTGAAAAGAATCAAAATATTAAAGATTTTAAATCAAAAACTGTATTTGTTTCAGGTGCTTCTTTAAAGGAAGAAAAGGAAAAAGCTTTCTGGAAACAGTCTAACAAGGAGTTTCTTGCTGAAAAACAAAAGTTTGAGAAGACTGTGTTTGGAACCAAAAAGGAAACAATAACTTGCTATAGATGCAAAAAAGTTGGTCACATCGCCTGGAACTATCCAATGGCAACCAACATAAAACAAGAAGTTCTTTTTAAACTTAAAGAAAAAATTGTTGATGAAAATGAACCACCAACGGACAAATTCAAAGTCTTTAAAAATTCTACATTTGAAGTTGGTGAGAGTTCAAAACGTTTTTACAAATGAAATGTGAATCTTAACAATCAAAAGTGGTTTGTTAAGAAATCAGATGTTAAATCTGGCGATGAATTTGTTTCTTCGGAAGCAAATGAGCCACTTTCTGGCGATGAATCTGACTCCTCAAAGTCAGAGGAGCCACAAGTTGAGCTAAAAAGAGAAAATTCAGTTCCGCCAATGGATGACGTAAACTTTCCACCATTGCGGACTGAAAGTTTAAAACAAAAAGTTGGAAAAGTGGAAATTTCGAATCAATTCTATTCTGAAAAGAAAGAATTCAATGTCGAAAAGGCTTTCAATGGGAAAGTAAAACATATTTTTGGAAAAACGGTCAATGGTAGGGCAAAAGGGGTAAAAGAATTTTATGAATCAAAGAGGAGAAGTTACACACCGAGTGAAAATAACTCGGTTGCATCCAAGGCTGGTCAGGCTTGGGTGTCAGCATTCTTTGTTTGAAATCCTGACTTGCCGGAACTCCCAAGTTGGTAATTGGCGAGTAGGAATCGACATCTTTCTTGAGAAATTCACAACTGTGATATTTCGACTTACAAGTTGTATTGTTGATAAGAACCTACAAGTGGTTAATCAAGGTCATTAAGTTGAACTTGATTTAACTTTCATACAAGTGGTTAAAGAAAAAAGTGATGAATGAATCCCCATGATGTGTAAAATCAACAAAACTAATTTTACAGAAAAACCATTTTGATTAAAACAAACTTAAGTGTTTTGAAATCTTTATGGGAAAATAGTTTGTTGTCAGGGGGAGTTCTGATTGTTTAAGCCAAGAGAATGGAGAATTGAAGCAATTCACATCAGTTTGTCATTTTATTTGTACAGTTTATTGCTTTTACTTTCAAATTTTCCCGAAAAATCAAAAATTGAAACATATTTTTGATTTTAGGGCGAGTAAAAAATTTAGAAATTTTGAAAATTTGAAAAATCCAAAAACATGATAAAATCTAAAAACCAAAAACATCGAAAAATCAAAATGAGCCGGCGGAGGTCCGGCGGTGTTCCGGTGTCATTTGTTCGACCAAACACCCCTACCCCCACTAAACCAAACACTCCCGACACGATGGCGGTGTCCATTTTTGGAGATTCTGAGTCGTTTGGGCTCACGCGCAACTCCGGCGAAGTTCCGGTCAAGATTCCGGCGAGCACGTTTCTAAATTTCAACTCCGTGCATGAGTAGATCGGCTCACAAGGAGTGTTTCTGCTCATTTTCGGTACATTTTATTTTCCGGCGACTGTACGTCGGCGTCGATGACGATGTCGATGATATTGATGATGATGAAGAGGACGGAGAAAGATGGTGGAGACGTGGTTGACGGCGGCGGAGGTGCTATGGGGTTCAGGGAGGCGGTCAGAAAACAATAAGGTTGGTGCCGACCACCACTCGCGGCTAGTACTCGAATACGGTCTCCAACCGTTTCCGAAAAAAAAAACAGTCAAGATTTGTTTTCAAACATACGCTAAAGTTGTGTTTTACACACGGTACACGAAACGATTACATACAGTACACAAAACTATGGGAGTTTAGGAAACATGCATTTAAGACCTTCGGAAACTTATGTTGAAGTTCATTAAAGGTCATCACGTAGGAACCGCGAATATTAAATCGGGCACACACTATTATCCATATTGTCTATGATATTTTAATTTCCCGAGCAGGCAGCCTATGCAGAACGAAACCCTAGTGCACGAGAATACATGGAACTTAAATCTTACGTCAACGGATGTCGGAGTACATCACATTCTACGCGAAACGTAACGCTAGTGCACAGGTATACGTGAAACTTAAGCTATACATCAACGGAGGTTGAAGTACGACACATACGACTATCGAGGCGAGGCCTTTGAAAAGACACGATGGCGCAATTCAACGACGATACTAGATTCCTGTCAGTAGGAGAACTATCGATCAGGAAGCGGCGGCTTGGCACACGGTCCTGCAAACGACACGAAACACGCCAAGGAGAAGACGTATGTCTCCGCATCCCCCTAACTCATAACGACGAATACGCTATGTTCGACATTCCATGGTAATGTCACCTAACAACCGGTCATCACATGAAACCCCAGGTAAAGTCCTCAAATTTCTTTTATTGAAATTTCGACTTTCACATTTACTGAGTAGATTTTCGTATCTCTACTCCTCTTAAGGGTCATTGTATCACGATCATTTCTTTTCAAGTTACATACATGGTTTTTCGTTGTGACCATGCCAGAAGTTTTCTTGTCGATACATATATTTATTGTCGGATTGCGGTGAAACCAAGTTCAATTGTTTGAACTTATCCATTACACATATTCACTTCAGAGCATCATATGATGTATTGGGAGCATCATATTCAAAATTCGTTTTAACAAGTGTTTCATTTGTTCCGCGTCGAAGTAAACTTGTTTGGCATTCAACTCCATTAAATTGTTTGTTGATTTCGACACCTTGTGGTGGTATTTTCACTTATTTGAACCTTGCGCTAAACTTGTTTACATATCTCATGCACGGATTTAATTAATTATTTATTGAATTGCTTCAAATCCGTTTTGGTTTATCATATTACAACAGTCTTAACACAATCGTGTGTTAAGACAATGGTACACAAATTCATTTTTACACTTCGGTGTGCCTACTAACGGTTCTTTCATTATCGATCGAATGTTTTGCGATTGTTTCCTCATCTTTGATCAAAAACATTATTTCTTTGATGTTCAACTTTCAGTTGAGAATCCTATGATTTCATTTGCAACAAACTTTCAGATTCACTTTATTGCGCTTTCATTTGACTTCAAACACGGTGAATTTGTTAATCACCGCTATTATTGAATCATTTGAATCACTATGACACCTTGTGGTGTCAGTACAAACTTGTAGCTTGGGCTAATCATGATTGAGCGTTCCATGCAAAACACAGGTGACACTTGTTCGATCACTGCTATATTTGAATTATTTCATTCACTACGACACCTTGTGGTGTCGGTATAACTTGCAGCTTGTGCTGACCACAATCGAGCGTTTCGTGTAAACTAGTACATTTGAGATTGTTGATTCTAAGTTCAACCAGTGGATGTTATTGCTTCCAGGACTCATTTACTTATTGTGAACGTTCATATGAAATTCGATTGGTCGAAGTTCCTGTTCATTGTTGGATCCCTGTTAACTTAGTCACATTAGTGACTGTATCTATACATCTTGTTTCCTTTAACATCAACTTTTGAAACACATTTCTTTTAAACCGTTGGGTTCTTATTGTTGAGGAATGTCCTTGAATTCGCATGATTCGAATAAGTCTTGTTTATTTACGCGGTCATTCACTTTGTTATTGTTCGGACATACCTGCGAACAACACAATTCTGGAGAGATGCCATAGTCTAAATTTCGAGGACGGAATTTCTGTAACAGGGGGAGAATGTGACAACCGGTGATTTACGGCTCTTAATTACGTGATTAATATGTTATTAACGCGATAATAAATAGTGTGTACAGCCCAAATTAACTTAATTAGGCCTTTGGAGTGCCTAGGAACGTGTATACGACTTTACAGTGCGTAAACGGTGATTTACGGGAATCTGCTGAATATTACACGCCAACGAACTGTTACCGTACAAAATACTGACAACGCCGACAAGTATGAATGTTACACGAATATTTTATGTCTATGACATAAATTTTGTGAATTTATTTGGGCTTCCGTGCAACACAAACGCAAACGTGAACTAAAAACGCGATAGCAGGAAACGCATCGGCAATAAAACGCAAGCGACAGGGGACGACTGTCAACTTCAGAATTTACATTTTACGCTATATTTAGCTCCGTGATAAAATTTTAGTAACCGTAGTCAAAACCGCATCGAAAAACATTTTAAAAACGGCCAACGACGCAAATTGCACGCTTTTTACGCAACCGACAGTTAAACACGACGACAACGACTATCGGTACTATTTCATATTTTTTTATCCGAAATTTTATTTTAGGACGTTTCGTGGAGCTCGGGTTCGTAAATGGACCTCGTAGATGCGGTTGGGCCACTAAAAATACTAGAAACGGGCTTGTGGGCCTTGGGCCCAAGCCCACAAAACTCTACATATAAATAGAGCTTTATTCCTAAAATCCCTCATTTTCAACTCATTCACTCTCTCTCTAACCTCCCAAACTCTCTCTACTCTCTCTCTCTCTAGAACCGGTTTTCAGGCAAACACCCGGCAAGAAGCCGGTGAAGCACCGGCGACGATGGCCGGCGACCGTGGCGGTGCGGCGGCGGAGCCGCAGTAGCCTGCGGAGGTCCGGCGGTGTTCCGGTGTCATTTGTCCGACCAAACACCCCTACCCCCACTAAACCAAACACTCCCGACACGATGGCGGTGTCCGTTTTTGGAGATTCTGAGTCGTTTGGGCTCACGCGCAACTCCGGCGAAGTTCCGGTCAAGATTCCGACGAGCACGTTTCTAAATTTCAACTCCGTGCATGCGTAGATCGGCTCACAAGGAGTGTTTCTGCTCATTTTCGGTACATTTCATTTTCTGGCGACTGTACGTCGGCGTCGATGACGATGTCGATGATATTGATGATGATGAAGAGGACGGAGAAAGATGGTGGAGACGTGGTTGACGGCGGCGGAGGTGCTATGGGGTTCAGGGAGGTGGTCAGAAAATAATAAGGGAGGTGCCGGCCACCACTCGCGGCGGCGGTCGGCGGTGGTGACGGCAACACTACAACTAAGATGGTGGTCCGTGGTTTGGTTCAGTCACTAGTAAAGCTCGGGTTCAACAGGTTCGGGTTTTCGGTTCGGGTTACGTAGGGAGCAGGCGAGTCAACCCGGGGCAATCGAGTCAACTCGGTCAAACCAAGTTAACTCAGTTCGGGTCCGGGTCAAAGAGTCAACAATCGGGTCAGCTTGGATATTTTGGGTTTCGGCTCGGATAAACATGATCAGATTATGGTTCGGGTTAAATTTCGGTTCGGTCAAAGGCTAGTCAACGGTACGGTTTGAGTCGACTCAGTCAACTCAGTTGACTCGGTCAGCTTAGCGAGTCGACTCCGTCAACATCCCGACGCGAAGACTTGGTAAAAATTAACGGCGTATTTATTTCGTTATGTTATCCTTATAATTTTAATTCTTACGTGACAAGCGAGCTCGACCCGATTAATTAACGCATATATAGTAGTTATTATCTACGTTTTGGCACTTGACGAAAATTTCAGATATATTGTTTGTTGACGATTGTTAATTTTTGATAAAATAACGACAACTTGTGTTGTCGGGGGCGTCCAAAAACAGAGGAAACTCTGCCCGTTTTTCGAGAAAATCCGTAAAATAATTACGTTTTATTATAACACAAAACAAATCGGAATGTTACTTGTATTTCCTAAAAATACATAGTTACTTCTACGACACTTTACAACTTACAATAAACGACGATTGGGAAAATAATTTACGACGATAAATATAGTTATTATATTTATTTTAAACTCCAAAAAGTCGACAAGTCTTTTACGAAATCAATATAATCATTTGTATTGTTTCAAACTTCAAAATCCGATTTTGTTTATCCAATTACATATAGCTTGCTTACTTATTTCAAACGTCAAATAACACGACTTCTTTTATGAAAATACATATAGAGTATATGTTTATTTCGAATATCAAACGACACGACAATTGTGTTACTAAAATAAATATAGTTATATATTTATTCCAAATGTCGCATAACGCGAATTCTTTTACAAGAATAAATATTGTTATATATTTATCTTTAAGCACGACAACTCGACAATTCTCTTATAAAATAAATATAACTTTTTATATTTATTTCAAAAATGCCTAAACGGCATCTACACATACTTTGACGAATATATACAAGACGCAATATATGATGCGAATTTGTTATATGTTATTTTTATATAAACATTCTTTTTATATACATGCGACTTCCCGGGATGGCTAACACTACCATCCCGACATATTTATATATTTTTATATAAATATTCATATATTTTAAATCTCTCGAGAATCAAATCTTTTCAAGACATAGTGGTTATTGTCGACAATAAACGACACTTATCAAATATGACCTAATAATTTCCGATAAGTTAACTACTTACCGTTGAATCGTTCGGTTAACGATTCGGTAGAGCTCGGTGACACGCAGACTAGTTGCTACTTTTATTTAGAAACTTATTAGATATTCCGTGTTAGGAATATTGTAGAATGCACGCTAGCAAGTCAAGTCCTGGAAACGACGTCACGAAGTCGTAATTAGCTAGCTTTGTACAGGAACATTCAGGTGAGTTCATAACCCCACCTTTTTAAGATTTTACATTTTTGTAAATGTTTTCGGGGTGGAAAGACATGCACGTTTTTCAGAAACATACAAGGTTATCGATAAACAAAGATTGCATATTTTAGACAAAGCACGTTTTGCAAGAATATACAAAGGTATCGAATGAACGAAAACTCATATTTCTAAATCATGTTACGAACGGATTTCAAGGAACTCAAATGGGTTACAAATGGATTATACTAATTATACCGGTTTTTACAAAACAAATGCGTATTGTCGAAATGTGAATAATTTTCATGACTAGGGATGGATCGTCTGGTGATAATATATAGAGACTGTGGGTTAGCCTTAGTGGCTGGGGAGGTTCAGCCTTAGTGGCTGGGGTGAAACACATGTTACAATTATTAAGGACATTTTTATACATGGTATGGTTAGCTTAAGGAGGGTTTGGACGTACAGATCATGTGAGTGGTGGGTACAACACTTAACGCCATTAATCCTCGTCGTAGGACCGAGGGACATGAGTGATAGATCTATTTGGGTGTTGCGAGCCCACACCCGTGAGGTTAGGGTGACCCATAGAGGTGACTGTGTCTTACAGTCGAGGCCCGGTACAAATTTGCTAGGTTTGAGTTTTCCTGCATCACTTCACACATACCGGTGGCCTTGTAACCCATTGGTGATCTCTTTTTCCTTAATTGCTACATACCAGGGACATTTATACACAGGGACGTACTTTAAAGGTTTATACATACCAGGGACATTTATACATAGGGACGTACTTTAAAGGTTTATACATACCAGGGACTTTTATACATACACCGTTTACAAAGGGACGTACATACTTACAAAAATACTTGATTTATACAAATTAAATACCATGTTTTATACAAATTCAAGGCATAGGATTATGCGGGCATGGAGTCAAAGTCAGGGTGGGCATTGGCGGTTATACGAACATTACAAATATGAGGGCTTACAAATACATGGTTTTACGAACATAATGCATTACAAATGCAAAGTTTCCATATAACTTGGCAAGAAAATGATTTCTAAATTCGTTTTCTCAATATTATTTCACAAACCGGTTATTCAAAAGATTTATTTCAAATCTTTTCCAAACAAACTATGAACTCGCTCAACTTTATGTTGATTTTTCGCATGTTTCTTTCTCAGGTTACTTTTCAGAATTTATGGCACGGTTGGAATAGGAGAACCATGTGGAGTCGAGTACTTAGTGGGCGTTCAATTTCTAAAAGACTTAGATTATTTGCTTCCGCTGTGCAATGAAGATACCAGTCCAGTCACGCCAATGCTCTGATGTTTCGGGGTGTGACAAATTGGTATCAGAGCTATAGGTTACAGCGAATAAGGTTTTCTGTAGGAATACCTAGGCTCTAACCTCACCTTTCTCTGGGACTTAGACTATTAAGACGTTGAATACATACAGAACGCCTAGTACTCGAATATGGTCTCCAACCGTTGCCGAAAAACAAACAGTCAAGATTTGTTTTCAAACATACGCTAAAGTTGTGTTTTACACACGCTACACGAAACGATTACATACAGTACACAAAACTCTGGGAGTTTAGGAAACATGCATTTTAGACCTTCGGAAACTTATGTTGAAGTTCATTAAAGGTCATCACGTAGGAACCGCGAATATTAAATCGGGCACACACTATTATCCATATTGTCTATGATATTTTAATTTCCCGAGCTGGCAGCCTATGCAGAACAAAACGCTAGTGCACGAGAATACATGGAACTTAAATCTTACGTCAACGGATGTCGGAGTACATCACATTCTACGCGAAACGTAACGCTAGTGCACAGGTATACGTGAAACTTAAGCTATACATCAACGGAGGTTGAAGTACGACACATACGACTATCGAGGCGAGGCCTTTGAAAAGACACGATGGCGCAATTCAACGACGATACTAGATTCCTGTCAGCAGGAGAACTATCGATCAGGAAGCGGCGGCTTGGCACGCGGTCCTGCAAACGACACGAAACACGCCAAGGAGAAGACGTATGTCTCCGCATTCCCCCTAACTCATAACGATGAATACGCTATGTTCGACATTCCATGGTAATGTCACCTAACAACCGGTCATCACATGAAACCCCAGGTAAAGTCCTCAAATTTCTTTTATTGAAATTTCGACTTTCACATTTGCTGAGTAGATTTTCGTATCTCTACTCCTCTTAAAGGTCATTGTATCACGATCATTTCTTTTCAAGTTACATACATGGTTTTTCGTTGTGACCATGCCGGAAGTTTTCTTGTCGATATATATATTTATTGTCGGATTGCGGTGAAACCAAGTTCAATTGTTTGAACTTGTCCATTACACATATTCACTTCAGAGCATCATATGATGTATTGGGAGCATCATATTCAAAATTCGTTTTAACAAGTGTTTCATTTGTTCCGTGTCGAAGTAAACTTGTTTGGCATTCGACTCCATTAAATTGTTTGTTGATTTCGACACCTTGTGGTGGTATTTTCACTTATTTGAACCTTGCGCTAAACTTGTTTACATATCTCATCCACGGATTTAATTAATTATTTATTGAATTGCTTCAAATCCGTTTTGGTTTATCATATTACAACAGTCTTAACTCAATCGTGTGTTAAGACAATGGTACACAAATTCATTTTTACACTTCGGTGTGCCTACTAACGGTTCTTTCATTATCGATCGAATGTTTTGCGATTGTTTCCTCATCTTCGATCGAAAACATTATTTCTTTGATGTTCAACTTTCAGTTGAGAATCCTATGATGTCATTTGCAAAAAACTTTCAGATTCACTTTATTGCACTTTCATTTGACTTCAAACATGGTGAATTTGTTGATCACCGCTATTATTGAATCATTTGAATCACTATGACACCTTGTGGTGTCAGTACAAACTTGTAGCTTGGGCTAATCATGATTGAGCTTTCCATGTAAAACACAAGTGACACTTGTTCGATCACCGCTATATTTGAATTATTTCATTCACTACGACACCTTGTGGCGTCGGTATAACTTGCAGCTTGTGCTGACCACAATCGAGCGTTTCGTGCAAACTAGTACATTTGAGATTGTTGATTCTAAGTTCTTCCAGTGGATGTTATTGCTTCCAGGACTCATTTACTTATTGTGAAGTTCATATGGAATTCGATTGGTTGAAGTTCCTGTTCATTTTGGATCCCTGTTATAGTCACATTAGTGACTGTATCTATACATCTTGTTTCCTTTAACATCAACTTTTGAAACACATTTCTTTTAAACCGTTGGGTTCTTATTGTTGAGGAATGTCCTTGAATTCGCATGATTCGAATAAGTCTTGTTTCATTTACGCGGTCATTCACTTTGTTATTGTTCGGACTTACCTGCGAACAACACAATTCTGGAGAGATGCCATAGTCTAAATTTCGAGGACGAAATTTCTGTAACAGGGGGAGAATGTGACAACCAGTGATTTACGTCTCTTAATTACGTGATTAATATGTTATTAATGCGATAATAAATAGTGTTTACAGCCCAAATTAACTTAATTAGGCCTTTGGAGTGCCTAGGAACGTCTATACGACTTTACAGTGCGTGAACGGTGATTTACGGGAATCTGCTGAATATTGCACGCCAAAGAACTGTTACCGTACAAAATACAGACAACGCCGACAAGTATGAATGTTACACGAATATTTTATGTCTATGAAATAATTTTTTTGAATTTATTTGGGCTTCCGTGCAACACAAACGCAAACGTGAACTAAAAACGCGATAGCAGGAAACGCATCGGCAACGAAACGGAAGCGACAGGGGATGACTGTCAACTTCCGAACTTAGATTTTACGCTATATTTAGCTCCATGATAAAATTTTAGTAACTGTAGTCGAAACCGCTTTGAAAAACAGTTTAAAAACGGCCAACGACGCAAATTGCACGCTTTTTACGCAACCGACAGTTAAACACGACGACAACGACTATCGGTACTATTTCATATATTTTTTTTATCCGAAATTTTATTTTAGGATGTTCCGTGGAGCTCGGGTTCGTAAATAGACCTCGTAGATGCGGTTGGGCGACTAAAAATACTAGAAACGGGCTTGTGGGCCTTGGGCCCAAGCCCACAAAACTCTACATATAAATAGAGCTTTATTCCTAAAATCCATCATTTTCCACTCATTCACTCTCTCTCTAACCTCCCAAACTCTCTCTACTCTCTCTCTCTAGAACCGGTTTTCAGGCAAACACCCGGCAAGAAACCGGTGAAGCACCGGCGACGATGGCCGGCGACCGCGGCGATGCGGCGGCGGAGGTCCGACGGTGTTCCTGTGTCATTTTTCCGACCAAACAACCCTACCCCCACTAAACCAAACACTCCCGACACGATGGCGGTGTCCGTTTTTGGAGATTCTGAGTCGTTTGGGCTCACGCGCAACTCCGGCGAAGTTCCGGTCAAGATTCCGGCGAGCACGTTTCTAAATTTCAACTCCGTGCATGCGAAGATCGGCTCACAAGGAGTGTTTCTGCTCATTTTCGGTACATTTTATTTTCCGGGGACTGCACGTCGGCGTCGATGACGATGTCGATGATATTGATGATGATGATGAGGACGGAGAAACATGGTGGAGACGTGATTGACGGCGGCGGAGGTGCTATGGGGTTCAGGGAGGCGTTCAGAAAACAATAAGGGAGGTGCCGGCCACCACTCGCGGCGGCGGTCGGCGGTGGTGACAGCGACACTACAACTAAGATGGTGGTCTGTGGTTTGGTTCAGTCACTAGTAAAGCTCGGGTTCAACAGGATCGGGTATTCGGTTCGGGTTACGCAGGGAGCAGGCGAGTCAACCCGGGGCAGTCGAGTCAACTCGGTCAAACCGAGTTAACTTGGTCCGGGTCAAACAGTCAACAATCGGGTCAGCTTGGATATTTTGGGTTTCGGCTCGGATAAACGTGATCAGATTATGGTTCGGGTTAAATTTCAGTTCGGTCAAAGGCTAGTCAACGGTACGGTTCGAGTCGACTCGGTCAACATCCCGACGCGAAGACTTGGTAAAAATTAACGGCGTATTTATTTCGTTATGTTATCCTTATAATTTTAATTCTTACGTGACAAGCGAGCTCGACCCGATTAATTAACGCATATATAGTAGTTATTATCTACGTTTTGGCACTTGACGAAAATTTCAGATATATTGTTTGTTGACGATTGTTAATTTTTGATAAAATAACGACAACTTGTGTTGTCGGGGGCGTGCAAAAACAAAGGAAACTCTGCCCGTTTTTCGAGAAAATCCATAAAATAATTACATTTTATTATAACACAAAACAAATCGGAATGTTACTTATATTTCCTAAAAATACATAGTTACTTCTACGACACTTTACAACTTTCAATAAACGACGATTCGGAAAATTATTTACGACGATAAATATAGTTATTATATTAATTTTAAACTCCAAAAAGTCGACAAGTCTTTTACGAAATCAATATAATCATTTGTATTGTTTCAAACTTCAAAACCCGATTTCGTTTATCCAATTACATATAGCTTGCTTACTTATTTCAAACGTCAAATAACACGACTTCTTTTATGAAAATACATATAGAGTATATGTTTATTTCGAATATCAAATGACACGAAAATTGTGTTATTAAAATAAATATAGTTATATATTTATTCCAAATGTCGCACAACGCGAATTCTTTTACAAGAATAAATATTGTTATATATTTATCTTCATGCACGACAACTCGACAATTCTGTTATAAAATAAATATAACTTTTTATATTTATTTCAAAAATGCCTAAACGGCATCTACACATACTTTGACGAATATATACAAGACGCAATATATGATGTGAATTTGTTATATGTTATTTTTATATAAACATTCTTTTTATATACATGCGACTTCCCGGGATGGCTAACGCTACCATCCCGACATATTTATATATTTTTATATAAATATTCATATATTTTAAATCTCTCGAGAATCAAGTCTTTTCAAGACATAGTGGTTATTATCGACAATAAACGACACTTATCAAATATGACCTAATCATTTCCGATAAGTTAACTACTTACCGTTGAATCGTTCGGTTAACGATTCGGTAGAGCTCGGTGACACACAGACTAGTTACCACTTTTATTTGGAAACTTATTAGATATTCCGTGTTAGGAATATTGTAGAATGCACGCTAGCAAGTCAAGTCCTGGAAACGACGTCACGAAGTCGTAATTAGCTAGCTTTGCACAGGAACATTCAGGTGAGTTCATAACCCCACCTTTTTACGATTTTACATTTTTGTAAATGTTTTCGGGGTGGAAAGACATGCACGTTTTTCAGAAACATGCAAGGTTATCGATAAACAAAGATTGCATATTTTAGACAAAGCACGTTTTGCAAGAATATACAAAGGTTTCGAATGAACGAAAACTCATATTTCTAAATCATGTTACGAACGGATTTCAAGGAACTCAAATGGGTTACAAATGGATTATACTAATTATACCGGTTTTTACAAAACAAATGCGTATTGTCGAAATGTGAATAATTTTCATGACTAGGGATGGATCGTCTGGTGATAATATATAGAGACTGGTGTTGGTGCACTGGATGTCTGTTGACTACGTTTTATTAAAGTCTTGAGTCTAGAAAGGTTAATTTAGGGTTTGTGTTTAAAAGTTGTCTTGTTCGCTTGTAAACATAATTGTCATATTCAAGCGAACTTAAATAGGTCTTGTTCACTTGAAACTGCTTAGAGTCTTGTTCGCTTGAGGTCCTAGTCGCTTGAACAGTCCAATGTCTCTTTCAAGCGGTCAGGTCATTACTATATATATGTATGATGGGGTGTCATTTAAAGCGGACAGAGATCGTAGTTTGTGAGACGAGGTGCTGCTGAATTGTGGTTATAAACATTGTAAAGTCTCTAAAATCAATAATAGAAAGAAGATTGAAAGGATATATGCTGTTATGACTCAGTTTACTTTGATTCCGCCTTTGTAAATTGAGATGAATTACCTTTACTGATATTTAGGGTCACGCAATCGGTCCAACAAGTGGTATCAGAGCTCAGGACGAGGAGTTCATACCATAGCAGCTGGATTTTCTCATTTCTACTTAATTCTTTTCATTCTTCTTCTGATTTAGATATATTTCACGGTCGATATGGTCTAAAAATCATACATTTCAAGCGAAAAGTATAGATAACTAATCCTTGAAAGTTTCGGACTAAAACATGGCTTAAAACTGATTAAAAAACATTTGGCCGCTTGAGTGTGTTCGTAAAAAGATGACATCAGCCTTTGTTCGCTTGAAATTAATCAGCCTTGTTCGCTTGGAATCTACTTGATCGCTTGAAAACACTTAATCGCTTGAAAAACTAATATTTTTGAAGCGAAGAAGGTCTGATCGCTTGAAATAACCTTGCTCGCTTGAAACATATCAGCTTGTTCGCTTGAATAGTTGTTCGCTTGAACGAACTTGGTTGCTTGAAATCAGTTGAAGCGAAACTGATCTTGTGGTTTTCGCTTGAATCAGAATTGTTAAAAGTTTTCGCTTGAGACTGTTTGAAGCGAAATTGTATTGTTGGTTTTTGCTTGAAATATAGCTTAGATCAGTTTTCGCTCGAACAGTTATATAGTGCTGGTTTTGCTTGAAGCTATTTACACTTCAAAGATTTCGCTTGAACTTGCTGAATTTTCAAAACTTAAAATTTTTCTAAGTGTTTACTGATTTTGCAGGAACATTCACGATGGATGATCTTTTCATGAACCCGTTTAGCGATATGTACGCGTTCGCTGGAGATTCCGGAAATGATAATACTTCATCAAGCAATGTGAATGATAACCCGCCAAAAGAGAAGAAAAAGGAAGCTTGGGAATCGGAAAGTGCCTTCGGAACGTTCAATAAACTTCCAAAGCTAATGGCTATTGAGGAATACAGTCGGTGGTCAAGAAAGTTTGAGGACTGGTTGATGGCATTTGCATTTCCCAGCTGGAAGAGTTTGAAAAACGGTTATATACATGGAAAGAAATATGGTGAAACTTTAACATCTACTAATGAGGTTGAATCATTTGTAGCTGAACAAAAGTGTGTGGCATTGTTGTATCAGTCAGTTCGGGAAGACATTATTGCCTTGATCGACTATTCAAATGCAAAAGATCTTTGGGAAAAGTTAGAAAAGAAATGTATAGGTAGTGAAGAAATCATGAAAAACAAAAAGAAAGTTCTTAGGAAAGAGTTTGATATGTTTGGTTGTCTTAAGAATGAGTCAGTGTGTAAAATGATAGAAAGGTTCGGTCATCTAAAGCTGGAATTAGTAAGACATGATATCGACATTCCTAAAGAAGATCTTATCGACAAATTGTTCGATTCGTTGCCTGACGAGATGGATTGGAGATATTATGCACTGATGCTGAAGAATACCATCAAAGAACCAGAAAAGTTGACATTAGATTTGCTGTTTGAAAAACTCGAGAGTCATGAGTTGGAGTTAAAGAAGACGTACAAAGTTAATCATTCATCTTATCAACAGAATCTGAATCTATACTATCCAAAAAGCATGATGCCAAAAGCAACTTCACCAAAAACTGCGTTTTCTGTGTCGACAGCCGGCAAAGAAAATCAAAGTGATCAAAGCAGTGGAAGTCACAGTGGTTATCATAGTGGAACTTCATCATCTGCAAGTTATTCTGATGCAAAGAATCGTTTTCAATGCAACATCGCAATAGACTTGAAGAATGCTCAGAATTTTGATGAGGAGTCGGCCAAGCAGCAGATGATCTTTCTAGCATCGGTGTTGGAATCGTATGAAGGGCTGGTAGCTGGGAAGATAGGCAACACAAATCTGACGAAAGAAGATTACGATCAGATTGATCCGGAGGAAATGGAACTGATCGATATTCGTTGGGCTATGGCAAGTGCTGTTCGTCGTGCACAAAGATTCATGGAAATTACTGGCAGAAAAACAATTGGTGGTGCTTCTACTAAGCTGGGGTTCGATAAATCCAAAGTGACATGCTTCAAGTGTAAGCAGAAGGGTCATTTCAAACGAGAATGCAGAAACGCTTATGCTGATGAGTCAGAGAACCCTTTCAGAGATGATTACTACAAGAAGGAAATTTATCACCAGAATAAGTACGAGCCGCCTAGATTGAAGCAGGTTGAAGACAACAAAGATAAATCTAGAGCTCTTGCAGTGATTTACGATGATGAGGGTTATGATTGGAGTCAAGAGGTTTTACCGGAAGAAGATGCGGTTGGTTACGCATTCATGGCAAAGAATGACGATCCTATTCCGTGGAAAGACGATCGAACTGAAGAGCAAAAGTATAGATACAGAAAAATGATAGCTGAAAACAAAATCATTAGAATATCTCGTATTTTTCTGGAAGCAAGAAGAGCCAATAGATGGGATCCAGATAGAGAGTGCTATCTTGATGAGTATGGAAATATTGCAATTGATGATAGTACACTTGATATCGAAGCCATAATCCAGCAATACAAAGAAGATGACGAGTATTGGCAACACAAATGGTGGGGAACTCCAACCGAGAAAATGAAAGAGGAAGCGAAGAAAGAAAAAGAAGAGAAAGAGAGAAAAGAGAAAGAAGAGATCGAGAAGGCAAAGAAAGTTGATACTGGAGTTATTGACACAACGCAGGAGTTAACTGCTGAAAATCTTGGAAGAATGGCTGACAAAGTGCTGGCTGCTAAGGCACTTGAGGTAGACTCTAATTCCGTGTCTGAGTCAAAAAGCCAGGTCAGTTCAGATGTGTCAACAAATATGTCAGGTAAGAAAATCGATGGAAATGCTGATTGCAAAAATTGCAACAAAGAGTGCAAATTTTGTAGCACAGTCACGTATCTCAACGGGAAGAAAGTTGATGATCTGACAGCTAAGGTCAGAAGCGTTGAGAATCAGATTCTTGATCGTGACAAAACAGTTAAAGCTTCAACTGAACGGATAAGAGAATTAACTAAACAAATTGAAAATGATAAAATTGATCATGACAAAATTAAACAAGAAAATGAAAAGTTGATTCTTGAAAACCGTCAGATTTCTGAAAAATTTGAAAAACTCAAAAGCACAATGAAAGATTGTGATGATCGAAATGGTAAAACTTTTAAAGAAAATGAACATCTAAGAGCAGTGCTTAGAGTCAAAGAAGAATCAATCAATCAACAACTGGATGAAATCGCTAAATTGAAACTTAAAGTTCAAGAGGTTGTAATCGAAAACGAGCGAATCCAGTTGAAGCTTAACAGTTACAGCTCCGCAAGCTTTGTTTTGCAACATATCATTCCCAAACCTATCGGGAAAGACAAAGCGGGCGAAGATGTGTATTGTGATGGAACTGGGGTGGGGTTTCATCGAGTTCCACCACCTGTTCTTGATAATTACACGAAAAAGCAATCTGGGTTGGTTGAAATTGAGGAAGAAAAAGAAGTTAAACTTCCGGAGAACATTGATGTTACTTTTTCTACATCATCTGATGATAGTGTTCAGACAGAAATTGTTAAGAGCACAGCTGAAAGTGTTTTGTTGTCTGATTCAGCTAAAGATGATGAGTGTTTCTTGGACAAATACATTCAGAAATCAAAATCCAAAGACAACTTAAGTGATGAACCGGGTCTTGTGATGTACAAGATGGCTGGATCTGATAAGTTGTATTCGGATTCTGAATTTCCCATTGAGAATGTTAATGAGAAAAAGTTAACAAATGTTTTCAAGTTGGTTGAAGTTGAGTTGTCAGAAGTGAATAGTTTAAAACAAACAAAAAGGCAAATGAATTTTGAGAAAGATAAAGCTTACTATAAGAAACCACGTTTGTATAATAACAATCGAAATAACTGGACAAGTGGTTATCGGGGTGGTAAGAATTTTCAAAGAAAGAATTTTCAAAACAAATGTTTTGCTGAAAAGAAGGTGTTTGTGAATAGTTCAAGTTCACGTTCTAATGAGGAAAATGAAATTTTTTCAAAATCAAATAAAGAGTTCTTTGAGAAAAGAGCTTCACATTATCAGTCTGAAGGCACAAGTCGAGTTGTTGATACTCGAACATGTTTCAGATGTAATCAAGTTGGTCATATTGCACGAAAGTGTACCAATGTGAAGCCTAAGACTGAAAATGTAAAGTTTCAAAAGAAGAAAGTTGATGTGAAGGGTAAAGCACCAATCATTGTTGAGAAAAAGAATGAGAAAAATGACAACATCAAAATAAAAAATGAACCCATAAAGAAAATGGTAACTAAAAATGACAAATTTTACAAACGGGTTGCATTATCTCAACAAGTTTGGAAACCAAAAACAGAAATGAAAATTTCAACTTCTGAAGTGAAAAAGGCTGAAGAATCAATTTCGGTTGATTATGATGCAAATTTTCCACCTTTGAAGGCTGAAAATTTCAAAATTCAAATTGCGAGAGTCAAGGTTACACCTAAGGCTGATGAGGCCTGGGTGGACACCATGTTCGAATAAGCAGTTTGAATTGCCGGAGCTTCCTTGTTCGCGAAGCATGAATCGGCATCTTTATTGAAGTATTTTTAAAATCAACTTGTGGTATGTGCAGGATCTTCCAAGAGCCATTTCAAGATGGATCATGGATAGTGGCGCATCTCGACATATGACAGGAAAAACTGCATTGCTGTATGATGTGAAGAACATAAATGGTGGTTATGTGGGATTTGCAGGTCATGAAGGTGGTAAAATTGTTGGTGAAGGAACGTTATCCAATGGGATTGTAACGTTTGAGAGAGTTAACTACATCACTGAGCTGGAGAACAATCTACTTAGTATCTCGCAGATTTGTGACAACATGTATACTACTCACTTCACTGATAAAGAATGTTTGATATTGAAACCTGGTTTTGTTATCCCTGAAGAATGGATTATCATGAGGGCACCTAGAGTGAATGATTTATATGTGTTAGATATGTCTGTAGCAACTACAACTACTGGTCAAGCACATTGTTTCGTTTCTAGAGCAACTGAGAAAGAATCAAGATTGTGGCACCGCAAGATGGGGCATATTCACCTAAGGAAGATGAATCACTTGGTGCACAATGATTTGGTATTGGGAGTTAATATCAAAGGTTTTCATCTGGAAGGGGAGTGCATTAGCTGTGTTAAAGGCAAGCAGAAGAAAAAGTCACACCCTACAAAGCAAGTCAATTCAGTTTCGAGACCGCTGGAAAGACTTCACATGGATTTTTTTGGTCCTGTGAATGTCAAAAGTATTACAGGAGATTACTATTGTTTGGTCGTTACTGATGATTATTCCAGATTTTCGTGGGTTTCTTTCTTAAAAATGAAAGATGAAACATTTGACAGTTTGATGGGGCTGTTCAGGAAGATTGAGAATTTGTACCAAAGATGTATCAAGAGAATTCGAAGTGATAACGGTACTGAATTTAAGAACAGCAAGATGGAAGAATTTTGTGATGAAAGAGGTATTTTGCATGAGTTTAGTGCTCCGTACACTCCGCAGCAGAATGGAGTCGCAGAACGCAAAAATCGGACGCTAATAGAGACAGCTAGAACTATGCTCGCAGATTCAAAGTTACCGATTAATTTTTGGGCTGAAGCTGTTTCCGCCGCATGCTATACGCTCAACAGGGTTCTCACTGTCAAGAAGTTCAACAAAACATGCTTTGAGCTACTCAATAACCGCAAACCTAATTTGAAGTATCTAGAACCGTTCGGGTCACCATGTACGGTTATAGAGCCTTTTGGAAAGTTTGGTCCGAAGTGCATTGAGGGAATATTTGTTGGTTATGCAAACCCATTGCGACGTGTTTTCGTTCCAAGTGAGAAGCGGATTATTGAAGCTGCAAATGTTGAATGTCAAGGTTATACTATGCCGCCTCAGAATCCTGGTGATTCATGGCGTTATCATTATGACAAACTTTGGGATTCGTTTGACATGAGAGAAGAATCAGAGGATGATGAAGATTTCTTTGATGAGTTGGATATTTTGCGTGAATATGAGTCGCAGTTAAGGTTCCCAGCTGAGTATTCGAGGAGACCACAGGAAACTTCAAATGATGATGAAGCAGGTCCAAGTAATGCTGGTGAACATGATGATGTCCAACAGAATGAAGTTGCTCAAGATAATCAGTCGGTTCAGAATGATAATCTATAAGCTGAAAACATGCCAGTATTTGATCATGGTGATTCAGATTCTGAGGGGGAGCAAATTCAGATTTCAAGTCAAACAAACCAAGTTGGTGAACAAGATGCAGAACAGAATGTTACTAATCTGGAGGGAAATGTAGATGTTCCAAGCGAAGTGATGCTGCGAACTTTTTCATATCATCCAGAGGAGTTGATCATAGGAGAATTGCAAGCTGGAGTTCGCACTCGAAATCAGATTGATAAAGGGCTTACATGTTTTTATAAAAAAGTTGCTCCTTTGCAAACTGAATTCTCATTGAGTTGTTTTATCTCGCAGGTTAAGCCAAGAACTTACAAAGAGGCGCTTACTGAAGACTCTTGGGTCAATGCAATGCAGGAGGAACTTAGTCAATTCGAGAAATTGGGAGTGTGGAAGTTAGTTGATTTGCCGGATGGTCAAAGAAAAATTAACACCAAGTGGGTGTTCAAGTGCAAGAGGGACGATAGAGGAGTTGTTGTAAGGAACAAAGCTCGACTCGTTGTTCAGGGATTTAGTCAACAGGAGGGAATTGATTTTACCGAAGTCTATGCTCCTGTAGCACGACTAGAGGCTATCAGAATTTTCCTAGCATTTGCGTCTTGGAAGAACTTTAAAGTTTATCAGTTGGATGTTAAATCGGCGTTTCTTTACGGGAAGGTTAAAGAGGAGGTTTATGTTGGTCAGCCACCGGGCTTTACCGATCCAATCCACAAAAACAAAGTCTACTTATTGGACAAAGCACTGTATGGTTTACACCAGGCCCCGAGAGCCTGGTACGAGACTTTGTCTCAACACCTACTAGCCAATAAGTTCATTCGTGGAAAAGTGGATGCCACTCTCTTCACTAAAGAGGTCGATGGTCATCTTCTGATAGTTCAGATTTATGTGGACGATATAATTTTTGGGTCGACAAATGAAAATCTATGCAAAGATTTTGAATCAGTGATGAAGCAAAAGTTTGAAATGTCATCAATGGGGGAGATGAAATTCTTTCTGGGTTTACAAGTTGAACAACTTCCTGAGGGAATTTTCATTCATCAGTCAAAGTATGTTCATGATATTCTAGAGAAATTTGGGATGTCAAGTTCTACTTCAGCTGCTACCCCACTTGCAACAAATCATGGGATTCACCCAGATCTCACCGGAGACAGGGCTGATGAAACGTTTTATCGATCCATGATAGGTTCTTTAATGTACCTAACTGCTTCACGTCCTGATATAATGTACCCAACGTGCCTCGCAGCAAGATTTCAGTCTAACCCGAGAGCATCGCATATGATCATTGTGAAGAGGATATTGCGCTACCTGAAAGGAACTCCTTCATTGGGGTTGTGGTATCCTAGAAAAGGCGACTTTAAGCTCGAAGGGTATTCCGATTCAGATTTCGGATGCTGCAAAGTCAATTCAAAATCAACAACTGCAGGATGCCAGTTCTTTGGTCCTATATTGGTTACCTGGCAGTGTAAGAAACAAACGTCTGTGGCGTTATCTACATGTGAAGCGGAGTATGTTTCTGCTAGCAGTTGCTGCTCTCAGATCTTGTGGATACAGCAACAGATGCGCGACTACGGTTTGCAGTTTCTTAACACACCTCTTTTTGTTGATAATGAGGCCGCAATAAATATAACAAAAAATCCAGTACATCACGCTAAAACTAAACACATAGAAATTCGTCATCACTTTATTTGTGATTGCTTTGAGAAAAAGTTGATACGAATTGAGAAAATCCACACTGACGAGCAGAAAGCTGACTTACATACCAAAGCTTTTGATAAAAATCGGTTTAAATATTTGTTAAAATTGAACGGTATGAAGCTTCTGTCGGTGTCGGATGGTATTATTGGCGTTGATGAGAGTACTGTTGCGGATGAAGACGAGAAACAATCTGCAATGGTTTGTTGATTTTTTACTTGTTTTGGTATTTAGGGGGAGTAGATAGTTGTATATAGTTTATATTTTCAGAAAATACAAAAACAGTAAAAAATGCAAAAATACAAAAACATGATAAAATTTCAAAATTCAAAAACATGATAAAATCTGAAAAAGAGCTTGTGTATATAGGGAAAATGATAGTACATCAGCTAGACGATTACAGTATGCTAAAGATTTGTAAAGTATATAAGAGTTAAACAATCTCACTGATGATGTGTCGATAGGTTTTCACACATTTAGTAGATTTATTCGGGATATAAACCGAAAATTCAAACTGGTGAATTTCGTGGGGAACACTACTTGGATATATAGGTAACCCCTGAAATCTCGTTTGAAAGGTCTCTTAATCTGATATACTAGGTCTTTATACTCAATGATGTCTGGGGTATTATTCCGGGACTTCTGCTGAACGGTGGTTCTGACCTAGTCCTTGGATAATACTTGCTGCAATGCTTGAAACACAACATTAAACCCTCAGCATGCTGAAACAATAAAATTGATAAATGCTGCTGTTGTAAGCAAAAAGATCCTCTAAAGGGGACACACCGAAAAGTCGAAGCTGATATCTCTCTGCGTATACGGAAGTATCGATCTGAGATCCCTCGGCCCTCGCATACCTAATTTATTTACAGATATCATTGTAGTATTCTCACCTGTAAGACTGATTATTGAGATTCTGGATACGGGAGTATATTTAAGAGGTGGGACACATGAATGAGCTAAGTTCTTAATTCATCTAAATTGTATCCTGAGTAAATTGAAATTTGTGTGGGAATTTAAGATGGATCAGTATATCGACAATCGAGGTGAATTGTTTAAGTCTGAGTATGAAATGAAGCTTAACGGTACTTGTGATTTGTTTGAAAAGCTGATATGATTCCCTGACACGCTCGCCAAAAATATGTTTGTAAATAGTTTACTTTGTTTACTTTCTGCAATTTAAGTTTTCTGTATTTCATTTCTTAGTTTAGAACACTTTGATAAAATCCAAAAAGATTTTATTTCTGCTTTAGTTTCCGACAAACCAAAGTGGAGAGTTGATTGTTGGATTCTCAGATGTTTGAAGCAGATGCAGGAGATTCTGGACTGAAGAATGAGGAGAGCTTATCTTGATGGAGTTTGTTGTATTGGAAAATCAAAACAAGTTCATTAACTTGATACTTGTTATTTTCAGAAAGTGTTTGAAATTATTGTTTTAAAATCAGTATTGATTCGTCAAAAGATCAACCAAGGTCATTAATTTGGACTTGGTAGATTAATCAAGTGATCAGGGTCATTAACTTGGACCTGAATACTTGAGTGGATTGTTATAACTGATTGTATTTGTGATTTATTGTTGAAAAGATAGTTTGTAATAATTGATGTTTGAGACACAGGTTTTGGACTTCATTATTCCCATGGAAGCTAAATGTCAAAGTTTGAACCAGATAAAGACCTCAGATTCTAGCATACTGAGAGGGGGAGTCTGTGAAAGGGGGAGTCTGGTTCAACAGTCAAAGGGAAGGTGAAGGGAGAGTGATTATGATGAAAAGACACAGAGTTGGAGAAAAGACTAAGACTGAAGACTTAGGAGCTAAAAACTTCGTCAACATCCAAGGGGGAGTCTGTTGGTGCACTGGATGTCTGTTGACTGCGTTTTATTAAAGTCTTGAGTCTAGAAAGGTTAATTTAGGGTTTGTGTTTAAAAGTTGTCTTGTTCGCTTGTAAACATAATTGTCATATTCAAGCGAACTTAAATAGGTCTTGTTCACTTGAAACTGCTTAGAGTCTTGTTCGCTTGAGGTCCTAGTCGCTTGAACATGTTCGCTTGAACAGTCCAATGTCTCTTTCAAGCGATCAGGTCATTACTATATATATGTATGATGGGGTGTCATTTAAAGCGGACAGAGATCATAGTTTGTGAGACGAGGTGCTGCTGAATTGTGGTTATAAACATTGTAAAGTCTCTAAAATCAATAATAGAAAGAAGATTGAAAGGATATATGCTGTTATGACTCAGTTTACTTTGATTCCGCCTTTGTAAATTGAGATGAATTACCTTTACTGACATTTAGGGTCACGCAATCGGTCCAACAACTGGGGGTTAGCCTTAGTGGCTGGGGAGGTTCAGCCTTAGTGGCTGGGGAGGTTCAGCCTTAGTGGCTGGGGTGAAACACATGTTACAATTATTAAGGACATTTTTATACATGGTATTGTTAGCTTAAGGAGGGTTTGGACGTACAGATCATGTGAGTGGTGGGTACAACACTTAAAGCCATTAATCCTCGTCGTAGGACCGAGGGACATGAGTGATAGATCTATTTGGGTGTAGCGAGCCCACACCCGTGAGGTTAGGGTAACCCATAGAGGTGACTGTGTCTTACAGCCGAGGCCCGGTACAAATTTGCTAGGTTTGAGTTTTCCTGCATCACTTCACACATACCAGTGGCCTTGCAACCCATTGGTGATCTCTTTTTCCTTAATTGCTACATACCAGGGACATTTATACATAGGGACGTACTTTAAAGGTTTATACATACCATGGACATTTATATATAGGGACGTACTTTAAAGGTTTATACATACCAGGGACTTTTATACATACACCGTTTACAAAGGGACGTATATACTTACAGAAATACTTAATTTATACAAATTAAATACCATGTTTTATACAAATTCAAGGCATAGGATTATCCGGGCATGGAGTCAAAGTCAGGGTGGGCATTGGCGGTTATACGAACATTACAAATACGAGGGCTTACAAATACATGGTTTTACGAACATAATGCATTACAAATGCAAAGTTTCCATATAACTTGGCAAGAAAATGATTTCTAAATTCGTTTTCTCAATATTATTTCACAAACCGGTTATTCAAAAGATTTATTTCAAATCTTTTACAAACAAACTATGAACTCGCTCAACTTTATGTTGATTTTTCGCATGTTTCTTTCTCAGGTTACTTTTCAGAATTTATGGCATGGTTGGAATAGGAGAACCATGTGGAGTCGAGTACTTAGTGGGCATTGAATTTCTAAAAGACTTAGATTATTTGCTTCCGCTGTGCAATGAAGATACCAGTCCAGTCACGCCAATGCTCTGATGTTTTGGGGTGTGACACAGATAACCAAAGCATTTGTAAAAGGGTGTGTAACCTTCTAACATCCATCTTTTAGATTTAAGTACTCATCTCTTTACTCACATGTAACACCCCAGAAATTTTGTACAACTACGTGACGACACGTGTCCAATTCTCCAACTAATCCCGACTACGTGGAGGGAGAAACCTCCAGCTAATCCTGATTATGTGGAAGGAGGAAGGACCTACATTGTACGTTCACTGAAACGTGTTCTGAATCTCTGACTAATCCCGACTCTGGGAAGGAGAGAGGGATTATTATTGTGCGATAACTAAAACACGTCCCAGATCTCCGACTAATCCCAGCTACGAGGAAGGAGAGGGACTAAATGTGCCAATTGGCCAAAGAATGAAAGTTCATGAACTAAAGTTGTGAAAATCTCAAAATAACATTTCCTGGCAATCTAATACGGACCGTAAGCTAATGGAGCTTATGGACCGTAAGCTGAAAATAATGCTGGTGCGTTGAGGTCCTTACAGACTGTAAGCTGAAAATAATGCTGGTGCACTGAGGTCCTTATGGACCCTAAGCTATAAACCTTTATGGCCCGTAAGGAACC
Organism: Helianthus tuberosus; assembly: GCA_030545235.1. Taxonomy (NCBI): domain Eukaryota; kingdom Viridiplantae; phylum Streptophyta; class Magnoliopsida; order Asterales; family Asteraceae; genus Helianthus; species Helianthus tuberosus. Next base: position 126,615,668 of record CM060357.1, on the reverse strand, counting down.
GAGCTGGCATATTTATGCTTGCAGACCAAGGCAGTCTGCAACAATGCCACCTATCTCGCATTTTGCCACTCTTGTGCAGCTTCTAACACCTCATTGCACACCTAGGATTATCCTAGAACACTCCTTAACACTCGGCATGATCTAATTCCACTCATTCAGGTATAAATAGCCTCCATATTCAACTTCATTCTTTGTTCATATTCACTCTCTTCTCTCTAAACCTATCTTAGAGCTTTCCTCTGGACAAGAGGACTCCCCTCTCAGTAGCTTTCTGCTCAACACTTCCAAGTAAGTGTTTCCACTTGTTCTATTTCATTTTTTTAGTTATTTTGAAGTTTAAAGTCAAACAGTTGACTTTCCATTTGACTTTAGCATCTGACCATATTGGTCAAGGTAAAGTTTAATCCGAACTTTTCGACATGATTGTAATAACGTTGGTATGATCCCTCTATGATCATACCCATGGATAATCACGTTTACTAGTTGAATTGATAAGTTGAGCATATTACGTAAAAGTTGAATTTTTGACTAAATTTTATAAATTGCATAAATGATTTCTACAACTTATAACTCAGTTGTTTTGACATATATACAAGTTTTATAACTTACATAAACTGATATTAACATGCTCAACTTGTCAAATTCAGTTTACAACTTCGTTTTACGTCAAAAGTCAGGAAGTTGGACTTTTGCTTTGACTTTTGATTCTGACCCGTTTGGTCAACGTTTGATATGTTTTAAACTTTTTTTTGGACCATAATATTGTTGAGTATAACTCTATGAAGTTATACCATATGGTCATTCCGTTTGATGGGTTAAATGACAAGTCTTGAAATTATTATTGAAAATGACCACACTACCCTTATGTGATCAAAGTAGCTAAGTAAATGGTTTTAAACTAAACATAACCATAATATGACTTTAGATCAATATGTACTTCAACTAAAAATATATTTTTACTACTTGGACTTGTCGTATGCCCATCTGACCTTCAAAACCCGTCTTTAGGCGCATAACTAGTTATGCGAACCTAGTTCGCATAAATAGGCGTAACTGGTCAAAACCTTTTTAAACCTTTCCAAATCAGAAGATTGGTTTGATTAAACTTTATCCAATGAGTCCTTACACTCGAATAGGTATAAACCACACTCTAATCAATCTATTCTTAATCTAGCAAACCGATCTTATTCTTTAGTAACGGGTCATGTCTTAGAAACTAATCTATGACCCATATACATTCTAACAGATAACTGAATCTGTTCACTCCGGACTATAGAACCCCCTAGATATTCAGACTTGAGTTTAATTACTTTGACTTTACGGCTTTTACTATATTGAAAACCATTATCGGTTGGAAGCTAGCAAAAGGGTAAATAGTCTTAACTTATTTTGTTTTTAAACTTGGGGTATGGCGAATATGCCACGTGGAGCGGGTATTACATAAATGAGTCTCCTATGATAACTCATAAATGTAAGAACCCGATTTAATCCGTCTTATTTGATAACTAAAACAATTGGTGGTTATTGGTATCGTGTCTGGGGGTCCCGACTCATGAACTATTATTGCCATATAGAATAATGTGCTGGGGTAGGCATACTGACTGTATGACACTATATTCAACTTTGGTGTGTACCTTAATCATTATAGAACTGAAAATGACCGACATTGATATATGGTTCCCATTGTATGACAAATATGTAAATATGGTGACAAGATAAAATCCCAAGAAAATATTAAATGATTACCTACTGGTTTTCTCTATGTATAAAATTATTTTTGAAAAACTATATTAAAAAAGAGTCAGTTAATTGTATTTACCAGCGAAAGCTGACGTATTTTCAAAAGATTGAACTACATGTACCGAACCTTGATATTAGGCTGGGAATCCGGGTCGGCTATGATAAAGGCTATTGTTGGTGCATTTTCTGTGACAACAGCTTAATAGTTTGGTTATTTAGTCTTTGGATATTTTGTATTGGGCTTAGCTTATTGGTTAGTGAGTTTATTGGTGTAATGGGCTTGGAGAATGGCCTAGCCCAGTAGGAAGCCCAGTTCATAGACATGTGGTATATAAACATGTTTTGTGATTAGGGTTTCAGTTAGAGTAGGCTAGAGAGAGAAAACGTAGAGAGAGAGAGAGAATTCGAAATTAGTTTTAGAGACAAGATCACAGATAGTGGCTGTGAGGTTGTGAGGTCTTGAATTGATTGTAAAATCCAAGTTGGATAATCAATAGAAGACCCGTTTGATTGTGAATTCTATGTTTCTACTCGTTTCTATAATATTCTGGTCTAGAGGATTCCGCACTCTAGGTTAGATATACAATTCTGTGACGATCCATACGAACCAGGGGACCTACAATTTGTATCAGAGCTTTAGGCTCTTGAAGAAGCTCGGTTCAGAATTGAAGACTGCAGATTCGGGTGAAAGATTGGAAAATTTTCAAAAATTTTGAAACCTGAAAACTAGGGTTTCGAAATTTTGTTTGGGTTTGATATAATTTTCAAAAATCTTATGGTTGTTTGATCTGTTTACGTATTTAATTTTGCTGTTTAAGTGTTTTTTGTAGCAGGTTTGGTTGATTTTTGAAGGATTTTGGCTAGAAAGTCTTGAAGATTCGAAGATTGTTCTTCGTGTTCTTCGTATTTTCTTCAAAAAATTCGTCTGATTTGGTGTTTAATTTTGCAGGAAACTGTTAGAAGAATCTGGAAAATCTTCAGAAATTTCGAACAGATTGAGTTTCCAAAATTTTCTAGCAAATTTGCTGATTTCAGATAAATACTCTGACAGACCAGCGAATTTATGATCTAGCAACTCGGTGACCGGTGAAATTAAATCCAAAGGCGACTTTGGTAACCGTTTTAATAGTACTCAGTGACATTATTACGGTGATCGGCGAAGTTACTAGACATCGTTTTAGCGAAATTAAAAACCAACGAAATTAACCAGCGAATTTAATAAGCCAGCATAATTATAATTACTCTACCAGGATACTTATAATTACTCTATCAGCATATTTAACTTGGTTAACCAGCATAATTAGCGTGACACAGGGAAATTAACTTGGTTTGCCAGCAAAATTAAAAGGTGGAGTATTTATTTTTGTAGAGTAATTAGATACGCATAGAGGAATTAATGTTTTCGTGAATAGAATTTGATCCGTAGCTCATCTGCCGAAACCGTTTGCACCATTGAACTCGGTTGATTTTTAGGACCAAAAAAAATATAAAAAAAACTCTGGAAAATCCCGAATTTGGTTTTTGACATTATATATCATTGGATTCGTAATTTCGAGACGATTCTAACGGTATAATTTGGTAAAAACAGTTTTCGGAAAAATTTTGTACGGTTTTATCAGTACGGTTACGGTAAAACGTGTTTAAAGATGGTTAAAGTGGACAATGTTGGTGAGAAAGTTAAAAAGTGGCCAAAGCTGATAAATGTTAAAGAATATGTTGTCTGGAAGGAGGAGTTTGAATCGGTTATGAAGAGTGAAGATACTAGAATGTGGTATTGTATGATAGATGGATATGTTGCTCCTACGCGTCGTGTTGAAGGAAGGATAAAAGTGATTTCTTATGACAAGATGGATGAATCTGAGAAACAGGTGGTTGATGCTGAGAAGAAAGCTTTTGCTGCAATAAAAATGTCCTTACCTGATGGCATCAAGCATACCTTTACGAAGTTCACTAATTCAAAGGATATGTGGGATGCATTAGAAAAGCGATATCAGGGAAATGCAGATGTTGTGGAAGAAGAGAAGAAGAAAGCTGTTGAGAAGAAGGCTGCAGAAGTTTCAAAGTGCATGAATGGTGTGAATGAATTTACAACAGAGGTGAAGGTAACATCAGAACCTGTAAGTCATACATGTCATAGTTGCACTGAACTACAAGGTAAAGTTAACAGACTATCGGAACAAAACAAAATCCTGTTAGCTGAATCAGAAAAGTTGAAAGAGACGAATGTTTTTTTTGATTCACAAAGAGTCAAATTGCTTAAATAAACTCAAATCAAATGAACAGGAAATAAACAGTTTAACAAGCAAAGTCAATGAACTGTTACAGGTCATTGATTTGGCTCGTGAAACTCTAAAGGATAAAACTAATGAGTTTTCTGAAAAGTGCAGGGAATTAGCCATTGCACAAGAACAAATTGTCGAACTTAAAGGAAAGTTGGACAAATTTGGAAATTCTTCATTAGTTAGGACTAAAATTTAGAAAGGGTTGAAAAGGAGTAATGATAGAACAGGAGTGGGGTTTAGTAAAGCTTCACCTTCTAAGGATCAAGATTACTCATTTTTACCTGATGAGAATGAGTTAACTGACTTTGTGCCTACTACACCAGCTGTAGTGGATCCGATAGATGTGGACTTGCCAAATAGTCCAGTATCTTTGAAAGAATCTGTTGAGTCTAACAGTACACCTCATAAATCGGATGAGGATACTGAAGAGGAAAAGAAGAAAACATTTAAAAAGAGATTTAACCAAAAGAAAATTTCAAAGATAAAATCTTGTTTTAAATGTCACACTAAAGGACATGTGGTGAGTTGTTGTCCTTTGAAGAAAGGTAAACAAAAAGTTGATGTGGTTAAGGATGGGAATCAGGTTGGATCAAGCAATAGTGTAAAAACAAATTGTCAGACAAAGAAACCTGAATTTCAATCTAAACCTTCAACTTCGAAAAGATTTGATAGACAAAGAAGTATTTCTCCACAATTTAGTCATTATAATGGTAAATCAAATCGGTTTCAAAGTCAAAGTAGAAATTTTGGATATCAAAATCGATACCAGACTTCTGGTAATCGAAATTTTCAAAGAAGAAACGAACATAGGAGTTTTAGTAACTCAAATGTTCAACAACATCCAAAATTTTTCAAAAATTCAAGGTATGAGAATGGGAGAAGAAGGTATCAAGGTAATAATTTTCAAAGGTCAGAAAATCCGGGAGTTTTGGAACTCTCGCAATCAAAGACCTAGTGGAAATTATCAATCTTGTTCAACAATGGGTAAAAGATCCAAGACTCCAGTTAGGAGTGATGGATATTGGATGGATGTTCCTATAATGGATGAATTTGGAAAACCCAAGACTATCAGGGCTTGGGTTCTCAAGACTAACTGAGTTGTTGAGTGTATGCAGGATGACCAAGAAGGACTGTTGATGTGTTCAACAGTGGTTATTCATGTAAAGCATCTGAGGTGAATAGTAGGTTAAAATGGGTAACGAACTATTTACTTTAGTGATGTTATGATTATTCTAAACATTAACATTGAAAAACTTGTTGTCAAGTAGAAGTGGGAGTCTGTTTGTGTTTAAATTTGTGTTTTTGAAACTTGCTCCATAAAAACAAAAATTTAGGGGGAGAAATCACCCTAAGCCAAAAAGTGTTTAGTTAGTGCGTGAGTTTAGGGGGAGTAAGTTAAAAAATTTTAAAAATACAAAAACATTGAAAAAATGAAAAACATAAAAAAATTAAATATTGAAAAAAGAGATTTCATGGTGTGAAAAAGAAGAAATGATAGTACATTAGCAAGTTAGACTGTCACACTGAAAATGAAATTAAATTACTTAAGTGTGATAGCAGCTTCATCATATGATGTACCAGTAGGCAAAAAGCATGAAGTAATCAACTTACCAATGTGATATAAACCTAAACGAACTGAATATGAGTGGGGAACACATCAGTGGTGTATGGTTTAATGACCTTAAATCTTGCGTTGATAGATTGCCAAAATCTGAGGTTTTGGGTCTTTATAGTGTTATTTCATCTAGGGATATCAGGGTTGTCCTTCTGCTGCATCCAGATACATGCTGACCTAGGCACAACCGGGATATCTTAAAAGAGCTAAAAATGTCAAAACCTTGAAAATGATGAAGCTCTCCTAGAGAGTCATTCAAATGTGCAAAATGCATAAATCGTACCAAAAATGGTATTTGTCTTAGCCCTCATTAGATATTTTGGTCTCTTTGCTGTACAGAAGTACTGACCTGATCACCAATTATCTATCGTTGTAAAACAAAACGGATGAATTCAGTATACTCACCTACTACGATGAATCTTTGTGCATACCTTGATCGCGGGGGTATATCCTGAAGTGGGACACACTAGTATATTAGAATAATATTACCTTAATGTATCATACGGTAATGGTACTTGAAATGTTCATGCATTTTGTTTAAGTGGACAAACATACTGGTAATTGTCTTGGACTGCTTTTCACGAAAATAAATAAAGAATTAACTACAAGTGTGAAACAGTTTGATTTTGTAGATATGATCTTCTTGCACATGATTCTCACAAAAAGATTTATTGTAAATATTTTTTTTAGTTTTGTTTAGATGTTTTATTTATAAATTAAAAAAAAACCAAAAAGATTTCTTTTTAAAAGACTTCCATTTTGAATTGACAGATTGTTGTTTTTGCATGATAAGATAAAATATTGGTTTATCTTTAAATGTGAAAAAGACTAATGGTTTTTCGAGATACTTGCTTGTGTTGCTAAACAGATTGATGCAGTAATCAAAATGAAGTGTAGAATACAAGTAAAGTGTAGATTGAGAGTGAAGTAAAGAACGTGTGAGGATGCATGGTAGGATCCTTCTACTACATTGCAAAGAGAGTGATATGAAGAGTTGGAGCTTACTTGCTTAACCAAAGATTGCTAGCTAACTGATCTACAATGAATGAAAGTTTTGGAGATTGGAAGCATCAGCTAAGGGGGAGTCTATTGATGTCAGAAGCTATGTAGCTGACGCTATCCAAAGACCAAAAAAAAACACAAGATGTTTGAAGACGAAGTTATACTATGAAGCTATTGTCAAGGGGGAGTCTGTTGGTGCATATTCTGTGACAACAGCTTAATAGTTTGGTTATTTAGTCTTTGGATATTTTGTATTGGGCTTAGCTTATTGGTTAGTGAGTTTATTGGTGTAATGGGCTTGGAGAATGGCCTAGCCCAGTAGGAAGCCCAGTTCATAGACATGTGGTATATAAACATGTTTTGTGATTAGGGTTTCAGTTAGAGGAGGCTAGAGAGAGAAAACGTAGAGAGAGAGAGAATTCGAAATTAGGTTTAGAGACAAGATCACAGATAGTGGCTGTGAGGTTGTGAGTTCTTGAATTGATTGTAAACTCCAAGTTTGATAATCAATAGAAGACCCGTTTGATTGTGAATTCTGTGTTTCTACTCGTTTCTATAATATTCTGGTCTAGAGGATTCCGCACTCTAGGTTAGATATACAATTCTGTGACGATCCATACGAACCAGGGGACCTACAGCTATGGAATTTGCAACTCCTAGCTTAAGGACTATGATGTGTAAGCTTCGTTTTACTTCGATCCCGCCTGTGGGCTTAAACTTGAGCACTTAAACATCTTTGTATTTGTATATATTCAGACGCCTTCAATGTTATTAAATTGTGATACTGCTATCCAATCGTCATGACCCATCCGGGCCCACCGGAAACCGGGGTGTGACATCACATACTTGATTTGACAGTGAACTTTATATATGATTGGCATAACGGTTTATAGAGATCAATTTCAAAGCCTTAAGATTTTACCCTGAAAGTGCATTTACATAATCTGGAAAAAGTTCAACACACTAGAATTCTGAAGGAAAAGCCTCGGAAGTATCTTACTATAGTTTAAGTATAAATCAATTTTGTTTGGAATACTTCAAATATAAATTTATTTTTCAGATCGTTTTACATGCTCAAAGTAGAAGCCCAAACACAAAAGGCGAGAATAGGGGTACAAAATGAGCCGAGCGGCTCGCGAGCTACTCAAGATCGGCTCGAGAAAAAGCTTGACACGAGCCGAGCCTTATCAAGCTCAAGCCCAGCTTGGGCCTAAAATAAAAGCTCGTTTGTGTATCGAGTCCGAGTTCGAGCCTGGCATGTGAAGCTCGTCAGGCTCATCGAGCCTTAACGTAAACGAGCTGAGCTTATTTAAACTTGTTTACGAGCCGACCCCGAACCTAAAAATGAGCTTATTTGGTAAACGAGCCCGAGCTTCACATATCGAGCTTGCGAGCCTAAAAAGTCTATTATTTATATTTTTCTATTTAATATATTAATTAATAGATAATCAACGAGCCGAGCTCGAGCTTGAGAAAATACCAACAAGCCGAGCTCAAGGTCTCGTTAGTTAATTGAGCTCGAGCTCAAGCCTGGTTACGCTCGGGCTCGGCTTGGCTCGACTCATTTGCACTCCTAGGCGAGAACATCAATACAAAGGAGCAAAAATTATGGATTTTGAAGCAAGATGCCAAGGTCCATCCTGATTCCTGTGAGTATAATCAGTTCACGAGTAGAAGTATATATATGAATACACATGTTAGAGATTTTCCACTCTTTGGGATTTATTTACGTTTAATTGATTGGCAGCCACATGATGTTCATCAAGGTGGAGGTTGTCCGCCAATTTTTCTCAGATTTTCTCGTGTGATACATCAGAGTCATACCAGCTTTTTTAGTTTTCGCAGATTACGCAATGTTGTCTAGGATTACTACAGTTTTCCCCAAAACCAAATTAATATTATTTTAATTTAAACTTAAAAACAAATTATGTTATTTTTGAACACATAAAACGATACATAGAATTATAAAACAAATTACATAAAAATTATGCAAACCTAATTATAATATTACACACTCCTAATATTACACAAACCTAATTATAATATCTCTCACTCCTAATATTATACAAGCCAAATTATAATTATTTTAGAAGCCTAAAATTACAACATTAATTCGTCCTAATTAAACACATAAAAGCCCCTAGTAACCATCCCAGTCATCTAGGTTGCACTCTGGAAATGACACACAACGATCGCTATCACGACCATCCGACCTCACGTTTTGAGGACATCGTTCGAACTCAGGGGATGGATGGGATGGTTCATTGTACAACCTAGATATGTATTCCTCACCTGAGTTGGTTTCGTACCCTTCAGCCCAGCCCAGCCCAGCTGACTATGACTTGTGTTGGACTGAGGGTTTGTGGGTGGACGGTTTGTGTTGAAGTTTGTTTGATTCCCCCCAAGGCATAAAGCATCAAATTGCATTTGAGCCATGGTGTAGTCATACACCCAGTTCAACTCCTCAAATGTTGGGGGATTTGGATCATCAAACTCTTCCGGCTGTGGTAGGCTTGAAGGTCAAGGAGGGTAGACTACTACATGTGAAAGGTTTGCTAGATGAGGATTTAAACGAAGTGACCACCTAGGCCTTGGTGCCAGTGGAGGGTAGACTGGTGCCAGTGGAGGGTAGAGTTTTGCCGGTGGAGGGTAGACTGCTGCATGTGGAGGGTTTGATGGTGCAGCGTTAGAACGTCGACGACGATCACTTGAGGTTCGACGACCCGGCTGTACCACCTTAATTATAAACGCCACCCATATATTTGAATTAGTTTAGTATCGGCCATAACTTGTCGTGACAGTCTTGATAATTTCTGTGAAGGTATTCATTAATTATTAATTGTTACTTATATTTTTATTATTGTTTTTATTATTGTTGTTGTTGTTTTTAATTTATAGTTTATTAATGTATTATGTTAGTGTTATTTTTCTTTACGGGAGGCAATATTTGAGGATGCCGACGGCTACCGACGTTCCACTTTGGGAGTGGGCGGCATGTCAAACGGCCCATCAACGGATACACTGGTTTCCCGGGATGTTGGGTATTCTTGATTGCATGCATTGGGAGTGGGCGGCATGTCAAACCTCTTGGAAAGCACAACACCATCATGGTGACCACGAGGGTCTAACCCTAATATTACAAGCGGCCGTGTCTCAAGATTTATGGATTTGGCATTCGTACTTTGGCATGGTCGGTGCAAACAATGATATCGATGTTTTACAATCTTTGGGTCTTTTTGACGGTTTCATAGATTGTGTTGCACCAAATATATCATTCTATGCAAACTATATGGAGTATAAGTATGGGTATTATCTTGTCGACGGTGTTTATCCAGAGTGGGCGACGTTGGTGCAAACTCTTTCATGGACAGACGAAGAGAAACGATTTATTACAAGTAAAAACATGAGTCGGCAAGAAAAGATATCGAGCGGGCTTTCGGTGTATTATAAAAGAGATGCTCTATCATTCCCAACCATCTAGGATACTTGAAAAGAGTAAATTGAGAAACGTCATGTATATGTACATCGTCTTGCATAACATGATATTAGGGGACTCGGGCATTGCCTTTTACTAACATGCCTTAGAACCAATAAGACTTTTCTTACAAACTACGTTGCAGGCCACACATTACATCAAATTACATCCTTATTTATACTAAATTTTTTTCTCCTTAGGTCATGTTCTTTAAAAAAAACACTCCTTTTACCTAGTATCCAAACTCAGTCAAACTCGCCTCTGCTTATACACACACATACACGTATTACTTACTTTTACACTTACTTGCGATTGATGTCCCAAATCACTTGAGCCAAACAAGTACTTTTACAAATCTATTTTATATCCCTCAAGATTTTCCTATGCATGCTCAATCAATCACAAACTACCTGTTTAGCCAAAACTTTTAGAACCGTGCTTTTTTAACACGATTATACATAAACACCGCATAGACGTTCAACTTCAAAATTCTCAATCTTAGCCAAACATCTAACCAACTATCACCCGCATCGAACCAACAAATTACCATCTTATCCAAGGTCTTCCTCTTGAATAAATTTCGGGATGAAATTTTCTAAAGTAGGGGAGACTGTAACGCTCTGCGTTTTCGTACTTTCTTTATTTAGAAAGTTTATTCGTAATTCTATTTTTGGAAACTTGCAACCATATCGCATTCGTATTTCATTTCCAATCTTGTAATCCGAGACCTTGATCTTAACGAAATTCCATACTTTATGCATATGTGTTATACATGAAATCAATCATTAATTATGTGTTTACTTACAACGAAATACATGTTATACATTCGAAATGCTATTCACACATTCACGATACGAAATTTGTGCATACGTACGCTTTTCATACTTGAAAACATGCTAAATTACAAAGTTTTAGCATAAAATGATGAACATATAAAAGTTTAGGGACTAAAATGCAATAAAACTAACATTTGGCTTAATGAGACGTGGCGCTACGCGACGCCTCACCCCATTTAGCTTGGTGGGGTGCCAAGCCCCTTAATCCACAAATTATTGTTTCTAGCTCTTGGGTTGGCCAATTCCCTCCACTTTTCTTCTTCCCCAATCTCTGTACATCCTCCTTTAACACTAAACCATAATCCTCCATTATAAAACCAAGCCTCCATCACGTCATTTTCACTTTTCTAACTCTCCTACACTCTCAAAACACTCTCAAATCAGTTGCAAATCCAAGTTCAAGGCAGAATTATCTAAGTGCCAAAAGTGAGCTTTTACCTCACTTTCTTCACCTTTTCTTCCACTAGAAAGCTTGGAACACCTCTAGGAGTGTTTCCACAAGTTTACCATGGTAAACTAAGATGGAACATCACCATTTTGAGGTCCAAACATTCTGTTTTGAAAGAATATTTATGTAAATCTTTACAAACTTTCTTTTACTCATTCAATCTTACACCCATCTTGCTTCTAACCAAACCTATAGTTATGGGGATTGATTAGGGTTAATTATCATGAGTTTAGAGGTGCAAACACCCTTTAAACTTTATTTTTTGACAAGGTTTAGACAACCTACAAGTGTTGAGACCATCCTAGTTTACCATAATTCATATGGCAAGACTTGTGTTTTGGTAAAGGTGTGAACCATGGAAGCCTTGGCTTTCTAAACTTATTCCACCACCTCACTTGATGTTTTTTATTCATGTTCAAATAAGTAGTTTCCTAGACCCAAAGTAAGTTAACCCGCCTCACCTCCAACATTTTCCATGTTGTGTATGACACGCCCAGGTTGTTCTTATTTGGCTACTTAGTATCTTAGTAGATTAGTTTATATTCTTGTCATTCATGACCAACCGGGTTTACCAACTATGTTAGTAAACTTTGTTCTTTGGTGAATCATATAATGAGGTAATCATACTTCCATGCTTGACTTATGTAACACTACATGATAATACATGATGGACCTATAGGATAATCTATATACTATATAATATATAACTGAATTCTCGATGATAACCGGGTCATGGTTATATATCATGAACATAGGTTAACTTATCTTGTTCTAAATTCCTCGTTTATGATTCTAATGGGCAAGTTTGGACCCATGAAATCACATATAAACTTAGTGTCAAAACGATTGTTTAAGACAAGATATATTTTCGCATACGCATACTTTAATATTAAATTCCGAATCCGAATCCTTCACCAAATCCGAATACTCACATACCTCCGTTTCCCCCTTGTAGGGTAACTTTGGTGTTCGAAACTAAAATGCTCGTCAAACTCTCGGTTACTAGGAAAGCTTTGCAAAACCGTGAGTATACATAATCCCCTTTTTGTTTTAGCACTTTGGAGTGCAATATATATACATTATACAAAAACTCACACAAACACTTATACGCAAACACTTTATTCATGCAATTGAATCCAATATACATGCTTTATACCTTTATACTTAGAAATACATGCATGCTAGAAACTTTGCTTGCACAATACTTAGTCATTAACTTCATACAAGCCTCCCTTAACATGTATATCACTATAGGAGTAATGCACCACCCGTATTCTTGAGATCATGTTAAGTTAAAAAAAACGGTTTTGTCGTTGCTACGATAAGATTATGCTAGCGGGAATCTTTGGGTTGACAAGTATGTGATGCATGCTAGATTATGTTATGTTATGCCTTAGTATACGTTATTACCATGTGGATTTCGTTAAACTCTTTTATACTTATGCTAGTACACACAAATTTGTATACTCGCCAATACTTTATGTGTTGACATGTTATTTTACTATATATTGCTGGATAGTGATCGTGACGCATTGAAAAGAATCTAGTAGGAAGGACTAGAAATGCACCAAACTTTAATTTACGTTTATAGATTAGTCATATGTTACTTGTTGTACTTTTATTTCCAAATCATGTATTTGAACCGTTAGCAATGAAATGAAAATCTAATTTTTAAATACTTGTCGTGTTTAGTCGTTATGAAGTCTTTTGCAATCTTGTTTTCATCTCACTTCGATGTTTCCGCCATCGGTTGGGGTGTGACAGATTGGTATCAGAGCCATAATAATAGGGAATTAGGAAAATAGCCATGCTTTTGACCTAGTCTATAGTTAAGCACCTTACATGACCATTCTTGATTAATATTCTAAATTTCTTAAAAAAATCTTCCTACTTGCTCAAATATACTTTTTATTTCAAAACATATGCCTTTCCTAAGGAAACCTTACATGACCATGTGAAGGCACAAAACACTTGTAATATATAAACGAGACGATTTCACCTAAATAGGCCTGAAACCCTCACTTGGGTGAAGAACTCTCAATCTGCGCTTTCGATTTACACGAAATTATACATCAAGTTCCGAGTGACATCCTTACCTTGATGGAAATTTCACCATACTCATTCTAGTGGACCCTTACCAACTAGTTGGATTTAGTTCCTTATCTCGTTTGGTAAGTACCAACCACACTTGGGGAACGACAAGTTAGGGGTGATACCCGCATCTTGATAACTAGTCCCACTCCTTGATTTTCAATCTCGCCAAAGTCTCGAACTTTCGATTGACTAGGGACATGTAGTAACCGGAAGGGTGAATACCGTTAACCGAAAATTTCGGCGAGAGTATTCTACCAATTAGGCCAAAGCATGTTTCCCAAACTCAAAAGGACTTTCGATCACTTTGGTTTAGTCAAAGTTCCGTTTCGGGACAATTCAAGCTTTAATCAAAATATCACTATACTAGTATTAATCTTCTGCATAAAATGATTCGGTTTTCCTTCTCTTTTCTTATTTAAATTATTTTCGCCACGATTATATATACATATTATCCTTATGCTTTTCGTATATCTTACACGCTATTTATATGTACAACTTCAAAATGCCAACAACAAGGAAGACACTACTCATATTCCTAAAAAATGGAAGCATTATCATGAAGATATGAGTGGTTCCCTTACCTTGACGACTAGCTTCGCTCCTCTCCTTCTTACAACGACTTCAACAACGAGTTAGGGGTGATTTCCTTAACTCGGTGACCGTTACCAATTCTCATTTCTCAAAGAAACCTTAACCTTCAGTTAGGAGTGATTTCCACATCTCAATGGGGAAATTTAAATCGCAACTCCACCAACTTCATGACAACCACTCAATTGAGTCATACTTAAACTTTTTATCATTGTGTCAAATTTTCTACTTATGCATGAATCTCAAATCTCATTATTTTATCACACGTATTTTTACCCTACGATTTATTTATGTAAATAACATGTGCGGAAATCTCATTCATGCTTTAAATATTTTCTTACACTTACTTTTTCAGCCGTATAAAATGCTATCTATCAACCTAGTCGGTTTAATGAATTTCTTGCCCACGAAATTTTTATTTGATCCAATCACTAAAACATACTCACAATATACTATTACACTAAAGACACTTTGTTCCCCAATAGAGAACTGAAGAAAACTTCCTTACACATATGTGTAATTCTTATAGATGTCGCTTCGTTAACCTCGCTTAGTTGGTTAAAAATAATCAACCCATAGTCAACCTAAACGATGTACACGAAAAGCCAACCCATACATCCTCGAGACTTCAATCCATAACAATAGGTCCTAAGTTAGAACTAACTCTCCTACCGTAAATCCATCAACGCCTTAGAACGAGGATGAAACCCTTATGAACCTTGCTCATACTCACAATCAAAGAAACCTAGTAAGGACCACACCTAGGGAACCTCTCAACACCCATGATCGATAACACCGTGCCGTGTGCACCAAGTGTTGGTGCATATTTTGTATGTCCGCCACTGTGCGAATAGACTAGATAGAGCGTGTCTTGAATATTGTATAGATTAGGGTGAAATAGGACCTATTTTGTAAAGTGAAGGCTAGTTCGTACGAATGGCAGATTCGAACGAACTGGACATCACATCCATCCGAGGCAGGTTCGCACGAGTGATCCCATCCGTCCTAGGCAGGTCCGCGCGAATAGGCAATGCCTATAAATATAGTACTTGGGTTCCTCATTTGACAAGCTTTGGTTCCCAGAGGAGAAATGTCGGCGGAATTTCTCTAGAGTTTTGCCAGCTTGTAAACGATGTAAACTTGTTCGGTATGAATGAATGAAGCATTTACCCAATGTCTATTCTACTTCTACTCCTTTCTTCTCAATAATATTCTACCGAATCAGTTCTATCGGGGTCAAAACTCCATAAAACGTACCGGATCCTGGAATCTCAATTGGTATCAGAGCTACGATATCGATTCAATCGATCTAACAGTTGATTGAATCACCTACGCTCATGAATTTTAGATTTTTAGGAGGTTTTTAACGTTAAACATCAAATAAACATCAAATTGAAGGTCAATTCATGGATGGAATTTGAAATTCAAGACATCATTAGGTTCTTGATTTATTTTCGCCCAATCCTGTGAAGTCTCATCATGAAATTCGCAGAAATAAAGATTTTGGATCGAAAAATGTGATTGGGAATGTTCTTGAGAATAGATCAGCTTCTCCGGGATGGATGTTGTTAGGTCCTGTTTGTGCCGGATCTGATTGATGCAACCGTAGATGAATCGATCTTGAGCAAAGTGCGGAATCCTTTGATCAAGTCATAGAAATACAACACGCGATTCAACGTTTAAACACTGTCTGAATCTTTCTATTATGATATTGTGAAAGTACAAGAGCCAAAAGAAAGTCAGACAATCACAGAGTACAATGGTGTCAGCAGGTGCAAAAGTTCTTACTGAGATACCCGGACGAGGTATTTATAGACATCTCAGGAAGGTAATAGATGCTGTCCGAACGAGTGGTTATCCGATCGGATTGCTATCCGGTCGGATGGCTATCCGGTCAGATGGCTATCCAACCGGATGACACAAGTCAACCGTCGAACATCATCTTTAACAAACCATGTCCATTTCCTGAGTTGTCGTCCTATCTAACACACATACATTACATAATACATTACAAAGGACACAAATATACAAAACATGACTAAATGCTGACGGAAGCTACAGATGTATACACTAACAGACTCCCCCTTGGATGTAGCTGCAGTTCCTTCCAGCATAGTCTTTAATTCCTTCTGTTGCGCCTTTGATCTTTCGCTTTCTGTCTTCTCTTCTCCGCCCTTTCATCTAACATTCTTTTTCTTATATGTCTTCCTTCAGTCAACCACCATTTCCTGTAGACCGGATCACCATCACGCTTTCGATCCCATTTGGGAATCTTGTTCTCTTCTGATTCAATCGGCGTTTGATCCGTTGGTATTGACTTCCCAAACTTACGTTTACCCAGCTCAGCTGCTCTTTTAGCAATAGCTTTTGATCTTTGTTCACGTTTATACTTTTTCAGAAATTCATCAATCTCGAGATCTCTCCATTTTGTCTTCCAGTATCTTCCCGAGTTGATGTCTTGAGCAAAGCACACATCCACTATTGTTTGATATTGCATTGCTTGCTCTTTATCAGGCCTTTCGTAGACTATTTTGTTGTAGAATAAGCAGTCTATGTCTTTCTTTGAACAATTCAGAAGCCACATAGGATCTAACACACAAATCCTTCTTGCTTCTTTAGTGGACTGGTTGTATAAAGAAATGATAGCTTCGGCCGTCATTTGATTGTATAACCACCCTTCAAACGCTTCATGGAAATCTTACTCCATTGCCCGTAAAGGCATATTCTTCAAACAACGAGGAGGCTTGATATCTAGAGTAATATCTTTTTCACCATTTTCTAAGATTCTAACAATTTGTTTTGGGTAATGAGGTTTCCAATCAGGATACCTTGCCTTTGCTTGTAACTTCACATAGTTCCATAGATGTTGATCATGCTGCTTCACCTCCAAACCATAGTAAAATTCTTTAATGTTCTTTGTTTTCACCAACTCATCTACATCCCACCACGGAAGAGTTTTAATATCAGACAAAAACTCGAAGTACTGCACCCCTTGTTCCCGTCTGATGGCATAAACTTGTAAATCTTCCAGATATCCCCAAGAAAGAATGTCACCCCAAGAAAGATCTTTGTTATGAGTGAAGAACTGAAGTGCCCTAAGTTTCTTTCTTTTTTCGACATAACTTTGAACCATTTCTTCCTCTCTTCAGCAAGATTTTCTCTGGGTATGGTTTCGGGAATACCCTCAGTGGATACTTTCTCAACAATCTTTCTCCTGATTTCATCTTCATTTCAGTCTTTGAACATTTCCGCAAAAGAGGGAAAAGTCTCATCAATTCCAGAATAGTGGAAATCAATTTCATCATCAGATGAGTCTGAAGCATCTTCAACAATTACGTCATTGTAGTGATCGGCTTCATAAGCATACCTTGGCTCAAATATATCTTCAGATGACTGAGGAATCTAATCTTCAATATCGAATTTAAATTTCCCATCTTCTAAACCCAATTCCTCCAACATCTCTTCTCTTGACCTCCTAACCTCAATCACCTCCTCATGTTTATCATGTAAGTAAATAACAGTTGGATTTGTGAGGAATACCTGGTCAACATGCTGTTTTCCAGATGTAGAAGTTTCTTGCTGATCATCATCTTCTTGTTCGTTGATCTGATCATTCAGAAACTCCTCAATTTTCTGTTCATCAATAGGATTCTTAACCAGCAATCCCGAAGCACCTTGATCATCGTCATCATTCTTCTTATCATTATCATCATCTTTCTTATCATCTTTCTGATCATACTTGTCATCATCATTATTTTCATCTTCGTCTTCTTCTTCATCACCACCAAGGATCTCCAAATCAGAATCACTATCAACAATTTCTCCACGAGCTCTCTTTGCTGCTTTTCGCCTTTCTTCAATTTTCACTTGGCGAACAATCTCTGGTATATTGTAAGGCACTGTGGATGGTCTTCCAACATGAACAAACTGTTGTGTCTTCCATTCTAATAATAACATTTCTTTTGCCTTTCTCTTCTTTTGTATGGCAGCAACTCGACGAATAACTTCATCAAGATCAATAGATAGAGAAGACTCACGAATCAGCATGAAGTCTTGATCTTGATTAATGTTAACATCTTCAGTAACTTGTTCTTGAGCATCATCAACAACTTGTTCTTGAACATCTTCAATATTCTGTTCTTGAACAGTTTCAACATCAATCATTTCAAAGTCAACTTGACTAGAAGACCCACCAGCTTCTTGAATTTCTTCAATAACACTTTTGTTCTTTTGAGTGGCATCTTCAGCTAGTCGTCTTTCTCATTCAATTCTTCTATCCTCGGCTCTTTTTACTTCAATATCATTGAAGGCAGCATGAACATCCATCTTCAAATGACTTTCCATAACAGAGTACAACATATGAAGTTGTTCATCCTTTACCACTTTATCAGCTTTCATAGCTTCCATTTCTAACTTCATTGTCTTCATTTCATTTGATGAAGCTTCACTCGTTTCACTGAGAAGCTGATTCAATGTCTGATTCACATCTTGAAGATTCTTTATCTTCACATTCAATGAAGCGATCTCTGCTGTCAAAAGTTCGAACACTTTAGAATTATTATGAGCATCATCCTTCATGTTCTTTATCGTTTCCTCTTGATCTATCAACACCATTCTTATTTGATCATCAGCTGTTCAACATATTTCTTTAAGACATCACGTTCTGCTTCAGCTTTTATCTTTTCTTTCTCAAGCTCGGCAACTTTCTTTGCCAATATTTTTACTGCTTCATTGTTGAATACATCAAAGTCATCTCCAAAGTTCAGATCTTCTAAAGGATCCCCTGAGGCAGGTGGAAGATTGCCAAACAAATCATCTGTAGCTTTGGAGCGTGAAGACTCTGGAATCTCAATATTTTCTGGAATTTTTGGAAATTTAGAAATAAAAACTCCACCTTCAGTCACTTCAACATAATCATCGTGACCATCTTTCTTTTCTACTTCAACATCAGCAACACTTTGTTTTTGAGCTTCTGAAACTTTTGGAGCTTCAACATTTTGACTCTTTTCTGATTCAGCAACTTTGTGCTTTTCACCTTTACCTCCTTGATCCTTTTGTGATTTAGCTCCAGCTTTCTTTGCACGCACATTTCTCGGAATGACTCCTGCTTGAACAGCTTTACGCTTTACCCTTTGTTTCTTTGGCTCATCAGGTTTATAAGAAGAGTCTTCTTCATCCGATGTTTTCTGATTTTTAGAAGGCTTTTTCTTCAGTTGAGCTTTTCCTCTACCAAGTGTTGTTGGATCAAGCTCTGACTCAGACTCAGTACCTTCAGAATCATCTTCACTTGAATCATCTAGTATAACACCTTCAGGCTCTGTAACTTTGGTACCTTCAGTTTGAACACTAGAACTTTTTTCTTTCTGTGCAGCAACATCTTCATTCTTTTTCAGAAAGCTTTCAAGAGAATGCTTTAATAAATCAGCTCCTTCTTGAATAACTGCTGACGGTTCCAACACTGTTTCATCAATTAGTCTCTGCTGTGATTCTCCAGATGTCCCTGTAAAACAAACATTTAAGATAGCATGAGAATAATATAGCAGTTTAAAGATCTATCTTCTCTCATGACCCCCCCCCTCTCACTGTACCCTTAATCACAATCTTAGGAAATGACTCCTTTGGAATAGAAACTGAAGGGGACGTTTTGGGAGTTCTCTTTCTCTTCCCATCTTTTACTTTCTCAACCCACCATCTGGTATTCTTTTCTTTAAACTCGCTCATCTTTACATCTTCATTATCTGAGTCACTATTTTGGTGTCTCCAAGCATCGTTCTCTGGAGCAATATATGCTGGTCTGCTGATTTTTCATATCATTCTTTTCGCTCCTGGATTAGAACCCTTAATTAATCTACTTAAAGTATCTGCTGTCATGTGTCACAGACCTAAAATATCATTATTACTCTTCTCAAGGTCCTTGAACTGATCATCAATCATCATTTGTACAATGCGAGGATACATGATGTACTTCTTGTTTTCAGCTTTTGTATTCTCAGTCATGTAATCAAATATCACTTGAGAAACATTATATGGCCTATTTAAAACAAGGCATGTGATAATGTTCATAAGATAGTCTGATGTTTCATCATAAGCTCCTTTCCTATGTGATAAAGCATGTGTCACACAATGAACCATAAATTTGTTGGCATGACTTAAATTTGTTTTTAACATTTTTCCATATATGTGCCCTGTGAATCCCATTCTGCACCATAATCCTTTTGCTAGACGTTCGGGAATAATGGTTGGATCATCATCAGAATCACCTAATTCTAACACACGTCTCACATCACCAACTTTTATCTCAAACTCCAAATCCACACTCTTTCCATTTTCATCTCTCTTTGTTACTGCATAATAAATCGTCTCATCTTTCTCTTCATATCGTGCAGAGTTCCAAAATCGTCTGACATGTGATTCGTAGACTATGGTTTTGTCAGTTAGAGCCTTAGCAATCCTGCTTTCCCTTAAGAATTTTGCAATTTCCTCAATTACAGATTTTTCTGTATATTCTTTTTCTAACAGACAGTAGATGTTATGATTTTTCTCCCAGTCCTGCAGAAAAATTTGGCCAATAAGAAAAAAAATCTTGGAATTTCTCAAAAATTTTCTAACTCTGAAGATCTCTCATCTACATAGTGTATAGACTTGGATTGCTATTCGACCGGATTGGCATCCGACCGGATGGGCTTTTTGAAAATTGAATCCTCATAAGTCAACAGTATGATAGCTGTCCGACCGGATAGTCATCCGACCGGATTTCCATATCATGAATGCACAAATTTCCAAGATATAGAAATGTGAAGGACTTGTTATCCGGTCGGATTGCTATCCGATCGGATCACCACACTTGTTGTGAAAAAGAATTGATTGTCCGCTCGGATTACTATCCGACCGGATTATCATTTCAAGTAATGAGAATGAGTTGGTTGTCCGGTCGAATGATCATCCGACCGGATTGTCATCCGACGCATGACAAGGGATGAACATATGAATAAGTGTATTTGAAATGAATTGCCACTCGGTCGAATTGCTATCCGACCGGATTGTCATCCGAGGCATGACATGGGATGAACAGACGAAGAAGTGCATTTGAAACGAATTGCCACTCGGTCGAATTACTATCTGACCGGATTGTACAAATCCCCAGACAAAACAATGAAACGAATTGCTATCCGGTCGAATTGCTATCCGACCGGATTGCTAAACAATTCAAAGTTATTTTGACAGTTATCAGATGCACAGATTTCAAGAAACAAGTTATGGAACGGATTGCTATCCGACCGGATTGCCATCCGACCGGATAGTCACACACATGAATAACAGTTAAGGAGTGTTGAAGAACATCAAAAAATTTCTAAGGCAAAACCTCTGATTGAACATAGATCTACATAGAGAATATAATTGCGAGCAAAACCCTATGTTCAAAGTTGTCTAATTCTTCCTAATTAGGGTTTAATTTGGAAAAAAAAACACTACCGGCATCTGTAACGTCCAAACATCAGATCTACTCAATTTTAACATGTTATGACACAAATTAATCCGGTGAATCTATAGATCTGATCATTGCGAACACAACCCTATGCTTAAATCTCAACAACACTAACTAAAACTACCTAGATCTGACTTAAAGACTCCGTCAGTGACGTCATCGTCAAGAACATACATCAAACATCAATTTCTAACAGATTTGAGTAAGAAATATGTACCTTTGCCATTGTAAAAGTTGTGCTAACCAACGATCCAACGATTCGTGCAAAGAAGTGTGAAGAAAACAAGATCAGAAAATCAAAGTGTGAGAGAGAATGAAGGTTGTCCGAGCGAGTAACCCTTTAACTGACAATTAACCCTCTATTTATAGTGACACATGAGTCGAATTGCTATCCGATCGGATTGTCATCCGACCGGATTGCTATCCGAGCGAGGCACAAATTTAACTTTTGAGACTTTGACACTTTGACCTTTTGACATTTTCTCCAATTTTGTCAGATTAAAAATCCACTTAAGTATCTAGGTCCAATTTAATAACCCTAGGCACTTAATTTGCCGACCAAGTCCAACTTAATGACCTTGGTTGGCTAGAAACAAAGCACAC
This sequence comes from Helianthus tuberosus, assembly GCA_030545235.1. Classification (NCBI taxonomy): domain Eukaryota; kingdom Viridiplantae; phylum Streptophyta; class Magnoliopsida; order Asterales; family Asteraceae; genus Helianthus; species Helianthus tuberosus. The sequence continues at coordinate 126,593,499 of CM060357.1, read as the reverse complement.
TGACGTTCTGTTCAATCCTTTTCAAGCTTTTTATGAAAAATTACGAGTTTCAACTTAATGAACTTGTTTTGACTTTACATTTTCACAGGTTTATCATGATAAGCTCCCAACTCATCTGTCCATCTCAGAAACTTCCTGCATCATACTCAAACTGTGAGTCTGAAGATCAGCTTTCCACTTTGGTTTGTCGGAAAAATAAAGTAGAAATGGAAAATCTTTTTGGATTTTAAGAAAGTTTCTAGACTAGAAAGCTAATAAATCTTTTTGATTTTTGAATGTTAAGCAGAAATGAAATGCAACAAATATAAACTATTTACAGACATATTTTTGGTGAGCGTGTTAGGGAATCATATCAGTTGCCGACAAGCTACGTGTACCGTTAAGCTTTGATTTCATACTCAGAATTAAACAATTCGCTTAGATTGCCGATATACTGATCCACTTAAGTCCTCACACAAATTTCAATCTGTTCAAGATACGAGTTTAGTGTTTTAAGATCTTAACTTTTACATGTGTACCACCTCAGAATATACTCCCGTATCCAGATCCCAATATTCAGTCTTACAGGTGAATATACCTAGATGAAATCTGTAGGGGGTTAGAAATGCGAAGGCCGTGAGAGCTCAGGTCAGAACTTCCGTTCAGCAGAGAGATTTGGTGTGTCCCCTTTAGAGGATCTTTTCTTCAACAGCACATGATTAGCATTTTGCAATGTTTCATCATTTTTTATGCTGAGGGGGGTGCTATTTTTCAAGCAAGCGAAAAGTATTATACGAGGACTAGGCCATTGCTTCCGCAAAATCAGAAGTCCCGGGATAATACCCCAGATATCACTAAGTATAAAGACCTAGTATCTTAGAAAGAGGGGTCCTTCAAACAAGATTTTGGGGGTTACCCATATATCCGAGAGATGTTCCCCACGTAAAAGCAAGTTGTGATTTAGGTTTATATCTCGAACAAACTTACTAAATGTGTAAAAACCTACCGGCATATCATCAGCGAGACTGCTTAAAGCTTTTAAACATTACATTTCTTTAGCATACCGTAACTGTCTAGCTGATGTACTATCATTTTCCCTTTTTACACTAGCTCTTTTTCGGTTTTCTATTGTTTTTGGGTTTTGAAATATCTCATGTTTTTGGGTTTTTGAAATTTTTTTAAATTTTTTGTATTTTCTGAAAGTATAACTTATCTCCCCCTAAATACCAAAACATCTAAAAATTCGACAAACCATTGCAGATTGCTTTTCAACATCATCTACAGTGGTACCTTCATCAACGCCAAGAATCCCCTCCAACACCGATAAAAGCTTCATACCGTTCAGTTTTAATAGATATTGAAAACGAGTTTTATCAAACGCTTTGGTATGTAAATCAGCTTTTTGTTCATCAGTGTGGATTTTTCTATTCGTATCAACTTCTTCTCGAAACAGTCTCGGATGAAGTGATGACGAATTTCAATGTGTTTGGTTTTAGCGTGATGAACATGATTTTTTGTTATGTTTATAGTTGCCTCGTTATCAACAAAGATAGGGGAGTTAAGAAATTGCAAACCGTAGTCACGCATATGTTGCTGGATCCACAGGATCTGAGAGCAGCAGCTGCTAGCAGATACATATTCGGCTTCACATGTGGATAAAGCGACAGAGGTCTGCTTCTTGCATAGCCAGGTGACCAATCGTGGTCCAAAAAACTGGCACCCCGCTGTTGTTGATTTAGCGTTCACTTTGCAGCATCTGAAATCGGAATCATAATATCCGTTAAGCGTGAAATCGCCTTCTTTTGGATACCACAACCCCAGCGATGGAGTTCCTTTCAGGTAGCGTAGAATCCTTTTCACAATTACCATATGCGATGCTCTGGGACTTGATTGAAACCGTGCTGCGAGGCAGGTTGGATACATAATATCCGGTCTTGATGCCGTCAAATACATCAGCGATCCGATCATGGAGCAATATAGCGTTTCATCTACCTTATCTCCGGTGAGATCAGGGTTTATCCCATGGTTCGTCGCTAACGGGGTGGACATTGGTGACATTCCTGACATCCCGAATTTCTCCAGAACATCATGAACGTATTTTGTTTGATGTATGAACGTTCCCTCGGGTAGTTGATCAACCTGAAGCCCCAAGAAGAACTTCATCTCACCCATTGATGACATTTCAAATTTCTGCTTCATAACTTTTTCAAAATCTTTGCAGAGTTGTTCATTTGTAGACCCGAAAATTATGTCATGCACATAAATTTGGACTATCAAAAGATGGTCGTCGACTTCTTTTGTGAAGAGAGTGGCGTCTACTTTTCCTCGGATGAAGTTGTTGGCTAACAGATGTTGAGACAGGGTCTCATACCAGGCTTTCGGGGCCTGATGTAAGTCGTATAATGCCTTATCCAAGAGGTAAACTTTATCTTTGTGGATTGGGTCGGTGAATCCCGGTGGCTGTCCGACATAAACCTCCTCTTTCACCTTGCCATAAAGAAATGCCGACTTCACATCTAGCTGAAAAACTTTAAATCCTTTCCAAGATGCAAATGCTAGGAAGATTCTGATTGCTTCAAGTCTAGCAACCGGAGCATATACTTCAGTGAAATCTATCCCCTCCTGCTGACTAAAACCCTGGACAATGAGACGAGCTTTATTGCGAATAACAACCCCTCGATCATCCCTCTTACACTTGAACACCCACTTGGTGTTAATCTTCCAATGACCAACAGGCAGGTCCACCAGTTTCCAGACACCCAACTTCTCAAACTAACTCAGCTCCTCTTGCATCGCGTTGACCCAAGAATCTTCAGTTAGTGCTTCCTTGTATGTTCGTGGTTCAATCTGCGAAATAAAACAACTAAGTGAAAACTGTGTTTGTAAAGGAGCAACTGTAGAGTAAAAACAAGTAAGGCCTTGGTCAATTTGTCGTCTGGTGCGGACTCCTGATTGCAACTCTCCAATGATTAGCTCTTCTGGATGATATGAAAGAGTTCTTGGCATCACCTCGCCTGAAACATCTACTTCGCTTTCCAAATTCGTAATGTTCTGGTTTGCGACTTGTTCACTGAATGGAATAGTTTGATCTTGAGACTGGATTTGCTCCCCCACAGACTCTGAATCACCACGATCGAATGTTGGCCTTTCATCAGAATCTGAATTATCATTGATTGCCGTCTGATTGATAGGAGCTTGTTCACTATCTGAAGATATAGGAGCTTGCAAAACATCATCATGTTCTCTAGCATAGCTTGGACCTACTTCATCATCATTTGAAGCTTGTCGTTGACATCTATTAGGTTCTGCTGGGAATCTTTCTTGCGAATCTTCATACTCTCTCAGAATATCCAACTCGTCATAGAAATCTGGTTCTTCTTCTATATCGAATGAATCCCACAGAGTATCGTAATTGAAACGCCATGAGTCACCTGGATTATGAGGTGGCATCGTATAACCTTGACATTCAACATGTTGTGCTTCGATAATCCGCTTCATGCTTGGAACAAAGACTCTTTTCAATGGGCTTGCATATCCCACAAATATACCTTCAATGCACTTTGGACCAAATTTACCAAAAGGTTCTAGAACTGTACAGGGAGAGCCGAAAGGTTCCAAATACTTTAGGTTAGGTTTGCGGTGATTCATGAGCTCAAAACATGTCTTGTTGAACTTTTTCACTGTAAGAACCCGGTTGAGCGTATAGCATGCGGCTGACACTGCTTCTGCCCAGAAATTGACAGGTAGTTTTGAATCAGCAAGCATTGTCCTGGCCGTTTCAATCAGCGTCCTATTTTTCCTTTCTGCTACTCCATTTTGCTGCGGAGTGTATGGCGCGCTGAATACATGCAGTATACCTCTTTCATTGCAATATGTTTCCATTCTGATGTTCTTAAACTCTATACCGTTATCACTTCTTATTCTTCTGATATGAGTTTGGTACAGGTTTTCAAGTTTTCTGAACATTGTCATTAAACTCCAAACTGTTTCATCTTTCGTCTTTAGAAATGTTACCCACGAAAATCTCGAATAGTCGTCTGTGACAACTAAGCAGTAAAGATCACCAGTTATGCTTTTAACGTTCACTGGACCAAAAAGATCCATGTGAAGTCTTTCTAACGGCCTCGAGACTGAATTCATCTTCTTTCCAGGGTGAAATTTCTTTTTTTGTTTTCCTTTGATACAACTAATGCACTCTCCTTCAAGATGAAAACCATTCAGATGAACTCCTTCTACTAATTCGTTGTGTACCAGGTAGTTCATTTTTCGCAGATGAATATGGCCCATTTTTCTATGCCATAATTGTGACTCCTTCTCAGTTGCTCTTGACATAAAGCAGTGAGCCTGACCTGTGGTAGTAGTTGCTACACTCATATCCAATACGTATAGAGCATTAACTCTCGGTGCTCTCATGATCACCCATTCTTCGGGAACAACAAATCCTGGCTTCAATATCAAACATTCTTTGTCTGTAAAGTGCGTCGAATACATACGATCACAAATCTGGGAGATGCTCAGAAGATTGTTTTGAAGCTCTTCGATATAATTCACTCTTTCAAATGTGACAATTCCATTCGATAAAGTTCCCTCACCAATTATACGACCACCTTGATTGCCTGCAAATCCCACATATCCTCCATTAAACCCTCGAACATCATACAGTAGGGTTTTCTCCCCAGTCATGTGCCTAGAAGCTCCGCTATCCATTATCCAACGTGAGATGGATCTTGTAAGCTCCTGCACATTTCAAAAACATTTAGTGAGATTTTGAAGCAACCCAAGCCTCTTTCGACTCAGGTAGCTTAACGTTTAGAATTGTGGTCTTGGTGTACAATGGCGGAAAATTTTTGTCATTTATCTTTAAACTTTCTTCAGTTCCAACCTTAACCTCTTTGTATAGAAAAGATTCTTCTTTTTGTGGTTGACCAGTAGGTTGGTTTTTCTTCGGAACATACTTCTTCCCTGGTGGGGTAGAAGTTTGTTTCACAAGTTTTTCATAGTGTTCCAAAGGAACATTCATCTTTACCGGTGTTGTAGAAGATGATTGTTTTACAGACTCTAAACCCTTTGGTTTTGGAGAACTTGTTTTCTCTTCAACAGATTTTGGCTTCCATGTTTGTTGAGATGACGCAACCCGTTTGTAAAATTTGTCATTTTTAGTTACCAACTTCTTTACAGGTTCGGTTTTCTTAACTGACTCTTTTGCAGATTCAGTTTTAACTTCGACATTTTCCTTCTTTAAAAACTTTTTCTCAACAAACATTGGAGCTTTTCCCTTTACATCATCTTTTCTTTTCGGATTCTCGACAACCACAGACTTAGGCTTCGAGTTGGTGCACTTTCGTGCAATGTGTCCAACTTGATTTCATTTGAAACATGTTCGGGTGTTAATTACCCGACTTGTGCCTTCAGTCTGGGGTTTCGAAGCTTTCATCTCAAAGAATTATTCATTGGTTTTTGAAAAAATCTCAGATTCCTGCTCGGAGTGTGAACTCGAGCTTTTCACAAACACCTTTTTCTCAACAAACTTCTTGTTTTGAAAGTTCCTTCTTTGGTTATTCTTACCACCCTGATGACCACCCGACCATTTGTTTTGGTAATTGTTAGAAAAACGTGGTGGTACTACAGGTTTTTTGTAGTAAGATTTATCCTTTTCAAAGTTCAATTGTCTTTCAGAACGTTTCAAACCTTCAATTTCACAAACATTTATCTCAACTAGTTTAAAAACATTCTTCAATTTGTCGACATTCACATTTTCTAACGGAAACTCAAGATCCGAATACAACTTATTCGAGCCCGACATCTTGTACATTACAAGAGTAGGTTCTTCACTTAAGTTGTTTTTGGATTTTGATTTCGGGATGTATTTATCCAAAAAACATTCTTCATCCTCAGTTGAATCATTGTCAGATTTCAGAACATTTTCAACTACATTTTTAACAACTTCAGACTGAATGCTGTCTTCATCAGATGATGAAGTGAATGTGATGTCAATTGTTTCTAGTAGTTTGATTTCATTTGTTTCATCATTGTTAACCAACCCAGATTTTTTCTTTGAAAAGTTATTCAGCACAGGAGGTGGAACTTGATGATACCCAACCCCTGTTCCATCAGCATATACATCTTCGCCAGCTTTGTTCTTCCCAATGGGTTTGGGAACTATGTGTTGAAGAACAAAACTTGCGGAGTTGTAACTATTGTGTTTCAGATTGATGCGTTCATTTTCTATCTTAGCTTCCTGAAACTGAAGCTTCAGATTAGCAATCTCATCCAGCTGTTGGTTGATTTGCTTTTCTTTTGACTGAAGGACTCCTGACAATTGCGTATTTTCTTTGCTTGTTTTACTGTTTCTCTCATCAGAATCTTTAATTGTTCTTTTTAACTTCTCATGATTTTCAAAAAGTTGACGGTTTTCATGCATTAATTTTTCGTTTTCTTTCCTTAGTTTGTCTACCTCAATTTTATCTTTTTCAAGTTTATCAGTTAATTCTTTGATTCTTTCATTTGAAGCTTTTATCAATTTGTCACGACTTAAGAATTGATTTTCAACTTCTCTAACTCTTTCTGTCAGATCTTCAGTCTTTTTACCGTTGAGGTAAGTAAGTGTACTACAAACTTTTCAGTTTTTCATGCAATTTTTGCAGTCGCTCTCAATTTTTGCTTTCTTACCTGACTCATTGGTTTAAACATTAGAACTGACCTTGCTTTTAGACTCAGTTCCAGACTCAGAAACTACCTCTAACTCTTTCGCTGCGAGAACTTTGTCAGCCATTTTCATCAGGTTATCTGCAGTGAACTCTTTGGTCGTGTCAATAATCCCATCATCGACCTTCTTTGACTGCAACTCTTTCTCCTTTTCTATTTCTTTTTCTTCACTTGCCCACCACAACCTCTGTCTTTCTTCTTCCTCTTCTGCTAGCTGCTCAATTAGAGTTTCAACAGTGACTGATAAAGGTTCAACAACAATGTTTCCTTTGGGATCCAAATAACATTCTCGAGTTGCATCCCATCTTTTTGCACTCTTTGCCTCTTTCCAAGTTCGATAAATTTTATCTTTCATGTTTTGGGCTAACATCTTCCTGTTGACGTAGTTTTCTTCTTCAGTTCTGGTATCCTTGAAAGGAACAATCTTTGCCATGAATGCAAAACCCACAGCATCTTCTTCTGGTAGCACATCACTCCAATCATAGCCCTCATCATCATACATAACAGCTAATGCTCTTGACTTTTCTTTTGGAGCATCTTCTAACTGTTTCATTTTGGGAGATTATGCCTTGTTTTGATGATAGATGGCCCTTTTATAATAGTCTTCACGGAAAGGATTTGCAGTTTCATTAGCAGGAGCATTTCGACATTCTCGTTTAAAGTGTCCTTTTTGTTTGCACTTAAAACATGTGACCTTTGATTTGTCAAACCCTAATTTGGTTGACTGTCCACCAATCGAGTGTCTGCCTGTTATTTCCATGAATCTCTGAGCCCTCCTGACTGCACTTTCCATACACCATCTAATATCGATCAATTCCATCTCCTCAGGGTCGATTTGATCATAATCTTCCATGGTGAGATTGGTGTTTCTGATTTTTCCTGCAACAAGACTCTCGTATGATTCTAAGACAGATGCCAAAAACACCATTTGTTGTTTGACGGATTCTTCGCTGAAGTTTTGTGTATTCTTGAGGTCTACAGCAATATTGCACTGGAACTTGTTTTTCAGAACGGATTCTTGCTGTTGACTTGGAGTAGATGAAGATGATCCTCCATGATATCCGCTGCTTGGAGCAGGACTACTGTTTTGATTCTCTTGATTTTGCACACTTGGATTTTCTGCTGAGAATGCAGTCTTTGGTGATACTGTTTTTGGAATCATACTTCCTCGATAATACAAATCAACATTCTGCTGATACTGAGTACTGTTGACTTTGTTTGTCTTCCTGATTTCCAATTCGTGACTTTCAAGTCTCTCTATCAGAAAATCAACTGTCAAGTCCTTCTTCTCCACAGTGTTTTTCAGCAACAGAGCAAAGTACAACCAATCTTTTTCATCTGGTAGCGAATCCATCAACTTATCAACTAACTCTTCTTCTGTGAACGTAAACCCATGCCTAGTCAGCTCAATCCTTCAAATGACAAAACCTTTCTATCATCTTTGAAACCAGTTCATTTTTCATACAACCAAATAAATCGAATTCTTTTTTTAACAATTTTTTCTTGTTTCTAACAATTTCTGCTCCACCCACGCACTTTTTCTCTAATTTTGCCCAAAAATCTTTGGAATCTTTGTAGTCAGTTAGAGATATGATGTCATCCCTTACTGACTGATGTAGCAATGCGATACATTTTTGCTCGGAGATAAAATTTTCTTGTTCATTCTCGACTAAGTTTTCATAGTCACTTCTACCAATGTTAAACCCGCTCTTCAAGCATTTCCAACTCTGGTATGTAAAGGCATTTAACCAGTCTTCAAATCTTGGTGCCCATCTGTTATACTCTTCTATGGCCATCAGCTTTGGTGGCTTGTTGTAGGTGCCATAGGCGTTATCAACGCTCAGAGAGTCAACAAAGGTCTTTTTGGGATTTGGGTTCGGAGCCGTTTCATTTGTGTTGCTTGATGTAGCATCTCTATTGTTGCTGGTATAAGCAAAACTGAATGGATTGAGAAAATCGTCTCCCATTTTTAGAATACCTGAGACAATTTGCAAACACTTAGACAATTTTTATAAGTTTCAAAGATTTCAAACAAAAGCACCTGGATCGGATGGTGATCCGGTCGAGTAACAATCCGAACGAGTGACACAAGTGATGTGAAAAATGCTATCCGACCGGATGGTGATCCGCTCGGATGGTCGTTCGTTCGGGTGGCACTCTTAAATTTGAAAAGTTTGACTTTTAACCTTTCACTGCTCGGATGGTAATCCGACCGGATGACAGGTTAATTGTAAATGAAAACAAGAACTTCCAAATCCTATCTGACCGGATTGCTGTCCGACCGGATGAGATGATGAAGTAGATAAGCAAACTTGAACAATCTAAATCACACCACTCGGATGGTAATCCGAGCGAGTAACACATATGATGTTAACAAGATGTCAGCAAGCAACTAAAAGGTACTGTCTAGTCCAATCCGTTCGGACAGCTGTCCGAGCGAGTGGATGACGTCAGCAAACATGAACAGCTCAACATGATTTTTGATGAATTTGATTTAGTTTTAGATTGAATTTGATTATGAAACTTGGTAGGATTGTACTTTAATAGATTGCGAATCGAATGATGTCAGTTTTATCAAATTTTAACCGTAGATTCACGTCCAATTTTGTGTTTTTCTGATTTTATGGTGACAAACTGTAAAGCAATGTAAGATATGAGTAGAAAATGAGAAAAATGTCAAATTTCCGGTGAAATTTGACTTCGATCAGCAAGAAACAGCTCAAATTCTGGTGAATTCGTTGTCGTAGATCTCGATTCAGCTCCCTGGATGCTCTGATACAACTTGTTAGGTCCTGTTTGTGCCGGATCTGATTGATGCAACCGTAGATGAATCGATCTTGAGCAAAGTGCGGAATCCTTTGATCAAGTCATAGAAATACAACACGCAATTCAACATTTAAACACTGTCTGAATCTTTCTATTATGATACTGTGAAAGTACAAGAGCCAGAAGAAAGTCAAACAATCACAGAGTACAATGGTGTCAGCAGGTGCAAAAGTTCTTACTGAGATACCCGGACGGGGTATTTATAGACAATTCAGGAAGGTAATAGATGATGTCCGAACGAGTGGTTATCCGATCGGATTGCTATCCGGTCGGATGGCTATCCGGTCGGATGGCTATCCGACCGGATGACACAAGTCAACCGTCGAACATCATCTTTAACAAACCATGTCCATTTCCTGAGCCGTCGTCCTATCTAACGCATATACATTACATAATACATTACAAAGGACACAAATATACAAAACATGACTAAATGCTGACGGAAGCTACAGACATATACACTAACAGATGTGCAGGTTCACACGAACCGATAATCTCGATTCGAACGAATCGGGCAATCGTTCTAAAATGTCATTTGATCCAAAATCAGCCCATTCGCACGAATGGACCTACCACATTCGCACGAATGAGCAAATGCATAAAAAGCCAGTTTTTAATCGCAATGACGAGTTGAGTCTCAAGAAAAATTTGGTGATTGAAAATGTTTTCGAGTTTTTAACGACCAAGCTGGGTTGTTCGGGGACACCCTCCAGCGCTTTAGAGAACAGTGTCGCAACCCCCGCCCCCTATCTGTCCCGGGAACGGGCGGCCGCGAGACCAGTTTTGGTGGTATCATTATTTATCAATTTGGCAGCGTAAATTTCATCAGGACCGTAGTTAGGAAATATTTATCAGATTAAAACCACCATATTTTATATTAATAATCACATGGGTAAAACCCAAGTTTCTTATTACAACATATTTATAGGGATAAACCCTATTTTATTTAAAACATCGTCTTTTAGGTAACTTTTATAGCCACATTTTTCCAAGCCGTCAGTGCTCTCCAGCTGACTTTCTTCTAATTTGGCTTTTACATTTTGTTATCTAAAACGCATTTTAAAAACATTTGTCAGTGGCAAATACTGGTGAGTGAATTCCTGTTTAATCAAGAAGAGTTTCATCCATTAACAGTATTGAGAGCAATCACATTGTTTATTTCTACACAATTACTCATTCAGTATAGTCAATCCTGACTGGTGGGTCATATTACACATTGGCTAACTCGTTGTCCAATGGTAACGTGTTCCACATTTTGTATACAAAACCCCAACATACCGGCAGTAATTGAAGAACTACAAAGACTCAATCACTGCTTAATCATATTGTAAAACATTTAAAGTTTTGGAAAAACAATTTACAAAAAGGAGATTACTCACATTGCTGACTTAGGTTTCTTCTAAGGTTTCCTAGAGATTATCTATAATTTACACAATGCACACGCATTAGTATAATAACCCTTTATATTTACATTAGTTATACCCTCCCCAAGACGGCATTCCAACGACTACGTCGGGCAGAACCTTGACAGCCGTTACGGAACCCTGGATCGATCGGGCAGCGTATCTAATACGTAACCGGGGTTATAATACTTACATCGGGGCAGAACTTCATTAATTAGGGGGATATTATACCCGAGTATAGTGCCTACTATATAGTAATTCGAGAGAGAAAGTAAGAATTGATCGAGTTTCGACTGAAGGCCCGATGCCCTCTTATATAGGGCCTGATTTTCGGTTTCACGCGGCCCGCGTAAGGTAAGACTAAGGGCTACACGGCCCATGTAGTAGACTGGGTAGGCCCTAGCCTTGCCCAGTCAGCGCACTAGCCCGCCACGATCGTGACACGTGTCGGCCTGGGGTATCGCCTGATCTTGTAGCTGTCGCGCCCCGCGTAAGATCTTTAAGGGATCTACGCGGCCTGTGAGCGACCTATAAACTTTTTTTTAATTAATTTTTAATGTTATATCGTATTTTGGGCTCGGTTTTTACATACGGGGTGTATTTTAAGATATATAGGAATATTTTAATATATTTTAGGGTGTTAGAAAAATTCAGGAGGGTTGTTATATCCTCCCCACCTTATTTTAGAACTCGTCCTCGAGGTCTACTGGAACAGGTGTGGGTATTTCCTTTGCATTTCTGATTCAAGTTCCCATGTGTATTATGGTCCTCTTTTGGAGTCCCACTTCACTTTGACTAGAACTAGTCTTTTGTGTTTGAGGTTCTTAACTTTCCTGTCTTCAATTTGTAGAGGCTTCTCTACAAACTTTAATTGTTCATTCACCTATATATCCTTAAGAGGTACTACTAGCAATTCATCAGCTAAGCATTTCTTGAGACTAGATACATGAAATACATCATGTATTCCTGCCATTTCCTCTGGCAGTTATAGCTGATAGGCTACAGGTCCTATTCTTCTAATAATCTTAAAAGGTCCAACATACCTGGGGCTTAGCTTTCCCCTTTTGATCAATCTTACCACTCCTTTCCAGGGAGAGACTTTCAATAACACTTTATCTCCTACTTGAAATTCCAATGGTTTTCGTCTGTTATCAGCATAACTCTTTTGTCTATCTCGTGCTGCTTTCAGTCGTTCCTTGACTTGAATGATTTTGTCTGTTGTTTCTTGTACTATCTCAGGTCCAGATAGTTGCTTTTCTTCGATTTCTTCCCAACATACTGGCGTTCGGCACTTTTGTCCATAAAGTGTTTCGAATGGTGCAGCATTGATACTTGTGTGATAACTGTTATTGTAAGAAAATTTCTATCAATGGTAAGTGATCATCCCAATTACCTTCGAAATCAATTACACAAGCTCTAAGCATGTCTTCCAGTGTCTGAATTGTCCTTTCGCTTTGTCCGTCCGTTTGGGGATGATAAGCGGTGCTTAGATTCAACTTGGTTCCCATTGCTTTTTGGAAACTTGTCCAAAAATTAGAGGTAAAATGACTATCTCTGTCAAAAACAATTGATAGAGGAATTCCATGTAATGAAACTATTTCATTTACATATAATTTAGCTAACTGTTCCATACTGAACGTCTCTTTCATTGGTAGGAAATGAGCTGACTTGGTTAGTCTGTCTATAATCACCCATATTGTATCATTGACTTTTCTTGTTTTGGGTAATTTGGTAACAAAATCCATTGTTATCAATTCCCATTTCCATACAGGCATTTCTAACTGTTGCAATAAACCTGAGGGTTTTTTATGTTCAGCTTTAACTTGTGAACAAGTTAAACACTTTGCAACATATGCTGCTATATCCTTTTTCATTCCTATCCACCAGAAATTCTTTCTTAAGTCCTGATATATCTTATCATTTCCAGGATGCATCGTATACTTTGACTTATGGGCTTCTTCTAATATACGGTGGCGTAGGTTTCCTAATTTAGGTATCCACATTCTTTTCTTATGGAATCTCCAAATTCCATCTGTTCCTTGTTCTAATTCCTTAATCATTCCTTTTAACTTTTCAGTATCATCCTTGATTACTGATTCTTGTGCCTTTCTAATCTGATCATTTAAATCTACTTGTAGATTTAACTTAAGAGAACGTACTCATTTTGACTTTTCAGGATACTTCCGACTTAAAGCATCAGCTACTACATTTGCTTTTCCTGCATGATACTAGATATTACAGTCAAAATCACTAAGTATCTCCATCCAGCGTCTTTATCTCATATTCAACTCATTTTGCCCAAAAACATACCTTAAACTCTTATGGTCGGTGAATATGGTAAACTTACTAACGTAAAGGTAATGTCTCCAAATTTTAAGGACGAAAATTATAGCTCCCAACTCTAGATCATGGGTTGAGTAATTTTCTTCATGATTCTTAAGTTGTCTAGAAGCGTAAGCTATGACCTTTTGACGTTGCATTTAAACACATCCATAACCTAGCTTGGAAGCGTCACAATAGATTACAAAATCTTCAGTTCCTTCTGGTAACGCTAGTATGGGTGCATGGGTTAATATTTGCTTAAGAATTCTAAAGGCTTCTTGTTTTGGTCCCCATTCAAACTTAATGGATTTACAGGTTAACTTAGTTAAGGGAATGGCTATTCTAGAAAAATCTCGAATAAATCTTCTATAATAACCGGCTAATCCTAAGAAACTTCTAACCTTAGTTGGTGACTCAGGGGTTCTCCATTTGGTAATCGCCTCGATCTTGGTGGGATCTACATGAATTCCTTCATAATTGACTAGGTGTCCAAGAAATTGTAATTGTTCTAACCAAAACTCACACTTTGAAAACTTAGCATAAAGTTTTTCTTTTCTCAATAAACTTAGAAGTGCGTGCAGATGGGCTGCATGTTCCTCTTTGCTTTTGGAATAAATAAGAATATCATCTACAAAGACAATTATGAATTTGTCCAAATATGGCTTACATATTCGGTTCATCATGTCCATAAATGCAGCTGGGGCATTGGTTAAACCAAATGGCATGACAATAAATTCATAATGGCCATACCTTGTTCTGAAAGCGGTCTTAGGAATGTCCTCTTCTTGTACCTTTAATTGATGATATCCTGACCTTAGGTCAATTTTAGAGAAAAATCGTGCTCCTTGCAATTGATCAAACAGATTATCTATTCTTGGTAATGGATACCGATTCTTAATCGTGACTTTGTTCAATTCACGGTAGTCAATGCACATACGCATTGATCCGTCCTTCTTTTTAACGAATAATATCGGTGCTTCCCATGGCGATGAGCATGGATGTATGAATCCCTTCTCCAACAATTCATCTAATTGTTTCTTCAGCTCTTGCATTTCTGTGGGTGCCAAACGGTAAGGTGCTTTGGCAATTGGTGCGGTTCCTGGTATTAAGTGGATTCTGAATTCTACTTCCCTGTCTGGAGGTTGTCCTGGTAATTCTTCTGGAAATACATCTAAAAACTGGGATACTACTGGAATATCCTTTAATTCTTTTCCTTTAGTGTTAGTGATTATAGAAATTAAATACACTAATGATCCTTTCCTTATATAACTTGATGTTTTCATCACAGAGATGAATTTTGTGGATTTAGAGAACTTATTTCCTTTAATTGTGATCTTTTCACCCTTGGTGAATTTACTTGAATTGACTTTTGATCACATAAAATACTAGCTTTATTGGCTATTAACCAATCCATTCCTAACACAACATCAAATCCTGCCAGATTCATTGGGTAAAGGTTTGCAATAAATTTTTGATTTAAAATTTCTATTCTTGCTCCTTGCAAGATCTCAGAAATCTTAATGGTTTCCCCATTTGCTGTCTCTACTAGACATTTTTGTGGGAGTTTAGTTAATGATTGATAAAGAAGTTTGCAAAATAAAGTATTAATAAAACTTTGGTTCGCACCAGAGTCAAATAATACTTTAGCAAAAACATTATTAACTAAAAACGTACCAGTGATCACATATGGGATCATCTTTGCTTCTTCTGCAGTCAGAACAAATGCTCTAGCATTTTTGGTATTCTTGTGGTTTGTAGCTGGAGCTAACTTTGGACAGTTAGGCTTGATATGACCTTGTTCTCCGCAGTTGTAGCATATTCTGTTGTTAGGCTTCTTTCTGCAGCTTACTCCTTGTGTCTAGATATTTTGCAAAAGTTACAGTATATGGAGCATCTTCCTGAATGCTTCCTTTTGCAATACTTACAGTAGGGTGCAGAGGTAGAACCTACATTTCTCCCATGGTTAGAATTTCCAGAACGGAATTCTTGAGTAAGCTTCTGGGTTAGGTTCCTCCTTTGATCCTCTTCTCGTGTACGGACTAATTCATCTGTCAAGGTATTAGCTAGTTCTACAGCTTCTTCTATAGTTTGAGGTCTAGCTGCCTTGACTACATGTCTAATCTCTCCAATTAATCCCCAGATGTAACGGGAGATTAATACTAGTTCAGGTGAAGCAAGGGTTGGTACTATTCTAGCATATTCAAAGAATAATGTAGTATAACCCTTACTATCTATTCCAATCATCCTAAGATTTAGGAATTTGTTTGCTATCTGTTCCTTCTCATTAGGAGGGCAGAATTTCCTTTCTAACATGTTTTTAAACGCCTCCCATTCCATATTGTAAGTTCTATCACTTCCCCTAGACTGGAGGATAGTGTTCCACCATTCTAGTGCTGAATTTTTAAACAGGTTGGAAGCAAACATTATCTTATCCTCTTCCACACATTTACTTATTCTTAAGACTGCCTCGGTCTTTTCTATACAGCGTAGAGATGCAACGGCCCCTTCATTGCCTGGGAATTCCATTGGTTTACAAGACCAGAATTATTTATAAGAACAACCGTAAGACATGGTTCTCCTTCTTTTGGGAATGGGCACTTGAAGTACGGGTCCATTGTTTACGCTGTTTTCAGGTTCAGAGGGTCGCTTACTATCATGTTTACTTTTATTTTCCGCTTCCTTAACCGTTTTGATAATATATGGCATTGCATCTATTATCCCTTGTGCCACTATATGTTGCATGGCACTGTTATCCACTTGGTTTCCATTATTGTTGTTGTCCGGGTTCTCATTAACCAAGTTATTGTTACTCTGGTTATCGTTATTCTGGTTTTCCTGGTTTACCTCGTCGTCCATCTAAATTTTAAACATTCACCAGTTATTAATATCACAATATAATTGATAATTTAGGCAACAACCACACAACACATATATTGGTCAAAAGCGTCGAGCATTGCGACTTACTCTTTTCTATTATAGTATGCGTCAAATACACACTAATACTGGAATTAAAAATTACAATACTACTATGCATCGCTAACCACAAGGTGGTCTATACTACAACATTTATTATTATTACACACACACACACACACACATATATATATAGCGTGAACAACCTCCCAAGAGTGAACTGCGTGAACAAATCTGGACCCTTAATTTCCTTTTTAGTTGTTAAGGGTAGGATTGTAATTATATAAAAAATTAGATTGAAATCATTATTTTAATAATTGAATTAAGTTACATCTTTCCTAATTTAAATTCATTATCCACATTATGTTTATTTATTAATAAGATAATTATCAAAACAAACAACAAATCACCAAATTTCAATTTTAATTTTTATTTCAGATTTCATCACCATAATTCAAATTTTGATTTTTAAGATCCACGTAACCTTCATATTTCAACGGTATACACATGTGTAATTGGATATAAATAGAACAGTACACATGTGTACTCAACATCGTACATATGTGTACAGTAATTCACAGGTGTACATCAACATTCAATATAAAAAAAAATTCTGAGATATCACAAAAACAGGCGATATACACATGTGTACATCGCATTAAAAAGATGGCAAAATCATAATACACATGTGTACATCGCATTTAAACAAATAATAATTGAATTAAGTTACATCTTTCCTAATCTTTGATTTGATTTGTGAGAGATTTATGCAATCAAATTAAGAGGATAATTGATTACTTGATTTGTGAGAGATTTATGCAATCAATTTAAGATTGAAATTACACATATACCCTTTTTGTATTTAATTAAATGGAAAAAATTAACCAAATAATTACCATCATGCCACTCACTTTAATCTCAAGATCATAAAAATCAAGGGCCCAGATCAGTTCACGCAGTTCACTCTTGGGATTTTGTTCACGTTTGAACCTAATCCTATATATATATATATATTATATTTTTTTTCATACAAACATATTATATATTATATTATATTATTATTATTATTATTATTACCAACTCCACCATCTCCTTCACTGGTCTGGATTCATCCAGTAATGCATATTGCGCTCGTCGTATTTCCAGACGAGTCGCTCTCCTACCTGCCTCATCCTTTCACTACTTTCTAAAATTTCTTCTCTGAAAGTTCGGAGCTCGTGCACATTATCTGCACTCATTGGGGGTGCAGGTGCTGGTACTAGGTCCGGGTACTGGGGCATGGGATTCTCCTGAGGGTACGGATTCTCTAAGATCTCCCTAATGTATTCATCGTTATCGTAGTAGTAGGGATCTAGAGGGTCCAGAACTGGATAGGCTGCTAAGTTCGGCATGGGTTCGTCGTTTAGGTGATAGCGCGGCACATAATCCCTATGATCATCAAACCATGGATCATAATCCGGCTCTAAGGGAATAGGGGCTGGTATCCTAGGTATCTCCTCAGGGTTGAAATCATGCATTTCTACTTGCTTTCGGGGTTGTCTTCTATCTCCATCGGCTAAGTGGGGAATAAAGGTAAGGGTTGTGGGGCTACTAGTTGTTCCAGGTTTGGGTCGGAAGCAGTTGTTGCTAGGATATGAAAATTGGCTAAGCTCCTATTAAGCATATCCTGTGTATGGGCATCTGACTCTCGCTTAGCGGCTGCTATGACTCTATGCTGTTGCAACTTTCGCATTCTTTTCCTACGCTCGAATGCTCCCTTACTGAACCATCCTCTCTTTTTCTAAGGGAATGGCTCTTCAGACTGAGCCTTAAAGACAAGCATCCCTTCTTCATTATCAGCGGCATTCCCAGAGAGGGCAGGCTGTGAAGAGGTGCCTTCACTCCTAGGTGAATCGGACAACTGACGATACGCATCTGAGGGTCCTTAATCACTCATACTGTAAACTAACAAATAGTCAAATAACACATAACAGTAAAATATAGATATGCACGTATTTCCATAATTAATTTCCTAACAATTTGAATAATATTGGTGTCAGCAGAACACTTCTATGGCTGAATCAGTGGCTTAGCTCTGATACCACCTTCTGTCGCAACCCCCGCCCCCTATCTGTCCCGGGAACGGGCGGCCGCGAGACCAGTATTGGTGGTATCATTATTTATCAATTTGGCAGCGGAAATTTCATCAGGACCGTAATTAGGAAATATTTATCAGATTAAAACCACCATATTTTATATTAATAATCACATGGGTAAAACCCAAGTTTCTTATTACAACATATTTATAGGGATAAACCCTATTTTATTTAAAACATCGTCTTTTAGGTAACTTTTATAGCCACATTTTTCCAAGTCGTCAGTGCTCTCCAGCTGGCTTTCTTCTAATTTGGCTTTTACATTTTGTTACCTAAAACGCGTTTTAAAAACATTTGTCAGTGGGAAATATTGGTGAGTGAATCCCAGTTTAATCAAGAAGAGTTTCATCCATTAACAGTATTGAGAGCAATCACATTGTTTATTTCTACACAATTACTCATTCAGTATTGTCAATCCTGACTGGTGGGTCATATTACACATTGGCTAACTCGTTGTCCAATGGTAACGTGTTCCACATTTTGTATACAAAACCCCAACATACCGGCAGTAATTGAAGAACTACAAAGACTCAATCACTGCTTAATTACATTGTAAAACATTTAAAGTTTTGTAAAAACAATTTACAAGAAGGAAATTACTCACATTGCTGACTTAGGTTTCTTCTAAGGTTTCCTGGAGATTATCTATAATTTACACATGCACACGCGTTAGTATAATAACCCTTTATATTTACATTATTTATACCCTCCCCGAGATGACATTCCAACGACTACGTCGGGCAGAACCCTCACAGCCGTTACGGAACCCTGGATCGATCGGGCAACATATCTAATACGTAACCGGGGTTATAATACTTACATCGGGGCAGAACTTCATTAATTAGGGGGATATTATACCCGAGTATAGTGCGTACTATATAGTAATTCGAGAGAGAAATTAAGAATTGAGTGAGTTTCAACTGAAGGCCCGATGCCCTCTTATATAGGGTCTGATTTTGGGTTTCACGCGTCCCGCGTAAGGTGAGACTAAGGGCTACGTGGCCCATGTAATAGACTGGGTAGGCCCTAGCCTAGCCCAATCAACGCACTAGCCCCACAACGATCGTGACACGTGTCAGCCTGGGGTCTCGCCTGATCTTGTAGCTGTCACGCCCCGCGTAAGATATTTAAGGGATCAACGCGGCCCGCGAGCGACCTATAAACTTTGTTTTTAATTAATTTTTAATGTTATATCGTATTTTGGGCTCGGTTTTTACATACAGGGTGTATTTTAAGATATATGAGAATATTTTAATGTATTTTAGGGTGTCAGAAAAATTCTGGAGGGTTGTTATAAACCGAAATGATGATGCGATCACAAATTGTGGAAATTAGTGGGGTAGTCATGATACTGGTGTAGAATGGATATCATCTGGATTAGCTGACTACTAATGGGCCTTAACAAAAAATCCGCATTGATGAAAAAGAGATTTCTGGAGGCCAAAATGACACATTTTCGGCATAGTCGAGTTTTTCAGAGAAGAGAAAGGACTGAATTGCTCGATTTGAGTGGGAATTCAGTGATAAGATGTCAGAATTTGCAAAAATGGGGGGAATAAAAATTTCATAAAATATATCGAAATTCCAGCTTTTTTGAAATTCGTGACAATGCAACAGCATACGGGTGGTTCTGAATTCAGATTGTCCGGGGATGCATAGGATCTGGATTCGTGATTTTGTGATCATAGGAAGTTCAGACTCTAAAGATCAGGGTCAGATTGACATCTTAGGGTTTAAGTCCCGGGTCTTCGTCAAGCCGGTTAACAGGATTAGCGTCAGGAGATGCAACTGTATTGTGGATACTTATAAGATATCACATCATTATGATAGTCTAAAGTGTCAGAATGGTTAATCTTCGAGCAGATGAATTTTTTTTTGGACTAACCGCCAGGGAATGATGATGTTTGTTGATTAAGTTGCTGCCGGAACTAGCGGAGAAGACCATTCTGTTATCGTGACTGAAGAAGAAGAATGTGAATCTGATCATGGATGAATGTTTCTGAGTTCTGAAGGCATTACCAGATGATTTGTTATCCGATGAAGATTTACTGATTGTGGAGATTATCGTTTACACTGATCAATCATTCAAGAAGGTGCTTAAACATGACTACGGAAAACGGGATTTTCGATTTTTATGGGTAATCACAGATTTGAAGTTACCAAGTGTTGTGTCCAGTGTTGTAAAAGTCGGATTACTCGGCCGAGTACTCGGCGAGTACTCGGTCCTCGGACCCCCTCCGAGGCGACTTCCTCCTAGGCGGTCTGAATTAGTCGGCCTCGGGAGTACTCGGTGACTAGTCGGCCTAGTCAGCGCCTAGTCGGACGTAGTCGGCCTAGTCGGTCTAGGCGGTCAACGTGGTTTGTTGACTTTTAATCGGTCAAAATCGGCCTACTCGGCCTTGTACTCGGACTACTCGGCCTTGTACTCAGACTAGTCGGACTTGTATTCAGAATATTTGAACTTTAAACATGTTTCATTTTAAATTATACTCAGTTGACATGAATTATGCTTATTTTAACACATAAATAATATATAACAATTAATTTTCTTTATATTTACCATGTCCGCGTACTCCCCGAGTACTCTCCGAGTACTCCGATTACTCCCAACTCCCCAGTCGGCCGACTAGGGACCGCCTAGCGACTTTTACAACACTGGTTGTGTCTGAAGTTTCTATCAATTGTCGGTTGGGTTTTTGAAGATTAGAGGATCGAGCAGGCAGAATGCCCGATGGAGCTAAAATGGTAAATTAAGAATCGAACGCGGAGGTGGTTAAAGTCGAAATAGAGAAGCTTCATTGATTAATTTCAAGTTGATGATTATTCGTGAAGATTGCAGTTCAGCAATTTAGAGGAGGGGTCGTGAACTGTGCTAACAAAGACCTGAAGATTCATTTCAGGGGGAATTTGTGTATAATGAAGATAATGCGAGCCCGAACCATCAATCAAGGGGGAATCGATCGAAGATTTCAAGATGCCTGATTGAATTTGAAAAATATTCAAAACACCGCTCTAGGTTTTCAAAGACAAGATTTGATAGTGACGGCAAAGGGGGAATCTGTTGGTGCATATTTTGTGTGTCTGCCATTGTGCAAATAGGCTAGATAAAGTGTGTGTTGAATATTGTATAGATTAATGTGAAATCAGACCGGTTTTGTAAAGTGAAAGCCAGTTCGTACGAATGGCACATTCGCACAAACTGGACATCACATCCGTCCAAGGCCGGTTCGCACGAGTGAGTCCATCTATCCTAGGCAGGTTCGCGCGAATAGGCAATGCCTATAAATATAGGACTTGGGCTCCTCATTTGACAAACTTTGGTTCCCAGAGGGGATATGCTGGCGAAATTTCTCCAAAGTATCATCAGCTTGTAAACGATGTAACTTGTTCGGTATGAATGAATGAAGCATTCAACCAATGTCTATTCTGCTTCTACTTCTTTCTTCTCAATAATATTCTACCAAATCGGTTCTATCGAGGCCAAAACTCCGTCAAACCCGCCGGATCCTTAAATGTCACCAAGATTCGTACCTATAGACATTTAGTCAAAACCCGACACCTTACCATCAAACTACCATTCAATCAACCTACACAACCATCTCACCAGTCAACCTAATTCCTCATACGTACTCTAGACATAGTAACCCTAAACGTGCAAGCCAATACCAAAGAATCTTAACTGTCTATTAGTCCATTTTGCTAAAAAAACACTTTTCAAAACCAAGTTTTCCACAAAAAATTCTAAGCACAGCTTTCCTCATTTCTGTATAAAAGTACTTTCCATAAAACAACCTCAATGCTCAAAACTTTTCTCAAAATCACTAATACGCAATTCTAAATCTAAACACGTGGGCAGGAAAAGTTCGTAAGATTGAACAATCTACGTCATAAGCAAATCCAAATTTCTAAAACAAGTGTACCATTCCCTTTACAAACTACATCTTTTTCATCGCAAATTAATACTTTATCACAACATTCTCTCGACATTCACAAGTCTGATTCTTCATTCCCAACTGACCCAAACTACGTGGTACGACAAACTCAATGACTTGTGATAATAATTTGTGATGAAAACGAGATTGCAAGCGACGAAACGAGATTGCAAGAGATATCACAATCGCTAATTGTGATAATAATTTAAAAAGTAAATTTCATTTCATTTCTATGTCAAAGATACAATGTTTGAAGCAAATATAACAATTGAAACAAAACATTTAAACGACAAAATGTAAATTAAAAGTAGGCGCGTTTCTAGTCCATCCTACTAGTTTTCTTTCAACACATCAACATCAGAATCCTACAATACATATTAAAATAACGGTCAACACTATAAAGCATTAGTGAGCATACAAGTTTGATGTACTAGCATATGTATAAAAGTTAAAAAAATCCATACTGCAAAGACGTATACTTAGGAATATCTTAACATGAACTAGCATGCATCACATACGTGTTAACCCCAAGATTGCACTAGCGTAATCTCGTCATCAAAATGACAAGACCGTCAATGATTGAATACTTAACAATGACCCATAAAACAAGTGGTGTGCTACTCCTATAGCGCTATACATGTTAAGGTTAGCTCATGAAGTTAATGTCAAGAATTTGTGCAAGAAAGGCTTCTAGCATGCAAGTATCCTAGTGTATAATGTATTAAGCATGTATGTACAGATTTTTTTGTTTGAATCATGTGAATGTTTGTGTATGTGTAAGTTTGATATGTATAGATATTGCACCCCAAAAGTGTACTTAAAGTAAAAAGGGGTCATGTACACTCACATTTTGCAAAAGATTCCAAAAACGTGAGTGAAGAATCTTAAGAATTCGGGAACGTCGAGGTTATCCTACAAGGATGAACGAGGCATATGAGTTATGGAGTTTGGTATTGAGTTAGATTAGGGGTTCTAAGTAGTATGAAAGTATGTATATTGCAAGAAAATACATCTTGTCTAAAAGCACTCATATGGACATTAGGTTGGTCATGTTTTCATGGGTACCGATTCACCCATTAGAAACCATAGTTTGAGGAACTTAGATCAAAATGAAGATTACCACCACACATAACATTCAACCATGAGTTTCATTGGTGTTATGATTCGCTTCTAAGGTATATATATGATTATTTAGTCCAAGTCATATATTGTCGTGCATGAAGGTAGGACGAATTCCATCCATTTAACCTCATTGTAGGGATTCACCAATACACAAAATCATCAATTTAGTTGCTGATTTTGGTTGGTCATGAAAAAGATTAAAAATAAAAATCTTTAATCCATTAAGTAACCAAGTGAGCTCAAACTAGACTAGTGCGTTCCAATCATGGCAAATGTTTGCAGACTAGGTGTAATTTGGACACTTTGTTACTAGCAAGTTTACTTAGTGGCTTAGGTTGATTGGATTGGAGGTGCTTGCACCACAAACTTTCTGGAATGATACCTCCACTCAAGCCCCTTAACATGTATATTAGCTAGGGACAAGGTTTAGTTTAGGTTCATCCAAGAAAGATAAGCAAAAGTTGTAGGAGGTAAAAGTTTTATAAAAACATAAATTAAATCCAACTTTGGACTTCAAATATGGTGATGTTCCAACTTAGTTTACCATGGTAAACTTGTGGAAACATTCCTAGAGGTTTTCCAAGTGGAATAGAAGAAGAAAACAAGAAAAAATGAAGAAGGAAGTGAGTTGAAAGCTCACTTAAACACTAGAAACTTTCTGCCCAACTTAGAGAATTCCTTGATGATTTTGGAATATTTGAGTGTGATATGGAGTTGTGGAAAGTGAAAATATGTTAGAGGAGGCTTGGTTTTATATGGGAAAATTAGGGTTTGGGTTTCGAGAAGGTTAGAAGGTGATTTGGAGGAGAAAGGAGGTGGAAAATGGTGAAATCCGGTTGGTTAAAAAACCTACTACAAATTGGGCCTGGTCGCGCCACACGGCCATCCCAACATGCTCTCGTCGTGTGGTGTGACGAGGTCATGTTTCTCAAATTTTTGTATTTGTCCAATTTCAGCCCAACACGTTTTAGGTTATTATATGTCTTTTTCTTATATTTTAGCTTGCTTTTAGGTATTCAAAGTGTATCCAAGAATGGTATAAGTATGATGCATGTATGATTGGTATTTCCAAAGTATTTCAAGTCTTGGTTTCGCGTATAAACTCGTATTCAATGAGCGATTGCGTATAACACAAGTATGTATGTAACACGTACATGTATGAAAGTGAACTTCCATTATGATCAAAGTCTCGGATTACAAGATTAGAAAAGGAAATACAAATACAAGTTTCTAAAAATATAATGCGACTACAAACTTTTCATAAATGGAAATAAGAAAATGCGAGGCGTTACATGAGAGCTCCCCACTCACCGTGGTTAATTGTTTTCATCGGATCCAAAAGCGGTGTTTCCGTACGGGACCAGGCTTCACCGGCCTCCCTAATCACGACTAAGTCAAGCCTCATGTGGTTTGTCTTAGTTGTATTCTTGCCATTAATATTATATTTTCTCTATTGTTTTCTATTGTTTAGCTTAGATTAGCCTACTCTACATGATTTATACTTGGATGTATGGATTTGATTAAATAACTATAGGCTTTAGTTGTTATTGATTATTATAATCCATTGTTCTCGACCAAATTTGAGTTGAATAAATTTAATCAATAATGTAGTCGAACAATAATTTTTTGAATTTGTAAATTATATAATTATTAATAAATCTTTAGCTATAAATCAACAACACCAACCATACCCAATATATTCTACCAATAGCAATGCTAATGGTAGGGTCAGGGGAGAATAAGATGTAGGCAAACCTTAACTCTATCTATGGGGGATAGAGAGATTGCTTCCTGAAAGACTCTCCACTCAAAAAAAAGAAAGCATACAACCAACTAGACGTCATACAAGAAAATAGGCGGGTACTATAGACATAAGAAGCTATCAAATAACAAAAGGAGTAAGAGGAAATGACATAGACATCTAAAACTACATAAAACAAGATAAACACATATTTGCCAAAAGACACTCACATGCCAATTTCATCATTAACCAAAGTTAGGCTACCTATGCCTCATTCCTTAAAAGTTCTTAACCTTAATTTTACATCTCTATTAACCCCTAGCAGTTTTAGCATTGACACTTACAATCTTTCAACTTTCTAAAGCCTTCGTACCCAAGTTTAGATGTTTCCCCGGAAATGAGCCGGGTCAAATATAATACGTTTTCATGCTTATTTTTATGTACGTTTTCAATTGGTCTACGTTTTGACATAAATTTATTAGGAAACGAGTCGGGTAAAATATAATACGTTTTCTTAGACTGTATAAATTCGAGTCACTTAACGTTTCGACACCACCGCAACGCGCCGTACCATTTTTTAACTAAAAACACTATTTTCTTACATGTTTGTTTTTATGTACATGCCAGTATAAATTCAACTTGGTTTACATTTCGACTTAAGTTTTTTTTTGCTGAAATATGTCGGGTAATATATCATACGTTATAGGTTTTCGTGCTTATTTTTATGTACGTTTTCAGTTGTTCTAAGTTTTGACGTAAATTACAATTAGCAAGTTGTGTGAATAGTGCTTTCATCCTATTGGCTTTTTTGTTTTTTTTTCTTGTGTTTTTTTTTACAGGACTTCATTATTTTTATTTTTTTTTTACTTTTCTTTATGTTATATGTTTTAGTTTTAGGTTTCTTTTTTTTTTATTAAAGTTATATTTAAAATAGCGTTTACGTTTTCATTTACAATTAATTTGAAATCAGCTCGTTCCGATATCCAATTTGATATATTTTTATGGTTTTCGATAAATGTAAAATATAGATCGATATCCTTTTGAGCATATTTCTTTCGGTTAGTGTACCCAACCAAAAAAATATCAACCGAAACCTCCTAATATTACTAGTTCGTTTTCATTTACAAAAAAAAATGGTTTTTGGTATTTGAGAGGATTGACCTGATATTTTAGAGTAGTTGACGGTTAAAATAAGATGTGATCATCTCTACAAATTAAATTTATTAAAATTATTGTTTACCTTTATTTATATGTGTTATATTCACACTGCCATCCCCTCTATCTCTTTATATATATATATATATATATATATATATATATATATATATATATATATATATATAGGGGAGGGTTATCTTGAGAAGGCCAAATTTTGTGATCCATAGATCATCCTAAATTAAGGGCTAAGATTAGATAGGTTTAAATGAGAAGGAAAGAAGCTGAATTAAAATACAAAAGGGTATTATTGTCCAAACTTTAAAACACAAAACCCATCTTCTCCTTCAAGAAATCATTCACCAAACAACGCAGCAACGGACTTCTCCTTCCCCAATCATCTGGTACCATTCCGGCGCTCCATTTAAGCTCCGAAACACTCACTTTCCACAAAGAAAGAAACCGTTGATCATCTTCACTCTAAGATCACCGACGAACACTCGATTTCTAGCTCAAACTCTACTCTGCTGATTCATCCATTCGGTACGCCTCTCATCTTTCCCCTTCGCAGTTATGCAATCACTACTTGCTTAAATGTTGTTTCGATCAGTGGTTTTGTTTTAATAGTAGCTGAAACTGTACTATTTTGCTTTATGTGTTTATAATTTTCTCTCTACTTCTTTGAATCGTTGTTTTGAAGGATTGTTTACAAAACCTGATACGTTTTTGTAAACACATAAAGCAAAATGTACGTTTATTCGTGTTTTCTAGGTCAAAATACTTCAATATTTGTGAGTTGTGCTGGTTGCTTGCTTGTTTGTTGTGAGATGAACGTGAGTCGGAGATGGTGGTGGTCGTAGTGAACCGCGGTGGTGTACGGTGTTAGTGGGTGTTGCAGGTTTTATGATAGTGATGGCTGAACGGGTGTTACGAATGGTGGGGTGTGCACGGTGGTGGTCGGGTGATGAGTTTGTTGATGGTCGTTGGTGGTGAACGGTGGTTTGTGCAGTGACGGGAGGTTTACAGTTATGGTTGTTCATTGTGGTTTACCGGAGGTTGAAGGAGATGAGGAGGTTAGGTGCAGCGGTCTGTGGTGGTTTTGTTTGGTACTGAAGGGTGATGTTCGGCTGAAAGAATCAAAGAACAAATTAGGCCTATTTTCATGGATGTAGGATTACAGGAGTCACTGTTTTTTAGGTCTAAATGTTGCAAATTTTAGACAATCTGGACTCAAATGGAAAACAAATTGGTGGGGATGAGCTCGGTACCAACCAATACCAGTACCGGAAGCATTTCGGTTCGGGAAATTCGGTACCGGCACGGTTTCATCTGCTCATCCCGAATTTCACTCTATAATTTTGCCATTTGTGGTTTGCTTTTGTCTCTGTTATCATGCACTTCCTTGATTTTATTATAGTTTATACATGCTTCAGTTTTTTCTGAGTTAAACAATCGCACCACTCGAAACCTACTTATAGAGTCTGATTTTGTGCTTTTTGGTCAATATTTATGTGTTGTTAGATATAGTAGTTTGAAAGTAGTTGATATTTTGTGCTTTTTGGTCAATATTTATGTTATCGTGTTGCTTTCTTGCTGAGTTTACTCATATGTTTACTGATGACTTGACTTGAATAGAGTGCTTTTGGAAGTCTAATGGTATTGTTATCAGAAGATTCTACAGGAAAAAAAGGAAGAATGGCAAGTAAGCATCCTAAAACATTAATCTCGGATTTATAAAGATATATTGTAGAATATGATGTATTAATACACTATATTTACAGGTAGGAAAAGTCCACGAATATTAAGGATTAAAGCAAAAAGTTTCTCAAATACGATAACAAATCCAGACATACTTGATGACGAGAGTTCTGAGAACAATGACGAAACAGGCAAGTAACAAAAAATATTTTAAATCAAATAATACTTGAATAACAAATTGAACGCATACAATAAATTTTGTCGACTTTTGGTTACAGATTCTGAAGTGTCATTGAATGTGGATCGAGTTAATACATTATCAAAAATGGATGCTGAACTAGAAAGACAATTAGGTAAGACAAATGCATTTTCATAGATCATTAAATAAACAAAATAAACTTGTGGTTAAATTCTTTGATTTCAACAGAAAGTTCAGTGAATCTGAAGATGGTTTTAAGAAGACAAAGGAATGAGATGATTAAAGAAATGCTTGCAGGTTTGTAATAAAACACATCATAAAGTTAGATGTTTACACATGTGTAAATAGTCAAAGAATATTGAATTTGTGTAATTAAGACACTTACACATGTGTAAATAAGTTGTTTACACATGTGTAAGTAAGTTGTTTATACATGTTTTTAACTGCTTTCTATTGTTTTAACAGAAGAAAAAAAAGGAAAAACAGATGGTGAAAAAGGTTGCTGAAAAACAGACAAATAAACTCGAAGTTGCCACATGTGAAGGTTTGTAATATAAAAAATATATAATAAAGTTTACACATATAACATGTGTAAGAAATCTGTTTACTCATGTGTAAATCATCTTTGTTAGCATTGAATTAGATTGATCAATCAATTTACAAATGTTTACACATGTGTAAATAAGATGTTTACACATGTGTAAGTAATCTGTTCACATGTGTAAATAAGATGTTTACAAATGTGTAAGTAATCTGTTTACACATGTGTAAACATGTGTAAATAAGTTGTTTACACATGTTTACACACGTGTAAATAAGTTGTTTACACATGTGTAAGTAAGATGTTTACACACATGTGTAAGTAATCTGTTTACACATGTGTAAATCATCTTGGTTAGCGTTGAATTAGATTGATCAATCAATTTACACATGTTTACACATGTGTAAATAAGATGTTTACAAATATATAAGTAATCTGTTTACACATGTGTAAACATGTGTAAATAAGTTGTTTACACATGTGTAAGTAAGATGTTTACACACATGTTTAAGTAATCTGTTTACACATGTGTAAGTAATCTGTTTACACATGTGTAATCATCTTGGTTAGCGTTGAATTAGATTGATGAATCAATTTACACATGTTTACACATGTGTAAGTAATCTGTTTACACATGTGTAAATAAGTTGTTTACACATGTGTAAATAAGCCTGTTTACACATGCGTAAATAAGTTGTTTACACATGTATAAGTAAGATGTTTACACACATGTGTAAGTAATCTGTTTACACATTGTTTTGGTCAAAAATTACCTAAGCAATTTAGTGATCATATTAGTTAAGTGAGGTAGTGTGCTAAGAATGTGTGTTGTAAATATGTTGAATTGATTGTTTGTTAAAACAGTTTCAGGATATAGCTCATGATATCGAGCTATATCTACGATCAAACAATGAGCAAAAAGTAAAGGGGGCGACACGAGATATACGAGGAAAGCCCTTGATCAATCTAGATCGCCGGCACAAAACCTCGGGAGCTGACAATCGCAGCTGCCTTGTTCTTCTTATTACTTCAAACGTCAGGATACAGTGCAGGATATTGATCAGATCGCTAAGTGTTACAATGCTTTTTGTGAAAGTGAGAGTTGCAAGAGAGTTGAGGTGTTAAAGAGCAGTGAGTGTTGTTGTGTTCTATTCGGTCTAATTTATCCATCTATTTATAGCTAAGAAATTAAAACAAAATCTCCTATAAATGGGGGATGCCTTCGAATATTCCTTAGTAAACGTTGGAGACCGAGTAAAGCGGGTTCAACGTCTTTCTTCGAACAACTTAGACCGAGTCTTCCAGGGAAAAGGTCCTCATGAACGTTGCAAGCTTGGACTCGCGTTCCTGCACATAATCAGTTAGTGATCCTCAGGATACCATATCAGGATGTTACCAATATCCTGAATCAGCATCTCGGGCATGAACAGATATCATATAATCAAGATATAATTTAAGATATTATCCAGGATATGGGATCAGAATTTCACCCATAACACACATGTGAAAATCATCTTGGTTAGCGTTGAACTAGAGTGATCAATTAATTTACACATGTTTACACATATGTAAATCATCCTGGTTAGTAATGAATTTGAGTGATTAGTCAATCTACACATGTGTAAGTAATCTAAGTTGATGATTAGTGATTAAGATGTTTACACAAACTGCTACTAATGCATATTACTTAACAATGTGGTTTAAAATAGTTTCGTGTATAATTTGAAATAGGAAGCAGGAAGAGGAAAAGAAAAGAAGCAGTTACGAAGAAGGCAACAAATAAAAAAAAAAGACTGCTGAAGCGGTTACAAAGAAAGCGAAGACTACGAAAACCGCCAAATCCACCAAAAGGAAAATGAAAAAAAATGTTAGGGACCCTTTGCTTTTTAGCATAAGAACAAGATCATCCCCAAGAAAGATGTACGAATGTGTATGTTCTTTGACTAAAAAACAAAGGAAGATAGTATGCAAAATGGGATTTGGCAAAATACTGTCATTAAAAATTGATACTATCCCAGGAAAGTTGGCGTACTTTGTGGTTGACCATTTCGATCCGAACACAATGGAAATAAAATTTGGAATGATAGCTATCAAAGTAGATGAAGAAGCTATACACCAGCTGCTTGGTCTTCCAAATAGTGGGTTCGATTTGTCAGCCCTTACCCCACCCAAAGAGAACACGACACTTGGAAGAGCTTACAAAAAAAGGCATGATAACAAGTTCACAATTAAAGCAAAAAAAATTGTCGAAAAGATATCTTTCGGAGAAGATAAGGAGGGTTTGATGTTCAAGCTTGATTTCATTGTTTTGTTCGTCAACACAATGGTCGAATGCCATCTTAACGGATTATGCAAAGCTGGAATTGTTGACCTACTGAATGAAGATATGGACTTCTCAAAGATAGATTGGTGCAAATACATTGTACACATTATCAAAAGATGTAAAAAGGTGTGGGTACCAAGGGACCTTTCTTCCTACTTTCGCGGCGCACTAACTATTTTAATGATATAACTTCATTCTTATACAATTTATATTTAACATTGTACTTTGATAAAAGCAGTAATAATAATTATTTGAAAGTAGTTTTGCAGCTCTTATATGTAGATAGTGTGACATGTAAAGGAATTAATGAAGAGCGAACAGTTTCGGCACTGGAATATTGGACGTCGGAAAGGCTGTAGCTGAGAGAAGACATGGAGATTGAACAAGGGGGTTTGGAAGAGGAGATTTCAGGGGGTTATTTGTTGCTGAAGAAAGTTCTGATGCTGAGCCAATTGAAGAAACCAACTCCAAGAAAACAGAAAGTGAAGAAACTAAAGAAAGTGGACCAGGTTTGACAGATCCAAGCAGCTTGGAGGTATTTGACACAACTGAGTGATAAATGAAATGTACATTTTGCTGTTTAAAGTTGTAGTGTCAGATATTCAGGTGTGCCGAAATCTCTGATTAAATGACCAGAATTAGACATGGGCAAAAAAACCGGTTTGGGGTTTGAAACCTGAAGAAAAAAAGAATTAGGTTTTTTTAACAGGTTTTTTTAAACCCGGACTCAACCCGACCCAGCGTTTTGTAGGCCTTTGTAGGCCAGTTCCTATTTTCAATCTTTGGAATAGGTTTAAAACCTAAACCGGTTGCAAAAAAAAAGGGTTAAACAGGTTTTTTTTGGCCCAAACCGGTTTTAAACCCGGTTTGAACTGGTTGTTACTAGCTCGGGTTTCCATCACTTCAAACCGGTTTAAAAACCGAACTGGAATATACAATATTTGCTAAAAAAACTAGTTCATTTTACATCATTATTAATTATTTTGTTTGCATTCTCGGAGATTAAGAATGTGGCGATCTGCAACAAATGTTGTTTCCTCAGTTTCACATGTTTAAGGAATTAGCTGCTTCTATGTTGTTGTTGAGTCGTCTAGCTTGAGGATCAATCTGCCTTGAGTTTATAGGAATAGGATATGCCTTTGTAAAACCAAAAAAATTCAAAAATTTCGCGCAGCTATGGCCGGATCCCTTGAATTTTTTGATTTTCCAGTCTTCATTTTTATGTAATTTTAATGTAAACTGCGTGATATCCTGTAGTTATGTCAATTACACATAAGTTAAGATAGGAAGTTCGAGTTATTTTAGGGTAACTTTTAGATTTTTGACAAAACCGTATAAAGTAGTTAAATCACATATTATCATTTCTTCTTCTTAGTGCATAAAACATATAAAAAGTTATAGACATTTAGCTCTTCTCATTTCATTCACACTTCTAAAAATCCTATATTTAGTACAACATTTCTACACTACAAGTCGTCTAGCCTGAGGACCGACCCGGACCTGACCTACTGAAAAAACTAGTTTGGCCCAAACCGGTTTGGGCCCAACCCAGCCTGCCAAACCAGTTCGTGACTTCATATTTAAGAGGTGGTTTGAGCCAGAACCGGATAATTTGGCCTTAATTCCAAATAATTTTAGTTTTATTCCAGTCATAGTTATTTTTTATTTGTTTATGTTTCTTATTTACACACTTACACATGTGTAAAACAGAAACTTACACATGTGTAAAACAGAAACTGAGAATTTACACATGTGTAAAACAAATATTTTATTTTATTTTTTTCTTTATAATGGCATGTAAAACAAATGACTTAAATATTTTTGGCATTTATCACTTTGACCAAACACACTTTAGAGAGGTTGGTACACATTACTACTGGATTAAAACGCACAAGGAGAATTTCGAGAAAGCAGTAGAAAAGTTGTTGGCAAGCTTCCCATAAAGGGAGGGAGTAAAAAGTTTTGTAGAAAGTTACAACGAAAAGCTCAAAAATCTTTTGAATCAAAAAGAAGATGAAACAACACCGCCGACACCACAAACAACAACAACAAATGATCAACCTCTTGAAGTAGCTGTACCAAAAGAAACTGAAGCTCAAACACCTATGCAAAAGGTTGATCTCGATGGAACAAAAGACAAAAGCAAGTCAAATCAGATAGTATCGAGTCAACCGAGTTTCAGTTTAGGAATCAGCCCTATACAAGCTCAAACACCTATGCAAAAGGTTGATCTCGATGGAACAGAAGACAAAAGCAAGTCAAAGCAGATAGTATCGAGTCAACCGAGTTTCAGTTTAGGAATCAGTCCTATACAAGTTCCATATGGAGAAGTGGATGCTGAAAAGCAAAATGCAGAGGATGTAAGGGAGAGACCGCATAGAATCAAACATCCAACATATGCATCCAAATCTCCATATTTAGTAAGAGTAGTTGACATTTGCAAACCGTTAACCAAAGATGAGTTGAAGATCTGGGATTATTTGATGGAAGGTTCAGAGAAACAACAACTGTAAGCATTTTATCAGTTCTAAAATACGCTAGATTGAATATTTTATACAAGTTTTAACATCACATTGTGAAACTTTGGATATAGGATTCAAGAAGACAACTCTGAAAAGGAATCTGATGGTGATACGGAAAAAGATGCATCCAAATTATGCCAGGAAGCAATGGAGATTGAAACTGATTTCGGGTATGCATAATCAATTTTAATCAATTATATTAAAGCTATATGTATACTTTTTTTATGGATATGCTATGACAGGGATGATGTGTTCTAGAGTGCTTCTAGAATTGCAATAAAAAAGTTTTTGTTAAGATCTTTAGAACCAGGTCAAACATTGCTAAGCAATGTAATAGACTGCTGGGCTGCAGTTTTGAATCATGATGAAGAATTACGAAGCCCAGGTTCAGATAAGAGACTTTTTTGTGATACAAATGTAATGGTAAGTTAAACGTTTTTACTCGTTTTGTATAACGTTATCTTAAACCAAGAAAATAGTTTAGAATAATAATACTTTTGTCGACACAGACTATAGGTATTCTTGAACACAAAAAATGGATGAAGCTGGACGACTGGATGTGATTGCATCAAGCATTAAGGAGTTGTTAAAAGGATCAGAACATAAACCGAATTTAAAGGCTTTTAGAGTGGTGTTAATTCCGATCGCTGAGGATGGCCACTACGACCTTATATGTTTCGATTTGAAAAATCCAGCAATTGAAGTTATTGACAACATTGATGAAACCAAAAGCTTTGTTGGTCTGCAAGATAATGATGACTACAATAAGAAAGATACCATGCTGAATGGTAAGTCTTATTTACATGTGTAAAATATAATTTTTATTCGTTTATAGTCTACTTGGTATTTCTCTGAATTGAACGTGTATTTCTGTGAATAAAAAGAGTTACGAGTTTTTCTGTGAATCGAACGAGTTTATCTAAAATATGTGATTCGAAGTTGTGAATCTGGTAACATGCATACTATTCGGATTTGATTGTAGCTATTTATGATAAATATCTTGCTTGAAATGTTTGATTAATATTTAAGTTCAATATATTTGAATCGATACTCAATTGTGTTTTATCTCTAATAATGAATACAGATTACTGTCATGTAGTTTTTGTTTGATGAAAGAAGTAGTTAGGGCTTTAATTGAATTAGTTTATGATTTTTCCGAATACTCAATGTTAGATCTTTGGTTCAGATACAGATTCCTGTCATGTAGTTTTTGTTTGATGAAAGAAGTAGTTCGGGCTTTAATTGAATTAGTTTATGATTTGTTTCTGTGAATTGAACGGATATTTATGTGAACAGAATTAGTTTTTCTGATTTGTCAAAGATATAAATAATAAAACTTACAAATTCTCTTTGTTGAAACAGAAGCACATGTTTGTAGCCTACCTAAAAGCAATGCGTAATGCAAATTGGAAACAAATGAAATCCGTGGAACCTCAAAAACTGAAGCTGAATTGGCAAACAAAGAAAAACAGCATAGACTGCGGAGTATTTGTTATGAGACATATGGAGGCATACAAGGAAAGCGGTGTCAAGAACTGGGAATGTGGATTCAAAACAGAAAAAAGCAAGAAACATGATGCACAAATTAGCTTGCTTAGACAAAAGTACGCTGCAAAGATTTTGCTTTCGAAAGCAAATCTTCATAGAGATACTGTGATCCAGAAAACTAGTTGATATTTTGAACCATTTGTTTTAGGTTTTTAGGTTATCGGTCATACCAAACAACTTTCTTTGGCTATGTTGATCTGTTTTTAGGTTTTTGAACCGTAAGAGTGTAGTACCCACTATTGCAGTTGAACTGATAGTTTTGAAGATTTAGTTACTTCTTGATGATTTGTAAGTGTACTTGAACTGATCAGTACCCCCTTATTCCAGTTGAACTGATAGTTTTGAAGATTTAGTGACTTGTTGATGATTTGTAAGTGTACTTGAACTGATAGTTTTGAAGATTTTGTTGAACTGATAGTTTTGAAGATTAGTGACTTGTTGATGATTAGGAATCGATCTCGAATTGTATCCCAGCATCAACGTACCCCATTAACCTACTTGGGTAAAGTGTAATGAGATCGATCTTGTTCCTTATGTTTAGAAGTTTAACATTCGGGAATTGATTGAGATGATTGTTGAATGCTCGGTTACCCACTTGTGGTGAACCAAACACGAAAGCTGTAACTGGGACGTTTATGATACCGTTTTCCACTAGATCAAAGGCGGATAACGTCGCTAAACTTGCACCCCAACCCGAATAAGACTAGACTAGGTTTCGACTTTATACCTTAATACCAAACCAATGATTTTGAGCTTACGAGTGATCAAACGGAACGTGTTCAACAGGACGAAACTTACTCGCCGGCTGCTACAAACTAGACTGCAACTTAAATGATTTTATGAAAATGAGATAGAGGTTTCTATGGTAATAGAATGAGATGGTGGGGTGGTATAAAACTGAACATCTCATGGATTTTTGCATGCCGCTTCTTACACCATTTTGGTGAAAGTTTTGAACTAGTGATTAGACCAATAAAAAGTCATTGGTATAACTTGTTTTATTATTATAGTTGTAAAAACTTAATTCTATAATTCGATTAGAATAACCGAACCGAACCAAACCAAACCAAACCAAATCACACCAAGAGAATTGCATTCGACTCTTTTGTTGTTCATGCTCGCATAATCTAACCGGACCACAACCATAGGTGGTTGGGTGGCTTTAGATGCAAACACTAGTCAGATTCTGTGGACCACAGCTAACCCAAGCAATGACTCGGCTGAAGGACCAGTGTCGGTAACTAGGGGTGTCATGTTTGCAGGCACTGTATGAACAAGAAACTTACACATATGTAAAAACCCTTAACATATGTAAATCATAAACAAAAAAAGTCGAACTGAACACTTACACATGTGTAAAACAGAAACTTACACATGTGTATATTAAAATACTGATAAAAAAATATAAAAACTCTAAAATCCAACATCAAAACTAAAAGAAAATAAAAGAAAAACTTCATTCACCATCACTATCTTCGTGGCTATCTTCATCTCTATCTTCATTCATATCTTCATCGATATCTTCATCATTTTCTTCATCACTATCTTCATCATTATCTTCGAACTGTGACTTTGTTTACGGTTTTTTTTGTAGGACAGTTACGAGAATCATGGTAGGCACGTTTTCCACACAATTTGCAATTCCTTTTTTTCTTCTTGCTCTTAACCTTGGCTTTCTCTCCCGGGCCAATCAAACGACGAGATTTCCAACATCCTTTATTCCTAATACCTTGGGGAGCCACAAAAGAAACACTATCAGGTTGTGATTCTCCAACCAATTCTTCAAAGACACCACCTTTATTCTTAGAACTTGGATCACTTGGGACCTCTTCAAAAATTTTGTTCTTAATAGCCTTGATTTATTCCACAAACCAAGCAAGCTTTACTGAATCACCCCGTAATCGATCACCACATTTGCTGAGCTAAATTCAGCGCCTCTGACCTAAGCTTAAAGCTTTCTAAGTTGTCAACACCATAACGGAATTCAAGGTTGAACACTTTCTTAGGCAATGCATCTTTTTTCCACCTTGGTGCTATATACTTGTCAGGAATTTTGTTTATGCCTCAAAATCGGTATGCAGAAAAAACATGACGACATGGATATCAAATGCGTGTAAATAACATACATGAGCATGTAACTGAGTTATCACACAGATTGATCTTAACCTGTAAATATAATAACTTTCTCCATTATGACACATCGATAATGGTATATATCTAAACAAATGAAGGATAAAGCAGAAATAAAAATATGAAACAAACAAAATTACCATGTAATCACCAATAACGGTCCCTTTTTCAAAGTGAGAAACCGTATAATATTCATAACCATCAACGACATCAGGTCTACCATTCATACATGATAATAAGGCTTTAGATATCTCCTTTTGGACCTCCTTAAAAATGCTTCTGGTGTATACAAGTGCTGCATGTGCTTCTATAGGTAACAGAGTGGATAAGGTGGCAGATGTTGAATCGGTTTTATGCTCAAAAACCCGTTGCCGGTAGCGTTGACCATCAATTGCCATGTCAAAACACAACATAAACTGAACCAAAGTATTTGATGCGCTAGAGTATACCTTAAAAAGTGCGTTTGAACTTTCGCATCTAGACATTGTTTTCATTAAACAACACATCGGTATGTCCCTAAAATAACCTGGGACCCACTGATCTCTAATAGAAAACATATCAGACAACCACTTGTGACGCTGCAAGTTGCAATCATTCATCAATAACTCCCATCGCTTCTCAAACATGGCAGGAGTGATAAAAACATTCCAGACCAACTTATGTATACGTACCCTCAAGTTGGTATTCTGTAACACATCACCATCAATCTGTAGATACAATTTTTAAAAATAAAACAACATTATTACACACGTTTAATAAAAACATAGAAACTAGAAAAACATAAATACACATGTGTAAAACTTACAAGATTAATTATTTTTAAATTAAATGTACCTTATGAGGAAGTTTATCCATAATATGCCACATACATAGACGATGGACAGATTCATTGAAAACTTTAGCTATGGCTTGTTTCATTGTCGGGTCTTGGTCGGTTAACACTAGCCTCGGTTGTTTACCTGAGAATTTATAAAACAAAGTTACGCTATTCTTATGGTGTAAAACATAAACTTTGTGAAGCAAAGTTACACATGTGTAAAATAGAAACACTTACCATGTGCTTCAAGAAATTGTTCCAACATCCATGTGAAATTCAATAGTTTCATCATAAAGAAGAGCAGCCGCAAATGTTACGCAATTCTTATGGTGCTCAACCCCCGTAAAAGGAACAAAAATCGTATTCTACCTACCACATAACGATAAATAAAATATAAAAAATACACAACTGAAAATGGAAAAAAAAAAAACAAACAAATTCTTACTGGTTAGTACTGTAGGTGGCATCAAAAGCTAACACTTCACCAAGAACTCTGTAATTGCACTTCATAACCTCATCTGCCCAAAATAAGGACCTAAGCTCTCCATGATGAATTATGTAATGGCAATAGAAATTTTCTAAATTAACTTTACGTTTATCCATCATATTTACAACCATTTGAGCATCTCCTTTACCAATGAAAGCTCTTAAATCATTGCTGAAATTTTTATATTCTATCCTGGTACCACAGACGTTGTGTTGTCCCCCTTACAAAACAGTTTGCATCTTAAAGGTAGTTGACGGTCCAACTTTAGCTAAACTTAGCCTATGAATGAAATCTTGGTCGCTAAATTCTAGTTGCCGCCTCTTGCGTGTCAAATCCATGTTCTCAATTGAAACTAACAGGTGATTATGAGACTCAACAAATTCATATAACCGTAAACCAGGATAACCCTTAAAACTTTAACCTTTATTTTAGCTTTACAGTCTGAAACCTTGTAATTACTGCTACGAGGAAACTTGTAAGATGACTTCAAAACCATTGAATCAACATTTTGGCAATTAGGCTTTCCCGATCTACTACAAACAATATACATAAGTGTAACAGTACCATCTTTTGATTTCTTAGTTGTCGACAACCTAATATCAAACCCAGCTTTCTCAGCATATGACTGATACATGGAAGCTGCATCTTCCTCTTTAGCAAATACCGTACCTAAAACAGGTCTATATGCTTCCATTACATTGGGTATCCAATATCTAGTGCCATTCAGTGAATTATAAAAAGTACTACGAACCGATTCCTGAAAATCTTGTATATGTGGCTCTACAATAACATAAAATAGAATATATGGAACATCGGATTATGATATGATAAAGACTTGGCATCAATAACACAAAGAATAGCACAAACAGTTACACGTGTGTAAATATGAACAAGATGAAAAGAAAGCCATCAGCAGTTACACATGTGTAAATCTGAACAGGATGCTTTTACACATGCCTGCTTTCAAGATCTTAAACAACAACACAAGCCTCATTTGTTTGTATGCAATTACACATGTGTAAAGCAGAACAGCAAGTCACGAAACTAATTTAAGTCGAAACAATACAACATAAATGATAAAACATCAAGGCACACACAATTCAGAAGAATAAACACTCATACTGATATTGCATTAAAATAAGAAACAACTACACAAATAAGTACAATACAAACAAATACATACACACAAAAATTACTTGTAAAACA
This sequence comes from Helianthus tuberosus, assembly GCA_030545235.1. NCBI lineage: Eukaryota > Viridiplantae > Streptophyta > Magnoliopsida > Asterales > Asteraceae > Helianthus > Helianthus tuberosus. Next base: position 126,553,795 of record CM060357.1, on the reverse strand, counting down.
TGTTGAACCCTAGACTTTTATTTTTTTTCGACAATTTCTAGCATCATGATAACCCCAAACACCACAAATTGTACAATAACGTTTATCCATCATCTTATGAACATCTAGAGTAGTAGTACCTTCTTCATCAACAACATTGGTATTAATGGAATTGTTCAGTGCATCATCAGATCTATTGTTCAGTGCATCATCAGAGCTGGACACATTCGACATCATGTTGTTTTGCTCTTGAACAGTTGATTTACCAGATTGTAGATTCCTCATATTAGCTACACCACCTACTTCAACCAGCCCTTCTAATTGTTCCGCATGATTAAAAACATTTATGCAATTCGAATCACTATTGCTCTCAAAAGTTGTAAGACAAACCATGACTGTAATTCACCAAACAACAACAAATTAGGGCAAATTATGAACAAACATGTAAAATCCATATATTCCATTTGAGATTGTGAAAAATATAAACAAAATCAACAGTTATTGAAAATCGAAATTCTATGAACTTGTAACAGAAACATAACTGATTGAATATTAAAAAGCCCTAAAGTCGTTGAATTAATCAAACGATTGAAGAAGTCATGGAGGATTTCAGATTTGTGTATAAGATTTCTTCATCTTCTTGATTTGGTAAGTGGGTGATTTCAGCTTATGATTTCAGATCTGGGTTTGTTTAGATACGACTAGTACAATATAAGAGAATTGTATTTTTACTAAATTACCCTTTTCATTAAAACACAAGGGATAAAGATGAGTGGCTGAGATTTGTTCTCATGGTTCTCACAAAAATTGGGTGTTATCATTTAAACCCTTCCCTATATATATATATAGGGAGGGGCTCATGCGAGAACTCCATTTATTGCGAGAACCGTGAGAACCAATGTGAACACAACCTAAAATAACTAAAAAAACCTAAAAAAAACCTTAAAAAACCTAACCCCCACCCCCCCCCCCCAAAAAAAAAAAAAAACCTAAACCCCCCACCCCCCCCCCCCAAGCTAAATGCTAAAAACTAAAACCCCCAAAAAACCTAAAAAAAACCTAACCCCCCCCCCCCCCCAAGCTAAAATGCTAAAAACTAAACCCCCAAAAAACCTAAAAAAATCTAAAAAAAATCTAAAATTTTTTTTTTATATTTTTTATGCTCAAATCGCTACTTTTAGTGGCCAAAAAAATATATATATATTTTTTTTAAAAAAAATTTGGCTTCGAAAAGTAGCGATTTTTATATACAAAATATTAAAAAAAATTTGTGTGATTTTTAGCTATTTTTAGGCATTTTTGCTTGTGTTCACATTGGTTCTCGCGGTTCTCGCAATAAGAGGTGGTTCTCGCATGATCTTCTCCCTATATATATATAGGGTGGGGTTCTAGAGTGAACGCTAGTGCATTTGCGAACTGAGTGAACAAATCCTGGCCATTGATCTACACATGTGTATAGCCAGGATCTCATCATCAAATCGTAAAATACACTAGTGTAATTCAACATCAAATCCTGGCCATTGATCTACACACGTGTATGGCCAGGATTAGTTCACTCAGTTCGCAAGCTACACTAGTGTTCACTCTTGAACCTGATCCTGTATATATATATATATATATATATATATATATATATATATATATATATATATGGTAGGGTTCTAGAGTGAACACCCTCCCAAGAGTGAACTGTGTGAACTTATATGGACCGTTGATCTTCATCATCTTGAGATTATAAGATAATGGCAAGATCATAGTTATTGGGTTAATTTTATATATTTAATTAAATATAAAAGGGTATTATTGTACATTAACAATTAACAAGTATGGAAGGTGATAACTGAATGGTTTAATTGTCGTAGTATTTTCAAATCTCTCATAAAAAATAGTGCATTTCAAATCTTTTTCAAATATCTAACAATATCTCCTCCATTTTTTTATGTTTTTATCAAATAGAAGAAGACAGAGATACAATCGAACGACGAAGAAGATTAAAGGGTGTCGACGAAAAACACTCTCTACCGTCATCATCGTTTCGTCAGAACGGCAAGCCCTAATATTCTTCTTTTATTCAACAAACATCAATCTCTCTCTCTTTCATCACCATCCTCTTCGATAAAGAACAGAGGAAGTCCGACGAAGTTAACAAGATGCCGGAATAGTCATACGATTTTCAACATCAAAGGTACACAATGATAAAGTGTAAATGTGTATATGGTTCAGTAAATTGATTCATGTTGTGTATGTTTTATACGTCTTTTTAGAACATCAAATCGGAAGATAGGGTCTTTTTAATCTCTTGTCATAGTTGTTTAATCACGATGTTTTGTGCCAATGGTGTGTTTTGATCAGTCATAGTTCAAGTACATGATTAATTTTTTTGAAAGTATAGGGTTAGTTTAAGAAGAAAGTTGATTTTACTCTGTTTTTTAGTTTATGCTGTTAGTTTGGTTGATTTGGTGCAAAAGCATTCAAGTACACATGTGTATAGCGTGAACAAGAGTTTGGAATTCATTGGTTATCTAACATCATTGATGTACACATGTGCACAGGGGTTTTTACTCTGTTTTTAGGCAATGGTATGATGTTTGCTTGGTTGATTTGTTGTAGACATTTGTACAGAGATTTATTAATTAATATATACACATGTGTACTGCTTGCCCAAAAGTGTTAATTTTATGAATGTGAATTTATAAAATGTGTACACATGTGTATGTCTACTATAAGGTGAATTATTCTATTAATGTACTGTTTGAATTTCATGTGTACACCTGTGTACTCATTTGTATGTGTTTTGTTACACAATGTACTTGTATGTTTGTTCTTTGGGGGACATACAGTTAATTGTAAAGATTATTAATTATAATGTCTTATTTGTAGTAAATTGGTGTTTGAAAGTGCAACTGGCATTGGGTTGTACCATTTTCAAATGATGGATTTACAACCAAGTAAATGGATTAACGATGGAGTCATAAATTGCTTTGCATCAATGATAAACTATGAGGAAAAGGAGCGAACAAGCAGAGCAAATATTTTCCAGAATGCTGATAAAATAAAAGGAACAAAGCCGCAATTGTTCGGCCATACCGCCAAGAAGGTGTGCTTGACACGTTTGAGGAAGAAGTACGCAATAAAGCTAGTAACTTCAAAGGTCAAAAAAAGCACCGTAGTCGCATCATGGCTGAAGCAGTCGAAAATGACACGGCGAGCGGAATAGGTTGTAATTAGTATGTATATGTTGGTTGACATTATTAAACGTGTGATGGTCTGATGTTTTCGTATGTTGACAATATTAAACGTGTGATGATTGACAGTCTAAAAACATTTGATGTTTTGGTGTTTTTTTTTGTTTGTTTTTTTTTTTTTTTTGAAACAGTGGAACACAAGTTGATTTTGTAATTTTATAGCTTTTTTTGTTTTTTAGACTACTTGACATGTTACTGTACCTAATATAGTTTATGTATAATAAACTTCATTCAACACTTTCACAATGCACATATGCATAGTTGTAACAGAGTAAACTCGGTACACATGAGTACTTGTTATGTAAATATCCAAGTACACCTGTGTACACAATGCACATGTAAATATCCGTATCATCAATATGGGTATCAAATGTGTGATTAACTTTGTTTTCGCTGCGAGCTTTGAATTTGTCAATACACATTTGCGCGTCTCTATCACCCATAAAATCTCGAATGTCCAATACCTAGTCCCATTGGGAGTTTCATAGACGTTACTCGCAACCGAATCTGCACAATTACATTACAAAAGGTTGGATAAAAAAAGGACAACAATGCTGAGGGTCTTCAAAGGCTCATTAACTAAAATTATGCTATTTACATGCAACGACAATTGTATTATACACATGTGTACTATCGTGTTGGCATGTATAGAAGAAGCAGTATACATGTGTACCTCGAACCTAAATATTATACACAAACAAAAAATGACTAAAAACTCAAGTTTTACAAACCTGGTTTTACAGTGGACTACTATTGTCACACCCCCAAAATCCACACGCGGAGCATCACCGCTTGGAGGCGTGACTGACCAGGATCAAGCCACCAATCATATTGAACATTTAAGTAATAAGTAAAAGTAGATGTAATTCAACCAAACCAATATGAAAGATGTTTCAAAACATAAGTATAATATCAACGTTTAGCGGAAGCATAAAAGTAACCCAACATGAGTATAAGTATGTAATGTCATAAACGTTTAACAAAGCATTCACGATCCTTGTCCACAACGACCGCGCCTCCCAGTGCAAGCTCCAAGTATACCTAACGACCTGCAAGGCATGTAACAGAGAGTCAACAACTAGTTGAGCGAGTTCACAGTGGGTTGTTTAGTAATAATGTTCGTTTCATAAATCGTTTGTTTATTTAGTAACCCATGTATCGTCATCAATTACATCGCGGCCCTCCAGGCATGTTTGCGAAGATTAGTGGGGGTTTCCCATGTATTGTAGACTAGTTTTATTTGTATCGCGGCCCTCCAGGCATGTTTGCGAAGATTAAAGTATAGTTCGCGGCCATTCCAGGCATGTTTGCGAAGATTGTTCTAGTATAGTTCGCGGCCATTCCAGGCATGTGTGCGAAGAACAGTTTCAGTATCGCGGCCCTTACAGGCATGTGTGCGAAGAGTAGTGGGGGCTTCCCCATGTATCACTAGTCTAGCAGTATCTATATGTGACCTTTCCCAACCGAGGCCAGTAATCCATAATTCCCAATAATAACGTAAGTACAGATAATCATCCAGTCCCATTCCCTACCCCGGGAATCCCATGCCTTGGTAAGAGTGTGAACTCACCTTGTTTTGCTCGGTATGCTAAGTATGTGCTCACAGTTAATCAATCACGTCCTAAGGTATGCATGTATACATAATCAGTTTGTATTCACGAAGTTGGCACGTAAGTAAAATCATAGTAGACGGCACATCAAACAATCACCAAATAACACATTGCACGTATTCATGATCATACAAGTCAGGCATAGCATCTAACAGCAGTTAGTTAACTCAGTTAAGTTTTAACAGAAATAGTTACTGTGCAAATTACCCAATCGGCGAAACACCCTTGTTTCGCCGTGAACCCCCTCGACGAATCACAATCTGTTTCGTCATATACCCTTCGGCGAAACACGATCTGTTTCGCCGTGAGTTTCGTTTCGCCCAAAACATCTGTTTCGTTAAATCTGTTTTGCAGAGATATCAGTTACGTCGCATCATCTAACAGTTAAGTAATCTCCGAAACATAATCGTGACAACAGCTGCAAGTAATCATTTGCTACATCAGATCTAATCATGAATAAACACAATCGAGCATATCATCAGATTATCACATGAAATTCTGAGAACAATAACCGACAAATATGAGGGATCCTTATCCGATTGATTGCATTTACGAGACATCACACATGCCTAGCTATTAATAAACAATAACAACAATGGCCGACACATGTATTTGATTCCCTGCGGTTAACTTACACCCACATACCAACAAGATTTTGCATTAATCATTTTAGCTTCTTCATAATTTAGATGCACATGGGTTTGACTAAAATGGTCGACATCTATCTTTTTGTATCAAGTTATTATTGGACCTTTATTTTGGATTTCAACAAGGTTCTGACAATCCACGATGATGACCTTGACTCACTTTAATTAATTTAACATAGAAGACATTCATGTGCATATCCTTGGAACTAGGAATTCTTGAATAAATCTGATTATTAACATCACACCTCATCACAAATTAAATCGATTATAACTATCTTCATACAAATCATATCCCACATCAATACACATCAGTATTCAATCAAACATAACATACAGACGTGAAATCAAATTATGCATGAGTCGAATGACAGTACAACTAACCGATATAAAAGGTCACTAACTTGATCGAAAGAGAAAAGCTTGAAACCCGATAGTTGCCGTCACACAGGGGTGAAGAGAGAGAAGCGATTAGGGTTTTCTTGTTTTGTTAACAATGTGAAATAAGAAGTCGGTTAGGTTAAAAACACACGAATTGACATAGTGGGCCCGTAATGGGCCTCGGCGAATCATGGGCCGGCGAATCACTGTTTTGTTTCGTCGAAGAAGTGTGACGAAACACACACTTGTTTCATGGAGAAGCTTATGGCGAAACAGAAGTCTGTTTCGTCGGGTTGATTCAAACTCTTAAACAGTTAACAAGTTCATGCGATCAAGTACTTCACACATATTCATCACATAAAGATTCAACATTCATTTCACTTAATCCACGTACAGTTACAAGTCAAACAAGTCAAACAACTAACAGTCAAAGTCAACGTGTAATAAATACGAAAGTGAAAGTCGGAAACTCGAGTTGTCATATTATCCCCAACTTGAAAGAAATTTCGTCCCGAAATTTAGTATGTGGTTACTGAGGAAGCTAATTGTGTGACGTTGTTTACCTGTTTCGTATCGCGGCTCCCCGAGCAGGTTTGCGAAGATTACTGGTTTTCCTGGGGGTGTCACAGTCCCGAAATTCTGTAGTAGCTTCGGCCTCAGTAGTGGTTGCTTGGTTTCCGAATAACTGGGGATATTTGGGTTTCATTTGATCTTCTCGTTCTCAGATGAACTCTGGGCCACGACGGGAGTTCCAACGAACTCGAACAAGAGGTATTCTGGTGTTCTAGAGGACCTTAACATCCCGGTCCGTGATTTCAACTGGTTCCTCGACGAAATGCAACCGTTCGTCGATAGTGAGCTCCTTCAAAGGAACTATGAGGGTCTCATCTGACAGACACTTCTTCAGATTCGACACGTGAAAGACGTTGTGAACTACACTGAGTTCAGCTGGTAAGTTCAGTCTGTAGGCCACTTTGCCTATTTTCTCAATGATTTCGAATGGTCCAACGTATCGTGGGTTGAGCTTGCCTCGTTTGCCAAAACGAACCACACCCTTCCAGGGTGAAACTTTGAGTAGCACTCGATCCCCAACCTGGAACTCGAGTGGTTTCCTGTCTTTATCGGCGTATGCTTTCTGACGGTCACGAGCTGCCGCCATGCGTTGTCGTATCTGAGCAATCTTTTCTGTAGTACCAACTACGAGTTCTGGACCTGTGATTTAACTATCTCCCACCTCTACCAACAAAGAGGTGACCGGCATTTACGCCCGTACAATGCCTCAAACGGAGCAGCTTTAATGCTGGTGTGGTAGCCGTTATTGTACGAAAATTCTACAAGTGGCAGATGTTTTTCCCAGCCGTTGCCAAAGTCAATTACACACACCCGAAGCATGTCTTCTAGAGTTTGAATAGTGCGCTCAGACTGCCCATCCGTCTGAGGATGATAAGCTGTGCTCATGTCTAATCGAGAGCCAAAAGATTTGTGCATTGCTTGCCACAGTTCTGAAGTAAAACGTGCATCACGATCAGAGATAATAGAGGTGGGCACCCCGTGCCTCGAGACAACTTCCTTAAGGTATACGTCTGCTAGAGTGGAGAACTTATCCGTTTCCTTGATAGCCAAGAAGTGAGCAGACTTTGTGAGTCGATCCACGATCACCCAAATAGTATCATTCCCACGCTGAGATCTAGGTAGGCCAGTAACAAAATCCATGGAAATTTGTTCCCATTTCCATTGTGGTATCTCAGGTTGCTGGAGTGGGCCTGATGGTTTCTGATATTCCGCTTTGACTCTCGCACAAGTCAAACACTTGCTAACGTAAGTTGCTATGTGGGCCTTCATGCTAGGCCACCAATATGTAGTTCTGAGGTCGTGGTACATCTTATCCGAACCAGAATGTACTGAGTAGCGAGACTTATGAGCTTCATCCATTACAAGCTCGCGTAAATTTCCATAGAGTGGGACCCAGATGCGTCCGGTTACATAATAGGCACCGTCTGCCTTTTGTTCTAACCGTTGCCTTGAGCCGCGTAGGGCTTCAGCCCTGACGTTTTCTGGTTTCAATGCTTCTACCTGAGCATCTCGTATCTGTGAAGGAAGACTGGACTGAATAGTGAGTTGCAACGCTCGTACACGCCTAGGTGTAGTATCCTTTCGACTGAGGGCGTCGGCCACCACATTGGCTTTGCCCGGATGGTACTTTATAGCACATTCGTAATCGTTCAGTAACTCGACCCATCGACGTTGTCGCATGTTCAATTCTTTCTGCTTGAAAATATGCTCAAGACTCCTGTGATCGGTGTAGATGGTGCACTTGGTGCCATACTGATAATGTCGCCATATCTTGAGCGCAAAAATAACAGCTCCCAGCTCTAAATCGTGTGTAGTGTAATTCCGTTCGTGAATCTTAAGTTGACGTGAAGCATAAGCAATAACTTTATCCCGTTGCATCAACACACATCCAAGACCTTGGATAGATGCATCGCAGTAGACTACAAAATCGTCCGTGCCTTCAGGCAATGAGAGGATAGGTGCGCTACAAAGTCTATCCTTTAAGTGCTGAAACGCTGTTTCCTGTGTATCACTCCAACGGTAAGCAACACCCTTCTGTGTCAGTAATGTAAGCGGCTGTGCAATCTTTGAGAAGTCTTTAATGAACCGTCTGTAATAACCCGCCAAACCCAAGAATTGGCGTATTTCGGTTGGTGTGCGAGGTGCAGGCCAGTTCTTGATCAAATCTACCTTGGATGGATCGACATGGATCCCATCCTTGTTTACCACGTGGCCTAGAAAGTGGACTTCACGAAGCCAGAAGTCGCATTTTGAAAACTTAGCGTACAGCTGTTCCGTTCGAAGGAGTTCCAGAATAAGTCGCAAATGCTGCTCATGTTCCTCCCGATTCTTCGAGTAGATCAGGATGTCATCAATAAAAACAATAACAAACTTGTCAAGGTAGGGTTTGCACACCCTGTTCATAAGATCCATGAAAACCGCAGGCGCGTTCGTTAGCCCGAATGGCATGACCAAAAACTCGTAATGTCCGTAGCGAGTTCTGAATGCTGTTTTGGAGACGTCCTCATCCCGGACTCTCAATTGATGGTAACCTGACCTCAGGTCAATCTTCGAGTAATAGCTCGACCCTTGCAACTGGTCGAATAAGTCGTCGATGCGTGGAAGAGGATAACGATTCTTCACCGTCACCTTGTTCAGTTCGCGGTAATCTATGCACATACGAAAAGTACCGTCTTTCTTCTTCACAAATAGTACTGGAGCTCCCCAGGGCGAAGAGCTAGGACGTATAAAACCCTTTTCCAAGAGTTCTTGTAGCTGCTTTGACAGTTCTTCCAATTCAGTTGGAGCTAAACGATAAGGTGCTCGAGCTATGGGTGCTGCTCCTGGAGCGAGCTCGATCTGAAGTTCGACCTGGCGATGAGGCGGTAACCCAGGTAACTCTTCAGGAAACACTTGAGGAAAGTCGCGTACTACAGGAATATCCTCAATCTTTTTCTCTTTCTTCGACGTATCAGTAACGAGTGCTAAAACAGCTGTGTGACCCTTACGTAAACACTTCTGAGCCTTCAAGAAAGAGATGATGTCACTCACGACACCACTCTTGTCGCCCTGAACTTCGAGAGGTTCTTTACCAGAACGGGGAATACGAATGATCTTTTCCTTGCATAGGATCTCTGCTTGTTGTTGGGATAACCAATCCATACCAATGACGGTGTCGTAACTATCGCAACGTTGAGGTCATTACTAGTATCACCCTGACCAATCACGAACACTTGACCCCTGGCACCATTGTCGTCGTTATTACCCCCATTGTTGCCTCCATTATTGTTCCTGTTTCTTTGATTGTGGTTCTGATTCTGGTTCTGGTTCGACCGTGGGCAGTGTCTTTTGAAGTGACCTTCAGCACCATCTGATAACATCCCTTGTTACCATGCTGTTGTCGCCGATTCTATAGATCTTGTGGCTGTTGTTGTTGGTTCTGGTTTGCAGGACGTGAGTTTCTACCATCTTTGGTTCCATGACCAAGCTTGTTGCATTATTGACAATGATTGCGTTTGCCCTGCCCGCTGTGGTGCAGGTTACATCGTTTGCGCTTAGGGTGGTTTCCCTTGTATCCACCCTGCCCTTGAATACTAAAGGTTGCTGATCAGGACTTTAGTTGTCATCGACCTTTCACTGCTGTGCCTGGGACGGAATCGTAGTCGAACCCTTGCTAGAGGTTCCATCCCACTTTCATCCATTGTTACTGAGGGTAGCAGAAGTAGTTGAAGTAGTAGTGGTAGTAGTATCGCTGATACGTTGAGGCAGCTTGTTCTGTCCCATTGCCTGGTCTGTGAGACGATGAGCAAGATGAGTAACATCTTGAATAGTAGCAGGTTTAGCCGTCTTCACATGGTTTTGAATTCCTGGTACTAAGCCTTTGAGGTACAGCTCAAAGCTCTTTATGGGAGGATCCACCATAGTTGGACACAAAATTGTCAGTTTGTTGGATCGTTATCGTGCACGCTTCTATCTCTGACCCCGTCATCTTCATGTTAAAGGACTCCACTTCCAACTTGTGGATGGCATCATAACTACTGTATTCACTTTTGATAGGTTCCTTAAAATCATTCCATGGGGTGGCATTAGCAGCCGCCAGCTCCAACATCGTAACTTGCGCGTTCCACCAAGTTTGCGCAGTGCCTTCGAGAATATCAGTGGCATATTTCACCTTACGAGCCTCAGGTCATTCGCACATTTGAAGGCCGATTCGAGTTCCTCGAACTAATGGAGGAGTCCAACAGCTCCTTCAGTGTCGCTGAAAGTAGTAGGACGACAGTCCATAAAAGTCGTGTATGTGCACACAGGTGGCTGAGCGTGTTGACTTGTCGTGTGCGTAAGAGTAATCAAAATTAAGCACAAGTGTTGAGTTACAAGAGTAGGATCTAAAAATTCTGTAGTAAGTGGTGATGGCAGGTTACCCCTCCTGTCTGGGCAGCTGCGAGTGCTGCAGTAACTTGTTCAGTGATCGAAGCCGCCAACTGGGCTTGAGTTAGGTTAACGCGTCCACTCATGATCTTGACATCAAGGAGGACATGTGTAAGAGAGGTTCGCGAATAGTGCGAAGAGAGTGAGCACACAAATATTCTCAAGCAATAACGTATAGTAGGTTCTGTAATCTGAGCATACCACGAGCAAAGTTCTATGTAATTCTAGCAAGTAGGTAAAGTAACATGAATAGTAGTACCTATGATGTTGAGCCTTGCACGTGGAGCGAAGCGTCGTTGTGGATCGTTGAGAGCACTGTTCTGGTTATAGTCTGGTTTTAATAAAATCGTTTTCCCTTTATTAAAACCGAGTTCTCTATAACCAATGGCTCTGATACCAATCTGTCACACCCCCAAAATCCACACGCGGAGCATCACCGCTTGGAGGCGTGACTGACCAGGATCAAGCCACCAATCATATTGAACATTTAAGTAATAAGTAAAAGTAGATGTAATTCAACCAAACCAATATGAAAGATGTTTCAAAACATAAGTATAATATCAACGTTTAGCGGAAGCATAAAAGTAACCCAACATGAGTATAAGTATGTAATGTCATAAACGTTTAACAAAGCATTCACGATCCTTGTCCACAACGACCGCGCCTCCCAGTGCAAGCTCCAAGTATACCTAACGACCTGCAAGGCATGTAACAGAGAGTCAACAACTAGTTGAGCGAGTTCACAGTGGGTTGTTTAGTAATAATGTTCGTTTCATAAATCGTTTGTTTATTTAGTAACCCATGTATCGTCATCAATTACATCGCGGCCCTCCAGGCATGTTTGCGAAGATTAGTGGGGGTTTCCCATGTATTGTAGACTAGTTTTATTTGTATCGCGGCCCTCCAGGCATGTTTGCGAAGATTAAAGTATAGTTCGCGGCCATTCCAGGCATGTTTGCGAAGATTGTTCTAGTATAGTTCGCGGCCATTCCAGGCATGTGTGCGAAGAACAGTTTCAGTATCGCGGCCCTTACAGGCATGTGTGCGAAGAGTAGGGGGGCTTCCCCATGTATCACTAGTCTAGCAGTATCTATATGTGACCTTTCCCAACCGAGGCCAGTAATCCATAATTCCCAATAATAACGTAAGTACAGATAATCATCCAGTCCCATTCCCTACCCCGGGAATCCCATGCCTTGGTAAGAGTGTGAACTCACCTTGTTTTGCTCGGTATGCTAAGTATGTGCTCACAGTTAATCAATCACGTCCTAAGGTATGCATGTATACATAATCAGTTTGTATTCACGAAGTTGGCACGTAAGTAAAATCATAGTAGACGGCACATCAAACAATCACCAAATAACACATTGCACGTATTCATGATCATACAAGTCAGGCATAGCATCTAACAGCAGTTAGTTAACTCAGTTAAGTTTTAACAGAAATAGTTACTGTGCAAATTACCCAATCGGCGAAACACCCTTGTTTCGCCGTGAACCCCCTCGACGAATCACAATCTGTTTCGTCATATACCCTTCGGCGAAACACGATCTGTTTCGCCGTGAGTTTCGTTTCGCCCAAAACATCTGTTTCGTCAAATCTGTTTTGCAGAGATATCAGTTACGTCGCATCATCTAACAGTTAAGTAATCTCCGAAACATAATCGTGACAACAGCTGCAAGTAATCATTTGCTACATCAGATCTAATCATGAATAAACACAATCGAGCATATCATCAGATTATCACATGAAATTCTGAGAACAATAACCGACAAATATGAGGGATCCTTATCCGATTGATTGCATTTACGAGACATCACACATGCCTCGCTATTAATAAACAATAACAACAATGGCCGACACATGTATTTGATTCCCTGCGGTTAACTTACACCCACATACCAACAAGATTTTGCATTAATCATTTTAGCTTCTTCATAATTTAGATGCACATGGGTTTGACTAAAATGGTCGACATCTATCTTTTTGTATCAAGTTATTATTGGACCTTTATTTTGGATTTCAACAAGGTTCTGACAATCCACGATGATGACCTTGACTCACTTTAATTAATTTAACATAGAAGACATTCATGTGCATATCCTTGGAACTAGGAATTCTTGAATAAATCTGATTATTAACATCACACCTCATCACAAATTAAATCGATTATAACTATCTTCATACAAATCATATCCCACATCAATACACATCAGTATTCAATCAAACATAACATACAGACGTGAAATCAAATTATGCATGAGTCGAATGACAGTACAACTAACCGATATAAAAGGTCACTAACTTGATCGAAAGAGAAAAGCTTGAACCCCGATAGTTGCCGTCACACAGGGGTGAAGAGAGAGAAGCGATTAGGGTTTTCTTGTTTTGTTAACAATGTGAAATAAGAAGTCGGTTAGGTTAAAAACACACGAATTGACATAGTGGGCCCGTAATGGGCCTCGGCGAATCATGGGCCGGCGAATCACTGTTTTGTTTCGTCGAAGAAGTGTGACGAAACACACACTTGTTTCATGGAGAAGCTTATGGCGAAACAGAAGTCTGTTTTGTCGGGTTGATTCAAACTCTTAAACAGTTAACAAGTTCATGCGATCAAGTACTTCACACATATTCATCACATAAAGATTCAACATTCATTTCACTTAATCCACGTACAGTTACAAGTCAAACAAGTCAAACAACTAACAGTCAAAGTCAACGTGTAATAAATACGAAAGTGAAAGTCGGAAACTCGAGTTGTCATATTATCCCCAACTTGAAAGAAATTTCGTCCCGAAATTTAGTATGTGGTTACTGAGGAAGCTAATTGTGTGACGTTGTTTACCTGTTTCGTATCGCGGCTCCCCGAGCAGGTTTGCGAAGATTACTGGTTTTCCTGGGGGTGTCACAGTCCCGAAATTCTGTAGTAGCTTCGGCCTCAGTAGTGGTTGCTTGGTTTCCGAATAACTGGGGATATTTGGGTTTCATTTGATCTTCTCGTTCTCAGATGAACTCTGGGCCACGACGGGAGTTCCAACGAACTCGAACAAGAGGTATTCTGGTGTTCTAGAGGACCTTAACATCCCGGTCCGTGATTTCAACTGGTTCCTCGACGAAATGCAACCGTTCGTCGATAGTGAGCTCCTTCAAAGGAACTATGAGGGTCTCATCTGACAGACACTTCTTCAGATTCGACACGTGAAAGACGTTGTGAACTACACTGAGTTCAGCTGGTAAGTTCAGTCTGTAGGCCACTTTGCCTATTTTCTCAATGATTTCGAATGGTCCAACGTATCGTGGGTTGAGCTTGCCTCGTTTGCCAAAACGAACCACACCCTTCCAGGGTGAAACTTTGAGTAGCACTCGATCCCCAACCTGGAACTCGAGTGGTTTCCTGTCTTTATCGGCGTATGCTTTCTGACGGTCACGAGCTGCCGCCATGCGTTGTCGTATCTGAGCAATCTTTTCTGTAGTACCAACTACGAGTTCTAGACCTGTGATTTAACTATCTCCCACCTCTACCAACAAAGAGGTGACCGGCATTTACGCCCGTACAATGCCTCAAACGGAGCAGCTTTAATGCTGGTGTGGTAGCCGTTATTGTACGAAAATTCTACAAGTGGCAGATGTTTTTCCCAGCCGTTGCCAAAGTCAATTACACACACCCGAAGCATGTCTTCTAGAGTTTGAATAGTGCGCTCAGACTGCCCATCCGTCTGAGGATGATAAGCTGTGCTCATGTCTAATCGAGAGCCAAAAGATTTGTGCATTGCTTGCCACAGTTCTGAAGTAAAACGTGCATCACGATCAGAGATAATAGAGGTGGGCACCCCGTGCCTCGAGACAACTTCCTTAAGGTATACGTCTGCTAGAGTGGAGAACTTATCCGTTTCCTTGATAGCCAAGAAGTGAGCAGACTTTGTGAGTCGATCCACGATCACCCAAATAGTATCATTCCCACGCTGAGATCTAGGTAGGCCAGTAACAAAATCCATGGAAATTTGTTCCCATTTCCATTGTGGTATCTCAGGTTGCTGGAGTGGGCCTGATGGTTTCTGATATTCCGCTTTGACTCTCGCACAAGTCAAACACTTGCTAACGTAAGTTGCTATGTGGGCCTTCATGCTAGGCCACCAATATGTAGTTCTGAGGTCGTGGTACATCTTATCCGAACCAGAATGTACTGAGTAGCGAGACTTATGAGCTTCATCCATTACAAGCTCGCGTAAATTTCCATAGAGTGGGACCCAGATGCGTCCGGTTACATAATAGGCACCGTCTGCCTTTTGTTCTAACCGTTGCCTTGAGCCGCGTAGGGCTTCAGCCCTGACGTTTTCTGGTTTCAATGCTTCTACCTGAGCATCTCGTATCTGTGAAGGAAGACTGGACTGAATAGTGAGTTGCAACGCTCGTACACGCCTAGGTGTAGTATCCTTTCGACTGAGGGCGTCGGCCACCACATTGGCTTTGCCCGGATGGTACTTTATAGCACATTCGTAATCGTTCAGTAACTCGACCCATCGACGTTGTCGCATGTTCAATTCTTTCTGCTTGAAAATATGCTCAAGACTCCTGTGATCGGTGTAGATGGTGCACTTGGTGCCATACTGATAATGTCGCCATATCTTGAGCGCAAAAATAACAGCTCCCAGCTCTAAATCGTGTGTAGTGTAATTCCGTTCGTGAATCTTAAGTTGACGTGAAGCATAAGCAATAACTTTATCCCGTTGCATCAACACACATCCAAGACCTTGGATAGATGCATCGCAGTAGACTACAAAATCGTCCGTGCCTTCAGGCAATGAGAGGATAGGTGCGCTACAAAGTCTATCCTTTAAGTGCTGAAACGCTGTTTCCTGTGTATCACTCCAACGGTAAGCAACACCCTTCTGTGTCAGTAATGTAAGCGGCTGTGCAATCTTTGAGAAGTCTTTAATGAACCGTCTGTAATAACCCGCCAAACCCAAGAATTGGCGTATTTCGGTTGGTGTGCGAGGTGCAGGCCAGTTCTTGATCAAATCTACCTTGGATGGATCGACATGGATCCCATCCTTGTTTACCACGTGGCCTAGAAAGTGGACTTCACGAAGCCAGAAGTCGCATTTTGAAAACTTAGCGTACAGCTGTTCCGTTCGAAGGAGTTCCAGAATAAGTCGCAAATGCTGCTCATGTTCCTCCCGATTCTTCGAGTAGATCAGGATGTCACCAATAAAAACAATAACAAACTTGTCAAGGTAGGGTTTGCACACCCTGTTCATAAGATCCATGAAAACCGCAGGCGCGTTCGTTAGCCCGAATGGCATGACCAAAAACTCGTAATGTCCGTAGCGAGTTCTGAATGCTGTTTTGGAGACGTCCTCATCCCGGACTCTCAATTGATGGTAACCTGACCTCAGGTCAATCTTCGAGTAATAGCTCGACCCTTGCAACTGGTCGAATAAGTCGTCGATGCGTGGAAGAGGATAACGATTCTTCACCGTCACCTTGTTCAGTTCGCGGTAATCTATGCACATACGAAAAGTACCGTCTTTCTTCTTCACAAATAGTACTGGAGCTCCCCAGGGCGAAGAGCTAGGACGTATAAAACCCTTTTCCAAGAGTTCTTGTAGCTGCTTTGACAGTTCTTCCAATTCAGTTGGAGCTAAACGATAAGGTGCTCGAGCTATGGGTGCTGCTCCTGGAGCGAGCTCGATCTGAAGTTCGACCTGGCGATGAGGCGGTAACCCAGGTAACTCTTCAGGAAACACTTGAGGAAAGTCGCGTACTACAGGAATATCCTCAATCTTTTTCTCTTTCTTCGACGTATCAGTAACGAGTGCTAAAACAGCTGTGTGACCCTTACGTAAACACTTCTGAGCCTTCAAGAAAGAGATGATGTCACTCACGACACCACTCTTGTCGCCCTGAACTTCGAGAGGTTCTTTACCAGAACGGGGAATACGAATGATCTTTTCCTTGCATAGGATCTCTGCTTGTTGTTGGGATAACCAATCCATACCAATGACGGTGTCGTAACTATCGCAACGTTGAGGTCATTACTAGTATCACCCTGACCAATCACGAACACTTGACCCCTGGCACCATTGTCGTCGTTATTACCCCCATTGTTGCCTCCATTATTGTTCCTGTTTCTTTGATTGTGGTTCTGATTCTGGTTCTGGTTCGACCGTGGGCAGTGTCTTTTGAAGTGACCTTCAGCACCATCTGATAACATCCCTTGTTACCATGCTGTTGTCGCCGATTCTATAGATCTTGTGGCTGTTGTTGTTGGTTCTGGTTTGCAGGACGTGAGTTTCTACCATCTTTGGTTCCATGACCAAGCTTGTTGCATTATTGACAATGATTGCGTTTGCCCTGCCCGCTGTGGTGCAGGTTACATCGTTTGCGCTTAGGGTGGTTTCCCTTGTATCCACCCTGCCCTTGAATACTAAAGGTTGCTGATCAGGACTTTAGTTGTCATCGACCTTTCACTGCTGTGCCTGGGACGGAATCGTAGTCGAACCCTTGCTAGAGGTTCCATCCCACTTTCATCCATTGTTACTGAGGGTAGCAGAAGTAGTTGAAGTAGTAGTGGTAGTAGTATCGCTGATACGTTGAGGCAGCTTGTTCTGTCCCATTGCCTGGTCTGTGAGACGATGAGCAAGATGAGTAACATCTTGAATAGTAGCAGGTTTAGCCGTCTTCACATGGTTTTGAATTCCTGGTACTAAGCCTTTGAGGTACAGCTCAAAGCTCTTTATGGGAGGATCCACCATAGTTGGACACAAAATTGTCAGTTTGTTGGATCGTTATCGTGCACGCTTCTATCTCTGACCCCGTCATCTTCATGTTAAAGGACTCCACTTCCAACTTGTGGATGGCATCATAACTACTGTATTCACGTTTGATAGGTTCCTTAAAATCATTCCATGGGGTGGCATTAGCAGCCGCCAGCTCCAACATCGTAACTTGCGCGTTCCACCAAGTTTGCGCAGTGCCTTCGAGAATATCAGTGGCATATTTCACCTTACGAGCCTCAGGTCATTCGCACATTTGAAGGCCGATTCGAGTTCCTCGAACTAATGGAGGAGTCCAACAGCTCCTTCAGTGTCGCTGAAAGTAGTAGGACGACAGTCCATAAAAGTCGTGTATGTGCACACAGGTGGCTGAGCGTGTTGACTTGTCGTGTGCGTAAGAGTAATCAAAATTAAGCACAAGTGTTGAGTTACAAGAGTAGGATCTAAAAATTCTGTAGTAAGTGGTGATGGCAGGTTACCCCTCCTGTCTGGGCAGCTGCGAGTGCTGCAGTAACTTGTTCAGTGATCGAAGCCGCCAACTGGGCTTGAGTTAGGTTAACGCGTCCACTAATGATCTTGACATCAAGGAGGACATGTGTAAGAGAGGTTCGCGAATAGTGCGAAGAGAGTGAGCACACAAGTATTCTCAAGCAATAACGTATAGTAGGTTCTGTAATCTGAGCATACCACGAGCAAAGTTCTATGTAATTCTAGCAAGTAGGTAAAGTAACATGAATAGTAGTACCTATGATGTTGAGCCTTGCACGTGGAGCGAAGCGTCGTTGTGGATCGTTGAGAGCACTGTTCTGGTTATAGTCTGGTTTTAATAAAATCGTTTTCCCTTTATTAAAACCGAGTTCTCTATAACCAATGGCTCTGATACCAATCTGTCACACCCCCAAAATCCACACGCGGAGCATCACCGCTTGGAGGCGTGACTGACCAGGATCAAGCCACCAATCATATTGAACATTTAAGTAATAAGTAAAAGTAGATGTAATTCAACCAAACCAATATGAAAGATGTTTCAAAACATAAGTATAATATCAACGTTTAGCGGAAGCATAAAAGTAACCCAACATGAGTATAAGTATGTAATGTCATAAACGTTTAACAAAGCATTCACGATCCTTGTCCACAACGACCGCGCCTCCCAGTGCAAGCTCCAAGTATACCTAACGACCTGCAAAGCATGTAACAGAGAGTCAACAACTAGTTGAGCGAGTTCACAGTGGGTTGTTTAGTAATAATGTTCGTTTCATAAATCGTTTGTTTATTTAGTAACCCATGTATCGTCATCAATTACATCGCGGCCCTCCAGGCATGTTTGCGAAGATTAGTGGGGGTTTCCCATGTATTGTAGACTAGTTTTATTTGTATCGCGGCCCTCCAGGCATGTTTGCGAAGATTAAAGTATAGTTCGCGGCCATTCCAGGCATGTTTGCGAAGATTGTTCTAGTATAGTTCGCGGCCATTCCAGGCATGTGTGCGAAGAACAGTTTCAGTATCGCGGCCCTTACAGGCATGTGTGCGAAGAGTAGTGGGGGCTTCCCCATGTATCACTAGTCTAGCAGTATCTATATGTGACCTTTCCCAACCGAGGCCAGTAATCCATAATTCCCAATAATAACGTAAGTACAGATAATCATCCAGTCCCATTCCCTACCCCGGGAATCCCATGCCTTGGTAAGAGTGTGAACTCACCTTGTTTTGCTCGGTATGCTAAGTATGTGCTCACAGTTAATCAATCACGTCCTAAGGTATGCATGTATACATAATCAGTTTGTATTCACGAAGTTGGCACGTAAGTAAAATCATAGTAGACGGCACATCAAACAATCACCAAATAACACATTGCACGTATTCATGATCATACAAGTCAGGCATAGCATCTAACAGCAGTTAGTTAACTCAGTTAAGTTTTAACAGAAATAGTTACTGTGCAAATTACCCAATCGGCGAAACACCCTTGTTTCGCCGTGAACCCCCTCGACGAATCACAATCTGTTTCGTCATATACCCTTCGGCGAAACACGATCTGTTTCGCCGTGAGTTTCGTTTCGCCCAAAACATCTGTTTCGTCAAATCTGTTTTGCAGAGATATCAGTTACGTCGCATCATCTAACAGTTAAGTAATCTCCGAAACATAATCGTGACAACAGCTGCAAGTAATCATTTGCTACATCAGATCTAATCATGAATAAACACAATCGAGCATATCATCAGATTATCACATGAAATTCTGAGAACAATAACCGACAAATATGAGGGATCCTTATCCGATTGATTGCATTTACGAGACATCACACATGCCTCGCTATTAATAAACAATAACAACAATGGCCGACACATGTATTTGATTCCCTGCGGTTAACTTACACCCACATACCAACAAGATTTTGCATTAATCATTTTAGCTTCTTCATAATTTAGATGCACATGGGTTTGACTAAAATGGTCGACATCTATCTTTTTGTATCAAATTATTATTGGACCTTTATTTTGGATTTCAACAAGGTTCTGACAATCCACGATGATGACCTTGACTCACTTTAATTAATTTAACATAGAAGACATTCATGTGCATATCCTTGGAACTAGGAATTCTTGAATAAATCTGATTATTAACATCACACCTCATCACAAATTAAATCGATTATAACTATCTTCATACAAATCATATCCCACATCAATACACATCAGTATTCAATCAAACATAACATACAGACGTGAAATCAAATTATGCATGAGTCGAATGACAGTACAACTAACCGATATAAAAGGTCACTAACTTGATCGAAAGAGAAAAGCTTGAAACCCGATAGTTGCCGTCACACAGGGGTGAAGAGAGAGAAGCGATTAGGGTTTTCTTGTTTTGTTAACAATGTGAAATAAGAAGTCGGTTAGGTTAAAAACACACGAATTGACATAGTGGGCCCGTAATGGGCCTCGGCGAATCATGGGCCGGCGAATCACTGTTTTGTTTCGTCGAAGAAGTGTGACGAAACACACACTTGTTTCATGGAGAAGCTTATGGCGAAACAGAAGTCTGTTTTGTCGGGTTGATTCAAACTCTTAAACAGTTAACAAGTTCATGCGATCAAGTACTTCACACATATTCATCACATAAAGATTCAACATTCATTTCACTTAATCCACGTACAGTTACAAGTCAAACAAGTCAAACAACTAACAGTCAAAGTCAACGTGTAATAAATACGAAAGTGAAAGTCGGAAACTCGAGTTGTCATATTATCCCCAACTTGAAAGAAATTTCGTCCCGAAATTTAGTATGTGGTTACTGAGGAAGCTAATTGTGTGACGTTGTTTACCTGTTTCGTATCGCGGCTCCCCGAGCAGGTTTGCGAAGATTACTGGTTTTCCTGGGGGTGTCACAGTCCCGAAATTCTGTAGTAGCTTCGGCCTCAGTAGTGGTTGCTTGGTTTCCGAATAACTGGGGATATTTGGGTTTCATTTGATCTTCTCGTTCTCAGATGAACTCTGGGCCACGACGGGAGTTCCAACGAACTCGAACAAGAGGTATTCTGGTGTTCTAGAGGACCTTAACATCCCGGTCCGTGATTTCAACTGGTTCCTCGACGAAATGCAACCGTTCGTCGATAGTGAGCTCCTTCAAAGGAACTATGAGGGTCTCATCTGACAGACACTTCTTCAGATTCGACACGTGAAAGACGTTGTGAACTACACTGAGTTCAGCTGGTAAGTTCAGTCTGTAGGCCACTTTGCCTATTTTCTCAATGATTTCGAATGGTCCAACGTATCGTGGGTTGAGCTTGCCTCGTTTGCCAAAACGAACCACACCCTTCCAGGGTGAAACTTTGAGTAGCACTCGATCCCCAACCTGGAACTCGAGTGGTTTCCTGTCTTTATCGGCGTATGCTTTCTGACGGTCACGAGCTGCCGCCATGCGTTGTCGTATCTGAGCAATCTTTTCTGTAGTACCAACTACGAGTTCTGGACCTGTGATTTAACTATCTCCCACCTCTACCAACAAAGAGGTGACCGGCATTTACGCCCGTACAATGCCTCAAACGGAGCAGCTTTAATGCTGGTGTGGTAGCCGTTATTGTACGAAAATTCTACAAGTGGCAGATGTTTTTCCCAGCCGTTGCCAAAGTCAATTACACACACCCGAAGCATGTCTTCTAGAGTTTGAATAGTGCGCTCAGACTGCCCATCCGTCTGAGGATGATAAGCTGTGCTCATGTCTAATCGAGAGCCAAAAGATTTGTGCATTGCTTGCCACAGTTCTGAAGTAAAACGTGCATCACGATCAGAGATAATAGAGGTGGGCACCCCGTGCCTCGAGACAACTTCCTTAAGGTATACGTCTGCTAGAGTGGAGAACTTATCCGTTTCCTTGATAGCCAAGAAGTGAGCAGACTTTGTGAGTCGATCCACGATCACCCAAATAGTATCATTCCCACGCTGAGATCTAGGTAGGCCAGTAACAAAATCCATGGAAATTTGTTCCCATTTCCATTGTGGTATCTCAGGTTGCTGGAGTGGGCCTGATGGTTTCTGATATTCCGCTTTGACTCTCGCACAAGTCAAACACTTGCTAACGTAAGTTGCTATGTGGGCCTTCATGCTAGGCCACCAATATGTAGTTCTGAGGTCGTGGTACATCTTATCCGAACCAGAATGTACTGAGTAGCGAGACTTATGAGCTTCATCCATTACAAGCTCGCGTAAATTTCCATAGAGTGGGACCCAGATGCGTCCGGTTACATAATAGGCACCGTCTGCCTTTTGTTCTAACCGTTGCCTTGAGCCGCGTAGGGCTTCAGCCCTGACGTTTTCTGGTTTCAATGCTTCTACCTGAGCATCTCGTATCTGTGAAGGAAGACTGGACTGAATAGTGAGTTGCAACGCTCGTACACGCCTAGGTGTAGTATCCTTTCGACTGAGGGCGTCGGCCACCACATTGGCTTTGCCCGGATGGTACTTTATAGCACATTCGTAATCGTTCAGTAACTCGACCCATCGACGTTGTCGCATGTTCAATTCTTTCTGCTTGAAAATATGCTCAAGACTCCTGTGATCGGTGTAGATGGTGCACTTGGTGCCATACTGATAATGTCGCCATATCTTGAGCGCAAAAATAACAGCTCCCAGCTCTAAATCGTGTGTAGTGTAATTCCGTTCGTGAATCTTAAGTTGACGTGAAGCATAAGCAATAACTTTATCCCGTTGCATCAACACACATCCAAGACCTTGGATAGATGCATCGCAGTAGACTACAAAATCGTCCGTGCCTTCAGGCAATGAGAGGATAGGTGCGCTACAAAGTCTATCCTTTAAGTGCTGAAACGCTGTTTCCTGTGTATCACTCCAACGGTAAGCAACACCCTTCTGTGTCAGTAATGTAAGCGGCTGTGCAATCTTTGAGAAGTCTTTAATGAACCGTCTGTAATAACCCGCCAAACCCAAGAATTGGCGTATTTCGGTTGGTGTGCGAGGTGCAGGCCAGTTCTTGATCAAATCTACCTTGGATGGATCGACATGGATCCCATCCTTGTTTACCACGTGGCCTAGAAAGTGGACTTCACGAAGCCAGAAGTCGCATTTTGAAAACTTAGCGTACAGCTGTTCCGTTCGAAGGAGTTCCAGAATAAGTCGCAAATGCTGCTCATGTTCCTCCCGATTCTTCGAGTAGATCAGGATGTCACCAATAAAAACAATAACAAACTTGTCAAGGTAGGGTTTGCACACCCTGTTCATAAGATCCATGAAAACCGCAGGCGCGTTCGTTAGCCCGAATGGCATGACCAAAAACTCGTAATGTCCGTAGCGAGTTCTGAATGCTGTTTTGGAGACGTCCTCATCCCGGACTCTCAATTGATGGTAACCTGACCTCAGGTCAATCTTCGAGTAATAGCTCGACCCTTGCAACTGGTCGAATAAGTCGTCGATGCGTGGAAGAGGATAACGATTCTTCACCGTCACCTTGTTCAGTTCGCGGTAATCTATGCACATACGAAAAGTACCGTCTTTCTTCTTCACAAATAGTACTGGAGCTCCCCAGGGCGAAGAGCTAGGACGTATAAAACCCTTTTCCAAGAGTTCTTGTAGCTGCTTTGACAGTTCTTCCAATTCAGTTGGAGCTAAACGATAAGGTGCTCGAGCTATGGGTGCTGCTCCTGGAGCGAGCTCGATCTGAAGTTCGACCTGGCGATGAGGCGGTAACCCAGGTAACTCTTCAGGAAACACTTGAGGAAAGTCGCGTACTACAGGAATATCCTCAATCTTTTTCTCTTTCTTCGACGTATCAGTAACGAGTGCTAAAACAGCTGTGTGACCCTTACGTAAACACTTCTGAGCCTTCAAGAAAGAGATGATGTCACTCACGACACCACTCTTGTCGCCCTGAACTTCGAGAGGTTCTTTACCAGAACGGGGAATACGAATGATCTTTTCCTTGCATAGGATCTCTGCTTGTTGTTGGGATAACCAATCCATACCAATGACGGTGTCGTAACTATCGCAACGTTGAGGTCATTACTAGTATCACCCTGACCAATCACGAACACTTGACCCCTGGCACCATTGTCGTCGTTATTACCCCCATTGTTGCCTCCATTATTGTTCCTGTTTCTTTGATTGTGGTTCTGATTCTGGTTCTGGTTCGACCGTGGGCAGTGTCTTTTGAAGTGACCTTCAGCACCATCTGATAACATCCCTTGTTACCATGCTGTTGTCGCCGATTCTATAGATCTTGTGGCTGTTGTTGTTGGTTCTGGTTTGCAGGACGTGAGTTTCTACCATCTTTGGTTCCATGACCAAGCTTGTTGCATTATTGACAATGATTGCGTTTGCCCTGCCCGCTGTGGTGCAGGTTACATCGTTTGCGCTTAGGGTGGTTTCCCTTGTATCCACCCTGCCCTTGAATACTAAAGGTTGCTGATCAGGACTTTAGTTGTCATCGACCTTTCACTGCTGTGCCTGGGACGGAATCGTAGTCGAACCCTTGCTAGAGGTTCCATCCCACTTTCATCCATTGTTACTGAGGGTAGCAGAAGTAGTTGAAGTAGTAGTGGTAGTAGTATCGCTGATACGTTGAGGCAGCTTGTTCTGTCCCATTGCCTGGTCTGTGAGACGATGAGCAAGATGAGTAACATCTTGAATAGTAGCAGGTTTAGCCGTCTTCACATGGTTTTGAATTCCTGGTACTAAGCCTTTGAGGTACAGCTCAAAGCTCTTTATGGGAGGATCCACCATAGTTGGACACAAAATTGTCAGTTTGTTGGATCGTTATCGTGCACGCTTCTATCTCTGACCCCGTCATCTTCATGTTAAAGGACTCCACTTCCAACTTGTGGATGGCATCATAACTACTGTATTCACGTTTGATAGGTTCCTTAAAATCATTCCATGGGGTGGCATTAGCAGCCGCCAGCTCCAACATCGTAACTTGCGCGTTCCACCAAGTTTGCGCAGTGCCTTCGAGAATATCAGTGGCATATTTCACCTTACGAGCCTCAGGTCATTCGCACATTTGAAGGCCGATTCGAGTTCCTCGAACTAATGGAGGAGTCCAACAGCTCCTTCAGTGTCGCTGAAAGTAGTAGGACGACAGTCCATAAAAGTCGTGTATGTGCACACAGGTGGCTGAGCGTGTTGACTTGTCGTGTGCGTAAGAGTAATCAAAATTAAGCACAAGTGTTGAGTTACAAGAGTAGGATCTAAAAATTCTGTAGTAAGTGGTGATGGCAGGTTACCCCTCCTGTCTGGGCAGCTGCGAGTGCTGCAGTAACTTGTTCAGTGATCGAAGCCGCCAACTGGGCTTGAGTTAGGTTAACGCGTCCACTAATGATCTTGACATCAAGGAGGACATGTGTAAGAGAGGTTCGCGAATAGTGCGAAGAGAGTGAGCACACAAGTATTCTCAAGCAATAACGTATAGTAGGTTCTATAATCTGAGCATACCACGAGCAAAGTTCTATGTAATTCTAGCAAGTAGGTAAAGTAACATGAATAGTAGTACCTATGATGTTGAGCCTTGCACGTGGAGCGAAGCGTCGTTGTGGATCGTTGAGAGCACTGTTCTGGTTATAGTCTGGTTTTAATAAAATCGTTTTCCCTTTATTAAAACCGAGTTCTCTATAACCAATGGCTCTGATACCAATCTGTCACACCCCCAAAATCCACACGCGGAGCATCACCGCTTGGAGGCGTGACTGACCAGGATCAAGCCACCAATCATATTGAACATTTAAGTAATAAGTAAAAGTAGATGTAATTCAACCAAACCAATATGAAAGATGTTTCAAAACATAAGTATAATATCAACGTTTAGCGGAAGCATAAAAGTAACCCAACATGAGTATAAGTATGTAATGTCATAAACGTTTAACAAAGCATTCACGATCCTTGTCCACAACGACCGCGCCTCCCAGTGCAAGCTCCAAGTATACCTAACGACCTGCAAAGCATGTAACAGAGAGTCAACAACTAGTTGAGCGAGTTCACAGTGGGTTGTTTAGTAATAATGTTCGTTTCATAAATCGTTTGTTTATTTAGTAACCCATGTATCGTCATCAATTACATCGCGGCCCTCCAGGCATGTTTGCGAAGATTAGTGGGGGTTTCCCATGTATTGTAGACTAGTTTTATTTGTATCGCGGCCCTCCAGGCATGTTTGCGAAGATTAAAGTATAGTTCGCGGCCATTCCAGGCATGTTTGCGAAGATTGTTCTAGTATAGTTCGCGGCCATTCCAGGCATGTGTGCGAAGAACAGTTTCAGTATCGCGGCCCTTACAGGCATGTGTGCGAAGAGTAGTGGGGGCTTCCCCATGTATCACTAGTCTAGCAGTATCTATATGTGACCTTTCCCAACCGAGGCCAGTAATCCATAATTCCCAATAATAACGTAAGTACAGATAATCATCCAGTCCCATTCCCTACCCCGGGAATCCCATGCCTTGGTAAGAGTGTGAACTCACCTTGTTTTGCTCGGTATGCTAAGTATGTGCTCACAGTTAATCAATCACGTCCTAAGGTATGCATGTATACATAATCAGTTTGTATTCACGAAGTTGGCACGTAAGTAAAATCATAGTAGACGGCACATCAAACAATCACCAAATAACACATTGCACGTATTCATGATCATACAAGTCAGGCATAGCATCTAACAGCAGTTAGTTAACTCAGTTAAGTTTTAACAGAAATAGTTACTGTGCAAATTACCCAATCGGCGAAACACCCTTGTTTCGCCGTGAACCCCCTCGACGAATCACAATCTGTTTCGTCATATACCCTTCGGCGAAACACGATCTGTTTCGCCGTGAGTTTCGTTTCGCCCAAAACATCTGTTTCGTCAAATCTGTTTTGCAGAGATATCAGTTACGTCGCATCATCTAACAGTTAAGTAATCTCCGAAACATAATCGTGACAACAGCTGCAAGTAATCATTTGCTACATCAGATCTAATCATGAATAAACACAATCGAGCATATCATCAGATTATCACATGAAATTCTGAGAACAATAACCGACAAATATGAGGGATCCTTATCCGATTGATTGCATTTACGAGACATCACACATGCCTAGCTATTAATAAACAATAACAACAATGGCCGACACATGTATTTGATTCCCTGCGGTTAACTTACACCCACATACCAACAAGATTTTGCATTAATCATTTTAGCTTCTTCATAATTTAGATGCACATGGGTTTGACTAAAATGGTCGACATCTATCTTTTTGTATCAAGTTATTATTGGACCTTTATTTTGGATTTCAACAAGGTTCTGACAATCCACGATGATGACCTTGACTCACTTTAATTAATTTAACATAGAAGACATTCATGTGCATATCCTTGGAACTAGGAATTCTTGAATAAATCTGATTATTAACATCACACCTCATCACAAATTAAATCGATTATAACTATCTTCATACAAATCATATCCCACATCAATACACATCAGTATTCAATCAAACATAACATACAGACGTGAAATCAAATTATGCATGAGTCGAATGACAGTACAACTAACCGATATAAAAGGTCACTAACTTGATCGAAAGAGAAAAGCTTGAAACCCGATAGTTGCCGTCACACAGGGGTGAAGAGAGAGAAGCGATTAGGGTTTTCTTGTTTTGTTAACAATGTGAAATAAGAAGTCGGTTAGGTTAAAAACACACGAATTGACATAGTGGGCCCGTAATGGGCCTCGGCGAATCATGGGCCGGCGAATCACTGTTTTGTTTCGTCGAAGAAGTGTGACGAAACACACACTTGTTTCATGGAGAAGCTTATGGCGAAACAGAAGTCTGTTTCGTCGGGTTGATTCAAACTCTTAAACAGTTAACAAGTTCATGCGATCAAGTACTTCACACATATTCATCACATAAAGATTCAACATTCATTTCACTTAATCCACGTACAGTTACAAGTCAAACAAGTCAAACAACTAACAGTCAAAGTCAACGTGTAATAAATACGAAAGTGAAAGTCGGAAACTCGAGTTGTCACAACTATTTACAAAGAGTTGAACACTCTTGTATACATGAATTTAGCAAAAAGATAATTATAAAAGAAACATAATCAAATCACATTTACTTACCAAAATTTAATATAATAACATCAAACTATATGTTTATAGATTGATTGATATTTGAATGAGAAAATAACCTGAATGTGTGTCCAACCACGGGTGTCCAACCACAAGGATCGGGATAAAGATCTGACCCATTCCACCAATTACCCACAAATCCCTGAATAGCAGAGTATAAAGCATCTTGCTCTGTTTTCACCATTGGAGCTCCAACTGAATCTCCATTACTATCTCCATTAACACAAGTTCCAAATCAAACAAACCATCATCAAACCCACAACAACAAAATACCCATCAATTCTACACCTCAAATCCATCACAATTCCTCTATTTCACAGTTTCACTCACCACTAAAGATGTTGACAATTAGAAATCAATACACAACAATTGTCATGAAAATTTGGGCTTTTACTGGTGGAAAGATAGTATAGAATCTATATAGAGAACCAAATTTGAAATGTGAATAGATATTTCACCAAATTGGGAATAAAAAGCTTGAAACTTGAAAGTGAGAAAAACAGAGCACATATGAAAGATTGTGATGATGAGGCAATAATGAAGTGAAAATTGAGAAGATATGTTGACAATTAACAAAACCCAATTAGATTTCAACGAGAAAGACTCCAAAAACAACGGACAACATATACAAACCTGAATTTACAGTGGATTGCCGGGAAAAAAAATTTCATAAACAAACCTGGGTTGCGATGATAAAGCAGCAGCAGGAAATCAAAGTTTTCAACTTAATGTTTCCAGATTATTATTCGTCGGGAATCAATGTACACCGATTATTCTTCGCCGGAATCTTAGTCTGGCTCCAATTAATGTCCGACGGAACAAAACTACAATACCCAATCAAATACCGGCAACGATACAATTGACGGCGATAAATAATCGATCTTCAGGCGAAATATGACGTGATGAACAACCAAATATGAACTTGTTTTCTGGGTTTATGAACGTGATGAACGTCCGACGTGAAGATTGGATGAATCGCATGAAAATATGGATATTTGTTAGAGATTATCGATGATAATCTTAAAAAATAAAAAAATATGTTAAAGATTTTGAAATAATATTCTTATTATGTAACTGATATAGGATTAATAATAAAATGATTTAAATTCAATTTTTTATAAAATTACAATCCTACCCTTGTAAACTATATATGAAATAAAGGGTCGAGATCAGTTCACACAGTTCACTCTTGGGATTTTGTTCACAATTCAACCTAATCCTATATATATATATAGGACAAAGATCCGTTAGAAACCACCACTTATTGCGAGAAGCGCGAGAACCAATGTGAACACAACAAAAAATGTCTAAAAATAGCTAAAAATCACACAAATTTTTTTTTAATATTTTTTATAAAAAAATCGCTACTTTTCGAAGCAAAAAAAAAAAAAATTGGCTACTAAAAGTAGCGATTTTAACATAAAAAATATAAAAAAATTTAGATTTTTTTTTAGATTTTTTTAGGTTTTTTGGGGGTTTAGTTTTTAGCATTTTAGCTTGGGGGGGTGGGGGGGTTAGGTTTTTTTTTGGGGGGGGGGGTGGGGGTTAGGTTTTTTTAGTTTTATTTAGGTTTTTTTAGCTATTTTAGGTTGTGTTCACATTGGTTCTCGCGGTTCTCGCAATAAGGGTGGTTCTCGCATGAACCTTACCGTATATATATATATATATAGGATTAAGTTCATTTGTGAACCTTTTTATATTTGTGAACAAAACGAACTCATCCTGGCCATTGATCTTCTTTTAAAGCTATAAGGGTATGATGGTCATTAGACATATAAACACTATGTTTTACTTAAATTTATTATACCATAATCAAATTCAGTTAACAGATAAATCTATAACCACCCTACTTTCATGATCAAATACCAAATTTAATTTCTTTTTTGAATTAATCGTTCCAAAAAAAATTCCTTTCTGGTCCATAATCAATACAATATACTAATTTGTCTTAATTACATGAAAAAACATATGTGTGTTACTTTATTGTTAAAAGGCAAATTGCACATTAGCACGTTATAGACATACAAATTAATGGTATATGTATTTTATATGCAAACAATGTGTACACAAGTGTAAATACACATACATGATATCGATTTTTTAATGAACAACAACTGAAATTAACATCATCCAAATAAAATATTATCCCATAACTCGTTCAAAACGATGTCCGCCAACATAATCAAAATAAACCATAACTACTATTGAAACACCAGACCAAACACTACGCAAAATAAACCACTAGCAACTTCACATCTATTTCTTTTTCTTGATACCGGCAAACTGATTAGCTTCATTCGTAATTCGTTCGTGAGGTATGTTCGCATGCGATATTATCAGTTTCACAACAAACTTCTTCCTAAGTTATGCTATTTTGTTTCTCGCTTTTGAGATTTCAGTTGGAAACCCAGCGTCCCAACGCCCTTCAACGATCCCTATCCATGTTTCCATGTGATGCATCACATATACACCGTAGTCTTCGTAGTTTCCTATAGTCGCCCAAGTAATCTCTAAACGAATAGGCTGGACATCTTCAATCTCATAGCAACGGGGATGACCAGCACGCTTTTACAACATCTTTCTACACGCAAAATAATATGATGTATTATTTGTAAAAGTACACTTATGTACATGACATCTATATAAGGACTTTTATGAATCATGTCACGATAAGCACTTACCACTTTCATTGGAGTTGACTTCAAGTAAAAAAATCGTTACCGTCAAAAACTTTTACCGGACTCTCACAAGGATGCATATTATCTATGACAGTGGAGTCCAAATTTTTTAAATCAAATCAAACTAAATAAAAGTGCAAGCATATTATCTACTCCCATCCGTTTCCATGTGCCGTATGGCGAACACACCACAGTCAACACCGTTTTTTTGTGGTCGCCCAATCATTATCCAACATCTATGAATTTTCCCCTTCAAACTCCACTCTTTCGAATTGGTGAACTTCCCTAAAAATACAATAACAAAAACAAAACACTAAGCATTAGATTTCTGACAGTTTCAACGATAACCCAGTTCTAAAACAGGTGTATCCGACATACGATTGTCTTTATACATATATGTATAATGACATCTTTTCCACTATAAAACAACACACAAAACTAGTAGCACATGACGAATCTCTTACAACACAAGGTGTTTATACATATAAGAACAACAAAACATAATACATATGTGTATAATCGAACAAACCTAGAAAACAGAGTATACATATGTGTATAATCGAGTAAGCCCATAATACTGAGTATACATATGTGTATAATCGAATAAACCCAAAAAACAGAGTATACATATGTGTATAATCGAATAAACCCAAAAAACATAGTATAGTGTATAATCGAATAAACCCAAAAAACAGAGTATAAATGTGTGTATAAGCCCTAGCCTAAACTCATCCTCTTCGCATAATCTGAACAAATCAAATACTATATGAACAGTTTATTTCTATATATTATTCTTGATTAATCGAGTGAACCCTAACATATACACATCCCCTCCACAAAATCAGAACAAATTAACCACAAACCCACAAAGTAAATGAAAATCCAGCAACTAAAATGAACTTTATTGACCCAAAAAAGCATCTTTTGATGAACAATTAACTAAAACCCTAGCTTTTACAAGAACAAATGGGTAAGAACACTATAATCTACACATGCAGATAGAAAACAAGAGGAAAAAAAGACCAACGCTAAGCTTAATACCTTCAATTAGTCGCTGGAAGTTTGAATCGCTGTTTGATATGTATCTTGAAGATGTAATCAGTGTGAGATATGGTATCGTGAAGATGTAATCACCGTCACTTGAAGGGGGTTGTGAAAGAAGTTGGTGTAGAGAGAGAACGAGATTAGGTTTTTATTTGATTTGTGATTTGATATCCTAGTAACTGATATTTGCAATGGAAATTACTAATTAGCCCTCATATCATTAAACTAAAAACCAAGTAACATAAAAGAATTACAAAAATGCCATTAATATAAAATCTCATCATCTTGCATAATCAATGGACAAGATTTGTTCATTTTTGTTCACAAATACACCATTGTTCACTCATAAACCTTACCCTATATATATATTCACACTCCCCTCCCCTCTATCTCTTTATATATATATATATATATATATGTATATATATATATGTATATATATATATATGTATGTATAGTGTGAGATAGAGTAAAAAATGATATAAGAATAAAATACAGAGGTGTGAAAATAGTAAGAGCGTTATTCATTTACTTCATTTATCGTTAAAACTGGAGGGTAACAATTGACGTGTAGGATTAGTATTAACTATTTCTTGTTCCTCACAATCTTTCAATGTTCGGATACGTCAAATCGAAATCATTTCAACGCATATCCATTTTTTTATTTTAATCTTGTTAATTTTTTTTTCTATCTCTAGGCTCATTTGTCCACTAAAGTTTGCAAACGAAATTTTCATGAACCTTCTTAAAACGTTCAACAAACCAATACTTCTTAAAAATACAATTGCACTAGAGATACACCAGCATGTATTTATGATAGTCTCCATAAGATCACTCGTAATGGGAGGTTTTGGGCGTTTTTCTCCTAAAAAACGGCCCATAACGCCCATTTACCGCCCCAGGGGCGTTTTTTTCCAAAAAAAAAATGCGAATGACGTTCTTTTTTCCATGCCCATGTTCAAGATCTTTGGCCAATCACAGGTTTTCTTCTTTTTGGTTGGCCAGTACCCTTTTTTGATGGTTTTTTTTATTTAATTTTTTACACTCCCTTTTAACATAATGCCCCATAATGCCACATCCTCACTACACCTATTTTAAAAAAAAAAACGCCTCATAATGCTCCATTGCTGACTGGGATGACACGTGTCGCACAATAACCCTGGGTGAGGGCATTATTCATATGTACCACTACACATGATCTAACCTTAGATTTCACACGTAACGTCATCTCTCTGTACTCTTAAAATATTTTTAAACAAGTCATCTCAATTGTTACACGTCCTAGACGCGAAGAGAAAATAACATGAAAAGATCGATATTACTTTTCTTAATATTTAATGCCAGTAAAATAAATTTGTGGAACTGTAGTTGAGCACACCAAGTAAGATTTTATTCATAATATCCGTGGTTTAATATGGAAAACTAGACCCTTGACTTTGATAACTAGATCAAGTTAATGATGTCAATATTATTTAAAGGCAAATAAGTTCAAATTCAAATCAGATATAATACTTTTATTCACTCGATTTCATTGGGTAGTTTGTGCACGTGCACGCATGCCTGCAACATGGTTGGGCAACAACGACCCTTCTATTTCTTCGTACAAGTGGCCAATCAAATATTGCTTCACATCCTAACTCCAACAGATAACGACTAACGATGGATCATTAAAATACGAGGTGATGTTAGATCTTGTTTACTTTCGAGTCGGATTAAAGTATATTTAGGCTCGCCTTTATGGTTTAATTAAAATGTGTACAACGTCTGAAAAAACACCAAGTTAATCAGAAGATTAACTCGAGGTTTGTATCTCGTCCAAATAAGGTTAGTCTTCTTTCTTCCTCGACTAATTACTGCGATGATCCTGCAAACAATCACAACACCGTGAAACTAGTTACAAGGAGGAGAATAGAAGAGTTCTCCTTGTAACCACCGTCCGACATGAGAATAAGAACTTGTTTTGAGTATAAAAGTGTGTGTATTAAGTGAGAGAGTAAGAGAGCGCTTCTTAAACCTGGAGATGAAGTTCTTTATTTATAGACGAAGAGAGCTGTGAAGGAGGTGGGCTGATGAGCCTTGGGCCTGACGTCGACAACAAGGAATATCCTGATTGCCCTCTGAACAAGACCGTTAGTGTTTGCAAGCGAAATGGGAGTTGGCACACGTTGAACGGATCCACGTGGTCTGGTAGTTGTCCTTGTTGTCGGGTCTGTAATCAATAACTAAGTGGAGATCATGGGGCATTTGTCAGCACACGGTGATTGGTGACACGTATGTGTCCTTGTGTAATTCTTGTCTCCTACACGATTGCTCATCATGCAACATTACTGGACACAGCCTGTCGTGCGCCAATTGGCCATCTATTCTGACAATCGTACTGTTTATACTAACCGAAGTCAACTTTGCTGGCGCGGTTGTAGCATGCGCTTCTTAGGGTCGCGCCATTTTTGGTATAAAATGGACTAAGCATTAAGTCTTGTTTATTTTAGGTATGGTCGATGTGCGCAGCCTAAGATTGACTCGTGTAGGTCGGCGCAGGATTAGGGATCATACCTCTTCAACGCCCATGCCACGTTACTGGCACGTCGATAGTGAACTTTAAGTAAGCCATCCTCTAGCTATCACGTTTTTATTTAACTAAAAATTAAATAAATGAAAAAAAAAAAAAAAAAAAGGTGGGATTTGTTGATTGGTGATGGACCCCACCAACTTACATTCCTGCGAGTTTTATTGGGCTAACACCCCCTCTGTTGGTACTCATGTCTAACGTCTACATGGAGGTATTAGGGGGTGTTAACCCACACCCGGGGAAGGTCAAGCGATGACCTTTCACTGGGCGGGAACACTGCCACCAACCCCGGTGTCCACACGGTAAACCCAATCGAGCGGGGAGTGTTCACCGGTAAGGGAAGAGGAGAGAAAGAGAATTAACGGTGGACTACTCTACCCGGGTAGTCCACCCGGGTAGAGTAGTCCCCTATCCATCTCTACCGTTTGAATGCAATATGGAAAGTGGAGAAAGGATGGTAGAATAGGATTCGCTGAGATGGATAGGGGACTACTCTACCCGGGTAGAGAACCCCTTACAGCCAAGATCTTTCTTTAATTATTCGTTGCATATGTACTGTACTATACAATAACGTTTATAAGCTAGAGATATTCGTATTGTTTGGGTCATTGATGAACTAGAAGGGGGTAAAATGTTTGCTGACCCTTCTCTCAGTTTTTTCTATATAACGTTCTATAATTTTTTTTATAGCTCGACTCTTAATTTTTTTTATTATCAACCCGATTATATTAATTCGAGCATATATCGTAGTGAGAGTAGTGAATATAAAAGAATTCAGTGGTTGGTTTTGAGTGGGTTTATCGGAAAAGAAAGGTCCGTAAAATAGTCACTTTCAACTTTCAAAGAAAGAAAATATAATAGATGCATGTCGATATCTTTGACTAATTGAGAACACTAGACACATTAATCTAATATAACTACGCTATCAGACGTGTACCTAACAGCACCTCAATGAAATAAA
This sequence comes from Helianthus tuberosus, assembly GCA_030545235.1. NCBI lineage: Eukaryota > Viridiplantae > Streptophyta > Magnoliopsida > Asterales > Asteraceae > Helianthus > Helianthus tuberosus. The sequence goes on along the minus strand of CM060357.1, from coordinate 126,518,314 downwards.
AATAGTCAATTAACGGAGGGAGAATTTTCAATATACTTTTTATAAGATAGCGACGTTTTGAATAGGAAGGATTTGCATCCAAATTCTTGTGAAATTCCAATCATGTAAAAGCAATATATAATCACAAACTATATATATATATATATATATATATATATATATATATATATATATATATATATATATATATATATATATATATATATATATAAATAAGAGAATGATCCGTTAGGAACCACTCTTTATTGCGAGAACCAACGTGAACACAACCAAAAATACCTTAAAATAGCTAAAAAAAACACACAATTTCTTGTTAACATTTTTTATAAAGAAATCGCTACTTTTAGTAGCCAAAAATTTTTTTTTTTAATTTTTTTTCTACTAAAAGTAGCGATTTTAATGTAAAAAAAAATTGTTTTGTTTTTTTTTGTTTTTTTTTTTTAGTTTTTTGCGGGTTTAGTTTTTAGCATTTTAGCTTGGGGGGTGGGGTGGGAGGAGGGGGTGTGTGGTGGGGTGGGTGGGGGGTTGGGGTTTTTTTTTTTTTTTTTTTTTTTGGGGGTTTAGTTTTTGGCATTTAGCTTGGGGTAGGTTATTTTTTTTTTTTTTTTTTGGGTGGAGGGGTTTAGGTTTTTTTTTTTTAAGGGGGGGGGGGGTGGGGGTTAGGTTTTTTTAGTTTTTTTTTAAATCTATTTTAGGTTGTGTTCACATTGGTTGATTCTCGCAATAAAGGTGGTTCTCGCATGAACCTTACCCTATATATATATATATATATAGTGTGTGAGGTTCATTGGGGAACACTAAAAAAGTGGGGAACCGGGGAACACTCTTAAAAATTTAACTTAACATGTTAAAAATTAATTTTTTAAACATCTTTTTCGGCGCTTCTCCTTATATATACTTGTAGAAGCATTTTTAATAAAAAAATCAAAAACTAAAAATATTAAAAAAAATTAAAAAAAGGCTAAAAAATTTTTTTTTTAGAAAAAATATTTTTTTACTCGACTAGATTCTCCTCCTTTTTATAAAGAAAAGCGCTGAAAAAAATTTAAAAAAAAATTATTTTTAACATGTTAAGTTAATTCTATAAGATATAACTGTTTTTTAAACATTTTTTTTATATTTTTAGTTTTTGATTTTTTTTTATCAAAAATGTTTCTACTTGTATTTATAAGAAAAAGCGCCGAAAAAAAATTAGAAATTTTTTTTTAACATGTTAAGTATAATTTTTAAAAGTGTTCCCCTGTTCCTCACTTTTTTAGTGTTCCCCAATGAACCCTCCCATATATATATATATATATATATATATATAGGGGAGGGTTATCTTGAGAACGCTAAATATTGCGAGAACCGTGAGAATGAATGAAAAAACCTATCAAAACCGAATTTTTTTAATACAAACCTTATTGTAATTAAAATACAACATCAAAAAGGAATTTACAACATCATTTAATTCATTTCTCCTCTCAAAATCACTCTTACTAGATTTTTTACGCATGTGTAAATATAACAAATTTACACATGTGTAAATGACAAACTTACACATGTGTAAATTTTCTTTATTTACGAATTCACGTAAATTTAAACGTTTAAATTTAATTTCAAACATTGTATTCGAACAATAATGATAAGTGTAAAAAAAATTTGAATTTGAATTGTTTTTTACCAAGTTCTCGTAGTTTTTTCATTCGTTTCTCACGGTTCTCGCGATATTTAGCATTCTCATTTAAACCCTCCTATATATATATAGGGTCGGGATTTAGAGAAAACGGTGAAAAGTGTGAGAGCGGTGAGAACGCTTATGGATCGTCCGATCAAAACAATCCATGGACTAGATTGCGCGGTGGCATTTTCGTAAATAACATGAATTTTATTATGTGGGGCGCGCTTCATTAAGGGTAAAAGGGTCTTTCACCGCTCATATTCAAAACGCCATCAAATGATAAAACACCATACAAAAAAATAAAACGCCATTAAAAATAAAACGCCATTAAAAACAAAACGCCAAAAATTAGTAATAAAACGCGTTGAATATTACAGGAAGTTGAAACAACACAGTAACTGAATTTCAGTTATTAACATTTATTAGAAGAAACTGCCTCCTAAATTACGCGCCAAAAACATCATTATATAAACAAAGGTAAAACAAAGCTTCCATAATCACTTTAATCTACCATTTTCTGCAAAAAACATCGTTAACCAAAAAATGCCAACTTAACCAAAACGCCAAAAATGACAACGAATGCCATGAAACACATATGCTTATGAAAGCATTAACCAGCAAATTTGGACCAATCAAAGCAGATGTGCAGCCAGACCCTGCCATGACATCATGGCGTTTTGATGATGAAACAGACATGGTGACGGTTACATACGACAGCGGAGAGCAGGAAGTGTACTGGTTTGAGAACATCATGACAAAGTCGCGTCTGGGTTTCATGGAAGAATTGCATAACGCCACTTGCACCAACTCAGAAATTGACTCAAAATTGGAGTTAATGCAAGACATGTTCAGGTGGAGGCTTCAGAATCTTCAGGAACAAGAAGCTGATGAACGTGAATGTGGTGACATGGATGAAGATCCAGATGAAGACTCCGAGGAGGAAGAAGATGACGGAAGTGATGGATACTATTCAGATAAAGTACCTTCCGACGAAGGCTTTTAATTTTTTTTCCTCTTTTTTTTTTTTTCCCTTTTGTGTAATCTTCTTTTTGTTTTTTTTAAGATAATTGAATGATATATTTCTCCCTTTATTATCAAAACGCCAAAAAATACTAAAATGGTTAACCCTAACAAAACGCCAAAAATAACAAAAATTATTTTTCCTGCTTAATATTTTATTTACTACGTTATTGTATTTTGCCATCTTGATCTACATAATGCCATTTAAAAAAACGCCAAACTTAGAAGATGTACCTATAAAAACTGATAAAAGTTGATCAACACAGTAAATACAAAAACAGTAACTGAAAAGACAGTTACTTTATTACTATCATTTATTACAATAAAAAGTCCCGCCTACGCACCAAAAAACTAATATAAGAGAGGGGTCTATACACAATGAAATTAATCACACCCAAAAAACACAAAAACGCCATATCCTTTAGAAACCACTACCTTTAAAACGCCACAGATGGCAACACTTTCACTGAAATGGATCCTTTTTCTGAGGGGGTTAACTCAATAATATTTTGCTGAATGAGATGGACAAATATTCAAGAAAATGAGACTGATGACAGTGATATGCCATCATGTGAGCTTTGTTCTTGATGACTATAGGCATGGAATAAAGGAATCAACACAAGTGTAAAATGCTATTTTAGACTCCATTATTACAAATAGCATCAAGAAAGAGTTGATCTTTAATGGCATGCCACCAAACAAGAATATCACACCAAAACACAGAATGCCACTAAGCAGCTTCTTCTGAAAAGGACGAGGTTTATGTAGGAAAGTTGGCATCTAGCTAAAGTATTCAAAAAATGTTCAAAACGCCAAAAACAAATTCAAGAAGGAATAGGCCGATGACAGTGAAGATTCGGAAGAAAAATTAGATTACCATTTTTTATTATTTTTGTTTTCATTTTATATTGTTTTGATATCAAGTTATATGTTGTTTTGTTATCTAATCCTCTAAAATAAAATAGATTATTATATAAAACGCCAAAAACTACAAACACCAAAACGCTAGTAGAATGAAAACTGGGAGAACACCTGCTGGCAAAAGCACCTTGTAAAAGGGTATTAAAACGCCAAAAATTCACTAAACGCCAAAAAATTTTGGTCTTGTTTTAATCTTATGCTAATATTAATGACTCGTAGTGAATAATTGTACAAAACCTCACAAACGCCAAAAAAATTAACCAGAAAACGTTATAACGCCAAAATATTATATATGTGAAACAAAAACAATTAATTCAACGCCAAAAAGTTTAATAAATACAATTAACGCCAAAAAAACCTAAACGCCAGAAAATATTATACCGCGTTGTGAAAATAAAAGAAGAATGAAAAGACAAAAAAACTCCTCCGCCCTTCTCTATGCCGCGGGATACGTGTTAGGCCAGGATGCGTTCTCACACTTTTGAGCGTTTTCTCCTGATCCTGTTTCTATATATATTTGAGTTTTCGCGATAATTAGTGGTTTTCATTTGAACCTTCCCCTGTCTATATATATAGGGTAAGGTTCATTTGAGAACCACCTTTATTGCGAGAACCAATGTGAACACACCAAAAAAACTAAAAAAAATCTATAAAACACGCAATTTTTTTTTTAATATTTTTATGTTGCGAGAACCAATGTGAACACAACCAATCAGAATAATGGGTAATTTGGTTATTTCCTTCAAATGTCCAATCTCTCATCTCTCCTCTGTCTTGTTGCTTTTTAAGTCTCCTGCAGAGACTTCTCTCTCCTCATTTCTATCTCTCCTCTTTGTCTCTCTCATCAATTCTTCATCATCTTCAAATATATGAAGAAACCCCAAATCTTCATTATCTGTGATGAGAAAAACTCTGTTTCCCCAGAAGCACCGCCTGCGACCCCTCCTTCTCCGGCGACAAGACAGACGACCCCTCGTTTCTCCGCCCTTCTCTCATCTGATTTTCTGTTTATACTTAGAAAAGGGGGTCTTGATGAGATGAAGTATGATATCTGGGTTCATGAACTTTTGGTGGGCTTGTGTTTATACTTAGAGAAATGGGGCTTGATGAGAAAGGCGGTGTAGTGGGGTTTTCTTTAGGTTTTTTTTTTGGGGGGGGGGGGGGGGTTTCTTCCGATGGTGGGGGTGGCCCGACGGTGTTGGCGGTACTGGTGTTTGAGGCGGTGGCTGAACCCTTGGACGCCGCCGCCGCACAGGGGGGTGGGTGTGGCATAAACCCTCATCGGTTTGTTTTATGGCTGATGATGTTACTATATTTGTTGGTAAGGGTTTTTTATGGTGGTTTTGAATGTTTGAATCTAGAAACAATTGTTTTGAATCTCGATGCTTTTGAATGTTTGAATCTGGTGCTTTTAAATGTTTGAATTTGTTGAATCTGGTGCTTTTTGGTAGATTTTGAACAGTGAACTATGTGGGTTTTGATCCGTTGTATTTGGGCGGTGATGATGCAAAAAAAAAAAGAAAAGAAAAAAACGTATATTTTGATGATGATGGCGCGGCAAGTTTGGTGGATGGTAGATTTTTGAACCTGCAACCCCACTTTGCAGCCTTTGATTATTGGAAAAAATCTGAGCCAAACCCCTTTTTTTCAAGAATCCAAACATTGTTTTGATTTTTGTTGTTGATTTTTATATTTTCTCCTAGTCGATGATGATAACAATCTATCTGAGACACCTACCGAATTGCGATTTCTGGGTGCGTTCGTTTTGTGTAAAAAAGTTTTTGAAAAAAAAAGTTAAAACCGTAAACTTTTTAACGTAAAACGTAAAGTTTTTAACATAAAACGTAAAAAGTTTAACGTAAAACGTAAAAACGTAAAACGTAAAACGTAAAAAGTTTAACGTAAAACATAAAACGTAAAAAGGTTTAGAGTAAAACGTAAAAAGTTTAACATAAAACGTAAAAAGTTTAACGGTTAACGCAAAATGTAAAAAGTTTAACGTAAAACGTAAAAAGTTTAAAAAATCTGTTAAAAAATATGAATTTAAAAGCTTTTAATAAAATAATTTTGTTTAAAAAAATAAAAACTAATATAATAATACAAAAAAGTAATAAAAAATAATAAAGACAAAAAAATAAAAAAGAATATTTTTACTAAACTGCCCCTTTGCATTAAAATATTAAGAACATAATAAGACAAAAAATACTTAATATTATTTTTAACTACTTTTAATCTTGTCCATCCATCTTGAAGATCTAATGGTTGTAAAGTGGTTCTCTTGGTTCTTACAACTCTTGGCACTTGATCATTTTTTAGACTAAAAGGGTAAGATTGACATTAGCCAATTATTTTTTAATTAAAATTCCTTAATTTTCTCATCTCTTAACTCTCTCTCTCTCTCATTTTTAATTATTTCTCCATTATTTTAATTATAAGTATTATTACATCTTGTTCCCACAGGTCAGTATAAACCAGATTTATACACCATGTATTATTCAAGTACATATGTGTATACAAGTCGGTATATACTAGACGTATACACCTGTGTATTATTCAAGTACACAGTGTATACAGGTTGGTATATACCAGACTTATACACTTGTGTATTATTACATATTGTTTCCACTATGCATCTTTTCATCAAACATTGATCTAATACATATATATAGAGAGAATGTAATTAAATATTTTTAATCGTGTTCTAGATGGAACAATATTTGATAATGTTTGTATTTTTTTATATTATCAAATATTAAGTTAGATAATTTTTGAGAGATAAAAGTATAGAAAATGTAATTAAATATTATTTTAATTGGAAATAGAAATCAGGAGAGAGAAAAAATCAATTAAATAAACGAAGAGAGAAAAATATAATTATACCCTTTGTGTCTATTAAAATACTTGTAAGTTACAAATATAATTACAATCTTGCCACTAAAAAAATCTTGATCTACAAAATCAATGGTTAGGATAACTTCATTTTGTTCACAAATACATCATTGTTCACTCATGAGTCCTACTCTATATATGGATATGTATATATGTATATATGCATATAGGGGGGGGGGGGGGTAATTGCACGGACCTCCCATCCGCCGGAGTGTTCTCACTCCGCAGCTAGTACCGTCCCAATACTGCATGGCGGTGAATACCCCAACCGGAATCCGAAGAGCCCGGCCGTGGGTATGCGGGCACCAAGATTCGAACCCGGGTCTCTATGAAAGAGTGGGGTGGGACTGGCCAACTGGGACACCCCAGTTGGTTAGTATATATGCATATATAGTGTGACAACCCGCAACTTCAGGTTACTACTTTAACCTAACCACAGTTAGTTTAATCATACATTCATGGCACTGCATTTAACTGTGGTTAGTTAAATGAGTCTACATTGGTAATTCGGGGAATTGCCGTAACACACACATGTTAATTCTTGAACATTGGTGACTAACGCGAATAAAAATTATAAACGGATGGTTTATACGAAAATTATGTGTTGCATGATAAATACATGAACTACAAGATTTAATTGTAAATTACATGTTATTTTATATGGTTCTTGTGTAAAAGTTATATTATTAGGGGGTGTTTAGAGTTATTTGTGAAACTTTAATAACTACTCAGAACCCTAATCTCCCCACAAACTTCACTATACGACAATAGTTTTCTCCAAACCTTTCCTCTGATCTTTTGGCCATATACGTTCCACACAAATTGGCAATCTATGATCCTTCTAATTCTCCTAGAATCATCTCTGTATCCATCAAAGGTATGTGCTTGTGTGATTTTGATAACTTGATTCTTTTGATTTCAATACAAAACCCTAGACATCCAAACAATCTGTGTTTTTGCTTCATGAGTGATGAATGTATGATAATTGTTGTAGACTAATTGAATGTGTAATGATTGTTTGATGATTAATGATATTAGGAACATGATAGAACTGTTAGAATGATTGATTTGATTCCTGACATTGTTGATTTCTGTGCATCTGGGGGTTTATGTGCGTGGAAACCTTGAAGAAGGAAATTTTTTATTGTTGTCAGAATTTGTGAAGTCACAAAGTCTCTATCCCTATTTTCTAAACATTATACAAGTCCGCACTTATAAACATTGTAATACGTCTGCACTTGTTGTTTTTCAACATGTCCGCACTTATAAAAACCCTCGTGGAGCCCGCACATGTGGATTTTTAAGTGTCTGAACTTGTAATATTTCAAAATGTCCGAACTTAGTGTTCTTTTATATGGTCCGCACTTAATAAGGGAACCAGTTCGCACTTACATGTATTTTTAAAAGGATTCGCATATATAATACACTAATTGGTTCGCACTTAAGTCTTTTTGAACAGTCCGCATTTGTCATGCATCCGCACTTGTGATTTTGAAGGGTGTCCACACTTAAGGACCATATATTGTCCTCACATATTAAAGGGTATAAGGTCCGCACATGTTAAAATGATGTTCAGTCCGCATATAGTGATGTTGTAAGGTCCGCATTTAATGAGTCTATTAAGTGTGGGCATGTAGAGGTCCGCACTTGTCTAATATTGTATTGGTCCGAACTTATAACCCACATAACTCAAGTCCACACATAGGGGACGTAAGTGATCCGCACTTATGAGTCAAATATTGAGTCCGCGCATAAGATTTTTGTGGGTAGCCGTACTTGATGATTATATGATCTGCATTTGTTAGGTTTACAAGAGATCCGAATATAGTTGGTGTTTAAAAGGTCCAAACCTATTAAGTTTATAAGTGTCCGAACATACATAGACTTGGAGGGAGTTCCAATTTATTATACGGTTCAGAATTTATTTAACGGTCAAAGTATTTAGAACTTTCACGTTCATTGTTTTCAAAACATGGCAGTTTATGTTAATATCAATTACGTTTAACTGGAACTTTCATACACTGATGTCATAAATAAGGGGTACCATTGTGTATTATTGCATGTTAACTTATTACTCTGACAACACTTAAATGCATCGTTGTTTGGACACTTAGGGAATTGCAAAACCCTACTCGTATACTCACCTATATGACATTCTACCTTAGGTCGCGTATAACGGACCTAACAATTAACTAACGCTAGAAGTACGTTATCATACCGAGCAAACTAAGGTGAGTTCACTACTCTTTCACAAGCATGCGTCCGGGGGGGGGGGGGGGGGGCAAACAAACTAATATTCCTGGGAGGAATACTTTTAACTGCTTTAGTTTAAATTCGATGTTAGTTAATAAACTCGAACTCTATCATGAAAGTCCCTGCTTACATACCGAGCTACTTACCTAGGAGGCAACGAGGTATTAGTTGATAGCTCTATTAGGCTTGACAAACCTCACACCGTACCTGGGAGGACGGGCGTGAACTAATCACCTTAAACATTTGATCAATAATGATAGACATTGTTGAGGGCATCGAAAACGAACAATCAATCCGTACAGAGTTTATTATTCGTAACATGTCTTTAACCTAAACACTTACATGATTTTCGTTAAACAAAACTGTGAACTCGCCAGCTTTATGCTGATACACTCTTTCTACATGCTTGCAGGTCGTTAGATGCATCATAGAAATGGAACTCGCAGTCTGGGAAGCCGGTGTTGTCATGGATCGTGTCAATTGCGAAAACATTTAATGTTTGATTATGTTTCAAACCAAATGATGTTGAATTGGATTTTGCCTTTCAAAAAGGGGGAAATGATGTTGAATTAGATTTTGCCTTTCAAAAAGGGGGAAGGATGTACACCTACTCAGGAGGTTTCAGGTTTCTAGAAGGAATATTATTGGACCTTTTTCTCAAAAGGGTCCTACAAGAGATAAAAGGTATAACATGCCCGTTAGTATTCTCCAATTATATATCTTGTTGGAGATCTACCAAAAATTTAAAAATGGTTCGGATAAAAGGTTTTTTCACAATTAACTTATCATAAACCAACTTAAATACTAACCAACCCATGACACCTTTGTCCCCACAAATCCTATATATAACAATTCAAACCCTGGAGCTCAAACATTCACCTTCAATTCAAAACCCACTTACAAGCCCTAAAACCCTCTCATTTTTATAAAGTAAAATTCACCATCAATCCACCATGTCTGAATCTACCTCTGTTAACCTCAACATGTTCGTAGTAGAACATGAAGTTCCCTTCATCAAAGAAGATGGCTTTCTGGCCTTAAGAGATAATAATCTCAAAATAAAACTGAACACCTGTTATATGACCAAAGATGTCAAATTTTGGTCGAATTTCTATTAAACTTTCCATTGAATCAACCAATGATCAAGACGAAAGATGTACCTGAAAGCATTATACAACAACTTCTTCAAACACTTAAGGAAACAGGTGATGAAGAGTTGAAAGCTCATCTCTGGGGAAGTATTTTGGTAACCATCACTCCGAGAAAAATCAGAGAATGGTTAAAGCTTCCAATTAAAGCAGCTTATATGGGAGCACCTGAAAAGGGGGAACTTTTGGTACAATTCAAGGAGCTTGGTTACAAAGAACGAATCAGCAACATTGGAGACTTCAAAAGAAAACAACTACCGGCATTCTGGCAAGTGATGATAGAGAACCTGAACAAGTGTTTAACCTCAAAAATTGGAGCCACTGATCAGATAAATACCTATATTCTCACAATCATGTATGGACTAATAACAGGGTACAACATTGATTACGAAACAGAGATATTTAATTTGATGAAGAAGTATGTATTCACCAAAACTAGAAGAATTGCTACACACCTACCACATCTGAGATTTTGGGTAATAATAATTGCTGAAACTTTTGAGGAAAGAGACATGGAACTGTCTCTGACTGAACGAATGTGGAAATCACCAATAATGAAGTCCTGGCATGCAACTCTAGGTTGGACTTCTGCCAAATATGTACCTGCTTTACCGTAAAGCATGCTTTGTCTGATATCTCAAGACTCACCATACCAAAAAAAGCATGATGAAATATTCAATCAAGTGGAAGTATTCGATAGCAGCTCATCACCAGATGATGAAGATTAAGTCATAAAAGCATCAGAAATAGAAGATACAACAGAAGTACACCAACAAATCACTAGAGTGTCACCAGAACACATGGACATTGATGAACAAAGGGCAACAATGATGGAGCAACATCAGGAAATGAAGGTACAACAGACAACAGAAAAAGGTGCTTACACTTTCGCGGCCCCCGACCCTACCCTGGGAGCGGGTGCCGCGAGCCTGACTGGTGGTATCGGTGTTTATTAAATTTGCAGCGGAATGAATCATCAGGATCGTAGTTAGGAAATAATTTCGGAGTTGTAAAAACACCAAACTTTTTATATTAAACAAATGGGCTATAACCCGTATTCCATTTCAAATGTATTTATAGGGATAAACCCTAATTGTTGAACATATAAATTTCTTCTTTTATTCAGGTATCTATAGCCACTTTATTTAAGCTTTCAGTGCTCCATAGCTGGCTTCTATTACTTTCACAGTGGGTTACCTGAAACGCGTTTGAAAAATATTTTATCTGCAAGAAATACTGGCGAGTACATCCCAATTTATAAAAAGACACATTGTTATATTTTACAGTAACAAGATGGAGATTACAATGTTTTTATCTAACAAAAACTCCAAAGTACTTGTCACTCAACGGATCTGTGACTATGGTCATATCACCCATTGGCTACCCATTGTCCAATGGTGAAGTTATATCAAGTAATGTATACAAAACCCCATAATACCAGAAGAAATTTGTAGAATACAAAGACTCGATCACTGTAAATATAACTGAAAAAATTCATGGTTTTGCAAAGCAGTTTGATAAAAAGAGAGAATGACTCACAATAATGTGAGAAAAAAAGAGAATGACTCACGTTGTAAACTTAGGGTTTTACTATAAGCTTCCTAATAATATCTTCTGGTGATTTTCCTGAGTTCCTAAATAAAAATGCAATGCACATGTGTTAGTATAATAACCCAATTCAACTTTATCGATACATCACGAGATCAGAACCCCAACGTAGTTAGCAAATCATAGCCTTATTCAGGCAGCGCCTTGACATCCGTTGTTGGGTTCAGGATCGATCGGACAGGGTATTGAATTAGTGATCAGGGGTTAAAACACTTACAACGGGGCAGAGCTTCGTAGTATTTTGGGGTATTATATCAGAGAGTTTTTTGAGTGAAAGAAAAGAATTGAACGGCTCTAAAATGCTGGATCTCGTCCAATTTATAGTTGTTCTCGCACCCCGTCGCGTTGCGCGACGAGAATCCCTAATCACCTTCGCATAGGTAAAGGCACTAGCTAGGGCTTAGGTGTCCTTAGTCATCACCCTAGAGCTGCCACGTGGCTGCCAAGTGTCCTGGTCAAATCTAAGGGGGTCGCGTTGCGCGACGATGATATGTTTATGTCGTCGCGTAGCGCGATGAGGTAAAAATTAGATTTTCCTCGTTTCTCATGCTGGATCTTGTTGTATGTGTTTGGAGCCTCGGTTATGATTCTCTGTGGTGTTTTTGAGTGCTGTTACATCCTCCCTACCTTGTTTTAAATATTGTCCTCGAGATTTACTGGAACAAGTAAGGATACTTTCTCTTCATTTCAGTTTCTAACTCCCATGTGTACTCTAGTCCTCTTTTTGAATCCAATTTTACTTTGATTAGTACTAATCTCTTGTCTTGAGATTCTTGATCTTTCTATCTTCAATTTGTATGGGCTTTTCTGCAAACTTAAGCTTTTCATTTACCACTATGTCTTGAAAAGGTATTACCAATAATTCACCGGCTAAGCATTTCTTTAGGTTACATAAATGAAATACATCATGTATTCCTGTCATCTTTTCAGGTAATTGTAGCTGATACTGGTCCAATTCATTTATAATTTCAAAAAGTCTAACATACCTTGGGCTTAGCTTTCCTTTCTTACCAAATCTGACGACATCTTTCCATGGTGAGACTTTTAATAGTACTTTGTCTCCAACTTGAAATTCCAACGACTTACGTCTGTTATCTGTATAAATCTTTTGACGGTCTCGTGCTGCTTTCAGTCTTTCCTTGACTTGAATTATTTTGCCAGTTGTTTCTTGTACAATTTCAGTTCCTGACAATTGCTTTTCTACAATTTCAGCCCCACACATAGGTGTTCGGCATTTCCGTCCATAGAGTGCTTCGAATGGTGTAGTATTGATGCTTGTATGATAGCTATTGTTGTAGGAGAATTCTATTAAAGGCAGGTGTTCATCCCAACTCCCTCCAAAATCTATCACACAGGCTCTAAGCATGTCCTCCATAGTCTGGATCGTCCTTTCACTTTGTCCATCTGTTTGAGGAAGATAAGTTGTACTTAAATTTAATCTGGTTCCCATTGCCTTTTGGAAACTTGTCCAGAAATGAGAAGTAAAATAACTATCGCTGTCAGACACAATAGATAAGGGGATTCCATATAGTGAAACTATTTCATTCACATACAACTTAGCTAATTGTTCCATACTGAAAATTTCTTTAATTGGTAAGAAATGTGCAGATTTAGTCAATCTGTCCACAATCACCCAGATTGTGTCGTTACCTTTTTGTGTTTTGGGTAATTTGGTAACAAAGTCCATTGTTATCAATTTGCATTTCCAAATTGGCATTTCCAACTGCTGAAGTAATCCTGAAGGTTTCTAATGTTCAGCTTTAACTTGTGAGCAGGTTAAACATTTAGCAACATAATTTGCTATGTCTTCTTTCAATCCTATCCACCAAAAGTTTTTAAGTCTTGATACATCTTGTCACTTCTAGGATGTATCGTATACTTAAATTTATGAGCTTCTTCAAGAATTCGGTTTCGTAGGTTCCATTGGATAGGTACCCAAATTCTTTTCTTATGGAGTCTACAAATTCCATCTGCTCCTTTTTCTAATTATTTAATCATTCTTTTCAATCCTTCAGCATCATCCTTAATTGTTGTTTCCTGTATCTTTTTCCATTGTTCATTTAAATCTATCTGCAGGTTTAGTCTGAGTGCACTTACCCTTTTTGGCTTCTCATGATACTTTCGACTTAAAGCATCAGCTACTATGTTAGCTTTTCCTGCGTGGTATTGGATATCACAATCATAGTCGCTAAGGATTGTCATCCAACGTCTTTGCCTCATGTTTAATTCCTTTTACCTAAAAACATACCTTAAACTCTTATGATCTGTGAAGACGATAAACTTACTACCGTAGAGATAATGTCTCCAAATCTTGAGGGCAAAAATTGTGAAATTCAGGATCTTGTTGAATTCCTTGACCTTTGAATGCGAACCGGCACGTGATATGTGCGGAATCCAATCACGTGTGTGGATAAATGATGAAGATGTAATTAATAATGATTTTGATTACTGATTTGACAGTGTATACAACGAGAAATCAAACAGGCAGAGCTTTGCCTCAAAGTTACCCAAAAGTTATAAATGTCAATATCCTAGACCTCTATTTATAGGCAACCCCCATCCGGATGGCTTATGCTAGCGGATGGACTCCATCCGGATGGATGGACTAAACAACTAACTTCATGATCCGGATATGTATATCCTCCATCCGTCCGAATGCACATATTTTCCATCCGTTCAGATGGGCTTCAACATGTATCAACTTTGTCTTTTTCCCATTTCAGCACTGGTCTTGTGACATTTGATTCATCTACAATACATGATTGACGAAAACGATAGACATATGCATTCACAGACTCCCCCTTAGATATTGCTGCAGTCAGTCTCGTAGCTTTATGTCTTCTCTCTGAGTCTTTCATAAGTCTTTGACATTGTCAGCAATCACAGACTCTCCCTTTTCTCTAACAGCTCTGTATGCTCCCCCTTTCGATCTGCTCAGGCTTCTCCTCTCTTTAAGCTTCCGTGCTTTTTTGAACCCGCATTTAACGCGGGCATTAACCTAGTATACTATATAGGATCACCCTCTAATATTTATATGCAAAAAATAATATGTGTTCAAAGAATTGTTTTGATTAAAAATAAAAAAAACACCAAAGTAAAAATATTGTAATGATTTAATAATGTACTCTAAAACTTCCTTAAAATGCTCACCAGGCACCTCTAAAATCCTTTGGTAGGTTCAGTTGTGAGCCCATATCCAAACGGGTAAAATGGGTCATAAACGTTCATCGGAAGTTGATCAACAGTCTTGAACCAAGTATGCACAAGTTTACCCGTGAAGCCATAATCTCCAAACAAAACATTAGTCACAGCTTGGCCTTCACTCCCTGGAAGCCATGCAGCCACTAACGCGTCCATGCTAGAAACATATGGTTCGATCACTACAGGCCTGCCTAGCATTAGCACCACCACACACTTCACCGACTCACATATGTTCACATTGGTTGTTGGTCCAGGTTCTTGTATAGTTAGGTTCTGGTTATCTCCAGAAGACTCTAAGTACGGATACTCCCCGGTTACCACAATGGCATATGAGAAATTGTTGGACTTCATGAAATCAGGAGTCGGATTCTCTACATATACAATTTCTGTTGTCGGGTCAACCGCGTTTTTCACAGCAGATAAAATGGTTGTACCTGTTGTTAACATCAAGAAAGATAGTTATTTTTATGTGGGTTATACTCCATGCAATAAAAAGATTGTATTTCTACTATTTTACTTAATCTTGACCAATTTTTGTCAAGAGAATCAGCCAATCAGGACAGACTCAAGGTTTTTTTTGGGACCCAAAGCGGATAGTAAATTGAGAAACTTTTCGTCAAAATTTTTTTTTGCTTTCAATCCTATGATGATTCTTCTAGAACAATCCCGAAGCCCATATTACCAACATATATATTTTTTTTAAGAATTTTGGGGCCCAAGAAAGTGGGCCCAAAGCCCTTGGTAACACATAATGCAAACCTCTTGTTAATTGTTAACATCAAGAAAAAAGTTATATAGTTCAGCTTGTGACACATGATGCACACCTTTGGTAATATTACCACTTTCCCCATGCCATTCAATGGTCCAGCCAATTGCCAATGTTATCAACATGAGTACCGGCTGGCAAGAGATTTGTCGATTTTTTAGGCAGGGGAAGCATTGGCTGATCAATAGATTTTCCGTTCTTTAGCAAGACCAAAGATTTCCTTACTGCTTCCCTAGCCAAATATCGGTGACCTTGTTTAATTATCAGCAAAAAAGATGTCAAATTATCGGTTCATATATTGCTTGATCATACAAAGAAAACCGATCGGTCTTAACCTATTCTCCAAGGTATTTCCCATGCTTAAATCAGTTAACATATTTTCAAACAGCCCCATCACAAACTTCACCCGTAAAGTTCTTTTTACTGCATCATCAATCCGACTCATTGGGATATAATTGTTGTTAATGAGATAGGTTAGCCCGTCGATAAACTCAAAGTAGTTGTACCCAACCATGACCTGCAACAGTTTGACACAACAAGAAACTTAAACACACCCACAATTAAATAAAAAAATGTGTTTGCACATTATAAATAGAATTAAACTAACCATGTCTATGCTAATACCAAGACTTTCTTGTATAGACCAAGTGTAGTTAACATGAGGTGGATCGGTCATCTTGTCAATACCTTGAAAATCTGATATCACATATCCCTTGAAAACATTCAAGAAAACATTAAAGATTCTTTATTTTTGTAAACAAAAGTAAAATCTTGTGATTAAAGATGCATAAAGGTGATCAGTTTTAATCTGAATTAGAGAATGTTCTTAAGGAATCCAGTAATAAGTTCTTTGCTTCTATGCATTTTGACTCTATTCCAGCTAGAGTAAGAAACCATGATGGTTGCAACACCCTTCCTAACTGCATCATAATAAGACGGCATATGAATGCTCAATAAACTATGAAAATCTATGACTGTATCGTTCTCGTTGATGCCTCTTGTCGTTCCACCATCGCCAACAAAGTGTTTGGCCGAAGCTGCAATCTTTGTTCTATAACACCAAATAGTAATTTAACGCATAAACAAAAAAACATTGGATCAGACCAAAAAAGAACTTGAGACGTGGAAACAACTTCTTGAAAACTTACTGTCCATCAACAAAAGGAACACCTTTTCGACCATTAATAGGAATCCCCCTTTAAGTCCTGGTATGATCTCAATCATTTCTCGTACGATATTAGGATCTTCACTAAAAGTTTCAAAGCAACGGCTCCCTCTTGGATCCCTACAAACTATTAATTAATGTGCATCAAAAGTGTCACTCGCTAAATCAGTCAAATTGAACTTCCTTCCGTCTAAAGTTCTTATGACTGTGTACTTCTCCGGGTAGTTAAAAACAGAGCAAAACAACCAATGTTCACATAAAAGGAAGATCAAAATTATACACGACCAATCTTAACAATAATAAACGATTAAAAGTAAAGTTATCAACATGGTTTAATATGATAAATAACTTGAACACTCACCATAGACTTCTTTTGGTTGTCCCAGCCATATCGTGCAAATCCATAATCGATCATAAAATCGTCGATTAAAAACCTAACTAACATTAAACAATTGACGAAATCAGACAAATCAAACAACAAAATAGAATAATCGAACCACTAAATAGAGATTACCGTCAATTTAGAGTCTTGAAACCTGCAACGAATTTGAACAATTATACAAAATTGGATCAAATAACCATACAAAATGGGATCAAGAACAATACCTAAAGAGCAAAATCAAGCAATAAAGACCGAAAAAACAAAGAACTTACCGTCGATTGTTGACTGAAATCCAAAGAGAAGAGAGATTAAGCTATGGAAGAGGAAGAGGCTGGTGAATCAGTGGCGTCTTAGGGGTTTGCTGTGAAGATAAAAGCGAGTCATAGGCGGTGAGGATTCTTGATTATAACAACATTCAATCAAATGAGAGAATCAATAAGAAAACTCCAATTCAATTGGTCTCATCTGATGTTAAGAAGAAATCGATGTAGATGAACGACAGTTGAATGTGGCAAGGATTAATCGCGAAAGTTGAATTACAGGTTTAGATTAGGGTTTTTGATTGAGAGAGAGAGAGAGAGAGAGAGTAATTGAAACGCACATTATAAGCCTCTCCAATACTGGCTTAAGAGATATGCCACGTGGATGGCTGATGTGGCTTAACCAAGGGGTGACATGTGTCCCCCAATGGTTTCTTTTATTATAGATATACTCTTTTATGGCTTATTTTAAATTTCATTTTATATCGTTTTAACCTTTTATAAATTTCCAATATTAATTTTTATTTAGCATAATTAGTTTTATAGCAACTGGATTTGTTAATTTTGAAATTCAATCATTACTTTTACATTTTTGTTTGAATAATTTACATATGAAACTAGTAAACTTACGTCCTAACCGCCAAATTATTATCTATAGTATATTATAATGCATGAGGAATGGGTATTTGAAGATACTAAAAAAATAAGAACTATTCCCCCATTTTATTTATAGAAAGACCCCAAAAACGAGGGTAGTTTAGTATTTTAAATAGTATTTATTTTTTAGCCCCTAAACTTATTACACTTAAATCCCCAAGGTTTTAACAAAATTATATATAATTAGTTACAATTCACCCCTTCACAACAAGCTTTAATTTTTTTATGTATTCTTGGCATATCTTATAAACTATACTGTTTAAAAAAAATCCAAAGATAGCATGACGACATAAACATTTTTGTCGACGTTTCGGTAGTTGTCTTGTTCAATATCGACGCACGAATTAAAAGGTACAAATCGATAATGCTTTAATGTACAAGTAATTAATACATGTGATCTAATGCGCCTAATCTACAAAGATGGGCTCCATCTTTGGAAACAAAAACAAAAAGAGTTAAAAGTACCGTAACATAAAATGAAGATATTATGTGTCACATTTTATTTTATTAAAACTGCCTAATATCTGTACTTAGATATATCTTATAAAAATTTAAAACTAACCACAACAAACTTCCTAAATAAAGGGGTGGCTAATCTAAAATTAAACCCTAATGCACTTCTATAGTTACTACTATAAATACATAGCAGGACACCCCTATATCTATTGCTAAACAAAGTTAAAAATGGATCTAGTTCTGAATTCAATTGTTGCGAAAAACCAAGCATGCGAGATTGAAAATTCTAAGGTCAGTTATGTTATATCGCAGTAGTGAATAATTGTTTTCTTTTATTTACTTTTTTGTGAATGTTAACTTATTTGATTTTTCAGATTCAGTTGCATGATGAACATGCCAATTTAAACAATCCAGTTGTCGAACAAGCTTCTAAGGTATTGATTTTGCTGGTTTTTAAGTATATGTTTCATATTAACTTGTTCGTTATGTTATTATATGCGTGTTTTATTGCAGGATGATGGTGATAAAGGTGTTGATATTATTTCTTATGGTGCAATGTTTAGTCCATACAAGTCTAATCTTCAACGTGAATTTAGTGAGGAGGTAATTTTAAGGTTTATTTAATCCTTTTTTAACTTTTGTATTCAATTTTTGTCCTTTTTAAAGATCAGAAGTTTGAGACTCAAAGGAAGAGATCCAAAAGACTCTCTGAATGAAAATAGAGTGAGGTTATTAATTTAGACGATTCTGAGGATAATGACAAAGAAGAGGAATTAGAAGATACTGCTGATTCAAGCACAAACCAGAAAACCCGATTAAAAATACCCCGAGTGTCAATTCAGAAGCGAAACAGATTTCATGCAGTCTAATATGAAATCTATCAAGTGTTTTTATGGTTTTTTTTTCATTTTCAGTTGTTATATTTGATCTAGACATATGAATAAAGTTTATTTTATATTTGAACTTTATTTTTGGTGTTAATATAATGCAATTATTGACCATATTAATAAAGTTCAAAATAAAGTTAGTATCCTAAATTTACAAGTCTACTAAACTTATATAAGTTAATATCCTAAAGTTGGAATAAATAGACATTGTAGTTAAATACAACAAGCTGAAATTATAAAATATTGCAGTTATTCTTGGATATTAATCTAATAATTTGTGTTTCTTAATTAAAAATAATAAAGTAATAAACTTTAAATCTAAACTAAAAAACTGATCTTACTATGATATAAAGCTAATTAAGATATAAACTCTTAACATCCTATTTTTTTTATAAAAAATGTTTTTAAAATTTTATAAAAATATAATTTATATATATATATATATATATATATATATATATATATATATATATAAACAAAATTTAACAATTAAAGTTAAGTGTGTAAAATGTACTTACGAGTCAACTACTATTTTTTATTTTTTATAAAAACAAAAATTTAAACTTAAGGTTTATTGGACGAGTACCATGTGGATATTTAAAACATAAGTACGATTATTATTTACCAATGGGACAAATGTTGGTTTATTAAAAACCAATTTTCCTAAATAATAATTGTGTTGCAAATTTTTAGGAATGATAAGTTCAACTATATTGTTATAGATAATATTAGTTAGTTTCAAAACAATTTTTTACCAACTTGACTAGATCCATAGTAGATTGTGTTGCATATTTTTAGGGATTATAAGTTAAAATAAGACTCATATGGATAAGATTAGTTAGGAACTAAAAATCTGAACTTAGTATGATATAATGTTATTAAAGATATAAACTCTTAACATCCTATTTTTTTTTTATAAAAACAGTTCTTGAAATTTTATAAAAATATAAATTTTTTATATCTGTAAAAAATGAAATTTAACAATTTAAGTTAAAGGTCTAAAACGTACTTATGAGTCAAATACTATTTTTTATTTTTATAAGAACGGAAATTTTAAACTTAAAGTTTATTGGATGATTACTATGTGGATATTTTAAAAAAAGTTATGAACTTTAAAGAATAAAATTATACTTTATAATTTAACCAATAAAATAAATATACTTTACAATTATAACAACTTATCTTTTATTTTTTATCTTTTGATTATTAATTTTTATAAAAAAAAACTCTACATATGTGTAACACTTATGACATATATCCACCACAATAATGTTATCATAAATATTATACAAATAAGAAAACTTCCAGAAACGAGTGCCGCAATACAAAGTGTCACCCCGCCGCATCGCGCGAGCACCATATAGTTATATTATTATGAATTAGGGGTTTGAATATTTTAGGTTGAGATCATTATAATAGTTATGAACTATTAAACTATTTATTGTAATCATGTTTTTTGTTATGAATTAGAGGTTTGAAAATTTATAGTGAGAGGGCGTATCGAAACATGCATGGAAAATATAACGTTGAGACGAGACACTGATAATTACAACGAATGGGAACATGATGACCAAATATCATAAAATGTAAAGACACGTTAATCATATGGTCCAATGATGTGTGTATTGTCTCGTTTTCAATCTGGTCAAAAGGAAAAGGATATCCCATCCAAATAGTTGTGAATGACCCCCCCTCAGCTAACTAGCCTTTTAATGCCTACGAAATCGGATTATTGTTCAACTATTTGGTTTCTTTTTTCAAACAACTCGTTTCATTAAAACACGGCAACTACCAAGACACTAGAGTCCCAACCAACACACAATTACAAAGAAAAACTACACCAATCCTTTGATACGAACCAAATCGTTTACCAATTGATCCAAAGAAAATAGATAAGAACTTGAGAGAATTTAGAGATTTTTGGAAGTGACTAATTTATTTCTTTTCATTCATAATCAAACACTAACACATATGCCTTTTTATAGGCTTAATTAAACTCTGAATTAATAAAACATGGACTAAATGGTTAAACCCCACTAACCCTATTACTTAGACACTTGCAAAAGTAAACAAACAAAACATGAACTATAATGGAAATCGTGGCTTGCATGAACATGGAGTAGTGGGCACATATCAATCCACCCCACTCGAACTATCCTTGTCCTCAAGGATAAACACGGAAGGAACTTGATGTTGCGCCATGGCGGCCACCACTCGGTGCGTCCAACGACATTCAGATAAGTCGTAGTGAAGTGCCACGGTGGTTGTGATTGTGGGTTTTGGCATGACTAAACGTATGGTTGAGGCTGCCTGTTTTGGGACAGATTTTGAGGCGGATGTCGGTGTTGGTAGTACGGGTTTTGAGGCTGTTTTTGATGCAGTTGGTGCGGTGGCGGAAACGGGTGGTAGAAGTGTAGGTACGGGAGCGGAAGTTGGTGGTCGTGATGCGGCAGCGGGTGACGGTAGCGGTGTAGAAAAAATGGGTGAAGTTGCCCATCTCCGGGACTCGTTTTTGAGAAGATCAATCATCTCAGCAATCGTTGATATGATTCGATCCAACGACTCGTTCCATTCGTGAGCATCCATGAGGGGATCAAGACCGCTCTGATACCAATTAATATGAACCAAATTGTTAACCAATTGATCCAAAGAAAATAGATAAGAACTTGAGAGAATTTAGAGATTTTTGGAAGTGACTAATTTATTTCTTTTCATTCATAATCAAACACTAACACATACGCCTTTTTATAGGCATAATTACAAACTGCATTAATAAAACGTGGACTAAATGGTTAAACCCCACTAACCCTATTACTTAGACACTTGCAAAAGTAAACAAACAAAACATGAACTATAATGGAAATCGTGGCTTGCATGAACATGGAGTAGTGGGCACATATCATCCTTCCATACAATATTTCAAAAAACCGATCTATTCTTTATTCATAAATACCCAACCGACTTGATATCCTCCTTAATTTTCGCCATATCAACCAACTAATTAGAAAATATAACCTCATTCCTTCATTCACCATATACACCATGCTGTCGTGAAAATAATCGCTTGTAATACCTTTTTTCTCCTCCTATCCATATCGATGTGTACATGAGCCTTTATGACGTCCTTGACTGAAAACACAAAGATTTCCAGAATTTTACACCGCCCACCAATAAAATGCCATACCTCCATTGCAACTCGACACGCCGTTAGTAAATTCTCATTGTCCTCCTCCGATTCACCACACAGTCTACAATGAGTTGAGCCCACATTTATATTTCTTCTAGCAAGGCCCGAGATAACGTAGGAATTCTATCTTTTACCGCTTTCCGCATGAAAGTGTTCAACTTTTACGGCACCCAATTGTTCACTTCACTACAAAACTCGCTTTAAATCGCTTATGTTTGAATAATATTTGTTTCATTGAACAAACAGAAAACAAACCATCAGATTCACTACTCCATTTCCAACTATCCCTCATTTGTGTTAAATGAACCTGTTGAAGCAATACCCGTAATTCGTGGAACTCTTTATGCTCTCCTTGCGTCGAAAGCTCTCTGCTTCACCTCCACTTCCAAATTATGTCATCATTTTCCGTCTTATAACATTCACTAACTTCACAACTTTTATCCTCTTCAAAAGCAAATAACCTTGGAAATATTAATATCAAGCACTCTCTAATCAACCACCTATCTACCCAAAATCTAATTTCATCCCCTTTTCCTAACACACCTTCAATTAAATCTGCCATATCAATGTTAACTTTCCTCACTTCCTTTTCCAAATTTGGTATAGCTTTCCATGTTCCAGCCATGTTTGAATTGCATGGTATATAATTACCCAACCCATTAGAAAAGTGTATCGCCCCTGTTACGCTCCTCCATAAAGCATTCAGGTCGTTCTTAAATCTCCACCACCATTTAGTAATAAAGCTATATTAGCATCCCTCAACAGAGTAATACCCCCCCACAAATCTTTTGGAACCACATTTTTTCCCAACTAACCCACGCCATTTTATGTTTTTCATCATTGACACCCAAAAAAAATTCTCCATTTTGCCTATAATTGCTCGATCACCTTACAAGGGGCTTTAAAAATGAAGCAATAATATGTTAGAAGCATTTCCATCACATATTTTAATAAAGTAAGTCTACCTTCCAAAGTGATAAACGCTAATCAAAGTTTCCAACACGGGTCACCAACTATTGATCGTTCGCACCCATTGCCAACCCCAAGTATGAACAAGGTAATTCCCACATTCTACACCCCATAGATTCCGCATTCTCCATCACCACTAGATGGAAGCACCTTAGTAATCTGAACATATTTAGCAAATTTTCACGGTTCCACTTCCCTACTAACAAAGAGTCATTAGCATATAAAAGCTGTGTTATCACTTCCTCCAACCTAGGTCTATCCAACCACGAGGTATATACTATCACCGCCTCCAACCTAGGTCTATCCAACCACGAGTTAAAAAACCAAAAGGCTATCGGACCAAAATCCAGAGTAGTTGCCAAACCAATCGGAGCATGATCAGATAAAAACCTGGGTAGCATGGAACAACATGCTCCTAGCCACTCATTCACAAAATTATTACATGCCAAAAATCTATCTATCTTACTCATCTTCATCTTTTTATTCCCACTTTTGCAAAAAGTAAATCTTCTCCCTTACATGGAAAATTCTTCTAACCTAGTTTGAGCAATGAAGTTATTAAAATCATTAGCACAAACCGCGTCAAAACCTGTATTCTTCCTTTCCTCTGAATAACAAACTCCATTAAAATTCCCAAATACCTGTCGGAAAGAAGGAATCAGATAGTATAGGGGCTAGTGTGTAATATGGTGGTCTATATAACCCCCATCTTTGTGTAACCCTAATTCTTGTACAATACAATTTTTTCAATACAATTCAAACCCAAATCTAAGATTATTCTCTACCAAACAACATGGTATCAGAGCAGTGTTTCTGATCCTAGAACACTTTGCTCATCATCTACAACCAATCCCAAACCAGAGAGACCGAAAACAAAATCAAACTCGAAAAAATTACCAGAGATTACCAATCAGACGAAGGTCTTCATTTTTCGGTAAAGTTCTCAACCAAATCTGCTCAACTCAGATCTTCATCCAACCTGTTCAGTGGTATTGAATCAGTTCCACCACTGTTCTTCACCAACTTCAACCAAGACAACCCTAGAAGTCTGTAAACAGACCTAAACAACAGTTAGCCGCCGCCCATCAAAATCCTAAAACCCTAAAACCGCCGGATATTTCGCCGCTGCCGGCGGTTCCGTTGCCGCATCCTCTGATTCAACAAACCCAACACGCAACTGCAACGTCATCATCGTCGCCGATGGATCCGTGTCACCGTAATCGGAGGAGTGTGTGTTGATCGGAGCACCAGTGGTTTTTTCTCTCTAGTATTCCAAATACGCCGCTGTTTTTTAAGTCTCTCTATAGATTTCTCTAATCGATAAAGGGTGTTGAGTGATAATCGGGTGTTGACTACATAATTAAAACCCCAATTGGTACACATGTACTGAACAAATACAACCAACAGATTTACGAACTCAGCGGAATTTGTATTTTTTGGGCGAATTCAAATCTTGAACGTGAGTTCGAGTTGCCTGGCGTATTTTTTATTTTTTGATAATCTTGAACGCGAGTTCGAGTTGCCTGGTTTTTTTTGGGCGAATTTAAGTTACCCAGCATATTTGTTCCCGGCTTAGTTGGTAAATCTTGAACACGAGTTCAAGTGTCCAGCATATTTATTAAATACGCTGGCCAGCTGTTCTATCCGTAACGACAACGTTTTAAAAAAAGCATATCTGTCATATTCCGTGTCAAGAAAGAGAATATGGCGATTAATCATGAAAAAAACAGTTCTTAGATATTTGATTCCGGTGCCACCGACACCATGACGTTTGAACCATTAGACATATGTTCAATGACCCAACCTCAAAAAACTCAGATCCATACAGCAAATAACGGAACGATGCAAGTGAAAGGAGGAGGAGTAATTGAAATTTCACCAACTATGAAATTATCAAATTGCTTCTATGTTCCGTCATTATCACACAAATTGCTCTCAATTAGTCATATTACCAAAGAATTGAATTACACGGTACAATTGCACCCTACTTTCTGCATCCTATAGGATATCAGGACGGGTGTGATTATTGGATGTGGTACTGAGCGCCAAGGATTGTACTACGTGGATGAAGTGGCTCAACAGGGTACTGTGATGTTGGCTCATGGAACTGAAAAACAGGAAGCCTGGCTATGGCATAGACGTTTGGGACACCCATCCCATGGTTATTCGCACCTTTTGTTTCCAAAACTCTTCCCTTCAAATGGAAAAATAGATTGTGAAACTTGTCTTCGTGCTAAAAGCCATCGATAACCATTCAAACCTAGCAATACGAAAGTTGCTTCACCTTTTTCACTAATCCATTCTGATGTGTGGGGTCGTGCTCCTATGAGGAGGGGGGCAGGGTCTTCGGTACTTTATATTATTCGTGGATGATTGCACTCGCATGACATGGGTATATTTTTTAAGAAAAATTTATCACATTTTATGCTATGATTCAAACTCAATTCCGAACTCAAATCCAAATCCATCGATCCGACAATGGGGGGGGGGGATTTGTCAATACATCCATGAAACAATTCTTTAAAACCAAAGAATTAATTCGTCAAACCTCTTGTTCTCATACCCCGAACAAAACGGTGTTTCCGAACGGAAAAACCGTATTATTCTTGAAATGACTCGAGCCCTTTAATCGAATCTCAGGTTCCTAAATCTTTCTGGCCAGAGGCAGTTGCAACCTCCGTGTATCTCCTGAATCGGCTTCCCACAAAAGCTCTTAAATTTAAAACTCCATTAGATTGTCTATCTAAGTCTGCCAGTATTCCCCATCCTCTTACACTTGAACCTCGAATCTTCGGGTGTACCACATTTGTCCACATACCCAAAATTAACCGAAACAAGATCGGCCCATGTGCTGAGAAATGTGTATTTGTCGGCTTTGGGATCGACCAAATAGGTTACCGGTGTTATAATAAAAAAACTCATCAAATGTTCACCACAATGAACGTTGACTTTCTCGAAACAAAATATTTTTATGACACCTAACTCAGTGGTCAGGGGAAGAATGAACGTATAGACACCCTGAGTTGGCTAACCCAACTTCCCTCATCTGAAGAAGTAACAACAGAGAATGATCACAGTACTGTGAGTCCTTCAAACACAACCACACAATTTGCGGAGCACAGTACCATTGAAGAAAGTCCATCCAACGTGATACCCGAGGTAAGAAATACTGAGGACCCTGGATGTTCTACGTTTGATAACCATGAGACAACAGGGGAACATATAGAACCGACAACAACGAAACCTACTCCACTGGTTGAACCAGATGTGGAACAGGGTGAACCAGACTTGGAAGAGGTTGAACAAGTCATTGAACATGTGGAACCAGTTGTAGCAGAGACAACCGGAAGATACCCTCTCCCTCCTAGAGCCAATAGAGGGGTCCCCCCAAAACGCTACTCGCCAGAGAGGGAAACCAGAACTTCAAAGGTATCCTGTAGCTAATATGGTTAATGGGAACTTATCTAATAGTGCGAAAGCATTTATCACCTCACTATACTATGAAAAAATACCTGATTCTGTAAAGGAAGCGCAAGGTAAGAAGAACTAGAAAGAAGCAACGGAAACAGAGATGCACACTCTCATGAAAATAATACATGGGAAAAGTGCATTCTCCCTAAAGGAAAGAAAACAGTGGGTTGTCGGTGGGTGTATTCAATTAAATATAAACCAGATGGTTCCATTGGAAGATACAAAGCTCGGCTTGTAGCCAAAGGGTACACTCAAACGTATGGGATTGATTACTCTGAGACATTTTCTCCGGTTGCAAAAATGGACACCATCAGAGTCCTCTTCTCTGTGGCAGCTAATAAGGATTGGCCTCTTCATCAGTTTGATGTTACAAACGCATTTCTCCATGGAGACCTAACGCAAGAAGTGTACATGGGAGCACCTCCAGGTTTCTCAGAAGGTTTCAAAGATGGGGAAGTTTGTCGGTTGAAAAAATCTCTATACGGGCTAAAACAGTCTCCTCGGGCATGGTTTGGAAAGTTTACCTTGGCCATGAAGGAATACGGGTATTACCAAAGTAATGCTGATCATACTCTGTTCCTCAAGAGAAGAAACGACCTCGTAACTTGCTTGATCATATATGTAGATGCCATGATTATTACTGGAAATGATGTAGAAGAAATAGCACATCTGATAAAGAATTTGTTTTCAAAGTTTGAAATGAAAGACCTTGGGAATCTCAAGTATTTACTCGGAATAGAAGTTCTCAGGTCTAAACGGGGATTTTCATCTGCCAAAAGAAATATGTCCTTGATCTCCTGGCGGAAACTGGTTTGATTGATTGTAAACCAGCAGATACGCCAATGGTGGTGAACCACAATCTTCACATGGAACTTAATGGAGAGCTTGCAGACAAAGAAAGGTATCAACGGCTCGTGGGAAAGTTAATTTATTTCTCTCACACTCACCCTGATATAGCTTATGCTGTTGGAGTGGTAAGTCAGTTTATGCACCAACCACAAGTTGCCCACATGGAAGCTGCTCAGAGAATTCTATGGTATCTAAAGGGAATCGCAGGCCATGGAGTGTTGTTCAAAGCAAATGGACATTTAAAAGTTGAGCTCTACACTGATGCTGGCTGGGCAGGAGATAAGGGAAATCGAAGGTCAACATCAAGGTACTTCTCCTTGGTGGGTGGAAATCTTGTTACGTGGAGAAGTAAGAAACATAAGGTGGTCGCTCTGTCGAGTGCTGAAGCAGAGTTCAAAGGCATAGCTCGAGGGTTAAGCTAAGTTCTTTGGATCAAGAAACTTCTAGAAGACATTGGTTTCTCCCAAAGGGCAGCACCAGTAAAATTATGTGCGACAATACAGCTGCAATACAAATCTCAGAAAATCCAGTTCAGCATGATCAAACAAAACACGTGGAGGTTAATCGACATTTCATTAAGGAAAAACAGGAGGAAAGGATCATAGAGCTCCCGTATATATCATCAAAAGATCAACTCACATATATTCTCACAAAAGCAGTCAACGGAAATGCCTTTAGTAGCTGTTTGAGCAAGTTCAGTATTGGAGACCCCACTACTCAACTTGAGGGGGAGTGTCGGAAAGAAGGAATCAGATAGTATAGGGGCTAGTGTGTAATATCGTGGTCTATATAACCCCCATCTTTGTGTAACCCTAATTCTTGTACAATACAGTTTTTTCAATACAATTCAAACCCAAATCTGAGATTATTCTCTACCAAACAACAATACCCTCCTTTGTTTCCTTTAACTGTCTTATTTCTTCCCAAAGTCTTCTTTTAGTTGTATTTTGTTGACGCACATACACATTTAACATATGAATCTCCAAATTTTGTTAGCCCAAATGGATCAAACAATCAGATCAAACACGAACACATGATATTTAGGGGGGGGGGGGACAAACCTGCGACTCTGTCTATTCAATCAACAGAACTTACTAACCTACAAGAAAAAAAGACAAATAAAAAATAATAATCTAGACCCCTATTTATACTAAAATAACCAACCTAACCCCACTCAAACACTTCTATCAAATATAATTTAATACTAACTCATATCATTATCTCTACTAATTAATCAATCTAGATAATCCTAAACATTCAAATAATTAATTATAACTAATTAAACTAAACTTGCCACTTTGATCCCTTCAACTTTACAACTAATTCAAGATTAACCTTTAAATTCTTCCCCAAAATCTTTCCAGTGACCAATAAATAATATCTATTTTTCATCGACTTTTCACCTCGAATACACTTGGATTCCATATGCTTACCCCCTCCCCCACCACCTCATGGCCCCAACCATATCAAATCTAAAATTAGAATTACTGACGTGATGCGAGTGTGTACGGATTTTTATCGTATTTTTAGTACCTTTTACCCTTTAATCAAGATTTAAATTGATAAGACACGATTAAAACTATCACTCTCTACAACACGCTAGGCAAGTGCACTCATCGTTGGCGTAGCATAGTGATGGCAAGATACCGAGATCGTCCAAAGACACAAGAGCTTTTAATACCGGTTTATCGTCAACGTCTAATTGACCCAACTTTTGAGAAAAGGTTTAAACATGCAAAATATAGAAAGAAGCTAAAATAAATAAAAGAAAAAAATAACAAGAAAGAATCACTTGGTTCCGACTAATCTTTTAACTATCCTTTGATGATTTCCAGACTTTGGGTTTTTAAAAGATTATCTTAGTTATAATGGCATGTCCCTCTTTTGGAGGCAACACTACTCTCAGCCATATTGGTCCGAGTCAGCAAGGATACAGTCCCGCAAGGCTGGATTATGGAAAGATAATTAAGTAAGTTATTAATGCAAAATGTGGCATGTCCTTCTTTTGGAGGCAACGCTACCCTCGGCCATATTGGTCTGAGTCAGCAGTGATACAGTCCTGCAAGGCCGGTTTAAAGTTTTAATAATAGTTTATTTATAAGGGATTACAAGCCATTCTTACTTCCAAGATTTGATGCTATCTGCGTCAAAGGAAGTCCTAATAAGCTTAAATTAAGTCCTCGCAAGAACTATACACTGAACGTGTCACACCCGCATCATAGGCAGAAGCGCGCGACGTGACTTGATTGGTTTTCATTGCATACGATGTAAGTAAACAAACTATATTAAATAAAACATGCACAATGTTTATCATTACCATAATAAAATTTACAAGTCATAAGTTAATTGAAACCAAAGACAACATAAGTTACCAAGTTTTACAAAATAGACTTGTTAAAAAATACAGTTTTTAAAATATCAAGGCTTTGCATCCTATGTCCCTTTTGAGGACGGGATATATGGACCAAACCCTTCCAGAATGCGGATGACATTGACTTCTTGACAAATTGAAACTTGAAACGTTCTGCACTAAGATCCATTTAATTTCCTGAAATACATTTAAGTTTAAAAACATCAACAAAAGTTGGCGAGTTCATGTGATTTAGTTTCGCATCAAATGAATCTTAAAAACATTTGAAGGTTATAGTATCGAAAACTGGTATGTAAAGCGTCAATGAACTTGTTGATCATTAATGTTTTCCAAAGACACTAATCTGTGTGCCGACATATTTAGTGCCGATTACCCTCGACTGGGACACAAAAGCACTCTAAATGGTCCCACATGAACTCGTGAGTGGGGCTCGCCTATACCCGATTGATCTACCCCTTTTGTTCCTTGGTCCTCAACAGGATTAACGGTGCCTGAGTTCGTGCCTATTCGCACATGTTCCATCTATTTCATTCCATAGCTTAACCATACCATAGTAAACATTTATTTTCCCCCGAGGGTTATAAAACCGAAAACGTTTAAAAGAAAACGGGGACATGAACTCACAAGTTTGCGTCCGTAATATGTGCTAGCAATTCAGGGTATCCAAAAGCGTGTAACAACCTACAAGTTCTCTAACTCATTAGACACTTGGGTTTATGTTAAATTGTGTACACGTTGCTCATCTTAAACGTTATTGTATTTGTATTTGTTATGTGTTTGGAACCCTTGTGTATTTTAAATATGTTGGCATTTGTTTCGTCTGTTTGTTTCAATATATTTATACTTCTTTTATATATATGTTGCATTCATAATGTGTACGAACGACCCTCGCCCTTTGTGAGTCTTCGTGCCTCGCACGAGCATTTGTAGGCCTAGCCCATGAAATTCCTTGTGCCTCGCACATGTAAGAATGGGCCTAGCCCATTTGAGTTTCCGTGTCTTAGACAGTATAAGTGGGCCTAGCCCATGAGTGTCTTTGTGCCTTGCACAAATAAAAATTGGCCTAGCCCAATAGCGTCTCCGTGTCGCGCACGGGCGTAAGTTCGTTATGTGTAATATATATTCTTTAAATATATGTTTTTAAGTTTAGTGAAACTTGTTCACATGTACATGTATGTTCGGTTCTCTTGCGTATATTTGTTTTACAAATATATATGTTTATCTTCTCAAGGTATAATTGTTAAAAATATTTATTTTTAACATCGTATTTACCTTAATTTTGTGAGTGTACACTTCAATAAGTATATTTGAGTACATCGTTATGTATTTGCGTATTTTGTACGTATACGTATACCGTATTTATACTTGTATTTTACATTCCATCGTTGGTATTTATGTCGTATTTATACGTATATGTATACCTTGAATATATGTCGCAACTCTCGACCCCACCCCGGGAGCCGGAGCCGCGAGCACGAGCCGGTGGTATTGGTGTTTATTAATTTGGCAGCGAAAATGAGACATCAGGATCGTAGTTAGGAAATAAATTTTAGAGTTTCAAAACACCAAACTTTTATATTAATCAAATGGGATAAAAGCCCATTTTTTAATTTATAATATCTTTATAGGGATAAACCCTAGTTGCTGAAAACATAATTTCTTCTTTTATTCAGGTAGATTTACAGCCACTTTCATTAAGCCTTCAGTGCTTCCTAGCTGGCTTCTTATAGCTTCACATTAGGTTACTTGAAACGCGTTTTGAAAATATTTTATCAGCAAGAAATACTGGCGAGTACATTCCATTTTATAAAAACACATTGTTATGACTTCACAGTATTGAGAGCGATTACAATGTTTATATCTAACCAAAACTCCAAGTACTTGTCACTCGACGGATCTGTGACTATGGTCATATCACACATTGGCTACTTGTGTCCAATTGTGAAGATTATCTAGCAGTGTATACAAAACCCCATAAAACTGGTAGTATTTTGTAGAATACAAAGACTTAATCACTGTAACTATAACTGAAAACATTTAGGGTTTTGTAAAATAATTTGATAGAAAAAGAGAATGACTCACATTGTAAACTTAGGTATTTCTACGGCTTCCTGGTGATGTTTTCTGTAAATTTTCTTGAGTTCCTATTAAAAACATACCATCCACACGTGTTAGTATAATAACCCAAATCACTTTAGCCATACAACACGAGATAGAACCCCAACGTACTTAGTCAGGCAAAGCCTGGAAATGCGTTGCTGGGTTCTGGATCAATCAGGTAGGGTAACCAATTAGTGATCAGGGGTTAAAATAATTACAATGGGGCAGAGCTTCGTGATTTAGGGGATATTTTAGCTATATTTTTCGGATTATAGAGACTGAGAGAGAAAGAAAATGTTGAACGGTTTGAAATCTTGTTGAGAGGCTCCATTTATAGCTTTTCCGGGGGTCTCTCACGCCCAGCGACCCTCCCAAGGGGTCCTCTCATGCCCCGCGAGTGGCACCCTAGCTACAGCTAGGGTTGCCGAGTCAGCCCTTAGGTCCAACACGTGCCTGACACGTGTCAACATGGGTGTCCGGCAAGTCAAGGGGCTGTCGCGCCCCGCGATCGACTCCCTCCAAGCCTGTCGCGACCCGCGACAGGTAATAAAACTTGATTTTTAAATCTTTTTTTAATTAAAATATATGTTACTCTGGTCCGATTTTGCACATACAAAGTATTTTAGGGCTTTTTCATGGGTTGTTATATCCTCCCCACCTTGTTTTAAATCTCGTCCTCGAGATTCACTGAAACATGTGTGGATACTTCCTTTGCATTTCAGATTCTAACTCCCATGTGTATTCGGGTCCTCTTTTTAAATCCCATTTTACCTTGACCAAAACTAATCTCTTGTGCTTAAGATACTTGATCTTTCTATCTTCTATATGTATTGGCTTCTCTACAAACTTAAGCTTTTCATTTACCTCTATGTCTTGAAGAGGTATTACCAATGATTCGTCTGCTAAGCATTTCTTGAGGTTACATATATGAAATACATCATGTATTCCTGCCATCTCTTCTGGTAGCTGTAGCTGATAAGCTAATGGTCCTATTCTTTTGATAATTTCAAAAGGTCCAACATACCTTAGGCTTAACTTTCCTCTTTTTCCGAATCTTACAACTCCTTTCCATGGAGAAACTTTTAACAATACCTTGTCTCCAACTTGAAATTCTAGTGGTTTGTGTATGTTATCTGCATAACTCTTTTGATGATCTCATTTTGTTTTCAGTCTTTCCTTGACTTGAATAATTTTGTTTGTCGTTTCTTGCACAATTTCAGGTCCTGACAGTTGCTTTTCTCCAATTTCCGCCCAACCTACTAGTGTTCGACACTTCTGTCCATAGAGTGCTTCAAATGGTGCTGCATGGATGCTGGTATGATAGCTATTGTTGTAAGAAAATTCTATTAAAGATAAGTGATCATCCCAATTTCCACCAAAATCTATCACACAAGCTCTAAGCATATCTTCCGTCATTTGGATTGTCCTTCCACATTGTCCATCCATTTGAGGATGATAAGCTCTACTTAGATTTAATCTAGTTCCCATTGCTTTTTTGAAACTTGTCAAAAAATGAGAAGTAAAACGACTGTCTCTGTCAGACACAATAGATAAAGGAATTCCATGTAATGAAACTATTTCATCTACATACAGTTTGGCTAACTGTTCCATACTGAAAGTTTCTTTCATTGGTAAGAAATGGGCATATTTGGTCAATCTGTCTACAATCACCCATATTGTGTCATTACCTTTTCGTGTCTTGGGTAGTTTGATAACAAAGTCCATTGTTATCAATTCCGATTTCCAAATTGTCATTTCTAATTGCTGCAGTAATCCTGAACGTTTCTGATGTTCAACCTTGACCTATTAGCAGGTAAACATTTAGCAACATAACTTGCTATTTCCTTTTTCATTCCTATCCACCAAATTTTTTTCCTTAAGTCTTGATACATCTGGTGTAGGATCGCGTGCTGACCCAAACGAGCCAATCTGATGAGCTCTTATCCGTTTCAGATGCGGAAAATAAGAAACGAACTCGTAAAACAGCTTGTAATACTTAAATCTGCCTTGTATTGATGATATTACAGAGATTACAGTCAAACGGCACTTCGGCAGCAGTTCAATACCGGAAACAAGGACACCCACCCTGATTTCGCTCTTGAGACACCTATATATAGGGTCTTGATTTCGCCCAGAATGACACCAGAACCATTTGGAGCGAAATCAGCAACATGCTGATTTCGCTCGAAATCATTTCGGGCGGAGTCACAAGCATGTGCTGTTTGGAGCGAAATTAACACTTATACAACCTAAATTTGACATTTTCTCGTACAACGTGCCCTAATCTAACATATCTAATCTAAGACTCGATACAAGACGAAGTCGACAGATGTATGCATCAACAGACTCCCCCTCAGATGTTGACTAGTCTGACTGTGTCGAGTCTTCTCATCTTCAGTCTTGATCAGTCTTTGGACTTCCAATATCTCTATCTATCTTTTGCATTTTCAAATTCTTTCTCTAACAAACTCTCCCTCAACATATGCTGGGATCGTAGTCTGACTTTTACAAAATCAGGATCGCAATTTGACTTGCTACTCTCAATCAGAATCCAGGCTTTCCTCAGAATATCCCCCTACCCAAAACATAAGTTTCATAAAAGATAAGATATAACAAATTTAAAAACTTTGCTAACCACTTGAAGATACAACCCTGAAAACATCATTTTCAAGTATCAAACAAAATGATTTATCATGACAATTTCTGATGAACCACTTGAAAATATATCATTTTCATTTCACACATCTTCAAACAAAATTTCCCAAACCTGTTCGTCATGTTTAGCACTCGGAATTTTAAAAATCAGCTTTTCAACATCAGTCGTCTAAAATCTTTTTAAGTTTTCAAAAAAATTATGCTAAAACACTCCGAAAATCTTTTTGGATTTTTGAAATAACAGAAATGAAATGCAGTAAAGAAATATTTACAGACACTATTTTTGTGAGTTTGCGTAAGAGGATCATATCAGTTTTTGAGACAAATCACCAACACCGTTAAGCTTTATACATTTTAAGTTCTAAACGATTCACTTAGATTGTCAGTATACTGATCCACTTAAATTCTCACACAAAGTTCAACTGTTTCGAGATACGATATTAATGTTTTAGAGACTTAAACTTATTCGCGTGTCCCACCTCAGAATATACTCCCGTATCCAGATCCCAATATTCAGTCTTACAGGTGAGTATACCTAGATGATATCTGTAAGGGGTTAAATTGCGAAAACCGTGAGAGCTCAGGTCAGAACTTCCGTTCAGCGGAGAGATGACGGCTTCGACTTTTGGTGGGTCCCCTTTAGAGGATCTTTTTTACAACAGCATTAATTAGCAATTTTATTGTCTATTTTTGCTGAGGGCGGCACTATTTTTCAAGCAAGCGTAAAGTATTCTCCGGGGACTAGGCAATTGCTTCCGCATTATCAGAAGTCCCGGGATAATACCCCAGATATCACTAAGCATAAAGACCTAGTATCTCAGAAAGAGGGGTCCTTCAAACAAGATTTCGGGGGTTACCCATATATCCAAGAGATGTTACCCACGACATAAGCAAGTTTGAATTTAGGTTTATATCTCGTCACAATCTACTAAATGTGCAAAAACCTACTGCCATATCATCAGCGAGACTGTTTATCACTTTTTAACTTTCCATTTCTTTAGCATGCCGTGATCGTCCACTGATGTACTATCATTTCCTCTTTAATACAACAAAACTCATTTTTGATTTTATCATGTTTTTGGCTTTTTCAAATTTTCAAATGTTTTTGGATTTTCTGAAAATTTTTTACTCCCCCTAAAATGCAAACATATTTTAGGAAATTTGAAAATAAACTGTACAATAAAATGACAACTGATATCAAATCGCTTCAATTCGCCGTCCACTTGGCATAAACAATCAGAACTCCCCCACACAACAAACTATTTTCCCATTGTGATTTCAAAACACTTAAGTTTGTTTTAATCAAATGGTTTTTCCGGAAAATTAGTTTTGTTGATTTTCAAATCACTTGTAGGTTAGGGGATAAACTCATCATTTTGTTCTCCAAAATACCACTTGTAAGTATGGTCCAATCAAGTTCAACTTAATGACCTTGATTAATCACTTGTCAATGAAAGCCTCTTTCAACCACTTACAGGTTCATTTCACCAACTATAACCACTTGTAAATCAAAATATAACAATTTAAATATACCACCTGTACTTTACCAACCGTACCACTTGTAGGATCATTTTCTAAGAAAGATGCCGATTCCCGCTCTACTCTTACCAACCTGGGAGCTCCGGGAAGTCATGATTTTTAGTTAGGAAAAACTTTCCCCCAAGCCTGACCAGCCTTGGGAGATTCTGGTGTTAAACATCTATCCCACCAACATTTTGATTTATAAAATTCTTTAGCACTTTTAACCTTCCCATCAACCATCTTCCCAAAAATATGTTTCACTTTTCCATTGAAAGCCTTCTCAACATCAAATTCTCCCTTATCAGCGAAAAATTGATTTGAGATCTTTACCTTTCCCACTTTCTTCATCAAATTTTCCTTTGACAATGGAGGAAAATCCTCATCGTTCACCTCTGGAACGGAATTCACAACCTTTTTCTCAACCAAAGACTCCTCTGATTTTATGGAATCCGATTCATTGTCAGAATTACCCTCAGATTTAACCACCCCCTTTTGCTTGTTCATATCACCTCTTCTTTTGTAAAACCGTTTTGAACTTTCTCCTTCCTCAGAAGTAGAATTTTCAAACTTTTTAACATTTTTCACAGGTTGTTCTTTCTTATCAACACAAGTCTTTCTCAGAACAGAGTTAGAAGAAACTCCCTGTTTTTGGTAGTTGGTCTTGGGGCAATTCTAAGCTATGTGTCCAACTTCTTGGCATTTTAAACAGGTTCTTCTGTCAACTCTTGAAGCAAACTTTCTCACATTCTTCTTCACTTCAGCAAGAAACTCCTGGTTTGACTGCTTCCAGAACGGTTTCTTCTGTTCATCCTCTGAACTTCCTCCTGAAACAAATTTTGTTTTTGGTTTATAAGTTTTCTGATTTTTATACTTTTCTGATAAAATAAAACCAAGACCTTTCTTTTTGAGATTACCATTATGGTTTGATTTCTTTTGGAAATTATAACCATAACCGTAACCCATCTTCTTGTTAACTCTTTGTTTAATCCTTGAAGTGTAAGGTTTAGGTTTTGCAGAAAGATTTAAATCTTTTATTTCAGAAATATTAATTTCTGTTAATTTGAAAACCTTTTTGATCATTTTAGTTTTAACACTTCTTATTGGGAATTCCTCATCAGAATATAATTTGTCTGAATCATTCAAAGTATAAGCCACTTTGATTGATCCATCATTCAAATTAGATTTTGATAACAAGAATTCTTTATTATAAACCCTCTTAACCGGTGAACTCGGACTCTTTTCTGACGAACTCGGACTATCAGACTTAGACTCCGACTTTAACTCTTCATCCGTATCTAACACCTGATCGACAACTTTCTTTACTAACTCAGACTCTTGATCAGTGTCAGACGCTGTGAATGTAATATCAATATTGTCTGGTAATTCATCAATAATTTCAGACTTTAACTTGATGTTGACTACCCTTTTTAGACGCTCTTCGTTTGGATTCCTGGGTGAGTAACTTTCATGGATCGGGGGCGGACATCTGTTATACTTGACACTTGGTTTCTTACCAGTATCAGTATCTTCATTTTCTTTCTTCTTGAAAGCTTCAAGACCTGCAATAGTAGGATAAACACGATCAATCAAATAATCACATGTAGTATTACTCAAAAGTAATCGTTTAATCCTTTCACTCTCAATTTTCTCAAGTTCCAAATCCTGCTTCAGCTTAGCACAGTCATCGATGTACTCATTAATGACGCACTGCTTTGTCATTAATGTTGCACTCAATTTCTACATTGCTTTTTCAATTTCTGAATTCGTCTTTTTCAAGCTATCAACAGTTCTGTTCAGCACATCGTACGATTCCTTCACGTACTTCACATCAGACAATAAATCTTCTTTAATCTTTTCTAATTCAGCAATCTTCCTGTCTTTTTCTTCATAAGCTGTGCAAGATTCTGAACATTTCAAACATGGGTTTTCAACTTCAACCACCTTTTCAACTATCTTCTCAACTTCAATAGTCTTTTCTACTTCAACAAGTTTCTCGACTTCCACAATTTTTTCTATTTCGACAATCTTTTCTACTTCAACAACTTTTTCAACTTCAACTATCTTTTCAACAATTTTCTCAACTTAGACTATTTTCTCTACCACTTTCTCCACTTCAACAAATTTTCCTATTGCA
Organism: Helianthus tuberosus; assembly: GCA_030545235.1. Classification (NCBI taxonomy): domain Eukaryota; kingdom Viridiplantae; phylum Streptophyta; class Magnoliopsida; order Asterales; family Asteraceae; genus Helianthus; species Helianthus tuberosus. The sequence goes on along the minus strand of CM060357.1, from coordinate 126,479,784 downwards.
TTTTCAGTCACTGCTTCAACTTTTTTTTCTCCAGCTTCTATCTTTGCCTTTTCATCAGCTAGTAGCTTTGCTGTTTCCATCTCCCTCTTTAAACGGGCAATCTTCTTCTGATTCAGCATCTCAACTTTATCTGCATAGAAAAAATTAAAACTGTCAGGATCAATGCTTTTTCTACATTTGTTAAGATATTCTTCCTCATCATCAGTATCAACATCAATTCCAAGATCTGGAAATATTGAAATTGTTTTCTGACAATCTTCATTTTCATCCAAAATTCTGGTAACAAGAGCCACATCAGATCTAGTCACACCAGGTATGTAATTGTCCCAGCTAAATCCCTCTGCAACAAACTCATCACTTTGATCTATTATACCATAATAAGCTTTCTTATTTGCTTCTTCGATCATTTTCCCATGAGCAGTTTTCTGATCCTTTTGCTGAGGTTGTTGATCGATCTGATGAAAGATTGATTTCTGATAATAATTGCTCTTATCTTGACTCCCAGTTGACTCTTGGTTTTTACACTCCCGTTTAAAATGACCTTTTCCTTTACATCGAAAACAGGTAACCTTTGACTTGTCAAAACCAAGTGGAGAAGTAGCCATTCCTCGAAATTCATTTCTGCCAGTAATTTGTTGAAACTTTTCAGCTCTCCTGCATGCACTAGCCAAACACCACTTTATATCCATCAGCTCAAGCTCCTCTGCATCTATTTGGTCATAATCTTCTTTCGTGAGCATTGGATTACCTATTCGTCCTGCAATCAAACTTTCATACGACTCTAACATGGCGACAAGAGATGCCATGTGTTGCTTAGCCACTTCAGGAGATTGATTTTGACCATTCTGAATGTTCAAGGTCACATTGCATTGCAGATTTATAGAATTTTGCTTCTGATGGCTAGGTGTGTTGCTGTTTGGATCAAAGCTTGAGAATGATGAAGTATATCCACCACTTTGAGTTGTAGTGCTAGCATTTGGACTAGATGAGCCATCAGCACTAAAAGCAGTACTAATCTTTGGACTCTGGCTAGGAGTAGCCTCAAACTTGTTCCCTCGGTAGTACAAACTGACATCCTGTTTCACATTTGGATTTGTCATGATAGCTGTCTTTTGAATATCCAATTCCTGTTCTTCAATCTTTTGAATAAATTGTGCTAAATTCATACTCTCGGACTTTCTCATGAGTTTCACAACCATCAAATAAGTTCCCCACTTATGCTGTGGCAAGGCTTCAGCTAACTTATCGACCCACTCATCATCCTCTTTCTGAATGTCTAATCTTCCCATTTCCAGAACCAGATGACAGTATCGATCAATGGTCTGCTTGGTTGTTTCATGATCAAACGCAGTAAACATGTCAAATGATTTTTTATTCAATAAGGCCTTTTTTTATCATATCAGCACTCCCTTTAAAATTTTGAATTAAAGCCTCCCAGATGGATCTAGCTGTTCCATTATGTTGAAGTAACACAAAAATATCTTCTTTAACAGCTTGCTGAAGAATGCTGATCATCATCTTTTCACTAGTATATTTCAACTTGTCAGCTTCTGTAAAATCATTAAAACCCTTTTCCAGCCCACGCTCATTCTTTGGTCTCTCGTAGTCTTTTAGCAATGAACACCAAGCATCGAATCTGTAAGCTTGAACCCAGTTCTCAAATCGGTTTTTCCAACCCTGAAAATCCTCAATGTACATCAGTTTCGGTGGTTTCTGATGAGTACCCGTCTCATTCTCATTGTATACTGTTTCAGCAGCAGTCACCGGAGAACAGGTGTCGCGAAAGCATTGTAAAACTCTTCAGCCATTATTTAGTAGTACGTTTTTCAATAACAGACACTTTCGAGTGAAATAACAGTTGGAGCGGAATCACAAGTAACTTGGAACGGGATCTGATATATGGTTGTCAGGAACAGAATTAGCAACAAGTTTTGGAGCGGAATCCGAAGTCTGGTTATCTGGAGCGGAATCAGCAACAAATTTTGGAGCGGAATCAGAAATATGATACTTTGGAGCGAAATCAAAAATTTCAGGTGGGATCAAGCAATCTGGAGCGAAATCAGACAATTATCTCGAGCGAAATCAGGATGTGTATTCACGAGCGAAATCACTTCTCGAGTCTATTTTTCCCATTTTTAAGTTGAATTTTGTTCTGGTTCTTTTAAGGGTTTGTTATTATGTAATTTTACACAGTTTGTGAAAAATTCAGCTGATTATGACCGTTCAAACTATCTGAATCAATGAAAGAAGGTGTAGAATAAAGAGAATGAAGCTGTTTTGGCAAGAACTCCTCGTCCTGAGCTCTGATACCACTTGTAGGATCGCGTGCTGACCCAAACGAGTCAATCTGATGAGCTCTTATCCGTTTCAGATGCGAAAAATAAGAAACGAACTCGTAAAACAGCTTGTAATACTTAAATCTGCCTTGTATAGATGATATTACAGAGATTACAGTCAAACGGCACTTCGGCAGCAGTTCAATACCGGAAACAAGGACACCCACCCTGATTTCGCTCTTGAGACACCTATATATAGGGTCTTGATTTCTTCCAGAATGACACTAGAACCATTTGGAGCGAAATCAGCAACATGCTGATTTCGCTCGAAATCATTTCGGGCGGAATCACAAGCATGTGCTGTTTGGAGCGAAATTAACACTTATACAACCTAAATTTGACATTTTCTCGTACAACGTGCCCTAATCTAACATATCTAATCTAAGACTCGATACAAGACGAAGTCGACAGATGTATGCATCAACATCTTGTCACTTCCAGTATGCGTCGTATATTTAGACTTATGAGCTTCTTCTAGAATTCGGTTTTGTAGGTTTCCTTGAATAGGTATCCAGATCCTTTTCTAATGGAATCTCCAAATTCCATCTACTCCTTGTTCTAATTTCTTAATCATTCCTTTCAAACCTTCAGCATCATCTTTGATTGTTGTTTCCTGTATCTTTTTCACTTGTTCATTTAAGTCTACCTGTAGGTTTAATCTGAGAGCACGTGCCCTTTTTGGCTTCTCATGGTATTTTCTACTTAAAGCATCAGCTACTATATTAGCTTTTCCTGCATGATACTGAATATCACAATCATAATCGCTAAGGATTTCCATCCAACGTCTTTGCATCATGTTTAATTTCTTTTGTCCAAAAAGATATCTTAAACTCTTATGATCCGTGAAGACAACAAACTTACTACCGTAAAGATAGTGTCTCCAAATCTTAAGGGCAAAAATTATTGCTCCTAACTCTAGATCATGGGTCGTATAATTCTCTTCATGTTTCTTAAGCTGTCTAGAGGCATAAGCAATTACCTTTTGACGTTGCATTAACACACATCCAAATCCTAACTTAGAGACATCATAGTAGACTGTGAAGTCTTCAGTTCCTTCTGGCAAAGCGAGTATTGGTGCGTTGGTTAACTTTTGCTTCAAAATCTTGAATGCTTCCTCTTGTTTTGGTCCCTATTCAAACTTAACTGTCTTCCAAGTTAGTTTGGTTAATGGAATGTCTATTCTAGAAAAATCTTGAATAAAACGTCTATAATATCCTGCCAATCCAAGAAAACTTCTCACTTCTGTAGGTGACTCAGGGACTTTCCATTTGGTAATCGCTTCGATCTTTGTGGGATCCACATGAATTCCTTCATGATTAACCAAATGTCCAAGGAATTGTACTTCTTGCAACCAAAATTCACATTTTGAGAATTTAGCATAAAGCTTTTATTTCCTCAATAATGTCAGAAGTATATGAAAATGCTACGCATGCTCTTCCTTATTCTTAGAGTAAATTAGAATATCATCTATAAAGACAATTATGAATTTATCCAGGTATGGTTTACATATCCTATTCATCATGTCCATAAATGCGGTCGGGGCATTGGTTAAACCAAATGGCATGACTGTAAATGCATAATGACCGTATCTTGTTCTAAAAGCAGTTTTAGGAATGTCCTCTTCCTGTACTTTCAATTGATGATATCCTGAGCGTAAATTGATCTTAGAAAAGAATCGGGATCCTTGAAGTTGATCGAATAGATCATCGATTCTCGGTAGTGGCTACTGATTTTTAATCGTAACCCAATTTAGTTCTCGGTAATCAATGCACATATGCATCGATCCATCTTTCTTTCTTCTTGACAAATGGGAATGTGCTAGGTTGTATGAAACCTTTATCTAGTAATTCATCAAGCTGTTTCTTCAATTCCTACATCTCCGTTGGTGCTAAGCGATAAGGTGCTTTAGCAATTGGTGTCGTTCCAGGTATTAGGTGAATTCTGAATTCAACCTCACGATCTGGCGGTAACCCAGGTAATTCTTCTGGGAAGACATCTAAGAATTTAGATACTACAGGAATATCTTTTAATTCTTATCCTTTGGTGTTAATGATTACTGAAATCATATACACCATTCTTGCTTTCCATGCGTAGCTTGCAGCTTTCATCACAGAGATGAATTTTGGTGTTCTCGTTGGCTTATCTCCTCAATTGTGATCTTCTCACCATTTGGCGTACGTACTTCTACCGACTTTTGATCACATAAAATACTTGCATGATTGGCTACCAACCAATCCATTCCTAATACGACATCGAATCCGGCTAGATCCATTGGAAAGAGGTTGGTAGTAAAATTATGACTTAAAATTTCTATCTTTCCTTTCTGAAGGATTTCACTTATTTTGATAGAATTTCCATTTTCTGTCTCGACCAGACAGTCTTGGTGAAGTTTAGTTAATGGTTGTTTGAGAAGTTTGCAGAAAGAAGTATTTATGAAACTGTGGTTTGCACAAGAGTCAAATAATACTTTAGCATAAACATCATTAACTAACAACGTACCGGCAATCACATCCGGGATCATCTTAGCTTCTTCGGCTATCAAAATAAATGCTCTGGCATTCTTCTTGGGTCATTCTGTTGCCTTTGCTTTGTTGTTTGCCGCTAGAGCTAGTTTCGGACAATTCAGCTTGACATGGCTAGCTTCTCCGCAATTGTAGCATATTCTTGCACTAGCTTTCTTCCTACAATCTTCTTCCTTATGGCCTGGTAACTTGCAAAAGTTGTAGGACACAACACACTTCCCTGAGTGCTTTCTTTTGCAAAACTTGCAGTAGGGTGAAGAGGAAGAACCTGTTCCTTTCCCGCGATAGGAATTACCATAACGTAGTTTTTGGGTAATCTTTTGAGCTAGGTTCTTTTTCTGGTTTTCCTCTTGTGTTCGTTCCAATTCATCTATCAAAGTGTTAGCAAGTTCCACTGCTTCTTCTATTGTTTGTGGTAGAGCTGCCTTGACTATATTTCTGATTTAACTAATTAATCCCCAGATATAACGGGAAGTTAATTGTGACAACTGGCAAATAACTGGTAATTCCGAACAATCTAATCACTATTTATATTTCTTAATCTCATGCATTTAGCGTAATTTAATTATGTAACTGTGTCGTATACTGGATAACAGTGTTAGGACAAGAAAACAATGCTAAAACATATGCTGGTTTTCATCATATTTCGAAACCAGTCAAACAATGTCCTAAAAGTGTTGGTAAAAAGTGCTACGTGCACTATTCACGGTTACACTATTCATGTCAGCAAAACCGTGAAAACAGAACGAAACACTGAAAAATAACACACGAATAACATAACCGAGTCCATTATAATAAGAAAACACTAATACGAAAGCACATCTTGCAAAGAAACAAGACTTTCCAGTATAACGCCCAAATCTCAAAAATGTCAGTTTCGGCTTAAAATATAACATTTTTTTAACGCGTCCGAACCTATAACAAAGCATTTCCAGGACTTCAGAATAATGTCAATTGATGAAAAACACACTAAAACAATAAGATGATATCAACGGAATGTTCATAATCACAAGTTTCTGGTATTACAGCGCTTTGCGCTAAAATAATTCGTTAGCGAACCGACGAACTAGTAGGCGACATTTTTGTCATGAAACAAGCAAACGAAGAATCTGGCGAACTAGTTAAGCAAAATTTGGAACTCGGAATCACTCCATACATCTTTCAGATGCAGTTTGACCACTCGCGAAAATGGTCGTCGGTGCGGTGCAAAGCACCGTTATTGAACCGACGACCGAACGAAAGGCATCCAAGGCATCAAAATATGATTTTTACTAGTTTAGCGAACTAGTTAATAATAATTTTGGTTCCGAAATACTAATTACCCCCTTAATGGTGTAATTAATCCCTAATCACTATAATTAATTTAATTACCAAAATATCTTGATTTTAATAACTTTTATAAAAAAAGGATATAATACCCCCCCCCCCCCCATGTTATTTATGTAAATCAAGGGGGCCCCACCCCTTGATCTTGTTTGAAAATATGAGGATTGGAAGTATGGCATTGGGTAGTTGTTGTTGAAATTAGAGATTTATATCATCACTTCACCATACTTGTTGATCTTATCATATTCTATCATATTCATATCCACAAAGTGAACTCAAAAACCCTTCCTTGTGCACCTTTATTTACGGCAGCCAACACCCCCCCCCCCCCATTTACCCACCTTCAAGCTCCATTAAAACTCCTCATTTTCACTAAAAATAGCCACTACAAGATCACTTATGCAAGGGTTAAGCATGGAGAACACTTAGGAGTCTTCTTGGAGCTTAACTTTCTTCTTATTTTCTTATTTAGCTTGTGCAATATTGTAAGTCTTCTAATCACCATTTTTAAGCTTCTTATTACTAGTAATTTATGAAAGTACAAGTTGATTGTCTTGAAATTAAAGTTAAACATGAACAAAAACCCTAATCTCAAAGCTAATAAACACTAAATCTAACTATATTATGTGTTATTATGTGTTGATTAGTGTAGTTAGTTTGTATGATCATGTTGTTTATGTTGATCTTGTTAATATTAGTGATTCAAAGTCCATGTTTATGATGATCTTGCTAGTAGATTAATATAGTGTTCAAGATTAGTGTTCATCTTGCCATGATGAACATAAAAATGTGATTTAAACATGGTTATGTTTAAATCTTGAAAGATCATCATCCTCACTTTCATGAACTACTTATATAATTTTTAGATTTCATAAAGAAACAAGTGTTTAAATGGATTTAACACTTAATTTTGGAAGTTTATTAAACTTTGTTCTTACAAGTTAAGTTTAATAACTTGATTTTTATGAAATATCATCATAAAAAGTCTAGTAATCAAAGGGGTTAAAGTGGGAAAACTTGATTTGAACTTATGACAAAAATGATGTCTTCAAAAAGTCTAGTAAAAATGTGAAGATTATTTGTTAAACAAGTGGTTAAAATACACTTATAAAGTTCATGGAAATGAGGGTTAAAATGTATGATATCATGCATAAAAAGTTGATACATTGAAACTTGATTTAGAAAATTGATTGTGATTATGATTTAAACACGTTTTTAAACGTGGGAAACATTATGGTTTTAAGGGAAACTATGGCGGATTTTTCTAAAAATCTAATCATGATTAAATGAGGGGATTAAAGGGTGATTAACAATGTTAAACGAGATTAGTGGTCATAAATGTCATTTTGGAAACCCTAATGAGAATATTTAAGTCTTAAATATTCAATAAGTTTTATGGACTTAAACTTATTCTTTTACAAAAATAAATGGTTAAAAATGTAACCATATATGTATATATAATTTTTGGTAAAAATTATATATTTTTGGAAACTTGTCAAGTGCATGTAATATGTGCTATATGTGTATGTATTAGATACCAATAGGGTGATCAAAATAAATACACATACATGTTCCTACATGGTCCAAGAAATGCTAGTAAATCGGACAATTAAATAAAATGGCCGAAATGGAAATATATAACACTTGACGACAACAATTTGGGCGTATCGACATCGTGAACAAGTTACTACAAAGTCAAGTCTAAAATAACATATTTTAGACATTTAAACGAGCACATATCTAAACGATCGATAACAAGAATCCGGAAAGTAAAAAACGATACAAATTACCAAGTATTTTTCATAGGAAAAATGAACTTATTTAAAGTTTACTACTTGGTAAAATTTTGGTAAAAAAAATTGCAAGATTATGTTAATGGACTCATAAAGTTAGGATTGGGCCTATCAAAGCTAGTATTGGGCTAGGCCCAAATTCCCTAATACATGGGCTAGGGCCCAATGACAATATAACATGGGCTCGGCCCAATAACACTAAAACATAGGTTAGGCCCAATAACATAGATAACATGGGCTCGGCCCAACGACATGGGCTCGGCCCAATAACATTAAAACATGGTTTAGATACGATAACATAGATGACATGGGCTCGGCCCAATGGCATGAGCAAGGGCTCAATTACATACGTGCGCAGCACGAAGACATATGAAGGGTGAAGCCCGTCACCTATAATTCAATACGTATAGAATACATGTATATACAAAACAATCGAGCGAGTAAACTATCAACGCTCTAAAATACAAAGTTGTTCCAAAGATGACAAACGAGAACATAATAAAGAATTCAAGATGAACAACTTATACGAGGTCCGAAAGTCCTAGTGTCTAACGAGATTAGTACACATATAGGTTATTGACACGTACGGACGCTCACTTCGATATCATATTACGGAACGCAAACTTGTGAGTTCATGTCCCTCCTTTCACTGATTTCAATGTTTTGTTTTCAAAAAACATTGAGGGGAAATACATGCTAAAACTATTGGTATGTTAGTTATGGAGTAGAAGATAACATGATCAATGTGCATAAGTAGGATGATGACATTAGTAACCATTAATCACATAGTGACCAAGGTGCAAAAGGTGTAGATCAATTGGCTTTGAGGCACGCCCCACTCCTAGTTGTTAACCGTGGCGTGCTTTTGTGATCCCAAATGATAACAAAGTTTTCTCGGTTTGGTTATTTACTTATGGTACATTTTGTCAGGGGGCTTGCTACCCACTGATAGATCCTTAAACAAACTCCATGTATGAATCAGAACATACCATGATTACAAGATAACATTTATGAGATTTCATATGATAACAATAACTGCATGAACTCGCTCAACCTTTGTTGACTTTTTAAAACTACATCTATTTCAGGAAACAGGTCTTGAGCCGGTGATACACTACGGGTAACGGGAAAGTCAATGACAACGATGGCCACTTTTGGAGGGTTTGTCTTTTTATATCCCAACTTCGTATGGGTATATAGGGGACAAAACCTCACTATGATTTATGTCAAAAACTAGCTTTTGTGTTGTGTAATATAACTTAATCTATGTCATGGTTAACGTTGTGAACGTTGGTAAACTTGAAACTATGTTGGAAAACTTGTGATCTTTTGTAAAAATCATTATATCTATGGCATCGTTGTTGTTTATGTGTTTACTCATTTGGATGCAATGATTACCTTTCTTACGTCACACACAATACGCTTCCGCTACTAGCAGGGTGTGACAGATTGGTATCAGAGCTCCGATTGTAGTGAACCAGGGAAAAACCTTTATTAAAGTTTGGTGTACAATCACCGAAGGGCTCTCACATGAAAACAAAGTTGATAACATTACAAAAGTGATTTCAAAAGTATGACAAAAATGACAAAAGGTTTTCATTGTGTCACTATAGCATTGGGATCTATCACGCGGGCTCAATCATAAGTAATGGATAAGAGTGAATACAGGGATAGTCGATAAGGAATAGACTTGAAAACACTAAGGCTTACATGTGAAACATGAGAACAAAACAGCATGAGACATATAGTGATTGCATAAAATATGTTATAAAGAAATAAAACATTTCTAACACACACACACACACACATATATATATATATATGCATATTGTACGGTTTGTTTTCCAGGATCGATGTCTTCCTCTTCTTCTTCGGACCTTTCAGAGGTGGATCCGATGCTGGTAGTGTCGGATGATGAGTATGAGCCAGACATCATTATCATTTCGTCGGACGACGAGTCCGAGCATGATGTATCCTCAGATGATGACGCGTTGGATGAGTTCCAACCGTTTGCTCTTGTCGATTTTGGGGAGGATCCCGCCCCACTCGAGGATGATGTATTGGCTATGCTGCAGCCACTTCATGATGTGATTATTTACGGCCACCCGGAGGGTGAGCATATGGTTGTGCATCTGGCCGTACCACTAGTTGTTGTTTCGTTTGTTGATCTTGAGGACGATGATGTCGTCCCAATACTACATGCTGAGCACATTGACGATGAGTTAGGTGACGGAGAGATTCATGATGTTGTTATACTTGAGTTACCCTTTCCGGTCGTGTCTGTTGTTGATATTTCATCTACCGCGTCTAGTATTGCTCCCTCTACTCACATCCCTGCATCATCCCCTGATACTGTACTACCCACCCATGCTGCTGTACCACCTACCCCCACTACTGACCCCATGCACCTACCAGGATTTCCACACCCCATGTATCCCCCACCTCATTACCAGTCTGGACCGTCATCATATCAGCCGCTATCTCATACACCCCAGGACCCTATGCTGCGGGACCATCCCAGCCCACCGGACTTGCCTCCGACTATGCTAGATTATATGCCGGGATACCTCCACCGGGCATGGACCCTTCAGACCCTTATCATCCTTCTCACTTTCCTCCGACTACCATGGAGGATAGGATGGTATCCTACGACATCCAGTTTTCTATACTCTTCCGTAGGACTCGAGAGCTTGATGCCCAGTTAGCTGCGGTCCTTGCCGCTATCACACCACCACCACCTGCATCACCACTGCCACCATTACCAGCGTCACCCCCTCCATCACCACCACCACTACCACAGTCACCACCCCCGCCATCTCTTCGCTAGTAGTCTGTCGGTTGTATGTTGGTCTTATGTTAGTCGTATGTATATAGCTATCTTTTGGGGAGACTATCACTTTTGTGAAGAGAAGGCTTATAAAGATCAAGACTTTTGGAAGGCAACTTGAAGGCATGAAGATACAATGTAGTAGAAATCTTACTTTTGAATTGTAACTTGTACTGACTAGGGGTATGTATCCCTAAGTCCTTTTGATCTTCATGAACAAATGTAACAAGTTGTCGTTATGTATAGAAGTATGTTTTCTGTATTTCACATTGTATTTCTTTTATGTTGTGGTTGATATTATGGTGATGTGATGAGATTGTGGTTGATATTGTTATGACGTGGTGGACTCATGGTTGATGTTATGTTGTGGCATGGTGTTTTTCTACATGTTAAGTTATACGACCATTGTGATGATGTTGTGTTTATGCATGCTTGCGATTGTGTGGTTATGTCATGTATACGTGTGTATGCATTTCTTATCTATATAAACCCGATGTGTTTATATATATATATATATATATATATATATATATATACTTGACAATATTTATTATTAAATACTTGTCTAATGGAGATCGGTATTTTATTTAGAAGACAATGCCGCCCCGCTGTGGAAAAACGAACGCGAACCCACTGCCGACAACACAAGAAGAGTTGAATGAACGGATCTCGCAGGCAATAGCCCAATACGAAGCCAACCACATGGAACAAAGCGGTGGAACAGGAGGTACTTCTGGAGGCAACCATCCGACTGGTAATGCTTGATTAATCATTAATCTACGTGATACTCTCATCTATTCTAATCGTGCTCTTGATACTCACTCTTGAATTTGTGCATATGATAATTTCAGGTTGCACTTATAAGCAGTTCTTAGACTGAAAACCTTTAAATTTTGATGGTACGGGAGGTGCTGTTTCCTTCGTTTGCTGGACTGAGAAGACTGACTCAGTCATTCGAATGAGAAAGTGCCCTGCTGAACAAAAGGTTACTTATGTCACTGGACTCTTCATTGATGGGGCACTATCTTGGTGGAACCTCCAGGTCCAAACTAAAGGCAAAACTGCTGCGTACGGCCTGACCTGGGAGGAACTAAAAGAATTGATGAGGAAAAAGTATTGCTCAAGGTCGGAAATTCAGAAGTTAGAAACGGAATTCTGGAATTTGAAAATGATTGGTGCGGATATTGCGGGTTACACGCAGCGATTCCATGATTTATCTCGTGTAGTTCCATACTTAGTGGATCCCGAATACAAGAGAATCGAGAGGTATATCTGGGGACTTGCCCCCCAAATACTAAGTCTGGTTACTACTTCTAAGCCCACGAAGATCGGCGAAGCAATTGATTTGGCTGTAGCACTTACAGAGGAGGCACTACGACAAGGAAAGTTTGATGAGTCTGGGGTGAACCAAAAGGAAACCATTGTGGAGTCTTCGAGTTCCAACAAAAGGAAGTTCTCCCATTTCAAGAAAGGTTCTTGGGGGAAGAACAATAACCACAAGGGGCAAAACTCGAAAGAATTCAAAGAGGCGAAGGCATATGTTACCATTACCCCAAGCAACCCCGACAAGAAATCTTATGCTGCAACTGCACCAAAGTGCAATAAATGCCCCTTCCACCATTATGGTGAGTGTCGTGGCCACAGGTGTAACAAATGTAATAGGTATGCGCACCACACCGAAGCATGCCGGAGTACGAATACCAAGGATCAGGGTTGCTTCAACTGTGGTGACAAAGGGCACTTTAAGAAGGATTGCCCGAAAGAAATCCAAGCCCCAGGAAGGGCATTCGTAATTGGAGCTAAGGATGCTCGGCAGGACCCGAATGTGGTCACCGGTACGTTCCCTGTCAATAATCACTTTGCATCTATTCTTTTCGATACTAGAGCTGATTATAGCTTTATTTCTAAAGAATTTAGAAACATACTTGGGGTAGAATCGAGTAAATTAGATATTCCGTACTCGATTGAATTAGCTAACGGGGAATTAGTAGAATCAGGGGAAATCATAAAGAAATGTACCTTAGAACTGGGTGAACAAAAGTTCAACATAGATCTCTTACCAGTTCCATTAGGTAGTTTCGATGTCGTTATTGGTATGGATTGGTTATCCGATAATCGAGCCGAAGTCATATGTCATGAGAAGATCATACGCATCCCCCTACCCGATGGAGAACATTTGCTAGTACACGGGGAGAAACAAGACACGCCTTTACGAATCATCAGTTGCATGAAGGCTCAAAAATGTTTGAGAAAAGGATGCATCGCCTTTCTTGCTCATGTCATTGACAAGAAGGCCGAGGAGCGCAAGGTGGAAGACATCCCTGTGGTAAGGGAATATCCCGAAGTCTTTCCAGAAGACTTGCTGGGACTGCCACCACAACGACAGGTGGAATTCCGTATCGATCTTGTGCCAGGAGCGGCACCGGTGGCGAAAGCTCCATATAGACTCGCGCCCTCGGAGATGCAGGAATTATCTACTCAACTTCATGAGTTACTTGACAAGGGATTCATTAGACTGAGTTTCTCACCTTGGGGAGCTCCGGTGCTATTTGTCAAGAAGAAGGATGGAACCTTTCGAATGTGCATCGATTACAGAGAGCTAAACAAGCTAACTATCAAAAATCGGTATCCTCTACCGAGGATCGACGACTTGTTCGATCAGTTGCAAGGTTCCAGTTTCTACTCCAAGATCGATCTGAGATCCGGATACCATCAGCTGAGGATTCAGGAGGAAAGCATTCCTAAGACAGCGTTTAGGACTCGCTATGGGTATTACGAGTTCCTTGTTATGCCTTTCGGCTTAACAAACGTTCCTGCCGTATTCATGGATTTGATGAATCGGGTATGTAAACCATACCTCGACAAGTTCGTGATCGTATTCATTGATGACATTTTAATATACTCACGAACAGAGGCGGAACACGAACAACACTTGAGAACTATTCTGGAGTTGCTTAAGAAAGAACAATTGTTCGCCAAGTTCTCAAAATGCGAATTTTGGATTCGTGAAGTACAATTTCTCGGTCATGTGGTGAACGAGAACGGAATACATGTTGATCCAGCTAAGATAGAGGCCATAAAGAACTGGAACACTCCAAAGACCCCAACGGAAGTAAGACAATTTCTAGGCTTAGCGGGATACTATCGTAGATTCATTGAGAATTTTTCTAAAATTGCTCAACCGCTAACCTCGCTCACTCAAAAGGATAGAAAGTTCAATTGGGGTGAAAAACAAGAAACGGCTTTTCAGCTACTTAAAGATAAACTATGCCAAGCGCCAATCTTATCACTCCCTGACGACACCGATGACTTTGTGGTGTATTGTGATGCATCGCACCAGGGCTTGGGTTGTGTATTAATGCAACGTGAAAAATTCATCGCGTACGCGTCACGACAGTTGAAAGTTCATGAAAAGAATTCTACCACTCACGACCTAGAGTTGGGCGCAATGGTATTCGCTTTAAAGATTTGGCATCACTATCTCTATGGTACTAAGTGTACCATATTCACCGATCATAAGAGTCTTCAACACATATTCGACCAAAAGGAATTAAACATGCGCCAAAGGCGATGGGTGGAATTGTTGAACGACTATGACTGCGAAATCAGGTACCATCCGGGAAAAGCAAACGTTGTAGCGGATGCTCTAAGCCGGAAAGAAAGAGTTAGAACATTATGAGTACGGGCTTTAGAGTTGACAATCCAGACAAACTTCACTGCTCGAGTGCGCGACGCACAACGGGAAGCCCTAAAGCCAGGAAATATTCGAGCAGAATACTTGCGAGGAGCAAGGAAACAAATGGAAACGCACAAAGATGACACTTTATATTTCAGGGGAAAGATCTGGATTCCCTATTTTGGTGGCCTACGAGACTTAGTGCTGGATGAAGCACACAAGTCCAGATATTCAATACACCCAGGATCTGATAAGATGTATCAGGACTTGAAAGAATACTATTGGTGGCCAAAACTCAAGAAAGATATTGCGACCTATGTTGGGAATTGCCTAACGTGTGCACAGGTCAAGGCCGAATATCAAAAGCCATCTGGGTTATTACAACAACCCGAGATTCCTGTTTGGAAATGGGAGCAGATATCAATGGACTTCATTACAGGACTCCCACGGACCTCTCGAGGTCATGACATGATTTGGGTTATCGTTGATCGATTAACCAAGTCGGCTCACTTCCTACCTATTCGTGAAAAAGACAGTACCGCGAAGTTAGCTGAAATCTACCTCAACGAGATTGTGGCACGTCATGGAGTGCCTATTTGGATAATCTCGGATCGTGATGGTCGCTTTGTGTCAAGAATATAGCAATCATTTCAGGAATCGCTTGGATCTCGTTTTGATCTAAGCACAACATTTCATCCGCAAACCGATGGCCAAAGCGAACGAACCATCCAAACATTGGAAGACATGCTTCATGCATGTGTGATGGATTTAGGCAGAAACTGGGATACTCATTTACCTCTGGTAGAGTTCTCGTATAATAACAATTATCACACAAGCATCAAAGCTGCCCCATACGAAGCACTATACAGACGAAAGTGCCGATCACCGCTGTGCTGGGCGGAAGTAGGAGACAAACAACTCATTGGCCCTGAACTAGTCCAAGAGACTACTGACAAGATAGCAAAGATACGAGACCGTATCAAAGCGGCTCGTGACAGACAAAAGAGCTACGCGGACAGAAGACGTAAACCATTATCCTTCGAGGTCGGAGACAAAGTCTTACTAAAAGTCTCGCCTTGGAAAGGCGTAGCTAGATTCGGGAAAAGCGGAAAACTAAACCCGAGATACATTGGGCCATTTGAGATTCTAGAAAAGATCGGTACCGTCGCGTACAAGTTGAAACTGCCAGAAGAACTCAGTAACGTACACGACACATTTCATGTGTCGAATCTGTAGGATCGAATTCGGATCTGAACGAGTCGGTTAGAAGAGTTTTTCACCAAAACAAGAGGCGGAAACAAGTGTTTCGGTGTAATTCAGCAAGTATTCACCTTTAACTGTTGTTTTTATTGATATACAATCAATTACAGACCTGACAACACTTCGACAGCACTTCGTGGCTCACCGGAAGACAATCACCTAGAACTATGTATGAGATTTCGCTCAAATGACCTATTTATAGGCTCACATATTTCGCTTATATGGACCTGACACAAAAGCGAAATCACATTATGTCACATAAGTGAAATCATGTCTTTGCCATATGAGCGAAATCACCTTTTTAACATATGGACAAATCACCTCTAACACATGTATCTATTTTTGTCTCATATGTAGTGATGTAATAATGACATCACTATTATGATGTCATCATCAAAGATGGTGACAGCAGCCTCTTTCATATCCGCAACGAGACTGAGACTCGACATAAGACGAAGACGACAGATGAATGCACCAACAGACTCCCCCTCAGATGTTGACGAGTCTTGAGTGTCGAGTCATTGCATCTTCAGTCTTTATCAGTCTTCGATCTTCCTCTGAAGTATTTGTCATTGCAAGAATCCTCATTCTCTATCTTTATCTTCAACAAACTCCTCTCTCTCAAATATTGAATATCATGGTGTCTTCAGACTCCCCCTTTCAATCTGCTGGGATCGTAGTCTGGAATTCACAAGATCATAACCTGGCTTTCATCCTGCTCTGGATTGAAACCTGGCTAACCTGCAAAAACTCTACCCAAAAATAAATTTTCTGATAACAATTTGTGGATAAGATTTTCAAATCGAATTTACCACTTGCAGGAATAATGTTTTTTATTGCAAAAACTTTTCTCATTTCATTTCAATAATCTTCAAATACTTTCACCCAAACCATTTGTTCATCATGTTTAGCACTCGGAATTTTGAAAATCAGCTTTCCAAAATCAGTTGTCGAAAATCTTTTTGGATTTTTCAAAATTTATGCTAAAACACACTAAAATCTTTTTGGATTTTCTGAAAGAAAATAACTGACACCAATTGTAGAATCAAGAAAATGCAGAAATAAAATATTTACAAACAATATTTTTGTGAGTTCGTGCAAGAGGATCATATCAGTTTTTGAGACAAATCACCAACACCGTTAAGCTTCATTTCATTTTAAGTTTTAAACGATTCACTTAGATTGTCAGTATGCTGATCCACTTAAATTCTCACACAAACTTCAACTGCTTCGAGATACGAAATTAATGTTTTAAGCACTTAAACTCAATCGCGTGTCCCACCTCAGAATATACTCCCGTATCCAGATTCCAATATTCAGTCTTACAGGTAATTATGACACAAATGATATCTGTAGGGGTTAATAAATTATGAAGAATCATGAGAGCTCAGGTCAGAACTACCGTTCAGCAGAGAGATCATGACTCAACTTTTGGGTGTGTCCCCTTTAGAGGATCTTTTTTACAACAGCATTGCTAAGCAATTTTATTGTCTTATCATATATGCTGAGGGTGATGCTATGTTTCAAGCATTTTGCGGAAAGTATTATTCGAGGACTAGGTCAGAACTTCCATTCAGTAGAAGTCCCGGAATAATACCCCAGATATCACTGAGTATAAAGACCTAGTATATCAGAAAAAGGAATCTTTCAAACGAGATTTCGGGGGTTACCCATATATCCGAGAGATGTTTCCCCACGATATAAGCAAGTTTGAAATTTAGGTTTATATCTCGTCACAATCTACTAAATGTGTAAAAACCTACTGGCATATCATCAGTGAGACCGTTTATCACTTTTTAACTTTCCATTTCTTTAGCATGTTGTGATAGTCCACTGATGTACTATCATTTCCTCTTTTATGCAACAAAACTCATTTTTCATTTTATCATGTTTTTGGCTTTTTCAAATTTTCAAATGTTTTTGGATTTTCTAAAAAATTTTACTCCCCCTAAAATGCAAACACATTTTAGGAAATTTGAAAACAAACTGTACAACAACGTGACAACTGATATCGAATTGCCTCAATTCGCCATCCAATTGGCATAAACAATCAGAACTTCCCCTCACAACAAACTATTTTCCCATTATGATTTCAAAACACTTAAGTTTGTTTTAATCAAATGGTTTTTCCGAAAAATAAGTTGTGTTGATTTTGTAAAACCATTAGTAGGTTAGGGATTTGGTTCATCACATTGTTTTTCAACCACTTGTAGGAAATCAGATACAACTTAATGTCCCTGATTTACCACTTGAAAGATCAATCCAATCAACCATTTTCAACCAATCACCATCTGTTGGTTGAATTCTCAAAGTGCCAATTCCTACTCCTCGCTTACCAACCTGGGAGTTCCGGCAATTCCTGCAAAAGTTCTCAAACACAGATTAAGAAAGATGCCGATTCATGATCCACGATTACCAACTTGGGATCTCCGGCAAGTCAGGTTTTTACTGTTTGAAAAATATATCCACCCAAGCCTGACCTTCCTTGGGTGTAACAACCTCTTCTTCTCCGTCTTTTCTTTCAACAGACTTGTGAACACGTCTTTTAGAAGCATAAAATTCTTTGACACTTTTGGCCTTACCATTGACTATTTTGCCAAAAATGTGTTTCACAGTTCCATTGAAAGCCTTATCAACATCAAATTTTTTCTTGTCAGAATAAAATTGATTTGAAATTTCAACTTTCCCAACCCTTTTTTTTTAATTTTCAGCTCGTAGAGGTGGAAAATTTTTATCGTTCATAGTTGGAACTGATTTTTCAACCCTTTTCTCAACACATGGCTCCTCTGATTTTGTGGAATCAGATTCATCACCAGAATTGTTACCTGAACCTTTCACAACCCATTTTTGATTTTTTTACATTTTCTTTTCCTTTCAAAACACTCGTTGAATATTCTCCTTTCTCAAAAGTTGAATTTTCAAAGCCTGTAAACTTTCGGGTTGAAAGTTCAGTTTTCTCGATCACTTTCTCTTTTAGTTTACCAGAGACTTCCTGTTTTGGTTTGAATGTCTTCGGACAGTCCCTAGCAATATGACCAACAGTTTTACACTGAAAACAGGTTCTGGTTTCAATCTTCTTCTGAATAACATTCTTCTTCAACTCTTCTTGCTTCTTGGCAAGGAATTCCTGATTTGTTTGCTTTCTGAATGCTTGCTCTTTCTCATCATCTAAAGAATTTCCTGAAACAAACACAGTTTTTGGTTTAGAAAATTTTTCATTTTTATAATTTTTCGGTTGATTAAATCCTAATCCTTTCTTTTTGAAATTACAATTATGGTTTGATTTCTTTTGGAAACTATAACCACAATTGTAACCCATTTTGTTGTTAATTCTTTGTTGATCTCTTGAAGTGTATTGCTTAGGTTTTCCAGAAAGATTTAAATCTTTTATTTCAGAAATATTAATTTCTGTGATTTTGAAAACCTTTTGAATCATTTCAAATCTGACACTTCTTATTGGAAAAGCTTCATCAGAATATAATTTGTCAGAATCTTTCAAAGTATATGCCACTTTGAATGATTCATCATTCAAATTAGATTTTGATATAAAAAACTCTTTATCATAAACCCGTTTGTCCTTTTTGACTGTTGACTTTGACGCATCGGACTCAGATTTTGACTTGGATTTGTACTCCGGTTTTGACTCCTCACATTCATCTTTATCTAACACTTGATCAACCACACTTTTTATCAACTTTGACTCATGATCAGTATCGGACGACGTGTACGTGACATCAATATTTTCTGGCAAGTTATCCGATGGCCCAGACTCCCATTGTAAGTTTATTGCCTTTACGACTCTTTCAGAATTTGGATTTCGAGGTAAAAATCCATTTTCGACCGGGGGCGGACATCTAGTGTAGACCACACTTGGTTTCTTACCAGAAATCTTCACTTTATCTTCATCTTTTGTCACAGATTTCTTTTCTTCGGACGTCTTCACATCTTCAAATGTCTTCAAATTCTCCACAACTGGATAAATCCTGTCAACAACAAACGTAGAACATGAGTAACTTTCTAATAACTTGTTAACTCTCTCAGTTTCTATCTTTTGTGTTGCTAACTTCAACTCTAGATCAGCACATTTCTTTATGTGAAAGTTGACATCATCCAGCTGTCTCAGGTATGCTATCTTCAGTGTATTCATTGCCACAACTTGTTCACCGTTTGAATCAGTATACTTGTTGATTTCTCTGTTCATTGTATCATAGGATTCTTTTAATCTGTTTATATTGTGCAACAACTCATTGTTCTGCTTGATTAAAGAATCACAATTCATGCACTTTTCAGGAACTTTAACAGGTTCAGCATCAACTTTGACTTCAAATTCAGGAACCTCTTTGACTTTTCTGTTTGATTGTAAAAATTCAGCTCTTCTCATTACACTGGCCATGCACCATTTAATATCCATCAATTCCATTTCCTCAGCATCGATTTGATCGTAATCTTCTTTCGTGAGCATTGGATTACCGATCTTTCCGGCCACAAAACTACTATAAGACTCTAGAACCATTCCCAACAAAGACATTTGATTTTTAGCTACTTCTTCAGAATAATCTTGATCATTTTCAAGATTTAATACAATATTGCATTGAAGTTTTCTTCCATTCTTTGTTGCAGAAATGTTTGGATCAAATGATGAAAATCTTGTGCTGCTTGATCCCTGAAATGATTTCTTTTCTGAAGAATCTTTAACACTGTAAGCAGTTTCAACTTTTGGAGAAAAATTTGACTTTTCGTTGACACCACCTTTGTAATACAAGCTGATATCTTGTTCTCCATCATAGTTTTTCATCCTGGCAATCTTCCTTTGCTCCATCTCTTGAGCTTCCAGGTGTTTGATGAAATCTCCCAGTGTCATATTTTTATAATCTTTTCTGTTGGATCTCAGCATCATCAGAAATGTTCCCCATGTTTCATGTGGTAGTGCATCTGCAAGTTTTTCAATCAATTCATCAGTATCCTTTTTAAGTCCAAGTTTTGTCATATTTCTCACCAAGTTACAATATCTATCAATTATTTGCTTGGTGTTTTCAGATTTCAAACCACGGAATAAATCAAATTCTTTCTTCATGAGAGACATTTTATTTTTGAGCATATCATCACTTCCAACAAATTTTGCTTCTAATTCTGTCCAGATTGAGTAAGCAGTTCCATCATGTTGAAGCAGTATCAAGATATCTTCTTTTATCCCTTGCTGAAGCAGACTCACCATCAATTTCTCATCTCGATATTTCTTTTTATCTTTCGTACTCATTTCTCGAATTGTTAACTGCACATTATTTGTTGTGGGTCTAACATATGGTTCCTCAGTGTGTTCCCACGCATCCAAATGATACGCTTCAACCCAATTTCCAAAGCGTTCGGACCACGCATTGTAATCATCAATATCCAAGAGCTTAGGCGGTTTCTGTGATGTTCCCGTTTCATTTTCAAGCAATGTACTCTGAGTAATTGTAATAGGACTAGCAAAAGCATTGTAGAACTCGTTCTCTATGTTTCGAATTTTCAAATGAGTTGTACCACCTTGTAAAATACCTGACAACACACAAACAAACTATCAGTTTAAACGAACTGAACACGTAAAAATGTGTTGATGAAATCAATCGAAAACTCGTGTTGAAGATTTGTGGACTCGTGTCGAAAACTCGCAGACTGACTAAACTCCAAATTGTGCAAACTGAGTGAATGAACCGAAACCAACTTTGTGTATCTGACACAAATCCAAGTCACATGGGCCGGTGAAATGGACCTGACAACCGAAACTCTCGTAAACTTGACCTTTGTATGAAATGTATAACACTAAATGAACTAGATTGGGCCGTCAAATTGGGCTTTCAATTTGCCTCAAACAATGAATTTCACTTGGGCTTGAGCACTCTAGTCGATTTATAACTTGGGCTGTGTATAAATCAGAATATTGATTGGTCCGCCATAAACAAAATCACATGAATATTATTTCAATGACTTGGGCAGATAACAAACAAACTCGAACTTGTGTATATGGCCAACAACTTTCATTACCACTCAAATCTCATTAGACCTCAAAGATAGTGGTAGACAATTTCCTTTTCAAAAACAATAAAACTTTCTTGGGCCTATCACAAAGCCAACAACCACTTTATCAAGACAATTTGATTGGACCGAACCTCTAACCTTTAGATCAACACAATGTCATCGATTTTTAAAAAAAAAAATCACTGTACTAAAATCAAATGATTTGGCTTGTTGATTATCACATGCAATTGCAACACACAATCCCACTGAGTCGACACCTTTAATACTTAAAACAATAACAATTGGATCTCACAATCCACTAATATCTGATTGTGGCCGACACCTTTTTCTTTGAATCACATGCAAACCGACTTACACATATTTACCAACTTTCACATGCACTTCAAATAACAAGACCTGACACAGCACATGAATCGATGAATTACTCTATCACATGCAGATTGTTGTTTCCAATTTTCTGACAAATATTCACATGATAACCCTGTTCAATGACCGACTCAATTATTTTAATCTAACACTATGGAGCAGAATCACAACAACCCTGGAGCGGAATCAGGGTTTAGGTGACACAAAAGCGAAACCTTATGTTCAAATGAGCGAAACACCTATGTTGTCACAAAAGCGAAACCTCTGATTGTTCAGAAAAGCGAAACAAGCTGAAAAGTGACCGTAAGAGCAAAATCACAAGTGAACTATGAGCGAAACCTGCTGATGACATCACTTTTTGCACGAGTCCATAAAAGCGAAACCTTGAAAATCCTAAGTTCTAGGTCGATTTTAGCTTTGAAACTTTCAAGGATTTGTCAATACATAATTTCGAGCAAGATGTGTAAAACTGAACCGATTCTGACCGTAAAAAGTTTTGATTTTCGTAAAAGAATGGTGTAGAAAAAGAATTATCGGCTGAATTGAATATAACTCTTCTTCACTGGCTCTGATACCAATTGTAGGATCGAATTCGGATCCGAACGAGTCGGTTAGAAGAGTTTTTCACCAAAACAAGAGGCGGAAACAAGTGTTTCGGTGTAATTCAGCAAGTATTCACCTTTAACTGTTGTTTTTATTGATATACAATCAATTACAGACCTGACAACACTTCGGCAGCACTTCGTGGCTCACCGGAAGACAATCACCTAGAACTATGTATGAGATTTCGCTCAAATGACCTATTTATAGGCTCACATATTTCGCTTATATGGACCTGACACAAAAGCGAAATCACATTATGTCACATAAGCGAAATCATGTCTTTGCCATATGAGCGAAATTACCTTTTTAACATATGGACGAAATCACCTCTAACACATGTATCTATTTTTGTCTCATATGTAGTGATGTAATAATGACATCACTATTATGATGTCATCATCAAAGATGGTGACATCAGCCTCTTTCATATCCGCAACGAGACTGAGACTCGACATAAGACGAAGACGACAGATGAATGCACCAACAGAATCTCAAGAAAAGTCTGACTGTTAAGACAGTTATCATCCCAGCGGATGAAATTCATGTAGACGACATGCTCCAGTTTACCGAAGAACTCGTTGAGGTTATGGACAGGAAGGTCCACAAGACAAGGAGAAGTCGTATCGAACTAGTCAAGGTCCGCTGGAATGCACGTCACGGACCCGAGTACACATGGGAACATGAAGATCAGATGAAGGCAAAATATCCCCACCTGTTCAAGAAGACTCCTGCAAAGGATGGCTCAACTTGAATTTCGGGACGAAATTCTTTTTAACAGGGGGAGAATGTGACAACTGCCAAATAACTTGTAATTCCGTACAATCTAATCACTATTTATATTTCTTAATCTCATGCATTTAGCGTAATTTAATTACGTAACTGTGTCGTATACTGGATAACAGTGTTAGGACAAGAAAACAATGCTAAAACATATGCTGGTTTTTGTCGTATTCCGAAACCAGTCAAACAATGTCCTAAAAGTGTTGGTAAAAAGTGCTGCGTGCACTATTCACGGTTACACTATTCATGTTAGCAAAACCGTGAAAACAGAACGAAACACTGAAAAACGACACACGAATAACATAACCGAGTCCATTATAATAAGAAAACACTAATACGAAAGCACATCTTGCAAAGAAACAAGACTTTCCGGTATAACACCCAAATCTCAAAAATGTCCATTTCGGCTTAAAATACAGCATTTTTTTAACGCGTCCGAACCTATAACAAAGCATTTCCAGGACTTCGGAATAATGTCAATTGATGAAAAATACACTAAAACAATAGGATGATATCAACGGGATGTTCATAATCACAAGTTTCCGGCATTACACCGCTTTGTGCTAAAATAATTTGTTAGCGAACCGACGAACTAGTAGGCGACATTTTTGTCGCGAAACAAGCAAACGAAGAATCTGGTGAACTAGTTAAGCAAAATTTGGAACTCAGAATCACTCCATACATCTTTCAGATGCAGTTTGACCACTATCGGAAATGTTCGTCGGTAGGCCTGTAAACGAACCAAACGTTCATGAACTGTTCACGAACTTGTTCGGCGGGAAGTTCGTTTATTTAATAAACGAACGAACACGAACAAAAAATTTTGTTCGTTTAATTAAATGAACAAACATGAACACACCTTGTGTTCGTTCATTTATGTTCGTGAACGTTCGTTTAAATAGTATTAGATACATAAATAGTTATATTTATATAAATATTAGGTTTCTAACTACTTATATAAACATAACTTAAATACATAAATAATTATATTTATATAAATATTAGGTTTTCTAACTACTTATATAAACATAACTACTTAGTAATTGAGTTTTCTAGTAATATAAATGAAATTTTAAATTTTTTCTTAGATCGTAATTGATTACTTACTTAATATTTATAAAAAAAACTACCAAAATTTAGTATCTATGAGCCCTAATTTAGATGTGTCTTTGGATGAACTATAATATATTAGACTTGTTTGTTTGTGTTCACTAATGTTAAATTGTGTTTGTTTATATATGTACAATTACGTTCATTTGTGTTCGTTTATGTTTGTTTAATAAATGTTAATTTATGTTTGTTTATGGTTATTCAAATATGTTCAGTTAAATTTTTTTTGTGTTTATGTTCATTTGTGTTCGTTTATGTTCGTGAACTGTTCGTGTAGGCTTTAAACGAACGAACATAAACGAACACGAACATGCATGATTTATTAACGAACGAACACAAACAAAAAAAATATGTTCGATTATATGTTCGTGTTCGGTTAAAGATAAATAAACAAACACGAACATGCATGTGTTCGTGTTCGTTCGGTTCGTTTACAGGCCTATTCGTCGGTGCGGCGCAAAAGCACCGTTATTGAACCGAAGACCGAACGAAAGGCATCCAAGGCATCAAAACATGATTTTTACTTGTTTAGTGAACTAGTTAAAAATAATTTTGGTTCCGAAATACTAATTACCCCCTTAATGGTGTAATTAATCCCTAATCACTATAATTAATTTAATTACCAAAATATCTTGATTTTAATAACTTTTATAAAAAAAAGGATATAATACTCCCCCCCATGTTATTTACGTAAATCAAGGGGGCCCCACCCCTTGATCTTGTTTGAAAATATGAGGATTGGAAGTATGGCATTGGGTAGTTGTTGTTGAAATTAGAGATTTATATCATCACTTCACCATACTTGTTGATCTTATCATATTCTATCATATTCATATCCACAAAGTGAACTCGAAAACCCTTCCTTGTGCACCTTTATTTACGGCAGCCAACACCCCCCCCCCCCTACCCACCTTCAAGCTCCATTAAAACACCTCATTTTCACTAAAAATAGCCACTACAAGATCACTTATGCAAGGGTTAAGCATGGAGAACACTTAGGAGTCTTCTTGGAGCTTAACTTTCTTCTTATTTTCTTATTTAGCTTGTGCAATATTGTAAGTCTTCTAATCACCATTTTTAAGCTTCTTATTACTAGTAATTTATGAAAGTACAAGTTGATTGTCTTGAAATTAAAGTTAAACATGAACAAAAACCCTAATCTCAAAGCTAATAAACACTAAATCTAACTATATTATGTGTTATTATGTGTTGATTAGTGTAGTTAGTTTGTATGATCATGTTGTTTATGTTGATCTTGTTAATATTAGTGATTCAAAGTCCAAGTTTATGATGATCTTGCTAGTAGATTAATGTAGTGTTCAAGATTAGTGTTCAGCTTGCCATGATGAACATAAAAATGTTATTTAAACATGGTTATGTTTAAATCTTGAAAGATCATCATCCTCACTTTCATGAACTAATTATATAATTTTTAGATTTCATAAAGAAACAAGTGTTTAAATGGATTTAACACTTAATTTTGGAGGTTTATTAAACTTTGTTCTTACAAGTTAAATTTAATAACTTGATTTTTATGAAATATCATCATAAAAAGTCTAGTAATCAAAGGGGTTAAAGTGGGAAAACTTGATTTGAACTTATGACAAAAATGATGTCTTCAAAAAGTCTAGTAAAAATGTGAAGATTATTTGTTAAACAAGTGGTTAAAATACACTTATAAAGTTCATGGAAATGAGGGTTAAAATGTATGATATCATTCATAAAAAGTTGATACATTGAAACTTGATTTGGAAACTTGATTGTGATTATGATTTAAACACGTTTTTAAACGTGGGAAACGTTATGGTTTTAAGGGAAACTATGGCGGATTTTCTAAAAATCTAATCACGATTAAAGAGGGGATTAAAGGGTGATTAACAATGTTAAACGAGATTAGTGGTCATAAACGTCATTTTGGAAACCCTAATGAGAATATTTAAGTCTTAAATATTCAATAAGTTTTATGGACTTAAACTTATTCTTTTAAAAAAACAAATGGTTAAAAAATGTAACCATATATGTATATATAATTTTTGGTAAAAATTATATATTTTTGGAAACTTGTCAAGTGCATGTAATATGTGCTATATGTGTATGTATTAGATACCTATAGGGTGATCAAAATAAATACACATACATGTTCCTACATGGTCCAATAAATGCTAGTAAATCGGACAATTAAATAAAATGGCCGAAATGGAAATATACAACACTTGACGACAACAATTTGGGCGTATCGACATCGTGAACACGTTACTACAAAGTCGAGTCTAAAATAACATATTTTAGACATTAAAACGAGCGCATATCTAAACGATCGATAACAAGAATCCAGAAAGTCAAAAACGATACAAATTACCAAGTATTTTTCATAGGAAAAATGAACTTATTTAAAGTTTACTACTTGGTAACATTTTGTTAAAAAAATTGCAAGATTATGTTAATGGACTCATAAAGTTAGGATTGGGCCTATCAAAGCTAGTAATGGGCTAGGCCCAAATTCCCTAATACATGGGCTAGGGCCCAATGACAATATAACATGGGCTCGGCCCAATAACAATAAAACATGGGTTAGGCCCAATAACATAAATAACATGGGCTCGGCCCAATGACATGGGCTCGGCCCAATAACATTAAAACATGGTTTAGATACGATAACATAGATGACATGGGCTCGGCCCAATGGCATGAGCAAGGGCTCAATTACACGCGTGCGCAGCACGAAGACATACGAAGGGTGAAGCCCGTCACCTATAATTCAATACGTATAGAATACATGTATATACATAACAATCGAGCGAGTAAACTATCAACGCTCTAAAATATAAAGTTGTTCCAAAGATGACAAACGAGAACATAATAAAGAATTCAAGATGAAAAACTTGCACGAGGTCCGAAAGACCTAGTGTCTAACGAGATTAGTACACATGTAGGTTATTGACACCTACGGACGCTCAATTCGATATCATAATACGGAACACAAACTTGTGAGTTCATGTCCCTCCTTTCACTGATTTCAATGTTTTGTTTTCAAAAACATCGAGGGGAAATACATGCTAAAACTATTGGTATGTTAGTTACGGAGTAGAAGATAACATGATCAATGTGCATAAGTAGGATGATGACATTAGTAACCATTAATCACATAGTGACCAAGGTGCAAAAGGTGTAGATCTATTGGGCTTGAGGCACGCCCCACTCCTAGTTGTTAACCGTGGAGTGCTTTTGTGATCCCAAATGATAACAAAGTGTTCTCGGTTTGGTTATTTACTTATGGTACATTTTGTCAGGGGGCTCGCTACCCACTGATAGAATCTTAAACAGACTCCATGTATGAATCAGAACATACCATGATTACAAGATAACATTTATGAGATTTCATATGAGAACAATAACTGCATGAACTCGCTCAACTTTTGTTGACTTTTTAAAACTACATGTATTTCAGGAAACAGGTCTTGAGCCGGTGATACACTACGGGTAACGGGAAAGTCAATGACAACGATGGCCACTTTTGGAGGGGTTGTCTTTTATATCCCAACTTCGTATGGGTATATAGGGGACAAAACCTCACTATGATTTATGTCAAAAGCTAGCTTTTGTGTTGTGTAATATAACTTAATCTATGTCATGGTTAACGTTGTGAACGTTGGTAAACTTGAAACTATGTTGGAAAACTTGTGATCTTTCGTAAAAATCATTATATCTATGGCATCGTTGTTGTTTATGTATTTACTCATTTGGATGCAATGATTACCTTTCTTACGTCACACACAATACGCTTCCGCTACTAGTAGGGTGTGACATTAATACTGGTTCTGGTGAGGCTAGTGTTGGTACTATCGTAGCATATTCAAAGAATGTGGTAGTATATTCCTTGTAATCTACCCCAGTCATTCTATGATTTAGGAATTTATTAGCAATCTATTCCTTTTCATGAGGAGGACATAACTTTCTTTCAACTATTTCCTTAACGTTGGTCCATTCCATGTTATAAACCCTGTCACTTCCTCTTGACTGAAGAATGGTATTCCACCACTCTAATGCTGAATTCTTAAGGAGATTAGAAGCATACATGATCTTATCTTCATTCGCACATTTACTTATCTTTAAGACTGCTTCCGTCTTTTCTATCCAGTGCAAGGCTGAAATGGCTCCTTCATTGCCTGAGAATTCTATCGGTTTGCATGATAAGAATTCTTTATAAGAACAACCATTTGAGATGGTCCTTCTTCTTTTTGGAATCGGAGCTTGGATAAATAGTCCATGATTTCCATTTACACTGTGACTTGGTTCATTGGGAGTACGTTTACTTCCGATTATAGAATTATTTTATGCCTTTTTATTAATAGTATCGATAATATAGGGCATGACATCTATGATTCCCTGAGCTACTATGTGTTCGATAGCACTTTTATCCACTTGGTTTCTGTTATCATTGTTATTCTGGATTTCCTGATTTACTTCGTTTGACATCTGGATTGTAAACATTATCAGGTATTAATATCACAGAATAAATTAATACAAACAAACACTCAAGCATATTGAACCAAAATCGTCGGCATTGCGACTTTTACTCTTTTCATATATATGCATCTAATACAAACTATGACTGGAATTTAAACGTTAGTAATTACGCATCGATATATATAGATAGGTGATATATATATTAATTTATATCTATCTTACGTATTTTTTTCTAAGTAACAGAAATTACACACATACATATATATAGTATATTAGGCGTTGATTTTTCTAGTATTGCATTTCCCTCTCGTCGTATTTCCAGACGAGTTTTTCCTCGATTTGGCGTATCCGGTTTCCTTCCTCAACCAATTCTTCACCATACTGGCAAAGTTCTTCTACGTTCTCCTGATTCATTGGTGGCATTGGGGCTGGTATGGGTTCAGGGTAAGCTGGTATTGGTTTTCCGTATGCCATATATGGGTCATTCATTAGATTTTAAAATGCCCAATCGTTGTTCCACCAATGTTCTAAAGGATTTAGGGCTGGTAACCTGGGTATCTCGTTTGGGTTGAAAGTTAGGATTAGAAGTGGGTTTTCTTGGTTTTGTTCTAGGTTCATTGGTTGGTCAGCGTATAAAGGTCGTAATTGTGGTTCTGGTACTAGTACTTGGTTGAGATCGAGTTCTCCTTCTACAATTCTAAGCATATTAAGATTGGCTAGTCTCCTATCCAATTCTTCTTCCCATACAGGTCTAGCTACTAGATTTTGGGTATTTCTCTCTGCTTTATTTAATACTGCTTGTTGTTGGTGCACGATGTCTATAGCCTACGTCTTTCGGTCTAGGTCATATTAGTAGATGGTAAAGGGTCGGATGTTGGTGCACGATGTCTATAGCCTACGTCTTTCGGTCTAGGTCATATTAGTAGATGGTAAAGGGTCGGAAATGTAATTTTGTGTTATTTAGTAGTGATTTCGTTTGAAATGACACTATGTCAGTTTCAAACGAAATTAGCTCTCCTATAAATAGGAGATGTGTCTTTCTCATTTGATACGGAATTCCAGATAGTGTCACGAAGTGCTATCGAATTCCTGCCGT
Source organism: Helianthus tuberosus (assembly GCA_030545235.1). Taxonomy (NCBI): domain Eukaryota; kingdom Viridiplantae; phylum Streptophyta; class Magnoliopsida; order Asterales; family Asteraceae; genus Helianthus; species Helianthus tuberosus. The sequence goes on along the minus strand of CM060357.1, from coordinate 126,449,604 downwards.
GTAATCAAGTTTATTTTGAATGAGAAGGCCGTATTAAAGTGAAATAACTCTGTTTCTACTCATTTCTTACTGATTCAAAGCAGTTTGTTTGTTTCCGCCACTCAAACTGTTGTGTATTGCCTCTGATTGACTCACTTGGTCGGTAAAACGATCCTACAATTGGTATCAGAGCCAGTTATGAGCCAATACACTTGAATCGGTAGTTTTTTCTACTCAAAATTGGATTTCTGGACATTTTAACGGACAAAATGGACTGAGTTTTTGACAGTGTGTGTAAAAGTGTGTTTTAACAAACCCTTGAGAGAATCAGATCAAAATTCGGGCTAAAAGTGACAAAAATGGACCATAAACCTAATTTCGTTTGAACGAAGCCAAGGAATTCCGTTTGAAATTTCATATTTCGTTTGAAAATCAGGGGTTATTTCGTTTGAAATAACCTATTTCGTTTGAAAAACTGTTGCAATTTCAAACGAAATCACTTATTTCGTTTGAAACTGTGATTCCGTTTGAGATACTTGACTGATTTCGTTTGAAATTAGGTTATTGGTTGATCTTGTTTGAAGATGGCACTTGATTCCGTTTGAAAGTGCTATCTCGTTTGAAAAGTGTTTTTGTTGAAAAGTAATTCCGTTTGTAAGTGGTAATCTCGTTTGAAGAAGGTTTGATTTCTTGTGTAAGTCCATATTGTTCGTAATTTCGTTCGAAAGTCTGATTTCGTGTAAAACCTGTTTTCAAAACTTGAAAATTTGTTCGTAAACTATTTTCATAAAATGGAAAATCAAGATTTTTATAACTTCTTTGCCGGCGGTGGGATGACAGCAGCACAAAACCCAGGCAGTATAGTACAAAATGTCAATATGGAGAATGAGTTAGGGACGATGCAGAAACCACCTAAACTGATGAATATTGATGAGTATTCGGGTTGGTCTGGAAGGTTTAAGACATGGGTTCAAGCAAATCACTTTGAATGTTGGATGAAGATTAAATCGTGATATGATCCTCCGAGAGATGGTTTAAATCATGTGAAGACTATTGGCAGTTTAACACAAGCTGAACAAGAAGATTTTAAGGCAGAAAAGAAGATGATGAGTATTCTACAACAGGCCATTAAAGAAGATATCTTGGTGTTGTTGCAGCATGAGGATAATTCACAATCTATTTGGCAGACACTGCAAGTAAAGTTTAAAGGGAGTGTAGAGATGATCAAAAGCAAGAAGGCTTTAATAAAGAAACAATTTGACATTTTTACTGGTATAAAAGGTGAAACTACAAAACAATTGATTGAAAGATACTGCCATCTAGTTGTGGAGATGGGGAAATTGGGGATAACTAAGACTAATGAGGAGTGGATCGATAAATTGGCAGATGCATTGCCATACAATGAATGGGGTACTTATTTGCTGGTGTTGAAGAACAATTCAAATTTTGGTAATTTGAATCTTAGTGGTTTCATAGAGAAGATCGAAGCACATGAGTTAGAGTTAACAAAGATTAAACAGATGAATTCTGCAAATGTTCAACAGGATGTTTCACTATATTATAAAGGCAGCACTCCGGCAACATCGAATCTAAGTCCAAAGATTCAAACAGGGTTTAGTGCAGATTTAACATCTGGTGCTTCGTCTAGTACATCAAGCAACAACAAGCCTTCACCGTTTGCAAGTTATGAGCCAAATTCCAAAGCTCCCGAACAAGTTACTCCACAAAGCTCTTCAAGCTCGAACAATCAGGGTCAAGGTCCGGGGATACTGTGCAACATTGCAATAAACATTAAGAACGCTCAAGATTTTACAGAGTCTTCTGCATAACAACACATAGCGCTACTCGCATCAGTACTGGAATCTTACGAGAGTTTGGTTGCTGGGAGAATAGGAAACCCCGATATGATGAAAGAGGACTATGATCAAATAGATCCGGAGGAGCTCAAATTGATAGACATCAAGTGGGGTATGGCAAGTTTGGTGAGAATAGCTCAACGGTTTATGGAAATTACGGGTCGGAACAGTTTGTCAGGACCAGATCAAAAGCTTGGTTTTGATAAGTCCAAAGTGACGTGTTTCAGATGTAAAGAGAAGGGGCATTTTAAGAGAGAGTGTCCAAACAGAAAGGTCAACAATCACCAAAATCCATTTACCAATGATTACTACAGACAGGCGATCTATCACAAGACAAATCAACAACCTGTCATTCAAAGACCTCAGATAGAAAACAAGCCAGAAAAAGCTCTCATAGTCAACCAAGATGATGAAAAGGTAGCTGAAGGTTTCAGTTGGGACAAGTATATCCCGGGCAGTGAGGGTAGAGCAATGATGGCTGAGATTGCAGAAGTGTCTGAGAGTATTGTTGAAACAGAGATTGTTAGTGAAGATGTATCTGAAGAAAGTTCAGTTGATAATGAAGAAATTGCTGCAGAAGACCACTATTATCAATCCAAAGAAGAGGTTTTAGATAGTTCTTTAAAATCAATTATGCCTCCTAATATGTTTGATTCTTTTGCAGTTTTCTTCAGTGAGCCAACAACCGGATTTTGCCCACAGTATGAGGTTGAGAAAGCTCCGATTGAAGAGTTAATTGACGTCTCAGAAGAAATGACTGAAGAAAAACTGAAAGAGATTGCTGACAAAGCCTTGATGGCAAAACTGAAAGAGGTATACACAGAATCTGTAAAACCAGAGTCTGTTGATACTGAGTCAGTTGAAAAAGTGTCGGTCAAAGCAGAGTTAGGTTAAAAGGAGTCTGATGGGAAATCGGAAAGTGAGGAGATCAAATCAAAAGGAGTGTCTGAGTCAGAATCTGATAATGTCGGTAAACAGGATGTTAAAATTGATCAAGAGGAAAAGATTGTTGAAAATATTGAGTCAATGTCTGAAACTTCATGCGAAAACTGTTCAAAACCCTGCATGGAGTGTCTCGATAAAGACACAAAGTTTCAGGAATTGAAACAATATACTGATGAACTTAAATTTGATCTGAGTGAAGTAAAAGAAGCGTATGACAAGTTGGCTAAATCTATCAAAATGATTCAAAATGATAGTCTTGAAAACGATAAAGCCACAAAATTGTTAAAATCAACAGTTCTTGATAAACAAAAGGAAATCAACTTTCATTTGGACACAATTGCTTCATTGAAAAAAGAATTAGAGTTAACAAAAATTGAGAATGAAAGAATTGATAAGAAGTTGATGAGTTATGTTGCATCGTCATATGTGATTGAACAAATTGTACCGAAACAACCAGATGAAACACTTGTCTTTAATAGTGTTCCACCCCCAATGTGGAGTCATTACACTCAAAAGTATCCAGATGGGGTGGAAGCTGCTTTGAACCTCAAATTGAGAACAATTGAGAATGAGTTGCTTGATAGTATTGATGTTACATTCTTTCCGTCCGACACTGACAATGAGTCACAGGTAATCAAGACCGTTGTTGACCAAGTGTTAGATGAAGAGAGTGATAACTCAGATTTTAAAACCATGAAAACTCATTTGGAAAGTTCCAATTCTGATGTGGAAGATGATGGTAACTTTTTGGACAAGTTTATACCAAAATCAGAAAAGGTTGTGAATGATGATCCGATCATGGTGGTTTACACAATGGTTGGAACTGACAAACTCTATTCTGATTTTGAGTATCCAATCCAGAACGCGAACATGAAAAATGTTGAAAAGGTGTTTAAATTGGTTGAGATTGACATTTCTGAGGTAAACAACAATGAGTTCTTTTCAAAACCTAAAAAGTCTTTTGTGAAACAAAACAACCCTGGGAAGAAAGATTGGGTAAGTAACAATGGGTCTAACAAGAAAAATGGAAACAATTTTAAAAACAAAGGTATTGGGTTTGAAAAGAGAATGGCTAAGAATGTAAAGCCAAAGGAAAAGATGAATGATGTTTTTGTGGCAAGAATGAACTTTGTTGATGAAAAGGCGTATATTTTCAGTCAAAAGGCTATTGACAATTTCAATGCAGCGAAAAAGCTGAAAGAAGAGACCTACAAATCTACTTTTGTTGAGTATGACAAAAGAGTTTGTTACCGCTGCAATGAAATTGGTCATATGGCGAAACAATGCACCAAAAAGATTGAAAAACCCGTTTTCTAGAAACCTGTTTTGCAAAAACCAAAACCTAAAACTCCAACTGATGTTAAGGGTAAAAAACCCATGGTTTCCCCATTCGAATCTTGAAAAGAGGTGAATCTTTGAAGTCCGAAGAAAAGCCGAAATCAACTTTTGAGATTGGTGAATCTTCGAAAATCCAAAAGACTTCAAAAATTTATCCAAAGATGAAAGTTTTTGAAAACCAATCATGGGTGGCAAAACCAAAACAATCAGTTGAAGTAAAGAAGATGGAAAATGTTTTGAAAGATGAATCAAAAGTTTTTGATGACGATGTTGAGAAACTTGGATTTGAACTTGACAAGTTACTTGAGGAATTTCCACCGATTAAGAAGGAAGATTTAAAATCAATAGTTAAACCTGTGGTCCCAAATGTCGTGTTCAGTATTCCGAAAGTAGAAGTCGATTGTGATTTTGTGTTTGGAAGTATTCTGAGTGTTAAGAAATCATGGGCTTCATTATTTGAATAAATTGTCTGTGATGTTTGCAGGGGCTTTCGAGGTCGTATATTTCAAAGTGGATAATGGACAGTGGAGCTTCAAGACACATGACCAGAATGCTAGCATTGCTTTATGACGTCAAGTCTATCAACGGCGGATATGTGGGATTCGCTGGGAATCAGGGAGGAAGGATTGTTGGTCAAGGGACTCTAACGAATGGAGTCATTTCGTTTGATAAAGTGAACTATATAATTGAACTTGAAAACAATCTGCTGAGTATCTCACAGATTTGTGACAAGTCATTTACAGTACATTTCACTAAAAATGAATGCTTAGTCTTAAAACCTGGTTTCAAAATTCCTGAGGAAATGGTGTTGTTGCGAGAACCACGAGAAAATGATTTATATATTCTTGATATGGGTGTCGCAACACCAACAGATCATCAGAAACAATGTTTTGTGTCAACAGAAAAAGAGTCGATAATGTGGCATCGAAAGATGGGCCACATTCATGTTAGAAAAATGAACTTTCTTGTACATAATGATTTAGTTGAAGGTGTAAATTTGAAAAAAATTCACTTGAATAATGATTGTGTAGCATGAAAGAAGGGAAAGCAGACAAAGAAGTCACACCCACAGAAGTTGCTGAATTCAATCAGAATGCCTCTCGAGAGACTCCATATGGATCTCTTTGGACCAGTCAATGTAGAAAGCATCAGCGGAGACTTATAATGTCTAGTAGTCACTGATGACTTCTCTAGATTTTCTTGGGTGGTGTGCATGGAGAGGAAAGATCAAACGTTTGAGTCTTTAATGATTCTTTTCAAGAAGATGGAAACGGTCTACAAATTGCCAATCCGAAGAATAAGAAGTGACAATGGAACGGAGTTTAAGAACAATCGCATGCTTGAGTTCTGTAATAAGAATGGAATTCTTCATGAATTCAGTGCACCATACACTCCACAGCAAAATGGTGTAGCTGAACGAAAGAATCGTACCATCATTGAAACAGCTCGAACGATGCTTGCCGATTCCAAGTTACCAATATTTTTCTGGAGTGAAGAAGTGGCAGCGGCATGCTATACATTGAATCGGGTTCTAACTGTGAAGAAATACAAGAAAACGTGTTTTGAACTTCTTCATCGTTACAAGCCAAATTTGAAATTTTTAGAGCCGTTTGGATCACCGTGTACCTTCATTGATCAAGATGGAAAGTTTGGCACGAAGAGTAATGAGGGTTTCTTTGTTGGATATGCGAGTCCGCTAAAAAGAGTGTTTGTTCCATGTTTCAAGAAGGTAATTGAAGTTCAGCATGTAGACTGTCAGAAGCATACGGCTCCACCTCAATTTCCCGGACAAAGATTGCTTTTCGATTACGACAAACTCTGGGAGTCTTTCCAACAGCAGCAATCCATGGTAGAAGATCAGATACCTAGACCGTTGGTGGTTTCTCAACCTGATGTGGGTACAAACATTCCTACAACTGGTACAAACGATCACGGGGTCGGTCCCAGTGGAACAGCTCACGAACCACCAGAGGAACCAGCTCCTTCATTTGATCAATCCGATGACTCAGAATCGGAATCCGGTCCGACTTTTGACGAGGAACCAAATGTTGCTACGACTGAAGCTGAGGATTACACCGGTGATCTAGATATTTCGAATTTGCAATCGGAAGTGAGCGTGCCTGATGAAGTCATGCCAAGAACTCTTTCTTATCATCCTTCAGAGCAGATAATTGGTGACCAGATCAACAGAGCACTTACTTGTTTTTATACTTCTGTTGCTCTGTTACAGGAAGAATTCTCACTTAAATATTTTATCTCGCAGATCGAACCCAGAACGTATAAAGAAGCTTTGACTGAAGACAGCTGGGTAAACGCTATGCAGGAAGAGTTGCAGTAGTTTGAAAAGTTGGGAGTCTGGAGATTAGTAGATCTTCCTGAAAATCAGAAGCTGACAAAGACGAAGTGGGTCTTTAAATGCAAAAGAGATGATAGAGGCGTGATTGTAAGGAATAAAGCACGACCGGTAGTACAGGGTTTCAGCCAACGGGAGGGGATCGATTTTACTGAAGTGTATGCCCCTGTAGCTAGGCTCGAGGTGATAAGAATCTTCCTAGCATTTGCATCGTGGAAAGGATTCAAAGTATACCAGCTAGATGTGAAGTCTGCATTCCTATACGGAAAAATCAAAGAAGAAGTGTACGTTGGTCAACCGCCGGGGTTTACTGATCCAGCACACAAGAACAAAGTCTATCTTCTGGATAAAGCACTCTACGGACTACACCAGGCCCTGAGAGCCTGGTATGAGACGCTTTCCCAACATTTGCTGACCAACGGGTTTAGCAGAGGGACAGTTGATAGTACGTTGTTTATCAAGGAAGTTGCAGGTCATCTCTTAATCGTGCAGATCTACGTCGATGATATCATCTTTGGATCGAAAAATGACGAGTTGTGTAAAGATTTTGAGAGTGTGATGAAAAAGAAATTTGAGATGAGTTCGATGGGGGAGATGAAGTTCTTCCTAGGGCTACAGGTGGAGCAAATGCCCGAAGGAATCTTCATTCACCAAACAAAGTACGTGAACGATGTTCTGGAGAAGTTCAACATGGCTCAATCCAGTCCAGCATCAACCCCCTAGCTCAGAATCATGGGATTTGCCCAGACGAGAGTGGAGAGAAAGTGGAAGAGACGCTGTATCGGTCAATGATCGGATTCTTGATGTATCTTACTGCTTCCTGCCCGGATATCATGTATCCGACTTGCTTATGTGCACGATATCAGTCAAGCCCACGCCAGTCACATCTAACGATCAACGCATCTTACGGTATTTGAAAGGCTGCCTAAGCACCGACTTGTGGTATCCTAAGTCTGGCGATTTCTCTCTCACAGGTTTTGCTAATTCAGATTATGGTAGTTGCAAGCAGAATGCTAAGTCCACCACTGCTGGGTGTCAGTTCTTTGGAACTCGACTGGTCACCTGGCAGTGCAAGAAACAAACCTCAATAGCGCTCTCTACGTGCAAGGCAGAATACGTTTCGGCCTCAAGATGTTGCTCAAAGATCCTTTGGATCCAACAACAAATGCGAGACTTTGGTTTGCAGTTCTTGAATACACCGATTTTTGTGGACAATGAAGCGGCTATTAACATAACTAAAAACCCGGTTCACCACTCGAAAACTAAACATATTAAAATTCGGCATCACTTCATCCGTGATTGCTACGAAAAGAAGTTAATCCGAATAGAACATATACACACCGATGAACAGAAGACTGATTTCTATACTAAACCTTTTGATAGAAAAAGATTTAATTATCTTTTGAAATTGAACGGGATGAAAAATCTGTTTTCTGGGAGGGTAATCGAGTGTGAAGCCGAGGAGGACGGCGATCTGATGTGATCCACGTCAAAGTTGTCAAGTTTTTGTACAGTTTATTTTCTGCTTTTGATAAAACCAAAAACACAAAAATATGTTTTTGTTTTTAGGGGGAGAAAGTTTGCAGAAAAATACAAAAACATGATAAAATTTCAAAATACAAAAACATTTGAAAAATTCAAAATGAGTTTTGTTGTGAAAAAGAGGAAATGATAGTAAATCAGTTGGACTATCACAGCATGCTAAAGAAATGAAATATCAAATGTGATAAACGGTCTCACTAAAGATGTGACGATAGGCTCAGCTATACTAGTAGATTTGCGATAATGATACAAACTTAAATGAAAAAGCCTAGTTCTAGTGGGAAACACGGTTGAAAGCATAGTACTTAGTTTTGTCCTTCTTAATTGTGTGCCTACTCAGTAATCGCTGAATGCTAAAGAGAATAAAAACCAGTCAGTTTGTGAACTTTCACAACTTGCTGAAAAAGTCGCTGTGATTGTGCATTTCTTTTTGCAAAGATTTAAACTTGTTTTATTTCTTTATTTTGTTTAAGCATTGGACATCCTCTGCGTATACGTGAGTATCGACCTGGATGTTATTGCCTAAACGTTCTGCTTTATTTTCTTTGGTGTTTCGTTTAAGCTTTGGATCACCTCTGCGTATACGGGAGTATCGACCTGGTGGTTAAAGCCTAAACAATTTCAACTTGTTTTTATTTCTTATTTTGTTTAAACATTGGACTTTCTCTGCGTATACGGAAGTATCGACCTGATTGTTAATGTTTAAACATTCTGCTTTGTTTTCGCACATATCACAGTTGATGAAAGTTTAAATGCATTACTTGAGTCAGTGTATTGCATGATGAGGGGATATGCTGAGATCGTGGGGTCCATAAGAACTTAGTGCAAAATTAATATACCTTAATTTATCGGTAAGCATTTCGAAAGTTTTTAGATTGAGTTTAAGAGGACAACTATATCGTCAATCAATGTGAATCGTTTAGAACTTAATATGTTTAAAGCTTAACGGTGCTAGTGATTTGTCTCATAAACTGATATGATCCTCTTACACAAACTCACAAAAAGATGTTTGTATATAGTTTATTTCCTTAAATCCAAAAAGAGTTTAGTGTGTTTTAGCATAAAATTTTGAGAAATCCAAAAAGATTTTCGACAACTGATGTTGGAGAGCTGATATTCAAAATTCTAAGTGCTAAACAGGAAGAACAGAAGTTTGGGAAAGTTTGTTGAAATGAGAAATGTTTTTGAAATGACTAAATGGATCATTAATTTGAAACCAATTTAATCATTTTAAATACAAGTGGTAAGCATAAAGTTAAATCTTAATGTTAGTTAGAGTTTGTGCAGATCCCTGTATCGAAGTTTGTGCAGAATTAAAGCCAGGTTTCCGATACAAAACCTGTGAAAGTGCTATATCAGATTGCGATCCCGGAACAACTTAAGGGGGAGTCTGTTAGCAAAAGGGAGATTGAAGAGTGAAAGAACCAGACTCAGATTCTGGAGAATAGCTGATAGTGGTGATTGAAGAAAAAGATAGATATCTTCGTGAGACGTTTGCACAGAGACAAGCTGCTGAGCAAAAGAAAGCTGTGGATGAGAACGAGAAGCTTAGGAAGCTGCTGACAAAAAAGCCTAAGCCGAGAGAAGAGAAATTCAAGTCACTATGAAGACCTGAAGACTAGACTGAAGACTCCGGCAATATCCAAGGGGGAGTTTGTTGGTGCACGATGTCTATAGCCTACGTCTTTCGATCTAGGTCATATTAGTAGATGGTAAAGGGTCGGAAATGTAATTTTGTGTTATTTAGTAGTGATTTAGTTTGAAATGACACTATGTCTGTTTGAAATGACAGTTGTCATGTTCAAACGAAATTAGCTCTCCTATAAATAGGAGATGTGTCTTTCTCATTCGATACGGAATTCCAGATAGTGTCACGAAGTGCTATCGAATTCCTGCCGTGTAATCAAGTTTATTTTGAATGAGAAGGCCGTATTAAAGTGAAATAACTATGTTTCTACTCATTTCTTACTGATTCAAAGCAGTTTGTTTGTTTCCGCCACTCAATCTGTTGTGTATTGCCTCTGATTGACTCACTTGGTCAGTAAAACGATCCTACACTTATTGTTGGATTTTCCTCATTCTTTTTCTCCTTTCTATTTTTTCTCTACTAAACCACCCTCTTTTCTTGGGGGGGGGGGGGGGGGAGGTTCTTTGGATTTGGATTTAAAAACAAAAGTTTCCTTGGAATCAGCTACGTATCCGGAGGTTGGCTGGGATGTTTCTTCATCCATTGGAGAATGAGGTAGATGACGATAAGTGTTAGAAGTACCATGATCACTCATACCGCAAACTAAAAAAAATCATCAAAATGTAAAAATATCATAATATACATATTTACACAGAATAATACATAAGTTATTTCCTAACACAATTGGTTAAAATTTAGGAATTTAAAAGAACACCTAAATGGCTTAAACAAGTGGCTCTGATACCACCTTCTGTCGCAACCCTCGACCCCACCCCGGAAGCGAGAGCTGCGAGCACGAGCCGGTGGTATCGGTGTTTATTAATTTGGCAGCGGAAATGAGACATCGGGATCGTAGTTAGGAAATAAATTTTAGAGTTTCAAAACACCAAACTTTTATATTAAACAAATGGGATAAAACCCCATTTTTTAATTTATAATATCTTTATAGGGATAAATCCTAGTTGCTGAAAACATAATTTCTTCTTTTATTCAGGTAGATTTAAAGCCACCTTCTTTAATCCTTCAGTGCTTCCTAGATGGCTTCTTATAGCTTCACATTAGGTTACCTGAAACGCGTTTTGAAAATATTTTATCAGCAAGAAATACTGGCGAGTACATTCCATTTTATAAAAACACATTGTTATGACTTCATAGTATTAAGAGCAATTACAATGTTTATATCTAACCAAAACTCCAAGTACTTGTCACTCGACGGATCTGTGACTATGGTCATATCACACATTGGCTACCCGTGTCCAGTTGTGAAGATTATCAGGTACTGTATACAAAACCCCATAATACTGGCAGTATTTTGTAGAATACAAAGACTTAATCATTGTAAGTATAACTGAAAACATTTAGGGTTTTGTAAAATAATTTGATAGGAAAAGAGAATGACTCACATTGTAAACTTAGGTATTTCTACGGCTTCCTTGTGATATTTTCTTTAAATTTCTTGATTTCCTATTAAAAACATACAATGCACACACGTTAGTATAATAACTCAAATCACTTTAGCCATACAACATGAGACAGAACCCCAACGTACTTAGTCAGTGAGCCTGGACATGCGTTGCTGGGTTCTAGATCAATCGGGTAGGTAACGAATTAGTGATCGGGTGTTAAAATACTTACAACGGGGCAGAGTTTGGTGATTTAGGGGGTATTTTAGCTGTATTTTTCGTATTATAGAGACTGAGAGAGAAAGAAAATGTTGAACGATTTGAAATGCTGCTAAGAGGCTCCATTTATAGCTTTTCTAGGGGTCTCTCGCGCCCCGCGACCCGCCCAAGGGGCCCTCTCGCACCCCGCGAGTGGCACCCTAGCTACGGCTAGGGTTGTCGTGTCAGCCCTTAGGTCCAACACGTGTCTGATACTTGTCAACATGGGTATCCGGCAAGTCAAGGGGTTGTCGCGCCCTGCGACCGACTCCCTCCAAGCCTGTCACGGCCCGCGACATGTAATAAAACTTGATTTTTAATTTTTTAATTAAAATATATGTTACTCGAGTCCGGTTTTGCACATACAGGGTATTTTAGGGCGTTTTCGAGGGTTGTTATAATATATGTGTACTTGTACATTCCATCATTGGTATTTAAGTACGTATTTTATACGTATTTGTATACATGTACAATTCTTGTATTTTTGCAATTTCCACCAAGTGTATTGTTGTACGTATTTTTATACGTATTCGTATACTTGTTCAATTCTTAAATTCCCATGTGTTTACGCTAAGTGAATTTCACCTTATAGTTCCCGGAATTTTGTAGTCTTGAAAATATATATTGTCGGGTCTAAAAATTATATTATTTTTAGTGTTTCATCGTAGTATCCGATCGATTATATTTTCGTGTCGAAAGTGACCAAGTGTCGTCCGTGATATGTGCACGCTCCTTGTCGTATCGCTAAGGCGATCGGTGACGATGACGACGCATTTATTTTGTTAGAGTGTTTATTTTATATTTCGCGTCGGTTTTGGATATATATTATTATCTTGTCAATATATATATTTTTGTACGGTTTGCCTGATGTCCGATTGTCCGTTATCCGTGTCCCGTTTAAGGGTATAGTGTAAGTGTGTTTCATATGTGCATATTTTTGTGTATTATTTTCCGATAAAGGTATACATGAAGTTTCTTGTCCGTTTTCGTACATTTAAGCATTTTTAAAGACTTCATGTATGGTGTATTTTTGTATTTGGTTAGTATGATCCTAATTCTAATACATACACACAATATACATATATTTATACACATACACATATGATGGTGATAAAATATATACATATATTTTTATCCCTAAATACATATAATAATACCCATTTTAACTTATAAAAATATATATAGGTGTTTATTAAATCCTTAGAAAATTAGGCCTTAAACCTTTTCATTAAAACTTTCTTAATCACGATTAAGGTTGCTAATCACGTTTAGCCGTGTTAATCACCCCGTTAATTACACTTTAATCGTGATTAGATCTTTAATTTTTTTTGCCATAGTTTCCCCTAAACTATGGCGTTTTCCATGTTTTACAAAAGTATTTAATCCATGTTTAAGCCCCACTATCAACTTCCAATCAAGTTTCAAAACCCAATTTTTGCATGTAACATATCACACATAATTTTCCTCATAATCCTTGAACTTTACATATATTTGTAACCACACCTTTTTAGTAAAAATGATGACAATTATAAATCTTTTAACAAGACTATTTACCATCATATTTAACATACTTTCAAATCTTGTTCTTTCACTTAAAAAACTTTGATTAACACAATTTTAAAGCCATTATAGTGTAAATCATGATTTTTAATCTTTATGAAAGTTATAAAATGTTAAAAATCACTTTTATTTTGTAGTAAAGTTCATGGATTATGTGGATGATGATCTTGTTAAGATTTAAACATTAAGTTGTTTAAATCACCATTTTTAATCAAGTTCCATACAAGATCATGAAGCTAAACAACTTACTTTAGCAATAACATCAAGAGTTTATAACCTAACTAGCACTAAACAACATCATCAACACAAAATACATCATATTAGTAGACTTTTTATGTTGAGATTAGTGTTTTAACTTTGATTTGTGTTATGTTCAAGATGATTAACATGTACTTTCATAGTCTATATATCATAAGAAGCTTAAAAATAACAAGGGGAGAAGCGTGACACACCTCTGCGAATCATCAACTGCATGAAGGCCCATAAATGCTTACGAAAAGGATGCGTTGCCTTCTTGGCGCACGTGGTAGAAAAGAAGGTCGAAGAACCAAAGCTTGAAGATATTCCTGTGGTAAAGGATTTCCCTGAAGTCTTCCCCGAAGACTTACCAGGATTACCTCCACAGAGACAAGTCGAATTCCATATTGACTTGGTTCCGGGAGCTGCCCCCGTAGCTAAGGCACCATATCGACTTGTGCCATCTGAAATGCAAGAATTATCCATGCAACTCTAGGAGTTGTTGGATAAAGGATTCATAAGGTCGAGCTTCTCGCCTTGGGGAGCTCTAGTGTTGTTCGTAAAGAAAAAGGATGGAACCTTATGGATGTGCATTGATTGTAGAGAGTTGAATAAGCTCACTGTTAAGAATCGGTATCCACTACCAAGGATTGACGACTTATTCGACTAGTTGCAAGGATCGAGCTATTACTCCAAGATTGACCTTCGGTTTGGCAATCATCAGTTGAGGATACAGAGACAACATTCAAGACTCGTTATGGGCACTACGAGTTTCTTCTCATCCCGTTTGGATTGACAAACGCACCGGCTGTATTTATGGACTTGATGAATCGCGTTTGCAAGTCATATCTCGATAAATTTGTGATATGATTTATCGACGATATCTTGATCTATTCGCGAATGAAGGAAGAGCCTGAGCAACATCTATGAACCATTCTGAAACTGTTGAAGAAGGAAAAGCTTTACGCGAAGTTCTCAAAGTGAGAATTTTAGATTCACGAGGTACAGTTCCCTGGTCATGTTGTGAATGAGAATGGTATCCATGTAGATACGTCAAAGATTGAAGCAATCAAGAATTGGGAAGCGCCCACAACTCCGACTGAAGTACGACAGTTTCTGGGATTAGTGGGCTATTACCGAATATTTATTGAGAATTTTTCTAAAATTGCTCAACCGTTCACTTCCCTTACATAGAAAGACAGGAAGTTGGACTAGGGAGACAAACAGAAGGAAGCCTTCCAACTTCTCAAAGACAAGCTATGCGATGCACCGATACTAGTCACACTGGACCAGAAAGACATGAAGTTTGACTAGGGAGACAAACAGAAGGAAGCCTTCCAACTTCTTAAAGACAAGCTATTCCTATGGTTTGGTTAGTTCTAGTCACACTGGACCATATAAAGTCTCGTCATGTGCCTGAATTGTGCATTGAGGATCTTCCGATTGCATATCGATTAAGGTCTCATGGTTCCAGCCGATTCCTTATCTTTTCCACCTCTAAAGATTCCCTCATCCTCAAAGCGAGTAAAAAAAGAGGATGAATGGAAACGAAAATTCTTTTTCGTGAAAAGAGACTCTATTGACAAGGGTGTTGACCTTCCCGGAAAGTGATTGACCTCTGGTAGGATTTACGGTTTTAGGATTATCCCCAATCGTATCCCGAGACTATATCCTAAACTGATATCTTGACCTTTTTATGCAGCAAATTTCAAGGAATTGGCCCCTCCAAGCGCTGAATCAGAAAGAAGAATTTAAGAGATCTACCGGTTCCCGAAGAGTGAAAGAACCTTCTCCCTGTTATTCATAAGATCAAGCCAAAAATCAAGTTCCGAGATGTCTGGTAAGCATAGTTTTACAAGTTATTCTTATATATTAAACTGATTATATTCTAATAGTATATAAGGGCTTAGTATTTCTTCCCTTCATGCAGCACCAGCTACAAACCTTGAAGTCTTTGATCTTGAGGAACTGGATAGTTATTCCGGTCCTGTGCAAGTCAAACAAGAACCAAATCCTAAGCCAGATGTCACCACATCCAAACCTACCAGCTCCAAGGCTGCCGCCGTTCCCAAGCCTTCCACTGCCACAAAGCCACGTGGTTCCAGTTCCTGCAAGAGGAAGGAACCTGATTCCCCTGCTGCCTCTGATGTCTTTCCATACGAGAATCATGGATTTTTTTAATCCCGCAAGTTTATGACCGACTTCCTCAATCAGGTAAATATCCTTATCTAACATCCTGCACATATATGCTGGTTATATATTGAGGTATACATATTGATACCTGTTCTTTTGATCGTAGGGTCTTGAACGGTTAGTGCACTTGTATGAGGACTCATGCGGGTTGAACAAGATGTTAGAAGCCAAACTGAAAAAGGCTGAGACCACTATTGCAGACCAAGCAGCAATCGCCACCGCCAAGTCGGAGCCCTATGAGGCTAAGTACAAGGCAATGACCCAGGAACACCAGGCTGCCATAAAAAAGATCACCCACGAAGCTCAAGCCAAATCCGACGCCGCTCAGGTCCAGCATGAGCAGGATATGGCTTCTTATCAAGAAGGCCTTAAGGGTTCCGTCGTCGTCTCTCTCCTCCAAGCTAGGCTAAAAATGGCCCATGAAGCTAAGGCCATGGGCTTCAAATGCCCCTCCTGGAACGTTGATGCTTGGGAGGCAAAGTTGAGGGACCTTGGTTGCAATCCCGTGGAACATCCTGCGAAGCCTGCGGTTGAGGAGCCTTCCAAGGTGGTTGAAAAAGATGTTGATGCTGGTGGTGATGCTGGGAAGAATGCTGATGGTGATGCTGGTGCGGGTGCTGATGAAGCTATGGTTGAAAAGGGTGCTGCCCCTTGAAGGCAGCCGTCACACCCCAAAAACGTCGCAGTGGAATATAAAACGTAGTGGTGACGGAAGCTGGTGCCCATTTGTATCTTGCTGAACGATGCATCGTAATATTAGACATTTCAACTTAATTAAAACATAGATTTTAAAACATAAAGTCTTAAAGTTCATCACAATCACACCATAGTTAAATTGTTTTGATCCTTATGGATCTTATTACATTGGTCCCAAATAGTTTTAAAAGTTTGTCCAAAACATTATCAAACCAAACATGCATCAATAACCACAAGATACACCATAATTCCCGAAGCCGAACTCAAGTACTTGTAGAACATGTTAAAATCAAGTGTCAACACAAAGGAAGGTGAGTTCACATATTCACATTCAAACAATTCATTCCAAAGGAAAACTTTTTGATTATGTGTTTATTTTAAAACATCCATATAATTGTTAGAAAGTCCATTTTACTTCCTTAATAAAATCCATGGGTCATCCATCGTAGTTCAAAAACCCGACAATAAAGCTCTTACCCAGGTTTTGTATATTAAATTCATAGCGTCAATTTTCAGACTCGTAATGTTAGCTAGACAATACGAACTATATATTTACCATGCAGGGATAATCAAAGCTAGACAACAAACAAAATATCAATTCGACGTTTGACTTGACACGGGGCGACCGGTCACGACGGGGTTGTCAACCCGATAGATCTACCAACAATTCCTCGCGTGCAATACTTAAATGATTAAATGACATCATGGGCGTAAGGTCCTCTTCGAGACCAATATGATGTCTGCTTCACGTACAACATATATATCCGACTAATATGACAAATTTAATACACGAAGTTGTACAAATCCCCTGAATCCCCTCCCTTGAGACCAGGCCGGCATTCGTCCCAACTTTACGGTCTGTTTCTCCTCGGAAACACTGTATCATCCCAATTTCCTCCAAACATTTATTCATCAAACGTTTTATCTCGAAACGTATGATTTATCAAACTCCATATATTTTTAACAAAAATATATATATTTTATATTAAAAGGTATGTTTTAATCCAAAAACATTATTAAACCCTTTTATTGGCGTGTTCTACCCCCAAAATATATACAAAGCAGTAAAAAGAGGGGTTTAGTGACACTCACCTTTGGGTGCGTATTTTTAAATAGCGCAATCCCACAGTTTGATTTCAACAAGTCCTATTATATGTAGGAACGATTTATAAATCAATATATATATCAGAAAAATCCTAAGTTTCTCTGTTTCTTAGAATTGTCACATAACTTTAAGATTTTCTCGAAAAGTTATCATTTTTTATTATGTTGGCATTTCAATATATATATGAGTCCACACACACACACACATATATATATATATATATATATATTATATTTTTGCGACTTGAACGATTTTATTGGTGACCGTTATCATGTAAATCCGTTAACACTCCCGTTTATACGCAATATATCTACGATTTGCGCGTCGTAATATATATACATAAACGTTCACATAGATTATTATCGAATCACGCAAATCTTGTTAATTTATCTATTTTGTCATTTTTAAGGTAAATATACATAAAATATCTTATATGTATCAAATTTTCATACTCGACAAACAAGTTACACATTTAACGCGATTTTTACCGTTTCTATCGCACAAAACATACAAGTATACATGCATAATCTAAATTCTCACTATCATGTTAAAACTTAACATATTTTCACATTCACGTGTTTAAATCACATAACACATCTTAACACATAAGGTTCACTAAAAAATAACCCATACTAGTGTACATTGAAAAATGCGTATTTTAGCGATTCGGTATCGTTTTCAGGCGTCGGAAGTCACGTATGACCAACCAAACACCAAGTAAACTTAAAATTAGTTATAATACTTATTTTTAAACTAAAAATATCAGTTTACTTACTGGTCTAAATCAGTTTTATAAAAATACTCGAAAAGCCGATTTTTGACCGTTTTAACGCATAGTTTTGCGTTAAACGTTTCTATAATCATCCCAACTCGGAATGACTAGATATTTTAACACAATACATATTATTTACTGATTAAAATAGTGGTTATAATCAGATTAGTGCAGTTTTTGTGTAAGTCACATAAATCATGCGGTTTCACGTATTTTACAACATTTAAAGCACCATGTACAACATGCAAAGCTAGTAAACTTTATGACAAAGTTTTATATCACTAAACACTTCAAAATAATTATATTTTAGTGTTTATATTCATATCAAAATTGATTTTTATCAAATCATATCTAAATTATCATTTCATGACCACAAATCATCATGCATGTTCAAGTAAATGCATCTAATGTACTCATACAACATCATCATCATCTTTTATATTCAAATCATACTCAAGAACACATTAATATCATGTTTTTACATAACACACCATATATCATCCATCATCACATAATTATTCATACATAAATACAAGTATCTTTCATTCATGAGTATATGACCAAAATTTACATGCATGCATACACATATACATATATATACGAAATATTTTCACCCACATGAACTTCCAAAAGTTCACTCTTCCATCAAATCCCTTTTAAATCATGAAACACCTTTAAAACATTCTTTTATGACACTTTTGATTCTTGCATGCAATCTATCATTCAAATATGATATTATTCTAGAATCATTTAATTAAAAATCAAAACACAATCACATACACACACACACACATATACCTACGGCTATACATACACACCCATTTCCATTTTGTTTAAAATCTCATTCTTTATCATTTTCAAGTTCATGTTTAATTCCAAGTTCAAGAGAAACTTTCCATCATCTTTGTCATCACTAAAAATCAAGAATGTAATTTTGAAAATAAGTTTATACCTTTCAAGTTTTTAGTGGGTTTTAACAAGATTTTTGATGGTTGGAAGCTTGTTTCATCAAGAAAACACTTTCGGATCTTCAAAACACCATGAAACCTTCTTGGAATGAACTTTAATCTCCAAAAACAAGTTAAAAATTTCGAAATGGATGAGAGATGAAGGGTGTTCGGCTGTTTTGTAAGAGAGAGAGAGTGTTTTGAATGTGTTATGAGTGTTTCTTGGGTTTAGAAAGGTATTTGGAAGCTTTAGGGAACATTGTCATTAAGCACCTCCAATTATAGCCAATAAGAGCATGAGAGAGGAGAGAGAGAATGATGCATGGCTTCCATATATCTAAACACACACACACACACCTCACGATTCCATATGTATACATATACATATACATATATATCTAATTTTTGGCCAAAAACTAGTATTTTATAGGATACCGGGTATCTTATCTAGCGTTTTAATCCCGTTTTAGTGCGTCTTAAATTATTTTTATCATTCTATAAAAATAATCACACAAAATTATTACTGAAATAATTACCAGTTGCCTTGACTGGCTGAGTTGCCGGTATTTGGCAGTATGCGCGCTGTGCTGCGCGGTACGCGCTTAAAATCGCAAAATAGGGATTTAAGCGTTTTTATTTATTTTTATCATTCTATAGTAATAAACTCATCAAATTATTACTAAAATGATTATCAGTTTCCTTGACAGGCTGTGTTAGCAATATTTTGTCGGTATACGTGCTGCATCGCGCGATATGCGCTTAAACTCGAAAAATAGAGTTTCTTAGCGTTTTAATTTATTTTTCCTCATGAATATGATTAAAATTACTATTCTAATCATAACAGACCATTTTTTAGGATTTTAACACTGATCAGGTGGTCACCGACGTTCGTTTCGCATTTTAACCGTTACGCGATAAGCGTTTATCTTACCATTGCCAACATAATTTTTACCAAGGTTTAAATTTGCCAACTCATTAAATACCATATATAAACATCATAATCAGTTAAATACGACCTTTTATCTATTCACAACACGTGTTACAATTGTACGGTACGGCCTGAAAAGCCGGGTGTCACAGTCTCCCCCTGTTTAGGAAATTTCGTCCTTGAAATTTTTTTACTCTACAAGTTTTGTTTTCGCACTAGGTGGAAGCAGTAAAAACAAGCTTGATGAATATGGTCTTGTAGTTTCTACGAGAAACTTTGATTCTTACATAGAATCTTCGTAGACCTATATTATACACATCCTCAGTTCCTAATCTCACGTCTTAACGCTCTCCACCCTTTCCAAGGTTCAACGCTTACAAGCACTTAATCAAGAAGATTAAGTCAAAGTTCCACCATTCCGGGTTTAACGTACATATATTTACATATACATTACTCTGTACCTGAGGTAGTCTGAGTTTACACACGATTGATCCAACTCGAGATGGGCTCTCGAAAGTATCTAGTCTCATAAACTCGTTTTCTTTCCTTCTCACATTCATTTCAGATATCCACGAATTGCACAATCAATAAATCACATATACTACTAAAATTCTGTAATCGCCTCTCTGGTTATCAAAATAACTCTTCTAACCATCCGTACTGATTCTATGGTACTTCGATAAACTTCCGTTTATCGCCTAAATAAACCTCTACAAGGAACAAAATAAGTGTATTATCCATTATACACTTTCTCAAATTGGACACATGCAACACATCATGTACACCACTCAATCCTTATGGTAGCTTGAGCCTATTAGCGACTGATCCAACTCAAGATGGGCTCTTGAAAGGACCTAATCTATGTGGCTCAGCTTTTCCTTCTCTGCTAACTTAATAGCATCCTTTAAAGTAACTCTTCCAATAGAACCAAATCTTTAATCTGAAATCGCAATAACTTTCCTTCAATTGTCCATGCAATCCTTCTGTTGATCAATTGGTGACTTTTAACCTTCCCTCGATCTAGGCAAATCCTATCGTTGGTTTCCTAGATAAACTAGGGTCTGGTTAATTGTCTCTTGACACATTAGCTTAACAAAGTGGCAATTAACTCTTCCATCCATGCAAGGCTTCAAACTGAGCAACCTAGATACTAGCGTGATAACTATTATTGTAGGATAACTTTGCCAAAGGCATGTGAGTATCCTAACTTCCTTCGAAATCCATCGTACATGCTCTCAACATTTCCTCTAATGGTTTGAAAAGCTTCCTCCTACTTTTCTATCCAATCAATTCCCTTTTCTCCTTTGGGGTTATTAGTGTCGAAGGCAGCACTAATTTAGAGAAATTCTTAATAAATCTCCAGTAGCACCCAACTAGTCCTATGAATTGTCGTACTTTTGACGAAGTCTTTGGAGTTTCTCAACACTTGATCGCTTTGATCTTAGACTGATCTACATGCATTCCATCCTTATTTCTCATTAATTCCATAGTCGACTTCAGATGTTACTCATGATTCTCCTTGGCTCGCGTATAAGCAAGTATGTCCTCAATGAATATTATCATGAATTTATCCATTTAGAGTTTCCATACCCTATCCATGAGATCCATGAATATAAATGGCGCATTAATTTAGTCAAAAGGCATGACTAATAACTCGTAATGGCCATATCATGTTTGAAAAGTAGTCCTCAGCATATCTTTGTCAGCAACCTTCAACTAATGATATCCTGATCGTAGGCCGATCTTCGTGTAGCAGCTGGATCCTCGTAGCTTGATCGAACAATTTGTCAATCCTCAGTAAAGGGTATCGATTCTTGATAGTCAACTTGTTCAGTTCTCTGAAATCATCACACATCCTGAAGGATTCCATCCTTCTTCCTCACAACAAAATAGATGCATTTCAAAGCGAAAATCTTGATCGAATGAAACCCTTGTCTAGTAGCTCTTGAAGCCGATTCGACATTTCTATCATCCCAGACGGTGCTTAATCTATAAGGATATTTTGCAATTGGTGAAGCACTGGGTACCAGATTGATCCGGAATTCGATCTGTCTCGCAGGGGGCAATCCAGGTAAGTCTTTTTAGGAAAACTTCTGGATACTTGCGAACAATAGGAATCTCTCCGATATTCCTACATTTGGCCTTCATATCTACTACGTTAACAAAGAACGCAGGATAGCCTTTTCGCAACAACTTGAGCATCCTCACAACACTGACGACTCTGAACCATCAACACTCGACACTTGACACTCGACTCGGTCTGTCTTTATGAACAACTTCCGCCTCTCCATCGTCATCAGGATGAGGTATCCTAGCTAACTTCTTCAAGCGATAGTCCCCACTTCGTTCTTGGATAATCAATCCATTCTCACCTCTTCGTCAAAGCTCCCCAGCTCCACTGGAAATAAACCGATACTGAAACTATAATCACCTAACTAAATACTATAACCGCGAACGACATCACTAGATTTTATCAGCTTGCCAATTGATTGTTCTATCGAGTACTTTTTACTTAGTTTACTTGTTGGAGAACACAAAAATGGTTCAAAGTTTTTCAAAAAAAAACTCAAGTCAGCTCCAGTGTTAAAAGTACGATCGCTAAATGGTTGACGATTTAGAACGTATCGGTAGCAACTGTAGGATCGTTACACGCCTTCCCGGCATTCATCTCGAAAACTCTGCCCTTGGCATTCTGACCCTTCATTCCGGGACATTCTCTCCTGAAATGTCTTTGCTCACCACACTCGTAGCATCCCTCTAGTGTATTTCCCTCTGATGTACTTTTAGCATAGCACTCGCGAGTCATATGTCTAGTCCGACCACGTCCAGTGCACTTCTCTTGCTTATCACCGTGAGTCTTCTTTTTTGGACCACTCCTGTCATCTCCGACGTTATCCTTTCCCGACTCTCTAAGGTTAGCTACACACGCCTTCTCCAAAATGCGTTTCTTCTCACGCTTCTCATCGGTATCTCTTCTCAAAATCTCAAACTTTCGCTTTCGCAAATCCCCAGATCTAGGCTCGGAATGCAGAAATATTTGAATGGTCGACCCGCTGTGACGGCCCGACATCATGCATACCGTTGCCACGTCATTGCATAGGGTACCAGTAAATGATCTTGGGTTACAACCCTGGATTGTTTTATGTGTACATCTATGTACTGTTCACAAAGTTAATGAAAAATCAGAATTACGCTCCGATTATATCATAGCACAGGAACTACTAAAACTTTCCGATCATTATATCACCTGAAGGGTTTCCGATTCTGTGTCCCACCAAAACCATGCCCATGAACACCACGTCCACGTTCCTGGCCATTATTCTGGTTAGGATCGCGCTGTTCCATGGCAGTATTAACGTGTTGGGCTATGAGTTGTACCAACTCCTTTAGTGTGGTTGGTAGTCCAGTACCCTGTCTTGCTTTTGGCGGCATTTCGTCGTTTCTATTATTTACAACAATAATAATAATCACATAAGACAATAACCAAAAATAATTCAATCATTACATGTTAGTGGACCAAACATTGCGCATGTATAATATCCACATAATAATGAGAACAATTTTTAAACCAAAAGAAACCCATTTGATTAATACCAGAAATTTACAAAACTTGTTTTTAGTACAAAGACTAATCAAAATTCGGTGTGTCTACATCAACACCAGCAACAAGTCTATATGAAATTTCCTCCTAAATGTCTGAAGACTTGGCATGCAAGCCATAAATAGGGTTCATCAAATGAGACATACAAAACAAACAACTGAAACAACCAACAACTAACGGTTCAAACCCAGGAAGTCCAACATCTTCCTAACAAGCTCTCCTAGCTCAACTATTCTCCAGTGCATCTGATCCCTAGCACTGTTATCCAAATCCTTAAACTTATCATACCAGTCCATCTATCCTTCTATGTCCTTCATTTTGCCCTTCGTCGTCTCCAAGTCTCCGCGCAACGTGGCGAACTGACGATCGTAGTAAGAGATATTGACCCAAATCTCCTTCTGTTTCTTTAAAGCGGACACTGTCTCAGCTCTCGAAGTCGATGCGATCTCTCCAATGGGTCGAGTCCTCTTCCTACGACGAGTGTAGACTAAAAGAGGTGTAGCAAAACACGTGACTCGAGTATCGGAATAGACGACTCTATAACAACGGACGAGGGAATCTCAAGTGTAGGCTCGACAGTATCAGTGAGCAGAACTACTAATGGCTCTATAGGCCGAGACATGACATATCGTAACCGTACAAAGTAAGTGTGTGATCAATATGAATAGTAACACACAAGGCCCAAATAAACAGAAAATCACGTATGAACGTAAACACATAAGGGTTTTCATACATGATAAAATTTTCCATGTTTATTTAAAAATCTTGGCTTCTAGAATTTTGGACTTTAAATCTCAAAATTCATCGGTTGAAGTCTAGTGTTTTCCTCCGAAAACATATAGTTCGCTAACAACCATTGGCTCTGATACCAACTTCTGTCACATCCCAAAAACGTCGCAGCGGAATATAAAACGTAGTGGTGACGGAAGCTGGTGCCCATTTGTATGTTGCTGAACGATGCATCGTAATGTTGGACATTTCAACTTAATTAAAACATAGATTTTAAAAAATAAAGTCTTAAAGTTCGCCACAATCACACCATAGTTAAATTGTTTTGATTCTTATGGATCTTATTACATTGGTCCCAAATAGTTTTAAAAGTTTGTCCAAAACATTATCAAACCAAACATGCATCAATAACCACAAGATACACCATAATTCCCGAAGCCGAACTCAAGTACCTGTAGAACACGTTAAAATCAAGTGTCAACACAAAGGAAGGTGAGTTCACATATTCACATTCAAACAATTCATTCCAAAGGAAAACTTTCTGATTATGTGTTTATTTTAAAACATCCATATAATTTTTAGAAAGTCCATTTTACTTCCTTAATAAAATCCATGGGTCATCCGTCGCAGTTCAAAAACCCGACAATAAAGCTCTTACCCAGGTTTTGTATATTAAATTCATAGCGTCAATTTTCAGACTCATAATGTTAGCTAGACAATACGAACTATATATTTACCATGCAAGGATAATCAAAGCTAGACAATAAATAGAATATCAATTCGTCGTTTGACTTGACACGGGGCAACCAGTCACGACGGGGTTGTCAACCCGATAGACCTACCAACAATTCCTCGCGTGCAATACTTAAATGATTAAACGACATCATGGGCGCAAGGTCCTCTTCGACACCAATATGATGTCTGCCTCAAGTACAATATATATATCCTACTAATATGACAAATTTAATACACGAAGTTGTACGAATCCCCCGAATCCCCTCCCTTGAGACCAGGCCGGCGTTCGTCCCAACTTTACCGTCTGTTTCTCCTCGGAAACACCGTATCATCCCAATTTCCTCCAAACATTCATTCATCAAAACGTTTTATCTCGAAACGTTTGATTTATCAAACTCCATATATTTTCAACGAAAATATATATATATTTTATATTAAAAGGTAGTTTTAATCCAAAAACATTATTAAACCCTTTTATTGGCATGTTTTATATTAAAAGGTATGTTTTAATCCAAAATATATACAAAGCAGTAAAAAGAGAGGTTTAGTGACACTCACCTTTGGGTGCGTATTTTTAAATAGCGCAATCCCACAGTTTGATTTCTACACGTCCTATTATATGTAGGAACAATTTATAAATCAATATATATATCACAAAAATCTTAAGTTTCTCTGTTTCTTAGAATTGTCACATAACTTTGAGATTTTCTCAAAAAGTTATCATTTTTTATTATGTTGGCACGTTAATATATATATATATATATATATATATATGAGTCCATATATATATATATATATATATATATATATATATATTTTTAATATTTTTGCGACTTGAATGATTTTATTGGTGACCGTTATCATGTAAATCCGTTAACACTCCCGTTTATACGCAATATATCTACGGTTTGCGCGTCGTAATATATATACATAAACGTTCACATAGATTATCAGTGAATCACGCGAAATCTTGTTAACTTATATCTTTTGTCATTTTTAAGGCAAATATACATAAAATATCTTATATGTATCAAATTTTCATGCTCGACAAACAAGTTACACATTTAACGCGATTTTTACTGTTTCTACCGCACAAAACGTACAAGTATACATGCATAATCTAAATTTCTCACTATCATGTTAAAACTTAACATATTTTCACAATCACATGTTTAAATCACATAACTCATCTTAACACATAAGGTTCACTAAAAAATAACCGATACTAGTGTACATTGAAAAATGCGTATTTTAGCGATTCGGTAACGTTTTCGGGGGTCGAAAGTCACGTATGACCAACCAAACACCAAGTAAACTTAAAATTTGTTATAATACTTAATTTTAAACTAAAAATGTCAGTTTACTTACAAATCTAAATCAGTTTTACAAAAATACTCGAAAAGCCGATTTTTGACCGTTTTAACGCATAGTTAACGTTTCTATAATCATCCCAACTCGGAATGACTTGATATTTTAACACAATACATATTATTTACTGATTAAAATAGTGGTTATAGTTAGATTAGTGCAGTTTTTTTGTGTAAGTCACATAATCAGATTAGTGCAGTTTTTGTGTAAGTCACATAAATCATGCGATTTCACGTATTTTACAACATTTAAAGCACCATGTAAAACCACTAAACACTTCAAAATAATTATATTTTAGTGTTTATATTATGATCAAAATTGATTTTTATCAAATGATATCTAAATCATCATTTGATGACCACAAATCATCATGCATGTTCAAGTAAATGCATCTAATGCACTCATACAACATCATCATCATCTTTTATGTTCTAATCATACTCAAGAACACATTAATATCATGTTTTTACATAGCACAACATATATCATCCATCATCACATAATCATTCATACATAAATACAAGTATCTTTCATTCACGAGTATATGACCAAAATTTACATGCATGCATATACATATACATATACGAAATATTTTCACCCACATGAACTTCCAAAAGTTCACTCTTTCATCAAATCCCTTTTAAATCATGAAACACCTTTAAAACATTCTTTTATGACACTTTTGATTCTTGCATGCAATCTATCATTCAAATATCATATTATTCAAGAATCATTTAATTAAAAATCAAAATACAATCACATACACACACATATACCTACGGCTATACATACATATACATACACACCCATTTCCATTTTATTTAAAATCTCATTCTTTATCATTTTCAAGTTCATGTTTAATTCCAAGTTCAAGAGAAACTTTCCATCATCTTTATCATCAATAAAAATCAAGAATGTAATTCTGAAAATAAGTTTATACCTTTCAAGGTTTTAGTGGGTTTTAACAATATTTTTGATGGTTGGAAGCTTGTTTCATCAAGAAAACACTTTCGGATCTTCAGAACACCTTGAAACCTTCTTGGAATGAACTTTAATCTTCAAAAACAAGTTAAAAATTTCGAAATGGATGAGAGATCGGTGTTTGGCTGATTTGTAAGAGAGAGAGAGAGAGTGTTTTGAATGTGTTATGAGTGTTTCTTGGGTTTAGAAAGGTATTTGGAAGCGTTAGGGAACATTGTCATCAAGCACCTCCAATTATAGCCAATAAGAGCATGAGAGAGGAGAGAGAGAATGATGCATGGCTGCCATTTATCTCAACACACACACACCTCACGATTCCATATGTATACATATACATATATATATCTAATTTTTGGCCAAAAACCGGTATTTTACTGGATACCGGGTATTTTATCTAGCGTTTTAATCCCGTTTTAGTGCGTTTTAAATTATTTTTATCATTCTATAAAAATAATCACACAAAATTATTACTGAAATAATTACTAGTTGCCTTTACTGGCTGCGTTGCCGGTATTTGGCAGTATGTGCGCTGTACTACGCGGTACGCGCTTAAAATCGCAAAATAGTGATTTAAGCGTTTTTATTTATTTTTATCATTCTATAGTAATAAACTCATCAAATTATTACTAAAATGATTGTCAGTTGCCTTGACAGGCTGTGTTGACAATATTTTGTCGGTATACGCGCTTCATCGCTCGGTATGCGCTTAAACTCGAAAAATAGAGTTTCTTAGCGTTTTAATTTATTTTTCCTCACGAATATGATTAAAATTACTATTATAATCATAAAAGACTATTTTTTAGGATTTTAATGCTGATCGGGTGGTCACCGACGTTCGTTTCGCATTTTAACCGTTACGCGATAAGCGTTTATCTTACCGTTGCCAACATAATTTTTACCAAGGTTTAAATTTGCCAACTCATTGAATACCATATATAAACATCATAATCAGTTAAATACGGCCTTTTATCTATTCACAACACGTGTTACAATTGTACGGTACGGCCTGAAAAGCCGAGTGTCACAGCAGCGAAGTGGGCGATGATGGATGTTGATGCCTAGGCCGGAGCCCGCTTTTTAAATTTGATGGTTGTGGTTTAACAAACAATTTACTTTCCTGTCTTTTGAACAATTTAATTTCCTGCACTTAGAACAATTTGATGGCCAAAGGTGGAGGGATCCTGAGTTTCAGGACGAAGCCCTTGGTCATCAACCTCTAGTATGCTCTTTTGAACAATTTAACAGTTGAAGGTGGAGGGATCTTGGATTTCAAGATGAAACCTTCAACTATTTAGGTAAATATTTAAAAAACTAATTGTGCTTTTGGTGGATGGATCTCGGTTTGAGATGAAGCCAAGAGTACAATCTTTTGCTATGTTAATAATAAACTAACCTTTTTTAGCCGTATCCATTGTTGTTTATATTTCCTTTGCAAATTTTGTTGCATGTGTTTAATTTTAATGTAGTTCCAATTGTTATTCCAATACAACACTTCAAATATTCTGACCAAGTATCTTGGGGAAATATCCTGGTCAGGATACTCTCAATATTTTAATCGAAAACATTATAGTAATATTTTGTCAAACATAATTCCTAAAACTTAGGTTATTTAGGAAAAAAGAAAGGTCATACCAAAAACACTTAGGGAATAGATTCCAACTTCCAACCTTTGAACCCTTTGCAGTATTTTCACCATGGATGTCCCCTGTCTGGAACACTTAGGAAGTCAAGTTCAATTTCATCCTTCGAGTGTATCAAGATGAATGTCCCTTATGTACAATACATTTGAATACTTAGGAACTTCTTGATTCATACAACAATCATGTGTGAACACACTTGTAAGCGACTTTAGCACTACAGGGGATAAACCCGAAATATCCTGCAGATAGATCCTTAATATTCTGGGGATAAACCCTAAGTATACTGGGGATAAACCCATATTTTCGTGCGCTACAGGTAGGAGTGTATAAACTCCAATACTTAGAAATGTGAAAACCTTTAAACCTTAGAGAGTATGAAAATACTCTATCGTGAGAGAGGGTGATCAATCCTCATATACCTTAAGGATCCAGCATATAGCCAATAATAACGAAATTGTCAGCCACTTTTACATGAACTGGTCCCGCCATCTTGAAGTATTCCCGGATAACTTGCGCTCCAGGCTGGGTGTTTAAACCCAATTAGAGAGAAAGGTGAATACCTTTAAACCTTTGAAGGGATCAGGATCCCTTAAACGTGAGAAAGGGGGCCAATCCTCTAATCTTTCGGTTCATATTGAGCATATATCCTGGAGTTATATCCCGAAGCATATTCTACAAAACATCCTTAAACTAAGGTGGGTGTTAGCCTGGCTAACACCCCTCCGATGCTTAAGTCAGTATTGGGTTTAAAAAGAATAAATAAAATTATATTTAAAAGAGATAGAATTCGTACCATCCTGAGTTAGAAATTAAATTCTAAAGTCACTTGAAATAGAGCTTGAGGTGTATAACATTCCAGGATCTTGGTAACATATCCCCTTCCATATTCTTAAGCCGGTATGCTCCTTTCCCAGATTCTGATTCAACCTCATATGGTCCTTCCCACTTTGGAGCTAACTTTCCATCAGCAGGATTAGTAGTATTCTGAAAAGCCTTCCTTAACACCCAATCTCCAACTTGAAACCTTCTAGTCCTTAGGTTTTTATTATATGCCCTGGATATCCTCTGTTGATATGCTGCCATCCTTAGCTTTGCTGCGTCTCTTGTCTCATCAACAGTATCTAATTCTTGACACAAAGCTTCAGGATTTGCCTCAGGATCCTAAAGGCTTGATCTTGTTGTATGTATCACCATCTCTGTCGGGATCACAGCTTCTGTCCTAAATACTAAAGAAAATGGGGTCTGACCAGTTGCACTCTTTACTGTCGTCCTATCAGCCCATAGGACAAATGGTAGTTCCGCTGCCCATCTTCCCTTCTTAGCACCTAATCTCTTCTTTAAGTTGTTGACAAATATCTTGTTCCAGGATTCTGCTTGTCCATTTACTTGAGGATGTACTGGAGTTGATGTGATCATCAGTGGTTCTCTTGCTGATGAACTGAGAGTCATTATCACAAATTATCTCAGCTGGTACCCCAAATCTGGTCAGGATATTCCTCTTTATGAAAGACAATACTTCTTGATCTCTGACTTGAACAAAGGCCTCAGCTTCAACCCATTTGGAGAAATAATCCGTCATTGCCAGCATAAAAACTTTTCCTCCTGGAGCCTTTGGTAATTTTCCCACTATATCCATACCCCATTTCATGAATGGCCAAGGGGAAGCAATGGGATATAATGGCTCAGCAGGCTGATGTAGTATATTGATGTGCCTCTGACATGCGTCACATTTTCGAGCATATTCTGGAGCATCTTTCCTCATAGTCAGCCAATAGTATCATGTTCTTAGCACCTTCGAGAATAATGATATGCCCCCAGTATGGTTGCCACAGTCTCCTTCGTGTATATCTTGAAGTACTTCCTTGGTTTCCGGATCCTTCAAGCATCTTAGGTATGGACCTACAAGAGACTTCTTGTACAAAACATCATTTATAATAGAAAAACGAGATACTTTATCCTGAAAGCTTTAGGATTCTCATCCTTTGGGATGTGTCCTTCTTTGAGATATTTTATGATCGGGGCCGTCCAGGATTTAGGATCCTCCTCAGGATACTCATCACCAGGATCCTGGATACTTGCTATTTCCTTATCATGAGACTTGAAGAGTTCCATCGCATGATACAAGATATGTAGTATTGATATTTGGGTTCCTTCCGGTATCCTGACTGATGATCCCAAATTTACCAAAGCATCTGCCTCGGAATTATCCTCCCTTGGTACCTGTTCAAGTGTAAAAACATCGAAATTTCCTGGTAATTTTTTGAGAATTTCAAGATACTCGATTAACCTTTCACCTTTGACTGCATAGGATCCATTGAAATGGTTAGTAATCAACAAGGAATCAACATATACTTGCAAACATTTAATATTCATATTCCTGGCCAATTCTAATCTTGCAATCAAAGCTTCATACTCTGCTTCATTATTAGTGGCAAGAAATTCACACCTAATAGCCTGGGGTAATATGCCCCCTATGGCGATTTTAGTAGTATACCTAATACTACACCTCTTACATTAGATGTACCATCAGTACATAGTGTCCAGGATTCTAAGGTTTCTCCTAGTCGTTGTACTTCTAGGTCTACTTCATTTTGAATATCACTACTGAAATCAGCCACAAAGTCTGCTAGAGCCTGAGACATTATAGCATTTCTAGGTTTATATACTAGATCATAGGCACTTAACTTTAGTGACCATTTAGCCATTCTACCTGACATCTCAGGTTTCCTAAGCACATTTTTAACAGGATAATTAGTTTTAACATGAATCCTGTGTGTCTCAAAATAATGTCTAAGCTTAGTTGATGCCATAACTAGGGCTAATATCAATTTTTCTAAGTGTGAATATCTAGATTCAACATTAAATAAACTTTTACTAACATAATAGACATGATACTGCTGACATTCATGATCCTTTACCAGAACAACACTTACAGCGTTTCCTGATACTGCAAGATATAGGGATAATGGTTCACCATCCTTGGGCTTCATCAACAGAGATGCAGTTGAAAGATATTGCTTTAATTCCTATAGGGCTGCCTCATGCTTTTCTCCTCATTCGAATTTCTTATTCTTCTTCAGGATATCATAGAATTCCTTGCATTTCTCTGAGGATCTTGATATAAACCTGTTCAATGCCGCTACTCGTCCTGTTAATATTTGCACGTCTTTCATGTTGGATGGTGACTTGATATCCAGGATAGCTTTGATCTGTTCTGGGCTTGCTTCTGTGACAACCCGCAGAAAACCAGGTATCCGTACAACTTAATTAATGATTAATTATTACTTGATTACTGTGCTTGATTGAACTAGCTGATAAACTGCTACCTGCATATTGATACATGCACTTACTTGCATCACACTTTAATTTCTGTCACTACATTGATTACATACTGAACCCTAGTGACAAACATGATGCACAAAAAGCACAGTAGCACTAAACGGATACAAAGTGAACATGCTGATATAACCAGCATCAGGCAAATACTGCCTCAAGGCCTGTTAAGAGCCTCATATATTTTGGCTACACTGGTAGTGAGTGTAGGATATAAGGGTTGTGTTACCGCGTCTCTAGGGGATAAGATACACTGATACGGATGTGCCCAAAACGTACTTTAAGTACCAAACACAGCACTTTAACAATTTAACCAGCTTCTAGCTGACTAGTAAAGTGCCAGAAAATGAGAAAATATCACTAGACACTTTCTAAAGTGTCGGGAAAATAAAATGTGTCACTAAAATGTAATAACGACACTTTAAAGTCTTTTGTAACACTTTAACGGATTACTATCCAACCGAACACCCGGACTTTACCCGGAACATGAAAACTTTACTATTTTTATTATTACTCTTTTTCTGAGCCAGTTAGGGTCCCTGGTTACCCTAACACCCGTCATAACACGCTGCTTATAACTAACGGAGTTTAAAACCTAAACTAACTTATTTAACCTAAACTAAACACTAACTAAACTACTTAAAATCGAACCATGGACCCCCCCCCCCAAACCGATTCGGTTGCCTAGGGGGCAACACCTTGTACCTTGTAATCTTGGATGATCATGTTGTCTAGTATCTAGTGAACATACTAACCAATGGGTAATGGACCTTGAACTTGCCTATATATATACACACTAACCACAAGAGCTTATTCACTAAACACCACAACACAAAGTTACTCTCTCCCTCCCTTACCCACTCTCGGCCGAACACCCTACACACCACCATCACACTTTTGGTTCTTGTAATTCCATCATCATACACACTTCAAGGGTCACATATAAGGAGCTTTGGTGCAAGCGGAACACGAAGGACCTCAACCGTTGGCTTTTATCCACGCATTTTTCGTCACGATTCTTCCCTAGCCCCGAGCTAGAGGTATATTGTTTAAAACTTGTTTTTACGCTCATCTAAAGTGGTTAAAAGGATTATTGTCGGTCGAATCTTGTTATGTTGAAAGATGATGCATTAAAGTCTACAAAAATCACAAAAATGGTGGTTAATAGCATATAACTTGTGTAAAAGTCGTAGGACTTGAAATTTGTGCTTATTGTGACCCGATCTATGATGTGGTAGCTCGAATCTCCGTTTAACCCGACTTTGTAAAATCACGTATCATCACATAAGCTTGTTTTTGAAAGGTACAAGGGTTAAAGGTGAAACACTACCACATTTTAGAGACATGAACTTGTGTAGACATATTTTTCTTGTGTAAAAGTATTTTAACCGGTAAAATGGTGTTTAAAACTAGCGGATCTATGTATCCGCAAGTGGTATTTTAGAAAGACCACACTTTATAGAAATCGTGTTTTTCGAAAAAATGGATCTTACACTAATGAACATGATTTTATAAACCACAAGCGTATAGACACTTGTGAAATAAAGAGATCCGACAAAGAAGTAAATTTGTCACTTGTTACTAGAAGTTGTAAAGACGGTTTTCGCTAAACACAAGGTTTTTATGAGATTAAAGCTACTTTATATAAAGATCTACATATATAAAGGTGATTTACATTATGGATTCGGAAAAACTGCAAGTTCATGCGATTATGCACATTTACATACTTGTCGACTAGTTTGATGTGTCGGAAATTGTTTGATTGAATAAAGAAGATTGTTGAATTGATTTGTTAAAAGAAAATGATACGCTTGAAAGCGTGGCCACCTCCAGTTACAGAGGAAACTCTGGCGAAATTTTCTAAAAACCTAACACTTAGACTTTTTACACAACAAGTGTTAGAACTATCTTTGGACATATTTTCAAAACATAAATTTCGCCAGCACTATATTTTACTAAATATTCGGAGGTGGGATTTTCACAAAGATTAACGTGATAAATATATTGTCACAACACTGTTTATGATTATTTTGTGAAATACATAAATATTATTTTAGAGTGAAAATAATATTTACAAGCGTTAATGATTCCAAAACTTTGCGAACGCTTACACAAACATATAAGTTACACCGGTAATTACATTACCACAAGATTGATAAAACGTAACTTACGCACATGTATTGTATCCCCCATCCTTGGGAAGAAGAATAACTACCAAGTGTATACGGAACATAAACACGAAATAGTTGTCTAACTATTTCCCAAAGACATAAACTATAAAGCTAAAGCACGGCCGTCCGTCTAATAGAATTAGCACTTGTAGGTCGTTGCACAGCTTACTGCTTCAGAGACGCTTGATAGAGTTACGCATCCACTGTGAGTTCATGTCCCCCTTTTCTCTAACTGTTTTCAGTTTTCTTAACTGCGGGGGTGAAATACATGTTACTTTGTTTACAAGTACTTTATACACGGTATGAATAACGTAAGGAGGTTTAGATCATGTGAATGGGTAGTTAGAACACCGAGGGACTCGAGCGGTAGATCTATTTGGGTGTAGCGAGCCCAGCTTCAGGCCAAACGGACCTCTCGGAGGCTAACCACAACGGACCTGGAGTGACTTGGTTGCCCAACGCAAAAATCAGCTAGGGTTGTGTCTACTTACTTGCATTTCACAACATGCTAATGGCCTTGCAAACCATTGGTGATCACAAGTCCTCTTACACTGCTACATACCAGGAAACTTTTATACTTACAAGTGTTTTACTTACTCACTTGCACATGAAATCGCTCAACATTATTGTTGATTTTTCAACTCACATGTATTTCAGGAAATTAACGAGATCTGGCACGGTATGGCATGTTTTCCGCTGCACTAGTTTCCGAGGTCATCCGGGGTTTAGGGGATGTGTCTCTTTCCTGGACAAGACACAGTCCTTAAACCATGTTTATATTATGTTTCAGTTTGTAATGTTATTGAACAAGGTTATGGTTGGTTAAAACAATGGTACTGTATTTGGTTTTCAAAAGTTAATGGATGATCTTGCATGTTTTTAACTCATATAGCTTTGGTATGATTAAGCTATGGTATTAAGAAGTCACACCAAAATTAACCACGCTTCCGCAAAGCCAGGGTGTGACAGCTTGGTATCAGAGCTCTGATCATAGCGAACTAGGATTCTGTCTCGAGTCTAGACTATGATCACTAGGGCTCTCACGAAAACATTTTTCTGCATACCACTTAAGTCCAGATCCACACTTTTTACAAACAAATGTTGAGCACATTTTATTAATTATAAGTTCAGCTTGGAGGGCTGAGGATCGATCTGGAGGATCGAGATGGTTAAGGTAGTTGAGCACGTTGGTTTGATATAGGATCGATCTGGAGGATCGAGGTGATTAAGGAAGATTGAGCACGTTGATTTGTTATAAGGTTCGATCTGGAGGATCGAGGTTTGGGTTAAGTAAAGGATAGAGCAGTCTTGTAGACTAGATGGTATTGGCTAGTAAGACTAGGAGGATAATTTGAATGCTTACTTGGTGATTTACGTGATTATTTGATTATATGATTGACAGTTTGTGCATACTTATGTTTGCGTTACAGGTACATGGACTCGTCAGATTCAGGTGGTTCAGGCACCACCGGACCCAGACCCATAGTGTCAGATGATTTAGAGTCCTCGGAGCGCGAGGTGTACACGTCAGACTTTACCAGTACCGACGATGACAACTTCCAGCCATTCGCCCTACCTGATGGCGACGATGAGCTCCCTGTTGATATTCCGGCCGGGGATTTGCCACTAGCGGTGATCCCTGCACCCATACCCCTCGCTTCTTACCCTGTTCAGGAGTTACCATTCGACGACAACGAGGACGACGTCGACTTGTTTGAGGTAGAGCCTATGGAGGACGTTCAGGGCGAGGCCCTACCTGCTGTTGCCCCATTGTTGATTGCAGATGCTCCGGATGCGGAGGCACCTGCACATTCCCCAGCCCAGGACTCCTCTGAGTCTGTGGCTTCTGCACCGACACATACCCTTAGTGTGCAGCACTATTCCCATGGGTCTGATTCGGACCAGGCTCTTTCTGTTGCTCCCGTACCTGGACTTGTTTATGATCCTGACGACGAGGGGGATTCAGACCCTATGTTTCCCCCAGGCTATGATCCTGACCGCGATTTGGAGTTTGTCCCTATGGACGAGATGATGGAGGATCCTGCTGATCCTATTGATCCTTTTGATCCGATCGATCCTGACTTTGACTTTGATATGGCGTTTGATGACTTGGAGCCTGCCCTTGCCCCTGAGCAGGCAGCTGCTCTTGACCCGTTACCAGAGCATGACCCTATGCATGCTGATGTACCTCTTGAGCCCATTGCTGTTGATCACCACCTAGACGTTCCCTTGATTGCAGACGATCATGCCCCTGTTGATCCCATCGATCCTCTACCCATAGTTGCTGTACCTGTTGACCCACCATTTGAGCACCTGGCACCCGTTGACCCTGTTGTGGCTCCCTTATTTGATCCTGTTCCCTTAGAGCCTGAGCATGCTCTGTTTGCTGCCCATATGGATCCACCGGACGAGCCGGCACAGCACGGGTGGATCCCGGCTGATGAGGACGTCCCACCACTACCCCCACAGATTCCAGACGCTAGACACGCTGACTTTTCGTTTCAGGTTCCCACGTACATACCTCCAGCGGGGCCTGGAGAGGGCTCTTCAGCACACCCTGATGGGCATGTACCGATGCCCATGCCTTTCACGTCTCAGATTCCTTTTACTACAGCTCCTTTTGGGATGGCACCCTTTGACCCCACACGTGAGCCCCTGCTGTGGTCACCGTTTTCCCCTATGCCACCCACCGATCCATACCACAGGTTCCATGTAGGCCACACCATTGAGGATGTACTGATGTCTTTTGTTTACCAGCATGAGTCGCACGAGCAGCGACTACAGGAGCTCGAGAGAGCTCGGCCATGTCAGTGCCATGGTCAGGCACCCTCTCCGTTACAGCCGTTTCGACCATTACCCCCTGACTATGCTGCTCGTCTTACTACTTTGGAGCAGCATATTGCTTCCGTTATTCGCACGCAGCAGGCGATGGAGGCAGATTGGTTAGAGATGCGCCGTTTGTTTTATACCCGTTTTCCTCCCCCTCCTCCACCAGCTATTTAGAGCTCATCGGTGCCACATGGGTAGGCAAGGTGAGAAGTCAGCGATTGCTTTTACTTGCACAGCATTTTGGGGAGACTACGTTATGATTTGACTTTTGTTATGTACTTGATGTTGTATTGATACTGATGTAGCTTTTGACAGGGGTGATGTAGCCCCGGTGATTGATGATTGTATGTATACATTACGATGTGGTCTCATTATTATGGCAATCGCAGTTTTCTCACCATATTTTGATTCGCTTGATTACTTGTTTATATTTTATGGCATGGGATGTTGTGTGATTGATATTTGTGATATGTGATAACATGAGATGTTATGTGATTATACTATTATTATTACTATATACGTACACTGTACTATGTCCTGACCAACGTGAACACATCTTTTAGAAAGATGCCACCAAGACGACAACAGCAGCCTATGCCTACCACTCAGGAAGAGCTACAACAAGTCATTGCTGCTGCCATAGCGCAATACGCAGCTTCTCAGCCAGGAGGGAGCGGAAGTGTTAATCAAGGCAATAACAATCCACCTCACGGTAATACCACGCCATTCGAACCTACCATGAACTAGTTGGAGATTTTAGCGGTGATGCTAATGCCAACCACATGTTTTAACATACGTGCAGGATGCACCTACAAGCAGTTCTTAGACTGCAAACCAGTTAACTTCAATGGCACAGGAGGTGCAGTTGCCTTTACCCGCTGGGCTGAGAAAACCGATTCCGTCTTACGCATGAGCAAGTGTGCTGAGGATCAACAAGTCACGTACATTTCAGGGCTGTTTCTAGACGGAGCCCTGTCATGGTGGAACCTACAAGTACAAACTCTAGGCGAAGCTGCCGCCTACGCCCTGACTTGGGCCGAATTGAAAGAGTTGATGCGCAAAAAGTACTGTTCACGCGCAGAAATTCAGAGGTTGGAGACTGAATTTTGGCACTTAAAGATGGATGGTCCGAAAGTAGCAGAGTACGTTCAGAGGTTTCATGACCTATCTCAAGTGGTTCCTTACATGGTTACGCCCGAATACAAACGAATCGAGCGCTTCATTTGGGGTTTGGCTCCCCAAATAATAAGCATGGTAACCTCCTCCAAACCAGCGACTATCACTGAAGCCATCGATTTGAGCGTGGCTCTCACCGAGGAGGGGATTCGTTTAAACAAGTTTGGTGATGTAAAGGCAAAGGAGAAAGAGACGCATGTTGAGTCGTCCGGAAGTAACAAAAGAAAGTTTTCAAACTTCAAACAAAGTGTTAGCGGTGATGGTAAGAGAGGAGCACCAAGCACGCCAGCTCAGGGTGCAGCTGGCAGTGGAAGGAAAGGAAGAGGATACATGGGCACCCAGCCCAGATGCAATACCTGTCTACGCCACCATTCGGGTCAATGTCAGCTAAAAGTATGCGAAGTATGTGGGAGACGTGGTCATTTGAAGGACACCTGTTGGGTTGGTACTGGCCGGGGAGGCCAGGGAGGATATGGAAATAGGAATGATAACCGTGGCGGAAATGGGAATCGCCAGCAAGGAAATTTTGGAGGAAACAGAAACCGAGGCAACAATGCAAACCAGGCTGGCAATGCCAACCAGAACAACACCCCAGCTGGAAATGGGGATGGTAATGGGCAGAGGCTCGGATGCTACAACTGCGGGGAAATCGGGCATTTTAAGAAGAATTGCCCAACACTGAATCAAGCCCGTGGTAGAGTGTTTCAACTTGAAGCTAGAGAAGCACGCCAGGATCCCAACGTTGTTACCGGTACGTTCCCTGTAAATCAACGCTATGCATCTGTTCTGTTTGATACTGGTGCCGACTATAGCTTCGTATCACTAGAATTTAAGAATATGCTTGGGTTAGCTGCTAATAAGTTAGACATACCCTACTCGATCGAATTGGCTAATGGAAAGTTAGTTGGAGCCGACGAAGTAATCAGAGGTTGTGTGATAGAATTGGGAGAACGCGAGTTTACTCTGGATCTACTACCAGTCCAATTGGGGAGCTTCGACGTGGTAGTAGGAATGGATTGGTTATCCGGAAACAAGGCGGAGATAGTATGTCACGAGAAAGTTGTTCGCATCCCAACTGATGATGGTGAGACGATTGTGGTCCACGGAGAGAAGCGTGACACGCCGCTAAGATTTATCAGCTGCTTGAAGGCAAGGAAGTGTTTACAAAAAGGATGTGTTGCTTTTCTGGCACACATCATAGATAAGAAGGCTGCTGAGCCAACAATCGAAGACATCCCTGTCGTAAGGGAGTATCCCGAAGTCTTCCCAGAAGACTTACCCGGACTGCCACCTCAGAGGCAAGTGGAGTTTCACATTGACTTAGTTCCAGGCGCAGCGCCTGTAGCTAAGGCACCTTACAGACTTGCTCCATCTGAGATGCAGGAATTGTCAACGCAACTTCAAGAGTTGTTAGACAAGGGTTTTATCCGACCAAGCTTCTCGCCTTGGGGAGCTCCGGTCTTGTTTGTCAAGAAGAAGGACGGAAGTTTCCGCATGTGTATTGACTACAGAGAATTGAACAAGCTGACGATCAAGAACAGGTATCCACTGCCAAGAATCGACGATCTGTTCGATCAACTTCAAGGTTCAAGCTGTTACTCTAAGATCGATCTTCGATCTGGATACCATCAACTGAGGATACAGGAGGAAAGTATCCCGAAAACAGCCTTCCGAACTCGTTATGGACACTACGAGTTCCTCGTGATGCCATTCGGTTTAACAAACGCGCCGGCAGTATTTATGGACTTGATGAATAGAGTTTGCAAGCCATACTTAGACAAGTTCGTGATTGTATTCATCGACGACATCCTGATTTACTCAAAGACGAAGGCTGAACACGAACAACATCTTAGAACCATCTTGGAGCTGCTAAAGAAGGAACAACTGTACGCCAAATTCTCCAAGTGCGAGTTTTGGCTACGCGAAGTCCAGTTTCTTGGACATGTGGTTAATGGGGATGGAATTCATGTTGATCCCACAAAGATCGAGGCAATCAAGAATTGGGAGACGCCTACAACGCCAACCGAGATTCGACAATTCTTGGGTTTGGCTGGCTACTATCGAAGGTTCATCGAGGATTTTTCGAAAATCGCTCAACCATTGACGCTCCTGACCCAGAAGGATAAGACGTTTGATTGGGGAATCAAACAGGATGAAGCGTTTCAGATATTGAAAGATAAGCTCTGCAACGCGCCAATCTTAGCTCTACCGGAAGGTACCGACGATTTTGTGGTATACTGCGACGCATCGCGTCAGGGATTGGGATGTGTGTTGATGCAACGCCAAAAGGTCATTGCTTACGCATCACGCCAACTGAAAGTGCACGAAAAGAATTATACCACACATGATTTAGAGCTTGGCGCAGTGGTTTTTGCACTAAAGATCTGGAGACACTACCTGTATGGTACGAAGTGCACAATTTTCACAGATCACAAGAGCCTACAACATATATTTAACCAGAAGGAGTTAAATATGAGGCAAAGACGATGGGTCGAGTTATTGAACGATTACGACTGCGAGATAAAGTATCACCCAGGGAAGGCGAATGTAGTCGCCGATGCCCTAAGTCGTAAAGAAAGAATCAAGCCCATAAGGGTTAGGGCTTTGGAAATGATCATACGAACCGATCTTTCCTTGCGCATTCGCGCTGCACAAAAGGAAGCTCTCAAGGAGGGAAACCTTGAGGAAGAATGTCTCCGTGGAATGGAGAAGCTTTTGGTACCGAACGAGGAAGGAACGTTATGTTTTGAGAAAAGGATTTGGGTTCCTCTGTTTGGTGGATTAAGGGAAGTTATTTTCAACGAAGCGCACAAGTCACGGTACTCTATCCACCCTGGATCGGATAAGATGTACCAGGATCTTAAAGATTACTAGTGGTGGCCTAGGATGAAAGGCGACGTTGCTGTTTACGTGAGCAAATGTTTAACGTGCGCTAAGGTCAAGGCAGAATACCAGAAGCCTTCGGGACTTCTGCAACAACCTGAGATTCCCAAGTGGAAATGGGAACAAATCTCAATGGATTTCGTTACAATACTGCCAAGAACGCCAAGAGGCCATGATATGATCTGGGTAATTGTTGACCGCCTAACAAAGTCCGCACACTTTCTGCCAATCAGGGAGAAAGACAGTACTAGTAAACTTGCGGAAATTTACATGAGAGAGATCGTAGCACGACATGGAGTACCACTCTCGATCATCTCTGATAGAGACGGGAGATTTGTGTCAAGAATATGGCAATCTTTCCAAGAATCTTTTGGCTCACAATTGAATCTGAGCACTGCATTCCATCCGCAAACTGATGGCCAGAGCGAGCGAACAATACAAACGTTGGAAGACATGCTGAGGGCATGTGTTATGGATTTAGGAGGTAGCTGGGATAAACACTTACCCTTGGTCGA
This sequence comes from Helianthus tuberosus, assembly GCA_030545235.1. NCBI lineage: Eukaryota > Viridiplantae > Streptophyta > Magnoliopsida > Asterales > Asteraceae > Helianthus > Helianthus tuberosus. Next base: position 126,407,844 of record CM060357.1, on the reverse strand, counting down.
ATTTTCATATAACAACAGCTACCACACCAGTATTGGTGTTGCGCCTTTTGAGGCCCTATACGGACGCAAGTGCCGATCCCCACTATGTTGGTCTGACGCAGGTGATAGGCAGCTTGCTGGTCCCGAGATCGTCCAAGAGACGACTGATAAGATCGCGCAAATTCTTAAACGCATCGAAGCCGCTCGCCACAGGCAAAAGGCCTACGCGGATCCAAACCGGAAGCATGTGGACTTCCAAGTCGGAGAGATGGTATTATTGAAGGTTTCACCCTGGAAAGGGGTAGCGCGCTTTGGAAAGCGAGGAAAGTTAAATCCACGCTACATTGGTCCCTTTAGAATTCTAGAAAGAATCGGGACGGTAGCATACAAGTTGGACCTGCCCGCTGAACTAAATGGTGTTCACGATACATTTCACGTATCCAATTTAAAGAAGAGTCCAACTCAAGTTGACGTTGCCATTCCTATCGACGAGATTCATATTGACGACACGCTCCACTTCGTTGAAGAACCTGTTGAGGTCACGGATTGGAAAGTTAACAAGACCCGCCGGAGCAGTGTCAAACTCGTCAAGGCACGTTGGAATGCCAGACATGGTCCTGAATTTACCTGGGAACGTGAGGACCGGATGAAAGAGAAATACCCCCACTTATTTCCTAAGAACCCTGCTTCTACAAGCAGAACTTAAATTTCGGGACGAAATTTATTTAACGGGGGGAGAATGTGACAACCCGCACAAAACCAGGTATCCGTACAACTTAATTAATGATTAATTATTACTTGATTACTGTGCTTGATTGAACTAGCTGATAAACTGCTACCTGCATATTGATACATGCACTTACTTGCATCACACTTTAATTTCTGTCACTACATTGATTACATACTGAACCCTAGTGACAAACATGATGCACAAAAAGCACAGTAGCACTAAACGGATACAAAGTGAACATGCTGATATAACCAGCATCAGGCAAATACTGCCTCAAGGCCTGTTAAGAGCCTCATATATTTTGGCTACACTGGTAGTGAGTGTAGGATATAAGGGTTGTGTTACCGCGTCTCTAGGGGATAAGATACACTGATACGGATGTGCCCAAAACGTACTTTAAGTACCAAACACAGCACTTTAACAATTTAACCAGCTTCTAGCTGACTAGTAAAGTGCCAGAAAATGAGAAAATATCACTAGACACTTTCTAAAGTGTCGGGAAAATAAAATGTGTCACTAAAATGTAATAACGACACTTTAAAGTGTTTTGTAACACTTTAACGGATTACTATCCAACCGAACACCCGGACTTTACCCGGAACATGAAAACTTTACTATTTTTATTATTACTCTTTTTCTGAGCCAGTTAGGGTCCCTGGTTACCCTAACACCCGTCATAACACGCTGCTTATAACTAACGGAGTTTAAAACCTAAACTAACTTATTTAACCTAAACTAAACACTAACTAAACTACTTAAAATCGAACCATGGACCCCCCCCCCCCAAACCGATTCGGTTGCCTAGGGGGCAACACCTTGTACCTTGTAATCTTGGATGATCATGTTGTCTAGTATCTAGTGAACATACTAACCAATGGGTAATGGACCTTGAACTTGCCTATATATATACACACTAACCACAAGAGCTTATTCACTAAACACCACAACACAAAGTTACTCTCTCCCTCCCTTACCCACTCTCGGCCGAACACCCTACACACCACCATCACACTTTTGGTTCTTGTAATTCCATCATCATACACACTTCAAGGGTCACATATAAGGAGCTTTGGTGCAAGCGGAACACGAAGGACCTCAACCGTTGGCTTTTATCCACGCATTTTTCGTCACGATTCTTCCCTAGCCCCGAGCTAGAGGTATATTGTTTAAAACTTGTTTTTACGCTCATCTAAAGTGGTTAAAAGGATTATTGTCGGTCGAATCTTGTTATGTTGAAAGATGATGCATTAAAGTCTACAAAAATCACAAAAATGGTGGTTAATAGCATATAACTTGTGTAAAAGTCGTAGGACTTGAAATTTGTGCTTATTGTGACCCGATCTATGATGTGGTAGCTCGAATCTCCGTTTAACCCGACTTTGTAAAATCACGTATCATCACATAAGCTTGTTTTTGAAAGGTACAAGGGTTAAAGGTGAAACACTACCACATTTTAGAGACATGAACTTGTGTAGACATATTTTTCTTGTGTAAAAGTATTTTAACCGGTAAAATGGTGTTTAAAACTAGCGGATCTATGTATCCGCAAGTGGTATTTTAGAAAGACCACACTTTATAGAAATCGTGTTTTTCGAAAAAATGGATCTTACACTAATGAACATGATTTTATAAACCACAAGCGTATAGACACTTGTGAAATAAAGAGATCCGACAAAGAAGTAAATTTGTCACTTGTTACTAGAAGTTGTAAAGACGGTTTTCGCTAAACACAAGGTTTTTATGAGATTAAAGCTACTTTATATAAAGATCTACATATATAAAGGTGATTTACATTATGGATTCGGAAAAACTGCAAGTTCATGCGATTATGCACATTTACATACTTGTCGACTAGTTTGATGTGTCGGAAATTGTTTGATTGAATAAAGAAGATTGTTGAATTGATTTGTTAAAAGAAAATGATACGCTTGAAAGCGTGGCCACCTCCAGTTACAGAGGAAACTCTGGCGAAATTTTCTAAAAACCTAACACTTAGACTTTTTACACAACAAGTGTTAGAACTATCTTTGGACATATTTTCAAAACATAAATTTCGCCAGCACTATATTTTACTAAATATTCGGAGGTGGGATTTTCACAAAGATTAACGTGATAAATATATTGTCACAACACTGTTTATGATTATTTTGTGAAATACATAAATATTATTTTAGAGTGAAAATAATATTTACAAGCGTTAATGATTCCAAAACTTTGCGAACGCTTACACAAACATATAAGTTACACCGGTAATTACATTACCACAAGATTGATAAAACGTAACTTACGCACATGTATTGTATCCCCCATCCTTGGGAAGAAGAATAACTACCAAGTGTATACGGAACATAAACACGAAATAGTTGTCTAACTATTTCCCAAAGACATAAACTATAAAGCTAAAGCACGGCCGTCCGTCTAATAGAATTAGCACTTGTAGGTCGTTGCACAGCTTACTGCTTCAGAGACGCTTGATAGAGTTACGCATCCACTGTGAGTTCATGTCCCCCTTTTCTCTAACTGTTTTCAGTTTTCTTAACTGCGGGGGTGAAATACATGTTACTTTGTTTACAAGTACTTTATACACGGTATGAATAACGTAAGGAGGTTTAGATCATGTGAATGGGTAGTTAGAACACCGAGGGACTCGAGCGGTAGATCTATTTGGGTGTAGCGAGCCCAGCTTCAGGCCAAACGGACCTCTCGGAGGCTAACCACAACGGACCTGGAGTGACTTGGTTGCCCAACGCAAAAATCAGCTAGGGTTGTGTCTACTTACTTGCATTTCACAACATGCTAATGGCCTTGCAAACCATTGGTGATCACAAGTCCTCTTACACTGCTACATACCAGGAAACTTTTATACTTACAAGTGTTTTACTTACTCACTTGCACATGAACTCGCTCAACATTATTGTTGATTTTTCAACTCACATGTATTTCAGGAAATTAACGAGATCTGGCACGGTATGGCATGTTTTCCGCTGCACTAGTTTCCGAGGTCATCCGGGGTTTAGGGGATGTGTCTCTTTCCTGGACAAGACACAGTCCTTAAACCATGTTTATATTATGTTTCAGTTTGTAATGTTATTGAACAAGGTTATGGTTGGTTAAAACAATGGTACTGTATTTGGTTTTCAAAAGTTAATGGATGATCTTGCATGTTTTTAACTCATATAGCTTTGGTATGATTAAGCTATGGTATTAAGAAGTCACACCAAAATTAACCACGCTTCCGCAAAGCCAGGGTGTGACAGCTTCTATCCCCCTTTTAGTCACCATATATCCCAAAAACTTTCCTGCCCCCACTCCAAAATGGCACTTGGCAGAATTTAGTTTCATATTGTACTGGTCCAGGATATCAAATGCTCCTTCAATATCTCGGAGATGATCCTCAGCCTTCTTAGACTATACCACCATATCATCGATGTATACTTCCATGGTGACCCCCAGTTTGTCTTTAAACATCATATTTACCAGTCTCTGGTACGTTTCACCTGCATTCTTTAAACCGAAAGGCATGACATGATAACAATAAATACCTTTTGGTGTCATGAAAGCAGTATCCTCCTGATCGGAGGGTTCCATTTGGATTTGCCGGAATCCTGAGGTTGCATCCATAAAGGTTAGCATTTCATGACCGACCGTTGCATCTACCATCGAGTCTATATGAGGCAAAGGAAATGGGTCTTTAGGACATGCTTTATTCAAGTCTGTGTAATTTACACAAACTCTCCATTTCCCATTCTTCTTTTGAACCACGACCACATTTGCCAGGCACTTAGGGAATTTGACTTCCCTAATCATCTTGGATTTCAACAACCTTTCAACCTCCTCCTGTATGATTGCATTTCTTTTAGGAGCAAACTTCATTCTCTTTTGTTTAATGGGCTTGATAGACCTGTCAATTCCAAGCTTATGAGTTATAATATCTTTAGAGATACCTGTCATATCCTCATGTTTCCATGCAAATGTGGACATTCTGCATTTCAAAAAATTAATCAGCTGATTTTCAATATCCTGAGGGATATTGGTTCCTACTGTGACACCTGTGCCTTCATGGCCATCAAACAAATACCGAACCAATGAAATATTGTATTTCATACTTGGGATTTTTATAAATATGTGCATCATTTGCACATATCAATTCTTGTTCGATTCCAAACTCTAAATCGCTTTCTGGAAGGTTATACGCGCACCGATGCGTAAATATAACCAGTTTAATGCAACGAACACTCCGAAATAGTGAAATAGGCTTAACATACCTTAAATAAACTTTACATAACTTAGAAATAAGTTTCGAAGGCTTTGGTATGGCAAAAATCAAGTTAAATCGTTTACAGGGACTAAAGTTGACAAACTGCGAAAGTATGCCAATTTGAACTGTAACGAACATTCCAGAACATGACCATAAGTTAAACATACCATAAATATCCTCTACATAGCTTAGAAATAGGCTTTGAGGTGTTCGGTACGCTAAAATAAACTTTTGGGTCATTCAGGGACTAAAAGTGCCAAAAAGTGCACAAGTTTGCACTTTCGCGCATAACTTACGTTCTGAATACATCCGGACATCCAAAAATTTATGTAAGCACTAAAACATTTTATTTTAGTGTTTGGCATGAGAAAAATCCATTCATCACGCCATTTGGATCATTTTTCACGCTTATGCGCATTCCTTCGTAATTAACCGAACAACGTAACCGTACGGCTAAACGAACCGACACCCGAGATATTTTTGAACACATTTTAACTTCCCTATACTTCAAATTCATTTTAGAACTTTGAAATGGAGTTAACGGGGCTTAAACGTGTCAAAAAAAAAAAACGCATCGAAAACCAAGTTTTGAGGTTGCAGGGACTGAAACTGTAAATCTGCCAAACTAGGTCCGTAAGTAGGGGCCAGATGCAGCAAAATGTTTTTTTACAGCTGTTAACAGCCCTTAACACTCTCCAAAGGCCAAGTGCCAAGTGTCAAACTCTTATGGTGGATGGCAAATGAGTTACCACAACTTTCCAACAAGTGTACGGCTTAGATCGTGCCCCCTTTTCCAAGAAATGATCCTAACGGTGAACCAAAAACTATAAATACCCACCTCCACCCTTCACTTTTCCTCACAAGAATCTGATCTTATGTGCTCTAAGTTGAAACCTTTGTTTCATACCTGAGCTATTTTGATCTAGATTAGCATTCGGGGACCCTTCGTAAGTGTTCCTTTGTTCTTTTATTGCTTTTAATGTCCGAAAGTCAAACTTTGTTTGACTTTCTGCATTGACCAGTTTATGGTCAATGCGAAGTTCGTTTGAACTTCGCAACGTGATTGTAATCGCGATGGCTATAGTCCCTTGTGACTATGCCTAATGATTACCACGTTGTCTAGGGTCGTAAGGGTAAGCGATCTAATAAATCGCTTATACCTTCGAACCCGACCCATTTGGTCAATCATTAGGATCCGACCAAACACATTAGATGACCATAGTATATAGGCAATAACCTTCTGAGGTTATACCTTATGGTCGCTTCGTTTAAGTAGTTGTATGATAGGTAGTTTATATGCCTTAGGTAAATTACCAAAATACCCCTTTGATGCCAAAATTCATTTTAAACATATGTAACATAACTTTTGACATCTAAACTGATTTGACAACCATATTAGACATGTTAAGGCATATTTTACTTGTCATAGGACTAGTTAGGCGTTCCGAACGCGTTTCACGCGAGCGACGCGTTAAAGTAGCATAAGCTACCTAAACGGGTCGTAATGGGTCGTAAGCACTTATGTTAGGTTTCATTTAGTATGTAGGCTTTGTTAAACCATATTACACGAGTCTCCATACCCATTTGGTTTACGAACCCGCATTCTATCCGATCTTCCGATTTAGGTCCGGTATATTAACATAGTTACCTATATTAGGTGCCGTTTGATTCCGTGATCTCTAGCATTGCTTGGTGGTTATCTTAGGACTTCTGAGCAATCTCAAGTGAGTACATAGACCCCTCTTTTACTGTTTTCCAAACATTTTGGGGTGGAACACATGTGCCTACTTGTTACTTTCGTGCTTTCCATGTTTTCACATCATATACTTGCTATATTCATTAGTACATTTATAGTACATGATTTCATTGTCTTACATTACATTTTATGCTATGTATGTCCATTTAGTTCATACTTAGTACATCGTTTCACATCACATCACATGCTATGTATGTTCATTTGTTGCATACTTAGTACAGTTGTTTTCATCACATGCTTACATTTTGATATGATATTTGGTTTGTTTTGATGGATCAATATACATTCATTAACACCGATCAAGCCGTTCGTTAGTAGGTAGTGGTACAATAGGAATTGACAACTCCCGTTCCGGACATCCTGGGTAGGTGGGGATGAAAGGAATGACCAAATTCGATATACATTTACAACAAGATAGACCTTTAATTTGTTTAAGGGTTTATCGCCACAGTCTCAAGGCTTGGATGTATGCATTCTTACAATACCGCATAGATATTTGTATCAGTATAGCATGCATTTCCACAAAACATAGCTTTGATTTAAACCTTGTTTTACTTCAATACTTTGTTTTTGTGCATATGGTTTAGTTGATATATTTCACTAGCCATACATATCATTTTGGTTACACATTACATGATTTACATTTGACACATAAACATTATTGACATTGGTTACACATTACATGATTTACATTTGACATATAAACATTATTGACATTGGGTATACATTACATGACTTACATCTTGGCAATAAACATTTTGACATATTATTCAATACGTTTGGCAATTGGCTTAAACATAGACATCTTACATTGTTGGTTTGGTTTGAGTAAGTGATTTAAGTAACGAGGCGTGTGTAATATGATACAAGCATGGTGGATACGCCGCTGGTACTTCCTATATATAAGTGATTGTATGGTATTACATATCGTAGCGTTATTTGAATCATTTTAATTTGAGACATATAACATTTTATACAAATAACATACTTTTCACAAGACATTAATTTACAAACAACTTATTTTTTTTACAAACTCATTTTACATGGTTATTCATTTAACCATACATTATTCTCTTATTTATACATATCATCTGATCTTATCGTTTTTCAAATGATTTACAAGACAAAGCAAATTACAAGGTTCATGACTAAACATTTTCTCAAACATAAGTCATGAATTCTGTTTTCACAAAACCTATGTATCTCACAGGCATTTTTATGCTGACGTACCTATTTTCATATGTGTTTTCAGGATATGATGCATAGGACTTATCAAGATACACATAGGCGGACTTGGGCCTTAGTGACAATAAAAGATGCAAGACTAGTTATTTATGTTATGTTTCTTTGATTGTCAAGACATTGTAACTCTTTTAATCAATAAAACAATATTTAAATTTCCATGTGTTATGAAACAATGATTCTGTTACAACACTCCCCGACGTTTCCGCCACGTTTTGTTGTCCTACGTGGTCGGGGTGTGACAGAAAAGTTGGTATCAGAGCTCATGGTTATAGGGAATTAGGTTATTAGTAATGCTTTGACCTAGTCTATAACCTTTCTAGGACCCTAACGTGAGTTTACTTACGTTTAGTCATAAAACAATACTGCCACCTATCCTTAGGCGACAACCACAACAAGAACATAAATTTCAAAACCGCTTTGAAAACTAATCATCTGTTCTAGGATGATGGATTACTAGGTTTTGAACCCTCTATTGTAAGTTTTGAACCCTCTGTTATATGGTTTTGAACCCCTTTGAATTTTCAAAAATCTCGTCAAAGTTTGGGTCGTATAATGTGAACACGTGCAAACTGGAAGAGTGAATGCCTGTACCCTGAGTTTTCTGTCGAAGGCTAGAGTGTTCGTACAAATCCGCAGTATCGGACCAGTCACTCTTACCTGGGAACTCTTGGGGTGAGTGTTCACTTATAGGCGAGCATGTCTTCAATGATACATTAATATGATCCGTTCACTTTGATTAGTCACCATCTCATTTGTTTGCCTTAGGTAACAAACAAATGATCGCAAATTCTTATGCATTGCCATTCTGTATTGTTTATCCGATGACGTTTCACTTGTTTCTTCCTATGTCTTTCATTTTCTTCTAGAATGTCTCTCCATTACGATGACACCCAGATATCCGAGCAGACTGCCAAAATTTCCCAGCGAATAGGCGAAGTAGTCCTGAAGACTGTCGAATTAGCTACTGCCATGTATCGTCTCCAGAATGAAGCCACTCAAGAATCACCAAAGGAGACGGAAGCCAAGCCTTCACCAAAACCAAAGAAACGTAAAGCTTCAAAGAATCCCGCAGCGGTTGCACCAAAACAGGCAAGACCTAGCCAAGTGACGGCACCACCAGCCAAGAAACCAATCAAGGAATCAAAGACCATGGATGAACGATCCCCTAAGAAGTAAAAAAAAACGAAAGGCTTCTTAGAACTTCGCCATGGTCGCTCATAATGGTAAAGTCATCCCCAACCAACCAGCTCAACCCCCTGCTAGGAAGCCATACAACGGAACTGCACCCTTGTGCAACCAATGTAGCCTTCATCATCAGGCTAGCGTGAAGTGCCGCAAATGCCAAATTTGTGGACTTATAGGTCATACGGCAAGGGTTTGCCCAACTACAGCAGTACCAAATCAAACAAGACCCGTCCGGGTGGCAACACCACCTGTTAAGAAGCAATACAAAGGAACAACACCAATATGCGACAAATGTAATGCACACCACTTAGCTCACCTACAGTGTCGTTTGTGTGCATCATGTGGGCGACTCGGTCACCTGGCAAATGCTTGTCGATTTACCCCAAACCAAAGTGGTCCAAACCAACCACAAGCCAATCCTGCTCAAGCTCGCTTTCCGCCTGGATCGTGCTACAACTGTGGCAAGACAAGCCATTTCAGGAACAAATGCCCAAAGCTTGCTAATGCAAATCCAACCCTTGGATGAGCATTCGGCTGAACAAAGGATGTTGCTGTCTTATGCCTTGGTTTCTTTTGTTTTCGTGTATTGTGAAACAATATGTCTCGTTCATAAATAAAAGTTGTTGTTCGCAATTCTGATATACAAGTATAATCACATGTGTTTATGGCATTTCCCTATAATACCTGTATTAAGGAACTATGTTCCTTACAAACTACTCTTGTGATTCTCTCTTTCAAATGATCGCTCATGATTCCCTCGAAAATTTTAAGTACTCGTTTCACTCTAAGAAACAAAGTACAGAAAATAAAGTGACATTATGAGTAATCATGCTTCTGCACATCAGTACCTTTGAATCCTTGGTTAGATAACTAAGGGTATTTTCAAAACTCATACCCATTACGTTTTGATTTTTCAACATACACAGTACAAGTATTTCAAAAACAATCTTCATGATCTCAAAACATTTCATATAGTTTGAAAACAATTTTTTTTTTAAAATACATTGTCTATGTTATTTCAAAAACATTGGCTAGGTTTTCAAAAACAACCTTCATAATTTCAAAATGTCTCATATAGCCTGAGAACAATATTAATACAATATATTTTCTTATTAAGTGCATGATTTCAAAAGCATTATTCATGTTTCCCAAAGACCTTATACATAATTTCAGAATTCATCTCGCATAATTTTAAAACACTTTTATAAATATACTTACCTAGTACACCTACTTTATGATTTCAAATGTATTATATATAAGGTTTCAAAAACATTGAACACATTTTTTTTAAGAACCCCATGCATAGTTTTCAAAAATATTTTCCTCATACATTGACTTAGCCTTCAAATTCCGCTTCATATGTCGCCTTGACATAGCTAGCATCTCAACTTCATAAGCATTTTACTTCATGTTTTGATTTAAGCACGTCCAATGCAAGGTTTCAAAACAGGTTTCAAAACATCTTCAACTTCTAAAATCCATATGGGATCTTTTTATCTTCACATTTAGACCCTTGTGGATGATTATCATTCAAATCAGAGTCCTTGATTGGATTCCTTATGTACCTAAATTCGAACATTTCGGTTCCTTATAATCGAAATCGAATTTTTCTTTTAAAAATCTTTTTATCTTTATAGTTAGATTCTTGATAATGTTTAAAGTACCAAATGAAATCCACGAGATGGATTCCTAGTGTGCTTTAAATACATGCACTCTGTTAGCAAAACTAATTAACAAATTAAAGATCTAGATAAACAATCTTTGTGGTTATATGACTATGTGTTTATGCATCTTGTGTTTTCTCTTATGCATTTTGTGTTTTTGTATACTCTGGATATTCGTTATCCAAATCCTCGTAGAATTTTTCATATCTTCATATGAGGGATTCGTAGTAGGATATTCAAAAAGGTACTACCTTAATTCCTTAATGGGCTTCTATGTAATAGTTAAGACCCTTGGATTATATAGTACCACTCCATGATTTATAAGAGACCCTTTTAGTGGTCTAGTCAAAAAGATTGATTCAAAAATCTGGTTAAGAATGACATGTGATGATATAAGCTGAAAAGACTCCTTGGTTGTCTATTAAAATCATTTATTGATTTAATAAAAGGGACCCTATGGTGGTCTAGTCACACTCATCACAGGTTTGTTCATTTGGTTTTCCCCTACACATTATAAAATAGACTGTGTGAACTATGCAAGGAATTGTCTAATTATGGACGCGTACATAATTATGAGATTCAGTGCACGGTAACCACAGTAAGATTTATTATGTGTAAGAACCGATAGTGACAACAATAACAAAATGAGAACGATGTAATGGAGGTACGGTGGACGCACCAATGGCGCTTCATATACTTGTATATAAATGTCCCTCTTACATTGCAATCAAAATGTTATTAAAGTTACTAGAAGTTCAGAACCCTAACCAATGTTGTTCGATCTTTTCAACTTCATGTTTTCAAGCTCTCACAAGTTTCCTCTAAATAAATTTCGGGACAAAATTTCCTAAAGTAGGGGAGACTGTGACACCTGTGCCTTCACGGCCATCAAACAAATACCGAACCAATGAAATATTGTATTTCATACTTGGGATTTGTATAAATATGTGCATCATTTGCACATATCAATTCTTGTTCGATTCCAAACTCTAAATCGCTTTCTGGAAGGTTATACGCGCACCGATGTTTAAATATAACCAGTTTAATGCAACGAACACTCTGTAATAGTGAAATAGGCTTAACATACCTTAAATAACCTTTACATAACTTAGAAATAAGTTTCGAAGGCTTTGGTATGGCAAAAATCAAGTTAAATCGCTTACAGGGACTAAAGTTGACAAACTGCGAAAGTATGCCAATTTGAACTGTAACGAACATTCCGGAACATGACCATAAGTTAAAAATACCATAAATATCCTCTACATAGCTTAGAAATAGGCTTTGAGGTGTTCGGTACGCTAAAATAAACTTTTGGGTCATTCAGGGACTAAAAGTGCCAAAAAGTGCACAAGTTTGCACTTTCGCGCATAACTTACGTTCTGAATACATCCGGACATCCAAAAATTTATGTAAGCACTAAAACATTTTATTTTAGTGTTTGGCATGAGAAAAATCCATTCGTCACGCCATTTGGATCATTTTTCACGCTTATGCGCATTCCTTCGTAATTAACCGAACAACGTAACCGTACGGCTAAACGAACCGACACCCGATATATTTTTGAACACATTTTAACTTCCCTATACTTCAACTTCATTTTAGAACTTTGAAATGGAGTTAACGGGGCTTAAACGTGTCAAAAAAAACGCATCGAAAACCAAGTTTTGAGGTTGCAGGGACTGAAACTGTAAATCTGCCAAACTAGGTCCGTAAGTAGGGGCCAGATGCAGCAAAACATTTTTTTACAGCTGTTAACAACCCTTAGCACTCTCCAAAGGCCAAGTGCCAAGTGTCAAACTCTTATGGTGGATGGCAAATGAGTTACCACAACTTTCCAACAAGTGTACGGCTTAGATCGTGCCCCCTTTTCCAAGAAATGATCCTAACGGTGAACCAAAAACTATAAATACCCACCTCCACCCTTCACTTTTCCTCACAAGAATATGATCTTATGTGCTCTAAGTTGAAACCTTTGTTTCATACCTGAGCTATTTTGATCTAGATTAGCATTCGGGGACCCTTCGTAAGTGTTCCTTCGTTCTTTTATTGCTTTTCGAGTCCGAAAGTCAAACTTTGTTTGACTTTCTGCATTGACCAGTTTATGGTCAATGCGAAGTTCGTTTGAACTTCGTAACGTGATTGTAATCACGATGGCTATAGTCCCTTGTGACTATGCCTAATGATTACCACATTGTCTAGGGTCGTAAGGGTAAGCGATCTAATAAATCGCTTATACCTTCGAACCCGACCCATTTGGTCGATCATTAGGATCCGACCAAACACATTAGATGACCATAGTATATAGGGAATAACCTTCCGAGGTTATACCTTATGGTCGCTTCGTTTAAGTAGTTGTATGACAGGTAGTTTATATGCCTTAGGTAAATTACCAAAATACCCCTTTGATGCCAAAATTCATTTTAAACATATGTAACATAACTTTTGACATCTAAACTGATTTGACAACCATATTAGACATGTTAAGGCATATTTTACTTGTCATAGGACTAGTTAGGCGTTCCGAACGCGTTTCACGCGAGCGACGCGTTAAAGTAGCATAAGCTACCTAAACGGGTCGTAATGGGTCGTAAGCAGTTATGTTAGGTTTCATTTAGTATGTAGGCTTTGTTAAACCATATTACATGAGTCTCCATACTCGTTTGGTTTACGAACCTGCATTCTATCCGATCTTCCGATTTAGGTCCGGTATATTAACATAGTTACCTATATTAGGTGCCGTTTGATTCCGTGATCTCTAGCATTGCTTGGTGGTTATCTTAGGACTTCTGAGCAATCTCAAGTGAGTACATAGACCCCTCTTTTACTGTTTTCCAAACATTTTGGGGTGGAACTCATGTGCCTACTTGTTACTTTCGTGCTTTCCATGTTTTCACATCATATACTTGCTATATTCATTAGTACATTTATAGTACATGATTTCATTGTCTTACATTACATTTTATGCTATGTATGTACATTTAGTTCATACTTAGTACATCGTTTCACATCACATCACATGCTATGTATGTTCATTTGTTGCATACTTAGTACAGTTGTTTTCATCACATGCTTACATTTTGATATGATATTTGGTTTGTTTTGATGGATCAATATACATTCATTAACACCGATCACGCCGTTCGTTAGTAGGTAGTGGTACCATAGGAATTGACAACTCCCGTTCCGGACATCCTGGGTAGGTGGGGATGAAAGGAATAACCAAATTCGATATACATTTACAACAAGATAGACCTTTAATTTGTTTAAGGGTTTATCACCACAGTCTCAAGGCTTGGATGTATGCATTCTCACAATACCGCATAGATATTTGTATCAGTATAGCATGCATTTCCATAAAACATAGCTTTGATTTAAACCTTGTTTTACTTCAATACTTTGTTTTTGTGCATATGGTTTAGTTGATATATTTCACTAGCCATACATATCATTTTGGTTACACATTACATGATTTACATTTGACACATAAACATTATTGACATTGGTTACACATTACATGATTTACATTTGACACATAAACATTATTGACATTGGTTATACATTACATGACTTACATCTTGGCAATAAACATTTTGACATATTATTCAATACGTTTGGCAATTGGCTTAAACATAGACATCTTACATTGTTGGTTTGGTTTGAGTAAGTGATTTAAGTAACGAGGCGTGTGTAATATGATACAAGCATGGTGGATACGCCGCTGGTACTTCCTATATATAAGTGATTGTATGGTATTACATATCGTAGCGTTATTTGAATCATTTTAATTTGAGACATATAACATTTTATACAAATAACATACTTTTCACAAGACATTAATTTACAAATAACTTATTTTTTTTTACAAACTCATTTTACATGGTTATTCATTTAACCATACATTATTCTCTTATTTATACATAGCATCTGATCTTATCGTTTTTCAAATGATTTACAAGACAAAGCAAATTACAAGGTTCATGACTAAACATTTTCTCAAACATAAGCATGAATTCTGTTTTCACAAAACCTATGTATCTCACAGGCATTTTTATGCTGACGTACCTATTTTCACATGTGTTTTCAGGATATGATGCATAGGACTTATCAAGATACACATAGGCGGACTTGGGCCTTAGTGACAATAAAAGATGCAAGACTAGTTATTTATGTTATGTTTCTTTGATTGTCAAGACATTGTAACTCTTTTAATCAATAAAACAATATTTAAATTTCCATGTGTTATGAAACAATGATTCTGTTACAACACTCCCTGACGTTTCCGCCACGTTTTGTTGTCCTACGTGGTCGGGGTGTGACACCTACGAGCACCGAGATATCCGGATTCTCCTGATCTAGGATAACTTTCTTGACATCCTGCTGCGAGGCTTCCATGATATCCTGGGCTCGGATCATTAATTGCTATCCTGCTTTAGGCTTCATTGAAGAATTCATTGAGGAATAATAACATTCTTTTGCCTCTTGTTGATCGCTTTCCACCTTGACAACCCCCCGAGGGGTAGGAATCCTGATACACTGATGATAGGTTGATGGGACAACTTTCATATCATGGATCCATGGTCTGCTCAATATAATATTGTAGCAGGACAATGAGTCCATGACACAGAAACGTTGCATTGAATTCAAACCCTCAACATATACTAGAAACTTTATTTCTCCCACAGTATTCTTGGCCTTTCCACTGAACCCTATGTTATGGGTGATTTCCTGCTCATATATCCCGATTGATATTCTGACTTTGTTTGTTTATTTGTGACCAGGATACTGAATCAGGATATTGGTAACATCCTGATACGATATCCTGGTAGTAACTAATTAACCACGTGCAGATTAAGGAGTGCAAGTCTCTAACGTTCAGCTGGACTTCTTCTCCTCAAGAATTGGGCAAATCAGTTAGATTATGAACGTTGAAGCCGGAAGACGTGGACTATAACGTCCAGATATGGAATATTCGTCGAATCCCGGAATAGTAGGATAGTTAGTTGGTTTCCTTTTACTATAAAAAGTATTGATCGGATCAGATTAGGGACACAATCTTTCGCACACTCTTTCTCTCTAACTGCAAACAATCACTACACACTTACACTTGTATTCAAATTACAATGTAACACTTAGTCGATCTGCATCATATCCTGCAATGTATCCTGACATTTTAAGCAATAAGAAGAACAAGGCAGTTACGATTATCAGCTCCCGAGGTTTTGTGCCGGCGATCTAGATTGATCAAGGGCTTTCCTCGTACATCCTGTGTCACCCTTTACATTTTCGCTCATTGTTTAATCATAGATACAGCTCAATATCCTGAGCCGTATCCTGAAAACTGTTTTTGCAAACAACTTAATTGGCATATTTTCAACACACATTTTTAGCACACTACCTCACTTAACTAATTTGATCACTTAATTGCTTTGGTAATTTTTGACCAAAACAATTTGGCGCCCACCGTGGGGCAAGTGGTGCTACTTCTACTAAAAGTTTTTGCAAAATCGTTACTTGGTATTTTATTTTTAAAACTTTTTGCCACACTATTTTCAATGGATCGCAGGCCTCTTCTCAAGGATTGGTTCGTTGCTTCCACCACCTCCTCCGAGATCGCAAGCCTCTTCTCAAGGAACTGAAATTCATGTGGCTCGGGATGTTATCCCCACTCGCAATATTCAGGGATCCGGTCCTGTTTTGGCCTCTAATGAAGAAATTCTAAATCTGTTTGGTAGTGTACAGGAACAGATGAGGCAGCAGCAGGAGACCAACCAGATGCTGATGAGAGAGATACAACTCTTGAAATCGAGCTCAAGCAGACCTGCTGAGGATACTGTCACTCCCTTGCAACCCAGAGCTTTGAACTTCAGTTCTGCAGTATATACTGAAGATAACAGGGGGAATATTGTGCCTAGCCATTCCCAGAATGATACTCCTGAGATACCCTCTTCGGTCAGGGTGTCAACTGTGAGAAACTCAGGATATGCTTCGGGATATGGCCAGAATCCTCAGACTGGTAATATATCTAATAATAATAATACTCTTGCTACTAATGGTGTTGGATCTTTGCAGGATGCATGTATGACATCAGCATTTTCCAGGGAGCTTCAAAAATTGAAGGACATGATATCCAGTGTACCTGGCGTGGTCCAACCAATTCCAGAAGTATCCCAAGATAGCCACAGGATATCACAGTTCGCGTATTCCATCTGTGATGCTGAAATCCCAAAAAGATTTCAGACCCCCAACATGAAACTCTATGACGGAACTACGGATCCTGAGGAGCATATTGCCCAGTATAGGGAAAGGATGGAAATCAACCCTATTCCTCCGCATCTCAAAGAAGCATGTCTATGCAAGGGTTTTGGTTCCACCTTAACAGGATCAGCCTTAAAATGGCTCTTAAACGTTCCTCCTCACTCAATTACTTCATTAGCTCATTTGGTTAATTTATTTAATAGTCAATTTTCTTGCAGCCGAAGTTTTGAGAAACTAACCAGTGATCTTTACAGGATAACTCAAGGACCTCAGGAATCCTTGAGGGATTATGTGAACAAATTTAGCCGGGAATCCTTAGATATCCCGCATCTTGATGTTGCAACAGCTGTGCAGGCTTTCAAGATGGGGTTGCAAAAGGATTCTCATTTTTACCAAGATATTGTAATGAATCCCTGCAGGAATCTGGATGAAGCTTGGAACAGGGCTTTAAGATATATTCGGCTGGAAGATGACAAAAAAATGCAAGAGGGGATGAATTCATCCACAACCTATGAGTTAACCAACAGGAAATCAGAATCCTAGTATAAACCATATCGCTCCAAGCCATATGGCAGAAATAATAGCAAAAAAAGTGAATGCTATTGAAGATGACGATCCTGAGGAGTATCCTGAATTGTCTGAATATTGTTTTTCTGTTAACATACCTGAATTGATGTATGCTATGTAGGGTTTAGGAGACAAAGCAAGATGGCCCCGAAAGAATCAACAAAAAAACTGATTGGAAGGATAAGTCCAAATGGTGTGCCTTCCACGAGGATTTCTGACATGTTACTGAGGATTGCACTGCTCTAAGGAAAGA
This sequence comes from Helianthus tuberosus, assembly GCA_030545235.1. NCBI lineage: Eukaryota > Viridiplantae > Streptophyta > Magnoliopsida > Asterales > Asteraceae > Helianthus > Helianthus tuberosus. The sequence continues at coordinate 126,389,952 of CM060357.1, read as the reverse complement.
AATAAGCTATCTTTTGAGCAAGGGATATCTGAAGGATCTCCTGGGAAGAAAGAAGAATAAAAGTCAGGATCCTGAACGAGCGGCATCACCTCCTGCGGATGCCAAAATAATTAACTTTATTTCAGGAGGATCCGACATCTGCGGCACATCATATTATGCGGCCAAACGGCACGCGAAGGAAGCCAAAGCAGAGAGGGGGGATAAGCCAACCAGGATGTCAACCCTCACAACTGACAAATTGATCACGTTCGATAACGATGATAGGGATACTGTCCAGGATCCTCATCATGATGCTTTAGTAATAACATTATATGTTGCTAACCATTTTGTGCGCAGGATATTAGTGGGTAATGGCAGATCCGTCAACATAATTCAGCTGGAAACGTTGAAGAGGATGAACGTATCCCCTATGGATATTACTTCGAAGTCCACTGTGCTCGTTGGTTTTAGTGGAGAAGCCAGGAATACCTTAGGAGAGATAAAGTTGCTCGTGTATGTTGAAGGGGTCAACTCAATGCAGCTCTTTTGTGTCATGGACTCTTTATCCTGCTATAATATTATATTAGGTAGGCCTTGGATCCATGATATGAAAGTTGTTCCATCAACCTACAATCAATGCATCAATATCCCTACCCCTTGGGGAGTTGTCAAGGTGGAAAGTGATCAACAGGAAGCAAAGGAGTGTTATTCTTCTTCGATGAAATCCTCAACAGAGCCTAGTGCAGCATAGCAATTAAAGATGCGAGGCCAGGATATCATGGAGGCTTCAGAACAGGACGTAAAGAAAGTTACCCTGGATCAGGATAATCCGGATATCTCGGTGCTCGTAGGAACCAATATCCCTCAGGATATTGAAAACAAATTGACTAGCTTTTTGAAATGCAGGATGTGAACATTCGCATGGAAACACGAGGATATGACAGCAATTTCCAAGGATATTATAACTCATAAGCTCGTAATTGATAGGTCTTTCAAGCCTGTTCATCAGAAACGAAGAAAATTTGCTCCAGAACGGAACGCTATCATTCAGGAGGAAGTTGAAAGATTATTGAAGAGCAAGATGTTTAGGGAAGTGAAGTTTCCTAAATGGCTGGCAAATGTAGTTGTGGTGCAAAATAAAAATGGGAAATGGAGAGTCTGTGTAGATTACACAGACTTGAACAAAGCTTGTCCCAAAGACCCGTTTCCTCTACCTCATATCGATTCAATGGTGGATGCTACTGCTGGTCACGAGATGCTAACCTTCATGGATGCCTCCTCAGGATTCCAACAGATCCAGATGGAACCCTCGGATTAGGAGGATACTGCCTTCATGACACCAACATGTATTTATTGTTATACTGCTATGCCTTTTGGTTTGAAAAATGCAGGTGCAACATGCCAGAGATTGGTAAACATGATGTTTAAAGACAAACTGGGGGACACCATGGAGGTGTACATCGATGATATGGTAGTAAAATCCAAGAAGGCTGAGGATCACCTCCAGGATATTAAGGGAGCATTTGATATCCTGGATCAGTACAACATGAAATTAAATCTTGCTAAATGCCATTTTGGAGTGGGAGTAGGAAAGTTTCTAGGATACATGGTGACGAAAAGGGGGATAGAGGCAAGCCCGGAGCAGATTAAAGCTATCCTGGATATCAAGTCACCTTCAAATATGAAAGATGTTCAACGATTAACATGGCAAGTAGCAGCATTAAATAGATTTATCTCAAGATCCTCGGAAAAAATGCAAGGAATTTTATGATATCCTGAAGAAGAATAAGAAATTCGAATGGGGAAATAAGCATGAAGCGGCCTTGCAGGATTTGAAGCAGTATCTTTCAACCTCACCTCTATTGATGAAGCCTGAGGATGGCGAACCATTATTGTAACACCCCGACCCGAATAGGGCTGACGTGTCACTATCACAGATATCAAAAACCAAACATAATCCATTTAACGAAGAAAAGTTGAGTTCGAAAGATAAATAAAGTCTTAAAACGGACCATGAAATCCTAAGTCTTAATTAATTTGAATACTGAAATAAACGAAGTCTTTATTCTTGAACCACATTTTACTCTCCTCATCACTGGTTCCCCAAGTTCCCCTGATTACCTGACAACAAAAAGACAACACAACAAAGAAAACTACGGCCGAGCCAAAGGTTGCTCAGTAACGGAGAAAACAACAGTACAAGTAAAGAACAGGCATAATAAAGTATGAAATCCAAACAGACTTTATTTCAGACCAGAAACCAAACTTCTATGGAAACAAAACTGATCAGAGTCCGAGGTATAACCCAATACTTGACTGGAACATAAACGAACACATATCGAAACATATCATGGCAAACTCCGAAACATATCAAACATATATAGATGTCACACTACGTGACTACACTTAAAAATAAATTAAGTCACGTCAGACGGAAGCACCCACGAGCCTAAACAACCAAACAGGTACACAGCTAGCTACTCCATGCACCTATGAGACGGTGAGTGCGGTGTGCACCCATTGTTCCATCTCCACAAACCAAACCAAACCAAACCAAACCAAACTGAACCGAACCGAACCAAACCGAACCAAACCGAACCGAACCAAACCAAACCAAACCAAACCAAACCAAACATGCTCGGGTGACAGAGTGAGGCGACTCAAAGTTGTTCGGTTGCCGTTGGAATAAACAGAGACAACTAATAGCACCGAATGTTTGACCAATCATGAAGGCGATTCACGGTGCCTGGCGGGCAGTAGTGGCAGCGGCTGGCGGTGGTACAGAAGGTGAAACAACCAGCGATGTCGGTCCCCGGGTGGTTGTCACGGTGAGTGGTGGCTATTCGCGAAACGACAGACTCAAGGGGCAGACGGCGGCAATGATAAAGTTGCAGATGTCACGGCGGCGCGGATGTGTGAAGCTAGAACTACGGTGCGATGGAGTGCGACGACGGGACGGCGACTGGTGTCGTAATGGGCCGCAACGTTGAGATGCAAGAAGAGGAACAAGAATATGGTGGTGAGTTCGCGATATGCGTCAAAATCTCCGGCTCTTAATCAATAATGGGGAAGACAAAGGTGTTTGTAATTGAATTTATATGAAATCGTATGAGTGGAAACTTGTGAGAAATATATCATTCTAATAATTAATGACGATTACGAAATCGCTACAGTTTGCAAATTTTATGGCAAAAATCCCGATCGGAATTTCTGAATTCCTAAGACTTACAAAACTATCAAGACGAAATGGATTTAGTTTGAATTTTCACTATACCCCCTTAATTTATATGCAACATATTAAACAATATTTTAGTTTCCTTTAAATTTTAAATAGCACTAATCCTAAGTATATGAAACATTGGTTATAATTAATTTTTAGCATTTACTTAATCAGTTATTTTATAAAAACAATATACAATATTATTAAATAATCTCTATTAAATACGATGCACCATTTAAACCATAATCGTTGAGTCGAGCATAGAATGTATTGAATTCACTAGAACCTACATAAATAATTGATATTTATTACATTAGGGTTATAAAAGTTTTGTATGTTACAATTCTTCCCTCCTAGATTAAAATTTCGTCCAAAATTTCGTCCTCGAAATTGCTAAGCACGGATAAAGAGCAAAATTCAGACACATGCATATGGAACAAACTTTAGATATTATAATTGTTAAACGAACACCACATACAAAAGAAACTTTCGAGTTACTGAATTGACAGGTAAACTCGGACTGGAATGAATAAGAATTTGTATGAGATCCGACAAAATCAAACATATCAAATATTAGAGCGAACGGATTCGGATGGTGAGACTACATAACAAGTCTAACTAAATGATATGAAACGCATAACAGACTCTGTTTGAACTGGATAATGTAGATATCATCAAAGTGTATTCTAAACTAGTAACCTAGTCATCAAGTACTTAGCAAATAGTAATGATATAACATATTGTTGCAAGAGTGTCAATTAGAGCATGCATATCACATTAACTAATATGCAATTAACCGGAAATTGTACCTAGGGTATTAGCTGCATCGTTAGCAGCGGGTCTGGCATTTCCCATAGTATTAGCTCTAGGGTTAAACTTAGGGCACTCTTTAACCAGGTGGCCTGCATCTCCACAATTAAAACAGAGACGTTTGGCTCGACGACAGACCCCGCTATGAGGTTTCCCGCAAGTGGCACAAGGAGGGTCACAATATTGTGGCAGGTTTCGTTTGTCTTGTTGTATCTGATTGTCGTAACTCCTGTCAGAACGGTGCCTACGGTCTCGAGATTGATCATTGCCACCTTGAAATGAAGAATTACTATGGTTATCTTCCCTTGGTCGCTTACGATTATCATCTAACGCCCTCTGGCGATGCTTCTTATCATTATCCAAGTTTTTGACCGCATCAACAATCTCATTAATATCAGTGAAATGAAGATTCAGAATAAACTTCCTATCACGGTTACATATAGCCCACTTGAAAGTGTTGGTTTGTTGCTCTAGCGTACATGCAGTCGGACCTAAAAAATTGACCAACCGACAGAAACGAGTTTTAAACTCCATAATAGGTTCATCGTCCCCTGTATAATAGAGGAATACTCTCTTAGATATTCACTGCGGTCAGCATCAGTGAAATATTGCTGATAGAACAATGTGCGAAACTCATTCCAGGGAAGTGTGGCTGCATAATTATCTCCTCCACGAGCATTCTTCAAAGTCTTCCACCATCTATGAGCATCGTCCTCCAATTTGTAACTAGCAAGCCTGACTTTGAATTCGTCATTCACACCCAACACTTCAAAATTTTTCTCCATATGAGCAACCCAGTTTTCCGTCTCGACGGGAGTAGCAGCGGTGCTAAAGGATTTTGGCTTTAACTTTTGGAAGCGATCAAGCCAATCATGAATGGAAACAGGAGGGTTAGCATTTCCGCCTTGAGGGTTGTTGTTGTTATTACCCCGTTGTGGTCCGTTGTTGTTATTTCCTCCCGGTGGTCCGTTGTTGTTATTTCGCTGAAGCTATTGCAACAAGTTAGGAACCAAACCCGCGATAGCCGTATTGACAGCGTTAGCAATGATGGTCTCAATAGGGATGTCGTTATTCTCATTACGACGGTTGTTAACACTTCTTCTAGGAGGCATCTGAAAGGAGATATGCGTGTGAGAGGAGAAAATTTCAAATTACGTGAAGAAGAAAGAGAGATATCCTAACCCGACGTCTACCCATTAATTCACACGTTTAATTATTAATGTTAAATTTTTCTACAGGAAGGAGCCTGGGCTCTGATACCATAACTGTAACACCCCGACCCGAATAGGGCTGACGTGTCACTATCACAGATATCAAAAACCAAACATAATCCATTTAACGAAGAAAAGTTGAGTTCGAAAGATAAACAAAGTCTTAAAACATACCATGAAATCCTATGTGACAATCCGAACTTTTAAGGTTAGTGTCGTCTAACCTCGTAACTCTTAATCTGGTATTATTGCTGTTACACTACGTTTTTTTTATCACATGTTACGGGGAATGCTTGCTAGGGTTATTTGTTAAACCTTAACGTAATCGGGAATCACTGTTCGCATGTTTGGGCCTTAGATTATTTCAGCCGCACTTATTACACACCCCTTCGGCCCACACACACACAAGTTATTATACGCTGAGTCACACGAGCCCAATCTCTAAACCGGAGCCCAATCCGAGCACACGTGGACACTGGGCCAATATTTAGGCCTAGTAGAGCCTAAGTGGAGGTTAGATTTAGGTCGGCTCCTTTCATCACTTTACTTACACGCAAATTGGGCCCACCCTCATTTAGGTTATATTTACTTGTGGGGGCTAAGGGATTGTGAATACATATTATTGGGGTTTGGAAATCACATAGATCAAGAAACCCTAAGGCACCCCATCAGTCCCTTCTCTTGATCAGCCCTCTTCGAAGGTTACATGAACAAATCTTGTTGATTGTTCCACATTCGATCAGCATAACCCACCTTTTGGTGAGTATAACCTCACCTCATTATTATTATGATTTTTATAATCGTACATGTTGTATTAATATGTGATTATTGTTATGCGATAATATGCATACATGTGGTTATGTGGGTTATTGGTTTGCGTGATAGTAGAGTTCTTACTGGTTAATATTATGTGGTAACCGATATGTATGTCATGATGATAAGTCTTATATGAATACGAAACTCATGTAATGTTAACCGATTGTTTGGGTTATTAGGGATCCATAGAATCATCTATAATGGTTAGGAGTCATCTTGTTAGTTAAATTATTGTGTCCATCATAACTTGCAATTGTTGTTTAGATCCTATTAATGCTACCATGTGATATGTTAACGAAAATGGCGGCCATGTGCCTTGTATCTTTTGGTGTTTACGAGACTATGTGTTAATGATTGTGCCCATCATAACTTGTGTTTGATGTAGAGATCTTATTAATGAGGCCATGTGATAGATTAAGTGGATTAATGTCATGTGCAAATGTCAGAATGTAAGTAAGGCCCACATGAAACATTAAAAGATGGTTAAAATTCCAATGGCAAACATTTGATCATGTGCAAGAGGGGATCGGTTGTGGATCATGACTTGTTATTGTTGTTGAGTAAAGGGTGGGGGATAACTAGTTCTTGTTAAACACAAACAGGTAGCATATTAATTCGATTGCATACAATCAAATCGTTAATTGGACTGTATACGGTTGTTAGGCGGATCACACATGGGCCGCACACCCAAGATTGGGTCACACACTCACGGGTAGCCACAAAGTGAACATGGACCACTCACTAGTTAATGTCACACACATGAATTGAGTTATGTTTATTAATTGGGCCGATACATAACAACTAGGCTACTAGAAATATTAGATGAAACTGTTTTGGGTTGATTCTGATTACTGGGCTGCGTAATGGGATACAGCAGTGAATGGGCATGGTCAATGGACCGAACAATGTTACGGCCTGCTAGGATGAGCCATATCTGTTATTTGAAACCCACTAATTGATGTAATGTTTTTGGACTGTAGGCCCGAGTGGCACACGTGCTGATTTCCTCTCATCAGGCCCGTTTTATATTGGTGGGATTTATTTTATTCGGGCCTGTTTACATAATTGGGCCGTACATGTTAATATGTGGGCTTGTAGTATATGTAAGTAAATTGTGAATGTGTGTATGAAGTTTGTTGAAACCACTACGTGATAAGTGAATTCTCGATGACTCTATCTATGTGAATGAATTGACTACCATGATCTCAATTACATGCGTGCGTTACATGTATAGTAGATGTGTTTTATGTGATCAATGAATACGTGAATTACTTGAATATGAAAGCTGTGGTTTATATGCAAGTAGAACTGACTGTTATTGGTAACTCTTTTAGGACGTGTTTGTTCAACTGTTAATCAAGTAAACAATCTTACCGAGCAAACCTAAGGTGAGTTCACACTCTTTCTAAGGCATGGGATTCCCGGTGGTTGGGAATGGGTTAAAGAACTAAAACGGAACCTGCATATCCTCCTTGGGTAGGATATGTACTGCCATCCTCCATGGATAGGATGCCAATATTAATCCTGCGTATTCTCCCTGGGTAGAATACGTACGTTCGTCCTCCTTGGGTAGGACAACAACCTTAAACTAACTAGACAAAACTCTATCATGAAGTCCCTCATTTTTATATCGACTTAATCGCCGGGCCAATGGCGAGCGGGTCATTAGTTGATAGCGCTATTAGGGTTGACAAGTCTCACACCGTGCCGGTCGGACGGGCGTGTACTAATGGATCTGGGCATTCAGTCAATGATGATAGACATTGACTTAGGGCACAACTTACTTTCGTCAGTAGTCGATATGGTAATGGTCTAGTGGTTCACATGGGGAAGCCCCACTGGTTATGGTTTGGGGAAGAAGGAATTGGTTAATCATATTTTCAACTATGGGGTAACCCCCACGGCAAGTAAGCCAGCTAAAGAAAAACTATGTTTTTTAAACGACTTAAAATGAACACCCAACTGTGAACTCGCTCAACTTTGTTGTTGATTCGTTGTTACATGCCTTGCAGGACTTTAGGTACATATCAATTGGAACTTGCTGTCTTGGAAGCTGGAGTGGTCATGGGTCGAGATACATGGAATCTCAATACAAGCTCAATGGTTTATGTACTCTTGGTTTACTAAACACTTAACAAATGATTTACGCTTCCGTTGTACACAATGAATGATATGTAACGTTTATAACACTTTATATTAATAAATGAAAGTTTTATTTAATTATAATTATGAGTTCAAAGTGATTGGTGGCTTGGATCCTGGTATGTCACACGCCTCGCGGGGGTTTCCGCACGTGGTATTTTGGGGGTGTGACAGATTGGTATCAGAGCCATTGGTTATAGTGAACTTGGTTTTAAAAAAGGGGAAAAACGTTTTTGTAAAACCAGACTATAACCGAACAGTTCTGAAAACGTGAATACGACCATGACACTCAGCTCCAGATTGCAAGGTTCGTTTCTCGTACTCATTGTACTGCATAACTAGTGAACACTTACATATGATATTGCATGTGATTGCACGTTTAGCACAACAGTTTGAATTCATGTATTACTTTCATGTGTTATGTGACTGATAGGGTGGTATTTCCCTAAACCTTCATGACTTACGCTTCCTGATGCTCTTTGTTTGCTACTCGAGTTTGAGGAACGATTTGACATGAGTTAAGACGAGCTGAGATGAACATGCAAATTGTTGGTGCAGTTGTATGTCGACTTCATCTTCGTTCGAGTCTCAGATTGTGAAAGAGCCCGAAGACCGGTAAAGACTGAAGAATGAGAAGACTTGATACTTCAGACTCGTCAACATCCGAGGGGGAGTCTGTTAGTGCATTCGTCTGTCGACTTCGTCTTGTATCGAGTCGTGTAATAGAATAGATGAAACAAGTCACACAGTTCGAGATGAACAGGATACCGAGGTGAACAAGCCAGTTCAAATGAAGTGGCCAGTTCAAACGAACTGGACCAGTTCGTACGAACTGGAGATGCTTGTTCAAACGAACTGGATTTAGTATAAATAGTAGACTTGTTGTTTTCATTTGTAACTTTTGGATTCCGGTAGCGAAGATCTGCCGAAGTGTCTCCAGCCTTGTAAACGTTGTGAAATCAATACAAGAGACAATTAATAGTGAATATCAAGCTGAAACAAGATCTAATCTCTGAATTCCGCCTTTGATTAGATCGAGAACTCTTCTGATCGACTCGTTTGGTCGTGCAAACGATCCTACACAAATCACAATATTATTGTGGGTGCACACATAAAAATAATGTGGGGTGCATGTGAGTCCCAGTGAGGCTTAACAAGTGGAAAAGGGGTTCCGTTCTGTTATTTGATCGATGTGAAACATAACAAACCTATAGGGGTCATAGCAGTGATTGTCCCCTACTCGAACGTGAACTTTTCATACATCTCTGGATCCTTCCGAATCACGATGCTATCGAGGATTACCTGTACACCCATCTGAACATTTAGCGAACCGTGTAGAATGTTAGGTGTCTATACGAACATCCCTGAGTTGGATGTCGCAGTGTCGAATGATTGATCGATACCTTTCTTACTCCCCTTCGTTTGCTGGAACTCATGTATTGACGTCTTAAATCCCGAAGTGTGATCACTTCTGCAACACTCTCGCAACATACTGTGTATTACTCAAACAACTTGCAGCGAAATCATGGGAGTCCACTCTTACCGGCAACGAGCACCAGCGAATTGGCTTCAATAGAATCCTTAACCTTTGACAGCGACTCATGGGAGTCAACTCTTACGAATCAACCGGGGCATAAGCAATGACACTCGACTATAACATGGAATGTGTAGCTGCCAGCACAGTGAGTAGCGCTTTAGGACGTGACTCAGAATTAGAAAAGATGGACCCTGTCGGTGAAAGATCGTAGAGCTCTGCTTCAAGCAACAACATTAGAGGCAACAGTCACGGCAACATCAAGGTATTTGTAATGGTAACCAACTGTATGGAAAATGAAGATGCCTACGACATGGAGTGGCCATTGTTAAATCAAACGAAAACAACCAAGGGAATGACGGCCGTATTGGGAACCCTCGCAACGAGTACAACAACACGGGAAATGATGCTCATGGAGGGACCTATAGGATTGGCGTGGGTGACGCTAGGATTACAGCAACATGGTGGCCAACACGTTCTTGGAAGCTCATTGTTTCGTTCCTATTCTGTTCAACCCTGATGCTTCTTGAAACCGAACCTGTTGTGGAATCGGCTGATGGCAAGACAATGGAAACCTCATATGATCGTTGGGATGCAAACTCGACCTTGTGGGACAAGTGTTCGACATCGACCTTTCTTCTGTTGTTCTTGATAGATGTACCCTGTGAAGAGAAGATTCTACGTATCCCTCTCCTAGTGGAGGATTGTTTTCTGTTCTAACGCGTCAGAGTGGTGCGGAGGTTAGCATCAATTCAGCAGTGATGGCCAGAAGTGTCCACGGAAGGATTATCCCGCTATGATAGCACTCGTTACTGATGTCAAAGCTAAGGAAAAGATGATAGAGGATCCACCAATTGTTCGTGATTCCACCCAGTATGCTACGGGCAGAACTATCAGGTTTACTTCCACAACTATTAGACAGACCCTCAGTTTGATCTCACGCCAGAGGCAGCCCTGATTCTTCGTATCTCTTACCGTCTTATACCAGGAGGGTTGCTTTGGACAGGAGCTTTGTCGGACCTAGTTTTTGCCTTGGGGAGCCCCAGTTATATCCAGGAAGATAGGTTATATCATTGGATATGTGTACTTATGATCGAGGGCTCAACAAGGTGACAGTCAAGAATCGTTCGTTTCGACCATGTAGTAACACCCTGTTAACCAGTTGCGAGGAACAAGCTTCCATTCGAGGATTGGCTAGCGGACGAACTATTATCAGATGGAACTCCAAGAGGAGAATGCTAGTAGAACAACATGTCGAACGCAATGCAGCAATTACAATTTTGTACATCATGATCAACACACAAGCAGCTTCAGGGATCGCATGAATCGACCGTATCTGTTGACAAGGTTCTGAATCCTGACCAGGAGAATGGAATGCCATGGGTGGCATTTGTATCTTATTTTAGAACTTCTGAGGGGCAAAGTCTTGATAAATGTGATTTCTGGGTTTGAGAGGTACCTTTTGGATATATAATCAGCGAAGTGGGAATGCACGTGGATCTCGCTAAGATCCGTCTTGATTGGAAACTGATCGACACCAAAGAGTCCTTCGAAGATACAGCAATTTCTTGGTCCCACTTGATATTATCGCAGTTTAACCACGGGATTTTCGAAGGTCGCATAGCTTAAATCTCTTTAGCACGGCTGGGTGCAGTGTTCGTGAAAGGCAGAACAGGAGGACGTCTTTTCAGCTTTCGAATCCCAACTCCGCAATACATTGAGCAACATCTTCACCTGAGGGCGCGGGTGATTCAGTGGTATATCATTATAGTTCGAATCAGAGTCCCAGTTACACGTCGATGCAACACGAGAGAGTGATGACTTACGTAAGGGAGTTACATGGAGGAACTGCACGACGCACAACCAGTGGTGGAAACCGTGGTCTTTGGATTTACTTGGAGGCATTACTTGGGTGGTACCGAATGCGTTACTTAGACCGATCACAAGGGCCTCCCGTGTATCCTGGTTTCGGAAGAGCTAAAACGGTTAATGGCATCGCGGGATGTAACAACTGAATGAGTACGACTGTGAAACCTAAACATACACGAGCTCTGCAGCTCGTTATCGACTCTAACATACCTGATCAGACTCGCTCTGTTCAAACTGGAGAGCTGAAGGAGGAAGATTTTCAAGTTGGAACCCATGTGGGGCATGGAGAAGCAACCGACATCTGTAGGGAACTATAGGGAACTCGTGTTGAGCAAGGCACATCGGCTTCGATATTTTCAGTCGTCTGGGTTTTGATGAGAGGCATTAGGACTTATAAACCGGGTACTCGTAATCGGGCATGAATGCCCACCTAGCTAGGTACTGGAATGATGTTTGACTTGTGGGAAAGTCAAGGTGAAGTGTTAGCAACCAGAAACACCTATAGGGAAATGAGAGCAGACTGCCATGGATTTTGTCACTGGGTTACCTAGAACTCAAAACGGAAACAATATCACCCGGATGATAGTTGATTGTCTCACGTAACCAGCACACTTTCCAGCCATCAAAGAAACGGATAAGTTTTCTACACTCGCAGTCATCTACCTGAAAGAAGTGGTTGCTAGGCACGGGGTGCCAACCTCCATTATCTCTGATCGTGACCCACAATTTGCATCTGATTTGTGGCAAGCAATGCACAAATCCTTTGGCTCACATCTAAACATGGGCACAGCATATCATCCGCAGACGGATGGGTAGTCTGAGCGCACCATCCAAACCCTTGAAGACATGCTTCGGGCATGTGTAATCGATTTTGGCAATGGTTGGGAAAGACACCTCCCTTTGGTGGAGTTTTTGTATAACAACAGTTACCACAGCAGCATCCAGGCTGCTCCGTTTGAGGCATTGGACGGGCGTAAGTGCCGATCACTTCTTTGTTGGGCAGAGGTTGGCGACAGCCAAATCACTGGCCTAGAACTCGTCGTAGATACAACCGAGAAGATTGCTCAGATGCGACAACGAATGGCGGCAGCTCGTGACTGTCAGAAAAGATATGCTGAGAAGCGCAGGAAACCACTCGAGTTCCAGGTTGGGGATCGAGTGCTACTCGAAGTTTCACCTTGGAAAGGTGTAGTTCGTTTTGGAAAACGAGGCAAACTCAACCCGCGATATATTGGACCCTTTGATATTATTGAGAAAATTGGCAAGGTGGCCTACAAGCTGAATCTAGCTGCAGAACTCAGCGGAGTTCACAACGTATTCCATGTGTCGAATCTGAAGAAGTATCTGTCAGATGAGACCCTCATAGTTCCTCTCAAGGAGCTCACTATCGACGATCAGCTGCGATTCGTTGAGGAACTAGTAGAGATTACTGACCGAGATGTTAAGATTCTCAAGCGTACCAGAATACCTCTTGTTCGAGTTAGTTGGAACTCCCGTCGTGGCCCAGAGTTTACCTGGGAACGAGAAGACCAAATGAAACACAAGTATCCCAAGTTGTCCGAGAAACGTGAAACCACTACTGAGGCTGAAGCTACCGCGGAATTTCGGGACGAAATTCCAAACCAACGGGGGAATGATGTGACACCCCAGGAAAACCAGGAAATCATGCAACTTAACTAGCTTCCCCTCAGTAACCACGTGCTAAATTTCGGGACGAAATTTCTTTTAAGTTGGGGATGATGTGACAATCTGAACTTTTAAGGTTAGTGTCGTCTAACCTCGTAACTCTTAATATGGTATTATTGCTGTTACACTACGTTTTTTTATCACATGTTACGAGGAATGCTTGCTAGGGTTATTTTTTAAACCTTAACGTAATCGGGAATCACTGTTCGCATGTTTGGGCCTTAGATTATTTCGGCCGCACTTATTACACACCCCTTCGGCCCACACACACACACAAGTTATTATAGGCTGAGTCACACGAGCCCAATCTCTAAACCGGAGCCCAATCCGAGCACACGTGGACACCGGGCCAATATTTAGGCCTAGTAGAGCCCAAATGGAGGTTAGATTTGGGTCGGCTCCTTTCATCAGTTTACTTACACGCAAATTGGGCCCAACCTCTTTTAGGTTATATTTACTTGTGGGGGCTAAGGGATTGTGAATACGTATTATTGGGGTTTGGAAATCACATAGATCGAGAAACCCTAATGCACCCCATCAGTCCCTTCTCTTGATCAGCCCTCTTCGAAGGTTACATGAACAAATCTTGTTGATTGTTCCACATTCGATCAGTATAACCCACCTTTTGGTCAGTATAACCTCACCTCATTATTATTATGATTTTCATAATAGTACATGTTGTATTAATATGTGATTATTGTTATGAGATAATATGCGTACATGTGGTTATGTGGGTCATTGGCTTGCGTGATAGTAGAGTTCTTAGTGGTTAATAATTATGTGGTAACCGATATGTATGTCATGATGATAAGTCTTGTATGAATACGAAACTCATGTAATGTTAACCGATTGTTTGGGTGATTAGGGATCTAGAGAATCATCTATAATGGTTAGGAGTCATCTTGGTAGTTAAATTATTGTGTCCATCATAACTTGCAATTGTTGTTTAGATCCTATTAATGCTACCATGTGATATGTTAAGGAAAATGGCGGCCATGTGCCTTATATCTTTTGGTGTTTACAAGACTATGTGTTAATGATTGTGCCCATCATAACTTGTGTTTGATGTAGAGATCTTATAAATGAGGCCATGTAATAGATTAAGTGGATTAATGTCATGTGCAAATGTCAGTATGTAAGTAAGGCCCACATGAAACATTAAAAGATGGTTAAAATTCTAAAGGCAAGAAGGTTTCTTTGGGGGGGGGGGCCTCAAATGAAGGAGCCAAATTACATTGGGTGGCTTGGGATCGTATTGCCTCGCCGATTTGGGCCGGGGGGCTGGGTTTATGCAGTCTTGGGGTCACTAATATAGCTCTTCTCGCTAAGTGGGGGTGGAGATATAAGAATGAGAATAATAGCTTCTGGGTTAAGGTGATTAACGCGCTTCATCGCCATAAGTTGTGTTCGGATTTCTTGCCTATCCGGTCTTCTCTCAACGGGGTTTGGCGAAATGTCGTCAAGGTTTGTTCAACTCATGTTGGGGATAATTTCTCGCTTCAAAGTTTAATGCGTGGTGAAGTGGGTGATGGGAGGGATATTATGTTTTGGTTGGATCCGTGGCTGCTTCCGAAGCCCTTAAAGGAGGAGTTGCCTAGCTTGTTTCGGTTGGAATCTAACAAGAAGTGTACGGTTAAGGACCGGATTGTTAGACCTGTGTCTAACCCGATCGGTAAATGGGAATGGAGGTCGACTCCTAATTCGAATGTTGAGATCGCTGAATGGAGTCGCCTTTGCATCTTGATGCAGTCTGTTGACTTATCGGTCCGCAAAGATAATTGGTTGTGGCTCGGAGTTGGGTCGAATGGCTTTTCGGTGAGAGCGGTCAAAAGGATGTTCGAGTTGAATCTGGATTTCAGCTCTCGGTTTGTTTGGGAGTGGTGTAGATGGGTGCCAAAGAAGTGTAGTCTCTCTGTGTGGAGAGCCGAGCAGGATAGGATTCCGACTAGGGAGGCGCTGCAAAGGAGGGGCATTAATATTGAAGACGGGAGCTGCCTGCTTTGTAATACGGGGGTTGAGTCGGTGGATCATCTATTTACCTCGTGTGGGGTCTCCTCGATTATTTAGCAGAAAATTCAGGTTTGGTGTAAGACTTCTAATCTGTTTCTCTTCTCCATGAGGGATATATTAGAGATGCATAATTGGGTCGGTTTCGGCGGCCAGAAGAAGGAAGTGTTCCATGGTATTGCCATCCTTACCTGTTGGAGTATCTGGAAAGCTAGGAATAGGTTGGTATTCCCGGGGAAGCCTTTTAAAATTGAAGATGTTTTCAGTGAAATTAGATCGAAAGATAGATGTATAGCTTGGAAGGATTGGTGTAGTTTTGTAAATATGTAATTGGGGTCGTTGGTTTGTGGAGAGGCCACTCGGTTTCGAGCTGGCTGTTTATTTTTTAATGAAGTTTTCTTTTCAAAAAAAATTCTAATGGCAAACATTTGATCATGTGCAAGAGGGGATCGGTTGTGGATCATGACTTGTTATTGTTGTTGAGTAAAGGGTGGGGGATAACTAGTTCTTGTTAAACACAAACAGGTAGCATATTAATTCGATTGCATACAATCAAATCGTTAATTGGACTGTATACGGTTGTTAGGCGGATCACACATGGGCCGCACACCCAAGATTGGGTCACACACTCACGAGTAGCCACAAAGTGATCATGGACCACTCACTAGTTAATGTCACACACATGAATTGAGTTATGTTTATTAATTGGGCCGATACATAACAACTGGGCTACTAGAAATATTAGATGAAACTGTTTTGGGTTGATTCTGATTACTGGGCTGCGTAATGGGATACATCAGCGAATGGGCATGGTCAATGGACCGAACAATGTTACGGCCTGCTAGGATGAGCCATATCTGTTATTTGAAACCCATTAATTGATGTAATGTTTTTGGACTGTAGGCCCGAGTGGCACACGTGCTGATTTCCTCTCATCGGGCCCGGTTTAGATGGGTGGGATTTATTTTATTCGGGCCTGTTTACATAATTGGGTCGTACATGTTAATATGTGGGCTTGTAGGATATGTAAGTAAATTGTGAATGTGTGTATGAAGTTTGTTGAAACCACTACGTGATAAGTGAATACTCGATGACTCTATGTGATTGAATTGACTACCATGATCTCAATTACATGCGTGCGTTACATGTACAGTAGATGTGTTGTATGTGATCAATGAATACGTGAATTACTTGAATATGAAAGTTGTGGTTTATATGCAAGTAGAACTGACTGTTATCGGTAACTCTTTTAGGACGTGTTTGTTCAACTGTTAATCAAGTAAACAATCTTACCGAGCAAACCTAAGGTGAGTTCACACTCTCACTAAGGCATGGGATTCCCGGTGGTTGGGAATGGATTAAAGAACTAAAACGGAACCTGCATATCCTCCTTGGGTAGGATATGTACCGCCATCCTCCATGGGTAGGATGCCAATATTAATCATGCGTATTCTCCTTGGGTAGAATACGTACGTTCGTCCTCCTTGGGTAGGACTACAACCTTAAACTAACTAGACAAAACTCTATCATGAAGTCCCTCATTTTTATATCGACTTAATCGCCAGGCCAATGGCGAGCGGGTCATTAGTTGATAGCGCTATTAGGGTTGATAAGCCTCACACTGTGCCGGTTGGACGGGCGTGTACTAATGGATATGGGCATTCACTCAATGATGATAGACATTGACTTAGGGCACAACTTACTTTCGTCAGTAGTCGATATGGTAACGGTCTAGTGGTTCACGTGGGGAAGCCCCCATTGGTTATGGTTTGGGAAAGAAGGAATTGGTTAATCATATTTTCAACTATGGGGTAACCCCCATGGCAAGTAAGCCAGCTAAAGAAAAACTATGTTTTTGAAACGAATTAAAACGAACACCCAACTGTGAACTCGCTCAACTTTGTTGTTGATTCGTTGTTACATGCCTCGCAGGACTTTAGGTATATATCAATTGGAACTTGCTGTCTGGGAAGCTGGAGTGGTCATGGGTCGAGATACATGGAATCTCAATACAAGCTCAATGGTTTATGTACTCTTGGTTTACTAAACACTTAACAAATGATTTAGGCTTCTGCTGTACACAATGAATGATATGTAACGTTTGTAACGCTTTATGTTAATAAATGAAAGTTTTATTTAATTATAATTATGAGTTCAATGTGAGTGGTGGCTTGGATCCTGGTATGTCACACGCCTCGCGGGGGCTTACGCACGTGGTATTTTGGGGGTGTGACATCCTAAGTCTTAATTAATTTGAATACTGAAATAAACGAAGTCTTTATTCTTTAACCACATTTTACTCTCATCATCACTGGTTCCCCAAGTTCCCCTGATTACCTGACAACAAAAAGACAACACAACAAAGAAAACTACGGCTGAGCCAAAGGTTGCTCAGTAACGGAGAAAACAACAGTACAAGTAAAGAACGGGCATAATAAAGTATGAAATCCAAACAAACTTTATTTCAGACCAGAAACCAAACTTCTACGGAAACAAAACTGATCAGAGTCCGAGGTATAACCCAATACTTGACTGGAACATAAACGAACACATATCGAAACAAGTTGGCTAAATCTATCAAAATGATTCAAAAAGAGAGTCTTGAAAAAGACAAAGCCACAAAATTGTTAAAATCAACAGTTTTTGAGAAACAAGTAGAAATCAACTTTCATTTGGACATGATTGCTTCATTGAAAAAAGAATTGGAGTTAACAAAAATTGAAAATGAAAGAATTGATAAGAAGTTGATGAGTTACGTTGCATCTTCATATGCAATTGAATAAATTTTTCCACAACAACCAAATTGTAACACCTCAAAAAATTCACGTCCTGTAAAGTATTGGCACGTGTCATAAGCTTGAACGTGTGAAAGAATACTCTAGAGGGACTAAAGTTGACAAACATGAAAAGTATGTGAATGTACGAGTTCTAAATGTCAACAGTGAATAAATATATGGTACATTAACCATACATGATGCTCATACCTTCAAACGAATAAATCACGGATCATACGAAGCTAAAAGTGAGAGATTTCAAACTACAGGGGTTAAATGTGTCAACATGTTTAAGTTATACCTCTGAGTGACCTTTTGACAAACCCGAAGCTTTGTAACGGTTAATTATGCTCACTAGAAGGTACGATATAAATTTCGTAAAGTTTTGTTATCGTATGAGCAAGTTGTGACCAAATTCGTTTACAAGGGGTTAAAGCGTCAACGTTGAAAGTTAGGACTTTTCGGGTAACAATAAAGTTAACCGGGGACTTAACAAAGTGAGTATATGTTTTAAAGCTCTTATAGGTCAAATATGAGGGTTCATAATGCAATAAACAAGTGCCTAATCGAAGCTTGAAGGGGCAAGGATCAAATCGCAAAATCTAAAATATGGATTCTGTGCAGAAGGGGCCTAGCGCGACGCGAGGGGGGCCTAGCGTCACGCTAGGGGTGCCCAGCTTCGATTTCTTGAGTTTTTGGCCTGCTGAGTGCAATCTGATCGATTCTAACTCGATTCTCCACATCTCTTGACCCCTAAAACACCCCCTAAGTATCTAGGACACATGTGGGAAGGTTGTGGTGTGTGCTAGACCTTGTTGTCAACACCTTGTGGTGATTGAATTCACTATAAAAGGCCACAAGTGTTCAACACTTTCTTCACACCTTCATCTGCATTTGTGGATCACTTCTGGAGCTCAACTTCCTCTCAAGTGTTCCCTAATCAAGCTTAGGACTTCCGTAAGTGTTCTAATCCTTTCTAAATTGAGTTTAGCTTAGTTATTTAGCTAAAAATCAAACCGTCGTAATTACGGTTTGACTTCGAGATTAGTCAACAATGGCTCAGTCATATCTCGAATTGAAAGTAGATATAAGTTGGTATTTATGTGGGTAATAAACCCTCAAAAGGGTTCCCGCTGATCACCACTCTAACCAGGTCAAAAGTCGGGTCAAACTTATATTTAAAAAGTCAACAGGAAGCTTAAAATGCCATTTATGCATAATTAGCAATGTAGATCATATACAACCTGTTGGATCATTGTTATAACTTAGTAATAAGTGTAAGAACATGTCTAAACATGTTTAACCCGACAAATTCCTGTAATTACCCGGTTCGGAACCGAAAGTCACATAGTTTGACTTTCACTTTGACTTTGACTCTCAGTTCTGACCCGTTTAGGCATGTTTTAGAAATGCCTCAGAGCTTTAATTGGACTAGGTTACATGTTAGAATAACCCTCTATGATTATACACCTTGGTTCATTAGTTATCCAATTAATATGCATGTTTCCGTTAATTGCTCACATGTTGACCGTTATGCCCTTATTACCTTAAAACGTGATTTGTGAAGATGTAAAAGTGTAGAAACCTTATTTACTGATATATAAACTTGTATGCAAAGTTTGACATCAGTTTGAATTGTAGATTAAGAGTTATGCTCATTATCGCTAATTTAAAGCTTTATGTTAATAAAACGGCGTAATTAGCGTATAGCCTAGTTAAGCCTACTTTTTGGTATCAAACTTAATACCCACTGATGTAATATATTATTTTTGGATTTTTAAAGATTTTTAATTAATTTTAGGCTGAGCATAACTAGTAGTCGTAGGCTTAATCCGGTAATTGTCGGTTTTGCCCTTACGGGCCATAAAATAAGTTTTACATATCTAAACGACTCCAAACCTTTTACTACTGATCACATATGATAAATAAAGTATTTTAAGCCTTCTGGAAATATAAAATTATCAGATTTAAGTATCGAACCCGGAAATGGCCTTTAATCGCCTTATTAAGCGTTTTAGCGCAAAGTATGTATTAAAATTAAATTGGACATACCCGGGTTGATACCTACTGATATATGAGGCAAATTATATATTTTAACAGTAAACAAAGGTTGATAAACTCAGACTTCAGTTTTGAGCTTTTCGGCTTATGTGAAATTACCAAAATACCCCTACGGGGCATAGTTTGGTTAAAAATGATAAGTTTCACATATATGCTTTAACTTACTGATATAACTTAGCAAGTTGAGTATATTTACTGATTACATCAGACCTGTAACTCAGTTAAACACTTAAACTCTTTTATAAACTTTTAAATGACCAAACTACCCCTACGGGGCCTAGTTTGTGTTTAAATACGCTTCGGGCATAATGAAAGACATCTTACTGATGTCACAACATATTTGAGGCATAATTAACTTAGGAAACCTGTATATGGCTCTCATGAATACCCGTCACGCATTTTACGCGTACGGTTCGATTTATGTAAAAAGTTTACATAAATTAGCCGAAACGGGTCAAACCTTATCGGTTTTATCTCAAAAATCCAGAATGTGTATGAAATACCCATATTAAGCAAGTCTCCGAACTTGTCGGGTCTAAATCACATTCTATCCGGTCTTCGCTTAATCATGCGTTTGAACCGTATCTTTCAGTAAGACTAACCGGTCTAAGCTTAGGCTTAATTAAAGACCCGTTAGCATCCTAATTGGTTATTTATACCATCATTCCAGACTAGAGCCTTCCGGTAAATGGTACCTACGCTTACTTAAGTGAATACGGCTGAGTTATTAGATTCTTGCTATTTAAGACAGGAGCTAGCTCAGGTAAATACTCTTAACTTATTTTCCCTATACGGGCTTGGGATACGGCACTATAAAAGTACCGCTTGGTCGGGTGTGTAGTTATTTAAATCATATTGTGATTGATGTACTTACAACCCGTTTCATATGTATTATTTGGTGTATGGCCTTTGGGGGTTAATGACCATGTCCCGGATATCCTTGGCATCATTTTACGAAATGGCCACGACCTAAGCACGGGGTGTAGGCATACACCTGACAGCTGCATTATGTAAAAACTGGTAATCCACTCCGAGGTATCATCCTTGTGGGCATTATACCGGAACTGGTAATCGACTTAGAGGATGATAGCCTGTGGGCATTATACCTATGGCGTGTCAGTTAATCTAGTCCGGCCCTACAAACCGGCCCTAACGGACGACAAATAAGTAAAACTGTATACAAGATTATATACAAATAATTTTCCCAAGTATAAAAGGTTAATTTTGCCTCTGTGCATTTTAATCAAATTATAAAAGATATTTTTGTGCCACGTGCATCCAAATCAATTTTCTTAAACTCTTTTCAAATGAGTCAGTTGAGTGTATTTACCAGTGAAAACTGACGTATTTTCCAAAAAGGTTAAGTGACAGGTACTGAACGAAATTGGCTGGAAGCTCAGGGCGCTAATAAAGAATCCTGCAAGTTCTAGGTGTCTAAAGTCTGATGAACAAATGATATGTTTAAAGATCCTCCTGTGGATCCTTTACTTTCCGTTGTAATACTGGATATTACTTTATATTCGGAATGTAATAATATTTATCTTTTGCTTCCGCTGTGCATGTATATAATTGTGTTGTTTGACTATGATGACATCAACTACGTCACGATACTCCCCACCGGGCCCACCGGTGACACGTGGAAAGTCAGGGTGTGACAGGTTGGTATCAGAGCCAACACTGAGTGAATTAAACACTAGTCTTTTGTGTTTAATCTCAGTTACACAGTTGCACATTCTTGAGTCTAGACAAGAACATAGGACAAGTTCCAATTCGTTTCATTGTCTTTTAACTACTTCCTTGATTATTTTTCTGATTAGCCTTTGCATGGGCAAGTCATTTTTATTAGAAGTCTCGTTTAGGGCAACCATATACTTGTTAAATTTTATAGGAACGATTGTATTTAAAATATCATTCCTATATTATAAGATCTACCATTATAATAAAAATGGCAAAATCTAAAAAGGGCGAGACCTAGCCATACGTCACATTAAGACAGGGCCAAGATGGTAGTTCCACAATTCGATTCAGATCCTTGTTAATAGTTCAATTTAGAAATTTTTCTGCGTTAATTATTAAAAAGAATCTAAAGGGTAAAACCTAGCTTAAGTGTCACTACAGACAAGACCAAGATGGTAGAACCTATACAAGAGATTCAAATCCTTATTAAACATTTGAAAGCATATTAACATGCTTGACAAAGTGTGATGCGATAAAATCACATAAGTCATTTTTTTGGGTTGTTCTAAAATCCCTTATTTATATAATCATCCCTTATGGATGAAGTGCCCACGGGCTATAATTAACGTCCTCTGGGACTAAAGACAGTGGTAGCCCACAACTCCCTGTCAAGGAAAGGTAATGAACTTTGATTCAAACCTTAATGCCTCGATTCTCTGAAATCATGACTTATAAAAATTAAACTTGTCTACGTGACTAGGCCTTTTGTGCTATTATTGACTTATAATTTAGGATTATGATAAAGATCCTGGACAATTTTATATTTAACAAATTAACTGAAATGTGTATTAAAAGCATGGTTAATAAATCGTTTAAGAACGATAGTACTGTAAGGGCATCTAAATAAACATTGCCCTTATTTTCTTTTGTAGCAACTAAGACTACATGGCTGACTCTGACGAGATAAACAGTCATCCTTTGGAAAACCGCGATGATAATGATTGGATTAATATAACCAAAGGAGAGCTCCGTTCACTAATTGACACAGCTGTATCTAAAGCTGTAGCAGAACAATTTAAGGAGTATAGTGGGACGCATAGCAGAGCCTCATCTGTACCCCACTCCAAGTCTGACCCTAAGACACATTCAGAGCCTCATAACAAGCCGCCCCCTAAGAAAGAGGAACTAAAGAAGGATGATGATCGACATTCATCAAATGAACACAGCGTTCCATCCAAGAAGATAGTGTTCGATAACGAACCGCATACCAAGTCTTGTAACTATAAGTACTTTGTTTCCTGTAAACCCCGAGATTTCACTGGGGAGAAAGGAGCAGTGGATTGTATGACCTGGTTGGATGAGATGGACACGGTGGTGGACATCAGCGGTTGTGCTGAAAGGGATGTAGTAAAGTATGTATCCCAATCGTTCAAAGGAGAGGCACTGGCTTGGTGGAGGTCTCTCATTCAAGCTGCTGGGAAGATCCCGCTTTACAACATGTCTTGGGAGCAGTTTGTCACCCTCATTATGGAAAACTACTGCCCTCAACATGAGGTCAAAAGAATTGAATCTGATTTCTTATCATTGGTGATGACAAACTTAGATTGTCAAGCTTACCTCACCAGTTTCAATACCCTGTCCAGACTGGTTCCTTACCTTGTAACACCAGAGCCCAAGCGAATTGCTCGCTTCATTGGGGGTTTAGCCCCAGAAATCAAGGCCAGTGTTAAGGCTTCAAGACCTGCTACATTTAGGTCAACAGCTGATCTCTCTTTATCCCTTACTCTAGATGCGGTCAGGTTGAGACCGCTAAAGAAATCTGAAGAAAGTAAGAGGAAGCGTGAGGATGATAACTCACGAGGGTCAGAGAAGAAGCACGAGGGAAACACTGATTCTAAGAAGTCTGGGTTTGGAAGGAACAGTCAGCGAACAGAGGAGAAGCCAAAGTGCACGACTTGTCAAAGACGCCACTTTGGAAAGTGCAGACTTGAATCCAATTCTAAGTCTGAATCACCTGCATGTGGGTTATGCAAGTCTAAGGAGCACAAGACTGTTGATTGCAGGAAGATTAAAGATGCCACATGCTACAATTGCAATGAGAAGGGGCACAAAAAGACCAACTGCCCTAAGTACGCGAAGAAGCCTGAAGAGGCCAAGAAAGCAAACGCATGAGTCTTCCAGACGAATGCCAAGGAGATGATGCAGAATGATAACTATATAGCCAATACCTTTCCATATCAAGCAGTTATGCATGAATTTTATTTGATACTGGCACATATGAATTCTATAATGAATGATAAATGTTGAGAACTGTTGTAACCGCCTAATTAAGACTCCGGTCATTTAATGCGCGGTAGAAAGTGATCAATGATACTTTAGAAAATGCTCCAACAAATCTTAGATTAATATTTTATATCTATTATGAATCACTTTTTCTGATATCCTTATGGCAAGCTTTCAAGCTATCCAAATTCATCATTATAATCAAGACAGATGTGACATTTTGATCCCCTGTCAAAAAGATGATGTATTAGGACCAAACTTTAAGTACCATTAATGGTCTTTTATGACCTAGGCTAGGTAAAAAAAAATTGATATATATTAAATAACATTCATTAAGAATGTTAGTGCCTTATTGGCCGGAATAGTTTAATGAAACCATGGTTAGTACACAGCCATGAGGATGATGAATAGCAGTTGTCGGATCGCAACCAAGAAGTTGATTCGTTTAGTAAAAAGGACTATTTTTGTTCCTGTAAGAAATCGGTAGGTCGCAAAAAAAAAAAAAAAGGTGGAACCGGCCGTCCCCGGAATCGAACCTGGGTCTAGGCCACACCCTTTCGCGCGCCTAGGCAACCGAGCTAGGTGCCTAGTTTGTAAAAATTTCCATTCTGATTAAATATAGGCACGTATAGTTGATATCTCTTTAATCTCTATCGATTTCGAATACCAAATGGTATGACAAAAGCGCTATATGAGGATTGGTGTATCTTAATAAGTTCCATAGATTGCTTCCATGCCTGATCAGTATGGAGGTTTAATGCATGGGACCACAAAGATATCCCAATGATCATATGGTACTAAAGTCAACTAATAGTATTCAAGGAAGATATCCAGAATAAAATTGTCCAAGTAGATATTCCCGATTAAGACACTCGTGGACTAGTAACATAAATGTGTCACTTATTTGACACAAGCAATGATAAGTGGACTGGAGCCTGAGATATGGAAATCTCTGTAACCTCCTTGTACCTTTATTATCTTCTCCTAAGATTACCCTGTTTACCCCTGGGAGGCAGGTAGAGTTTAGTTTAATATCCCATTTAAGACTATGTATTATGATATCTCCAAGACAGCTAGTACCATTATTGGAAAAAAATCGAAAAACCCTGGTTAAGTAAGTTTTTAGATGTGGACTCATATAGCCTAACTCAATACCCTAAGAATTCGGTGTAGTTGGTTATGAAAGACGGTTCATTTTGCTCATGCATTGATTACCGCAACCCTCATTAAGCAACGATTAGGAATTTCCATCAGCTACCCAGGATCGTCGATATATTCGACTAACTGAAAGGATTAACTATTCCTTAAGATAAATTTTGAGCAATGGTTGGAATAACCATCTCACCTTAAGATAAGCTTTTCCATAATAGCTGTAATATAAGTATCAAGGTGGCTCCTTTGGAGACCTTGTATAGAAAAAATATCAAAACATCTGCTGGATGGACGAGACTTTGGAAAGTCCACTTATCTGGATCTGAAAGTTGCATTGGAAACAACGAATAAGATCATACAAATCCCTAATTTTCTGTAAGTTGCCATTATTCGGCAGAAAATACTTCCTTTACTTTAACAAATCTCGAGGTCGAGATTTCTTTTAAGGGGGTGAGGATGTAACACCTCGAAAAATTCACGTCCTATAAAGTATTGGCACGTGTCATAAGCTTGAACGTGTGAAAGAATACTCTAGAGGGACTAAAGTTGACAAACATGAAAAGTATGTGAATGTACGAGTTCTAAGTGTCAACAGTGAATAAATATATGGTACATTAACCATTCATGATTCTCATACCTTCAAACGAATAAATCACGGATCATACGAAGCTAAAATTGAGAGATTTCAAACTACAGGGGTTAAATGTGTCAACATGTTTAAGTTATACCTCTGAGTGACCTTTTGACAAACCCGAAGCTTTGTAACGGTTAATTATGCTCACTTGAATGCACGATATAAATTTCGTAAAGTTTCGTTATCGTATGAGCAAGTTGTGACCAAATTCGTTTACAAGGGGTTAAAGCGTCAACGTTGAAAGTTAGGACTTTTCGGGTAACAATAAAGTTAACCGGGGACTTAACAAAGTGAGTATATGTTTTAAAGCCCTTATAGGTCAAATATGAGGGTTCATAATGCAATAAACAAGTGCCTAATCGAAGCTTGAAGGGGCAAGGATCAAATCGCAAAATCTAAAATATGGATTCTGTGCAGAAGGGGCCTAGCGCGACGCGAGGGGGGCCTAGCGTCACGCTAGGGGTGCCCAGCTTCGATTTCTTGAGTTTTTGGCCTGCTGAGTGAAATCTGATCGATTCTAACTCGATTCTCCACAACTCTTGACCCCTAAAACACCCCCTAAGTATCTAGGACACATGTGGGAAGGTTGTGGTGTGTGCTAGACCTTGTTGTCAACACCTTGTGGTGATTGAATTCACTATAAAAGGCCACAAGTGTTCAACACTTTCTTCACACCTTCATCTGCATTTGTGGATCACTTCTGGAGCTCAACTTCCTCTCAAGTGTTCCCTAATCAAGCTTAGGACTTCCGTAAGTGTTCTAATCCTTTCTAAATTGAGTTTAGCTTAGTTATTTAGCTAAAAATCAAACCGTCGTAATTACGGTTTGACTTCGAGATTAGTCAACAATGGCTCAGTCATATCTCGAATTGAAAGTAGATATAAGTTGGTATTTATGTGGGTAATAAACCCTCAAAAGGGTTCCCCCTGATCACCACTCTAACCAGGTCAAAAGTCGGGTCAAACTTATATTTAAAAAGTCAACAGGAAGCTTAAAATGCCATTTATGCATAATTAGCAATGTAGATCATATACAACCTGTTGGATCATTGTTATAACTTAGTAATAAGTGTAAGAACATGTCTAAACATGCTCAACCCGACAAATTCCTGTAATTACCCGGTTCGGAACCGAAAGTCACATAGTTTGACTTTCACTTTAACTTTCAGTTCTGACCCGTTTAGGCATGTTTTAGAAATGCCTCAGAGCTTTAATTGGACTAGGTTACATGTTAGAATAATCCTCTGTGATTATACACCTTGGTTCATTAGTTATCCAATTAATATGCATGTTTCCGTTAATTGCTCACATGTTGACCGTTATGCCCTTATTACCTTAAAATGTGATTTGTGAAGATGTAAAAGTGTAGAAACCTTAGTTACTGATATATAAACTTGTATGCAAAGTTTGACATCAGTTTGAATTGTAGATTAAGAGTTATGCTCATTATCGCTAATTTAAAGCTTTATGTAAATAAAACAGCGTAATTAGCGTATAGCCTAGTTAAGCCTACTTTTTGGTATCAAACTTAATACCCACTTATGTAATATATTATTTTGGGATTTTTAAAGATTTTTAATTAATTTTAGGCTGAGCATAACTAGTAGTCGTAGGCTTAATCCGGTAATTGTCGGTTTTTTCCTTACGGGCCATAAAATAAGTTTTACATATCTAAATGACTCCAAACCTTTTACTACTGATCAAATATGATAAATAAAGTATTTTAAGCCTTCTGGAAATATAAAATTATCAGATTTAAGTATCGAACCCGAAAATGGCCTTTAATCGCCTTATTAAGCGTTTTAGCGCAAAGTATGTATTAAAATTATATTGGACATACCCGGGTTGATACCTACTGATATATGAGGCAAATTATATATTTTAACAGTAAACAATGGTTGATAAACTCAGACTTCAGTTTTGAGCTTTTCGGCTTATGTGAAATTACCAAAATACCCCTACGGGGCATTGTTTGGTTAAAAATGATAAGTTTCACATATATGCTTTAACTTACTGATATAACTTAGCAAGTTGAGTATATTTACTGATTACATCAGACCTGTAACTCAGTTAAACACTTAAACTCTTTTATAAACTTTTAAATGACCAAACTACCCCTACGGGGCCTAGTTTGTGTTTAAATACGTTTCGGGCATAATGAAAGACATCTTACTGATGTCACAACATATTTGAGGCATAATTAACTTAGGAAACCTATATATGGCTCTCATGAATACCCGTCACGCATTTTACGCGTACGGTTCGATTTATGTAAAAAGTTTACATAAATTAGCCGAAACGGGTCAAACCTTATCGGTTTTATCTCAAAAATCCAGAATGTGTATGAAATACCCATATTAAGCAAGTCTCCGAACTTTTCGGGTCTAAATCACATTCTATTCGGTCTTCGCTTAATCATGCGTTTGAACCGTATCTTTCAGTAAGACTAACCGGTCTAAGCTTAGGCTTAATTAAAGACCCGTTAGCATCCTAATTGGTTATTTATACCATCATTCCAGACTAGAGCCTTCCGGTAAATGGTACCTACGCTTACTTAAGTGAATACGGCTGAGGTATTAGACTCTTGCTATTTAAGACAGGAGCTAGCTCAGGTAAATACTCTTAACTTATTTTCCCTATACGGGCTTGGGATACGGCACTATAAAAGTACCGCTTGGTCGGGTGTGTAGTTATTTAAATCATTTTGTGATTGATGTACTTACAACCCGTTTAATATGAATTATTTGGTGTATGGCCTTTGGGGGTTAATGACCATGTCCCGGATATCCTTGGCATCATTTTACGAAATGGCCACGACCTAAGCACGGGGTGTAGGCATACACCTGACAGCTGCATTATGTAAAAACTGGTAATCCACTCCGAGGTATCATCCTTGTGGGCATTATACCGGAACTGGTAATCCACTTAGAGGATGATAGCCTGTGGGCATTATACCTGTGGCGTGTCAGTTAATCTAGTCCGGCCCTACAAACCGGCCCTAACGGACGACAAATAAGTAAAAGTGTATACAAGATTATATACAAATAATTTTCCCAAGTATAAAAGGTTAATTTTGCCTCTGTGCATTTTAATCAAATTATAAAAGATATTTTTGTGCCACGTGCATCCAAATCAATTTTCTTAAACTCTTTTCAAATGAGTCAGTTGAGTGTATTTACCAGTGAAAACTGACGTATTTTCCAAAAAGGTTAAGTGACAGGTACTGAACGAAATTGGCTGGAAGCTCAGGGCGCTAATAAAGAATCTTGCAAGTTCTAGGTGTCTAAAGTATGATGAACAAATGATATGTTTAAAGATCCGCCTGTGGATCCTTTACTTTCCGTTGTAATACTGGATATTACTTTATATTCGGAATGTAATAATATTTATCTTTTGCTTCCGCTGTGCATTTATATAATTGTGTTGTTTGACTATGATGACATCAACTACGTCACGATACTCCCCACCGGTGACACGTGGAATGTCGGGGTGTGACACAAATGCAACACCTGTCTTTAACAGTGTTCCACCCCCAATGTGGAATCATTACACTCAGAAGTATCCTGATGGGGTGGAAGCTGCTTTGAACCTCAAACTGAGAACCATTGATAATGAGTTACCCGAGATTATTGATGTTACATTTTCTCTGTTCGACACTGACAATGAGTCACAGGTGATCAAAACCGTTGTTGACCAAGTGTTAGACGAAGAAAGTGATAACTAAGAGTTTGAGACTGTGAAAACTCATTTTGAGAACTCCATTTCTGATACTGAAGAAGATGGTAACTTCTTAGACATATTTATACCAAAATCAGACAATGTTGCGAATGATGATCCGATCATTGTAGTTTACACAATGATTGGAACTGACAAGCTTTATTCTGATTTTGAGTATCCGCTCCAAAATGCTAGAATTGAGAATGTTGAAAAGGTGTTTAAATTGGTCGAAATTGACATTTCTGAGGTGAACAACAAAGAGTTCTTTTCAAAACCCAAAAATTTTTTTGTTAAGTCACAACCTAACAACTCGGGAAAGAAAGAGTGGAAGGGAAGTGGTGGTAACAACAAGAGAAATGGAAACAATTTTAAAAACAAAGGAATTAGATTTGAAAAGAAAATGGCTAAGTAGAATGTCAAGCCAAAGGAAAAGATGAATGATGTTTTTGTGGCAGGAATGAACTTTGTTGATGAAAAGGCGTATATTTTCAGTCAAAAGGCTATTGACGATTTCAATGCAGCGAAAAAGCTGAAAGAAGAGACCTACAAATCTACTTTTGTTGAGTATGACAAAAGAGTTTGTTACCGCTGCAATGAAATTGGTTATATGGCGAAACAATGCACCAAAAAGATTGAAAAACCCATTTTCAAGAAACCTGTTTTGGAAAAACCAAAACCTAAAACACCAACTGATGATAAGGGTAAAAAACCAATGATTTCACCGGTTCGTATTTTGAAGAGAGGTGAATCTCTGAAGCCCAAAGAAAAGTCAAAATCAACTTTTGAGGTTGGCGAATCTTTGAAAGTCCAAAAGGCTTCAAAGATTTATCCAAAAATGAAAGTTTTTGAGAATTAATCATGGGTTGCAAAACCAAAATCGTCAGTTGAAGAGAAAAAGATGGAAAATGTTTTGAAAACTGAACCAAAAGTTTATAAAGATGATGTTGACAAACTTGGATTTGAACTTAACAAATTGCTTGAGGAGTTTCCTCCAATTAAAAAGGGAGACTAAAAATCAAAAGTCAAACCTGTGGTACCAAATGTCATTGTAGAGTATTCCGAAAGTTGAAGTGGATTGTGATCTTGTGTTTGGTAGTGTTTCGACTGTTAAGAAATCATAGGTCTCATTATTTGAATAAATTGTATGTGATGTTTGCAGGGGCTTCTGAAGTCGTTTATCTCGAAATGGATCATGGATAGCGGAGCGTCAAGACGCATGACCGGAATGCTAGCATTGCTTTATGACGTCAAATCTATCAATGGAGGATATGTGGGATTTGCTGGGAATCAGGGAGGAAGGATTGTTTGTCAAGGAACTCTAACGAATGGAGTCATTTCATTTGAAAAAGTGAACTATATAATTGAACTTGAAAATAATATGCTGAGTATCTCACAGATTTGTGACAAGTCTTTTACCGTACATTTCACTAAAAATGAATGTCTTGTCTTAAAACCTGGTTTTAAAATTCCTGAGGATATGGTGTTGTTGCGAGCTCCACGTGAAAATGACTTATATATTCTTGATATGAGTGTCGCAACAACAACAGATTATCAAAAACAGTGTTTTGTGTCAAAAACAAAGGCTACCGAAAAAGAGTCGAAAATGTGGCATCGAAAGATGGGCCACATTCATGTGCGTAAAATGAACTTTCTTGTACATAATGATTTAGTTGAAGGTGTGAATCTTAAAAGTTTTCATTTAAATGATGATTGTGTAGAATGCAAGAAAGAAAAGCAGATAAAGAAGTCACATCCGCAGAAGTTGCTGAATTCAATT
This sequence comes from Helianthus tuberosus, assembly GCA_030545235.1. Taxonomy (NCBI): domain Eukaryota; kingdom Viridiplantae; phylum Streptophyta; class Magnoliopsida; order Asterales; family Asteraceae; genus Helianthus; species Helianthus tuberosus. The sequence continues at coordinate 126,358,604 of CM060357.1, read as the reverse complement.
AGAGTACCGCTCGAGAGACTTCACATGGATCTCTTTGGGCCGGTCAATGTGAAAAACATCAGTGGAGATTTATACTGTTTGGTAGTCACTGATGACTTAACCAGATTTTCTTGGGTGGTATGTCTGGAGAGGAAAGATCAAACGTTTGAGTCACTGATGATCCTATTCAAAAAGATGGAAATGCTGTATAAGCTGCCGATCAGGAGAATACGAAGTGATAATGGAACGGAGTTCAAGAATAATCAAATGCTCGAGTTCTGTAACGAGAAAGGGATTCTTCATGAATTCAGTGCACCATATACTCCACAGCAGAACGGTGTAGCTGAAAGAAAGAATCGCACCTTGATCGAAACTGCTCGAACAGTGCTCGCCGATTCCAAGTTACCTATATTTTTCTGGAGTGAAGCAGTTGTTGTAGCATGCTATACACTAAACCGAGTGCTCACTGTGAAGAAATATAAGAAAACATGTTTCGAACTTTTGCACCGATATAAGCCAAATTTAAAGTTTTTAGAACCTTTTGGATCTCCCTGTACCTTCATAGATCCAGATGCCAAATTTGGTGCTAAAAGTAATGATGGTTTCTTTGTAAGGTATGCAAGTCCGCTCAAGAGGGTGTTTGTACCATGCCTGGGGAAGGTCATTCAGGTTCAACATGTGGATTGTCAGAAACATACTGCACCACCACAACTTCCCAGACAAAGATTTCTGTTCGATTATGATAAACTCTGGGAGTCTTTCCAGTTGCCGACCGAGCCGAGTGAAGAGGAACTTGCTTACTTATACCAACAGCAACAAACAATGGCACAAGATCAGGTTCCAAGACCATTGGTAGTTTCTCAGCCCACCGGGGGTACAAATGATCATGAGGCAGGTCCAAGTGGAATGACACATGAAGACCCAGTAGAACTAGTTCCTACATTTGATCATTCTGATGACTCAGAATCAGAAGAAGGTCCGATTTTTTACGAGGAACCAAATGTTGCATCGACAGAAGCTGTGGATCACACCGGTGATCAAGACATAACGAACTTGCAATCAGAAGTAAATGTGCCTGACACTGCAATGCCAATCTTATCATCCTTTAGAGCAGATTATTGGAGATCTTCGAAGCGGAGTGAAAACACGAGATCAGATCAATAGAGCACTTACTTGTTTCTACACATCTGTTGCTCCTTTACAGGAAGAGTACTCACTTAAGTGTTTCATTTCGCAGGTTGAACCCAAAACATATAAAGAAGCTTTAACCGAAGAAAGCTGGGTCAACGCTATGCAGGAAGAGTTGCAGCAGTTTAAGAAGCTGGGAGTCTGGAGATTAGTAGACCTTCCTGAAAAATCAAAAGTTGATCAAAACAAAGTGGGTATTCAAGTGTAAGAGAGATGATAGAGGAGTCATTGTTCGAAACAAAGCACGTCTGGTAGTACAGGGATTCAGTCAGCAAGAAGGCATTGACTTTACCGAAGTGTACGCGCCTGTTCCTAGACTTGAGGCAATAAGAATCTTCCTGGCATACGCATCCTGGAAAGGATTAAAAGTCTACTAGTTGGATGTCAAGTCTGCATTCCTATACGGCAAAATCAATGAAGAAGTGTATGTTGGACAACCGCCAGGTTTCACTGATCCACTACACAAAAACAAAGTCTATCTTCTGGATAAAGCTCTTTACGGACTTCACCAGGCCCCGAGAGCCTGGTATGAGACGCTTTCCCAACATCTGTTGGACAACGGGTTCATCAGAGGGACAGTTGATAGTACGTTGTTTACCAAAGAGGTTGCGGGACATCTTTTAATCGTGCAGATCTACGTTGATGATATCATTTTTGGTTCGACAAATGACGATTTTTGTAAAGATTTTGAGAAGGTGATGAAAACAAAATTCGAGATGAGTTCAATGGGGGAAATGAAGTTCTTCCTAGGGCTGCAGGTGGAACAGATGCTCGAAGAAATCTCCATTCATCAAACTAAGTATGTGAACGATGTTCTGGAAAAGTTCAACATGGCTCAATCTAGTCCAGCATCAACCCCCCTAGCTCAGAATCATGGGATTTTCCCAGACGAGAGTGGAGAAAAGGTGGACGAGACATATTACCGGTCGATAATTGGATCTTTGATGTATCTTACTGCTTCTCGCCCAGACATCATGTATCCGACGGGTTTATGCGCCCGTTAGCAGTCCTGCCCACGCCAGTCACACTTGACGATCGTGAAATGCATTTTACGGTATTTGAAAGGCTGCCCAAGCACCGGCTTGTGGTATCCTAAGTCTGGCGATTTCTCTCTCACAGGTTTTGCTGATTCTGATTATGGTAACTTCAAGCTGAATGCTAAGTCCACCACTGCTGGGTGTCAGTTCTTCGGAACTCGACTTTTCACCTGGCAGTGCAAGAAACAAACCTCAGTAGCGCTCTCTATGTGCGAGGCTAAATATGTTTCGGCCTCGAGTTGTTGCTCTTAGATCCTTTGGATCCAACAGCAAATGCGAGACTTTGGTTTGCAGTTCTTGGATACACCGATATTCGTGGACAATGAAGCAGCGATTAACATAACGAAAAACCCGGTTCACCATTCTAAAACAAAACACATCGAGATCAAACATCACTTTATTCGTGATTGTTATGAGAAAAAAATGATTAGAATTGAACATACACACACCGATGAACAGAGGGCTGATTTTTACACCAAACCGTTTGATAAAAAGAGATTTAACTATCTTTTAAAATTAAATGGGATGAAAAATTTGTTTTCTGGGAGGGTGGTGGAATGTGAAGCCGAGGAGGATGGCGACCTGATGTGATCCGCGTTACGTTGTCAAGTTTTTATACAGTTTATTTTCTGTTTTTGATAAAAACAAAAACACAAAAATATGTCTTTGTTTTTAGGGGGAGAAAGTTTGCAGAAAATACAAAAACATGATAAAATTTCAAAATCCAAAAACATTTGAAAAAGTAAAAATGAGTTTGTGTAAAAAGGGGAAATGATAGTACATCAGCTAGACATTGCAGTACGCTAAATAAATGTAAAGTAAAAATGTGTTAAGCAGTCTTGCAGATGATATGCCGATAGGTTTTTACACACTTAGTAGGTTTGTTCGGGATATAAACATAAAATTTCTTGCTTTTATGTGGGAAACATCTCTCGGATATACGGGTAACCCCCGAAATCTTGTTTGAAAGGTCCCTCTTTCTGAGATACTAGGTCTTTATACTTAGTGATATCTGGAGTATTATCCCGGGACTTCTGATAATGCGGAAGCAATGGCCTAGTCCCCGGAGAATACTTTACTGCTTGCTTGAAATATAGCACCGCCCTCAGCAAAAATGATGAAACAATAAAATTGATAATCATTGCTGTTGTAAAAAAGATCCTCTAAAGGGGACCCACCAAAAGTCGAACCGTCATCTCTCTGCTGAACGAAAGTTCTGACCTGAGCTCTCATGGTCTCGCAATTTTTCCCCTTACAGATATCATCTAGGTATACTCACCTGTAAGACTGAATATTGGGATCTGGATACGGGAGTATATTCTGAGGTGGTACACATATAAAAGTTAAGCCTTAAAACAATTAATTTGTATCCTGAATAGATTGAACTTTGTGTGAAAATTTAAGAGGATCAGTATATCGGCAATCAATGCAAACTGTTTAATATTGAAAATGTAATCTAAGCTTAACGGTGCTTGTATCTTGTCGGCAGCTGATATGATCCTCTAACACGCTCACAAAAATATTGTGTGTACAATTTATTGCTTATCATTCTCTAAAATCCAAAAAGATTTGTTGTTCATCTTATTTTCGACAACGAACGTTGGGGAACAGATGATCAAAGTCTTATGTGCTAAACATGTTTGGATTATGAGGGTTGGGTAAGCAGAAGTTTGAATATGATTGGTAATTGCTTGAATGTGTAAAAGTTCATTAACTTGAACTTAAATTGTTTCAGAAAATCAGAAAAACTTCATAAATTGGTCAACCAATGTCATTAACTTGGACTTGGTAGGCTAGACAGTTGACCAGGGTCATTAACTTGGACTTGGTTAACTGGGTGTGTCGGTAAAATCTGAAAAAGTTAAAAATTTGAAATTTTGAAAAGTTGATTTCGCTTGAAAAACTCTAATTCCGCTTCAACATGTTATTTCGCTTGAGCGGTGATTCCGCTTAAACTTATTTATGTCATTTTCAAGCGAAATTATGTCGTCTATAAATAGCAGGGGGTTCCGCTTGAACAACTCATTTATGATATTTCGCTTCAGAGTCACTTCTCCGGCGATTTCAATCGAAATCTGAAAACCCTCGTTTTACAGCCAAAACTCTGTCCGATTGTTGTTAGATTTCGTGATTTTAGTTGGTTTGCTCAACTATAAACATGGGAAAGGTAAGATTGATGGTCGATTTGACCATATTGTGTCTGATTTTGTATGTCGGCGATGAACAGAACTCGTATCTTAGATCTAGGGTTTGAATGTTGATTAAAATGAACGATTAACATATATGTGTGGTCGGAATATGTTGTATAACTGTCTCAGAGTCTTGAATTGTACCAGATCTATGTTTCTGTTTGAATGATGATTGAACTGTTATTTCAGACTTAGATCTAGGGTTATTTGATGATGCAAAATAGATAAAAATCATACCCACATGCTCGGAATCTTATACAGAACAAACCCAGAGGTTTGATTTCATCATCAGAAATGTTTTGAAAATTTGTTCATGATTCCGCTTGAAACAGTTGATTTCGCTTCAAATGGGGATTCCGCTTCAAATGATATTTCGCTTAAAATGGACATTTTAAAAAAAAAATTATTTCGCTTCAAAATGTTATTTCACATAAAATGTGATTTCGCTTGAATAATGTTTGAGGAGAAAAATTTTCAAAGTATTTGATTAATTTGTATTGTGTTGTTTTTCAGGCTTCAAATGTAATTTTTGATCCATTGCACAACAGTTGCTGTGATTTTGATGAGGATAAGATTCCAAAGTTGTCTGAGTTCAGGAGTATTCTGGAATTTATGAGAAGGTTACCTATACAAAAAGCCTTGACGAATCAACATCTGGTGTTTAGATCTCATATCAAACATTTTTGGGAAAATGCAACTTATGACGAAGAGAGCAAAGTGATCAATTCGGTTGTTGAGCTAAATGGCAAAGAAAAGCCGATTATTATTTCTGAAGCACTTGTCCGTGAAGTGTTGGATTTTCCTGATGATGTAAACTCTCCGACAGAATTTCCAGAGAGGATGGTCAAAGGTTGTATGATGCGGATGGGTTATGTTGGTGCTCTAAACAGTGCTAATTATTTGAAGTCAAAGTTTACTAAGCCTTACAAGTTTCTGATTCATTCAGTATTGCATTCTCTAAGTCATTGCAAGGGAGGTTATGTTGCTATGAGAGATTATCAAATGAACATGGTAACAGCTCTCGTATTGAACAAGAAGTATAATTTTTCGAAGATTGTGTTTCATTATATGGTTGAAAACATTACTTCAAAGAGCAAAACTTGGGTGTATCCACGATTTATTCAAATGATGATAGATCATGCCTATCCAGACCTTGAAAGAGATGAAAACAATGATCTGTTGGTGTTATCTCACATGAGTAATGATTCTTTGAAACAATTGGCCAGATATCATCTGAATCATCCAGAGCCAAAGACTAAAGTTGAATTTTTTGGTTTCATCAAGGATAAGAATTATGTAGATCCAGATTCTGTTAATCATCAGAACTGGAGAAATGAGGAAGAAATGAAAGAGAAGAGCCACGCAGATGAATTAAAAATACTTCAAGAATTCAAAGGAACTCGAAACGATTAGTTTGTAAAAGAAAAGAAAAAGAGGGGCAGGAAAGCTACTCCTAAAGTACAAGTAGAAGAGGGTTCGTCTTCTCAACCCAAAAAGCGTCAAAAGAAAACTATTAAACGTTGCTTGTTGATGAATCAGAGGAGGAAGCTGAAGCTGAAGTTGAAGCTGAAGTTGAAGCTGAAAATGAAATTAATGTTGAAGGAGATATTCGTTTGTCTCTTGCGTCTACAAAGCTGTATATCAACTAAAGCTGTGATTACTTACAAGGCAGAGAATGAGATTAGAGAAATCTTTGTGTATGATCCTCTATGGCTAGTGAACTGCTCTGAGAAAGACATAGAATGTTTGTTTGTGAACAAGATATGGTTTAAAGCTGAAGATAGAGAACAAGCGATGCAATTTCAGAAGGTTGTATCTATTTGTTTTCAAAAGGGTATCAATGCTGACAACAAATGGAATTCTAAGTGGCGAAAGATTGAAGAAGAAGAAGAGAAATTAAAGACTGCGAAAGAACGAAAAGCTCGTGAAGAAAAAGATAGATATCTTCGTGAGACGTTTGCACAGAGACAAGCTGCTGAGCAAAGGAAAGCTGTGGAAGAGAACGAGAAGCTTAGGAAGTTGCTGATGAAAAAGCCTAAGCCGAGAGAAGAGAAATTCAAGTCGCTGTGAAAGTGCTGACGACTAGACTAAAGACTCCGGCTATATCCAAGGGGGAGTTTGTTGGTGCACGATGTCTACAGCCTACATCTTCAGTCTAGGTCATGTTTGTATAGGGTTTACAGGGGTCTAAATGTAATTTTATGTGAATTTGATGTAATTCCGCTTGAAATGACACTTGGTCATTTCAAGCGAAATCATAAGTTGTTATTTCGCTTGAAATGACATGTGTCATTTCAAGCGAAATATGATGCCTATATATAGGGTAGTCTTGTTTCTCATTAGGCACGGAATCACAAGTTGTATACCGAACTGCTGCCGGATTTTCTAGTGAAATATAAATGAGAAACGTGTGTTAAAGTGATATACTCTGTTTTCTACTCAATTCTGTACTGATTCAGCTATGTTTGTTTGATTCCGCCTCTCAAACAGTGTGTATTGCTTTTGATTGACTCAATTGGTAGGTAAAACGATCCTACAACTTTCAACATAAAAAAACTAGTTATTAAAGTCATTAATACATACCCAATTTAAAAGTGACCAAAGGTTGGAAATTAAAAGTAATACATAAAAGATTTCGTCTTCACCAAGTGATGTAAGAGATTAGCCAAGCATGGCCATCATTTAACAAAAGCTCTTACTATCGATCTTGGATCCCGAGACTACTCTAAGTAAAGTGGTGGAAGATGATGGTATTGTGGTGGTGGTGGAAGTGAGAGAAATGGTTTGCCAAGGGATGATTTTCAAGTGAGCTAAGCATCTCATATAGTTGGAAACAGGAGACTCACACAGCCCCATGCCTGGTGGGTACGGCCCCGTGTCCTTCACCTTCTTTGTCTTTATTTAATGCTCTTGTCAGCTCTTCTGCACACACGGCCTTGCGTGTCAATGGCACGGCCCCGTGGCCCTTGTACTTGTTATACGAACCCAGATATGCAAATCTGAGAGTTGACCAAGACCCGTGCTTAGGTGACAGGGCCCCGTGTCCCTTGCCATTTTCTGTTTGTCTTCATCTTTAAGGAATCTTAACTGGGGCACGTCCCCATGCCTGGCAGGCAATGCCCCGTGTTGGGCTTCTAGTTTGTTGCTTTTATTCTTGGTGTGAAGCTTAGAGGGTCGGTATAGTGTGTCCACTTCCTTTCCTCGTAAATCTGCTGGTTTTTTTGTCGTTAATTTGTTCCTTTTGTTCGTTTAAGCTCTTTTAATCCTGAAAAATTAAAAGTAAACAAAGAAACACAGTTTTTCCAACATTAGTATTGAAAAGGGTTGTTTTTATACCGTATTTGATATGATTTATATGTTGAATTTGGTGCACATCAATTACCCCCAAAAGTATGAATAACAATACATGGTGAGTCTCGAAACTGAGATCACTGCATGCCCATAAACGATACATTGTGCTTCCCCTTTATCCCTCTAATCCAATTGGCTTTATCCGCATCCCCCATACCCCTAATATTAATACTAAGCCAATTCATTTTCTCACAACTTTGAACTCCTCATCTGAGACCAAGTTATTCACTTATTCATCGAAATTAGAGAGATCTACTCCCACCATTTTGCCCACTGTAATTGTGCAATTAACCTCTTGTCTCTCCTATATTCCCCCTTGAATTTCCCCATGTGGACTATACCCTTCTCCCCATTTGAATCCTTCTCCGTTGATTCAAGCCTACACTTTGCCTGGTTGGAAGTCACTTGAAACAGGTAATTAGTTGCCATACTCCCACTTCCCACACTATCATCATCCCCCTTGTTGTTTCCCTACCTTCCCATTTTTTTCTAGAACCACTTTTCCTTGATGAAGATAAATGTTTCTTAAAGCGTGTCGTGCACTTTCTATTACCTAAAGAGTTACCATCCAGCCCAGAAGTCCTACCCCCTCATTAGAATTAGGTATGGGCCCATCATGTTCCCATCTAGGCCTTTTTCGCGATTTAAGGCTCGCCCCTACACCTGTATTCTCCTCTACTATAGTATGATAAGTGCTTGAGTCAATCAACTTCCGGTGTATCCCTATCTGTCTTTTCCAAACTTGATTCGACATGCTTATCACTATTTACCCATGCATCGTTTCTGAACTCTTCCTGCATTCCTTCGTGAATCTGCATTCCTTCCTTGTCTCCCTCCCCACCTTCACCCACCCCTATATGTACCTTATTAACATCAATACCCACCTCAGGTAGATAATTGGTGGAAGAAGACCTACAACCATGGACTCCTAACTTACAACCATATCATATATACTTTTACTTTCCACCTTAAATTAACTTGTTCATTAAATCTACTTTTATCCCTTGTCGAAATATGCCACACGATCGAAAGATAAATTATCATCATTCACTGAAGGGTCCGAAGCATGAATAATCATGCCAAAACTATTACCAATAAGATTAAAATTATCCCTATCCCAAAGGTGTGTCGGCATCTCTCAAATATTCAACCATGCAAGTCTTTCTTCTTGGACATACTGATCACTCCAGTACTCAAGAGCCCTACAAACCTTTTTCCATATCTCTTTTTTATTCTCTAAAACCTCTATAGCTTCTTCCACATTATCATAAGAAATAAGCACACCCATACCACCTGTATAACATAAGTTGTTACCCATTAAACCCTTCTCAATCAACACACTTTTCATATTAACTAACAGTTCTATCGTTTTCACTTTACCCACAAGCGATGACTGTTGGTCCCAGTTTAGACTTAAAAAATTCTTTTCACGTAATATAGCAAATGATTTCAACAAATGTGAAAATAGTGTGCAGAAATAGAAATCAGACTTTCAAGAAACATGACCTACAAAATTTTCAAGTTTATATCACTTTGAAACAAAATGGTTTACAGGGTGATTGTTAGATTATTATCTATTACAAATGAATACTTGTGAATTCTGAGGTGAAAGGATAATGGAGTTTGTAGTATGTATTGAATGCAAAGCTTAACTCATTGTTCTTTGCTTGATGAGCCTTCTATTTATAGAGGTCTCAGATACATGAATAAACATTTGTTTATTCATGTATATGTCCTGCAAAAAGTAGCTTCTTGACATATTCATTGAATCCAATAATCAAGTTTCCTTTGTCATCATGATATCCAATAATGTCAACTTGCTTCGGTTATTGTGGCAGGATAGAACTGATTTTTAGACAAGTGGGGTTTTATCAGAATTTTTGATAACCACTCTATCAGAAATTCTGGTGAACAAATCATCAGAAAATCTGATGATCTGAATTGCCAGAAACTGATGATATTTCATCAGAAATATCATCAGATCCATCAGAAAAGCCTTTTATGATAATCTTCTTGAGTTCTTGATCAACTTATGATTCTTTGAAGTAGATGTTGTTCTTTTCAGTTGCCCTATCCGGTCTTCTTTTTGTTGTTTTGATCTTCAGGACTTTTATCGTCTTCATAGATCAAGCTGAATTTGATTTTCTTCAATAATTACAAATAAAGTTTCCTAACAGTTTCCCCCTAAGTATTTGAAGAAAAACAACTATCTATATCAAACATAAACAAACTTCGGGTAATCCTTAAAAACAGTTCAAACAACTAAATTCAAAATCATGAAACAGAATCAAATCAACCAGTGTTCAAAACAGACAGAAAAATAAAATATTGTTCTCAAAAACAGAAATTTTAAACTCATGAATTCATCTGTTGATCTTCACACCACTTCTGTACTTGTCTCCTGGTTTCAACCTTTTCTTGTAATCAATTGCCTTTTGAGTTGTTTTGTAAAGTTCTTTGTACCAACCTCTAGCTTCCATCCATTTTTCATTGCTATCTTCAATTGCCTTCCTCAGCTGTTCATGTTGGATCGTTGTATGACCCGTTTGAGTCGTTCAGAAGAGTTTAAGTCCAGTTCAAAGGCGGAATCAGAGAACTAGACACAAACACAGCTTGTTAATCTTTAATCTGTCTCTTTTATTGCTTTAACAATGATTACAACCTTGACAGAATTCCAGCAGCACTTCGTTACACTTTCAGAAGTTGCATACCAAGTGAAATGACAAGTGCACTATATATAGAGGTGATGATTTCGCTTGAAAGCTTGAAGCGAAATCTGATGTGAATGATTTCGCTTGAAGGCTTCAAGCGAAATCAGTTGTGGATGATTTCGCTTGAACAGTTTCAAGCGAAATCTTCACTTAAACCTCTTTTCTCAATATCTCGAACCTCGTGCACTGATAATCCTATCCTATTACATGATACAAGACGAAGTCAATAGACGTAGTGCACTAACAGACTCCCCCTCGGATATTGACGCAGTCTTCAGTGACTATTCTTCAATATGACACATCTTCAGTCTTGATCATTCTACATCCACATTTAGATTGTAATATTGTAAGCATCCAACTATCTCTTCTTCTATCAGCTTCAGGCTCCCCCTTTCATCAAGCTTCCGTGCTTTGGGATCGATACCTAGCTTTCCAGATATAAGCTCCTAACTTTTAGTTTGTCTTCAGACTCCCCCTTAGACTCTGCTTTCGGGATCGTAGTCTGGACTATCTGCAATCACTCATACATTTATAAGTAACAACATTTTAGACTATCCAGGAATCGTAACCTGGCAATTCCAATCAAATCCTCTAATCCACTCACCCTATCAACAAACTGTATGGATTTAGCAGTATTAAAGAATCCAACTCCCTCACAGTTAATCATCCAAGTTCAAGTTAAAGACCTTGGAGATATCACAAACTGTTTTGAATTTTTGATTTTATATCAAGTTTCAATTTAATGAACTTGTTTTATTTTCAGAAACACAATCAGCTTACTTAGATTTTGAAACTCAGCATTCAGATATCGGTCGTCGAAAATAACGCAGAAATCAAAATCTTTTTGTATTTTCTGAAAATATAAAGCAATAACGAAATATGTACAAACATATTTACAGACAATATTTTTGTTTGAGTATGCGTCAGAGGATCATATCAGTTTATGACAAGTCACAAATACCGTTAAGCTACATTTCATACTCAGACTTAAACAATTTACTTCGATTGTCGATATACTGATCCATCTTAAATTCTAACACAAATTTCAATTTATTCAGGATACGATTAAGATGAATTATGAACTTAGATCATTCATGTGTCCCACCTCTTGAATATACTCCCGTATCCAGAATCCCAATAATCAGTCTTACAGGTGAGTATACTACAATGATATCTGTATATAAATTAGGTATGCGAGGGCCGAGGGATCTCAGGTCGATACTTCCGTATACGCAGAGAGATATCAGCTTCGACTTTTCGGTGTGTCCCCTTTAGAGGATCTTTTTGCTTACAACAGCAGCATATATCAATTTAATTGTTTCAGCATGATGAGGGTTTAATGCTATGTTTCAAGCATTACAGCAAGTATTAGCCAAGGACTAGGTCAGAACTACCGTTCAGCAGAAGTCCCGGAATAATACCCCAGATATCATAGAGTATAAAGACCTAGTATATCAGATTAAGAGACCTTTCAAACAAGATTTCAGGGGTTACCTATATATCCAAGTAGTGTTCCCCACGAATTCACAAGTTTGAATTTAGGTTTATATCCCGAATAAATCTACTAAATGTGCAAAAACCTATCGACACATCATCAGTAAGATTGTTTAACTCTTTTAAACTTTCCAATTCTTTAGCATACTGTAACTGTCTACTGATGTACTATCATTTCCTCTTTTTACGCAAAACTCAAATTTTTGAATTTTATCATGTTTTTGACTTTTTCAAATTTTCAAATGTTTTTGTATTTTCTAACAACAATTTTTCTCCCCCTAAAATGCAAAATCATATAAAGAAAATTTGACAACCAACACTGATAGCTTTGTCTCGCCATCCATTTTCTGCTAAAAGTGCTCTGATTTGCAGAAAATCTAACATACCCCCATGATTTACAACCCATTGATTTTTACAGTTTGAAAACCGTTTTTCAATCTGATGAAAGTAATCATGTTTGTTCAGCCGTGAGGGTTTCGGCATATTCAATCAACATATATTTTTGTATTTTTTGAATATTATTAAAAAAAATTAAAAACAAACATATTTTTGGTTTTTCAAGTTTTCCAATTTTTAGGGTTTTTGAAATATTGTTTATTTATTTACAGAAAACATATAAACTTCCTGTTTCAACCAACACAGGATCCAGCAGCCTCCTCTCCTCATTGTGTCAGGCTGCTCCAACCTCCATTCTCACAATCTTCAGATTTGTTGAGCACCTGCACATTCAGACTACTTGATTACTTGAACAAATTAGCCCAGGTCTGTTGAACCTTAGGCATTTCAACACAATAATCTTCATTCAATGCTGGAAATTCTTTGTCATTTTTCACAAAAACTTTCTCAATTTTAACTTCAATTTTCTCATCTTTTACCAACTCAACATGTTTCTTAACACTCCATGTTTGACCTTTTGGTGTTCCTCGTTTGTAAAAATGTGAATCTTTTTGAACATTTTGATTTTGAACAACAACTTTTGGTTTCCAAAATTCTTGAGGTTTTGTCATATCAACTGTGGTTTTCCAACTTTGTGTTGTTCTAAATCTGGGTGTGTGAGAATTCCAGATCTGTCTAGAATCGAACCTATTTGGGTCTGATTTCCAGTTTTGATTCGAAGCAAACTTGTTTGTGTTGTGCATCCAAGTTTGTTTGGAGTCAAATCTGGTTGACCTTTGTCTCACATTCTCAGATTTTTGTTTCTCAGCATCAAACTTCTTTTTGTCAACATCCACAAGTTTTAGATTAGGACACTTGCGTGCAAAATGTCCTTTTTGATCACATTTGAAACATGTTCTCATGGACACATCTTTGACTTGTGGTTGTTGCTTTTTCTTTAGAGCAAAGAATTCATCATTAGACTGTTTCATTTTACATTCTTTTTCTTTTTCTAAACTGCCTCCTTGAACAAAACTCATTTTTGTCTGAAAATTCGGCATTTCATTGTTGTTTCGTTGTTGTTTCTTCTTATAACCCAACCCAGCCTTCATGTTCTTCTTTTTGAAACCAGGTTTGTTATACGAACCTTTATGACTCTTACCGACAAACTTTGAAATCTCAGACTTCTCAATCTCAACCATTTTGAAAACTTTGTCAACCTTTTCTGAAATCACATTCTGAATCGGGAATACAACATCTAAGAATAATTTGTCCGATCCAATCATGGTATAAACCAATCCTTTTGAATCATCATTCAAATTTTTCTCGGATTTTGTGTTTTTCAGATAACCATCATGAATATTTCCTTCATTTTCATCCTGTGATTCAAATTTACCTGTATCAACCGACTCTTCTTTCAACACACTTTCAACAACTTTACCTACCACCTCTGAATCATGAGAATCATCAGATTTGGAATAGATTATGTCAATGTTGTCTGGCAATTGATCAACCATGTTGAAAGCTTTTTCGACCTTTTCCTCATCATAAAATGCAAATTTTCCCGGTGGTGGAACTTGATGAAACTCTGAGCCAATGCCTTTCTTGTTCTGCTCAGACTCACCATCACCCGGTTTTATATTGAAAATTCGTTCAAGCACATATGACGACACATGGTAACTCTTTAACTTGTTGTTATCCTGTTCTAAATCAGCAATCTGTCGTTTCAACTTAGCAATATCCTCAATATAAGAATTAACAACATCTTGTTTTATAGAATACATTCGTTTAAGTTCTTTGGTTGTTTCAGACATATAATTCATTCTTGATTGAGCATATTTCATTTCATCTTTCACTTTGTCGTATGACTCTTTCATAATATCATATGCTAATTTCATTGAGTCATATTCCTTTTTCATTTCTTGACAAGCAATTTCCTTTTGTTCACATTCATTTGTCATTTTCAAAACATTTTCTTTCAAAACTTCATTTTCTTTCTCTAATTTGTTACATTTTTCTGAAAGTCTTTCATCATTTTCTTTAAAAATCTTTTCTTTTTCTAACATCTCTTTGCATTTTTCTTTGAAAATGTTTTCAATTTTTGTGAACTCAAGATTTCTTGTTCTAAATTGCTCATCTTTTTCAGTACAAGCTCTGCACGGTTCCATGCATTTCTTGCACTGATCAATCAGTTTTAAGTTTTTAGAATCAGAATTTACCTCAGTGATTGGCACTTCAGTGTTTTCAGCAATCTCTGTCTGCATTAGATTAGCATCATCTTGCTTCTTTTCAACACTAACTTCATCACCAGTATTACCAGCTTCCTCATTCTCATTCTTTTCTTCTTTTTCTTCTTTCTTCACCTCTTCTTCAATCTGCTGTTCTTCAGTAACAGCTTTCTTATCTTCTTCATTCACAACAACTTCTTCACTTTTGATTTCCTTCACAGCTTCAACTTCAACAGTTTCTGCTTTAACAGTTTCTGCTTTAACCTCTTCAGCAACTTTCTTCAGATTGTTCACCATTTCTTCAACATTCTTCTTCATTCTCTCTTCATCCCTTTTTCTCAGACACGATAACATGGCATATCTGATATCCTTTTCATATTGCTTAGCGTATTTGTCATCTTTCAATACTCTTCTATAGTATTCAGCTCTTAACGGGACAGCAAGAAGAACATCATCGAAGATTATGTCTTTCCTGGGAACAACCGGTTCTCCTTCTCTGTTATAGTAACATTCTCTCTTTTTATCCCATCGTTTGCTACCAACAGCCATCTCATACTTCTCCTGCATATCATCCATTCTATTTAAAACAACGTTTCTTTCTCTGTAAGTCTTCTCACTTAAGATCTCTTCCCGAGTTTTCTCTTTGATCTCAACTTTTTCTTCATGGACTTCAGCAATGTCTTTGTCTTTGTTTTCCTCTTGAATCTCAGCAACAAAAACAAACTTTCTTTCTTCTGTCATAGCTCTCCCGTGAGCTGTTTTACGAACATTTTCTAAACGATCTTCTTCTGGACAAACTGTGCTCCAGTCAAATCCTTCATCATCGTGAATTACAAAACAAGCTCTTGATCTAGGTTTATCTTCAATCAACTTTGGTTCTTCTCTGCTTCGATGGTAAATCGCCTTTCGATAATAATCATCATTGAAAGGACGTTCACTTCCTTCACCAACTTCAGAATTTCTGCATTCTCTTTTGAAATGACCCTTTTATTTGCATTTGAAGCAGGTCACTTTGGATTTGTCAAATCCAAGCTTTGTTGAAGCACCTCCAAGCGATTGTTTCCCGGTAATCTCCATGTACCTCTGAGCTCTTCGGATACAACTAGCTAAACACCAACGGATGTCAATGAGCTCCATCTCTTCAGGATCAATCTGGTCATAGTCTTCTTTGGTCAATTAAGAATTTCCAATTTTGCCAGCTACTAGATCTTCATATGACTCCAGAACAGATGCAAGAAAACTCATTTGCTGCTTCGCTGCATTGATGCTCATTGCAGGAGAATTTTTCAGCTTAAGAGCAATGTTGCACAAAATTTCCTCAGAATCATCAGAATTTGTCTTTGAAGATGAATGATATCCAGAATGATGACTTGTTGAAGTTGTTTGTGGTTCTTTCATCTTTTCACCACTGAATGCTGTTTTTGGTGAACCAACGCCTTTATCAGAAATCACACTACTTTTGTAGTACAAGCCAACGTTCTGTTGATGTGAAGAATCAGTCATCTTGTTTTGCTTTTGTAGCTCCAGATCATGACTTTCAATCTTTTCAAACAAAGCATCAAGAGTAATATTATCATACACAGCATCATTTTTCAAAATAAAAACAAACGTTTGCCACTGATCAGCTCGTGGTAACGCTTCAATCACTTTGTCTATCAATTCCTCTCTTGTTTTGTTTATCTCTAATCTTTCCAATTCAATTTTTAGATGACAGAATCTCTCAATCATTTGCCTCACCGACTCTCCTTTTATGTTATCAAACAGATCAAATTATTTCTTTAATAAAGCGATTTTGTTCTTTTTAATCTGTTTACCCCCTTCAGCTTTAACACGTAAAGCTTCCCAGACAGACTTAGATGACCCGTCATGAGTTAGTAAAGCAAAGATATCGTTTCTGATTGCGGACTGGATCAATGCTATCATTCTCTGTTCAGCTCCAAATTCAGCTTTATCTTCTCTAGTAAACTTCTTGAATACAAGATCTTCGCCTTTATCGTCTTTTGGTTTTTCATACCCATACTCCAGGCAAAACCAACTTTCATGAGCATACGCCTTCGCCCAGTTGATAAAGCGTTCTTTCCACCAGGTATAATCCTCAATGCTATCAAGAGCTGGTGGCTTTGAATGAGTTCCGTAAAAGTTATCATTCTTGATATTTTCATTTAGCACTTTAGAAATGGTTTTTGGCGTAATATTTGAAGTCTCAGACGATTCGGTTGCGAACGCGTTGTAAAACGTGTTGAAAAATTCCTCAGCCATTATGCAAACCTGACAATAGACAAACAAACAAACACAATCAGTACAATCAAATATCAAATAAACTGAAAATGACTGATACTCGGTATCCGTGAAATGTTCTTGATACAAAATTTTCACTTTGTTGAACAGTTGAAGCGAAATCAACTATTGACCAGTCTTTCAAGCGAAATCTCAAGTTGAACAGTCCTGAAGCGAAATCAACTATTCTGTTTAAGCGAAATCCCAGAATGATGTTTTGAAGCGAAATCAAATGTTATATCTTGAAGCGAAATCTGATATCAGGTTCTATTTCAAGCGAAATTAACTATTTCGCTTCAAACACTCAATGTTTTCAAGCGAAACCCTGCTGAATGTTACGAACACTTTCAAGCGAAAACAAGTTTCTGTCCAGTTTTTGTCCTTTTTACTTTGACTTTCGGTCTCAAACTTTCAAGGCTTTGTTAGACTACTGTTTTATACATTCGGTGAAAAACTCAGACCATTTTGACCGTTAAATCTCGTCCAGATTGAAAAAGAAGGTGTAGAAGTCAGAAAATAGATGATATCAAGCTAAACTCTTCTTCCTGAGCTCTGATACCACTTGTTGGATCGTTGTATGACCCGTTTGAGTCGTTCAGAAGAGTTTAAGTCCAGTTCAAAGGCGGAATCAGAGAACTAGACACAAACACAGCTTGTTAATCTTTAATCTGTCTCTTATATTGCTTTAACAATGATTACAACCTTGACAGAATTCCAGCAGCACTTCGTTACACTTTCAGAAGTTGCATACCAAGTGAAATGACAAGTGCACTATATATAGAGGTGATGATTTTGCTTGAAAGCTTGAAGCGAAATCTGATGTGAATGATTTCGCTTGAAGGCTTCAAGCGAAATCAGTTGTGGATGATTTCGCTTGAACAGTTTCAAGCGAAATCTTCACTTAAACCTCTTTTCTCAATATCTCGAACCTCGTGCACTGATAATCCTATCCTATTACATGATACAAGACGAAGTCAATAGACGCAGTGCACTAACAGTTCATTATTCTTCCCCTTCTTCTTGAGTTTCTCTTGTTTCTCACTCATGCAGTTCTTTATATATTTCAGAGTTTGATTTGAATACCTGTTTATTTCACTGACTCCGAACAGAGCTTTCTCATCATAGGCATCTTTGAAAACCACACACATTTCTGGTTTGTCAAAGATAGCTCCAGTTCTTACTTTGTTGGGAGGAATTTCAGCTAGGATGGTGTAGTTAGGAGTTGGTGTTTTAGTCATGCATTCTTGATTCTGTCAAGAGCTCTTCTGATCACAACTGAGGTGTTTTTGTCTTTATCAATGAGTTGCTTCAACTTTACTAAGCCTAGTGGGTGAATATCATTAGCCAGGTCTCCATCAGTAACAATTGTTTCACCTCTATCTTCTCTAATCAAGGTGTATTTGTTCTGTCCATAAGTACCTAAGACACCTCCTTAATAGTGATATTTTTTTCAATGGAAACTATTGGATTTGTAACTGGTTTGTGCAACATTTCCAAGTTTCCTTCATTTCGGAGTTCAACAATATTTCTACTTAATGGAGAGAGTGGCCTTTCTAGTTTATCTTCTTGTTTATTCCAGTAGTAATGCTTCAAGTGTTCTTCAGGGTACATAATTGTATGTATATCACCTTTCAGCATTGTGAATTCTTTGAGTTTTCCTTCTGGATCTTCTCCCATCACTGTTCTTGGTCTTTTTGAGGATGTTACTTCATCTTCCATTCTTCTCTTTTCTTTTACATTAAATTGTTTGTTGAATTTTGTTTCACCTGTGAGAGCCATGGAAGATGATTTAACAGGAACAACTTCTTGTGTTGGTACCTTTGATGTGTCTGGCTTTGGTATTTTTGTTGGAGGACCCATGAGTAATTTTGGCCAACCAGGAGGAGGACCTATGGGTTGCTTCTTTTTTTGTGTTGCTGAAGCTTCTGATTGCCTGGTTGTTTCTTGTTGAGTGACTTCTGGTTGTTTGAATTGTTTTTGAGGAGTTTCTGACTCTCCTGCTGGTTCACCTTGTGGGATTGGAGCTTTTAGTTCATGTAAATCAACATTTGCCAGTCTGGCAACATTGTACTGCAACCTCTTTACTAACAAGTGAACATTAGCAAGAGTTTGAGCATTTAATTCTTCTTGTTTCTTCATCTTCTGAAACTCCAGTTGATCTTGATTCTTTTGGGTGGACCATTCCAACATCAGTTTTTCAAGAGCATCAGCCATGCTACTACTGTTTGCTCTAAGGAACTGAATTTCTTCAAGGATTTTTCCAGAACTTGAGCTTTCCCTTACACTTGCAACCTCTGCCATCTGTGTCCTGATTTCTTGTAGTTCTTTGAGAGCTTTCAAAAATTCTGATGAATTCTCTCTGTTTTCTGATGACTTCTGTAGTTTGTTGAGGGCTGCAGTGTTATCTTCTGTTTATTTCTGTACAGCTTTAACAGTTTCTGATAAGGCTTTAATGTCAGACATTTGATTTCTGGTCTCTTCCAGTATCAGATCAAGTTTTTCTTCTGTTGCTGTTTTGCCAGTACAAACAACTGTTATGTCATCAAGCTCCTTCTGCAGTTGTTCTGTTGACATAGTTTGATGTTCTTGGGTGACAGGAGGAACAATAGATGTTCCACCTCTAACACCAGCAGAAAACACACTTGCTGCTGTTCTAAGGTTAAGAGGTTGGGAATATTCCTAATTCTCTATCCCCTTACCAGAAAATTGAAACTCATTCAAATCCTGGTTTTCCTCATGTCCTTGAACCTTTTCAGATTCTCCATGAGTTGTTGAGAAACTCTTATTTTTCTCATCTAGGTTTCCTTGATTAGTAGACTGATCTCCACCTGTTACCACCACATTCTCCTCCTCAGAATCTGATTCAGAGAATGGGTCTCTTGATTTACTCACATCTTGTTTTTCAGAAACAGTACCTCTATGTGAAATTTCATAATTTCCTTGAATTGATTCATCAGAATCACTTTCAGAATCATGAGCAATATTAAGTTTAGAGTGTTGTTCACCTGTTTCTCCCATATGTGAGATTTCTGCATGATGTTTTTCTGCCACAGGACTCATGTACACATCTTCATCAGCTTGATCAGGTTCTGATTCACCCTGCTGCTCTATTCTTGGTGCACTTGATTCTTGTGCATCATGCTCCATAGGGGACACGCTATGAAAAACTTCTTTATTCTCTGGCTTTTTGCTTAACAACCTTAGATACTCAGCTCTGTAAGGTGAATCCTCTGGTATTAGATTCATCATACTTTTTGACAGAACAGGTACATCATAATCTGACTTCCAAGACCCCACAGCAATACAAGGTCTCAAGATTTCTATACTCCACATATTTTCTGATGCAGGAATTTCCATATTCCTTTCAGAAAATGCATCAGAAATTATGACCGACAGAAATCTGGGAAAAGGTAGATGTGAATCTATTCTTCCAGTGTTGGTCAGAATTGATCTTCTGATCAGATTAAATATCTTTGTTCCAAAATCAATGTTCAACCCACTAATGTAACTGAACATGATTGTCAGAACATTTTTATTTATCTGATCTGTACCCCCAATCTTTGATTATAAACAGTTGTTCAGAATTTCCATTAACACTTGCCAGAATCCAGGCAGCTGATTTCTCTTGAATTCACTAATCTTTGAGATCTTTGTCTTGTAACCCATTACAGCATCTAGCAGTGCAAACATATGTTCCTTTTCTAGTGATTCTTCATAATTTTGGCTTAAGGGTAATTCCAACATTCCCTTATTTTCTCTGGTGTGATTGTAATGAAGATATCTCCCCATACATGTGTTGTAAGCTCGATTGGATTTGAGAGTTTGAGTGTCTTTACAACTTGTTGTATAAGTTTTTCTGGTACCTCTCTGGTCTTTGTGAGAGCTTGAGGTATAGGACATTTGGTCAGAAATACGATCAAAATTTGGCACTTTGTATCATATTCTTCATTGTTGTCGTTCATGGCTTCATTGTTGCTCTTCAATGGAAGGAATTCAGCTTCAGTGATGAGTTGAACAGAGTGTTCAACTGGTGTCATGTTGATGTTGATAGCAGCCATGGAGAATTGAGGTTTTTGTTTTGAAAAAGGGTTTTTTTTTTAGGGTTTTGCTTTTGAAGAGGAAGGTTGAAGGTGGAAGTCTCTATTTTTAAAGGAGGTATTTATAGTGTTTTGAGGCAGAGATCTTTAGTGTTTTTCGTGGGTTGTTTGTATTTAAGGTGGTTTATGATACCTTAATGATGTTTTAATCCGTTTAGGAAACAACCGTTAAAAAAAAAACCTTTGGTTTATCTCTAATTTAATATAAATCTTTTACTGAAAATCAGAGATTCCAAGGATTTAGTAGATAAACACTAATGTCCAACTTGCACCTTTTCTTCATATGGGATCCTTTTATTGTAAAAAGGTATAATAAAAACCTTTTTGAAACGGTGTATGTTCCCAAGTTGTCCTTTTGATGTTGTATACCAGAAAATCTTTGAATAAAAACCTTTGAGAGTTGGATTTTCACCATACTTCATCAGAATTCATTTGATTCTTATTTAGAGATTGAATCATTTTTTTTTTAGATGAGAAGGAATAAGTTACATAGCGTTTCTGAACTTCACATCTTTGTCCTGATCTTCAAGGAGTGTTGTTGTGGAAAAAAAATTATTACATTTTGTTTCATTCCTTTTTGAAGATAGATTACCCAGAAGAAAAAAATTTAATTTTAACAGAAACTTTTTCATAAATCTTTTTCCATGTTGTCACAAGTTTCTTTGAATCTGATTTTAACACAATGTTGCCTGATATTTCTTCTCAATTTTTAGTTGATTTATCAGTTATTCTGGTTAACTTAACACTCTTATGCTGTATTAACACATTTTCTGATGATATATCAGATTTTCTGATTTATCATCAGATTTTCTGATGAATCATCAGATTTTCTGATGAATCATCAGATTTTCTGATATCTTATCAGAATTTCTGATTTTTCACCGGATCCATCAGATTTCTATTGAACTTCACCAGATTTTTCTTGTTTTTATCAGAAATTCCATCTTAATTCCCCCTAGATCTATTGTGATGTTTTTGAAGAAAAAAAAATATAATGCAAAAACTTTACTATTTAAAAAAAAAATACAACTAAATAAACAAAGAAAAACTACTCATTGTACATGCCCTTAACATACAACCAAAGGTAGGTTTCATGACCACTGTGATTGTTTGATGGAACAAGGGAGGGAACATAAGTGTTTTCTTGTAAAACCACTTGGGCCCTTGGGTACCAGCTTGTTACCCCTCCAAATCCCAGCTGTCTGGTTATCACTTTGGTTACAAAGCGAGGGTAGATCAGAAAAGGTTAACGGGTGTGCAAGTTTGATTCCAAGTCTCTCATGAGAAACTTAGAAAAGTTGTATGGTTTCTCTTGTACAACTACATGTACAACCTCTATCATTCTGTAAGACAGCTCATTGAAGTGCCCTGTCTTCTTAGAGAAGCAGGCACTGAGCTGTGTTACCAAGTACTGGAATGGTGGTATAAAACCAGACTTGCTGACCTACCTTGAAACATTGGGTGTTTGATAACCCATGTTGCTCAGGGTTTCCCCAATAATTTCCTTCCTGAAGGAGGTGCTACTTGGATGATCAGCCAGCTAGAGAACATCCCTGAGAGTTTCCTCCTTTAGGATGATACTGAATCCCATCACTTTGCTTTCTATCCACATGGTGGTGCCACTGAAGTCGGTTTCAGCATTCCACCAAAATTATTGAAGGAGTTCTGGGTAGATAGTGACGTATGTCGATACAGCATAGCCCAAAGGACTTTGCTTAATCATGTTGTACACATACTTGCAATCTTCCCATGCAGGACCTTCCAGATTAGACCTAATTGTGATGTTTGTGAATAGGGAGAGGAAAGTGATCTGATTTCATTTCTTTTGCAGAAGCCATTTTTTTAAATGAAATTTTTGAGAAAGTTTTTGAAGTGAAGGTTGTTTTGATGAAGAAAATATTCAAGAGTTGTTAATATTTATAGATGAAAGTTATAGTTATGCCATAGATGGTATTAACAACCCAAGATTTTCTATTTCCTTTTCTTTCTCTTCATTTAAGATGATATCTGTTGCAGTGGGTATTTGGCAGTCTTCGAAGCCCCCATTTGTGAGTAAGCATTGAATAACTAGGTGGCTACTCTCATAGCCCCTAATCATTTTTATGCCCCTGTGTCTCTCTATTTCCTTATGAAGTATGACGTTGCATGCATTGGGAGTATAAGAAAGATACAATTTTCTGCAAAAAAATTTCCTGTGACGGTTGATTTTCCTTGCTGAATTTATCTTAATGCAAGTTACTTTCCCCCTTTTAATTTTTTTTAAGCAAAGAAAGAGAAAAAAAATCCAAAAACAGACTATCTACAGTTATGAGTTTATACAGATATGAGATATGAATAAAATGATAACTTCTTGAAATTTTTGATAATCAGTGATGATTCTGATGTTTTAACAAAGTTTCTAATGTTTTATCGGAATTTCTGATGATTCATCAGATTTTCTGTTAATTCTTCAGATTTTCTGATAAATTATCAGATTCGTTGATAATTTATCAGATTTTCTGATATTCCATCAGATTGATGGATTTCTTTGTCAGAAACCTGTTGTACCATTCTTTGATTATTAGAATTTCCACCTTGATGTTCATCAGTTTGGTTTTCAGGTTGTGACTTTTTGTTTTCTGAAACATCCTCATCTTTTATGTTAACCATGCCAAGTTTGCTGATTAGAAAATTGTGTCTCTTTTCATCAAGAGGTTTTGTAAAGATGTCAGCAATTTGGTTTTCTGTTGGAACATAGTACATTTCTATGTTACCTTTTTCAACATGATCCTTTATGAAGTGATATCTGACATCTATGTGCTTGGTTCTAGAGTGATGAACTGGATTTTCTGTAATTGCAATTGCACTCTTTAAATCACATAGAATGGGTATCTTTGTCAGATTTACTCCATAATCCTTCAGCTAAGTTTGCATCCACAATACTTGTGAACAATAACTTGCTGCTACTACATATTCTGATTCAACTGTTGATGTTGCAACACAATTTTGTTTCTTACTTGCCCAACATACCAACTTTTCTCCCAAGATTTGACATGCACTAGATGTGCTCTTTCTGTCAATCTTGCACCCTGCATAATCTGCATCTGTATATGCAATTAGTTTAAGATTTGTATCCTTTGGATACCAGAGACCAAGTTCTGATGTGCCTTTTAGATATTTAAAAACCCTTTTTACTGCTTTTAGGTGTGATTCTTTAGGATTGCATTGATATCTGGCCAGAAAGCATGTAGCAAACACAATATCTGGTCTACTTACAGTTAAATATAACAATGATCCTATCATCCCCCTATATGTTTTAATATCTACACATGTTCCTTCTTTATTAGAATCAAGTTTGTTCCCTGTTGCCATGGGAGTTTTTGAAATTGAGCAATTTTCAAGTGAGTATTTGTTCAAAATTATTTTCACATACTTAGATTGACTCAAAAATATTCCAACAATTCTTTGTTTGACTTGTAAACCTAAGAAAAAGGTTAACTCACCCATCATGCTCATTTCAAAATGGCTGGTCATCAATTTTTGAAACTTTTTGCAGAACTTTTCATTTGTTGATTCAAATATAATGTCATCAACATATATTTGGACTAACAAAGTGTGACCCTTGTGTGTTTTAAGAAAAAGTGTTGTATCAATAGTATCTTTTGGGAAGCCAGAATTGAGTAAGAAGTTTGAAAGTCTTTCATACCATGCTATTGGAGCTTGCGTCAAACCATACAAGGCTTTGTTTAATTTGTAAACATGGTTTTGAAATTTAGGATCAACAAAGCCTTCAGGTTGATGCACATAAACTTCTTCCTCAATCTTACCATTCAGGAATGCAGATTTTACATCCATTTGATATACTTTGAAGTCTTTGGATGCAGCATAAGCAAGAAAGATTCTTATTGCTTCTAATCTGGCCATTGGTGCAAAGGTTTCATCATAGTCAATACCTTCTTGTTCACAATAACCTTTGACCACTAACCTTGCCTTATTCCTGGTTATTATGCCATTTTCATCTGATTTGTTTCTAAATACCCATTTTGAGCCTATGACAGATTTGTCATTTGGCTTAGGCACTAGATCCCATACCTTACTCTTTTCAAACTGATCAAGCTCTTCTTGCATAGCTTGAATCTAGTCTGAGTCATTAAGAGCTTCTTTGACAGTCTTGGGTTCTATTTTGCTTAAGAACCCAGCAAATGCACACTCATATACTGTTGCAGATCTTGTTCTTACACCATCTTCTAGATTTCAATGATGTCAGAATGAACATGTCCTTTTATCCATCTTAACTTATTGTGAAAAGTTGTTGGTTCTGATGGATTTTAAGTTTCCCCCTGAACAATTGCCTCAGTTGTATGGGATGTATCAGAATTTTTATTGTCAGACTGATGTGCTGAATATGGTCTATAAAAAAACTAACCTAATCTAGACACCCTAGCTTTAAATTTATAAACTAAGACTCTCTAAATGCTAGACCACTGACAGGAAAGTGTACCTATCGTACGTAGTAAAGCCTAATGAAGTCTGAGTATCGAACCCACGAGACACTAGCGACGCTAACTAGACTCTGACTCAACTAATTACTTAATTGAGTGAATTGTAAGGATTGTCCTTTATCTTTATACCCATTTGCAGGCGTTGTCCTTTATGTTTAAAATTGATGAGTTTTGTACTTTATGTTTTTAAATCATACACGTTTTGCCCTTTAGCTGTAACACCTCGAAAATTCAGGTCCTATAATGTGTTGACACGTGTCATATGTTTGAACGTGTGAAAGAATGTTACGAAAGGACTGAAGTTGACAAACATGAAAAGTATATGAAAATACGAGTTCTAAATGTCAACAGTGAATAAATATATTGTACATTAACCCTACATGATGCTCATATTACCAAACGAATAAATCATGGATCACACGAAGCTAAAAGTGAGAGATTACAAACTACAGGGGTTAAATGTGTCAACATATTTAAGTTATACCTCTGAGTGACCTTTTAACAAACCCGAAGCTTTGTAACGGTTAATTATGCTCACTAGAATGCACGATAAAAATTTCATAAAGTTTCGTAATCGTATGAGAAAGTTATGATCAAATTCGCGTACAAGGGGTTAAAGCGTTAACATTGAAAATTAGGACTTTTCGGGTAACAATAAAGTTAACCGGGGACTTAACAAAATGGGTATATGTCTTGAAGCCCCTAAACATCAATTGGGAGGGCTCAAAGTGCAAGAAAATAAAGTCTAATCGAAGTTTGAAGAGCCAAGGATCAATACGCAATAAATCTAAAGTTCTGATTTGCTGCAGGAGGGCCTCGCGCCACGCGAAGCCCAAGGGGAAGTCCCTCGCGTCACGCGAGGGTCTGTCTGATCGTATTTTCTTGGGTTTTTTCCTGCCTTTGCCTTTGTATTCGATTTTTATCCGATTTTCCACATCTTGCTTGACCCATAAGTGCCTCCTAGAACCTTAGGGACATGTGTTGATGATTCATGGTCCATGATAGCTTGAGTTGTCAACAATCTATGGTGATTGGAACACTATATAAAGGCTTCATGTGCAACCATTGTGATCACACCTTCTCTTGCACTTCTGATCATTCTTGGAGCTCCAAAGCAGACTCAAGTGGTCATAATTCGTGCATAGGACTCTTGTAAGTTTACTTAACCTTTCTTAATTAAGTTTTAGCTTAGTTTTAGCTTAAAAGTCAAACCGTCGTAATTAACGGTTGACTCTAAGATTAATCACTAATGGTCCAGTGATTAGTCGAATCAAAAGTAGTTATAAGATGGTAATTATGTGGGTAATAAACCCTTAAAAGGGTTCCCCCTGATTCCCACTTTAACTAGGTCAAATGTCGGGTCAAACTTACTATTTAAAAGTCAACAGAATGTGTAATTTCTAATTTATGCATAATTAGCAATGTAGAACACATACAACCTGTTTGATCATTAATATAACTTGGTAATTAGTGTAATAACATGTCTAAACATGTTCAACCCGACAATTTACTGTTTAGACCCGGTTCGGAACCAAAAGTCGCAAAGCTTTGACTTTTGCTTTGACTTCAGTTCTGACCCATTTTGGTATGATTTAGAAATACCTAAGAGCTTCATTTGGACCAGGTTACATGCTAGTATAACCCTCTGCGATTATACACCATGGTTCATTAGTTAACCAATTAATACGCATGATTCCGTTAATTGCTCATATGTTGACCATTATGCCCTTTTCACCTTAAAATGTTATTTTTGAAAATGTAAAAGAGTAGAAACCTTAATTACTGATATATAGACTTGTACCCAAAGTTTGACATCAGTTTGAGGTGTAGATTAAGAGTTATGCTCGTTAGCGTAAAATGAAAGCTTTATGTTAATTAAACGGCGTAATTAGCGTATAGCCTAGTTAAACCTGCTTTTGGATATCAAAATTAATACCCACTGATGTAATATATTATTTTGGGATTTTTGAAGATTTTTAATTAATTTTAGGCTGAGCATAACTCATAGTCGTAGGCTTAATCCAGTAATTGGTGGTTTTGCCCTTACGGGCTATAAAATGAGTTTTACATATCTAAACGACTCCAAACCTTTTGCTACTGATCACATATGATAAATCAATTATTTTAAGCCTTCTGGAATAATAAAAATATCAGATTTCTATATAGAACCCGGAAACGGCTTCTAATCGCCTAATTAAGCGTTTTTAACGCATAGTATGTACTAAAACTATTTTAAACATACAAAGGGTGATACCTACTGATATTTGAGGCAAATTAAAATATTTTAACAGTAAGCAAAGGTTGATAAACTCAGACTTCAGTTTTGAGCTTTTCGGCTTATGTGAAATTACCAAAATACCCCTACGGGGCATAGTTTGGTTATAATTGGTAAATTTCACATATATACTATATCCTACTATTATAACTTAGTAAAATAAGTATTTTTGCTGATTACATCAGACCTGTAACTCAGGTAAATACTTAAACTCTTTTATACCCTTTTAAATGACCAAACTACCCCTACGGGGCATAGTTTGTGTTTAAATTCATTTCGGGCATAATAAAAGACATCTTACTGATGTCACAACATATATGAAGCATATTAACTTAGGAAACCTGTAAATGGCTCTCATTATTACCCGTTACGCTTATTACGCGTTCGGTTCGGTTTATGTAATTAGTTTACATAAACTAGCCTAAACGGGTCAATCCTTAACGGTTTTATCTCAAAATCCAGAATGTGTAAAATATACCCATATTAAGCAAGTCTCTGAACTTGTCGGGTCCAAAACACATTCTATTCCGGTCTTCGCTTAATCATGCGTTGGAACCGTATTTTTCCTTAAGACTAACCGGTCTAAGCTTAGGCTTAATTAAAGACCCGTTAGCATTCTAATTGGTTATTTATACCATCATTCTAGACTAGAGCCTTCCGGTAAATTGTACCTACGCTTACTTAAGTGAATACGGCTGAGTTATTAATTCTTGCTATTTAAGACAGGAGCTAGCTCAGGTAAATACTCTTAACTTATTTTCCCTATACGGGCTTGGGATACGGTATAATGATACCGCTTGGTCGGGTATTGAATATTTAATCGGATTGTGATTAAATTATTGAGGTAACCCGGTTTAATCTGTATTGTTTGAAATAAAAGCCTTTAGGGGTTAATGACCATGTCCTGGATATCCCTAACATCATTGTATTATAAAATGGCCACGTCTTAAGCACGGGGTGTAGGCATACACCTGACAGTTGCTTAAGTAATAACGGTATCTCACTCTCTTGTGGGCCTATACTTGTGGCGTGTCTGTTAATCTGACTTGGTTTCTACATCGGGCCCTGAACGTACAACGAACATGTAAATCTGTATACAAGATTATAAATATGATTGTCCCAAGTATAAAAGATTAATTTTGCCTCTGTGCATTTTAATCAAAGTATAAAAGATTAATTTTGCCTCTGTGCATTTTAATCAAAGTATAAAAGATTAATTTTGCCTCTGTGCATTTTAATCAAAGTGTCAAAATATTTTGTGCCTGGTGCATCTAAATCAATTTTCTTAAACTCTTTTCAAATGAGTCAGTTGAGTGTATTTACCAGTGAAAACTGACGTATTTTCAAAAGTCTAAGTGACAGGTACAAGTACGTAATAGGCTGGAAGCTGCTCAGGACGTTAATAAGGAATCTTGCAAGTTCTAGGCGTCTAAAGTCTGTTGAACAATATTTATGTTTAAGATCCGCCTGTGGATCCTTTACTTTCCGTTGTAATACTTGATATTACTTTATATTCGGATCGTAATATATTTATCTATTGCTTCCGCTGTGCATTTAAATATTGTGTTGTTTGACTATGATGATATCAACTACGTCACGATACTCCCCACCGGGCCCACCGGTGACACGTGGAAAGTCGGGGTGTGACAGGTTGGTATCAGAGCCAACATTGAGTGAATTAAACACTAGCCTTTTGTGTTTAATCTCAATGACACAGTAGCACATTCTTTGACCTTCTGAGTCTAGACTTAACATAGGATTATTCTCAATCCTAATCTGGAAATTTTGCTTCCAAAATTTTTAATTGGATACGTCGCCAAGCGAAGAAGCTGTAATAAAAAATTCTCCACGTCTGGAGCCTTGAAATGCTGAGCTTCGTACCGCGACCAGGATGAGACGTGCAACCAAGGAGAAAGCATTCATGAATTGAATGAAGAAGAAACTCCTTTGCTGAAAATCGTTTCCTCAATAGTCCTTATAAGGACATATTTATCTTTTCAGTCCCTTCGAGGACAACACTATTCCTTTCAAGTCCCGCTTAGGGCAACTTTATACTTTTATTTTTATATAGTGGAATGATTAAGTTTAAACTTTCATTCTAAACATGAAATATGAAATAAATGAAAAATAACATTCTTTTTATAAGATCTACCATTATAATAAAATGGCAAAATCTAAAAAGGACAAGACCTAGCCTCGGGTCATATTAAGACCGGCCAAGATGGCAGTTCCTCAATTTAGATTCAGATCCTTATTAACATTCCTTTTTGCAAGATCTACCGTTATAATAAAATGGCAAAATCTAAAAAGGGACAAGACCTAGCCTGGTGTCATTATTAAGACGCGGCCAAGATGGCAGTTCCTCAATTTAGGTTCAGATCCTTATTAACATTTCAATTTAGGAATTATTCTGCGTTAATTATTAAAAAGAATCTTAAAGGTAAAACCTAGCCTAAATGTCAATGCTGACATGGCCAAGATGGTAAAACCTAGCCTAAATGTCATTGCAGACATGGCCAAGACGGTAAAACCTATCCAAAAGATTCTTAACCCAACTAAATGATCTCTGAATCATGGGTTAAATCATCAATTAAGCTGATCATATGTTGACCATACGTGGTAATATAACGCCTACGGGCCTTGCTCATTTCTACATGAGCCAAAAGACATTGGTAGCTATGACTCCCTGTCTGACAAAGGTAATGAACTATGATTCAAACCTTCATGCCTCGATTCTCTGAAATCCTGGCTAATAATTTAAAAATTGTCCTTGTGACTAGGCCTTATGTGCTAATATATATTGTTATTGTTTATAATTAGGATAAATTATAATAGAAGTCCTAAATAAATGTGAGCAATAAATTAACCGAATATGGTCTCTGTTTACCATGGTTAATGAATTACCCTAAGGGGCAATTCCATAATAAACATCCCTTAGAAGGGAAGTGCCTACGGGCTATAGTTAATGTCCTCTGAGACTAAAGACAGTGGTAGCCTACAACTCCCTGTCAAGAAAAGGTAATGAACTTTGATTCAAACCTTAATTGCCTCGATTCTCCGAAATCATGGCTTATAAATTAAACTTGTCTACGCGACTAGGCCATTTGTGCTATTATTAACTTGTAAATTAGGATTTATGATAAAAATCCTAAATAAGATAAATATTCTTCCTTCCCTGCCAGTATGCATTTAAAAAGAATCTTGAAGGTGAAACCTAGCCTACGCGGCCAAGATGGTGAAACCTACTCAAGGGATTCAGATCCTTGTTAACACCTAAGAACGTGTTAACACTCCTGACAAATGTGATTCGATAAAATCACAACAGTCATCCCTATATTGGAAATTTTTAAATTCCTAATTTGCCTTATGATCTAGAAATCATGGCTTATATCATCTTATAAGATGATCATATTATAAACATCCGTGAGTGATGAAGTGCCTACGGGCTAAATTTGTTGTCCGATAAGACAACGACAGTGGTGGTCTTTGACCCTGTCTAAAGATCTTAGAATACGTCCAAGCATAATAGTCGGTAGGGTCCATACGATCTCGACTAATATCATCTGAAAAGATGATCATACCATAAATATCCCTTAGGAGGGAAATGCCGACGGGCTATAATTAACGTCCTCCGAGACTAATGACAGTGGTAGCTTACAACTCCCTGTCAAGAAAAGATGTTTTGCCTACGGGCTATAATAAATTGTCCATCTGAGACATTGACATTGTGATCTTTATGATTCCTTGTCTAAGGTGGTGAGCTATGCTCAAGCCAAATAGTCAATATGATTAATGCAATCCTGACTTATATCATCTAAAATAATGAATCCATTGTAAACATCCATTAGAGATGTTTCGCCTACGGGCCATATTATATTGTCCATTTGTGACACAAACATTACGATCTCTACGATCCCCTGTTTAAGGTAGTGAACTGCGCTCAAGCCTAATAGCCTATATGATCATTGCGATCCTGACTAGTATCATCAGTATGATGATCATAAATTCATAATATTGACATCCCTAGTGATGAATTGCCTACGGGCTATACTTTACTCTACTGTCGATAAGACAAAATAGTGGTGATCTTTATGATCCCCTATTCAAAATGGTGGGATTATACCCAAACTTAATAGTCAATATGATCGATGTGATCATGACTAATATCATTAGATACGAAAATTATAGATAGACATCCATTAGTGATGTTAATTAGTTTACCTTTCTGTCAACAGAATCACCTTTCAAGACGATGACAGTTGTAGTCTATGACCCCCTGTCCAAAGGTGAAGAACTATGTTCAAGCCTTAAAACTCCTGATCTATTAAGATTGCAACCTATGAATTAATGTCCTTGTCACAAATCCACAAGTTATAATTCAAGTCACCCATAACAAGCTTACGTGCTATAATTCGTCGTTCGTGACAAATTAACATACTAAATGTTAACATCCCGGGTGACAGGCCTTAGTGCCATATCCTATAACGTCCTAGAGACAAGGCCATTTGTGCTGCATCTAAATGTCATTACGACAAGGCCTTCGCGCCATATGATTACTTATGTCCTTCATGACTGGGCTTTATGCCATATCTTTCTACGTCCCTCGCGACAGGCTTCTATGCCATATATGTATATATATAACCAAAGTCATGTAAGGCTAGCCTTTGAGCAATTTATAATCGTCCTTGTGACAAAGACAGTTGTGACATTATGGTCCCCTGTCAAGCAAGTATTGGTCTCGCTCAAAACCTTGAATGCCATTAATAGACCCTTAGTAAACCATAAGCTTAGCAAACTTTTGGTTGCATACATAAGAACTTCAGATATTAAAAATAAGGTATAATTTACCAATGGAATCTCTAATGACCCTCTCTCCCATCCTCGGAGAAAATCCTTTTATAAGAATCTGGAGTACTCTTCCCCAAAAAGAGTACGACAATACATATTACTTTATTTTATTAATTTTTTTTCATCGTTTTCTATCGCCTGCGAATGCCAAACTATGTTGATAAAAGTGCCATATGAGGGTTGGCGTATCCTAGTGTGTCCCATAGATTGCTTCCATGCCTGATCAGTATGGAGGTTTAATGCATGGAACCCCTGAGATATCCCAATGGTCGTATTGTACTAAAGTCAACTAATGGTATTCAAAGGAGATATCTAGAATGGAATTGTCCAAGTAAATGTTCCCGATTAAGGAATTCGTGGACTAGTAACATAAAGGTGTCACTTATTTGACACAAGCAATGATGGGTGAACTGGAGTCTGAGATATGGAAATCTCTGTGACCTCCTTGTATTTCGATTGCCTTCTCCTAAGACTACCCTGTCTACCTCCCGAGAGGCAAGTAGAGTTAAGATTAACATCCCGCTTTGGGTTAGAGTGTTGTGAAAATTCCATATTGATTTTGGAATAATCGAAACCCTGATAAGAAAGTTTTAAGACATAGGCTCATATAGCCTGACTCAATATCCTAAGGATGTTATGTTATTAAATAGGAAAGACGATTCATATCGTTGATATACTAATTATCGCAGCCCTAATTTGGCAACGATTAAGAAATTGCCATCAGCTGCCCAGGATCATCGATTTGGTCGACCAACTATAAGGAATAGCTACTCCTTAAGAATTGTTTTGAGCAATGGTTGAAATAACCCTCTCACCTTAAGATAAGCTTTCTATAATAGATGATACATAAGTATCAAGGCTGCTCTTTTGAAGACCTTGTATAGATGAAATATTAAACGCCTATTAATAGGACAATAGATTGGTAAGTCCAATTATCAGGGTCTGAAAGTTGCATTAGAAGCAACAAATAAGCTCACGCAAATACATAATCATCTGTAAGTTGCCAGTATTCAGCAGAAAATAAAGAATTAATGAAAATAGCAAATCTCCTAAATTCTTGTTAAGGAATAAAGTTCAACAAAAGACATCACCCAGGAAGGGTGTGCCAAATTGTTAAATTATCAGGCTAGTTAAGCTCCGAGTATATAGAATCATTCGAAGGAAATCGAATGTATCAAGATCAAATAGCTTACGAGCTAAGATCTAATTAAGGGACTTGGTGGAACGCGCAATGTGACACACACTAATGATTTAGCGACGTGTCACCAATAAGTCGAAAAGCGCTATCACATAATGATATGCAGAACTATGAAAGTATGAGCAACCTATTTTGATTAAGGATCGACAGGATTAGAAGCTCCAAAAAGATATATGTGCCTATTATAAAGGTCAATTGTAGTGCCTTAGAGGCTCAAAGGTACTGGGGAAGATTTAGCCCAATATAAGGTAGAAAATACTTCCCTTACTTTAACAAATCTCGAGGTCGAGATTTCTTTTAAGGGGGTGAGGATGTAACACCTCGAAAATTCACGTCCTATAATGTGTTGACACGTGTCATATGTTTGAACGTGTGAAAGAATGTTACGAAAGGACTAAAGTTGACAAACATGAAAAGTATATGAAAATACGAGTTCTAAATGTCAACAGTGAATAAATATATTGTACATTAACCCTACATGATGCTCATATCACCAAACGAATAAATCATGGATCATACGAAGCTAAAAGTGAGAGATTACAAACTACAGGGGTTAAATGTGTCAACATGTTTAAGTTATACCTCTGAATGACCTTTTGACAAACCCGAAGCTTTGTAACGGTTAATTATGCTCACTAGAATGCACGATAAAAATTTCATAAAGTTTCGTAATCGTATGAGAAAGTTATGATCAAATTCGCGTACAAGGGGTTAAAGCGTTAACATTGAAAATTAGGACTTTTCGGGTAACAATAAAGTTAACCAGGGACTTAACAAAATGGGTATATGTCTTGAAGCCCCTAAACATCAATTGGGAGGGCTCAAAGTGCAAGAAAATAAAGTCTAATTGAAGTTTGAAGAGCCAAGGATCAATACGCAATAAATCTAAAGTTCTGATTTGCTGCAGGAGGGCCTCGCGCCACACGAAGCCCAAGGGGAAGTCCCTCGCGTCACGCGAGGGTCTGTCTGATCGTATTTTCTTGGGTTTTTGCCTGCCTTTGCCTTTGTATTCGATTTTTATCCGATTTTCCACATCTTGCTTGACCCCTAAGTGCCTCCTAGAACCTTAGGGACATGTGTTGATGATTCATGGTCCATGATAGCTTGAGTTGTCAACAATCTATGGTGATTGGAACACTATATAAAGGCTTCATGTGCAACCATTGTGATCACACCTTCTCTTGCACTTCTGATCATTCTTGGAGCTCCAAAGCAGACTCAAGTGGTCATAATTCGTGCATAGGACTCTTGTAAGTTTACATAACCTTGCTTAATTAAGTTTTAGCTTAGTTTTAGCTTAAAAGTCAAACCGTCGTAATTAACGGTTGACTCTAAGATTAATCACTAATGGTCCAGTGATTAGTCGAATCAAAAGTAGTTATAAGATGGTAATTATGTGGGTAATAAACCCTTAAAAGGGTTCCCCCTGATTCCCACTTTAACTAGGTCAAATGTCGGGTCAAACTTACTATTAAAAAGTCAACAGAATGTGTAATTTCTAATTTATGCATAATTAGCAATGTAGAACACATACAAACTGTTTGATCATTAATATAACTTGGTAATTAGTGTAAGAACATGTCTAAACATGTTCAACCCGACAATTTACTGTTTAGACCCGGTTCGGAACCGAAAGTCGCAAAGCTTTGACTTTTGCTTTTGCTTTGACTTCAGTTCTGACCCATTTTGGTATGATTTAGAAATACCTAAGAGCTTCATTTGGACCAGGTTACATGCTAGTATAACCCTCTGCGATTATACACCATGGTTCATTAGTTAACCAATTAATACGCATGATTCCGTTAATTGCTCATATGTTGACCATTATGCCCTTTTCACCTTAAAATGTGATTTTTGAAAATGTAAAAGAGTAGAAACCTTAATTACTGATATATAGACTTGTACCCAAAGTTTGACATCAGTTTGAGGTGTAGATTAAGAGTTATGCTCGTTAGCGTAAAATGAAAGCTTTATGTTAATTAAACGGCGTAATTAGTGTATAGCCTAGTTAAACCTGCTTTTGGATATCAAACTTAATACCCACTAATGTAATATATTATTTTGGGATTTTTGAAGATTTTTAATTAATTTTAGGCTGAGCATAACTCATAGTCGTAGGCTTAATCCGGTAATTGGCGGTTTTGCCCTCACGGGCTATAAAATGAGTTTTACATATCTAAACGACTCCAAACCTTTTGCTACTGATCACATATGATAAATAAATTATTTTAAGCCTTCTGGAATAATAAAAATATCAGATTTCTATATAGAACCCGGAAACGGCTTCTAATCGCCTAATTAAGCGTTTTTAACGCATAGTATGTACTAAAACTATTTTAAACATACAAAGGGTGATACCTACTGATATTTGAGGAAAATTAAAATATTTTAACAGTAAGCAAAGGTTGATAAACTCAGACTTCAGTTTTGAGCTTTTCGGCTTATGTGAAATTACCAAAATACCCCTACGGGGCATAGTTTGGTTATAATTGGTAAATTTCACATATATACTATATCCTACTGTTATAACTTAGTAAAATAAGTATTTTTGCTGATTACATCAGACCTATAACTCAGGTAAATACTTAAACTCTTTTATACCCTTTTAAATGACCAAACTACCCCTACGGGGCATAGTTTGTGTTTAAATTCATTTCGGGCATAATAAAAGACATCTTACTGATGTCACAACATATATGAAGCATATTAACTTAGGAAACCTGTAAATGGCTCTCATTATTACCCGTTACGCTTATTACGCGTTCGGTTCGGTTTATGTAACTAGTTTACATAAACTAGCCTAAACGGGTCAAACCTTAACGGTTTTATCTCAAAATCCAGAATGTGTATAATATACTCATATTAAGCAAGTCTCTGAACTTGTCGGGTCCAAAACACATTCTATTCCGGTCTTCGCTTAATCATGCGTTGGAACCGTATTTTTCCTTAAGACTAACCGGTCTAAGCTTAGGCTTAATTAAAGACCCGTTAGTATTCTAATTGGTTATTTATACCATCATTCCAGACTAGAGCCTTCCGGTAAATTGTACCTACGCTTACTTAAGTGAATACGGCTGAGTTATTAATTCTTGCTATTTAAGACAGGAGCTAGCTCAGGTAAATACTCTTAACTTATTTTCCCAATACGGGCTTGGGATACGGTATAATGATACCGCTTGGTCGGGTATTGAATATTTAATCGGATTGTGATTAAATTATTGAGGTAACCCGGTTTAATCTGTATTGTTTGAAATAAAAGCCTTTAGGGGTTAATGACCATGTCCCGGATATCCCTGACATCATTGTATTATAAAATGGCCACGTCTTAAGCACGGGGTGTAGGCATACACCTGACAGTTGCTTAAGTAATAACGGTATCTCACTCTCTTATGGGCCTATACTTGTGGCGTGTCTGTTAATCTGACTCGGTTTCTATATCGGGCCCTGAACGTACAACGAACATATAAATCTGTATACAAGATTATAAATATGATTGTCCCAAGTATAAAAGATTAATTTTGCCTCTGTGCATTTTAATCAAAGTATAAAAGATTAATTTTGCCTCAGTTCATTTTAATCAAAGTATAAAAGATTAATTTTGCCTCTGTGCATTTTAATCAAAGTGTCAAAATATTTTGTGCCTGGTGCATCTAAATCAATTTTCTTAAACTCTTTTCAAATGAGTCAGTTGAGTGTATTTACCAGTGAAAACTGACGTATTTTCAAAAGTCTAAGTGACAGGTACAAGTACGTAATAGGCTGGAAGCTGCTCAGGACGTTAATAAGGAATCTTGCAAGTTCTAGGCGTCTAAAGTCTGTTGAACAATATTTATGTTTAAGATCCGCCTGTGGATCCTTTACTTTCCGTTGTAATACTTGATATTACTTTATATTCGGATCGTAATATATTTATCTTTTGCTTCCGCTGTGCATTTAAATATTGTGTTGTTTGACTATGATGATATCAACTACGTCACGATACTCCCCACCGGGCCCACCGGTGACACGTGGAAAGTCGGGGTGTGACATTAGCCCTAACCCAGTTAGATTTTTCTGTCAAATCTGATCATGTGCAATGCACATGAGGGTAAAATTGTCTTTTCACCCTATTCTTTAAAAATAGATATAAAAGAAAAAAAATATTACTCTCTCTTTCACAACCTACTGCAATCTTTAAACCAATTCTTAATCCCTCAGGCGACACCTGTTTTGTAACCTTCAAACCAATTCTTAATCCTTCAAACCAATTCGAATCCGGTTTTGCAACCAGGTCGGCAATCTTCAAACCAATTCTTACTCAAATTTATCAAAAAATGGGAACTGGGTATTTCAACCAGCCACCACCACCACCAG
This sequence comes from Helianthus tuberosus, assembly GCA_030545235.1. Classification (NCBI taxonomy): domain Eukaryota; kingdom Viridiplantae; phylum Streptophyta; class Magnoliopsida; order Asterales; family Asteraceae; genus Helianthus; species Helianthus tuberosus. Next base: position 126,320,523 of record CM060357.1, on the reverse strand, counting down.
GTCCACCACCACACACCCCTTACAACCCTCCGACAACCGCCACAACGCCACCACTTCCACTACCCCACCCGCCACTCCACCGCTGCAACACCACCACCGCAGTACCACCACCGCCACTCCTCCCCCCTCTCAAACGGATACATCGATTCCGTCATGGAGGTGATGAGCCGATTTGGTGGAATCGGGTTCTAAAATCGCCCACCCGAAACCTGTCTCATCCTGCCGGAAAAGCTTCCGATGTACAGATCCATGTGGTATGTTGTCGGATGATAGTGATGATGAAATTAATCAATCCAGTGATTTTGATAATGATGATGATATTAAATTATTAATTTTTCTGTTTTCCCCAAGATTTGTTTTTGCAAACTTTGGTTCTTATTTAGATTTGAGGGTTTGGGGGACGGGTCCCTGAAAAGAAACTGTGAAAATATTGTAGTAGGTTGTTGGGAAAGAGAGAGAGAGAGATAGTTGAGATATGAAATATAATATTTTTTTCTATTATTTGTATTTTTAAATAATAGGGTGAAAAGACAATTTTACCCTCATGTGCATTGCACATGACAAGATTTGACAGAAAAATCTAACTGGGTTAGAGCTAAACGACAAAACGTGTATGATTTGAAAATATAAAGTACAAAACTAGTCAATTTTAAACATAAAGGACAGCGCCTGCAAATGGGTATAAAGATAAAGGACAATCCTTGCAATTCACTCTTACTTAATTGGTTTAATTTGTGTTTTTGAGATTTTTCTAATCCTACTAAAGCGAGTAAATAAGAAAACAGAGCAAACAAACAAGATGGTGAAGTAACGAGAAGCAGACAATGATGAGAAAGAACTACCCAGGCTTCAAATCCCTATGACCAACCCATGACCTCTAGTCCTGACCAATGGCTAAAGCTCCGAATCTACCCAGAAAACCTCCCGCTAAAGATGATCAACCAAAATAGAAGATGGAATAGAGTGATGAAGTGCTAAATTGGAAACGACTCGAGCTATCGATACCGAATCCCACGACTATCAGATTAAAAACAACTGTGGTGCTAAAATCCTCGAATCATGAAGATAAACCTGCAAAATAACTGAAAACCTAGGAAACCCTAAATGTGAATAAGTAGCCGGATCCGAGCTATCGGTCACCCAAACTACCAACCAACGCCTAGCTAATAACCTAGCAATCCTGACTCGTCCCTAGAGTTGCCAAAAAAGGATGCACACTATACTCAGTTGATTTTAATTAATTTAGTTAAACTTGAATTATCTCTAATCTCAAGCTCTAGACCGAAAACCTAATAGATTAACGAACCTAGAATGATCTAAATAGTTCCAGACCAGACTAACAAGATCACCTAACCAAACAACCAATCACAACCAAGACAAGCACACAAATTCATAAACAATCATAAAACATGAATATGTAAATCATCTCAATTTAATCATTAGTCAAAACCAAATAATCAAAACATTAAATCATAGTTCATCTAGGCCTAGGTAGTATAAAAAGTTTAGCCAAAAATCATATTTAAGAAAAAGAAACAAGTCTCAAATAAATAACGAATCATGTTAATGAGTTCGACTAAGATAACTGTATAAAAATCAAACTAACTTGTTTACAAACCAACCCGGTTATTGATCTCAACCTTGAATCTTGATCGCGGCCTTTTTCTTCTTTTCTTTTCTCTTTCTCTGTTCGTTGCCTCCTTACTGCCGTCAAACGTGATGTTCCTCAGTATTCCTCCCCCTTTTTTTTTCACGTCTGATGTATATCTTTTCCTAGCCGCCTCTGATCTTTTCATATGGCCCAATCCACGAAATTCTCATATATGCTGGGCTTGGAACATTTAACAGCCCTATCTAATAATAATATTAATGTATGGCATTTTTCGTCTAATGTGCATTATTTTTGTCCCATCTGATGTACTCCACGTCTAAGAAGGATTGTCTACATCCAAGACTTCTTTTCTTTTCTTTATTTTTTTTAATGTCTAGATTCCATTAGTAACATACATAGTAGCAACTTCGTCTGACGGGTATCTTAGCAGCCCATACTTTATGTAATAGAGATGGTGGCCTCGGCTCACTCACAGAAAATAGCGGCGAATTTTAATTCAGTCACTGACATTCCACTCTGCCCAACTGGCTGGTTATTTCCATATTACTCGTTTTTGCTCCATTTGCACCAGGACCTGTCCCAACACAAAATAATGTACTATAATACTAAAAACTATAAAAAAAAGATAAAAACTATACAATAATTATACATTTTACACGGGACAAATATGTGTATTTTACCACACATCACAGACATATTTTCATTGTTCTGATTCAAGATTTCTGATACATTTTCCATTTGTTCTGTAGGGTTAGCACATGAATTATCTATTGATTTGTTTGTAAGAGATTGATCATGTCTAGGAAATCCTCTGTTATCATTTCATAGAGATGTTTATATTTTCTTGTTTATCAGAAAAGTTTATTTCCTTCATATATTCATCAGAAACTTCTGTTTCTGATGAATCATCAAAAGATACATATAAACTTTCTCTGATTATCCTTGTGTTTAGTATAAAAACTCTATATGCTTTTGAGGACATTGAGTAACCAAGAAAAATACCCTTTTCTGCTTTTCTGTCAAATTTCTCAAGACTTTCAAAATCATTGAAAACAAAAACATCTACAACCAAATGTGTGTAAAAATTTTACACTTGAAATTCTTCCATTTATAATGTTGTAAGGTGTTTTATTGTGTCTTTTGTTGATTATGGACCTGTTTTGGGTAAAACAAGCATTTGCTATTGCTTCTGCCCAAAAATGAGTGGGCAGTTTTGCATAAGCAAGCATTGTTCTGGTTGATTCCACTAAGGTTCTGTTCCTCCTTTCTACCACTCCATTTTGTTGGGGTGATCTTTGAGCAGAAAAGTCATGAGAGATTCCTTTGCTCACAAGGAAGCTCTCAACTTTTGAATTCTTAAACTCTGTTCCATTGTCTGTTCTGATCCTTCTGACTGTCAATTTTAACAGATTTTCAATTTTTCTAATAAAATTAATGATCAGATCAAGAGTTTCACTTTTCTTTCTTTAAAACTCTACCCATGTGTATCTGGAAAAATCATCTACAACTACAAGTATATACTTCTTTCAAGAAAAGCTTTCAGTGCTTATGGGTCCACAAAGATCCATATGCAAGAGTTCCAAATTTTGTGTTATTATAGATTCAGAAATTGTTTTGTGTGAGCTTCTTTTAGATTTGCCCATTTCACAAGCTTCACAAATTTTATCCTTCTTTGAGGATATGAAAGGTAGTCCTTTTACCAGGCCTTTGCTTGCTAATTTGCTTTAATTTTTTAAGTTTAAGTGGGCTAACCTCTTGTGCCACAACCAACTACTACCTTTGTTAATATTTGAAAATAAACACAATTTTCGATGTTCATTTTCCTCTTTAAAATCAAAATAGTAGACTAATTGTCTTATTCTTTTTCCACTTAAATAAATCTTATTATCATCTATGCCAATTAACAAGCATTTTTCTGGTAAAAAAGTTACCTGAAAACTTTTATCACAGAATTGACCACAACTCAGCAGATTGTACTTTAAGCCTTCTACATAGGCTACTCTTTCTATGGTCAAACATCCATACTTTATGCATCCATACCCCAAAATCCTCCATTTTACTCCATTCCCAAAATTAACCAATTTACCCAGTTTTGTAACAAAGTTATTGAGTAAGTTTCTGTCCCCAGTCATGTGCTTGGAGCTTCCAGAATCACAGTACCAGATCTGTTGCACATGATGGTCCTGAATTGGAAAAATTAGAGGGTTTTTGGTACCCAGACTTGCTTAGGTACTTTTTCAGATGAGATTTTAATCAGATTGTTTTCTTTTGTAGGATCGTTTTGTGACCCAAACGAGTCGATCGGAAGAGTACTCAGACAGAATCAGAGGCGGAATTCATTGATTCTGTCTTTGTTTAGCTTGTATAACACTAGAATCACTATTAACTATCTCTTGTACTGATTATAACACGTTTACAGAATTGGAGACACTTCGACAGAGCTTCGCCGTCGGAAACAAGAGGATTACAACTGATTTCGTATGAGAGGGTATATATAGGCATGTGATTCCGCTTGAACATGCTTCAAGCGGAATTACATCTCAAGCGAAATTACTTGAAACGGAATTAACTTTATTATTCCGTTTGAAATAACCTGCTAATTTCGTTTGAAATGACTCCGTGTCATTTCAAACGGAATTACCTAAAATCCCATTTCTCGTTTTACGCGCCCTGGTCTATCAGTTCTAATCTAAGACTCGAATGAAGATGAAGTTGACAGACAACTGCACCAACAGACTCCCCCTTGAATGTTGACGGAATCTTCAGTGAGAGTCTTCAACATGACGACTCTTCAATCTTGATCGGTCTCCTTTCTTTCTTAGTATGTACGAGGATCTTCTCTTTGGCTTTAACCTCGTCAGACTCCCCCTTTCATCATGCTGGGATCGCTGTCTGGAATTAGCTATCACCTTGAGATCAAACCCTGGCTTTAGCTCTGTTCAGCTCATCACCTGCACATATCTCACAACCACATAAGTTTTTATAATAGTTACATCAAGTTCAATTTAATGACCTTGATTAACTAATCAAACTTTTTCTCAAAACAAATTTCTTCATTTAAGCACACATTCTCAACCCTGTTCATCATGTTCAGCATTTGGAATTTTGAAAATCAGCTCTTCAACATCAGTTGTCGAAAATCTTTTTGGATTTTCAAATAAAGCTAAACTTATAGAAAGAACAATATAGAAATGCAGTAAGAAATATTTACAGACACTACTTTTGTGAGTTTGTGTAAGAGGATCATATCAGTTTATGTGACCAATCACTAGCACCGTTAAGCTTTAAACATTTTCAGTTCTAAACGATTCACATAGATTGACGATGTTGTTGTCCACTTAAACTCAATCTAAAAACTTTCGAAAATGCTTACCGATACATTAAGGTATATTAATATAGCACTAAATTCTTATGGACCCCACGATCTCAGCATATCCCCTCATCATGCAATACACTAACTCAAGTAATGTCTTTAAACTTTTATCAACTGTGATTTGTGCGAAAACAACGTAGAATGTTTAAACATTAACAATCAGATCGATACTTTCGTATACGTAGAGAAAGTCCAATGTTTAAACAACATAAGAAAAATAAAATAAGTTGAAGTTGTTTAGGCTTTAACCACCAGGTCGATACTTCCGTATACACAGAGGATGTCAAATGCTTAAACAAAAATAAAGAAATAAAACAAGTTTAAATCTTTGCAAAATGAAATGCACAGTCACAGCGACTTTTCAGCAAAGTTGTGAAAATTCACAGACTTAACCAGTTTTATGTCTTTCGACAATCAGCGATTACTGAGTAGGCACACAATGAAGAAGGACAAAACTAAGTACTATGCTTTCAACCATGTTTCCCACTAGAACTAGGCTTTTTCATTTAAGTTTGTATCGTTATCGCAAATCTACTAGTCTAGTTGAGCCTATCGTCACATCATTAGTGAGACCGTTTATCACATTTTAACTATCCATTTCTTTAGCATTCTGTGATAGTCTAACTGATCTACTATCATTTCCTGTTTTTCACACCAAAACTCATTTTGCATTTTTCAATGTTTTTGGAATTTTCAAATTTTCTAATGTTTTTGGATTTTCTGAAAATTTTTACTCCCCCTAAAATGCAAACACATTTTAGGAAATTTGAAAACAAACTATACAAGATAACGTGACAACATGATGAGAATTACTTCAATTCTCCATTCACTTGGCTTAAACAATCAGAACTCCCCCGGACAACAAAACATTTTCCCATAGTGATTTCAAAAACACTTAAGTTTGTTTTAATCAAAATGTTTTTTTTTTCCGAAAATTAGTTTTGTGAGTCATTTCTCAAACATGGGGATTATTCCTCGCCTTGTTTTCTTTAATCACTTGTATGATTTAACATTTCTCGATTTTCTCACCACAATCACTTGTAGAAAATCAAGTACAACTTAATGTCCCTGATTTACCACTTGTAATTTGAAATATCACTGAAGTGAATTTCTCAAGAAATATGCCAATTCATGCTCCACGATTACATACCTGGGAGCTCCGGCAAGTCAGGATTTTTCATTTAAACAGCTTCACCCAAGCCTGACGGTCCTTGGGTGTTTTTGAAATTCCGTTTGATAATGATGGAAAATTTTCATCATTCACTGTCAAACCGGAATCACCACTTTTTACCTCAACCAATGGCTCTTCTGGCTTTGAGGAACCAGATTCATCACCTGAACATGGCTTGTCTGACTTTTATGAGTCAGATTCATCGCCAACAACTGGCTCCTTTGTTTCTGGAGAAACAAATTCATCACCAGGAAGTGAAGATTTCACTTTCTTTGTTTTGTTAATCTTTTGATTAACCTCTTTTTCTTTCTTTAGTCTCTCCTCTGTCCTCGAATTTGTATCTGATGAATTCGTTTTGCTTGAATTGTTATTCTTTGGTGAGCAAGACGATTTATCAGAACTGCTATCTGATTTTCTGGTTGTATCCGAGGATAAAATCCTTTCGAGATATTCTCTCGCTTTCTTCCTCTTCTTCCTCAGACTGTCTTTCTGCCCTTGTGAAAGCTTTACTTTCTTTTCTAGAACTTTCTGTTCTTTGGGCTTTTCTTCGACTTTGACTGATTTCTTCTTTGTCATTTTCTGAGATTCAGTCCTCGATCTTCTCATTGATCTCATTGGGCAATCTCTTGCAATATGACCTCTGATATTGCATTCAAAGCATCTTCTCGTCTCATAACTCCAGTTCTGGCAATTAACAGCAATGTGTCCTCTCATACCACAAGTGTAACACACTCTGTTATCGTACCAATCACCACCTTCTACCCAAACATTCAGATCATAGCATTGTTTGGCTTAGTGACATTCATTCCTCCTCTTGAAAGCTAGATTTGACTTTTGAGCACTGTGGTCAAACCTGCACCACTTATTACCAACAGTTTTTGAGTTTTTATTTTCCAATTTTTGTGGTTTTTTATCACGATTGGATGATTGAACTGATGAGCTTTTATTTTCTTTTTGAAGATTTTTCGGCTTTTTATCCTTTTGTTTTTGTTCCACATTCTTCTTTACAGGTTTTTGCATTGAGCATTCACCTTTCTCAATAGAATGTAAAACAGTTTCTTGAAACATTTCATTTAATTTCAAAAATATTTTTCTTTTCTCAACTTCATCATCAATTTTCTCATCACAATCTTCAATTTTGACTTGGTCAAAATTTGTGACATTGTCACTTATTGGAATAGAATTGATCGGTTTTGGACAGATATAATCTGGTGCTGATGAGTTCACAAAATCTTTCAATTTTTCTTCTAACTCTTTGATTTTATTCCGAGCATTTTCTGCTTCTTTTTCAAGTCGATTAATCGTCTGAAGATGAGAGTTTATTGCAATTTGTTTTTCAATGTTGTTTTACCAAAAATATCTTTCTCATCTTCTAAAATCTTTATTTGACTTTTGAATTCTTTTTCAATTTTTAATTTTTCATTTTCAAAAATTTTTATTTTATTTTCCAAAACTTTTTCATTTTCTTTTAAAACTTTGTTTTCCAATGTCAAACTGTTCAAATCACTTAACAGTTTGACATTTTCAGACTTTGATTTTTCACAATTTGAGCACGACACAAGCATCTTTACAGCAATTTCTTCGTTCTGAATCTCGACGGCTGGAATTTATTCAACCTGCTTTTTTCACCAGGTTTGATTTGTTCTTCAGCTGTTGCTGGTTTTTCCTCTTTCTCAGCTTTGATCTCTTCTTTAACAGTTGCTGCCTTTTGATTCTTCCTTTTTGCAGCTTGTTTTTCTTTAATCTTTTCAATTTTACTTGCATAAAATGACTTTCCATTATGATTTATAGGTGAAAGTTGTTGTTTAAGATATTCAAGTTCCCTGGATTTCCTCTTCATAATTGTCACTCTCTTCATCGGACGAGTGATAAAAAACTGGATCTTTTTCCGAAGCTTCTTTTGCTAAGACTATTCTTTCTTCTTGCTTTATTGGAATATACTGCTGAGATTCATAATGCACATATGCCAACAATTCTTCAAAATCCATGTTTTGATTTTCAAAGTTTCTCAAACGAAATTATATCTTTCACGCGAAATTACTCCAAGCGAAATTACCTGCACAGCAACTTTCAAACAAAATTACAACACAAACGGGATCAGTATTTGAAGCGGAATAACTGATTTCGTTTGAAACATTCAAACGAAATTACTTCTTGAAGCGAAATTAGTTATTTCGCTTGAAATCTTTCAAACGGAATTATACCTCTGAAGCGGAATAACCTATTTTAAGCGGAATCAGATGAGATTTTCAAGCGGAATAACGATTTCAAGCGGAATTAACCTGCTAATTTCGCTTGAAATGTTGCTGACATCGTCAATTCGATCTGTTTTTGGCAAAAATGATCAAGTTCTAGACCGATTTTAGGTCTAATTCTTTCAAGGGTTTATTAAAACTGTGTTTCGCACATTATACGTGAAAATCAGTCCATTTTAACCGTGAAAACTTGATTAATTTTGAAAAGAAGGTGTAGAAATCAGAATTTTCTAGCGAAAACGAACTAAACGGTAAGAACTCTTCCTCCGGAGCTCTGATACCACATGTAGGATCGTTTTGTGACCCGAACGAGTCGATCAGAAGAGTACTCAGACAGAATCAGAGGCGGAATTCATTGATTCTGTCTTTGTTTAGCTTGTATAACACTAGAATCACTATTAACTATCTCTTGTACTGATTATAACACGTTTACAGAATTGGAGACACTTCGACAGAGCTTCGCCGTCGGAAACAAGAGGATTACAACTGATTTCGTATGATAGGGTATATATAGGCATGTGATTCCGCTTGAACATGCTTCAAGCGGAATTACATCTCAAGCGAAATTACTTGAAACGGAATTAACTTTATTATTCCGTTTGAAATCACCTGCTGATTTCGTTTGAAATGACTCCGTGTCATTTCAAATGGAATTACCTAAAATCCCATTTCTCGTTTTACGCGCCCTGGTCTATTAATTCTAATCTAAGACTCGAACGAAGATGAAGTCGACAGACAACTGCACCAACATCTTTTGATGGTCTTTCATCAGAATATCCGTTGCATGCTGAGCCATGAACAAATGTTTCAACTTTTGTTTGGAGATGGTGTTGAACTAGCTTCAGTATGTCAACACACATACAAGATTCTTTATCATAATTTTCTGATTTCTTTTCTTGTGATGGAATGAGTGGATAATTTTGAAATTTTGAGTGAACTGCTTCTGGAATATTTAAAGATTTTTGTTTGGTTTCACTCCTTTTTGCTTTTAAGTTGAGTTTTGATATTTCAAAAGAGTTCTCAGAACTTGTTGATCTGCATGATTCTGAATCGGATTCTGGTGAAAGTTTATTAGAAATCTGATGTGTTGCTTTCACAAAGATGGTGGGTTTAATTTCACTTGTTTTTACATACCCTAAACCCTCTCCTTTGTTCTTTGGTGTAGATTCAATAAAGTTAATGAATTCCTTAGCTTGTTGAAAACCTTTTACATTTATTTCCTTATCATGAACTTTCTTGTAAAGATCTTTTCTTTCTTTTTCATAAAATTCAATTTTAGCTCTATGATCAAAGCTCTCTTCTATTAGTAACTGGTTTTCAAGTATAACTTTATTCCTGGTTCTTTGCAACTCATCAGATTTTTTACTATCTGATCTCTGTTTATCTTGCAGACTTATAAAATCTGACATGAGCTTGTTTAATTTGTGTTCAAGGTCAAGATTATCTATATTTACCTTTTGTTCTGATGCTTTAGAAATTTCATCAGAGAGTGCCATAAGGCAGAAGTTAGTAATCTCTTCTTCTTCATCAGAAGAATCATCTGACAGCCATGTATTTGTCCCTGCAATCAAACTGACTTGTTGTTGCTTCTTCCAGCTTCTTCTCATAGTATGCAACATGCTTCAGTTTCTTGGTTTTGCACTGTGATGCATAGTGACCATTTTGTTTACATTTGTAACACACAACTTTAGCCTTTCCCTTATCCTTTGATCTAACTTCATCCCTAGATCTTCCTTTCATCCTCCTTCTATCACTTTTCTGGTATCTTTGGCCTCCTCCCCTCAACCTCTGCTCAAAAGTTTTGGTGAGCAATGCAATTGCTTCAGCAAAAGCTGAAAAATCCGATGATGTATCATAATTTTCAATATTTTGACTGATTGAAGGTTGTGGATCATTGACATGTGTTCTTTGTGAGTTAGAGATTAAAGCTAAAGATCCCCCTCTCTGAATTGATTCTTCAAATATCTCTTCTTCTCTGGGAACCAGAATGCTATATAAGTCATGAAGACTCATAATGCCTAGTTCTAAGGTAGAGGACAAAGTCATGGTTAGACTTCTCCATTCTCTAGGCAAAGCATCCAGAAATTTTATATTCCTTTCATCATTTGATTTTATAATACCAAATTTCTCTAGCTCATTCAAAAGTTTTGCAAATCTGTGATATGCTTCATATAGTTTTTCATTTGGTAAACTTTTGAATCTCTCATATAAGGAAACATAGTTTGTTCTTTTGTTTCTTTTCATCCTTTCCCCTCCTTCACAAAGATTTTCCAACTGATCCCATATCTCTTTGGCCGATGCACATGCATCAACCTGAGAGAATATGTCATTAGGGAGAGCCATTATTAAAAGTGATTTGGCCCTTTCATCTACAGCCACCAGATCATTGTCTTCTGGGCTCCAAAGTGTTTCACTTTTGGGAGCCCGGGAGACAGGGATTCCTGGTGATTGATCAGTTGGTGGAATAGCTGGTATTATAGTCATTAGTACATGTGGACCCCTTTCAATGGATTGAAACAGAGCTCGGTCATGTCCATTAAGGAAGTTGACCATCCTGATTTTCCATTGTGGGTATTCCTCTCTGACCAGGGTCGGAGGTTTAGACATTGAACCCATGTTAAAAGCATTATTACATGTTTGAAAGTTTGTCATGTTTAAAGAAAAGAAGATGAGCGATTGATCATTTGAAAATGATTTATTCAATCTACTCTGATACCAATTGTTGGTCCCAGTTTAGACTTAAAAACTTCTTTTCACGTAATATGGCAAGTGATTTCAACAAATGTGAAAATAGTGTGCGGAAATAGAAATCAGACTTTCAAGAAACAAGACCTACAGAATTTTCAAGTTTATATCACTTTGTGTTGGATCTGAGTTTGGTTTTGATTGTATTTTCTGTTTGAATTAAAATGGAAATGGATGAGTTGTGCAGCGGAATTAATATGGAAACAAACTTTGCATACAATCAAACGAGAGTATTGCTTTGATCAACACATTTTCAACAAAGAACCGAATGATTGAATTTAATTTCAACAACGATTACAAAGTAATGCTTGAATACAAACTCCCCCTCAACCAGAGCGTAGTGTTTGTTCGTGCAAAGAAGACGGTGTTGCTAAAAGCTAATAGAACAGTACAGAGCACTGTTCTATTTATAGGCACTAGCAAACCACTGAGCATCTTAGCTGACGTCACCATGAAAGTGACATCTAACCTCCTAACAAACTCTAACCTCTGATCTATACAAACACTGCTATACTAACTACTGCTATTACATTTCATTACATAAAAGACACTTAAACAGCTGCTGCATCCTTCCACTGCTGTGAACACGGCAGTGCTTGTCCGGATCAGCAGTACTTGACTCAAGACAGTAGATTGAGCAGCAGAGCTTTAGTCTTCTATCAGTCTTTACAAGAGCAGCAGATTGACGGTCAGTGGCTTGTACGATCAGTAGATAGGAGGTCAGCAGATGTTGAAACCACGTTCAAGGGGAGAGACTTGTATGTAACATCTGCTTATTCTGGATCCACTGCTTTGACCCAGTTTTGGCTTTAATTATCTGTTCCTCTTGTAGGGTTCAATCCCAACAATCTCCCCCTGGAACAGATAATGCCAAAACTCTTCATTATTGTGGAATTCTTTATTGCCTCATCAGCAGTTCCCTTATCTAACCTTTAAATTGTAGTTCAAAGTCTAGGGTATCTGTGTCTTCATCATCCCTGCTAAGTGGAAGATCAAGGAGATCCTGCAAATCTTCAAGACTCAGGCCAAGAGCTTGTTCCCTTTATATTTTCTTCACTTCTCCACCAGACCTGAGCAAAGTCAATACGTAGGTCTGTTTGTCAGTTTCCCACTTTTGTATTTTTGAGTCTGGTGGGTTTCTTGGGAGATGTTTATTTGCAGAGGTATTGGGTGAGGATGGCCTATTCATGACTGGCTGAGCAGTACTTGCAGATTGTTCCAATTCAAGATCTTCTTTTATCATTAATTTAATGCCTGCTTTTACAATAGATCTTGAATTGTTTCAGCACTTGACTGGTTTTGGCTCCTTCTTCTGTAGATGGCAGCACCAGCTGGAGCAGTGGTTCTTTTGACTTGCAGCTTTGGTGGTCTTTTTGAGACCTCTGCTTTAGAATAGTCAGGCCTTTTAGGAACTATAGGATCTTTCTTCCTTAGTTCCTCCAATCTTCTATAAGTGGCCCTGACTACATCTTCTTTCCATCTTGACACTTGATGTTTAGACCCATAGTCAGCAGCAACTAACTCCTCTTTCATTCTCTTCAGCTCAAGTGATTTGTCAGGCACATTCTTTTTGTACTTTGACCAATCTGGAGGTGTGTGTTTGACCTTATTCTTTGTCATTTCTTGAATCCTGGCTGCTTCTTGCTCAAGCTCAGGAATGGTCCACTCTTTGTACATCTGCTTATCTCCCTTGTATTTCTTTGTTGCCATGATGCTTTCAATGTAGTCTTCTCTTAGAGTTTCATCTGCTCTTTCTGAGATTTGTTGACATACATTCTTTGCAAATTGCTCCAAGGATCTGACTTGTGTGAGTAGGAATTGGTAGTTCTGCTGGATTTCTCTGTCAGATTTTCCTTGTGCATTTCTTTTAGAGATATCTTCTGCCTGTTTAGCTTTAACTTTTAAGTATTCTTCAATGTTGTTTGGCCTTGGATATCCTTTAACTGATGGCAACTTCCTTTTTGCAGGGTCTTCCTCATAGTAGAAGGATTTTATCTCTTCTCTAACTGCTTCAAGTTCTAGAGGAAATTGGACACCTACAGGAGTAATGACTGAGATTGCTGGTTGTACTGGTGCTGATGAAAGAGGAATAGGTTTGGGTATAGTAACAAGTGACATGGATGTTGAAGATGTTGGTGGTGGTGATGGTGAATCATCATCTGGTATGTAAATCCTTCTCCTTTTTTGTTTTACAAGAGGCAGATGATGTTTTGGGTGGATCAGTGGTGGTAGATTGTGTGGCAGTGGTTTGTGTTTGACTAACATCTGTTGTCTTCTGCTTTTTGGCAGGATAAGGTGGTGAGTTTGTTTTTGGTGGAGATGACAGTGGTGGTAAGGCAGTGGTTGTGGTGTGTGTTGAAGTGGTGTGTGTTGAAGTGATAACAGATGTTGAAACAATTGAAGTACCAGCAGTAGTTGATACAACAGGAGTTACAACAGCTGTTTGGGTGGAGGTTTGATGCTGATGGCTTTTGGATGGTGGTTTTGGAGGCTTTGGAAATCTGGATGGGATGGACTTAGGTTTCCTTTTTGTCTTAGGATTTTTAGTATCCTTTGAACCGGAACAACCCTGCGCATACAGTTCCATGAAAGCTCTTTTCTCCTCATTCCATCTTGAAATATCCTTTGCCATTCTATCCCTCTTTACACTTGCTACTCCTTCATCAAGTGCTTCTTGGGTAGCATCAACCTTTTTACTACCATCTGGCAATGGAATTTTTCTGGTCATAGCATCCTTTTCAGGTTCAATGTACAGACCATCATCTATTCCTTTCTTCTTCCACTCCTGAATTTTCTCCCTTTTTTTGGCATTATCTTCTGGGAGTTGATCAATGAAAAGTACTGTTGGAGGAGCAGTGCCAGTGGTTTCCAATAAATGGGCCTTGATTGCCTTAATATCTGCTTGAGTGTTCTTATACCTAGACTCCATAATGTTTCTCAGCTTTTGGACATGAAGTTCATGTTGCTGATCAGCCAGTTCTTTTTGGTGTTGGAGAAAAGGTTGGAAAAGGTTCCAAAGCTCATTTGTAGCAAAAGCTTGTGGTGGAGCAGGTGCTTGAGATGGAACAACAGTGGATTGCATCTTTTGTGTTTTCAACACCTGCTGTAGCATATTTTTAAGATCTGCAACAGATGTATCCAACTTTTCAATTCGTTCCGTCAAATCCTGATATTTTAAATCATCACCCAATTTAATGGGATCATCTGATTTCCCACTATCAGTGGTTTTATCAGTGGTTGAGGTAGGGAGTGTACTCCAAACACTAACCACTGATGCCCCTTTTTCTTGGTACTGGGGTCGTCTTCCTTCAACACTTGACAACCTTTTGATGTTGCCAGTCGGATAAATAAATCCACTGGTGGTTGGCAGAGATGCTATGTAAGGAATTGCCTCCAAGGAAGTCTTATTAATGTAACCACTGTTCAACTGTGAACCAGTGGGTTCAACAGTTGTAGTGGCTGCTTCACTTGGACTACCACCAAGAGTTACGTGTAACTCAAGGGGTGTAACCTCCTCAGGTTGTGTTGGTGGGTTAGCAAAGATTGATACATCAGACCCAGTCATTTGTTGAGGTATGTTCTCATTGATAGGTGATTGAGAAGGACTGGTTAGTGCCTGGTTAAATCAATTTACTAATACAAGATTAATTAAGCTTCATTTTTCAACTATCTTAACTAACCAAGCATCAATCATCCAACATAATTACTTATAATCAAGAAATCAATATCAATAATAAGGTTGCAAACTAATCATCAAAGATAAACATAGAAAATACTTCAAAGTGTCATTACAAACAAAGATTAACACACTAATGGCTATAATCAAGCAAGGGATTGTTGTGTTTTTGCCCAAAGGCTACAATAATACATAAACATTAATCTAAATGCTTGAAAGATTAACAAAATCATGGAAAGATTAGAAAACCAAACCATAAACAAGCACTAGACTAAGAATCCGGATAGTAATGGAGCTAAACGGCACAATGTGGCTTGAATCCGGGTCAAAAGCAAAGCCTCCGGAGCCTGTAAAATCGCCTGTGAAGCTCCCAAAATTCTAGAATATCGAACAGAATGTTTCTGTTCTGTTTTTATATTTTTTCGATGTCGCACGGTCGTTCTTCCTGTGGCACGACCGTGCACTTTAAGCAATTATTGGAGTATGGTGCACCATACTGCATACGTCATCAGATCTTTGACCAGATTCGATATCGCACGACCGTTCTTCATATGGCACGGTCGTTCTTCGCCGGGTTCTTGTTGCACGCTTGGTCGCACCGATCGTTCAGTTCCGAGGTTATGGCTGATCATCGGATCCGCACGGGGTGCAGATCATGGCACGACCGTGCGTCACCGGGCTGGCCTTGTGTGACTTGCACGCCTAGCCACACTGGTCGTTCATTGCCGGACCAAGTTGGTTTTGTCGGAGATTCACGGTCGTGCATCTGGTCGCACTACCGTTCCGCACGCCCAGGTCAGTTTTCTAACAGAAGGTTCGCAACTTCGTTGTTTTGTCCGGAAAGTCCTCGTTTTTGCTATCATCTTGCCTGGTATGTTGTTTTAGGCCTGTAAACAAAAGTGTAGATAATTAAGTATCCGAATGACGGTTTTACGGCCAAAAACGCATAAAATAGGGGTAAAACGGGGGACTAAAATATGTGTAAATTAGCGAATATCAATACCCTCTCTCAATGAAGTCAATTTTTAACTCGTTTTTAGGGAAAGAAATTTTACCTTGCTGATCTTCGAGTTGAAAGACCTCTGAAATTGACTGTGGTGTAATCTTGACAGGTTTTCCCTTTAGATTAGAGTTAATGGCTATTACAATGTCTCCTTGTTTTTCAAGGGTTGCATTCTTCCAAAACTCCCTTTGGGTTGTCAAGTAAATTGGTGCATCGGCTATTAACAAAGTTTTGTACTTTGATTTAGCCATTTTGGCAATGATGGAGTCAAAAGCATCTGTGGTGCCGGGTTTTGTGAGAAGACCCATAAGATTGTGAGATGGTTTGTGTGGGATTTCAGTGGTAGTGACCTTTTGAGAGGTCGCTTTCGACGATGATTTGGAAGTGAGTTTTGCAGATGGCTTCGATTTTATCATTTTGGAGATGAAGATCGAAGAAATTTGTGAAGGAATGTGAAGAAAAACTGCTTTGAGAAAAGAATTTTTGAGAATTCAATTCGACAGTAAAACCCTGTTTTTGGTGTGAAGTGGGGGGTTTTATAGAGGAAAAAGTGAAGGCTGACGTGGCAGCGGTTACAAAAGTACTGACCACTATGTACTGCCCACATGCCAAACTCTGAAGAAATGAAGGACAGTACTTTTATGAAAGTTACTGATGAAGGCAGTGGTTTAAACGGTAAAATGGAAGCAGTGGATGATATTCACTATCAGTGGATAGCATATCAGTGGATAAGACACTGCTTTTGAACAACAGAGGTTATCAAGGAAATGAGAGAACAAAGGATGGCTTTCAGCAGTGGACAGACTTTGAAGTAGAGCAGACTTTTGAACAAACAGTGGTTATGGCAGACTTTTAAGGATTTCAATGAAAACTTCATTTTTAGCTATTTTTAAGGATGGATTTTTGATTTTCTGAAAACATTTTAATGCTTTTATTCATAGAAAAACAAGATTTTGCTTGTTATTCCATGTTTAGCATGCCAATCCTAGAGACCAAGCTTTCAAAAGTCGCTGTATCTAGTGCTTTTGTGAGCACATCTGCCAGCTGGTCTTTAGTTGGGACATGATGCAGAGAAATCAAACCTTTTTCATAGCAATCCCTCACAAAGTGATGTCTGATGTCGATGTGTTTGGTGGTTGAATGGGAAACTGGATTTTTGATGATATTTTCTGATGCCTGGCTATCCAACATGAGTGGAGTCTTTAAGGCAGTGATACCAAAATCCAGCAACTGATTTTGAAGCCACAAGATTTGGGCTGTACAGCTTGCAGCAGCAATGTATTCAGCTTCAGCAGTGGATGTTGAAACAGCTGCTTGCTTTTTGCTTTGCCATGAAACTAAGCAATCACCTAGAAACTGGCACCCTCCTGATGTGGACTTCCTTGTAGTGTTACATCCAGCAAAGTCACTGTCTGAAAAGCCTGAAAGCTTGATATTCCCATTAGTTGGATACCAGATACCAAGTGTGGGAGCACCTTTTATGTATCTGAAGATCCTTTTTACAGCAATGAGATTTGATTTTCTGGGAGCTGATTGACTTCTTGCACAGACACATGTTGCAAACATGATGTCTGGTCTAGATGCAGTTAGGTACAATAAAGACCCAATCATGCTTCTATATAAAGTTTGGTCAATCAGCTCATCCTTTTCATCAGACATGACAAGCTTATTTGTTGCCATGGGTGTGCTGCATGGTTTACAATCATTCATATCAAATTTAGTCAAAAGTTCTTTAGCATATTTGCTTTGATGAATGAAAGTTCCATTTTGCATTTGCTGAACTTGGAGACCAAGAAAGCATTGCAGCTCACCCATTGCACTCATTTCAAACTCAGCTGTCATGAGTTCTCTAAACTCTTCACACATTGTGTTACATGTGCTTCCAAAAATGATGTCATCCACATAAATCTGGACAATCATTAAATCCTTCCCTCTCCATTTTAGAAACAATGTTTTATCAATAGTACCTCTTTTGAAACCATTTGAGAGTATGAAGTTGGAAAGAGTTTCATACCAGGCCCATGGTGCTTGTTTCAGGCCATACAAGGCTTTGTTTAGCCTGTAGACATGATCTGGATAAAATGGATCCTCAAAACCTGGAGGTTGACAAACATACACCTCTTCTTGAATTGTACCATAGAGGAAAGCACTTTTGATATCCATTTGAAACACCTTCATGTTGTGGTTGACAGCAAAGGCCAGGAACAGTCTAATGGCTTCCAATCTTGCAACAGGGACGAATGTTTCATCATAATCAATCCCCTCTTCCTGTCTGTAACCTTGAACCACAAGCCTGGCTTTATTCTTGACAACAATGCCCCTTTCATCAGTTTTGTTCTTGAAGACCCTCTTTGTGCCAATGGGACTAACCTCTTCTGGCAGTGGTACAAGCTCCCATACTTGTTGTCTTTTAAACTGTTGGAGCTCCTCTTGCATGGCTTCTACCCAGCTGTTGTCTTTCAGTGCCTCTTGGTACTTGACTGGCTGATGGAGTGATAGAAAACCAGCAAAAAGACAAATGTTTTGGGTTTGGCTTCTTGTGAGCACCCCTTCATTGATGTTGCCAATGATTTGATCAGGTGGATGAGATCTCAAGTAGATTAAATCTCCTTGGTATGGGATGATGGCATTTGTTGGGGAAGGCTGCAAATGTGTATCATCTGAGCTAACCACTGCTGGGGACTTTGATGATCCAACAGTGGCTTCAAAAGGTGGTGGAATGGGAGGTAATGAAGTGGACACATGCTGACTTTTATCCACTGTTTGGGGACTTTTGTCAGCAGTGATTGAGGATGTGGAAGCAGTGGTTGATGGGCTACTTTGGTCAACAACTGTTGAGGTAGCAGTGGTTGAGCTTTGACAGCTGTTTTGAACATCTGATGCTCTTCCCATTTTGACAGACCTTTGAGGGATGATGATTTCATACCCATAGTCTGGTGTTGAATCCTCTGATGGACCTGCACTGTTAGTCTTGGCAGCAGTATTTTCAAAAGTAAATTTTTCAAGATCAAACAGATCTGCAGGATTTGCTGGGATTTTCATTGATGAAAGTTCATTGAACTTTACATTCAAAGTCTCCTGCACTGCCTTGGTCCGTGTATTAAACACTTTGTAGGCCTTGGCAGTGGTTGAGTATCCCAGATGATAACCACAATCAATTTTGACTGCAAATTTTGAAATGGAATCTTTTAAGTTCAAAATAAAGCATGGGCAGCCAAACACTTTGAAGTAAGAGATCAGTGGTTTGATTTTATACAGAATTTCATAAGCAGTCTTTTTGTGCCTGGGGTTTATTAAAACTCTGTTCTGGACATAGCAAGCAGTGTTTACTGCCTCTGCCCAGAAAGTTAATGGCAAACCTGAATCAGCAAGCATGGTTCTGGCAGCCTCAATCAAAGTTCTGTTCTTCCTTTCCACTACCCCATTCTGCTCTGGTGTTCTAGGGATGCTGTACTGCCTTACAATCCCTTTCTTCACACAGAAGGCATCCAACTCCTTATTTTTGAATTATGTGCCATTGTCACTCCTGAAGACTTTTATGGGAAGGTCAAATTGCTTTTCAACCTGTATCACAAAGTCTTGCAAAATACCAGCAGCAGCATAATGTGCAGCGTTAACATGAGCTGCAGGGGTATATTGGGCATAGTGCACAGTGCCTTGATTTTGAGGTCTAGGATTTGAGCTAGGGTGAGTGATTATAGGACCAGTAGTTTGACTCCTGCATTCCCTAGCGAAATGTCCCAACCTATTACACTTGTAACACTTGATTTTCGATTTATCCAACCCAACCCTCAGATTCCCATGTAAACCTGGGAATTTTTGCCCTGTTCTTTTGTAGAATTTGCTAGTTCTAACACTGAGCAAAGCCAATTGGTGCAGGATGTCCATTTCCTCTAAGTCAGTGGGATCAAAATGTTGTAAATCATTGAGTTCAAAGCACAAATTATCTGACATCTGGTTTTCAGTGTTTGCAGTGAAAGCATAGTTTGCAGAGTGAGAATCAGGGTTGGTAAAGTTACCACCAGCTGTTATATCAATGAAATGATCATAACCCTGTTCCTTACTACTGCCACCAGATTCTTCCTGACCCAGAAGAGCTGTGCTACCGAATGAGTAATCATCAGTGGCTTTTCCAGACTCTTGCAACTTCTTTTTCTGGTTCAACTCCCTTTCATAAGTCAGGAGTCTACCATGAAGTTGGGTCAGGGTCAGATCTTTGAACTCAACAGAGTTTCTAGTCACAAATGCAATTGTGTCCCATTTATCAGGTAGCGACCTAAGAAACCTGCTATTTTGGGTTAATTTTGGAAATTCAACCTTAACAAGCCTTAGCTCACTGATGAGACAACTGAACCATTCAAATTGTTGGGTCAATGATTCACCCTTAATGTGACAGAAGGTTTCATACTGCTGATTCAGAATTTCCCTATTGTTTTCAATAACTTCTTCGGTTCCCCCAAACTGTTCCTTCAAAGCATCCCATAGCTCTTTGGCGCTGTTACAATGTAACAATCCAGCATAGATCTCATTTTGTAATGCAGATGCTATGATGCTAAATGCTTTAGCATCCAGTTCGAATTTTTAAAAATCAGTTTCAGTATAGTTTTCATAAGGTTTTGGTACGAACTTCTTTGGATCCTCAGCACTTGGCACCGTAGGAACATGGGGACCAAAAACAACAGACCTCCAACATCCAGTGTTCTGTTGAGCAAGGATGTGACCCATCCTTCTCTCCCAGATGTTGTATTCATTTCTTTTAAGCATGGGTGGTTTAAAAAGTGAGCCAATGTTATTCTTATCATCTTGAGATTGTGACGTCATCCTGGTTGTTTTACAGACACTGATTAATCAACTTTAATGGTGATTAAACCTTGCTCTGTTTTTCAACACAAACGAACAAACTATCGATATCAACGATTTTGAGCTGAACTATTTATGTCAAAATGATTGTTAAATCAAATTTGACTATCCTAGCTCTGATACCAATTGTTGGATCTGAGTTTGGTTTTGATTGTATTTTCTATTTGAATTAAAATGGAAATGGATGAGTTGTGCAGCGGAATTAATATAGAAACAAACTTTGCATACAATCAAACGAGAGTATTGCTTTGATCAAGACATTTTCAACAAAGAACCGAATGATTGAATTTAATTTCAACAACGATTACAAAGTAATGCTTGAATACAAACTCCCCCTCAGCCAGAGCTCAGTGTTTGTTCGTGCAAAGAAGACGGTGTTGCTAAGAGCTAATAGAACAGTACAGAGCACTGTTCTATTTATAGGCACTAGCAAACCACTGAGCATCTTAGCTGACGTCACCGTGAAAGTGACATCTAACCTCCTAACAAACTCTAACCTCTGATCTATACAAACACTGCTATACTAACTACTGCTATTACATTTCATTACATAAAAGACACTTAAACAGCTGCTGCATCCTTCCACTGCTGTGAACCCGGCAGTGCTTGTCCGGATCAGCAGTACTTGACTCAAGACAGTAGATTGAGCAGCAAAGCTTTAGTCTTCTATCAGTCTTTACAAGAGCAGCAGATTGACGGTCAGTGGCTTGTACGATCAGTAGATAGGAGGTCAGCAGATGTTGAAACCACGTTCAAGGGGAGAGACTTGTATGTAACATCTGCTTATTCTGGATCCACTGCTTTGACCCAGTTTTGGCTTTAATTATCTGTTCCTCTAGTAGGGTTTAATCCCAACACTTTGAAACAAAATGGTTTACAAGGTGATTGTAAGATTATTATCTATTATAAATGAATACATGTGAATTCTGAGGTGAAAGGATAATAGAGTTTGTAGTATGTATTGAATGCTAAGCTTAACTCATTGTTCTTTGCTTGATGAGCCTTCTATTTATAGAGGTCTCGGATACATGAATAAACATTTGTTTATTCATGTATATGTCCTGCAAAAAGTAGCTTCTTGACATATTCATTGAATCCAATAATCAAGTTGCCTTTGTCATCATGATATCCAATAATGTCAACTTGCTTCGGTTATTGTGGCAGGATAGAACCGATTTTTAGACAAGTGGGGTTTTATCAGAATTTCTTATAACCAGTTTATCAGAAATTCTGGTGAACATATCATCAGAAAATTTGATGATCAGAATTGCCAGAAATTGATGATATTTCATCAGAAATATCATCAGATCTATCAGAAAAGCCTTTTCTGATAATCTTCTTCAGTTCTTGATCAACTTATGATTCTTTGAAGTAGATGTTGTTCTTTTCAGTTGCCATATCTGGTCTTCTTCTTGTTGTTTTGATATTCAGGACTTTTATCTTCTTCATAGATCAAGCTGAATTTGATTTTCTTCAATACTTACACATAAAGTTTCCTAACAATGACTACCCCCAAACACCAACCGCCTCAATAACACTTGGAGCCAACACAATTGTTCTTGAATGTTCCTTCTGAATGCCACTCAACAACGAACTGTAAGTTCCTGACCCCCTTTCCTGATAAAACTTTCCATTAGACCCGATACCCAAATCTCCTTGTCTCACCATAGGAATCCTTTGAGTCTGGTTTATGTGATTATCCGACTTTTGATCCTCCTACCATTTGTCATATTTGGCAAGATTCACTCCAAGTCCCCCCCCCCCCAAGCACATTCCCCATACCTTTGATCAAATCCTCTCCTTCGTCTACTTCAAAAAATTTAATGAATCCAAAAAGATTTCCTTCTCGATCTGTTGATGCATATTCTGTGACAACAACTTAATAGTTCAATAGTTTAGTCTTTGGATATTTTGTATTGGACTTAGCATTTGTGTTTAGCTTGTCTAGAGTTGTAATGGGCTTGGAGAATGACCTAGCCCAGTATACAGACATGTAGTATATAAACATGTTTTGCATTAGGGTTTTGGGTAATCCTCAGAGTTCGTCTTCCTAGAGTATTCTAGAGAGGGAGAGAAAACACAGAGGAAAGAGTAAGAGTGATTGAGTTCGAGTCTTGAATTGATTGTAAACACTTGTGTTGGTTAATCAATAGAAGACGTTTTGAATGTTCCTTCTGAATGCCACCCAAAAACCTAACCCCCCCCCCGGCAAAAAAAAAATTGGTGGGTGATGGGGGTGGGGGTTTAGGTTTTTGGGTGGTCGTGGGTGTTTAGGGTTTTTTTTTTGTAGTGGATTTTTTTAGAAACCTTTGTACCCTTCTTACAATTAGGTGCCTTTGTATTTTATCTAATCCTTAAATTATAAGCTTCATTTATTTTGACAATCATATAAAATCACCAAAATTGTAACCCAATAGAATCAGTGGGATTTAGATAAATGAAATTGTAATCAGCTACTTACGACGTTTTCATTGATATTTTTTAGTTAGCGTAACTTTAAACGACTAAAAATTTATTCTCGCTTAAGTTAGGCTCCTATATTGGTTGTTTATTTGAATTCCATTGATTTCATATACAAGGGTTGGTTATGGTACAAACCATATTTATCCTACAAATCGTGAGAATAGATCCTAGCACTTAAAAAATGTTAAATTAGCACATACTAAAACAATACATATATAAAAGTAGCACTTTTAAATTATGTTAGCACATGAAAATTAATCAAAATAATTGATTTTGAACATATTTGAATGATATTAGCACTTTTCTTTATAAAGAATTATAACAGCATGTTCAAAACAAAAGGAAGATCCAAATAAAAAATTAATTGCTTGATAGCATAATTATAGGGAATACAATATAATTGATATTATTTAGGTTATTATTTTACCATTTCTCTATAATTGTTGGATGCCACATGATACTTTTTAAATGGTTCTTACAGTTTGTATACGAAATATGCTTTGTATTTGATCTTACTTCTTGTCACACCCCAACCGATGGCGGAATCATCGGAGCGCGACACTGAGCGAAACAGATTGTCCATGAGTATCCATAACAACTGTTAATTACTAGATATTTAAAACGTCATGTCCCAAACCATAACATACCTAAATAAAATAGTTATCACAAATAATTGTCTCATAAACAGATTCTGATCCGACAACTCAGATTTCAAAATTGATAAATTATTTATTTGTTTCTAGACAATTCCTAGTCTCGATTTCATCACACAACAAACAAGGCATCCTAGCATCTTAAGCCCCTGCCACATACGTTAAAGTAAAAGTCAATACACATAGTGTAAAGGTGAGCATACAAGTTTGATAATAGCATATAGAGTTCGAAATCGTTTACGCATAACCAGCATGTAAAGCGTGTGATGTGAAGCATCTAAGTTATCGACATGATCCTATCAATACCAATGACTTCGGGTTGACTGCCCAAGGCAGTTCGTAATACATATTCACCACTGTGAACCATGTGATTAGTTGTCCTTAACAACCCCTGAGTGAACAGGTGCTGAGTCCAAACTATAGTACTGTCGTTGCTAAGGCAGGTAGACAGCAATCTATGTGTAAACATAACAAACAAGCATTCATCGAGTCACGTATAACATCCAGTAGAGGTTAGCGGTAAAGTATTGTGTAGTGTGTTCGATGTGATTTAGAATAAGTAACGTATGTAACACCCAAAACTGCGTAAAGCAAAAAGGGTTCGAGTATACTCACAGCGATAAAGTTAATGGATTGAAGGGAGCGCTAGAGCGGAATTAGCCTGAACAGTTAAGGATAGCATAAGCGAAAGTCGACGCGTAAAACGGTGTAGGTGTACCAAGGATCGGACGGTAATCCGATCGGATGGCCAGTCGATCGGGTGGCAATCCATTCGGATGGTCATCCGATCGGATGGCCATTCAATTGGATTGTCACCTCGTTTGGTAAGGATGTGTTTGTGTATGATGGTTTGTACTTTAAAGTTTTCGTTGTAGCATTTTAAAAATAGAGAAGTATCTCTACCCTTCAGGTCGGTCGATCGAACGGTCGTTCGATCGGACAGCAATCCGATTAGCGAGGCTTCACAGTTTGAGAACAAGTTCACAGCAGGACAGTCACTCAATCGGATGGCTATCTGATCGGGTGGCAATCCATACATATTGAACATGTTGAAAATTGTTTAAGTACCAAGTCCCAAACGGCACACGATTGGATGGTCGCTCGATCGGATGGCAATCCGATCGGGTGGCAATCCGTTCAACGTTCAGATCCTGGAATAGTTTGTATAAAAGTTTAAGTATGGAACCAAGTGCAACTCGATCGGATGGCCGGTCGATCGGATGGCAATCCGATCGGACGACAATCCGTTCCGACAGTCTGATCGTCCTAACACTTGTTTCTGTTTGGAATTTTGTAGTTTTTGAACGAGATGTGATGATATCTGGCTTAAACAACAGAACCCCATCTCGACACTAGTGACCCGACCGAACAGGAATCACCCAAGTCCGACCGGTTCATGGTTCGAGTCGGTAGTTCATGTTCAAACCCGAAATCAATATCTATCGGATAGAATTCAGATCTGGAACTAATACATTACTAAGAATGAGTAGAAGATTAGAACAAGCTCCTTTTCTATCGGTTTTGAGTGCATTGAGTGTAAAAGAGTTGAAGGAAAGTTAGAGAACCATGTTTCAATCCTTTTCACCATGAATATCTTCAGATCTATGTAAGATCTTTGTTTATTCATGTGGAAATCATCCAGATCTAAGTTGTTCTTGGTGGATTGAAGCCGAAACATGAAGTTCATAAGAAAACCATGATGACATCATCCAAGAACACCTCAAATCCACTGATGTCACAGTTAAAAGTTATGATTCGAAAGATAGAAAGGTGTAGGAGTGCGTGTAGATTAAGAAAGTACAAGATTTAGGTTGAAAACTTACAAGAATCAAGAAATGAAGGCTGGTGCGAGTTGGATCGAGTGAGAGCTGTCACATCAAGTGATGTGACATATGAGGGGTATTTATAGGGTTTCCTAAAAAGGAAAGTGGGGAAGAGGCTGGTCGATCGGGTGGCAACTCGGTCATATGGCAACCCAATCGGATGGAAATCCGATCAGATAGCCACTCGGTCGGTTGGCCACTCGATCTACGAGATCGGCGTGATGAGTTTTGTCATTTCGATTCGAGTGTGGAGCTTTGCGATGCGGTTCGAGCGAGCGATGCGATAGAATTTCCCATTAAATTACTTTTAATCCCAACTACTATATCTAACATACAATCACTATAATCACTGCGTTTGGCGTTTTGATTCGATTGCGATGCGATAGATTGCGACTTCGATTAACACTTCAACATAAACATAACATGTACAAGTAACACATAAATAGCACACACACGTAAAACAATATCCAGAACACATAATTTGAGTTGCGATAGCGATTAGCGATAAATCGATTAAACATGCGATTAATATGAGATTATTAACACGTCCTCCACATAATACAACTAATGCGATAACATAAATAGATTTTCTACAAGTCAAAGAAGTCAAAACAGGAGTTGACCAAGGAGTGACAGATCACAATTAACAATCTTTTCTTCCTTTGACTTCAATCTTGAGTTTGACTTTGACTTTCGAAACACGGGGTGTTACAGCCTCCCCTACTTAAGGGAATTTCTTCCCGAAATTAGGCCGAAGCCGTAACAAACAATTGCGGGTACTTCGCCTTCATGTCGCTTTCGAGTTCCCAAGTGAACTCTGCACCTCGTTTGCCTTCCCAGCGAACCTTCACAATAGGAATGCACGAGCGGCGGAGCTACTTGGTTTGGCGGTCCATGATCTCGACAGGCTTTTCCATGAAGTGTAGTGTTTCGTTTACTTGAAGATCCTCAAGAGGTACGTGTAAATCAGGCTCAGCCAGGCACTTTCTGAGGTTCGAAACGTGGAAAGTCGGGTGAACGTTGTTGAGTTCCTCCGGTAGTTCGAGTCTGTATGCCACTTTTCAGATCCTTTCCAGAATTTTAAAGGGTCCAACATATCGAGGTGCGAGCTTTCCTCTCTTTCCGAATCTGACCACACCCTTCCAAGGTGTTACCTTTAGGAGTACATGGTCACCAACGTCAAATTCAAGGGGCTTGCGTCGTCTATCGGCGTAACTTTTCTGAAGACTCCGAGCTTTCAGTAGATTGTCTCGAATTTGGAGGATTTTGTCAGTCGTTTCTTGCAGTAGCTCAGGACCGATTAATTGCGAGTGCCCGATCTCATGCCATACAATGGGCGATCGACATCTTCTTCCATACAATGCCTCAAATGGTTCCATTTGAATGCTGGAATGATAACTGTTATTGTAACAGAATTCGACTAAAGGTAAGTATGCGTCCCAATTACCACCGAAATCTATGACACACGAACGGAGCATGTCTTCAAGGGTACGAATCGTTCTTTCAGTCTGACCGTCGGTTTGGGGATGAAAACCGGTACTTAGATTAAGCGCAGTACCGAGAGCAGATTGAAATGTTTCCTAAAGACGCAAGGTAAACCGAGCATCGTGGTCAGAAATGATGTCGCGAGGCGTCCCATGTCGACAAATGATCTCTTTGGTGTAGATTCGGGCTAATTTTTCTACCTTGTAGTCTTCCCATATCGGCAGAAAGTGAGCAGATTTAGTCAAACGGTCAACGATAACCCAGATGATGTCGTGACCTGATGGCGTGCGCAGAAGTTTCGTTATGAAATCCATAGCTATACTCTCCCACTTCCACATAGGGATTTCGGGTTGAACGAGTAAGCCTGAGGGTCTTTGGTGCTCAGCCTTGACTTTCGAATAAGTCAGGCAGTTTGAAACATAAAGGGCGATATCTCTCTTCATGCCCGGCCACCAATACTTGTAGTGCAGGTCCTGGTACATCTTGTCGGCACCGGGATGAATAGAATATCGGGATTTGTGGGCTTCGTCCATCAAAATCTGTCGTAAGTTGGTCCGTTTAGGGATCTAAATTCGGTCCAGATTGTGGAATATCCCATTCGACTTGTTCTCTAGCTGGGCTCCATCGTTGAGAATCATTTCCTTCTTCAAAGTGTGTTCATTAAAGCAGGCATGTTGGGCGTCGTGGATGAGGGTTTCGAGATCATATTGGGCTTGAACATTACGGGCGCTGTGCAAATAACTTCGTCTGCTGAGAGCGTTGGCAACGACATTTGCTTTGCCAGGATGATAACGAATCTCACAGCCATAATCGTTGAGAAGTTCTACCCACCGGCGTTGACACATATTTAGCTCCTTCTGGTCAAAGATATGTTGTAGGCTCCTATGATCGGTGAAGATCGTACACTTGGTACCATAAAGCTAGTGTCGCCAAATCTTTAACGCAAAAACAACTGCGCCTAGCTCGAGGCCGTGGGTTGTATAGTTCTTCTCGTGGATCTTGAGCTGACGAGATGCGTAAGCAATAACCTTGTCTCGTTGCATGAGAACACAACCAAGCCCAAGGTTCAAGGCATCACAATAGACTATAAAGCCATCGTTTCCGTCGGGTAGAGTGAGAATAGGAGCATTGCAAAGCATGTACTTGAGGGTTTGAAAGGCAGTCTCTTGTCCGATTCCCCAAACAAAAGGCTTGTCTTTGTGCGTGAGAGAGGTAAGCGGCACAACAATTTTAGAGAATCCTTCGATGAATCGGCGATAATAGCCCGATAATCCGAGAAAATAACGGACTTCAGACAGGTTCTTAGGTGTAACCCAACTCTTGACAACTTCGATCTTCGCGGGGTTGACGTGGATACCTTGACTATTGACAATGTGACCGAAGAATTGAACCTCCTCTAGCCAGAATTCACACTTGGAGAACTTGGCATAGAGTCGGTTCCCTTGGAGTAGCTCGAGAACCAAACGTAGATGTTGTGCGTGTTTGGTTTTTGACTTGGAATAGATCAGGATATCATCGATGAACACGATGACGAAGTGGTCAAGAAAAGGTTTACACACGCGATTCATCAGATCCATGAAAACCGCGGGTGCGTTGGTTAAACCAAAAGGCATAACAAGGAACTCGTAGTGACCGTATCGAGTGAGAAAAGTGGTTTTGGGAATATCCTCCTCTTGAATGCGTAACTAGTGGTAGCCTGAGCGTAGATCGATCTTGGAAAAACACGTAGCGCCATGTAACTGGTCAAATAAATCATCGATGCGGGGCAAGGGATAGCGATTCTTGATTGTCAGCTTATTCAATTCCCGGTAGTCGATGCACATCTGGAACGACCCATCCTTCTTTTTGTTGAAAAGTAATGGTGCGCCCCAAGGAGAGGTGCTAGGGCGAATGAAGCCTTTATCCAGAAGTTCCTGGAGCTGACTCGAGAGTTCGCGCATTTCGGACGGAGCGAGTCGATAAGGAGCTCTTGCAACAGGATTTGCTCCAGGAATGAGGTCGATGCGAAAGTCGATATCACGACTTGGTGGTAAACCTGGGAGATCTTCAGGAAAAACGTTAGGGAATTCACGAACAACAGGAACGTCTTTCACCTCTTTAACTTCCTTTTTCTCCACTACTACAATGTGTGCCAAGAAAGTTTGGTATTCCTTGGGGAGATACTTGCTAGCTTGAACACACGACATGAGTTGGAGTTCTTCGATGTGACTTCACCATAAACACATAATTGGTCACCATTAGCGAACGAGAATCGAATCATCTTGTCGAAGCAAACAACTTCAGCATGGTTTTCACGAAGAAAGTCCATGCCTACTATGACCTCAAAACTACCGAGCTGAATCGGAATAAGGTCAATAGAAAAGATGTGATTGTTGAGCTCGAGGGTACGATCACGAAGAACAGAATTGACAGCGACAGTTCTTCCGGTGGTAACTTCAACATCGAACGTTGAGGGGAGATGGGCGCGCTTACGATTAAGAAGCTTTTCGAACTCAAACGATACAAAACAGTCATCGGCTCCAGTATCAAACAAACACGAAGCATAAATACCATTCACAAGGAACGTACCATTGACCACATTGTTATCAGCCTGAGCCTAGCGCACATTAATGTTGAAAGTTCGAGCACGAGTAGGGGTGTAAACGAGTCGGGCCGAGCCCGAGCTCGACCAGGCTCGAGCTCGGCTCGTTAGGTTTTTATGAAGCTCGAGCTCGAGCTCGGCTTGGTTCGAGCCTACTTCTTTGAGCTCGAGCTCGGCTCGTGAGAAAAACCCAAAGCTCGAGCTCGGCTCGACTCGGCAAACTATTTTGAGAACAACCTTAAACGAGCTAAAAGTTTGGCTCGAGCTCACATCAACATCGCTTAAACGAGCCAAAGCTCGGCTCTAGCTCGGCTCATCAATGTTGTCATCATTATTAATATATTATAGATAAAAAAGTTAAAATTTTGTATGGGCTCGTTTAGGCTCGCGAGCCTAAACAAGCTTTGTATTACAGGCTCGAGCTCGGGCTCGATAACAAAACGAGCTCTATTTCAGGCTCGAGCTCGGGCTCGGGCTCGGGCTCGTTAAGGCTCGGCTTGTACGAGCTTTTAACCGAGCCGATCAAGAGTAGCTCTCGAGCCTCTAGGCTTGTTTACACCCCTAAGCACGAGCAGCTTGTTGCTGTTGTTGTTGAGGCTGCTGCTGCTGTTGCGGATGCTGCTGTTGTTGCGGCTCTTGCTTCACAACCAGATTGGGGCACATGTTTGCGAAGTGGTTGGGATCACCACACGCAAAGCAGACTCTAGCATTGACCGCGGGTGCCGGAGCCGCTTGTTGGCCTTAAGGGGTGGGGAGCAGAGCTTGATGAGCTGTAGCTAGAGCTGGCGCTTGACGAGGACCTGTACGGTAGTAGGCGGTGAAATGGCCGTACATGTTGCAATGTACACAAAATCTGCAAGCGATTCCCACTGGGTGATGATAGGTGCATGTCGGGCAGGCAGGATGAGGACCAGTATAAGCACGCTTTTCCAGCGGTGCTTGGGTTACCGGCGCCGCAACCTGGCGGTGTTGAGTCTGCTGCTGAGCTGGTACGGCTTGGAGTGGGGCAGCAGTGGTGACAGCACAATTCTTGTTGCTGGAGTTGCTGTTGTTTTTCCTCTTGTGACGAGAGGCCTTTGAAGACTGAGGAGTGGCGGCAGTTTCAGCGGTTGGTGCGGTGGTAGCTTGATGGAGATTCTTGGCGGCTTTATCCCAGAAGCAAGACTTGACTCGCTTGTCATTTATTTTAGCGGCAAGCAGGTAAGTTTCCTCGATTATTGCGGGTTTTGAAGCTTGCACAAAATCTACAACATAATCTGGCAGAGCTCGGATATACTTCTTGATTGCCATGTCAGAAATCTTAACTTGATCAGGACAGATTATGCTAAGCTGCTTGAAGCGAGCAGTTAAAGCAGCATTGTCACCCTCCTTCTGCTTGATATGCCAGAATTCGTCCTCCAACCCTATGGCGCTCGTGGGGAGGGCAGAACTCTTCCAACATAATGTTCTTCAACTCATCCCACGTCAAACCGTAAGCGGCATCATTTCCGTGTTTGTTTCTCTCGGCCATCCACCAGTCTAAAGTGCGGGACTGGAAGACGCCAGTTGCGTTGAGAGTGCAGAGATCATCAAGACAGCCACTCTGGCGCAGGGTGACCTCGATCGAATCAAACCATTGAAATAAGGCCGTAGGACCATCTTCGCCAGTAAATTCTTTCGGTCCGCAAGCTTTGAACTGCTTGAAGCTAAAAGCAGCCTTAGGGGTTTCAGTCCTGGACTCTTCAGACAATTTGCTCACATTTTCGTACAGTTCACTGACGATCTGAGGAACAACCTTCGCCATTTGCTTAGTGATCATAGCGGCGAGGCGTTTGTCGGCCTGCTTTCGGCGAGAGGATTGGGTAGCGCAAGATCAAGATGACGACATTGTCTGCAACAGACATCGCCACATGACTCAACACAAATTTCGATTATTCCTAGTATAATCTAGTGATTACCATAAAGCTCAGGAACATGTATCCATATAAACACAGCATCACATAGGCACATAAGCACGTAAACACGTAATCACGTAGAGCACAGAAACACATATGCACGTAAGGCACAGAAGCACATGAAGCAGTCAGAATACAGAAACCTAACTATATGTTGCACGTATTCCATATCCTTCACAGCATGTATAGCGAACATATATAGCGATTGCAAGTATCGAGCAGCGATTGTGAATAATGACCAGCGATTTGTTGGCGATTGTGCAGCGCGTTGTGCGATAAGCGGAGCAAAAAGCGTTAAATTGGAACCATTTGTACACCAAAACGATAACAATATGCATAAAACCACATAACACATAAAGTTCCTCATAAAATCGACAAATATCAGAGTCAGCAATTGCGGGCTCAGAATCAAAACACATAGAAATCGAGAATAGATTGTCTTCGGCTAGATGGACTTTGACTACCCAAAGTGATTCAACTATTCACAAGGGCTTCAAGTGCACACTTTGGCCTCCTGGACTGTGCTCTCGCTTCGATTCGAGCGATCGGCACGCATCCTTCTAGCTATGGTGTGACTTCAAGTCGTTGGAGTCCGTCGAAACTTTGGTGAGAGTTTTGCAAAACCACATTAGGGAGTAGAACGAGTCATCAAGGTTCGGGTTTCACCCCTAACTTAGTGACTACGTTCCCGCTTGTGTGGTAAAACCACGAAATAAACAAGAAGAGTTTGCGTCGAAGTATGGATTTCACTCCTAATTTAACGCAGTTTCTCAGGTTTATATAGTGAATAGAGCAATTCGAACGAGTAACATGGTCGAGAGTTTGCGGTTTTCACACCTATTCTTAACCAGATCATTCGTTTGTGTGTGAAATCAGCCTTAGGAAAGGCTGATCTTTGCGCAGAACTATAGTATGCGATGTTCGCGCAAGTGTGTAGTGTGCGGCGAGAATGGCGAGACATAGCAAGCAAGCAAGCTCGTACAAACCCCTACTGGGTATGCACAAGTCGGTCTTTTGGTACTTAGACTATAAAGTAGGTCGTTCTAAGACATCGACCCGGACTAGGTCGAGTTTTGCCTAATTCCCTATAGTTATGGTTCTGATACCAATCTGTCACACCCCAACCGATGGCGGAAACATCGGGGTTCGGCACTGAGCGAAACAGATTGTCCATGAGTATCGATAACAACTATTAATTACCAGATATTTAAAACGACATGTCCCATACCATAACATATCTAAATAAAACAGTTATTACAAATAATTGTCTCATAAATAGATTCTGATCCGACAACTCAGATTTCAAAATAGATAAATTGTTTATTTGTTTCTAGACCCTTTTGTTAGTACATTACGTCTATTGACTTCGTCTTGTATCATGTAATAGGATAGATTAGAATAACCAGTGCACGAGGTTCGAGAGTCGAAATTTAGTGGTTATGCAAGAGGTTCCGCTTATATGGACAATGTTCATAAAAGCGAAACCACAGCATGTAGTTTCGCTCATATGGACATGTCCATATAAGCAAAACCTCCCCAACTATATATAGGTGCATTGTTTGTTCATTTGGCAACGCTTCCAGAAATTGTAACGAAGTGCTGCCAGATTGTTCTCAGGTTGTAATCAGTGTTAAATCAATACAAGAGACATTATAATTAGTTTGAGTGTCTGTATCTTTGATTCCGCCTTTGATACAGAGAAAAGACTCTTCTGATTGACTCATTCGGGTCCAACAACGATCCTACACCTTTCCTAGCCTCGATTTCATCACACAGCAAACAAGGCATCCTAGCATCTTAAGCACCTGCAACATACGTTAAAGTAAAAGTCAATACACATAGTGTAAAGGTGAGCATACAAGTTTGATAATAGCATATAGAGTTC
The DNA here is from genome assembly GCA_030545235.1 of Helianthus tuberosus. Lineage (NCBI taxonomy): Eukaryota > Viridiplantae > Streptophyta > Magnoliopsida > Asterales > Asteraceae > Helianthus > Helianthus tuberosus. The sequence continues at coordinate 126,287,004 of CM060357.1, read as the reverse complement.
GAAATCGTTTACGTATAACCAGCACGTACAACGTGTTATGTGAACCATGTAAGTTATCGACATGATCCTATCAATACCAATGACTGTGGGTTGACTGCCCAAGGCAATTTGTAACACATATTCACCACTGTGAACCATGTGATTAGTTGTCCTTAACAACCCCTGAGTGAACAGGTGCTGAGTCCAAACTATAGTACTATCGTTGCTAAGGCAGTTAGACAGCAATCTATATGTAACCATAACAAACAAGCATTCATCGAGTCACGTATAACATGCAGTAGCGGTTAGCAGTAAAGTATTGCGTAGTGTGTTCGATGTGATTTAGAATAAGTAACGTATGTAACACCCAAAAGTGCGTAAAGCAAAAAGGGTTCGAGTATACTTACAGCAATAAAGTTAATGGATTGAAGGGATCGTTAGAGCGGAATTAGCCTGAACAGTTAACGATAGCATAAGCGAAAGTCGGCTCGTAAAACGGTGTAAGTGTACCAAGGATCGGATGGTAATCTGATCGGATGGCCAGTCGATCGGGTGGTAATCCGTTTGGATGGTCATCCGATTGGATCGCCATTCGATTGGATTGTCACCTCGTTTGGTGAGGATGTGTTTGTGTATGATGGTTTGTACTTTGAAGTTTTCATTGTAGCATTTTAAAAATAGAGACGTACTCTACCCTTCTGGTCGGTCGATCGAACGGTCGTTCGATCGGACAGCAATCCGATTGGCGAGGCTTCTCAGTTTGAGAACAAGTTCACAGCAGGACAATCACTCGATCGGATGGCTATCCGATCGGGTGGCAATCCGTACATATTGAACATGTTGAAAATTGTTTAAGTACCAATTCCCAAATGTCACACGATCGGACGGTCGCTCGATCGGATGGCAATCCGATCGGGTGGCAATCCGTTCAACGTATAGATCCTGGAATAGTTTGTATAAAGTTTAAGTATGGAACCAAGTGCAACCCGATCGGATGGCCAGTCGATCGGATGGGAATCCGATCAGACGACAATCCGTTCTGACAGTCTGATCGTCCTAACACTTGTTTCTGTTTGGAATTTTGTAGTTTTTGAACGAGATGTGACGATATCTGGCTTAAACAACAGAACCCTATCTCGACCATAGTGACCCGACCGAACAGGAATCACCCAAGTCCGACCGGTTCACGGTTTGAGTCGGTAGTTCATGTTCAAACCCGAAATCAGTATCTCTCGGATAGAATTCAGACCTGGAACTAATACATTACTAAGAATGAGTAGAAGATTAGAACAAGCTCCGATTCTATCGGTTTTGAGTGCATTGAGTGTTAAAGAGTTGAAAGAAAGTTAGAAAACCATCTTTCAATCCTTTTCACCATGAATATGTTCAGGTCTATGTAAGATCTTTGTTTATTCATGTGGAAATCATCCAGATCTAAGTTGTTCTTGGTGGATTGAAGCCAAAACATGAAGTTCATAAGAACACTATGATGACATCATCCTAGAACACCTCAAATCCACTGATTTCACGGTTAAAAGTTATGATTCGAAAGATAGAAAGGTGTATGAGTGCGTGTAGATTAAGAAAGTACAAGATTTAGGTTGAAAACTTACAAGAATCGGAAGAAATCGAGAGAAATGAAGGCTGGAGCGAGTTGGGTCGAGTGAGAGCTGTCACATCAAGTGATGTGACATATGAGGGTTATTTATAGGGTTTCCTAAAAAGGAAAGTGGGGAAGAGGCTGGTCGATCGGGTGGCAGTCCGATCGGATGGCCACTCGGTCGGTTGGCCACTCGATCCACGAGTTCGGCGCGATGAGTTTTGTCGTTTCGATTCGAGTGTTGAGCTTGGCGATGCGGTTCAAGCGAGCGATGCGATAGAATTTCCCATTAAATTACTTTTAATCCCAACTACTATATCTAACATACAATCACTATAATCACTGCGTTTGGCGTTTTGATTCGATTGCGATGCGATAGATTGCGACTTCGATTAACACTTCAACATAAGCATAACATGCACAAGTAACACATAAATAGCACACACACGTAAAACAATATCCAGAACATATAATTCGAGTTGCGATAGCGATTAGCGATAAACCGATTAAACATGCGATTAATATGCGATTATTAACACGTACTCCACATAATACAACTAATGCGATAACATAAATAGATTTTCTACAAGTCAAAGAAGTCAAAACAGGAGTTGACCAAGGGGTGACATATCACAATTAGCAATCTTTTCTTCCTTTGACTTCAATCTTGACTTTGACTTTCGAAACACGGGGTGTTACACTTCTCATATACAATATACAAAGTTGTTACGTTGTTACAGTCTAGATCAACTTCATAATAACAAAGAATGAGCGTGTCGTGAAACCTATATATTGTGTACGTCATGAGTGTCTTTTATGATCGTTAAAGATGCTTTTTAATGTCCAACAAAACTCGGTCACCTAGGTACACCTATAGGCTTACGTCCGTGATCGCAGACAACGCTCTGGTTACCCGGCATGTCACCAATTCCAGGGAAAACCCACCGCCTGAAGGCCCAGTGTGGTGAAATCTCTGGCTCGCAAATGACATTTTGTCTGTCACTAACGAGACACTAACCGCCGTTCTTCACTAGATAAAGTCATGTGGATACCGCTATAGCAAGGACGTACCCTTTCGTTATGATCATTACAAATACAACAGATGTTACAAGACTTGGGTAGTTTTTATTTATAATACCATAAATTAAAAGAAAGCGAACCTACATAAATGATACTTTACTAATGTTTGTTTTCGTTTTCGGTATTAATTAAAATCAACATGGCATGTTATTGAAGTTAATTTTGACCATAAATGCCAATAATTCAAGTGTAGGGGCTGAGATGTATGTTAAGTGAAGCATCAAATAATATCAAGTGTAGGGGCTGAGATGTATGTTAAGTGAAGGATCAAATAATATCATTAACGGCTTTTCAGAATGAAAGAGCCGTATTAAAACACACACCGTTCCAAAATAATTCTTATATTTATTGTATACTAGCGAGCCGTATTAAAACACACACCGTTCCAAAATAATTCTTATATTTATTGTGTACTAGCATATAAACCCATCCATCACACGAATTAAATATATAAAAAAAACTTAAATTGAATAATATTTTAATTTATAAATGCTACAAACCCATATATTACACACATAAAATTTCAAAATATATATATATATATAAATTTATACTTCTATATAATCTTGATCATATAATTAAAAAGTATCATAATAGTATAATCTAAGAGTAAAGTACCATTTTAGTCCCTGTGGTTTGGCCAATTTTATCAGTATAGTCCAAAGGTTTCATTTATAGCATGTGGGTTCAAAAACTTTCATCATTGCCATTTTAGTCAACTGACTTAACCTCATCCAAGAACTCTGTTATGTCAGGTAAAATTTTGTCCTTTTCTTTTATTTATAATAGTTCATTTATTAAACCCTATCCTTTTAACCCATTATCTTCAACCTATGTGACTATGGGCTCCTTTTAGAAGACCTTATGTGATGAATATAACATTTTTATTGTACACAGTTGAATGTGTGTATCTCAAACATAGCAATATATGAATATGTTTGTATATATGTATCTAAGCAAAATAAACGATATGAACAAACATAATTACCTGCAAAAAATCAATTCCATAACTGATATTAGTTTCATTAGAAGGGAATGCTGCTACAACAGAGTCTCCTTTTGACACATGAACAGGTTGAGTAAGATAGGGTGCTACTTGTCATAATCTAATTTCATATTTCAGCAAAATCAATTGACGCAGGAATTAAAAATGAACGAAAATCAAAGTATCTTCCTGTTTCGGCTAACTCCGACCAGATTCTCACCTTTGATAGATCGTCGGAGTGAAGTGTCTGCCCTGTCTCGGCGGAGTGAAGTGTCCCTTGATTGTCTGCTGCTGCTTACCGGTCTGCGATTATCAAGTATTATACGTGATATATGTGATAGGTTATTAGAGAGAGGGGGGGGAGTTGGAGAGAGATTAAGAGGTATGGATCTCCATGAAATCAGAGCAAAGGATTTGAAAGCATTCTGGCGCGTGAGATTGTCATTTGAGCATGAAACGGATAGAGTTGCTTGCTTTCTGTTTATTCAAAATAGGTTGAAGAAAATGGGTTAAAATGGGAGGGTTTAATAAATGAATTATTATAAATAATAGAAAAGGACAAAATTGTACCTAACTTAACGGAGTTCATGGATGGGATTAAGTTAGTTGGACCAAAATGGCAGTGGTGAAAAGTTTTTGGACCCACATGCTATAAATGAAACCTTTGGACTATACTAGCAAAACTGCCCAAACCACAGGGACCAAAATTACACTTTACTCATAATCTAATTATTGTGTTATTCTGATAAGTACTAAAATAAGGAAGGTTTACTAAAAAAGATCTAATTATTGTATTTTTTTTTATTTTACGATAATATTTAATAAAATAAATTGTATTTATCTAATAACATTAATTTAATAGTGCATCCTAATCTAGTATTTAACACATTTAAATTAAATTTATTATATTAGTATGGACAAGGATTAAAAAATATTTTAAAATAAAATGTATGTCTAAATTGTAAGGTTGAAGGAAAGAGTCACACGTGACAATAATCCTATGTTAAAAGTTAAATTAGATTTGATCTTTTGTTTGTAACTTTACCATTTTTATCAATAACTAATAGTTTAAATCATTTGGTTTTAAAATATATATGGTTAATCTTAATGAGGTCTTATATTAAAAAATAAAGTTATTATAATAATGCCCAAATAATTAAATTGGAGATATTAATGATATAATAATAATAATAAAAATATTTTGTTATAGATAAAAATAAACTAACGATTAAAAGGCTTTTGCTTTTTAAAGTATATTCGTATTAAACGCAAACATATTAAAAATATAATAACCCTTTATCGTGTATCATAGAGGCGAAGATAATCTTGATCTCTAATTTGTAAAATCGGTATATACAAGAGACAAAATAATTCTTATATTTTTATCTTGATATCGTATAATATAATTTATTAACCAAGCATCATGGTATATCAATTTCTTTTGAAGGAGAATAGGTTTATTTATAATTATTTATTATGGTAGATAATGGTTCTTATATTAATACTTATTATAACTATTATGGTTGAGGTAGCATAAGAAATTGTCACATGGCATTTTGATGACAACATTAAAATGATTCTTTTATTAGTATTAGATATCTTGTTTACTTAGTTTTAATATCTGAATAATCAGTAATTAAATAAAGAGGCGCTTTCTCAAATACAACACACATATAATTCTAATATTATTTATAGGCAAATAAGAAGTAGACAAAAAAATAAATACAAATACGGTGGTACAAAACATATAAATGGCGTGGAAAAGTAAAAAAATGTGGTGACATTTTCGAAATATTCTATTAGTAGAGTAATTATCAAAAGTAAAGTAATTATGGTGCACTTGTAGAGTAATTTTGAATAAGTAGTTGTTTGATACACTTGTAGAGTAAGTTATGTTGTTTGATGCACTTGTAGAGTAATTTTGAATGATATCTTGTAGTATTGTATTAATGATGAACTGTAGAATAAATTATGATACACTTGTAAAGTAATTTTGAATTATATGTTATTTGATGAACTTGTAGAGTAATTATGTCTGTTATGTTAATTTGATGAACTAGTAGAGTAATTATGATATACTTGTAGAGTAACTTTGACATTTTTGTTGTTTGATGCACTTGTAGAGTAATTTTAAATGATTTCTTATAGTAGTATATTAATGATAAACTGTAGAGTAATTATTATTCACTTGTAGAGTAATTTTGAATTGTATACTTTTTATGAACTTGTAGAGTAATTGTGTCTGTTATGTTATTTTAATAACCTTTTTGTACCGACAAATTTGGATCATTGATGGACCACAGGAGTATCATCGTGTCACCAGCGGAACCACCCGGTCATATCCATCTCAACTAGGCTACAATGCCCTTACTACCAATTCGGGAGAAAACCCAATAAATCTGGGAAAACCCCCATTGTGGAAATCCAACCCAAGACCTAATGGATCATAAGCCTTATCCTACCCCCAAGATGCCACTAGGCTATAATGCCATGGGTGAGTAATTGTGTCTGTTATGTTAATTTGATGAATTAGTAGAGTAATTATGATACACTTGTAGAGTAATTTTGAAATTTATGTTGTTTGATGCACTTGTAAAGTAATTTTGAATGATATCTTGTAGCAGTGTATTAATGATGAACTGTAGAGTAATTATGATGCACTTGTAGAGTAATTTTGAATTGTATGTTGTTTGATGAACTTGTAGAGTAATTTTGATAAATACTCTACTGATAGGATAATTACAAAAATGTCACTGCCCTTTTTTATTTTTTTTCACACCATTTGTATGTTTTGTACGATAACTCTATTTGTATAGGATATTTACTCACAAGAAGTATACGATCTTATTTTTCTATTAAACAATATTACCAACGGATTTCCGGTGGGATGTCCATCGGTAAATAGATATAGTAATGGGTCTGGTATGGCTAATCACAGTCCTATACCAGGTTGTAAAGACTTGTCTTATACCCGGCTAATTACCCGTCGGGTATTGAGCATACCCATGAGTTTTTGGTATACCTATTAGTGTTTTAACCATTGGGATTTTCATGTGTGTATGTATAATTTTATTTTTCTTTATATTTTGATGTTTTTAAAATCTATATAATATATTAAATTATCAAAAATAACATACATATAATCGTCACCATCAAGATATTTAAAATACTTAAAAACGTTTGTATACATACATATATATATACACATATATATTATAATATTAACCTAAAAAAACAGTTTTCAATTTGGTGGCATATAAATATAAATATCGTCATCAAAATATATATTACAAATGAAAAGTTTATTTTTGAAGTAATGAAGTTAGTATAATGAAACATTACTATATAATAGTTAAAAGTTTGAGTAAAGTGCAATTTTACCACCAGGGATTTTACCCCGCTGACACTCTTACCCCTTAAAACTTAAATCTTGTTGTCCTACCCCCGGACGTTTCAAAACGTAATCAACCGTGGCCCCTATGTCATCCCAACGTTAAGTTTATCGTTATCAGCAGGGGTATTTCAGTAATTTCACCTCAAAACCTAAATTCTAATATTCATAAACTACACATCATCATCAAGAACACATCTTCAAATCCAGATCTTCATAATCTTCACAAATCTTCAAGAGCACATTTTCATAATCTTCAAGAACACTTCATAATCTTCAAACCCATAATTTCAAGAACATGACCACCTTCAACCATTATCATCATCCCCTAACCACCATCAACCAACATCATTATCACCTAACCAAATCAAAATAACAAGTCTAAGAACCCTAGCTTTTGTTATGATATTAATGGCTGCTGCAAGCCCAATATCCCCTAGTGTTGCCATATGCCTTCAGATCTTCCTATTCAACAATACTATAATATCATTAAATCATTGATCACAAGAACAAAATCAGTTATGGGTATATCAAGAAACTTAATTGAAGACATTGGAACTTGAAATGACGACTTTGCCACACCACCGCCTGTGTCGCCGAAACTTGCACACCACCGCCTTCGCCTTATCGAGCCCTAGTCACCAGATCGTCAGAGGTGCAACAACCAAACATCATTGCCCGATTTACTCAGATCTGGATCTACGGTGGTCCGATCTGGGCTTGACACTTCCCACCTCCGCGTCACCACAATAACCAAACATCATCAAGCACCCCATCCATGCCCCTCTACTGCAGCCGTCGTTGCTGATCTTGTTCTCCAGCGCCGCCACGAGTTGTTGTCACGCCGTTGTTGTGACCAGGTGGCCAGAGTCCACCCGTCTCCATCTCGCATCTCTCTCCTTCGGGTCTCTCTTTCCCTCTCACTCTCTCTGTGTGTTCCAGAGTTTACTAATGGAAGGAAAGGAAACGAAACAAAAGGAAAAAAAATATTTTGTGTTCCAGAATTTCATTTAAGGAAGGAAAAGAAACAAAAATAAAACATGTCGTGTTCCCGAGTTTCATTTAACGAAGGAAAAGAAAGGAAATGAAATGAAAACTAGGCTAAATTCTTTTGTTTTTATTTCCTTCCAATTTGGAAGGAAATGGGAGGAAAGATATCTTTTTTTTTCTTTCTCTTCCTTTTCTTTCTCACTTTTACTTTCTTTTATTTTCCCTCGTTAAGTTAACTCGGGAACAAATGTGTTCTCATTCTATCTCTCTTCCTTTCTCTCTCTAAATTTTTTGTGTTTAACAGTGTGTGTGTGCCAGGGGAGAAGAAACTGAATGTGTGTGTTTGGGAGAAGAAAAGAAATATAAGGGTAAAAACGACTTTTCACACATTATTAATAGTCAAACAAATGTTGACTTGACAGAGTTGGGTGTCAAGGGGTAAGATTGAGGCAATTGGGATTCATCCAGGGGTAGGGCAGCGGGATTTTCATTTTAGGGGGTAAGAGTGTCAGCAGGGTAAAGCCCCGGGTGTCACACCCTGACTTTTGCGAAAGCGTGTACATGTGACTTGATCAGTTTTCATTGCATTCGATTATAATAAAGAACTATATGACTAAAATGATGTTCATCCATTCATAAGTTTTAAAAATATTACAAACACAAGTTGTTTAGTTTCAACTAACAAACTTCATGTTAAGATACAAACCATTCAAAGGAGATTAAGTTCCACACATGGACTTTTAACAAAAGACTAGCAGACCAAGGCTTTGCTTCATATATCTTATCCAGAATAAGATATACCAATCAAACCCTTCAAAATAGGATGACATCTATTCTTGTAAATCACTTCATGAAATCATTTCGAACGCCACAAGATCCATTTAGTTTCCTGAAATACATGTAATTTGAAAACATCAACAAAAGTTGAGCGAGTTCATGTGTTTTCATGTGAGCTCGAGTAAACTTGTAAACATTTGAGAGTATTCTTTTGATTACCGGTATGTAAAGCGTCTATTGTTACACCTCGCAGAATCATGTCCAATATAATAAAAACATGTGTCATGAACTTTAAACGTGTAATGAATTGTTTTCAAGGGACTAAAATGGACAAACGATGAAAGTATATGTATAGAGGGATCAATGTGTCAACATGCCAAACTAGTGCCTCTGAATGACCTCATAAGATGTTCGTATTCATGAATGAATAAATCGACGATCATAGGAAGCCGTTTGTGCTTAAAGTGAAAATTTTACAAAGCATAAGGGTTAAAGGTGTCAACATGTTTAAATATTACCTCTGAGTGACCTTTTAACAATCCCAAAGCTTTGTAATACTTCATTATGCTTCCATATATAATGAATAATGATTTCATGAAGTTTCTACACACTTAAGGAACATTTCGGGTAATCTAGTAACTAACCTGGAGCTTAACGGAGTTAATTTGTGACCCAAGACACTTGAAAGTTAACTATGGCGGTCATAAGTGCAATAAAATAAAGTTAAATAAACTTAAAATGGACCAGGGACTGAAAATGCAAAGATTGCAAACCTTTTACCGGAATTACCCATCGTCGCGGGCCGCGTAGGCCTTCTCCATCTCTTACGCGGGCCGCGTAGAAGGTGCCAGCGACCAAAAAAGGGACAGTTGCATGTTGCAGCCTGTTCCACCACCATTGCATGGCTGTTTTCGATACCAGGGTCTGAGCAACTAGTTTTTACTGCCCTAGGGACACTTGGGATCATCTGAATTACCTCCTAGGTAAAAATGGATTGATCCTAGAGCTTCCAAAGTCCTATATATACCCACATTGATGTTCTTGTTCATGCACACTTTCAAATATTTCACTCAAGTTCACTCTTTGAAGCCTCCTGGAGCTAAAGGAAGCTTTCTCAAGTTCTAAATTCATGCTAAGGACTCTAGTAAGTGTTCTTAGCTTCTTTAGTTAAAGTTTTATTAGCTTAATGACCGAAAGTCAAAGATACGGTAATTAAGCTTTGACTTGGTGATTAATCACTAACGGTCGAGCCATTATTCGAATTAAAAGTGGCTATGTGTTTGTAATTATGTAGGTGTTAAACCTTTAAAAGGGCACCTTCAAATTATCACATATTCTCAGTCAATTGTCGGGTCAAACTTATTAACAAAAAGTCAAACGGGTCAATTTTTGCAAAATAATTCATAACTGATAATGCTGAAGTTATGGAACATGTTTTAACACTTAAATAACTTGGTAAATAATATAAGAACATGTCTAGGCATGTTCAACCCGACAATTCTGAGTTTAGGCTCGGTTTGCAACCGAAAGTCGCAAAAGTAGACTTTTGCTTTGACTTTCAGTTCTGACCCGATTTAGTTTAGTTTAGTTTAGTTATGCCTTAGGGTTCCTTTAGGACCATATTATATGTTAGTATAACCTTCTGAGGTTATACAACATGGTTCCATAGAAATCCTAGTTCATTGCATGTTTCCGTTAAATGCTTAAACGTTGACCGTTATGCCCTTTTGATATTAAAACGAGATTTTTGAAAATGTGAGAGGACAAAAACCTTTATTACTAATATATTAGTATGTCTTAAAAAATTTGACATCCGAATCTGGTCTAAAATAAGAGTTATGCACGATATCATAAAACAAAAGCTTTTTGTTAATTAAATGGCATTTTCCGCATAAATCATGTTTAAACCCAAATTTTTACACCAAACTTGCTACCCACTGTTATAATATAATATTTAGGGATTTATGGAAATTTTTGTCAAATTTTATACTGAATATATTATAGAGTTCTAGTGTAAACTCGGTATTGATGAAATTGCCCCTTTTCATTGATAAAATGAGTTTTACATAACATTTTGATACCAAACCTTTTCCTACTGATTTCATATGTTAAATAAAATATTTTAAGCCTTAGAGACTGATCAAAACTTCAAAATTTTATAAACATTTCAAATATCGTCAAATACCGACTTTTACGCTTATTAAGCGCATAGTATGGTTTAAAACCATATTTAACGCCTAAGACTTATTACCTACTGATGTTATAAGGAAATTTTTATACTTTAACAGTAAGTAAAAGTCTTGAACTCAGATTTCCAAAATTTGACCCTTAAAGCATATGTGAAATGCCAAAATGCCCCTACGGTGCATAGTTTGGCCATAAATGATAAATTTCACATATGTATGATATCTTACTAGTGTAACTTGTTAAAATAAATGTTTTACTGATATTTTTGGACCAGAACCTCAGTTTAATATTTAACCTCTTTTATAAACACTAAAATGACCAAAATACCCTTACGAGGCTTAAATTGGTTTTAAATTCGTTTTGGGCATAACGGGAGATATCCTACTGATATCACAACATAATTTAAGCATAATAACTTAGAAAACTTGTACATGACTCATTCGGTTACCCGTTATGCATATACGTGTTCGGTACGGTTTATGTAACTAGTTTGCATAAATTAGCCGAAACGGGTCAAACCTTAGCATTTTTGCTTCAAAATCCATAATGTGATTAGTTTACCTATTTATCTCAAGTCTTCATACTTGTCGGGTCTAAATCACATTCTAATCCGGTCTTCGCTTAATCTTGCGTTTTGAACCGTAAACCTTTCATTAAAACTAACCGGTCTAAGTTAAGACTTAAATAAGACCCGTTAGGAATCTAATAGGTTATTAAAACCTTTGTTCCAGATTAGGAGCCCAGTAAAAGCTACTTGTACTTGCTGATTTGATATACGGCTGAAAATAAAAATTACTTTTAGCTCAGGTAAATACTTTTAACTTATTTTCCGTTATACGGGCTTGGGATACGGTATTATAATAATACTGCTTGGTCGGGTATTGAATATTTAATCAATTAGTGGTTAAATCATTGAGAGAACCCGTTTTAATCTTTCTTGTTTGATGCAATGCCTTTGGGGGGTTAATGACCGTGTCCTGGATATCCTCGGCCCATTCACTTGAAATGGCCACGGCTTAAGCATGGGGTGTAGGAATACACCTGACAGTTGCGTATGTAAAAACGGTATCTCACTCTATTGTGGGCCTATACTTGTGGTGTGTCTATTAATCTAATCCGGCTCTTCTAACCGGTTCCTGAACGGACGACAAACATATAAATCTGTATACAAGATTATTTTTAAATAATTGTCCCAAGTTATAAAATATTTTATGCCTTGTGCATCAAACCAATTTTGTAAACACTTTTCAAAAGAGTCAGTTAATTGTATTTACCAGTGTAAACTGACGTATTTTTCAAAAAGACTAAGTGCAGGTACTACGCGTAATGGGCTGGAACTCCTGAGTATTAAATAAAGAGTCTCGCAAGCTTTTGATACTTAAAATCTGTTGAACAATATTTCTTTCTATTTTAGATCCGCCTGTGGATCCACTTACAATCCGTTGTGTAATATTTTATTATACTTTCAACTCGGTTTGTATAATTACTTTTAGACTTCCGCTGTGCATTAAACTGTGATTAATTGACTATAATGATATCAACTACGTCACGATACTCCCCACCGGGCCCACCGGTAATACGTGGAAATATCGGGGTGTGACATTTATGAACAGATCAATTAATGTTTTGCCAGGACATTAATATGTGTGCAATGGCGTAGGAAGGCTCAAACCTAGCAAATTTTGTACTTGTCCATCCGGCTGGAATGACATAGTCACTACATGCGGCCACACAAGGACCCATGAGTGGGGCTCACTACACCCGATAACAGTGGCGGAGTTAGCCCTTAAAATCAGGGGTATCCCAAAAAAAAAATTACCGTATAATCATACAACAATAAAAAAAACGATGAAAAATACAAATAATAACAAAAAGATAATACCTAATGGATTTGCTCTCTTCGTTTTTTCACAGCTTGAAATCGTTCTAAAGAACAATAAAACTCACTAGAAACCAAACGGCGTTAGGACAACGACGACGAATAAGCGGGGTGAGGACTGGCGCAGGGCTGCAGAATGCCGGAAAATCCGTCGTCGGCTTCAGCTTCTGTTCCAGGATGTTGTGTGACGTTTGGATTTCAGTCTCAGAAGTTCTAATTGCCACCCATGATTCCATGCCTATAATTAATGGATAATTTTTTTTAATTTGGGCTTTATTATAATTTAGGCTTAATATATGATAATGAAACTTATTATTTGAGCTTAATTATTTAACAAGTTTTGGGCTTAATGAATAATTTCAGGTTTCATATTTTCTTTTAGAGGTATTCTCATATAAGTTTAGGGTATCCGGATATTTAAAACCGGAAAAAATACACTGCTAATACTCGGTTGAGTCGTAGCCCGTGCTACGGCTCGTTCCTCATTAGTTTCTCCCCTGCTCGATAGATCTACCACTCCTGCCCCTCGGTCCTAAACAAGATTAATGGTCTTAAGTGTGCGCCTACCCTTCCACATGATCTAACAGTTCATTCCTTAACTAAACCATACCATTGAAGCATATATTTCACCCCCGAAAGTTATAAATCCGAAAACAGTTAAGAGAAAAGGGGGACATGAACTCACTAGTTTGCGTCAGCTGTCTCGTGTACTCAAAGTCTTTCTTCACGGGTCGTATCACTACCTACACACGTGCTATGTTTTATTAGACACTTAGGTCGTGTAACGACTCTTAGCCTTAGTTATTTATTAAGACTTATTTTGGAATTTCGGTATACTTTGAGTTACACGCTTGGTGTATGTTGTTTATATAATTATATAATTCCAAATTATATAAATATTAGTTAAAATAAGAATATTTTAACTTAAATTATTTCCATCCAGTTATTTGGAATATTGTTAGAAATAATGTATTTTTAACTTGTTTTGTCGTATGGTTCTCACATGTATATTTTCAAGTATAGGTATACTTGTATTTGCGTATTTACCAAGTGTGGGTAGTGTATGTTGGTATGTATTTATACGTATAGGAATACGTATTTTCTTGCATTTATTAAGCATTTTATACTTAATTTTATGTATAATTTTTCGGAATATTATTTTTACATAATTTAAAATTACCAACTTTATATTCTTGAAATATACATATTTTATGAGAATTTTATAGAAAAATATCTATAAATTTTATTTGATAAAAATATGTATACTTCCACATATATCTTAAAAATAATATATTTTTAAGATTAAAGTTAGAAAAATATATATTTTTAGTTTCCACCAAAATAATATATTTTTGAGTTTATGAAAATATATATTTTTCTTCCACTTCAAAAATAATTTATTTTCCATTTTGACAAAATCTGATATATTTCATAATAGTTGTAAAAATTCATATTTTGTCGTTTCTTCGGTTTTAAAAATACCGTTTTTTCACATTTGTCAAGTTGCGAATTTATTTCCGGAACACACACACACACACACACACACACACATATATATATATATAGGATGAGGTTCATGAGTGAACAACATCCTTGTTTGTGAACCGTGTGAACCAATCTGAGCCATTGATCATTTTTTAGATGTAAAGGATATGATGGTAATTAATCAGTTTAAATTAGGAAGTTTATATATTTTTGTTAACATTAAACTAACTACCCCTTATGATCTTTAAATAGTTATAAATTTTTCATACGTTAATATTTTTTATTTAAATACACCATAAAAACGAGTTTTTTATTCTCTTTAATTTGAGTATGATATTGCTATAGTTTTTTTAATAAAAATGAACAACATATGCATTTTTCGTTTTCCGGCGTTTTATTGTTTATATACATAGGTGTACATTAGTACAATATACAGATGTACAACAGTGTACAATTTATGAACAACAGCATGTACACTTATGTACATGAGTACAATACACATATGCACAACAATTTACATTGCAGGAACAACGGACTGTACACTTGTGTACTCATATCTTTAATTAATAACTGACAACCCTAGTTTAAAGGGATTTAATTTTGTTATATTTAAAAAAAACAATATTCAGTTATGATAGAATACCAAAATTACCAATAGTACACATTTACGTGAATGGCTCCTATCAGGCCCATTTCTTTCTTATATTTAATTTAATATTTACAAGTTTGCCATTAGCATTAATTTTGATCATCTAACAAATAAAGGGCCAAGATCTGTTCATTTTGTTCACAAGTTAACCATTGTTCACTCTAAAACCCGACCCTATATAGGGTAAGGTTCATGCGAGAACCACCTTTATTGCGAGAACCGCGAGAACCAATGTGAACACAGCCTAAAATAGCAAAAAAAAACCTAACCCCCCCCACCCCCGCCCCCAAAAAAAAACCTAAACCCCCTCCCCCCAAAAACCTAACCCCCCCCCCCCCCAAAGCTAAAATGCTAAAAACTAAACCCCCAAAAAACCTAAAAAAAATTAAAAAAAACACAAAAAAAAATATTTAATATTTTTTACTTTAAAATCGCTACTTTTAGTAGCAAAAAAAAATTAAACAATTTTTTTTTTGCTACTAAAAGTAGCGATTTTTTTATAAAAAATGTTAAAAAAAAATGTGTGTTTTTTAACTATTTTTAAGTATTTTTGGTTGTTTTCACATTGGTTCTGGCGGTTCTCGCAATAAAGGGTGGTTCCTAACGGATCCTTCTCCTATATATATATATATATAGTCCAAAGTGTCCATCGTCCGAATCGTCTAATATTTGGGTATAAGTTATATATTTATTTTCTTGTGATTTTTGTAATTATTCTTGAAAATCAACCTCCAATACTTGTAATTTTTATAACAAAAATTTTGGCAAATTTTATATTTAAAACCATGATAAAAAAGATTACTTGTAAACACTTGTTTAAAAATATTTTTCTAAGTGTTGAATTTTTACAAAAAAAATTCCATAGAATCATGGTTTTTATTTCATAAAACTCATTCTTACCAATTTTCAATCTTTACAACTTGTAACTCACTTTTACAAAAATTCATCTTCTTGAATTTTTCATGTTTTCCATACATCAAGTGTTCCATTTTAACACATAAATATGTTTACTTTCTTTTATAACCACATCATGTTAAATCTTGATGTAAACTTTATTTTCTTGAAACTTTTATGTTGGGATTGAACCCTATAAGAGGAACAGATAAATAAAGCCAAAACCGGATCAGAGCAGTGGATCCATAAATAAGCAGATGTTATGTATACAAGTCTCTCCCCTTGAAAGTGGTTTCAACATCTGATGACCTCCAATCCACTGATCCTTACAACTGCTGACCTACAACTGCTGATCAAGTCAAAGACTGATGAAGAATAAAGCTCAACTGATCAATCTACTACTATAGGTCAAGCACTGCTAAACATATCAAGTACTGCTGGAGCCACAACAGTGGAAGGCTAAAGCAGTAGTTTAGTTTGTTTTATGTAATGTATTGTAATCAGTGGTTAGCATAGCAGTGTTTGTATAAAAAAAAGCTCATACAAATCAATTGATGAGTCCAAAACAACCAAATGTTTGCAAATGCTTCATATGGATTTGTTTGGCCCAGTTAAAGTCATGAGTCTTAAGAAGAAGAGATATTGTTTGGTTATTGTTGATGACTTTTCTAGGTTTACATGGACTTACTTTTTACACTCAAAAGATGAGACTGCAGGCATTCTGCGAGACTTTGTGAAACAGGTTGAAAAGCAGTTTGACTTGCCAGTAAAAATCTTCAGAAGTGATAATGGCACAGAGTTTAGGAACAAGGAGTTAGATGATTTCTGTGTGTCAAAAGGAATTGTGAGGCAATACAGCATTCCAAGAACACCAGAACAAAATGGGGTTGTTGAAAGAAAGAACAGAACCTTGATTGAGGCTGCCAGAACCATGCTTGCTGATTCAGGTTTGCCATTAACTTTTGGGGCAGAGGCAGTAAAGCTTGCTATGTCCAAAACAGAGTTTTAATCAACCCCAGGCATCAAAAGACTGCCTATGTGTGACAACCCGAGTTTTCAAGGTCTCTATTCGATTGAACTTATCTGATATGCAATATACGTGTTGTTTATAGATTCGTAGTGTGCATTATATGTGTGCATGTATTGAAACATGTTTGGTATGAACAATATGATTAATATGTGTTAATTATTGTAAGTGGAGCTATAGCCGAAAACACCCCCCACCATCGAAAACACTTCCGGATGAAAACACTTATTTGTTTTCGTCCACTTTGTTTTGCAAAAAGCATATGGGCTTCGGCCCAGTTATGTTGTGATATAACTTGTGAGATCTTTAGATTAGAACACTTTTAGGAAAAACCCTATTCATCATTTGTGTGTGCGACGGCATAGCAGACCCCCCTCTCGTGGAACACTTTTCCAGCTGATCTTACTCTGGGTTAGTGAATTCTTGTGCAAGTTATTTGATGTTTATGCTTTGTAGATGTTAATACCGATCAGGTTATACATGTTATATGCGAATTGTAAATTGAACCAGGTTATATGGATCTTCATGTAATGATCTTGTATAGGTGCGATCTGATGTAGTGAATTATGTATGAATATGGACGCATGAACCTTAATCGGATATGCATGTATTGTGTTTATAATAATGATAGTGTGTTGCCATAAATCTTGTGCACATGATGATAATAATTGATATCTGTTATCAATGTTTTTGATAATTACGATGTGTAAAATTCGTGAATGATAATTCATGAGTATATGACACAAACAATTGATAGAATCAATAACATTGACTGACAATCCAATTTAAAACATCACATGCAAATCAACTTTGATTGGACCAAATTACCCACTCAATTGTCTTGAGAATTCATGGCTGACAAACATATTGAACTAAATGCTTATTGGACCATGATTAGGTAGTGGCCTAGTTTGTGATGAGTGCCCATGTGGTATGATAAATTCCTTGTTTTGATATTGGAATATGTTGCAAACTGATAGAGGTTTAGGTTGTTGCTATGAGCTTGGAATGTGCAATTAATTGGAATATGTAACTGTTGGAGCCGAGATTAGGGGGATGGTTTTTAGAGATTAGAAAACTTGATCTGTTTAGTCACACACTAGTATGGTAATCGCACAAGTATTGTTGTATGAGGCCTGGTACACTTTGGGTTACATAATCATAACTAGTCACGTATCTATGCTGGGCCATTTTACATCGGGCCTTACCCACTGATTCGGATCACAACCCTTCAAGGTGGGCCGCACAATGCCTAGGATAGAAACTGTTGATTGATAATTGTAAAATTGGAAACTATTGAATGATTGTAACCGAATGGCATAATATTCGGATGTTTAAACTGATCGCACAAGACTCCTGGTCGCACAAGATCAGATCGTACAAGATCTGATCTGATCGCACAAGGAGTCCAGTCGCACAAGATGATCCAATCGCACAAGGTGTCCTCAGTCGCACAAGACTATTGGATCGCACAAGCTGTTATGTTTGCTTAACTGTTGCGCCGGGTATTATTGGGCTCCAACGGATGACTCGCACAAGTTGAATACGTTATGACTGTTAAACGTGATGATGTGTATTTGCCATGATCGATATGTGTTCCTTATCTGTTAGCTTATGTGATACTTATGTGCACTACTCGTAACCAAAACCTGACTTGTATGGTAACCATGTTAGGACGTGGTTGACCACTAGCAGCTAGACTTGACCTTTCTGTGTATCTGCCGAGCAAACCAAGGTGAGTTCACACTAGCCAAGGCATGGGATTCCCGGTGGGTTGGGAATGGGATTGATTAACTACTCGTATAACCATTACTATTAAACTACTTATTACTGTCCTCGGATTGAAGGGCACGTACGTAAAACCTACGTACACTTATACTGACTACTGTCCTCGGATTGAAGGGCACGTACGTAAAACCTACGTACAGTTATACTTATTACTGTCCTCGGATTGAAGGGCACATACGTAAAACCTACGTACACGATCATAAGACCATCAACTCTATCAAATGAAGTCCCTCATTTATCGACTTAATCGCCGAGGCCTATGGCGAGCGGGTCATTAGTTAATAGCGCTATTAGGTTTAACAAACCTCACACTGTGCCAGTCGGACGGGCGTGTACTAATGGACTATGGGCAAAGGGTCAATGCTGATAGACATTGACTTAGGGCACCTCTTACATTTTCGTAGCGGTCGATACGCGTGGTCTAGTAACACATGGGAAGCCCCTACTAATCATCGCAAACATGCCTGGAATGGCCGCGATACGAATTAATACGATACATGGTTTACAAAACGAACATACGATTTACGAAATGAAAACTATAACCAAACAACCAACTGTGAACTCGCTCAACTTTGTTGTTGATTCGTTGCTACATGCCTTGCAGGTCATTAGGTACTCATGGAGCTTGCACAGGGAGGAACGGTCGTTGTGGGACATGGCAGTGTGTGCCATGCTATGAACATTACTTTATTTCGCATTTAATACTTTCAATGGGTTTTACAATTATGCTTCCGCTAAACACTTAACTATGCTTTGGTTTTGAACACCTTTCATATTGTTTGGTTGAATTATGTTTACTTACATGCTTGTTCAATATGACTTGTGGCTTGATCCTGGTCAGTCACGCCTCCAAGCGGTGATACTCCACGTGTGGATTTTGGGGGTGTGACAGATTGGTATCAAAGCCATTGGTTATAGAGAACTTGGTTTTAATAAAGGAAAACATTTTTGTTAAAACCAGAATATAACCTGTACAGTGCTCTACGATCCACAACGACGCTTCACTCCACGTGCAAGGCTCGACATTCTAGGTGATATAGTTTATGTTTACATTGCCTACTTGCTAGACTACATAGAACTTTGCTTATGGTATGCTTAGATAAACGTAGCAACTATAGCTTGAAAACACATGTGTGCTTGCTTCCTTCTGTCACTCCACACTTACACACATTCGCGACACCCTTCCTATTTGTGTTTCCTTCGATGTGAAGATCATGAGGGAACGTGTGAGCCTAACTCAAGCCCAGCTGACGGCTCTTATCAACGAACAAGTTACGGCAGCACTCGCAGCCGCTCAGGCAGGAGGTATAACCTGCTATTCCGAACCTAACCTAGGATGTTAGATCCTACTCTCATGACCCAACTCTCGCGCTTAACCCTGTCTCTTCTTCCTCGCGCAACAAGGTCAGAACGCTCAGCCACCTGTATGCACATTCAAGATGTTCATGGACTGTCGTCCTAGTACTTTCAGTGGCACTGAAGGGGCCATTGGACTCCTCCATTGGTTGGAGAAGCACGAGTCAGTCTTCGAAAATGTGTGAATTCCCTTAGGCTTGTGGGGTGAAGTATGCCACTGGTACTCTCGAAGGCACTGCGCTAACTTGGTGGAACGCGCAAGTTCAGATGCTGGGGCTGGTGGCTGCTAATGCCACCCCATGGAATGATTTTAAGGAACTGATCAAACGTGAATACTGTAGTCGTAATGACATCCACAAGCTAGAAGTGGAGTTCTTTAACTTAAAGATGAAGGGGTCAGAGATAGAAGTGTACACGAAACGATCCAACGAACAGGCAGTGTTGTGTCCAACTATGGTGGATCATCCCATTAAGCGCATTGAGCTGTACCTCAAATGCTTACTACCAGAGATTCAAAGTCATGTGACTTCTGCTAACCTTGCTACTATTCAAGATGTTACTCATCTTGCTCATCGTCTCACAGACCAGGCAGTGGAACAGAACAAGCTGCCTAAACATATTGGTGCTACTACTACTACATCTGCTACTCCCAGTGACAACAAACGAAAATGGGATGGAACCTCTAGCAAGGGTTCGACTTCAGTTCAGTCCCAGGCACAGCAGCGAAAGATCGATGACTACCAGAGTCCTGGTTAGCAATCTTCTGGTAGTCAAGGGCAGGGTGGATATCGAGGAAATCACTCAAAGTGCAACAGATGCAACAGGCACCACAGTGGTCAGTGCAACAGGGGTCGCTGCCAGAGATGTCTTAAGATGGGTCATGAAGCTAAGGATTGCAGGAGCTCGCGACCTGCGAATCAGAACCAACAACAATAATCAGGACAACGGGAATAACAACGGGGGAAATAACGATGGCAATGGTGCCAGGGGTCGAGTGTTCGTGATTAGTCAGGGTGATGCTAGGAATGACCCCAACGTTGTGATGGTTTCAACATCGTCATTGGGATGGATTGGTTATCCCAACAGCAAGCAGAAATCCTATGCAAAGATAAGATTGTTCGTATTCCCCGTTCTGGCAAAGAACCTCTCGAAATCCAAGGCGACAAGAGTGGTGCTGTAGTGGGCATCATCTCTTTCCTTAAGGCCCAGAAGTGTTTGCGTAAGGGCCACACAGCCATTCTGGCTCTCGTCACTGACACCTCAAAGAAAGAGAAGAAGATAGAATATTTTCCAATTGTGCGCGACTATCCTGAGGAACTACCTGGCCTTCCGCCGCATCATCAAGTCGAGTTTCAGATTGAACTAGCTCCTGGAGCTGCACCAATAGCTCGTGCACCTTATCGCTTAGCTCCATCAGAGTTGGAAGAACTCTCTACACAACTACAAGAACTCTTGGATAAGGGTTTTATTCGTCCTAGCTCTTCGCCCTAGGGAGCTCCAGTGCTATTCGTGAAGAAGAAAGACGGTACCTTCCGTATGTGTATCGACTACCGTGAACTCAACAAGGTGACCGTGAAGAATCGCTATCCTCTTTCACGCATTGATGACTTGTTCGACCAGCTGCAAGGGTCGAGCTACTATTCAAATATTGATTTGAGATCAGGATATCACCAACTGAGAGTCCGAGAAGAGGACGTCTCCAAAACAGCCTTTAGAACCCGTTATGGACATTATGAGTTTTTGGTCATGCCTTTTGGGCTGACAAACGCACATGCGGTCTTCATAGACTTGATGAATCGAGTGTGCAAGCCGTACCTAGACAAGTTCGTTATTGTATTCATCAACGACATCCTGATCTATTCTAAGAGTCAGGAGGAACACGAGCAACATTTACGACTCATTTTGGAACTCCTTCGAGCAGAACAACTATATGCCAAGTTTTCAAAATGCGACTTCTGGCTTCGTGAAGTCCATTTCTTAGGCCATGTGGTGAACAAGGATGGGATTCACGTTGATCCATCCAAGGTAGACTCGATTAAGAATTAGCCTGCACCTCGTACACCAACGGAAATTCGCCAATTCTTGGGCCTGGCAGGTTACTACAGAAGATTCATCAAGGACTTCTCCAAGATTGCACAGCCTCTCACCTCACTGACGCAGAAAGGCGTTGCTTATCGATGGGGAAACGTACAGGAATTAGCATTTCAGCACTTAAAGGATAGACTTTGCAGTGCACCTATCCTTTCATTGCCAGAGGGCACAGACAACTTTGTGGTTTACTGCGACGCATCCATTCAGTGTCTTGGTTGTGTATTGATGCAACGAGATAAAGTTATAGCCTACGCCTCACGCCAACTCAAAGTTCATGAAGGAAACTACACTACGCACGACTTAGAGCTGGGAGCTGTCGTTTTTGCACTAAAGATATGGAGACACTACCTGTACGGTACCAAATGCGCCATCTACACCGATCACAGGAGTCTCGAGCACATCTTCAAACAGAAGGAGTTGAATATGCGACAACGACGACGGGTTGAACTACTGAATGACTACGAATGTTCGATCAGGTACCACCCAGGCAAAGCCAATGTTGTGGCTGACGCCCTCAGTCGAAAGGACACTGCGCCTAAGCGCGTACGTGCTTTACAACTCACTATATAGTCTAGTCTTCCTTCTCAAATTCGAGATGCTCAGGTGGAAGCATTGAAACCAGAAAACATCGGGGCTGAAGCCCTACGCGGCTCAAGGCAACGATTAGAACAAAAGGAAGACGGTGCCTACTACGTAACAGGACGCATTTGGGTCCCACTCTATGGCAACCTACGAGAGCTTGTGATGGATGAGGCACACAAGTCTCGCTACTCAGTACATCCTGGTTCAGATAAGATGTACCACGATATCAAAACTACGTATTGGTGGCCTAGCATGAAAGCTCACATAGCAACTTACGTTAGCAAGTGCTTGACTTGTGCGAGAGTCAAGACGGAATACCAGAAACCCTCAGGCCTACTCCAACAACCAGAAATACCACAATGGAAATGGGAGCAAATTTCCATGGATTTTGTTACTGGCCTGCCTAGATCTCAACGTGGAAACGATACTATTTGGGTGATCGTGGATCGACTCACAAAGTCTGCTCACTTCCTGGCTATCAAGGAAATGGATAAGTTCTCCACATTAGCAGACGTTTATCTTAAGGAAGTAGTCTCGAGGCATGGAGTGCCCACCTCTATTATCTCGGATTGTGATGCACGTTTTACTTCA
The DNA here is from genome assembly GCA_030545235.1 of Helianthus tuberosus. NCBI lineage: Eukaryota > Viridiplantae > Streptophyta > Magnoliopsida > Asterales > Asteraceae > Helianthus > Helianthus tuberosus. The sequence continues at coordinate 126,263,673 of CM060357.1, read as the reverse complement.
GAATTGTGGTAAGCAATGCACAAGTCCTTTGGCTCACGTTTAGATATGAGCACAGCTTATCACCCGCAAACGGATGGGCAGTCTGAACGCACCATCCAGACCCTCGAAGACATGCTTAGAGCATGTGTTATTGACTTTGGAAACGGCGGGGAAAAGCATCTGCCATTTGTGGAATTTTCGTACAATAACAGCTACCACACCAGCATTAAAGCTGCTCCGTTTGAGGCATTGTACGGGCGTAAATGCCGGTCACCTCTTTGTTGGGCAGAGGTGGGAGATAGTCAGATCACTGGTCCAGAACTTGTGGTAGACACAATAGAGCGAATTGCTCAAATACGACAACGAATGGCGGCGGCTCGTGACCGTCAGAAAAGCTACGCCGATAAGGACAGGAAACCACTCGAGCTCCAGGTTGGGGAGCGAGTACTACTCAAAGTTTCACCCTGGAAGGGTGTGGTTCGTTTTGGAAAACGAGGCAAACTCAATCCGCGATATGTCGGACCGTTCGAAATCATTGAGAAAATAGGCAGGGTGGCCTACAAACTAAACCTACCAGCAGAACTCAGTACAGTTCACAATGTATTTCACGTGTCAAATCTGAAGAAGTGTCTGTCAGATGAGACCCTCATAGTTCCTTTGAAGGAGCTCACTATCGACGATCAGTTGCGATTCGTCGAGGAACCAGTTGAAATCACGGACCGGGATGTTAAGGTCCTCAAGCACACTAGAATACCTCTCGTTCGAGTTCGTTGGAACTCCCGTCGCGGCCCAGAGTTCACCTGGGAACGCGAAGATCAAATGAAACAAAAGTATCCCCAACTATTCGCAAACAGTACAATCACTACTGAGGCCGAAGCTACAGAATTTCGGGACGAAATTCCAGATCAACGGGGGGAGGATGTGACACCCCAGGAAAACCATGCAACTTAACTAGCTCCCTCAGTAACCACGTACTAAATTTCGGGACGAAATTTCTTTCAAGTTGGGGATAATGTGACAACCCGAGTTTTCAAGGTCTCTATTCGATTGAACTTATCTGATATGCAATATACGTGTTGTTTATAGATTCGTAGTGTGCGTTATATGTGTGCATGTATTGAAACATGTTTGGTATGAACAATATGATTAATATGTGTTAATTATTGTAAGTGGAGCTATAGCCGAAAACACCCCCCACCAACGAAAACACTTCCGGATGAAAACACTTATTTGTTTTCGTCCACTTTGTTTTGCAAAAAGCATATGGGCTTCGGCCCAGTTATGTTGTGATATAACTTGTGAGATCTTTAGATTAGAACACTTTTAGGAAAAACCCTATTCATCATTTGTGTGTGCGACGGCATAGCAGACCCCCCTCTCGTGGAACACTTTTCCAGCCGATCTTACTCTGGGTTAGTGAATTCTTGTGCAAGTTATTTGATGTTTATGCTTTGTAGATGTTAATACCGATCAGGTTATACATGTTATATGCGAATTGTAAATTGAACCAGGTTATATGGATCTTCATGTAATGATCTTGTATAGGTGCGATCTGATGTAGTGAATTATGTATGAATATGGACGCATGAACCTTAATCGGATATGCATGTATTGTGTTTATAATAATGATAGTGTGTTGCCATAAATCTTGTGCACATGATGATAATAATTGATATCTGTTATCAATGTTTTTGATAATTACGATGTGTAAAATTCGTGAATGATAATTCATGAGTATATGACACAAACAATTGATAGAATCAATAACATTGACTGACAATCCAATTTAAAACATCACATGCAAATCAACTTTGATTGGACCAAATTACCCACTCAATTGTCTTGAGAATTCATGGCTGACAAACATATTGAACTAAATGCTTATTGGACCATGATTAGGTAGTGGCCTAGTTTGTGATGAGTGCCCATGTGGTATGATAAATTCCTTGTTTTGATATTGGAATATGTTGCAAACTGATAGAGGTTTAGGTTGTTGCTATGAGCTTGGAATGTGCAATTAATTGGAATATGTAACTGTTGGAGCCGAGATTAGGGGGATGGTTTTTAGAGATTAGAAAACTTGATCTGTTTAGTCACACACTAGTATGGTAATCGCACAAGTATTGTTGTATGAGGCCTGGTACACTTTGGGTTACATAATCATAACTAGTCACGTATCTATGCTGGGCCATTTTACATCGGGCCTTACCCACTGATTCGGATCACAACCCTTCAAGGTGGGCCGCACAATGCCTAGGATAGAAACTGTTGATTGATAATTGTAAAATTGGAAACTATTGAATGATTGTAACCGAATGGCATAATATTCGGATGTTTAAACTGATCGCACAAGACTCCTGGTCGCACAAGATCAGATCGTACAAGATCTGATCTGATCGCACAAGGAGTCCAGTCGCACAAGATGATCCAATCGCACAAGGTGTCCTCAGTCGCACAAGACTATTGGATCGCACAAGCTGTTATGTTTGCTTAACTGTTGGGCCGGGTATTATTGGGCTCCAACGGAGGACTCGCACAAGGCCACTAAGCTTGTGTGAGCCCAATCTATTAATCACACAAGTTGAATACGTTATGACTGTTAAACGTGATGATGTGTATTTGCCATGATCGATATGTGTTCCTTATCTGTTAGCTTATGTGATACTTATGTGCACTACTCGTAACCAAAACCTGACTTGTATGGTAACCATGTTAGGACGTGGTTGACCACTAGCAGCTAGACTTGACCTTTCTGTGTATCTGCCGAGCAAACCAAGGTGAGTTCACACTAGCCAAGGCATGGGATTCCCGGTGGGTTGGGAATGGGATTGATTAACTACTCGTACAACCATTACTATTAAACTACATATTACTGTCCTCGGATTGAAGGACACGTACGTAAAACCTATGTACACTTATACTGACTACTGTCCTCGGATTGAAGGGCACGTACGTAAAACCTACGTACAGTTATACTTATTACTGTCCTCGGATTGAAGGGCACGTACGTAAAACCTACGTACACGATCATAAGACCATCAACTCTATCAAATGAAGTCCCTCATTTATCGACTTAATCGCCGAGGCCTATGGGGAGCGGGTCATTAGTTAATAGCGCTATTAGGTTTAACAAACCTCACACCGTGCCAGTCGGACGGGCGTGTACTAATGGACTATGGGCAAAGGGTCAAAGCTGATAGACATTGACTTAGGGCACCTCTTACATTTTCGTAGCAGTCGATACGCGTGGTCTAGTAACACATGGGAAGCCCCTACTAATCATCGCAAACATGCCTGGAATGGCCGCGATACGAATTAATACGATACATGGTTTACAAAACGAACATACGATTTACGAAATGAAAACTATAACCAAACAACCAACTGTGAACTCGCTCAACTTTGTTGTTGATTCGTTGCTACATGCCTTGCAGGTCATTAGGTACTCATGGAGCTTGCACAGGGAGGAACGGTCGTTGTGGGAGATGGCAGTGTGCGCCATGCTATGAACATTACTTTATTTCGCATTTAATACTTTCAATGGGTTTTACAATTATGCTTCCGCTAAACACTTAACTATGCTTTGGTTTTGAACACCTTTCATATTGTTTGGTTGAATTATGTTTACTTACATGCTTGTTCAATATGATTGGTGGCTTGATCCTGGTCAGTCACGCCTCCAAGTGGTGATACTCCGCGTGTGGATTTTGGGGGTGTGATACTATGAACTGCTGTATAAAATAAAGCCATTGATTTCATATTTCAAGGTTTTTGGCTGCCCATGCTTCATTTTAAACTTAAAAGATTCTATCTCAAAGTTTGCAGCCAAAATTGATTGTGGTTATCATCTAGGATACTCAACCACTGCTAAGGCGTACAAAGTGTTTAACACAAGGACTAAGACAGTGGAAGAGACTTTGAATGTAAAGTTCAATGAACTTTCATCAATGAAAATCCCAACAAATCCTGCAGACTTATTTGATCTTGATAAATTCACATTTGAAAGTGTTGCTGTCAAGTCTAACAATGCAGGTCCATCAGAAAATTCATCATCAGACTATGGATATGAAATCATCATTCCACAACAAAAGTCTGCATCAAGTGGAAGAGCAGCAGATGTTCAAAACAGTTGTCAAAGTTCAACCACTGCTACCTCAACAGTTGTTGATCAAAGTAGCCCATTAACCCCTGCTTCCACATCATCAAACACTGTTGATAAAAGTCCTCAAACAGTGGATCAAAGTCAGCATGTGTCCGCACCACTACCTCCTATTCCACCACCTTTTGAAGCCACTGTTGGATCATCAAAGTCACCAGCAGTGGTTAGCTCAGATGATTCACATCTGCAGCCCCCCCACTTAATGCCATTATTCCATACCAAGGAGATCTTATCTTCTTGAAATCTCATCCACCTGCCCAAATCATTGGCAACATCAATGAAGGGGTGCTCACAAGAAGTCAATCCCAAAACATTTGTCTTTTTGCTGGTTTCCTATCTCTCAATCAGCCAGTCAAGTACCAAGAGGCACTAAAAGACAACAGTTGGGTAGAAGCCATGCAAGAGGAGCTCCAACAGTTTAGAAGACAACAAGTTTGGGAGCTTGTACCATTGCCAGAGGGTGTAAGTCCTACTGGCACAAAATGGGTCTTCAAAAATAAAACTGATGAAAGGGGTATTGTTGTCAAGAATAAAGCCAGGCTTGTGGTTCAAGGGTTCAAACAGGAAGAGGGCATTGACTATGATGAAACATTTTCCCCTGTAGCAAGACTTGAAGCTATCAGATTATTCCTGGCCTTTGCTGTCAACCACAACATCAAGATATATCAAATGGATATCAAATGTTCATTCCTCTATGGTAAGATTCAGGAAGAGGTTTATGTTTGTCAACCTCCAGGTTTTGAGGATCCATTTAATCCAAATCATGTCTACAAGCTAAATAAAGCTTTGTATAGCTTGAAACAAGCACCAAGGGCCTAGTATGAAACTCTTTCCACCTTTCTACTTTCCATTGGTTTCACAAGAGGTAAAATAGATAAAACATTGTTTCTAAAATGGAGAGGAAAGGATTTGATGATTGTCCAGATTTATGTGGATGACATCAATTTTGGAAGCACATGTACCAAAATGTGTGAAGAGTTTAGGAAACTCATGACAGCTGAGTTTGAAATGGGTGCAATGGGTGAACTCCAGTGCTTTCTTGGTCTCCAAGTAAGGCAACTGCAAAATGGCACTTTTATCCATCAAGGAAAATATGTAAAGAACTTTTGAAGAAATTTGAGATGGATGATTGTAAGCCATGCAGTACACCCATTGCAACCAATAAAATAGTCATGTCTGATGAGAAGGATGATTTGGTTGATCAAACTTTATATAGAAGCATGATTGGGTCTTTATTGTTGTGACAACTCGAGTTTCCAAGATTCCAGTGTCGCACTATTGCACGTTAATTGTTTGTTTCACAACCGGACACGTTGTTATATGTTAGATCGTATTGTAGTTGGTATGTTTCACATGATGGGTGTTGATTATGCTTTATATATATATTTGACGTGCAACATTTGTGTATGTTTAAAATATGGTGGTGTTAATTTATGTTTTATAAACAAAACAATAGAACCTTGGCCAAAACCCTAAACCACCTGAAAACACCCCATGACCGAAAACACAAAGTGTTTTCGTCCACGTGAGGCCAACGAAATCACAAGTGGGCTTTGGCCCAGTATCAATTAAATATAGGACTTGTTCTATTCTGTATACGAAATCGATAACGGAGAAAACCCTAATCATCTCTCATACTCTCTCTCTCGCTATCTTGTGAAACCCTACGGCCGTTTGGAACGACGAGTCTCATACGTCGATCGAAGTACTACATTTCCTTCATAGGTTAGTAGTCTGATTATTTATGATTACTTGATTTAAATCATTTGATTATTTGACTTCATGAATTAAAGGTTAGTGTGCAATGATGGTGAGCATGTGATTGAGTCGATTAGTATGTAATGTTAGGTCCAATGGTTGTCAAGTAACCATGTGAATGTCTGGGTGCATCGATCTTAATGAAAGTCCATATAAAACAAATAAATACTTGAGGCTCACATGAATATTTGAATTAGCATCTTGATGCAGTCCACGATCAGATTATGGTCCAATGAGAGTTCAACTTTTATCAAATACCACATGTTGTTGATGATGATTGTCTTGATTGGACAATGATTGGTAGTTTAATTGATTTCGTGACTTGGTATGATTGAACGGTTTGCTTGGTTTAAACTGTCAAAGATGGTTAGTAATGATTAGGTTATTGCTGTTATTAATGATGATGATGATGGGCCGACGAAAACACTAAAGCAACGAAAACACTAGTGATTTCGGCACTAGTGATTTCGCCACTATGGGATTTCGCCTAGCTTTCTGCACAATAACGATTGTTAGCTAGTTAACTTTGTTAATTACTTAAACCCTGTTAGTTTGTTGAATACTGTTAGTTGTTAACTTTATTAAGTCAGTGGCACAGTAAGCTATTTACTTGTTAACTCTGTTATGCATGTTAAGAATGCAAACTCAGTTAAATCTATTAACTCTGGTTAGTTTATGTACCCTGTTAAACTCGTTAACTATGTTACGTCACTAACTCGGTTAAGAGTGTTATTGGACAATTATGTTAGAATAAACTGCAAAAGACATCGATGTGGTACATGAACTGTATGGATGCAATTAACTGTTTGTGTTGCATGATGATTAACTGCCAAACACACTCTGTGATATTACTGTGATGCTAGTTACATGTGAAACATTACGAACGTGAACTGATTGAGTATACGTGCACTATAGGACTTGACTGATTTCTTTTGAGCACTTAACTTAGCATACCGAGCAAACCAAGGTGAGTTCACACTCTTACCAAGGCATGGGATTCCCGGGGCTGGGAATGGGTTTTGAATAATGGGATTGAACAATTACTCGTACTTACACTGCTACTAGACTATCTACCATCGTCCTCAGGTTAGGCAGGACACTTACGTAAAACCTACGTATACTTGTGCTTACTACTGTCCTCAGGGTTCGAGGGACACATACGTAAAACCTACGTATACTTATGCTTGCTACTGTCCTCAGGTTTCGAGGGACACTTACGTAAAACCTACGTAAACCCCCGCGTACCACTGTCCTCGGGTTGAGAAGGGCACTTACGTAAAGCCTACGTAAACCCCGTACGTACTACTGTTCTCGGGTTAGGAAGAACACTTATGGTACAACTCGTCTAGTAAATACAAGCATGGGAAGCCCCCACTAATAGTACATACAACATGGGAAGCCCCCACCTATTGAACATACAAACGGTTTAGTTAATAACGCACTGTTATGCAACGAACTTACTTTCTGTGAACTCGCTCAACTAGTTGTTGACTTTCTGTTACATGCCTTGCAGGACCATAGGTACTCATGGAGCTTGCACGGGAGGCGCGGTCGTTGTGGACGAGGATCGTGAATGCTTTGATTAAACATTTGACATTTCTTACTTTACTTATGTTGGGCTTTTACTCATATGCTTTCGCTAAAAGTTGAATTTCTACTTATGTTTTGAAACACCTTTCATATGGATTGGTTTGGTTAAATTACATTTACCTTTACTATTTACGTTGTTCTATATGATTGGTGGCTTGATCCTGGTCAGTCACGCTCCCAAGCGGTGATACTCCGCGGGTGGATTTTGGGGGTGTGACAGATTGGTATTAGAGTCATTGGTTATAGAGAACTTGGTTTTAATAAGGGGAAAACGTTTTTATTAAAACCAAACTATAACCTATACAGTGCTCAACGATCCACAACGACGCCTCGCTCCACGTGCAAGACTCAACATTCTAGGTAATATGGTATATGTTTTATTGCCTACTTGCTAGAATTACATAGAACTTTGCTCATGGTATGCTTAGATACACATAACCCCTATTGCTTGAGAATACTTGTGCGCTCACTCTCTTCTGTCATCGCACTATTCACGAACCTCTCTTACTTATGTTATCTTTGCTATGAAGATCATGGCTGGACGCATTAACATGACACAAGCCCAGTTGACGGCTCTCATTAACGAACAAGTTGCTGCGGCACTTGCAGCTGCACAAGCAGGAGGTATACCCTGCAGTTATAACTCACACTAGGATCTTTAGATCCTACACTCCTAAACCAACTCTTGTGTTTAATCTTGTCCTGATTCTTATACCCAATAGGTCAGCCACCTGTTTGCACCTTCAAGACTTTCATGGACTGTCGTCCTACTACTTTTAGTGGCACGGAAGGAGCAGTTGGACTCCTCCATTGGTTTGAAAAGCTCGAGTCCGTATTTGAGATGTGTGAATGCCCTGAGGCTCGCAGGGTGAAGTACGCCACTGGTACTCTAGAAGGCATTGCGCTGACTTGGTGGAATGCGCAAGTTCAGATGTTAGGGTTGGCTGTTGCTAACGCCACCCCTTGGAACGATTTCAAGGAATTGATCAAAGAGGAATACTGTAGCCTTGATGACATTCATAAGCTAGAGGTAGAATTTTACAATCTGAAGATGACGGGGTCAGAGATTGAAGCATACACCAAAAGGTCAAACGAGTTGGCTATTATGTGTCCTACTATGGTAGACCCTCCCATTAAGCGTATCGAACTGTATCTCAAGGGTCTAGTGCCGGAGATTCAAAGTCATGTAACCTCAGCGAATCTTGGCACCATTCAGCAGATCGTCAAGTTAGCTCATCGCCTCACCGATCAGGCAGTGGAACAGAACAGGCTGCCTAAACGTATCAGCGCTACTACTACCGCTACCACTTCAGCTACTCCCAGTGACAACAAGCGGAAATGGGAGGGGGATTCCAGCAGGGGTTCAGCTACCGTTCAGTCTCAAGCTCAGCAACGCAAGACTAATGACTACCAGAGTCCGGGTCAGCAATCCTCTGGTAGTCAGGGGCAGAAAAGATATCAAGGAAATCACCCAAGGTGCAACAATTGTAACAGACACCACAGTGGCCAGGGCAACAAGGGTCGTTGTCAGAGGTGTCTCAAGATGGGTCATGAGGCCAAGGATTGTAGGAGCCCACGGCCTGTAACTCAGAATCAGCAGCAGCAGCAAACGCAGCAGAACCAACAACAGGGTAACAAGGAATGTTTTCATTGTGGTGCTGAAGGTCACTTCAAGAGACACTGCCCCCAGTTAAACCGAAACCAGAACAACAACAACAATAATCAGGGCAATGGGAACAACAATGGGGGAAACAACAACAACAATGGTGCTAGGGGACGTGCATTTGTGATTGGTCAGGGTGATGCAAGGAACGATCCTAATGTGGTTATGGGTAAGTTTCTTCTCGACGACTTTTATGTTACTGTATTATTTGATTCGGGTGCGGATACCAGTTATATGTCTCTGAAAGTTAGTCAAATGCTTAAACGCGCACCAACACTTTTGAACACCAAACATGTCGTAAAGTTAGCTAACGGTAAAAGTCTAGAGGCCACACACATAGTTCAGGGTTGTAATCTTATCCTCGCTGGTCAGACTTTCTCTATCGATCTCATTCCTATAACTCTGGGTAGTTTCGACATCGTCATTGGTATGGATTGGTTATCCCAACAGCAAGCAGAGATCCTATGCAAGGAAAAGATCATTCGCATTCCCCGTTCTGGCAAAGAACCTCTCGAAGTTCAAGGCGACAAGAGTGGTGTCGTGAGTGGCATCATCTCCTTCTTGAAGGCCCAGAAGTGTTTGCGAAAGGGCCACACAGCTGTTTTAGCACTCGTTACAGATACATCGATGAAAGAGAAGAAGTTAGAGGATATTCCAGTTGTACGCGACTTTCCTCAAGTGTTTCCTGAAGAGTTACCTGGGTTACCGCCTCATCGCCAGGTCGAATTTCAGATCGAGCTAGCTCCTGGAGCAGCACCCATAGCTCGAGCACCTTATCGCTTAGCTCCAACTGAACTGGAAGAACTGTCTAAGCAATTGCAAGAACTCTTGGAAAAGGGTTTCATACGTCCTAGCTCTTCGCCCTAGGGAGCTCCAGTATTATTTGTGAAGAAGAAGGACGGTACCTTCCGCATGTGCATAGATTACCGCGAACTGAACAAAGTAACCGTGAAGAATCGCTATCCTCTTCCACGCATCGACGACTTATTCGACCAGTTGCAAGGGTCGAGCTATTATTCGAAGATTGATCTGAGGTCAGGCTATCATCAACTGAGAGTCCGGGACGAGGACGTCTCCAAAATAGCACTCAGAACACGCTACGGCCATTACGAGTTTCTGGTCATGCCATTCGGATTAACAAACACGCCTGCGGTTTTCATGGATCTTATGAAAAGGGTGTGCAAACCTTATCTTGACAAGTTTGTTATTGTTTTCATCGATGACATCCTGATCTATTCGAAGAGTCAGGAGGAACACGAGCATCATTTACGACTTATTTTGGAACTCCTTCGAATGGAACAGCTGTACGCCAAGTTTTCAAAATGCGACTTCTGGGTTCGTGAAGTCCACTTCCTAGGCCACATGGTAAACAAGGATGGGATTCATGTTGATCCATCCAAGGTAGATTCGATCAAGAACTGGCCTGCACCTCGCACACCAACCGAAATACGCCAATTCTTGGGTTTGGCGGGTTATTACAGACGGTTCATCAAAGACTTCTCAAAGATTGCACAGCCTCTTACACTACTGACACAGAAAGGGGTTGCTTACCGTTGGGGTAATACACAGGAAACAGCGTTTCAGCACTTAAAGGATAGACTTTGTAGCGCACCTATTCTCTCATTGCCTGAAGGCACGGACGATTTTGTAGTCTACTGCGACGCATCTATCCAGGGTCTTGGATGTGTGTTGATGCAACGGGATAAAGTCATCGCTTATGCTTCGCGCCAACTTAAGATTCACGAACGGAATTACACTACACATGATTTAGAGCTGGGAGCTGTTGTTTTTGCGCTCAAGATATGGAGACATTACCTGTATGGCACCAAGTGCACCACCTACACCGACCACAGGAGTCTCGAGCATATCTTCAAGCAGAAAGAGTTGAACATGCGACAGCGTCGATGGGTCGAGCTACTGAACGATTACGAATGTGCTATAAAGTACCATACGGGCAAGGCCAATGTAGTAGCTGATGCCCTCAGTCGAAAGGATACCACACCTAGGCGTGTACGAGCGTTACAACTCACTATTCAGTCTAGTCTTCCTGCACAGATACGAGATGCTCAGGTAGAAGCATTGAAACCAGAAAACGTCAGGGCTGAAGCTCTACGCGGCTCAAGACAACGGTTAGAACAAAAGGCAGACGGCGCCTACTATGTAACAGGATGCATCTGGGTCCCACTCTATGGTAACTTACGCGAGCTTGTAATGGATGAAGCTCATAAGTCTCGCTACTCAGTACATCCTGGTTCGGATAAGATGTACCACGACTTGAAACTACATATTGGTGGCCTAGCATGAAAGCTCACATAGCAACTTACGTTAGCAAGTGTTTGACTTGTGCGAGAGTCAAAGCGGAATATCAGAAACCTTCAGGCCCACTCCAACAACCTGAGATACCACAATGGAAATGGGAACAAATTTCCATGGATTTTGTTACTGGCCTACCTAGATCTCAGCGCGGAAATGACACTATTTGGGTGATCGTGGATCGACTCACAAAGTCTGCACACTTCTTGGCTATCAAGGAAACAGACAAGTTCTCTACTTTAGCAAACGTTTACTTGAAGGAAGTGGTTTCGAGGCACGGGGTGCCCACCTCTATTATTTCCGATCGTGATGCACGTTTCACTTCAGAACTTTGGCAAGCGATGCACAAATCTTTCGGCTCACGATTAGACATGAGCACAGCTTATCACCCTCAGATGGATGGGCAGTCTGAGCGCACTATTCAAACTCTAGAAGACATGCTTCGGGCGTGTGTAATTGATTTTGGCAACGGCTGGGAAAAACATCTGCCACTTGTGGAATTTTCGTACAATAACAGCTACCACACCGGCATTAAAGCTGCTCCGTTTGAGGCATTGTACGGACGTAAATGTTGATCACCTCTTTGTTGGGCAGAGGTGGGTGATAGTCAGATCACGGGCCCAGAACTTGTAGTAGACACAACAGAAAAGATCGCTCAGATACGACAACGCATGGTGGCAGCTCGTGACCGTCAGAAAGCATACGCCGATAAGGGCAGGAAACCACTCGAGCTCTAGGTTGGGGAGCGGGTACTACTCAAAGTCTCACCCTGGAAGGGTGTGGTTCGTTTTGGAAAACGAGGCAAACTTAATCCGCGATATGTCGGACCGTTCGAAATTATTGAGAAGATAGGCAGGGTGGCCTACAGACTGAACTTACCAGCTGAACTCAGTGCAGTTCACAACGTCTTTCACGTGTCGAATCTGAAGAAGTGTCTGTCAGATGAGACCCTTATAGTTCCTTTGAAGGAGCTCACTATCGAAGAACAGTTGCATTTCGTCGAAGAACCAGTTGAAATCACGGACCGGGATGTTAAGGTCCTCAAGAACACCAGAATACCTCTTGTTCGAGTTCGTTGGAACTCCCGTCGTGGCCCAGAGTATACCTGGGAACGAGAAGACCAAATGGAACTCAAATATCCCCAGTTGTTCGAAAACAATGCAACTACTACTGAGGCTGAAGCTACTACAGAATTTCGGGACGAAATTCCAAATCAACGGGGGGATGATGTGACACCCCAGGAAAACCAGTAAAGGATACAACTTACCTAGCTTCCTCAGTAACCGCATGCTAAATTTCGGGACGAAATTTCTTTCAAGTTGGGGATAATGTGACAACTCGAGTTTCCAAGATTCCACTGTCGCACTATTGCACGTTAATTGTTTAGATTGTCCGATACACGACTTGTTTGTTTCACAACCGGACACGTTGTTATATGTTAGATCGTATTGTAGTTGGTATGTTTCACATGATGGGTGTTGATTGTGCTTTATATATATATTTGACGTGCAACATTTGTGTATGTTTAAAATATGGTGGTGTTAATTTATGTTTTATAAACAAAACAATAGAACCTTGGCCAATACCCTAAACCACCTGAAAACACCCCATGACTGAAAACACAAAGTGTTTTCGTGCACGTGAGGCCAACGAAATCACAAGTGGGCTTTGGCCCAGTATCAATTAAATATAGGACTTGTTCTATTCTGTATACGAAATCGATAACGGAGAAAACCCTAATCATCTCTCATACTCTCTCTCTCTCTCGCTATCTTGTGAAACCCTACGGCCGTTTGGAACGACGAGTCTCATACGTCGATCGAAGTACTACCTTTCCTTCATAGGTTAGTAGTCTGATTATTTATGATTACTTGATTTAAATCATTTGATTATTTGACTTCATGAATTAAAGGTTAGTGTGCAATGATGGTGAGCATGTGATTGAGTCGATTAGTATGTAATGTTAGGTCCAATGGTTGTCAAGTAACCATGTGAATGTCTGGGTGCATCGATCTTAATGAAAGTCCATATAAAACAAATAAATACTTGAGGCTCACATGAATATTTGAATTAGCATCTTGATGCAGTCCACGATCAGATTATGGTCCAATGAGAGTTCAACTTTTATCAAATACCACATGTTGTTGATGATGATAGTCTTGATTGGACAATGATTGGTAGTTTAATTGATTTCGTGACTTGGTATGATTGAACGATTTGCTTGGTTTAAACTGTCAAAGATGGTTAGTAATGATTAGGTTATTGCTGTTATTAATGATGATGATGGGCCGACGAAAACCCTACAGCAACGAAAACACTAGTGATTTCGGCACTAGTGATTTCGCCACTATGGGATTTCGCCTAGCTTTCTGCACAATAACGATTGTTAGCTAGTTAACTTTGTTAATTACTTAAACCCTGTTAGTTTGTTGAATACTGTTAGTTGTTAACTTTATTAAGTCAGTGGCACAGTAAGCTATTTACTTGTTAACTCTGTTATGCATGTTAAGAATGTAAACTCAGTTAAATCTATTAACTCTGGTTAGTTTATGTACCCTGTTAAACTCGTTAACTATGTTACGTCACTAACTCGGTTAAGAGTGTTATTGGACAATTATGTTAGAATAAACTGCAAAAGACATCGATGTGGTACATGAACTGTATGGATGCAATTAACTGTTTGTGTTGCATGATGATTAACTGCCAAACACACTCTGTGATATTACTGTGATGCTAGTTACATGTGAAACATTACGAACGTGAACTGATTGAGTATACGTGCACTATAGGACTTGACTGATTTCTTTTGAGCACTTAACTTAGCATACCGAGCAAACCAAGGTGAGTTCACACTCTTACCAAGGCATGGGATTCCCGGGGCTGGGAATGGGTTTTGAATAATGGGATTGAACAATTACTCGTACTTACACTGCTACTAGACTATCTACCATCGTCCTCAGGTTAGGCAGGACACTTACGTAAAACCTACGTATACTTGTGCTTACTACTGTCCTCAGGGTTCGAGGGACACATACGTAAAACCTACGTATACTTATGCTTGCTACTGTCCTCAGGTTTCGAGGGACACTTACGTAAAACCTACGTAAACCCCCGCGTACCACTGTCCTCGGGTTGAGAAGGGCACTTACGTAAAGCCTACGTAAACCCCGTACGTACTACTGTTCTCGGGTTAGGAAGAACACTTATGGTACAACTCGTCTAGTAAATACAAGCATGGGAATCCCCCACTAATAGTACATACAACATGGGAAGCCCCCACCTATTGAACATACAAACGGTTTAGTTAATAACGCACTGTTATGCAACGAACTTACTTTCTGTGAACTCGCTCAACTAGTTGTTGACTTTCTGTTACATGCCTTGCAGGACCATAGGTACTCATGGAGCTTGCACGGGAGGCGCGGTCGTTGTGGACGAGGATCGTGAATGCTTTGATTAAACATTTGACATTTCTTACTTTACTTATGTTGGGCTTTTACTCATATGCTTTCGCTAAAAGTTGAATTTCTACTTATGTTTTGAAACACCTTTCATATGGATTGGTTTGGTTAAATTACATTTACCTTTACTATTTACGTTGTTCTATATGATTGGTGGCTTGATCCTGGTCAGTCACGCTCCCAAGCGGTGATACTCCGCGGGTGGATTTTGGGGGTGTGACAGATTGGTATTAGAGTCATTGGTTATAGAGAACTTGGTTTTAATAAGGGGAAAACGTTTTTATTAAAACCAAACTATAACCTATACAGTGCTCAACGATCCACAACGACGCCTCGCTCCACGTGCAAGACTCAACATTCTAGGTAATATGGTATATGTTTTATTGCCTACTTGCTAGAATTACATAGAACTTTGCTCATGGTATGCTTAGATACACATAACCCCTATTGCTTGAGAATACTTGTGCGCTCACTCTCTTCTGTCATCGCACTATTCACGAACCTCTCTTACTTATGTTATCTTTGCTATGAAGATCATGGCTGGACGCATTAACATGACACAAGCCCAGTTGACGGCTCTCATTAACGAACAAGTTGCTGCGGCACTTGCAGCTGCACAAGCAGGAGGTATACCCTGCAGTTATAACTCACACTAGGATCTTTAGATCCTACACTCCTAAACCAACTCTTGTGTTTAATCTTGTCCTGATTCTTATACCCAACAGGTCAGCCACCTGTTTGCACCTTCAAGACTTTCATGGACTGTCGTCCTACTACTTTTAGTGGCACGGAAGGAGCAGTTGGACTCCTCCTTTGGTTTGAAAAGCTCGAGTCCGTATTTGAGATGTGTGAATGCCCTGAGGCTCGCAGGGTGAAGTACGCCACTGGTACTCTAGAAGGCATTGCGCTGACTTGGTGGAATGCGCAAGTTCAGATGTTAGGGTTGGCTGTTGCTAACGCCACCCCTTAGAACGATTTCAAGGAATTGATCAAAGAGGAATACTGTAGCCTTGATGACATTCATAAGCTAGAGGTAGAATTTTACAATCTGAAGATGACGGGGTCAGAGATTGAAGCATACACCAAAAGGTCAAACGAGTTGGCTATTCTGTGTCCTACTATGGTAGACCCTCCCATTAAGCATATCGAACTGTATCTCAAGGGTCTAGTGCCGGAGATTCAAAGTCATGTAACCTCAGCGAATCTTGGCACCATTCAGCAGATCGTCAAGTTAGCTCATCGCCTCACCGATCAGGCAGTGGAACAGAACAGGCTGCCTAAACGTATCAGCGCTACTACTACCGCTACCACTTCAGCTACTCCCAGTGACAACAAGCGGAAATGGGAGGGGGATTCCAGCAGGGGTTCAGCTACCGTTCAGTCTCAAGCTCAGCAACGCAAGACTAATGACTACCAGAGTCTGGGTCAGCAATCCTCTGGTAGTCAGGGGCAGAAAAGATATCAAGGAAATCACCCAAGGTGCAACAATTGTAACAGACACCACAGTGGCCAGGGCAACAAGGGTCGTTGTCAGAGGTGTCTCAAGATGGGTCATGAGGCCAAGGATTGTAGGAGCCCACGGCCTGTAACTCAGAATCAGCAGCAGCAGCAAACGCAGCAGAACCAACAACAGGGTAACAAGGGATGTTTTCATTGTGGTGCTGAAGGTCACTTCAAGAGACACTGCCCCCAGTTAAACCAAAACCAGAACAACAACAACAATAATCAGGGCAATGGGAACAACAATGGGGGAAACAACAACAACAATGGTGCTAGGGGTCGTGCATTTGTGATTGGTCAGGGTGATGCAAGGAACGATCCTAATGTGGTTATGGGTAAGTTTCTTCTCGACGACTTTTATGTTACTGTATTATTTGATTCGGGTGCGGATACCAGTTATATGTCTCTGAAAGTTAGTCAAATGCTTAAACGCGCACCAATACTTTTGAACACCAAACATGTCGTAGAGTTAGCTAACAGTAAAAGTCTAGAGGCCACACACATAGTTCTGGGTTGTAATCTTATCCTCACTGGTCAGACTTTCTCTATCGATCTCATTCCTATAACTCTGGGTAGTTTCGACATCGTCATTGGTATGGATTGGTTATCCCAACAGCAAGCAGAGATCCTATGCAAGGAAAAGATCATTCGCATTCCCCGTTCTGGCAAAGAACCTCTCGAAGTTCAAGGCGACAAGAGTGGTGTCGTGAGTGGCATCATCTCCTTCTTGAAGGCCCAGAAGTGTTTGCGAAAGGGCCACACAGCTGTTTTAGCACTCGTTACAGATACATCGATGAAAGAGAAGAAGTTAGAGGATATTCCAGTTGTACGCGACTTTCCTCAAGTGTTTCCTGAAGAGTTATCTGGGTTACCGCCTCATCGCCAGGTCGAATTTCAGATCGAGCTAGCTCCTGGAGCAGCACCCATAGCTCGAGCACCTTATCGCTTAGCTCCAACTGAACTGGAAGAACTGTCTAAGCAATTGCAAGAACTCTTGGAAAAGGGTTTCATACGTCCTAGCTCTTCGCCCTGGGGAGCTCCAGTATTATTTGTGAAGAAGAAGGACGGTACCTTCCGCATGTGCATAGATTACCGCGAACTGAACAAAGTAACCGTGAAGAATCGCTATCCTTTTCCACGCATCGACGACTTATTCGACCAGTTGCAAGGGTCGAGCTATTATTCGAAGATTGATCTGAGGTCAGGCTATCATCAACTGAGAGTCCGGGACGAGGACGTCTCCAAAACAGCATTCAGAACACGCTACGGCCATTACGAGTTTCTGGTCATGCCATTCGGATTAACAAACGCGCCTGCGGTTTTCATGGATCTTATGAACAGGGTGTGCAAACCTTATCTTGACAAGTTTGTTATTGTTTTCATCGATGACATCCTGATCTATTCGAAGAGTCAGGAGGAACACGAGCATCATTTACGACTTATTTTGGAACTCCTTCGAATGGAACAGCTGTACGCCAAGTTTTCAAAATGCGACTTCTGGGTTCGTGAAGTCCACTTCCTAGGCCACATGGTAAACAATGATGGGATTCATGTTGATCCATCCAAGGTAGATTCGATCAAGAACTGGCCTGCACCTCGCACACCAACCGAAATACGCCAATTCTTGGGTTTGGCGGGTTATTACAGACGGTTCATCAAAGACTTCTCAAAGATTGCACAGCCTCTTACACTACTGACACAGAAAGGGGTTGCTTACCGTTGGGGTAATACACAGGAAACAGCGTTTCAGCACTTAAAGGATAGACTTTGTAGCGCACCTATTCTCTCATTGCCTGAAGGCACGGACGATTTTGTAGTCTACTGCGACGCATCTATCCAGGGTCTTGGATGTGTGTTGATGCAACGGGATAAAGTCATCGCTTATGCTTCGCGCCAACTTAAGATTCACGAACGGAATTACACTACACATGATTTAGAGCTGGGAGCTGTTGTTTTTGCGCTCAAGATATGGAGACATTACCTGTATGGCACCAAGTGCACCACCTACACCGACCACAGGAGTCTCGAGCATATCTTCAAGCAGAAAGAGTTGAACATGCGACAGCGTCGATGGGTCGAGCTACTGAACGATTACGAATGTGCTATAAAGTACCATACGGGCAAGGCCAATGTAGTAGCTGATGCCCTCAGTCGAAAGGATACCACACCTAGGCGTGTACGAGCGTTACAACTCACTATTCAGTCTAGTCTTCCTGCACAGATACGAGATGCTCAGGTAGAAGCATTGAAACCAGAAAACGTCAGGGCTGAAGCTCTACGCGGCTCAAGACAACGGTTAGAACAAAAGGCAGACGGCGCCTACTATGTAACAGGATGCATCTGGGTCCCACTCTATGGTAACTTACGCGAGCTTGTAATGGATGAAGCTCATAAGTCTCGCTACTCAGTACATCCTGGTTCGGATAAGATGTACCACGACTTAAAACTACATATTGGTGGCCTAGCATGAAAGCTCACATAGCAACTTACGTTAGCAAGTGTTTGACTTGTGCGAGAGTCAAAGCGGAATATCAGAAACCTTCAGGCCCACTCCAACAACCTGAGATACCACAATGGAAATGGGAACAAATTTCCATGGATTTTGTTACTGGCCTACCTAGATCTCAGCGCGGAAATGACACTATTTGGGTGATCGTGGATCGACTCACAAAGTCTGCACACTTCTTGGCTATCAAGGAAACAGACAAGTTCTCTACTTTAGCAGACGTTTACTTGAAGGAAGTGGTTTCGAGGCACGGGGTGCCCACCTCTATTATTTCCGATCGTGATGCACGTTTCACTTCAGAACTTTGGCAAGCGATGCACAAATCTTTCGGCTCACGATTAGACATGAGCACAGCTTATCACCCTCAGACGGATGGGTAGTCTGAGCGCACTATTCAAACTCTAGAAGACATGCTTCGGGCGTGTGTAATTGATTTTGGCAACGGCTGGGAAAAACATCTGCCACTTGTGGAATTTTCGTACAATAACAGCTACCACACCGGCATTAAAGCTGCTCCGTTTGAGGCATTGTACGGACGTAAATGTTGATCACCTCTTTGTTGGGCAGAGGTGGGTGATAGTCAGATCACGGGCCCAGAACTTGTAGTAGACACAACAGAAAAGATCGCTCAGATACGACAACGCATGGCGGCAGCTCGTGACCGTCAGAAAGCATACGCCGATAAGGGCAGGAAACCACTCGAGCTCCAGGTTGGGGAGCGGGTACTACTCAAAGTCTCACCCTGGAAGGGTGTGGTTTGTTTTAGAAAACGAGGCAAACTTAATCCGCGATATGTCGGACCGTTCGAAATTATTGAGAAGATAGGCAGGGTGGCCTACAGACTGAACTTACCAGCTGAACTCAGTGCAGTTCACAACGTCTTTCACGTGTCGAATCTGAAGAAGTGTCTGTCAGATGAGACCCTTATAGTTCCTTTGAAGGAGCTCACTATCGAAGAACAGTTGCATTTCGTCGAAGAACCAGTTGAAATCACGGACCGGGATGTTAAGGTCCTTAAGAACACCAGAATACCTCTTGTTCGAGTTCGTTGGAACTCCCATCGTGGCCCAGAGTATACCTGGGAACGAGAAGACCAAATGGAACTCAAATATCCCCAGTTGTTCGAAAACAATGCAACTACTACTGAGGCTGAAGCTACTACAGAATTTCGGGACGAAATTCCAAATCAACGGGGGGATGATGTGACACCCCAGGAAAACCAGTAAAGGATACAACTTACCTAGCTTCCTCAGTAACCGCATGCTAAATTTCGGGACGAAATTTCTTTCAAGTTGGGGATAATGTGACAACTCGAGTTTCCAAGATTCCACTGTCGCACTATTGCACGTTAATTGTTTAGATTGTCCGATACACGACTTGTTTGTTTCACAACCGGACACGTTGTTATATGTTAGATCGTATTGTAGTTGGTATGTTTCACATGATGGGTGTTGATTGTGCTTTATATATATATTTGACGTGCAACATTTGTGTATGTTTAAAATATGGTGGTGTTAATTTATGTTTTATAAACAAAACAATAGAACCTTGGCCAATACCCTAAACCACCTGAAAACATCCCATGACTGAAAACACAAAGTGTTTTCGTGCACGTGAGGCCAACGAAATCACAAGTGGGCTTTGGCCCAGAATCAATTAAATATAGGACTTGTTCTATTCTGTATACGAAATCGATAACGGAGAAAACCCTAATCATCTCTCATACTCTCTCTCTCTCGCTATCTTGTGAAACCCTACGGCCGTTTGGAACGACGAGTCTCATACGTCGATCGAAATACTACCTTTCCTTCATAGGTTAGTAGTCTGATTATTTATGATTACTTGATTTAAATCATTTGATTATTTGACTTCATGAATTAAAGGTTAGTGTGCAATGATGGTGAGCATGTGATTGAGTCGATTAGTATGTAATGTTAGGTCCAATGGTTGTCAAGTAACCATGTGAATGTCTGGGTGCATCGATCTTATTGAAAGTCCATATAAAACAAATAAATACTTGAGGCTCACATGAATATTTGAATTAGCATCTTGATGCAGTCCACGATCAGATTATGGTCCAATGAGAGTTCAACTTTTATCAAATACCACATGTTGTTGATGATGATAGTCTTGATTGGACAATGATTGGTAGTTTAATTGATTTCGTGACTTGGTATGATTGAACGATTTGCTTGGTTTAAACTGTCAAAGATGGTTAGTAATGATTAGGTTATTGCTGTTATTAATGATGATGATGATGGGCCGACGAAAACACTACAGCAACGAAAACACTAGTGATTTCGGCACTAGTGATTTCACCACTATGGGATTTCGCCTAGCTTTCTGCACAATAACGATTGTTAGCTAGTTAACTTTGTTAATTACTTAAACCCTGTTAGTTTGTTGAATACTGTTAGTTGTTAACTTTATTAAGTCAGTGGCACAGTAAGCTATTTACTTGTTAACTCTGTTATGCATGTTAAGAATGTAAACTCAGTTAAATCTATTAACTCTGGTTAGTTTATGTACCCTGTTAAACTCGTTAACTATGTTACGTCACTAACTCGGTTAAGAGTGTTATTGGACAATTATGTTAGAATAAACTGCAAAAGACATCGATGTGGTACATGAACTGTATGGATGCAATTAACTGTTTGTGTTGCAAGATGATTAACTGCCAAACACACTCTGTGATATTACTGTGATGCTAGTTACATGTGAAACATTACGAACGTGAACTGATTGAGTATACGTGCACTATAGGACTTGACTGATTTCTTTTGAGCACTTAACTTAGCATACCGAGCAAACCAAGGTGAGTTCACACTCTTACCAAGGCATGGGATTCCCGGGGCTGGGAATGGGTTTTGAATAATGGGATTGAACAATTACTCGTACTTACACTGCTACTAGACTATCTACCATCGTCCTCAGGTTAGGCAGGACACTTACGTAAAACCTACGTATACTTGTGCTTACTATTGTCCTCAGGGTTCGAGGGACACATACGTAAAACCTACGTATACTTATGCTTGCTACTGTCCTCAGGTTTCGAGGGACACTTACGTAAAACCTACGTAAACCCCCGCGTACCACTGTCCTCGGGTTGAGAAGGGCACTTACGTAAAGCCTACGTAAACCCCGTACGTACTACTGTTCTCGGGTTAGGAAGAACACTTATGGTACAACTCGTCTAGTAAATACAAGCATGGGAAGCCCCCACTAATAGTACATACAACATGGGAAGCCCCCACCTATTGAACATACAAACGGTTTAGTTAATAACGCACTGTTATGCAACGAACTTACTTTCTGTGAACTCGCTCAACTAGTTGTTGACTTTCTGTTACATGCCTTGCAGGACCATAGGTACTCATGGAGCTTGCACGGGAGGCGCGGTCGTTGTGGACGAGGATCGTGAATGCTTTGATTAAACATTTGACATTTCTTACTTTACTTATGTTGGGCTTTTACTCATATGCTTCCGCTAAAAGTTGAATTTCTACTTATTTTTTGAAACACCTTTCATATGGATTGGTTTGGTTAAATTACATTTACCTTTACTATTTACGTTGTTCTATATGATTGGTGGCTTGATCCTGGTCAGTCACGCTCCCAAGCGGTGATACTCCGCGGGTGGATTTTGGGGGTGTGACAATTGTACCTAACTGCATCTAGGCCAGACATCATGTTTGCAACATGTGTTTGTGCAAGATCGCAATCAGCCCCTAGAAAGTCAAACCTTATTGCTGTAAAAAGGATATTCAGATACCTAAAAGGTGCTCCCACACTTGGTATCTGGTATCCAGCTGATGGTAAAATTGAGCTTTCAGGTTTCTCAGATAGTGACTTTGTTGGATGTGACAAAACAAGGAAGTCCACTTCAGGTGGGTGCCAATTCCTAGGCAGTTGCTTAGTGTCTTGGCAAAGCAAAAAGCAAGCAGTTGTTTCCACATCCACTGCTGAGGCAGAGTATATAGTTGCTGCAAGCTGTACAGCCCAACTGCTTTGGCTTCAAAATCAGTTGCTGGATTTTGGTATCACTGCCCTAAAGACACCTCTTATGTTGGACAATCAGGTAGTAGAAAATATCATCAAAAATCCAGTTTACCATTCAACCACCAACCACATTGATATTAGACATCACTTTGTGAGGGATTGCTATGAAAAAGGTTTGATTTCTCTGCACCATGTTCCAACTAAAGATCAGCTGGCCGATGTGCTAACCAAAGCATTAGACATATCCACCTTTAAAAGCTTGATCTCTAGGATTGGCATGCTAAACATGGAATAACAGGAAAAATCTTGTTTTTCTGTGAATAAAAGCATTAAAATGTTTTCAGAAAATCAAAAATCCATCCTTAAAAATAGCTAAAAATGAATTTTTCATTAAATCCTTAAAAGTCTGCCATAACCACTGTTTTTTGTTCAAAAGTCTGGTCTACTTAAAAGTCTGTCCACTGCTGAAAGTCAACCCCTGTTCTCTCATTTCCTTGATAAGCACTGTTGTCTAAAATCAGTGTTTTTATCCACTGATAGTAAAAATCACCCACTGCCTTTATTATTACCGTTACAACCACTTATCTTGTTCCATCAGTGGTTTTCATAAAATACTTGTCCTTCATTTCATCAGGGGTTGGCACGTGGACAGTACATAGCGGTCAGATCTTTTGTAAACCGCTGCCACGTCAGCATTCACTTTTTCCTCTATAAAACCCTGAGCAAAACCCCCCAAACAGGGTTTTACTGTCGAATCGAATTCACAAAAATTCCTTTCTCAAAGCAGTTTCCATCTCTCTCTCTCTCAAATCCTTCATCGATTTCCTTCTTCAAAATGACAAAATCAAAGTCATCTGCGAAATCCACTTCAAAATCATCTTCTAAAAAGGCCACTCAAACGGCTACCACACCCATTGAAATTCCATACAAAGCTCCTCACAATTATCTGG
Organism: Helianthus tuberosus; assembly: GCA_030545235.1. Classification (NCBI taxonomy): domain Eukaryota; kingdom Viridiplantae; phylum Streptophyta; class Magnoliopsida; order Asterales; family Asteraceae; genus Helianthus; species Helianthus tuberosus. Next base: position 126,239,795 of record CM060357.1, on the reverse strand, counting down.
GTCTCCTTACAAAACCCGGCACCATGGATACCTTCAATTCCATCATTGACACTATGTCGTCTTCAAAGTACAAAACTTTGTTGACAGCAGATGCTCCAATTTACCTAAAAACCCAGAGAGAGTTTTGGAAAAATGTTGCTCTTGAAAAACAAGGCGAAGACGTCATAGCCACTAACTCTTCTCTAATGGGTAAAGCAGTCAAAATCACACCACAATCCATCTCAGAAGTTTTTGAACTCAATGATCAGCATGGTAAAACTTCTTTTCCCAAAAACGAGTTAAAAACTAATTTCCTTGAAAGGGGGTATGCAGATTCAATAAAAAAGGATACCTTACAAAAAGGTAGTTTTCCACCTGCAACAAGATTTTTGTTCCATACCCTTTTAATGTGTGTTTCAAACAAAACAACTGCTTTCAATGAGATACCATTAAAGATTCAAAACCTGGGATATGCTATTTTACAAAATGAAAATTTTAATTACTCCCAGGAAATCTTTAATGATTTGGTTAAAAATGTTGTTAAAAAGCCATTCTTAGTTTTTCCAAGATTTCTAAGTTATTGCTTTCAAAAGAAATTTGGTAAGGATGATTCTTTTAAAATAAACAGCTTAACTACTGAAACTTTCACAAGAATGTCAACACCTTGCAAAACACAAACAGAGGTGCCTGAGCAGAATTTAGCAGCTACCACTGCTCCTCAGGTATCTGCTGCTGAGCCTACTGCTCTAGGTTATCACAGCAGCAAAACAACTGCTGTGAAACCCACACCTAAAATCACCAAAAAGCCAAGACAAAAGAAAACTCAAACCCCCCCCCCCCCAAACCTACAAAAAAGGCAACTCTGGAAGATGAGATCCCAGAGCAACTGCCAGTGACAACACAAAAGTCACAAGAAACCACTGTTGCTACTTCCTCACAGCAGATGGTAGAGAGATCTCAACCCATGCCTGAAACTCCTCCTGCTTCTTCTAAAAAAGAACAGGTTGTACAAATAGGGACACCACAATATGATGCTCTAGAATCACTTGCTTCCATCATCCACAGCCCAATGCCCGGGGCCAATTATCTTTCTACACCCAACCTCACCTCCACAATTCCCCCACAAACAAAAATATTGTTGGATGCTCTTGATTTGAACCAGGCACAAACCAGTCCTTCTTACTCACCTATCAATGAGAACATACCTCAACAAGTGACTGGGTCTGATGTATCAATCATTGCTAGCCCACCAACAACACCTGAGGAGGTTACACCCCTTGAGTTACAAGTAACTCTAGGTGGTAGTCCAAGTGAAGCAGCCACTACAAGTGCTGAACCCATTGGTTTGCATTTGGACAGTGGTTACACCAATAAGACTTACTTGGAGGCAATTTCTTCTCTGAGAAAACTTGTGTATCCAGTCTTCACTGGTTCACTAAAAAGTGTCTCTCAATTTGAAGGAAGAAGTCCCTAGTTCCAAGACAAAGGGGCATCAGTGGATGATTTCTAGAGTACACTCCCTGAATCAACCGCTGTTACAACCACTGTTAGTGGGAAATCAGATGATCCCATTAAGTTGGGTGATGGTTTAATGTACCGAGAATTGACGGAAAGAGTTGATAAACTGGATACCTCTGTTGTAGAAATTAAAGATATGCTGCAACAGTTGTTGAAAGTTCAAAAGGTACCAACCACTGCTGCTCCAGCTCAAGCACCTGCACAACCTGCACCTACTACAAATGAGTTATGGACTTTGTTTCAACCTATGCTCATCCAACAAAGAGAACTGGCTGATCAGTAGCATGAGATACATGTTCAAAAGCTGAGAAACATGATGGAAGCTAGGTTTATGGATACACAAGCTGATATCAAGGCTATAAAGGCTCACTTACTAAACACCACTGGCACTGCTCCTCCCTCTGTTATCTTTGTGGGTAACCCACCACCTGCTAATGCCAAAAAGGGGGAGAAAATAAAGCAGTGGAAGAAAAAGGGATATGAAGATGGGTTGTAGATTGATGGGTCAAATTCAAGCATGCTTGCAGACATTCCTTTGCCAGATGGTAGTAAAAAGATTGATGTTACCACAAATGCACTTGCTGAAGCAAAAGCAAATGTAAAAAGGGATAGAGAGGCTAAGGATATATCCAGGTGGAATGAGGAGAAAAGAGCATTTATGGAGCTGAATGAGCAGGGTATTTCTGAGCCAAAGGATGATAAAAATCCTGAGCCAAAAAGAAAGAATCTCACTAGAAAAGTGAGGGAACCCAAACACACACCATCCAGACCCACAAAGCATGCTTCCAAACCACCTTCCAAAAGCTCCAAACATCAATCTTCCACTCAAACAGCTGTTGTAACTCCTGATGTATCAACAACTGCTGATACTTCAGTAGTTTCAACAACTGCTAGCCAAACACCTGCCACCACTTCAACACACTCCTCCTGATTAGGAAAAGTACAAGAAGAATGTACCTGATAAGGCATTGGAGCTGAGGAGAATGAAAGAGGAATTGATCACTGCTGATTTTGGGTCTAAAAACCAAGTGATGAGGTGGAAAGAAGACAAGGTCAGGGCCACTTACAAAAAGCTAGAGGATCTAAGGAAGAAAAATCCAAAGATTGCACAAAACCCTGACTACCCTGAAGCAGAGGTTTCAACAAGACCACCGAAGCTGCAAATCAGAAGAGCCACTGCTCCAGCTGGTGCCTTTCTTTATCAAAGAAGAAGGCAAAAACAGATGGATGCAGAAACAGCAGAGGATATAGCTGCTAGTGATGATATCATAAAATATGTCATTAAGCAGATGATGGCTGAAAATGCTGAACTTGCTCAAGCTCAAAGCACTGCTCAGCCAGTCATCACCAGGCCACAATCTCCAAATTCCTCATCTAATAAAAATCTCCCAAGAAACCCACCAGACTCAAAAGTACTAAAGTGGAAAACTGATAAACAGTCCCATGTACTGACTATGATCAAGTCTAGTGGAGAAGTGAAGAAAATATCAAGGGAACAAGCACTTTGCCTAAGTCTTGAAGATCTGCAGGATCTCCTTGATCTTCCACTGTGCAGGGATGAAGATGACATAGATGCCTTAGAGTTTGAGTTACAACTCAAAGGGCAAATAAGGGAACTGTTGATGAGGCAATAAAGCTCCACAAATAATGAAGGGTTTTGGCATTATCTGTTCCAGGGGGAGATTGTTGGGATTGAACCCTATCAGAAGAACAGATAATTAAAGCCAAAACCAGATCAGAGCAGTGGATCCATAAATAAGCAGATGGTATGTATACAAGTCTCTCCCCTTGAAAGTGGTTTCAACATCTGATGACCTCCAATCCACTGATCCTTACAACTGCTGATCAAGTCAAAGACTGATGAAGACTAAAGCTCTGCTGATCAATCTACTGCTATGGGTCAAGCACTGCTGAACATATCAAGTACTGTTGGAGCCACAACAGTGGAAGGCTAAAGCAGTACTTTAGTTTGTTTTATGTAATGTATTGTAATCAGTGGTTAGCATAGCAGTGTTTGTATAGATCAGTTGTTTAGAGTTTGTTAGGAGGTTAGATGTCACTTTCATGGTGACGTTAGCAAAGATGCCACAGTGGTTTGTCCGTGCCTATAAATAGAACAGTACCCTGTTGATGTGTTAAAAATGCAACATATAAATTTCATCAATTGTGGCATAAAACTAACCCTTTTTTAGTACTAATGTTGGAAAAAGTGTGCTTTTGTCTTCCTTTTGTATTTTCAGGATTAAATGAGCTCAAATTAACAAAAGAAGCAAAAAGACATCAAAATCTAACATAAATACAAGAAAAGGAACAAGACGTGACATGCCCGACCCCACGACAGCATCTTCCCAAGCAAAACAAGACAACAGAAGACTGAACACGCCCCGTACTCAGCCAGCACGGGGGCGTGCCCAAGTGTCAGCAGAAAAGACAAAGTGGTAGAAGCTTCTATTGCCCACCATGGGGCCGTGCTCAGCGGACACGGGGCCGTGGTCAACTATAAGATTCGCACAATCCAGCAAATATGCATAGTACAAAGATTCTTCTGCACCACGGGGTCGTGCTCAGCGGACACGGGGGCGTGGTCAACTAAAAAGACAAAACTGCATTAAATGAAGAAAGAGAAGGATGTGGACACGGGGCCGTGCCTGAGCTTCTATTCAGCCTATAAATAGAAGTGCTTGGCTCAAGCTCAAACCATCCATTGGCACACCACCTCTCTCACACTTCACCCACCACCCACCACCACCATAACACCATCATCCACCACCATCATCCATTGTCCATCGTAGAGTGTGTGAGTCGTCTCGGGATCCAAGATTGATCGTAAGAGTTCTTGACAATTAAGGCCATGTTTGCCTAAGTCTCTTACATCACTTGGTGAAGACAAAGTGTCTAGTGTAATACTTTTTATTTCTAATCTTTTCGCACTTTTTACTTGGTTTTGTATTAATGACTTTAATAACTAGTTGCTTATGTTGAAGGTGATTTTTCCTTATCGTTTGTCCGTGGTGTCTTGGCATTATTTTACTGTCTATATAAAATAAAAGATTTTCACCATTCATATCTCCACGGTCTATATGGAGGTATGTTGGCTACCTGGTCGGGGGTTAAGGGAACGGTTTGGTAAAGGTCTTGCCATTGTTCAGCGTTTAGAGGTCCTGCAATGGACCTGGGTCAAATTTAGTAGGACCTTCTTCAATACTTAACGGTATTGGATGGCGGGGGTCCAAACTCTTTGATCCCCTCATAAGTTAACTACTATTAATACTATAACCCGGCTATTTAGGACTATATCCCTGCTGACTCAGACTACTTAGTCTAGGGTAACGTCACCTCCAAAAGAGGGGCCTACCATAATTTGCATTAATAACTTAATTAATTATCTTCCAATAATCCACCCTTTTAGGATTGTATCCTTGCTGACTCAAACTACTGGGGTGAGGGTAACGTCACCTTCAAAAGAGGGGCCTACTACAATAACTAAGATAATCTCTTAAAATAGTGCAAAAGTGCGGAAATAATCAAAGGTTACACTAGATACGAGTCGGAACCAAGTGATTCATCTTGTCTATCTGTTATTTTTTTTCAGCATTTTAGTTAGTTTTTATTTTTCTTAGTTAAAACATTTTTCTAAACTTTTTGATTTGATTAGACGTTGAGGATAAACCGGTACTAAAAGCTCTTGTGTCCTTGGACGACCTCGGTATCTTACCAACACTATACTACGCTCACGATGGGTGCACTTGCCCATATGTGTGTCTAGTGTTAGTAAATATCGTGTTTTATAAATTTAAAACTTGACTAAAAAGTGTTAAAGGGGCTTAAAATATACACCTAATATATATAACACTCGACTACGCATCAAGTTTTTTGGCGCCGTTGCCGGGGACACAAGGATTTTAAGAAAGCTTAAAATCGACGGCCTAATCAGTTTTTCAAAACCTTTTTAAAAGCGCGCACCTTTTTCTGTATTTTAGTTTAGTTTTGCATTTACAGTAACCTGTACACGGGGCCGTGTTCACTGAACACGGGGCCGTGCTGCACATTTTCATAAAAACACCCAGTAACAGTAGCTTGAACATGGGCCGTGCTCACTGAACACGCCCCGTGCTCAACTAGATCAGTAAGTTTAAAGTAAAACGCCCAGATACAGATCCTGAACACGGGGCCGTGTCCACTGAACACGGGGTCGTGTCCAGCCTCTGTTTCCGTTTTTATTTTTGTTTTCTGATCTCGAGACTTGGTTGTGGTCTGCTGAGTGATTCTTATGGATCAATACTCAAGAGGTTACAACTACACCTATGAGGAGGATGATTATAGGGGTAATTATTGCGCTAATTGTCGTAACACACACTCGGTTCAAAATAGTCACTCATATCAACCATCCAATTCATACACCTACTATGAGGAGCCCAGGTACGAGCCATCAACTTCATACACATCCTATGAAGACCCAAGGTATGAACCTCCTCCCTCATACTCATATTTTGATGAACCAAGGTATGAGCCTTCATACTCATACTTTGATGAACCAAGATATGAGCCACCACCTTCGTATGCTTATTATGAGGAACCATGGCGTGAACAACCCACCTCGTATGAGTATTATGAAGAACAAAATTATGAACCTTATCCATCATATGCTTACAATGAAGAACAATGGTGCGAACCATCTCCTTCATATGGGTATTATGAGGAACAAAGGCTCGAACAACCGGATTCAAGCTTAGAAAACCCCGATTTTTTTTCTATAACCGAAGTGACCGATAGGATATTAGAACACATTAGAGTTATCGATCGATGTATAAAAGAATCTCGCGCAAGAGAAGAATTAAAAAAAGAAGAGATAACTGAAAGTGTAAAAATGGAAGAACAAATAAGTGAAAAACCGACACATGAGTTAAACAACGAAAAAGGTGAGTCCGACAACGTTAAAATTCAAGAAGAGTCTAATTTTGAAGAAATTAATCTCTTGTCACCTTCTTTCGAAAATCATTGTTTAGTACCCACTCATGCTAAGTTTTTAAAATAGTTAAACACTAACACTAAAATTGACGAAACGGTAAGTGTTAAGTTAACTAATGATCAAACTTCGCTAATAAAAGAAGACCCATTTGAAATTAACATTACACCGGTTCCATGTTTCTTTCAAAATTCGTTTATTAGTAATGTCACAATCGATAAAGATCTTTGTGTTAACATAATGCCTAACTACATTTTCGAAAAATTAAGTATTAGTGATTTTTCTCCACTTCAAATACCCATTTTTCTATCCAATCGGAAAGTAATAAAATCAATCGGTATAGTTGAGGATGTATTGGTTCAAACAAATCAAATGGTAATCCCGACCGACTTCGTCATCCTTGATGACGCTCCTCTAATGTTGGGACGACCATTTGTAAAAACTCACGAAGCTTTGAAAAACCGGAAGTTCAACAATCTACCTCTTCAATTAGGGGCATTTAAAAGAAGTGTCGATCTCGAACGGTCAATGAAATATCCTTTCGGCAATAATGACCCCCTAATTGAAGATGAAGATGAACCACCCGATACAAGTGAAGAGATTGACCACTTTGTTGAAAAAGAGGTCGCCATAGAACAAACTTTTAAAGTTCTTGATCGAAATGAGCAACCAAATAAGGAGTCTCCTAAAGACCCACCACTTGAGCTCAAAGAACTTCCAAAAGGTTTGGAATATGCTTTTCTAGACAGAGATGGTAATTTGCCTGTGATTATTTCATCTAAATTACATAGCTTAGAAAAAGAAAAATTAATTAGCCTTTTGAAAAAACACAAAAATGCAATAGCTTGGAAACTTGTAGACATAAAAGGAATTAGTCCTTCCATGTGCACACACAAAATTTTGATGAATGATGACTACAAATCGGTCATACAACCACAACGTCGAGTAAATCCAAATGTTCAAGAAGTGGTTAAAAACGAGGTCATCAAATTACTTGACGCCGGACTTATCTATCCTATCTCCGATAGTCCTTGGGTGAGTCCCGTCCAAGTAGTTCCAAAGAAAGGAGGTATAACGGTGATAACTAATGAAAAGAATGAATTAATACCAACGAGAACCGTCACAGGATGGAGAGTATGTATAGATTATAGACGATTAAATGAAGCAACAAGAAAATATCACTTTCCTTTGCCCTTCATTGATCAAATGTTAGAAAGATTATCCGGTCATAAATTTTATTGTTTCTTGGATGGTTTTTCAGGTTACTTTCAAATCCCGATAGCACCCGAAGACCAAGAAAAGACAACTTTCACATGTCCCTATGGAACTTTTGCTTATCGACGCATGCCGTTTGGTCTATGTAATGCCCCCGCAACATTCCAACGTTGCATGGTAGCCATCTTCCATGACATGATAGAAAAGACAATGGAAGTCTTCATGGACGACTTTTCTATCTTTGGGGATTCATACGACAAATGCCTCGATAACCTTGAACAAATGCTATCCCGATCTGAGGAAACCAACCTCGCCCTTAATTGGGAAAAATGCCATTTCATGGTAACAGAGGGAATAGTACTCGGTCACAAGATCTCAAGCGAAGGAATGGAGGTGGATCGAGCTAAAATAGATACCATTTCTAGATTACCACCTCCATCCTCCGTTAGAGCTATCAGAAGTTTCCTAGGGTATGCCGGATTTTATAGGCGGTTTATCAAAGACTTTTCTAAAATCTCTAGGCCTCTAACAAAATTACTTGAAAAAGATACCCATTTCATCTTTGACAAGGATTGCAATCAAGCATTTCTAACCTTAAAAGAAATGTTAGTCAATGCACCTATCATGATAGCACCTGATTGGAAATTTCCTTTCGAAATCATGTGTGATGCTAGTGACTTTGCAGTTGGAGCTGTCTTGGGACAAAAAAAAGAAAAGCATTTTCACCCAATTTATTACGCTAGTAAAACACTAAATGATGCACAAGAGAATTATACAACAACTAAAAAAGAATTACTAGCTGTGGTATTTGCTTTTGATAAATTTCGTTCTTATCTTGTTCTTTCTAAAACTATAGTCTAAACAGATCATGCAGCCATTCGATATCTCTTCAAGAAGCAGGACGCAAAACCACGTCTGATTCGGTGGATTCTACTCCTCCAAGAATTTGACATTGAAATCAAAGACAAAAGAGGAGCAGAAAATACCGCAGCAGATCATCTTTCGCGCTTAGAAGACCCAGCTTTGGAAGCAACCAGGGACGAGCAAATCAACAAAAAATTTCCAACTGAATCCCTGGAAATGGTGGAATATAAGGAAGAACCATGGTACGCCGACTATGCTAACTACCTAGCTAGCGGTATAGTCACAAAAGGTTGGCCACATCATCAAAGAAAAAAATTCTTTGCCAATTTGAAACACTATTTTTGGGAAGATCCATATCTTTTCAAAATGTGTGCCGACCAACTCGTCTGACGATGCGTACATGGTAGCGAAGCACGAAGAATTCTCCGCCATTGTCATGAAGGTCCATACGGAGGGCATCATGGTGCCGCTAGTACCGCACGAAAGGTATTTGATTCAGGATTTTATTGGCCAATCATTTTCAAAGACGCCCAAAGTCTTGTCAAGACATGTGATGCTTGCCAAAGAACAGGTAATATTTCTTCCAAAAACGAGATGCCACAAAATGGCATTCTTGTTTGTGAAATTTTTGATGTGTGGGGACTCGACTTTATGGGACCTTTCCCACCATCGAAAGGAAATAAATATATACTTGTGGCAGTAGACTACTTGTCTAAATGGGCCGAGGCCGAGGCACTTCCAACAAATATTGGAAGAGTAGTGGAAAGATTTCTGAAAAAATTATTCTCTCGTTTTGGCACACCTAAAGCATTAATAAGTGATAGAGGTACCCATTTTTGCAACCATCAACTTGAAAAAATTTTAACAAGATATGGGGTCTATCACCGGGTCTCAACAGCATATCACCCTCAAACAAACGGACAAGCCGAAGTGACTAATAGAGGTTTAAAACGAATACTTGAAAAAACCGTAGGGTTAAATAAAAAGGAATGGGCAGATACATTAGATGATGCTTTATGGGCTTTTCGAACTGCTTATAAAACGACAATAGGTACAATCCCATATAAGCTAGTCTATAGAAAAAGTTGTCACTTGCCAGTAGAAATTGCACACAAAGCCTACTGGGAAATTAAAAATGTAAACTTAGATTTAGAATTTGCTGGTAAAAATCGATTTTGTCAATTAAATGAATTAGACAAACTTAGGAATTACGCATACTCAAACTCTGAAATTTATAAGGAAAGAATGAAAAATTTGCATGACAAACATATTAAACCTAATGAATTTCGAGTAGGAGATCTAGTTCTTTTGTTTAATTCACGACTTCGATTGTTTCCTGGTAAATTAAAGTCTAGATGGTCAGGACCTTTTTCCATCACCCATATTTTTCCACACAGTGCAGTAGAAATTAAATCTCGAAATGGGCCTCCATTTAAAGTCAATGGCCAACGGCTGAAACTCTATCAAGGATTCTTTGAGGATGAAGAAGAAGAGATCTCGCTTCAGACGGTGGAAGAATAAAACATCATACCTGGTAAGTTACGAACGATTGAGACGACACCTTAAATCGATAAGTTTTCTAACCAAAGCTGACGGGAAACAAGGGCACTCACACGAGCACTAAAAAAAAATTCAAAAACTTTGCTCGGCACGAGGCCGTGTCCGCTGGACACGGGGCCGTGTCCGCACTGCAGTCGGGATAAATCCCCTTTTTCAAAACAGTTACTTCATTCCACACGCCCCGTTTCCCCGAAAAAGCTCTGGTTCCAGGCGATTTTTCGCAAATTTTCGACGTCTCCCATCTCTCTAACAACATCAAGGTATGATTCTATCACTTCTAGTAGTTAGATTAGTTACTTGCATGTAGTTAAAACACCAAAAATTTGGGGAAAAATCTAGGGTTCTTGAAGTTCATCCGGATCGAACCTCAAATTTTTGTTTAGATCTGTATGCATTTAGTTAGAATAGTGTTATGGGAAGTAAATACACTTGTATTGTTCATAGATTCACCCGATTTCGCACAAAAACCCCAAACCCTTGTTCTTGAACCGAAAAAGATAAAATTGAATGGGTAAACGGGATATTTTGGGAAAACGGCACTTAGGGTTTCATTTTCGGGGGAAACCGCACCTATTGGACCAAAAATTTTCAAGATTTCGGAACCGGGACGAAAAATGAAATTTTTGAGTACCAGACGCCTGGACACGGGGCCGTGTCCGCTGAACACGGGGTCGTGTCCAGCACACTGTTTGCAGTTTTGTCCGAAAATACTTCTGTTTCGTGCTAACTTTTGGTGTACTCTTTTAGATGGCTAGGAAGTTCACAAGATTTAACGCCAATGAGCTCGATGCTAGGGCTCGATACGAGATACTTCAAACAAGGCCGGAGGAATACCCGAGGCAAGCATGCACGGAACTGTTAACTGTGGTAAATCAAATCGACCGTTTCAACAACATTGTCACGGGACCACTCAGAGTAGCTTTAACAACTCGGCTCCGTTCCGTCCACGAATGTACTTTGGAATTCTATAGCACCTTCACATTCAACTCGAGGTGCGACCCGTTCGATAATGATGGGGTAGCATTCCGGTGTGGCGGAATGAGGTATTCGATCTCTATGGCTCAGTTTGGATCGATTGTTGGGTTGTATGCGGAAGAGGATGCGGGAAACGAGGAAAATACTGGGGAAATGCGAGAGATAGGTGAGAACGAACGCCAAGCCATTTGGGATCAGATTGGTGAAGGGTACTACAATCCGAGTAGCACTAAGAGTACGAAGCTGAGGGATCCGCTCTACAGATACATTCATAGGCTCCTCGGCTACTCTCTTAGCCAAAGGCATGATAGTAGTGGCGTCGTTGGGTTAAGAGATCTTGTTGTCCTCCACTGTATCCACACCCGCAGGCCGCTTGATGTTCCGTTCCTCATGCTCCGAAACATGCATCATAACCGCCTTGCAAGTGCACCAACCCCTATCTTCTTTGGGGGATGGGTGTACCGTCTCTTCAGGCACTTCGCCCACATACCTAGGTCATTTGAGAGGAGCCCATGGTCGGGTATGGTGGATATACACATATGCCACTCAATGAACCTAATTTATGAGGCGGAAGACGGGACGGTGAGCTTTCAAAGGATGCAAGGCCATGCATGGAACCCGCTAGAAGCACTTGTCCTCCACGCTCCGTAACATCATCAGTACCAATACCAACCCCATGGTGATCCGGGCCAATCATCCTCCTCGGGAGGCGGTTTTCCTAACTTTCAAAGTTTGCATGATTTGTTGCAGGAAAACCTTATGTGCACCAGGAACACCTACAATATGGCAAGCAACACGTACCACCGGGTGGGAGCTATCGAGAGAAACATATCCGATATCCAAGATGATATTGGATATATCCGGGACCACATTGCAGGCCATGGAGGGGATGATGATGATGATGATGATGATGAGGACATGGAGTAGGCGGGAGGAGTAGAGGAGGAAGCGGTTGGTTGATGACTTCCCAGGTTAACCCTTTTTAATCTTGAACAATTGATGGCTTGCGTGCCAAGTGTTGAACAATTTACTTTCCCTAACTTCTTTTATTTTCTGCATTTTATTTTCTTTTTAACTTTGACATGGATGTTGACTTTGGTAAAATTAGGATGTTTGCTATGTTTGGGTGGAGTGTTTATTGATTAAACAGGTACAAACGAGGCTTAAAGTACTAAGTATTAGTACTACTAAAGCCGGGACAGGAAAACCGAAGAAAGAAACCTGTTTTTCAACTTTGCAGACTGTCCACACGGGGTCGTGTCCAGCCGACACGCCCCCGTGCCCATTCCCCTGAACCTGTTGTTTGTTTTAATTCTGCAGACTTTGACAGACACGGGGACGTGCCCAGCAGACACGCCCCCGTGTTCACCTTCTGTAAGTTTTCGTTACTGGCACCTGAGCACGGGGTCGTGTCCACTCAACACGGGGTCATACCCAGGTAACCAGTAACACAAAATTTTTGCTTTTTCACATCTTTTACACATTCAATCAACCTAAAAACTTATTTTTGGGACACATTGAGGACAATGTGTAATTTAAGTGTGGGGGGGATGCTAAAACCTTGAATCTTGCAAGTCCTAAATACAAGCCTTACACAAAACTCTATTGGAATCGCTAATCACCCCAAATTTTTTCAAAAATTTTCATTTTTTTACTTGTCTAGGTTTAACTCGGGAATTTCAAGTTCTAAAAAGGTTATATTTTTACGAATTTACAACCGATAGCGTCGTGATAAAAAGAACCAACATAAGAAAATTATGAAAAGGCATGACAAGCTTAGTTAAAATTTAATTATATATACTTGATCACATAAAAACCCATTCCCACAAAAGTGAGTTTTGAGCCTTTATTGAGCACACAATTACATATCATTAGACTAAATGCTCATTTTTCGTTTCTTGTGTGAATAGCCGCTTGGTTCTTACGACTCTAGAACTTGCCATGACGATACATTCCTGGTCCTTACCAACTTAAACCCGAGTACGTAAATGATGGAGGCATTAGGACTAACCCTTTTTATTTCTACACCATTATTTTTTTTACCACCTACCCAAAATCCCCCTAGTTAGCCCCTTTGAGCCTAAATATTTTCATTTCATAACCCAACCAAACACCCTTTTTACCCACCAAAACCCTTTTCATTTTTACCCCTTTGTTTTAGTAACAAGTTCGATTTTTCATATGACTTTCAAAAAAAAAAAAATGTGTTGATGATGGAGCAAAAGAAAAATAAACAAACAAGTTCATCAAAAATAAATTTGTTTGAATAATAGCTTCATCAAAATAAAAGTTACAAAAATAGAAAGTCTTACGAAAACCGACGCTTGTTACGCTTTTCGCCCTTTTTTCTACTAACCACTAACCACTAACCCAACCACCTACCTTTAACCCAAGCCTAACCCTTCACCCACAAAGTCCTCTTGATATTTACAAAGGTATATAAGTTAAAAAGGAGGAGGATTGATTGCTTGGCAAGCCTATGGTAGGAGTAAGTTCCATGCCGCTCTCGAGTGATCCACAAAAATACATTTTCGGCCGAGTGTTGAGTGATCCCCGTGAGGTATGTGAACTTGTATATAAATAGAATTTTAAAGAGCATGCTATGCCCAAATAAGTAATTTATCTTATGAAAAGTTTTAAATAAATCATGACGAATAAGATTGTAAATAAATAAAAATAAAACTAAATAAAGAATCTTGGAAATCCCGACACTCTACGACAAGCCCAAAAACCTTCTTCTCTACCCATTCCATTTGGGAGTGTAATAGCCACATATTAAAGAGTTTTGCTTGAGGACAAGCAAAGATTCAAGTGTGGGGGTATTTGATGTGTTAAAAATGCAACATATAAATTTCATCAATTGTGGCATAAAACTAACCCTTTTTAGTACTAATGTTGGAAAAAGTGTGCTTTTGTCTTCCTTTTGTATTTTCAGGATTAAATGAGCTCAAATTAACAAAAGAAGCAAAAAGACATCAAAATCTAACATAAATACAAGAAAAGGAACAAGACGTGACATGCCCGACCCCACGACAGCATCTTCCCAAGCAAAACAAGACAACAGAAGACTGAACACCCCCCGTGCTCAGCCAGCACGGGGGCGTGCCCAAGTGTCAGCAGAAAAGACAAAGTGGTAGAAGCTTCTATTGCCCACCACGGGGCCGTGCTCAGCGGACACGGGGCCGTGGTCAACTATAAGATTCGCACAATCCAGCAAATCTGCATAGTACAAAGATTCTTCTGCACCACGGGGTCGGGCTCAGCGGACACGGTGGCGTGGTCAACTAAAAAGACAAAACTGCATTAAATGAAGAAAGAGAAGGATGTGGACACGGGGCCGTGCCCACTGGACACGGGGCCGTGCCCAAGCTTCTGTTCAGCCTATAAATAGAAGTGCTTGGCTCAAACTCAAACCATCCATTGGCACACCACCTCTCTCACACTTCACCCACCACCCACCACCACCATAACACCATCATCCACCACCATCATCCATTGTCCATCGTAGAGTGTGTGAGTCGTCTCGGGATCCAAGATTGATCGTAAGAGTTCTTGACAATCAAGGCCATGTTTGCCTAAGTCTCTTACATCACTTGGTGAAGACAAAGTGTCTAGTGTAATACTTTTTATTTCTAATCTTTACGCACTTTTTACTTGGTTTTGTATTAATGACTTTAATAACTAGTTGCTTATGTTGAAGGTGATTTTTCCTTATCGTTTGTCCGTTGTGTCTTGGCATTATTTTACTGTCTATATAAAATAAAAGATTTTCACCATTCATATATCCACGGTCTATATGGAGGTATGTTGGCTACCTGGTCGGGGGTTAAGGTAACGGTTTGGTAAAGGTCTTGCCATTGTTCAGCGTTTAGAGGTCCTGCAATGGACCTGGGTCAAATTTAGTAGGACCTCCTTCAATACTTAACGGTATTGGATGGCGGGGGTCCAAACTCTTTGATCCCCTCATAAGTTAACAACTATTAATACTATAACCCGGCTATTTAGGACTGTATCCCTGCTGACTCAGACTACTTAGTCGAGGGTAACGTCACCTCCAAAAGAGGGGCCTACCATAATTTGCATTAATAACTTAATTAATTATCTTCCAATAATCCACCATTTTAGGATTGTATCCTTGCTGACTCAAACTACTGGGGTGAGGGTAACGTCACCTTTAAAAGAGGGGCCTACTACAATAACTAAGATAATCTCTTAAAATAGTGCAAAAGTGCGGAAATAATCAAAGGTTACACTAGATACGAGTCGGAACCAAGTGATTCATCTTGTCTATCTGTTCTTCTTTTTATTTTTATTTTTATTTTTCAGCATTTTAGTTAGTTTTTGTTTTTCTTAGTTAAAACATTTTTCTAAACTTTTTGATTTGATTAGACGTTGAGGATAAACCGGTACTAAAAGCTCTTGTGTCCTTGGACGACCTCGGTATCTTACCAACACTATACTACGCTCACGATGGGTGCACTTGCCCATATGTGTGTCTAGTGTTAGTAAATATCGTGTTTTATAAATTTAAAACTTGACTAAAAAGTGTTAAAGGGGCTTAAAATATACACCTAATATATATAACACTCGACTACGCATCACCTGTACTGTTCTATTAGCTCTCTTCATCACTTTCATTCCTGTACGAACAATCACTGTGAGCTCAGGCTGAGGGGGAGTTTGTTACATACTTGCATATTGTAATTGAATCTTGTAATAAATTCAAGCATTCGGTTCAATGTTAAACTTGTATGTTGAAAGCAATTCTCCTGTTTGATTGTGTGCAAAGTTTGTTTCCATTTATATTCCATTGCACCACTTGTTCGTCTTTCATCTTAATTCAAACGTAAAACACAATCAATCCAAACTCAGATCCTAACATTTTATCTTTGAAACCTTACATTTTTAAGGCATGCAACGTGTAGGAATCATCATCCTACACAAAATCAAGATCATCTTCAAGTTCACACTCAACATAAAGGATGATCAACTTAGATCTTTCAAGATTAATCCTCATACTTGCTAGATCATGTTTTAAATCATCATATAGCAAGCTTTTATGTGGTGATCTACACCATACATGCAAGAAATCATCAAACAAGTTCATCACATACACTTAAACAACTTAGATCTTCATGATTTCAAGCTTTATGTTTATGTTCATGTTCTTGTTTTGGTGTGATTCTTAGATTCTCTTGTTACTACATACTTTAACCACTAAAATCAAGTGTAAAAACAAGATCAAGAGAGCTTACTACTAGCACAAGGGCTAGGAAAGAACAAGATGCAAGATGAAAAAGAAAATAGGTGGGTAATAGCTCCACAAGATGGTCCTTCAAATCTCCTTGCTTGCAACCTTCCTATGTATGCTTGATACACCTTAGAAACACATTAGATTGCTTGGAAATGGGCTAGAAAATAATAGTGAAGAAAGGGGTGTTTGGCCGTGAGCTATGTGAGGGAGAAGAGAGAGTTGTTTGTGAGTTTGAACTTGAGAATGATAAGTGTTGAAAGTCTTATGGTTATATGTATCATTATCCTCCAACAAAGACTTATACATTGGTTAATATGCTTGATATCTTCACAACATTCACAATAAAATAATCAAAAGAATGGTGGGGTGTGGGCCCCTATGTTGACCGTCTTCAGGGGGGGTCATGGTTGCATTTCAATGCTAGTTAGATGTTATAGTTAGGATTTAAGTGATTTAGTTAGGGGTTAAGTGTGTTTAGGGATTTTAAGGTGTAATACGGTGTTTAGTGTTAATAACTAGCTTTATGATGTTAAAACAATGCTTCTAGTTCAATTTTGGTGTTTCGGGTTGTGTTCGGTTGTTCGTATGGTTACTAGTTCGTTAAGGTGCTAAATTGCGCAGTTTAGTGTGTTATGAGATCCCTTTTATGATAGTTTTCATTCCCGACACTTTACAAGTTATCTTGGACAATTAAACCTTATTTCTGCATTATATTTTGATGTTAAATTGCTGAATTTTGCTGAATGTTGCAGAATTCTGCATTTAGGGTGTGTTTCGGGTACTTTTTAGTGCTTAAATCGTCACTCAGATGGCAGTTTTATAATCCTTACTTTCCTACATGGAATTATAGTGTAAATTTTGGTTCCAGGACTCAATCTATGTCCTAACAACATGTCTGTCTGTGTACTGAACTCCCGTCAGTACTACTTGTTTATCTGATAACTGTGCTAACTTTGTTCTATGCACTAACTGAACTATTCCGGGTGGCATTTAACAATGATAAGTAACATGTAACATGTAATGTATTTGTATGTCTTTGAAAGTAAACAGGAAGTCATTAATATCATAAGTTCAATCATGCACAGTCATAAAGTACAAATTACTCTTCATATTGTACAGAAATTACATGGAAAAGTGCCAGTTGTCACATTCTTCCCCCGTTAAAAGAATTTCGTCCCGAAATTCAAGCTGTGTTATCGGTTGTAGGGGAGTTATGAAACAAATGCAGATACTTAGACTTGATTTGGTCTTCACATTCCCATGTAAACTATGGGCCATGACGTGAATTCCGACGGACTTTGACGAGTTTAATACGACTTCTCCGTGTTTTATGGACCTTCCAGTCCGTAACCTCAACAGGTTCTTCGGTAAATTGGAGCTTGTCGTTGACGTGAATCTCGTCTACGGGAATGGCGACTGTTTCTTGAGTCGGACTCTTCTTGAGATTAGACACGTAAAACGTGTCGTGGACACTGCTAAGTTCTTTTGGAAGCTTCAGCTTGTATGCAACGGTTCCGATTTTCTCAAGAATCGGGAAAGGACCAATGTAACGCGGTTCAAATTTCCACGTTTACCAAACCGCACTACGCCTTTCCAAGGCGAGACTTTCAATAAGACCATATCTCCAACCTCAAATTCCAATGGTTTTCATCGCTTGTCGGCGTAGCTCTTCTGTCTATCACGAGCTGACTTGATACGATCATGTATCTGAGCAATCTTGTCTGTAGTTTCCTGAACCAATTCTGGACCAATAAGTTGTTTATCTCCGGTCTCCGCCCAACACAACAGGGATCGACACTTATGTCCATATAAAGCTTCAAACGGGGCGGCCTGAATGCTGGTGTGATAACTGTTATTGTAGGAAAACTCCATTAAAGGCAAGTGAGTATCCCAACACTCACCAAAGTCCATCACACAAGCACGTAACATGTCTTCCAAAGTTTGTATCGTCCATTCACTTTGGTCGTCCGTCTGAGAGTGAAAGGCAGTACTAAGGTTCAACTGTGATCCAAAAGCCTTCTGAAACGTCTGCCAAATTCTTGACACAAAACGACCATCTCGGCCAGATATGATAGAAACAGGCACTCCATGACGTGCCACAATCTCCTTGAGATATATTTCTGCCAACTTCTTTGTGTTATCTTTCTCGCTGATTGGTAGAAATGATCGGACTTCGTGAGTCGATCAATAATTACCCAAATCATATCATGACCTCTTTGGGTTCTCAGTAGCTTGGTAATGAAATCCATCGATATCTGTTCCCACTTCCACATGGGAATCTCAGGTTGTTGCAGCAACCCAGATGGTTTCTTGTACTCCGCCTTAACTTTGGCGCAAGTAAGATAGTTACTCACATATGTAGTGATGTCGGCTTTCATCTTGGGCCACCAATAAAGGTCATTCAAGTCTTGGTACATCTTGTCGAATCCAGGATGGATAGAGTACCTTGACTTGTGAGCTTCATCCAAAATAAGTGCGCGTAGATCGCCGAAGAATGGTACCCAAATTCATTCCATGAAGTACAATGTTCCATCTTCCCTTGGCAACAATTGCGCTTCCATTCCACATAATGCTTCGGCTCGTAGGTTATCTAGCTTAAGCGCTTCTTGCTGAGCTTCACGAATCCGAGTAGTGAGATCCGTTTGTATGGTCATCTCTAAGGCTCGCACCCTTAGAGGCTTTGCACGCTCCTTGCAGCTCAAGGCGTTTGCTACAACGTTTGCCTTGCCCGGGTGATACTTTATCTCACAATCGTAATCATTCAACAGCTCGACCCATCTTCGCTGTCTCATGTTCAAGTCTTTCTGATTGAAAATGTGTTACAAACTCTTATGATCTATAAAGATCGTGCAACGAGTACCATACAAGTAATAATTCCAAATCTTCAACGCGAATATCACCGCACCTAGTTCAAGGTCGTGCGTTGTATAGTTCTTCTCATGCGCCTTCAATTGACGTGACGTGACGCGTACGCGATGTCTTTGTCCCGTTGCATTAACACGCAACCAAGACCTTGTCGAGAAGCATCACAATAAACCACGAAACCATCGGTACCGTCAGGTAAAGACAAGATAGGTGCGTCGCAGAGCTTATCCTTCAATGTCTGAAAAGTTGTTTCTTGTTTCTCTCCCCAATCAAATTTCTTATCCTTCTGGGTTAGGGACATTAGCAGCTGAGCAATACTCGAAAAATTCTGTATGAATCGCCTGTAGTAACCTGCTAACCCGATAAATTTTCGTATCTCGATTGGCGTCTTTGGGGCTTCCCAGTTTTTTATCGCCTCAATCTTGGCAGGGTCGACATGAATTCCATTCTCGTTCTCCACGTGACCTAGGAATTGCACCTAACAAATACAGAATTCGCATTTCGACGGCTTCGCATACAACTGTTCTTTCTTCAAAAGTTCCAAGATAGCTCGCAGATGTTGCTCATGTTCTTCCTTGGTTCGCGAGTATATGAGGATGTCATCAATAAACAAAATCACGAACTTATCCAGATACAGCTTACACACCCGATTCATGAGGTCCATGAATACCGTCGGTGCGTTCATTAAGACAGACGACATGACAAGAAACTCGTAATGTCCATAGCGAGTCCTAAAGGCCGTTTTAGGGATACTTTCTTCTTGTATTCACAGTTGATGATATCCCGATCTCAAGTCGATCTTAGAGTAGTAGCTAGAACCTTGCAATTGTTCGAACAAGTCATCAATCCTCGGTAAGGGATACCGATTCTTGATGGTTAACTTATTCAACTCTCTGTAGTCGATACACATACGGAAACTGCCATCCTTCTTCTTGACAACAATTGTTCGAATAAGTGTAGTAAACCCTAATTCTCTGCCCATTACTTTTACATATTTGCGCACACCACACCCCCAAATTCTCTGACTTCTTCATCTCCTACAAACACTCATGTCTCCTTCATTTTTAACACAATCCAAGACACCTACATACAAGATCAAACCTCATCCTCACCTCTACACACACCCACTCGAAATTTAGAGATCACAGAGGCAGATAACAAGAACATACGAGGGTTGATAGCCGCAAAGAGGAGGAGCCGGCATCGTACGACGGTGTTTCCGGCCAGGCGACACCCCCCCCCCCTTCAATCATCATCCTCATCATCTCCTGCGGCGGTGGAGCCGGAGGTGCCGACCGGTTAACCGGCGACAACACATCCCACCATTCACCTCCCCTTCCCCTCTCGGTTCCCCTGTAACCCGATGACACGGAACAGAGCTGGTGGCTCCGGCCACACCCCTTCAACTCCGACACCATCCACACCACCTCGGTTCCTTCATCGCCGACGACCAGACAGAGAGCAGGAGAAAGAGAGGTAGTGACGGCGGAGAGCCACCGCCATACGGCGGCATGGCGGCGGAACCAGACGCGACGGAGCAGAGGAGACGACGGTGACGGTGTTTTCCGACGATGGCGGCGATCCCTGCTCCTTCTCCGATAAAAAACCAGTAAACCCGTTTCCTTTTATTTTCCTGAAGCTTGGAGATGATGATGATGTTTAGCTCAGATCTGAGATGTGTTCGGTTCAGCAGATTCGTCTCGGTTCAACCATGTATAAGGTTCATCAGGCTCAGGATTTTGTTCGGGTATCGGGTCAAGACAGGTCTACGATCAGTTTGGTTCGAATTATTTTAAGTTTTGGTTCGATTTATTTTAAGTTTTGGTTCGAGTACTACTCAACAGGTTCGGTTCAAGGTTCAAGTCTCGAGTTGGTCAACAGGCGGTTCGGGTCAGAATGGTTACGATTGTGGGTTTTGGATCGGCTCGGGTCGCGATTCGTGGTTCGGGTCGACTCGGTCAAACCTGGTCACCTCACTGAGTCAACTCGGTCAACTCAGCCGGTCAACACAGTTGACCTGGTCAACTCAGTCAAACATTTCGTCGACTCGACGAGAGTTTTGGTAATAGTTTAAAGTCGTGATTTCGTTACGTTATCTTTATAGTTTTAATCTTACATGACAAACGAGCTTGGACCGGTTAAATTATTGTTTACGTTTGAAATATTTGACAAAATTATATATATTGTTGAATCTTTTTGAATTTTGAAAATAAAACGACAACTTGTGTTGTCGGGGCCGCCCGAAAACAGAGGAAACTCTGCCTGTTTTTCGAGAAAATCCGTAAAAATAAATCGTGTTTTTATTGTAAAACGACAACTATCAATGACAAACGACCTTTATGACAATCAATATGTATGTATATATTTCTTCGACGACACTTTATAACATACAAGAAACAACGATAACACGGATTCTTTTTATAAAAACAAATATCGTTTACATATTTATTTCGAATATACAACAATACGAATCCTTTTTATAAAAATAAATATAGTTAATATATTTATTCGAATATCAATCAATAAGAACTCTTTTTATAAAAATAAATATATTTTATATATTTACTTCGAATAACAAATAGTACGAACTCTTTTTTTAAAAATAAATATAGTTATATATTTATTTCCGATAACCAACAAAACGAATCATTTTATAAATAAATATAGTTATATATTTATGCCGAATATCCAACGACACGACGATTCTTTTACTAAAACAAATATAGTTTATATACTTATTTTAAATATTGAGCAATATTAACTCTTTTATAAGAATAAATATATTTATTCCAAACATAAACGATTCATGTTCTTTATAAAATAAATATAGCTTATATATTTCATACTATCTTAAAACCAAAAGACGGTGGAAATTCCACCGACCACCTCCAAAAACATGATAAAATGCACTTTTAGTCCCTTGCTTTTTATAACCCCATAACATTTGATAATAGCAATTATGACCCTTTATATTATTAGTTCATTTTGCAACCCCTCAATTTGTGGGATTTATAAAATGGTCCATCTTTTTTCCAATCTACGATACAACCTCTCAACTTTTGAAAATTACAGTTTTAAGTCTACACTATTACTTCATTTGACAATCCCTTCAACTTTTGAAAATTGCAATTTTTACTTAAATTAACTCTATACTATTACTTCATTTTACAATCCCTTCAACTTTTAAAAATTGAAATTGTTATTTAAATTAAACTAATCCTACATATTTAACTAATTTTTCTTTCTCTAATTTCTTTTTCGAACAACTAAATTGCTGTTGTGTTTAAGAACTTTGTAAAATATCATTTTCACCCACTCGAGTTTTTCTAAAGTTTCGGATTTACCTATTTCATTCCTTTACCCGAAAAAGTATTTTCATGTGCGTATTCTTATTTATATGTCGGTAATTCGAGTTAGTTTACGTTTCGATGTAAACTTTTTTTAAGCAAGTCAAGTCAAATGTAATAAGTTTTCGATTGGTTTACGTTTCGCAGTAAATATAGTTCTGAACCGAATGGGGTCAAATATATGATGTTCTCATTCGACGGTATAAATTCGAGCTCACCGCAATGCGTTAGGGGTAAAATTTCAACCCTTAATGTGAATATGTCGTTTGCTTACACGTGTCAGATTTCCCTTTATATACTTTTATGTTTTTTTGTACATTTCCAATGTATGAGTTTGGTCACATATAAATACGTTATGATTGTACGATATAAATTTGATTATTTTACATTTTGACCCAACCGCGATGCTATTGAGTTAAATCGGATATGTCAAAACACGCATTTTTCATATGGTATACACATCACATAATGCTTGGACTAATCCCTTCGATGTTTGCAATATACCCACGCCGCAACATGCGTGGGTCTAATAACTAGTTTATTTTAAACGGCTAAACGACATATAACAATACTTTAACAAATATCATATGAGACACGATGTATAATACGAGTTTATTATACATCATTTTCATGGAAATATTCGTTACATACAAATACGATTTCTCGGAACGACTAACACTATTCTACCGATATATTTATATGTTTTTATATAAATATTTATTTATTTTAAAATCTCTCAAGAACTAAGTATTTCCAAAACTTAGTAACTATTAACGACATTAAACGAGACTTAACGCATATAACTTTATCGTTTTCATTAAGTTAACAACTTACCGTCGGATCGTGATCGTTCTGTTAACGATTCGGAAGAGCTCGGTGGCACGTAGTGTAGTTACCGCTTTTGGTTAGAAACTTATAAGATATTCCGTGATTAGGGATATTATAGAATGCACGCTAGCAAGTCACATCTTGGAAACGACATCATGAAGTCGTATTTAGCTAGCTTTGCACATGGAAATCTAGGTGAGTTCATAACCCACACTTTTTACGGTTTTACTTTTTTTATAAATGTTTTCGGGGGTGGAAAGACATGCAAGTTTTGCAAAAATAAACAACTTTTCGATGAACGAAAACTCATATTTCTAAACCATGTTGCGAATGGATTTCAGTCAACTTAAATGCTTTACGAATGATTTAGACTAAACATACCGGTTTTACAAAACACACGCATATTTGCGAAACGTGCATGATTTTCATGACTAGAGACGGGAATGTCCTAGTTACAACAACGGGACTGGGTTGGTCTGCGTACGCAAAACGAGACAACCCAATGGGTTCATGTCCCCCTTTTCTTGCTGTTGTGACACAGTCGAGGTAATTCGACACAGTCGAGGTGATTCGACACTAAAAATCGTCTACTCGGGGTTGAGTACTTCCTATATCGTCACATATTAATGCCCTGCAAAACATTAATTGATCTGTTCATAGACGCTTTACATAGCGGTTATAAAAAGAATCTCTCAAATGTTTTACAAGTTTATTTGGAGCTCACAGTTTTCATATAACATGCCGAGAAAAATGATTTTACTATATTTTCACAACAACTTTTAAAAACCGGTTATTCAAAAGATTTATTTCAAATATTTTACAAACAAACTATGAACTCGCTCAACTTTATGTTAATTTTTCGCATGTTTCTTTCTCAGTTCCCCTGTAACCTGACGACACAGAACAGAGTCGGTGGCTCCGGCCACACCCCTTTAACTCCGACACCATCCACACCACCTCGGTTTCTTCATCACCGACGCCCAGACAGAGAGCAGGAGAAAGAAAGGGAGTGACGGCGGAGAGCCGCCGCCGTGCGGCGGTGTGGCAGCGGAACCAGATGCGACAGAGCGGAGGAGACGACAGTGATGGAGTTTTCCGACGACGGCGGCGGTCCCTTCTCCTTCTCCGATAAATTTCCGGTAAATCTGTTTCCTTTTATTTTCATGAAGCATGGAGATGATGATGTTTAGCTCAGATCTGAGATGTGTTCGGTTCAACAGATTCGTCTCGGTTCAGCCATGTATAAGGTTCATCAGGCTCGGGATTTTGTTCGGGTATTGGGTCAAGACAGGTCTACGGTCAGTTTGGTTCGAATTATTTTAAGTTTTGGTTCGAGTTAATTTAAGTTTTGGTTCGGGTACTACTCAATAGGTTCGGTTCAGGGTTCATGTCTCAAGTTAGTCAACTTCGGTTAACAGGCGGTTTAGGTCAGAATGGTTATGAGTGTGGGTTTTGGATCGGCTCGGGTCCCGATTCGTGGTTCGGGTCGACGCGGTCAAACCTGGCACCTCACTGAGTCAACTCGATCAACTCAGCCGGTCAACTCAGTCAAACGTTTCGACAACTCGACGAGAATTTTGGTAATAGTTTAAAGTCGTGATTTCGTTATGTTATCTTTATAGTTTTAATCTTGCGTGACAAATGAGGTCGAACCGGTTGAATTATAGTTTACATTTGAAATATTTGACAAAATTATATATATTGTTGAATCTTGTTGAATTTTGAAAATAAAACGGCAACTTGTGTTGTCGGGGCTGCCCGAAAACAGAGGAAACCCTGCCCGTTTTTTGAGAAAATCCGTAAAAACAAAACGTGTTTTATTGTAAAACGACAACTATCGATGACAAACGACCTTTATGACAATCAATATGTATGTATATATTTCTTCGACGACAATTTATAACATACAAGAAACAACGATAACACGGATTCTTTTTATAAAAATAAATATGGTTTACATATTTATTTCGAATAAACAACAATACGAATCCTTTTTATAAAAATAAATTTAGTTTATATATTTATTCGAATATCAAACAATACAAACTCTTTTTATAAAAATAAATATAGTTTATATATTTACTTCGAATAACAAATAGTATGAACTCTTTTTATAAAAATAAATATAGTTATATATTTATTTCCGATAACCAACGAAACGAATCCTTTTATAAATAAATATAGTTATATATTTATTTTGAATATATAACGACACGACGATTCTTTTACTAAAACAAATATAGTTTATATATTTATTTTAAATATTGAACAATACTAACTCTTTTATAAGAATAAATATATTTGTTTCAAACATCAAACGATTCATGTTCTTTATAAAATAAATATAGCTTATATATTTATTTTAAACGCCTAAACGACATATAACTATACTTTAACAAATATCATACGAGACACAATGTATAATACGAGTTTGTTATACACCATTTTCATGGAAATATTCGTTACATACACGTACGATTTCTCGGAACGACTAACACTATTCTACCGATATATTTCTATGTTTTTATATAAATATTTATTTATTTTAAAATCTCTCAAGAACTAAGTATTTCCAAAACTTAGTAACTATTAACGACATTAAACAAGACTTAACGCATATAACTTAATCATTTTCATTAAGTTAACAACTTACTGTCGGATCGTTCGGTTAAGGATTCGGTAGAGCCCGATGACACGTAGTTTAGTTACCGCTTTTGGTTAGAAACTTATAGGATATTCCGTGATTAGGGATATTATAGAATGCATGCTAGCGAGTCACATCTTGGAAACGACATCACGAAGTCGTATTTAGCTAGCTTTGCACATGGAAATCCAGGTGAGTTCATAACCACCACTTTTTACGGTTTTACTTTTTTTATAAATGTTTTCGGGGGTGGAAAGACATGCAAGTTTTGCAAAAATAAACAACTTTTCGATGAACGAAAACTCATATTTCTAAATCATGTTGCGAATGGATTTTAGTGAACTAAAATGGTTTACGAATGATTTAGACTAAACATACCGGTTTTGCAAAACACACGCATATTTACGAAACGTGATTGATTTTCATGACTAGAGACGGGAATGTCCTAGTTACAACAACGGGACTGGGTTGGTCTGCATATGCAAAACAAGACAACCCAATAGGTTCATGTCCCCTTTTTCTTGCTGTTGTGACACAGTCGAGTTTATTCGACACAGTTGAGGTGATTCGACACTACAAATCGTCTACTCGGGTTGTGTACTTCCTATGTCGTCACATATTAATGTCCTGCAAAACATTAATTGATCTGTTCATAGACGCTTTACATGCCGGTTATCAAAAGAATCTCTCAAATGTTTTACAAGTTTATTTGGATCTCACATCTTTCATATAACATACCGAGAAAAATGATTTTACTATATTTTCACAACAACTTTTAAAAACCGGCTATTCAAAAGATTTATTTCAAATCTTTTACAAACAAACTATGAACTCGCTTAACTTTATGTTGATTTTTCGCATGTTTCTTTCTCATGTTACTTTTTCAAATCATGGTGCGGTTGGAATAGGAGAACCATGTGGAGTCGAGTACTTAGTGGCGTTCATTTACTAGAAGTCTTAGCTTATTTGCTTCCGCTGTGCAATGAAGATACCGGTCCAGTCACGCCAACTCTGATATTTCGGGGTGTGACAAGTGCGAAGTAGGCAAAGACAGACTTCCTATTTGTAGAGTATTATAGTAACTATCTCGGTTAGTGCTCTACTAGATGGAGATTTGAACAACTTAGGAATTCTGAATGGGTGGTGATCATTAGCTTGACCCACAGAGCCCTCCAGGATCCCCATGCACTACAAGTTGTTATTACGTGGGCCCCCGTAATAATAAATTGTCTTGCATGGTCACCCTAATTTTCTCTCGTTCAAAGCAGCCGATTAGTCAGAGAGGGGACACTACTGTCTTCATACCTTTAACATAGAAGGGACCTTTATTATGGTCCATGCGCTAACGTCCGTTGTTACGCGAGAAATGGCACAACGCTTAGACAAAGTAGGAATAAAGAGAGTTCCTAACAATAGTAGTTGGAGGGGCACCTTCAAGATGAGTACCTCATCTTCCTTGTCTGGACAAGAGTGTCGTCAATCATGTTTCGTAAAAGCCAGAGAGACCTCGTCCCACTGATAAGGTTGTTGCCCAAGGTTACCTCCTCCGCCTCGTCGTCACTGCCGTAGTCAGGCACCTTCGCATTCGAGGGGGAAGAACAGCCATCATCTACGGAATCAAGCTCATGGTCTCGTTCGGTAATTACATCAGCCATAAGCTCCGCAATAAACGCAAGGTCGATAGTCTGATTGTGCGAGTTAAGAACAATAATAGAATCTGAAGTCGAAGGTATCTCGTACCTGGCAAAAATTATTCCGTACTGCATGTGTATATATATATCAATAATTAATATCATCACTTTGTATACATAGGCAAGCAAATGTAACATATCACATGTAACCACATTATTCTTATGTGGGTCATTTCGTCTTCGGCAAGTCTATCTCATATAAACTATACCTCAATTGGCACATTAGTTGAGGTATTCTTCATTTCTACTAATGTCCTTGCTTTGTCTTTCCATTGAAAAATGTTTGATTCGTGGATCTTGGCGTTTTTGTAAATGCAATGAAAAACCTTTTTTTGTTTGTTGTAAAAATATTTTCATGAGAGAATCCTAGTGATTGTAGTCTAGACTCGAGAAGGAATCCTAGTTCACTACAATCGAAGCTCTGATACCAACCTGTCACACCCTGACTTTTGCGGAAGCGTGTACGTGTGACTTGGTCAGTTTTCATTGCATTCGATTGTAATAAACAACTATATGACTAAAATGATGTTCATCAATTCATAAGTTTTAAAAATATTACAAACACAAGTTGTTTAGTTTCAACCAATAAACTGCATGATAATATACAAATCATTCAAATGAGATTAAGTTCCACACGTGGACTTTTAACAAAAGTCTAGTAGACCAAGGATTTGCTTCATATATCGTATCCAGAATAAGATATACAAATCAAACCCTTCAAAATAGGATGACATCTATTCTTGTAAATCACTTCATGAAATCATTTCCAACGCCGCAAGATCCATTTAGTTTCCTGAAATACATGTAATTTGAAAACATCAACAAAAGTTGAGCGAGTTCATGTGTTTTCATGTGAGCTCGAGTAAACTTGTAAACATTTGAGAGTATTCTTTTGATAACCGGTATGTAAAGCGTCTATGAACATATCAATTAATGTTTTGCAAGGACATTAATATGTGTGAAATGGCGTAGGAAGGCTCAAACCTAGCAAATTTTGTACAGGTCAACCCGGCTGGAACGACATAGTCACTACATGCGGCCACACAAGGACCCATGAGTGGGGC
This sequence comes from Helianthus tuberosus, assembly GCA_030545235.1. Taxonomy (NCBI): domain Eukaryota; kingdom Viridiplantae; phylum Streptophyta; class Magnoliopsida; order Asterales; family Asteraceae; genus Helianthus; species Helianthus tuberosus. Next base: position 126,211,025 of record CM060357.1, on the reverse strand, counting down.
TCGCTACACCCGATAGATCTACCACTCCTGCCCCTCGTTCTTAAACAAGATTAATGGTCTTAAGTGTGTGCCTACCCGTCCACATGATCTAACAGTTCATTCCTTAGCTAAACCATACCATTAAAGCATGTATTTCACCCCCGAAAGTTATAAATCCGAAAACAGTTAAGAGAAAAGGGGGACATGAACTCACTAGTTTGCGTCAGCTGTCTCGTGTACTCAAAGTCTTTCTTCACGGGTCGTACCACTACCTACACACGTGCTATGTTTTATTAGACACTTAGGTCGTGTAACGACTCTTAACCTCAGTTATTTATTAAGACTTATTTTGGAATTTTGGTATACTTTGAATTACACGATTGGTGTATGTTGTTTATATAATTATATAATTCCAAATTATATAAATATTAGTTAAAATAAGGATATTTTAACTTAAATTATTTCCATCCAATTATTTGGAATATTGTTAGAAATAATGTATTTTTAACTTGTTTTTGTCGTATGGTTCTCACATGTATATTTTCAAGTATAGGTATACTTGTATTTGCGTATTTACCAAGTGTGGGTAGTGTATGTTGGTATGTATTTATACGTATAGGATACATATTTTCTTGTATTTATTAAGTATTTTATACTTAATTTTATGTATAATTTTCCGAAATATTATTTTTACATAATTTAAAATTACCAACTTTATATTCTTGAAATATACATATTTTATGAGAATTTTATAGAAAAATATCTATAAATTTTATTTGATAAAAATATGTATACTTCCAAATATATCTTAAAAATAATATATTTTTAAGATTAAAGTTAGAAAAATATATATTTTTAGTTTCCACCAAAATAATATATATTTGAGTTGTTTATGAAAATATATATTTTTCTTCCACTTCAAAAATAATATATTTTCCATTTTGACAAAATATGATATATTTCATAACAGTTGTAAAAATTCATATTTTGTCGTTTCTTCGGTTTCAAAAATACCGTTTATCACATTTGTCAAGTTGCGAATTTATTTCGGGAATATATATATACATATATATAGTCCAAAGTGTCCATTGTCCGAATCGTCCAATATTTGGGTATAAGTTATATATTTATTTTCTTGTGATTTTTGTAACATTTCAATTTGCAATTTTTAGTATTTTGGTGTGATATATTATTTCCAAGTCCCTAATTTTTAATATAACTAATACAAGCAATATACATGTAGTAGATAATTTTTGTGACTTCTAAATATATATTTTCCTAAATATATACTTAGTTATTTTTATTCTTAAAAATCAACCTCATACAAGCAATATACATGTAGTAGATAATTTTTGTGACTTCTAAATATATATTTTCCTAAATATATACTTAGTTATTTTTATTCTTAAAAATCAACCTCCAATACTTGTAATTTTTATAACAAAAATTATGGCAAATTTTATATTTAAAACCATGATAAAAAATTTACTTGTAAACACTTGTTTAAAAATATTTTTCTAAGTGTTGAATTATTACAAAAATTTTGTCATAGTTTCCCTTGAAAATTGAGGTTTCCATGCTTATTAGCATATCATTTTCTTTCTAAAAATTCATCATCAATCATCAATAGTTATCCTACACTTACCATGAGCCATAATATACACTTCTACAAGATGGTATGAACTTGAAGTTTTATAAAATCTTGTAGTATTTTAACATGGTGTTTAACATGATTTTCTAACACTAAAACTATGGTTTTTGTGACAACCCGTGCTCGAGAGGTAGCATCGTTCGCTTCACTTTTCTTTTAAATCATTTTATGTTATGCGTTACTTTTCCACGAGACCAAATTTTACACAATTATCCTATTTATAGTGTGTAAACGAGTATTCGAAACAAACCTATATCGTGTTGAACCGACCCGAACCATTAGAACCATGACATAACCCGCGTAACTCGAAACTCTTGAGGTTCAAATCATGGCATAAACTTTATACATTAGTAATTAATAATAATAATAATAATAATAATAATGATAATTGTGAGGACAATTACATATGCATGTATTATATTATGTAAAAAAAATGAAAATATTTAGTATTCAAATATGATGTTTAAGGTTGCCACCCCAATTCTTTTCTCCTTTCTTTGTGTTTCTTTGTGTGCAGCACAACCCACTTTTCCCTTTTCCTTTTTACTTGGATAGCATCGGCCCACCTCTTCTCAAACCCCTCCATTTACGTAAATTGCATGAACCATATTCAACATTTATTATATCACATAACCCTAACCACCAATACTCCCCAAAACGGCTACACTGTGCTTTTGTTCCTCCTCCCCTTTATTATATCACATAACCCTAACCACCAATACTCCCCAAAACGGCTACACTGTGCTTTTGTTCCTCCTCCCCTGCCGACGTGAAAACAAGCCCAAGAACTCTCTACCTAATTAGATCCAAGGCTTGACCATACACTGCTTGCTACTAGGTATCTATTTCATATGTTTTATGATAGTTTTTTTTATGTTCTTGTGCGATTAGAACTGAATTACCTTGCCTGTGTTTCTGATTAGATAATGATGTTATATGTTTATGATGATAACTTGTAATCTAATGTTCATGAAAAAAAATCAAGTATGGCGCTCTGCGTTATCGGTTATGTTTGTATGGGCTGAATATATGTGGATTAGGTTTTATATTCATAATGATCTTGATGTTTGAGCATGATAAGATCTGATGTACACGACTTGTTAATCTGCTGTGAATAAATGTTGTGGGGTGTTGGGTGTATAAATTATTCGGTTGGGAAGATCGGGTAACGAAAACAACAAGCTGTCCATCAGTTACAACCGACTTCAGTTGGCTGTAACTGGGTTACAACTTAACGAAAATTGGAGTTTCTTGAGTTTATAACATGTTATTTTGAAATACGAATCATATGGCACTGGAATCATAATTTTTCGACACCGTTTGATATGTTTAACGAATTATTTACGAACAAACACTGAAGCTGCGAAAATCTGCAGTAAATGGGTCATATGTTTTGGGTCATAACTTGCTGCGTAGTTGGAGTTTTGCTATGAAATTTGTACTGTAGATGGCCACTGATGTCGTTGTAATTCTCCAACTGGAATTTTATCAATCGGACTTACGATGAATTTTAAATGAATTTTTCCGTGGACTGCAGTCAGAAAGTGACGAATCTGATTGCAGCCCGGTAAATGAATTTTATAAAATAATTGGTAATGAATTGGATCCCGATATTTTGACACAATAATATCTGGATCATTTAACACATTCTGTATTTTTTTGGGAATTTTGTTGTACACGAATTATTCCGGATAACAATCCGAAAACTGCCGAAAGTGTACTATATGGCTGAATATTTATTGAAGAGTATTTTAAGTCTTTTGTGACACTTGTGTTGTCGCTAAGCTATGTCGTGATAAATGCATGCATGGTATTGGTATTGTATGATAAAATGTGCTACGTGTTAGATACGTGTAGGATTCGTGTTTCCGCGAGAGCACACCCACTAACCCTTAAACGACAATCATGTTAGGACGTGATTGACTGGTTCCACCTCACGTATTTCTTTCCATAACTTAATCTGCCGAACTAATCTAAGGTGAGTTCACACTTTCTACAAGGCATGGGATTCCCGGTGGTTTGGGAATGGGATTAAGAAGCTAAGATGAAACCTGTATATTCACCACTAATAAACTACATTAAACCTACGTATTCTCGGATTGGGAAGAATACGTACCTCCGTCCTCGGATTGGGAAGGACGCCTACACTAAACCTGCGTATTCTCGGATTGGGAAGAATACGTACCTCCATCCTCGGATTGGGAAGGACGACTACATTTAACCTGCGTATTCTCGGATGGGTAGAATACGTACCTCCGTCCTCGGTTGGGAAGGACGCCAATGTATATAACTAGTCTAGTGGTTCACAACATGGGGTAGCCCCCACTGGTTATGGTTTGGGAAACAGGGAACTGATTAACTGCTGGTTTTCGAATGAACTTATGATTTTTGGAACAACTTTAAAACAGACAACCAACTGTGAACTCGCTCAACTTCATTGTTGATTCGTTGTTACATGCCTTGCAGGTCTTTAGGTGTATATTGTTGGAACTTATTGTCTGAGAGGCTGGAGTGGTCATGGGTCGAGATACATGGAATCGCAACACAGGATTAATGGTTTTTACATATGGTTTATAAACACTTAACGAATGAATTATGCTTCCGCTGTACACTGTGAATTATATGTAACATTGTAACACTTAATGTTAATAAATGAAAGTTTTATTTAAACTTACCTATGAGTTCAATGTGATTGGTGGCTCGATCCTGGTACGTCAGACGCCTCGCGGGGGTTCCCGCATGTGGTATTTTTGGGATGTGACATATTGGTATCAGAGCCATTGGTTATAGTGAACTTGGTTTTAAAAAGGGGAAAACGTTTTTATAAAACCAGACTATAACCGAACAGTTCTGAAAACGTGAATACGACCATGACACTCAGCTCCAGATTGCAAGGTTCATCCCTCTTACTTGTTGTATACATTACGTTACTAGTACACATTTGTTTATGACGAAACATACGAACACACACTCGTCACTATAGCATGATGGCATGGATTGCTTGCTTACCTTATGATGCGTTGATAGTAGGCCATAGTCCTTGGATTTTTGTGATCTTATTACCTTGACGACCTCCGTTTGACATCTGAGTTTGAGGAACCATTTGACATGAGTTAGAAGGAACTGAGATGAACATGCAAATCACAATATTATTATGGGTGCACACATAATAATAATGTGGGGTGCATGCGAGTCCCAGTGAGCCTTAACAAGTGGAAAAGGGGTTCCGTTCCGTTATTTGATCGATGTGAAACATAACAAACCTATAGGGGTCATAGCAGTGATTGTCCCCTACTCGAACATGAACTTTTCATTCATCTCTGGATCCCTTCGAATCTCGATGCTATCGAGTATTACCTGAACACCCATCTGAACACCTAGCGAACCTTGTAGAATGTGAGGTGCTTATACGAACGTCCCTGAGTTGGATGTCGCAGCGTCGAATGACTGATCGATACTTTTCTTACCCCTCTTCGTTTGCTGGAACTCATGTATTGACATCTTAGATCCTGAAGTGTGATCACTTCTGCAATACCCTCGTAACAGACCATGTATCACTCAAACAACTTGCAACATCGATGAACAGGAGGATGAGTGTAGTACTTTGCCGACCTCAGCACCGGCAACGAGCACCAGAATCGAATCCTAAACCCTTGTCAACGACTCATGGGAGTCAACTCTTACGAATCAATCGGGACATAAGCAATGACAATCGACTACAACGTGGAATGTGTAACTGCCAACACAGTGAGTAGCGCTTTAGGACGTAGCTCCATGATGTGAAAAGATGGACTTGGATGGTGAAGAACCGTAAGGCTTCGTTTCGAGCAACGACATTGGGAGCAGCAATCACAGCGACAACAAGGTATTCGTAACCCTAGCCTACAGTATGGATATAAAGGTGCCTACAACATGGATTGGTCATGGTTAAGTTAAGAAGACAACGACCAAAGGAACAACGACTGTACTTGAAATCCTTGTAATGAAAACAACAACATTGGAGATGATGCTCATGGAAGGGCACTTAGTGTTGACGTGGACGACGCCAGGTTGGTGCTAACTTGGAAGCTTGAACGGGTAGCTAATCGTTTCGTCTCTGTCCAGTTTAACCCTGATGCTTCTCGAAAGACTGATGGCAAGTCAATTGAGGCATCATATGTTTGTAGGGATGCAAATTCAACCGTATGGGACAAGTTTTCGACATCGATCTTCCTTCTACTACCCACGATGGTGTTAATGCAGTAGTTAGTATGGGTTGGTTAACTGGACATCGCGCAGTTATACCCTGTGAGGGAAAGGTTATCGCCTGTCATAAAGTATCCGAGTGGAGCAGAGGTTAGCATCATTTCAGCAGTGAAGGCCAGAAGTGTCCACGGAAGGATTACCCCGCCATGATAGCACTCGTTACTGATGTCAAGGCTAAGGAAAGGAGGATCGAGGATCCTCTAATTGTTCGTGATCTCTCCCTAAGTGCTACCAGAAGAACTATCAGGTTTACCTCCACATCGTCAGGTGGAATATCAAATCGGTATCATGTCAGAAGCAGCCCTTGTTACCAGTATTCCTCATTGTCTTACACCAGGAAGGTTGCAAGAACTGTCTAATCAACTACAAGAACTGTTGGACAGGAGTTTGTCAGACCTAGTTCTTTTTCGCTTTGGGGAGCCCCAGTTATACCAGTAAAGATAAGCCTTTTCGTATGTGTATCGATTATCGAGAACGTAACAATGTGACAGTTAGGAACCGCTTGTCTCGGCCATGCATTGGCCACCTGTCGACCAGTTACAAGGAACAAGCTTCCATTCGGGGATTGGCTAGCGAACGAACTATCATCAGATGGAAGTCCAAGAGGAGAATGCTCTTAGAACAGCATGTCGAACGCAATGCAGCCATTTCAACTTTATACACCATGATTATTGAGTTGATCACCACACCAGCAGCTTCAGGGATCACATGAATCAACCGTATTTGTCGACGACGTTCTGAATCATGACCAGGAGAAAGGAACACCATGGGTGGCATATGTATCCTATCTCAGCGCTTCTGTGGGAGGAGCCATTACGTGTGAAGTCTTGTTAAATGCCACATCTAGATTCGAGAGATGCATTTTGATCACGTAACCAACGGAGTGGGAATACACGTGGACCACGCTGAGATAGAAACTGACCGATACCGAAGATTCCTTCGGGGATGCAGCAATCACTCGTTTTCGCTAGATACCATCGCAGCTTACCCACAGGGTATTCGAAGATCGCGCAGCTTAACTCCTTTAAGCACAACAGGGTGCTGTGTTCGTGGGAGACCAAAACAGGAGGACGTCTTTTAAGCTTTCGAATCCCAACACTGCAATGCACTGAGTATCGTCTTTACCCGAGGGTGCGGGTGATTTAGTGGTATACGATGATGGTCCGAATCAGAGTCCCAGTTACACACCGATGCAACACGAGAGAGCGATGACTTACGTGATGGAGTTACAAAGAGGAACTGCACGACACACAACTGGCGGTGAAAACCATGGTCTTGGACGGTACCAGATGCGTTATTTAGACCGATCACAAGGGCCTCCAGTGTACCTTGGCTTCGACATAGCTAAATCAGTTGATGGCATCGCTGGAGGGAACTTTAGAATAATTACAACTATGAAACTTGAACGTGCACGAGCTTTGCAGCTCACTATCGACTCAAACTTACCTGATCAGACTCGCTCTATTCAAACTAGAGAACTGAAAGAAGAGGATTTTCAAGTTGAACCCATGCTGGGCATGGAGAAGCAACCTTTGACAGGTCGGACGATACTCGTTACCTCATGGAACGAATGTGGGTCTCATTATACGGCAACTGTAGGGAACTCGTGTTGAGCAAAGCACACCGGTTTTGATATTCTAGTCGTCTGGGTTTTGATGAGAGGCATTAGGATTTATAAACCTTGTACTGGTAATCGGACATGAAGGCCCACCTAGCTAGGTATGGGAATGATGTTTGACTTATGGGAAAGTCAAGGCGAAGTGTTAGCAACCAGAAACACCTATTTGGAAAGCGAAAACAGACTGCCATGGATTTGGTCGCTAGCCTACTTATAACCCGAAACGAAAACAATATCACATGGATGATCGTTGATTGTCTCACGTAACCAGCACACTTTCTAGCCATCAAGGAAACGGATAAGTTTTCTACACTTGCAGTCATCTGCCTGAAAGAAGTGGTTGCTAGGCACGGGGTGCCAACCTCCATTATCTCTGATCGCGACCCACGATTTGCATCTGATTTGTGGCAAGCGATGCACGGATCCTTTGGCTCACGTCTAGACATGAGCACAGCATATCATCTACAGACGGATGGGCAGACTGAACGCACCATCAAAACTCTTGAATACATGCTTCGAGCATATGTAATCGACTTGGGCAACTGCTGGGAAAGACACCTCCCTTTAGTGGATTTTTTATATGACAACAGTTACCACACCAGCATCCAGGCTGCTCCGTTCGAGGCATTGTACGGACGGAAGTGCCGATCACCTCTTTGTTGGGCAGAGGTTGGCGACAGCCAAATCACTGGCCCAGAACTCGTCGTAGAAACAACAGAGAAGATTGCTCAGATACGTCAATGAATGGCGACAGCTTGTGACTGTCAGAAAAGCTACGCTGATAAGCGCAGGAAATCACTCGAGTTCCAGGTTGGGGATTGAGTACTACTTAAAGTCTCACCTTGGAAAGGTGTAGTTTGTTTTGGTAAACGAGGCAAACTCAACCCGCGATATGTTGGACCTTTCGAAACCACGGAGAGAATTGGCAAGGTGGCCTACAGATTGAATCTACCCGAAGAACTCAGTGGAGTTCACAACATATTCCATGTATCGAATCTGAAGAAGTGTCTGTCAGATGAAACCCTCATAGTTCCTTTCAAGAAGCTCACCATCGACGATCAGTTGCGATTTGTCGAAGAACCAGTGGAAATCTTGGACCGGGAGGTCAAGATTCTCAAACGCACCAAGATACCTATTGTTCAGGTTCGTTGGAACTCACGTTGTGGCCCATAGTTTACATAGGAACGGGTAGATCAGATGATCGGCAAGTATCCCCAGTTGTTCAAAAATGGCGCATCTAACGCTGTAGTTGCTACTGAATTTCGGGATGAAATTCCAAATCAACTGGGGGATGATGTAACACCCCATGAAAACGCACAACCGCACTAGTATCTAAAGCGACTGTTTACAAATTTTGGGACGAAATTTCTTTCAACTTGGGGATGATGTGACAACCCATGCTCGAGAGGTAGCATCGTTCGCTTCACTTTTCTTTTAAATTATTTTATGTTATGCGTTACTTTTCTACGAGACCAAATTTTACACAATTATCCTATTTATAGTGTGTAAACGAGTATTCGAACCAAACCTATATCGTGTTGAACCAACCCGAACCATTTGAACCATGACATAACCCGCGTAACTCGAAACTCTTGAGGTTCGAATCATGGCATAAACTTTATACATTAGTAATTAATAATAATAATAATAATAATGATGATGATAATTGTGAGGAAAATTACATATGCATGTATTATATTATGTAAAAAAATGAAAATATTTAGTATTCAAATATGAAGTTAAAGGCTGCCACCCCAATTCTTTTCTCCTTTCTTTGCCTTTCTTTGTGTGCAGCCCAACCCACTTTTCCCTTTTCCTTTTTACTTGGATAGCATCGGTCCAGCTCTTCTCAAACCCCTCCATTTACATAAATTGCATGAACCATATTCAACATTTATTATATCACATAACCCTAACCACCAATACTCCCCAAAACGGCTACACTGTGCTTTTGTTCATCCTCCCCTGCCGACGTGAAAACAAGCCCAAGAACTCTCTACCTAATTAGATCCAAGGCTTGATCATACACTGCTTGCTACTAGGTATCTATTTCATATGTTTTATGATAGTTTTTTTATGTTCTTGTGCGATTAGAACTGAATTACCTTGGCTGTGTTTCTGATTAGATAATGATGTTATATGTTTATGATGATAACTTGTAATCAAATGTTCGTGAAAAAAAAATCAAGTATGGCGCTTAGCGTTATCGATTATGTTTGTATGGGCTGAATATATGTGGATTAGGTTTTATATTCATAATGATCTTGATGTTTGAGCATGATAAGATCTGTTGTACACGACTTGTTAATCTGCTGTGAATAAATGTTGTGGAGCGTTGGGTGTATAAATTATTCGGTTGGGAAGATCGGGTAACGAAAACAACAAGCTGTCCATCAGTTACAACCGACTTCAGTTGGCTGTAACCGGGTCACAACTTAACGAAAATTGGAGTTTCTTGAGTTTATAACGTGTTATTTTAAAATACGAATCATATGGCACAGGAATCATAATTTTTCGACACCGTTTGATATGTTTAACGAATTATTTACGAACAAACACTGAAGCTACGAAAATCTGCAGTGAATGGGTCATATGTTTTGGGTCATAACTTGATGCGTACTTGGAGTTTTGCTATGAAATATGTAATGTATATGGCCACTGATGTCGTTGTAATTCTCTAACTGGAATTTCGTCAATCGGACATACGATGAATTTTAAATGAATTTTTCCGTGGACAGCAGTTAGAAAGTGACGAATCTGATTGCAGCCCGGTAAATGAATTTTATAAAATAATTGGTGATGAATTGGATCCCGAGATTTTGACACAACAATATTTGATCATTTAACACATTCTGTAATTTTTTGGGAATTTTGTTGTACACGAATTATTCCGGATAACAATCCGAAAACTGCCGAAAATGTACTATATGGCTGAATATTTATTGAAGAGTATTTTAAGTCTTTTGTGACACTTGTGTTGTCGCTAAGCTATGGTGTGATAAATTCATGCATGATATTGGTATTGTATGATAAAATGTGCTACGTGCTAGATACGTGTAGGATTCGTGTTTCCGCGTGAGCACACCCACTAACCCTTAAACGACAATCATGTTAGGACGTGATTGACTGGTTCCACCTCACGTATTTCTTTCCATAACTTAATCTGCCGAGCTAATCTAAGGTGAGTTCACACTTTCTACAAGGCATGGGATTCCCGGTGGTTTGGGAATGGGATTAAGAAGCTAAGATGAAACCTGTATATTCACCACTAATAGACTACATTAAACCTGCGTATTCTCGGATTGGGAAGAATACGTACCTCCGTCCTCGGATTGGGAAGGACGCCTACACTAAACCTGCGTATTCTCGGATTGGGAAGAATACGTACCTCCGTCCTCGGATTGGGAAGGACGACTACATTTAACCTGCGTATTCTCGGATGGGTAGAATACGTACCTCCGTCCTCGGTTGGGAAGGACGCCAATGTATATAACTAGTCTAGTGGTTCACAACATGGGGTAGCCCCCACTGGTTATGGTTTGGGAAACAGGGAACTGATTAACTACTGGTTTTCGAATGAACTTATGATTTTTGGAACAACTTTAAAACGGACAACCAATTGTGAACTCGCTCAACTTTGTTGTTGATTCGTTGTTACATGCCTTGCAGGTCTTTAGGTGTATATTGTTGGAACTTGCTGTCTGGGAGGCTGGAGTAGTCATGGGTCGAGATACATGGAATCGCAACACAGGATTAATGGTTTTACATATGGTTTATAAACACTTAACGAATGAATTATGTTTCCGCTGTACACTGTGAATTATATGTAACATTGTAACACTTAATGTTAATAAATGAAAGTTTTATTTAAACTTACCTATGAGTTCAATGTGATTGGTGGCTAGATCCTGGTACGTCACACGCCTCGCGGGGGTTCCCGCATGTGGTATTTTGTGGGTGTGACAGTTTTTATTTCATAAAACTCATTCTTACAAATTTTCAATCTTTACAACTTGTAACTCACTTTTACAAAAATTCATCTTCTTGAATTTTTCCTGTTTTCCATACATCAAGTGTTTCATTTTAACACATAAAACATGTTTACTTTATTTTATAACCAAGTCATGTTAAATCTTGATGTAAACTTTATTTTCTTGAAACTTTTATCTTTGAAATCTTACATTTTTAAGACATGCAATGTGTAGGAATCATCATCCTACACAAAATCAACTTCATCTTCAAGTTCACACTTAACATAAAGGATTATCAACTTAGATCTTTCAAGATTCATCCTCATACTTGCTAAATCATGTTTTAAATCATCATCTAGCAAGCTTTTATGTGGTGATCTACACCATACATTCAAGAAATCATCAAACAAGTTCATCACATACACTTAAACAACTTAGATCTTCATGATTTCAAGCTTTATGTTTATGTTTATGTTTATGTTTATGTTCATGTTCTTGTTTTGGTGTGATTCTTAGATTCTCTTGTTACTACATACTTTAACCACTAAAATCAAGTGTAAAAACAAGATCAAGAGAGCTTACTACTAGCACAAGTGCTAGGGAAGAACAAGATGCAAGATGAAGAAGAAAATAGGTGGGTAATAGCTCCATAAGATGGTCCTTCAAATCTCCTTGCTTGCAACCTTCCTATGTATGCTTGATACACCTTAGAAACACCTTAGATTGCCTAGAAATGGGCTAGAAAATGATAGTGAAGAAAGGGGTGTTTGGCCGTGAGCTATGTAAGGGCAAAATGCAACATATAAATTACATTATTGATGTGTTGAAAGTCTTATGGTTATAGGTATCATTATTGATGTGTGCAAAATGCAACATATAAATTACATCAATCGTGGCATAAAACTAACCCTTTTTTAGTACTAATGTTGGAAAAAGTGTGCTTTTGTCTTCCTTTTGTATTTTCAGGATTAAATGAGCTCAAATTAACAAAAGAAGCAAAAAGACAGCAAAATCTAACTTAAATACAAGAAAAGGAACAAACGTGACATGCTCGACCCCACGACAGCATCTTCCCAAGCAAAACAAGAAGACAGAAGACTGAACACGCCCCGTGCTCAGCCAGCACGGGGGCGTGCCCAAGTGTTAGCAGAAAAGACAAAGTGGTAGAAGCTTCCATTGCCCACCACGGGGCCGTGCTCAGCGGGCACGGGGCCGTGGTCAACTATAAGATTCGCAGAATCCAGGCAAATCTTCATAGTACAGATATGCTTCTGCACACGGGGTCGTGCTCAGCGGACACGGGGGTGTGGTCAACTAATACAGACAAGCTGCATTAAATGAAGAAAGAGAAGGATGTGGACACGGGGCCGTGCCCGAGCTTCTGTTCAGCCTATAAATAGGAGTGCTTGGCTCAAGCTCAAACCATCCCTTGGCACACCACCTCTCTCACACTTCACCCACCACCCACCACCCACCACCCACCACCACCATAACACCATCATCCATTGTCCATCATAGAGTGTGTGAGTCGTCTCGGGATCCAAGATTGATCGTAAGAGTTCTTGACAATCAAGGTCATGTTTGCCTAAGTCTCTTACATCACTTGGTGAAGACAAAGTGTTTAGTGTAATACTTTTTATTTTTAATCTTTTTGCACTTTTTAATTGGTTATGTATTAATGACTTTAATAACTAGTTTCTTATGTTGAAGGTGATTCTTCCTTATCGTTTGTCCGTGGTGTCTTGGCATTATTTTACTGTCTATATAAAATAAAAGATTTTCACCATTCATATCTCCACGGTCTATATGGAGGTATGTTGGCTACCTGGTCGGGGGTTAAGGGAACGGTTTGGTAAGAGTCTTGCCGTTGTTCAGCGTTTAGAGATCCTGCAAGGGACCTGGGTCAAATTTAGTAGGACCTCCTTCAATACTTAACGGTATTGGATGGCGGGGGTCCAAACTCTTTGATCCCCTCATAAGTTAAACTACTATTAATACTATAACCCGGCTACTTAGGACTGTATCCTTGCTGACTCAGACTACTTAGCCGAGGGTAACGTCACCTTCAAAAGAGGGGCCTACCATAATTTGCATTAATAACTTAATTAATTATCTTTCAATAATCCGACCCTTTAGGATTGTATCCTTGCTGACTCAAACTACTGGGTTGAGGGTAACGTCACCTTCAAAAGAAGGGCCTACTACAATAACTAAGATAATCTCTTAAATAAGTGCAAAAGTACGGAAATAATCAAAGGTTACACTATACACGAGTCAGAACCAAGTGATTCATCTTGTGTATCTGTTTTTATTTTTATTTTTATTTTTTCAGCATTTTAGTTAGTTTTTATTTTTTGTAAGTTTAAAACCTTTTTCTAACTTTTTGATTTGATTAGACGTTGAGGATAAACCGGTACTAAAAGCTCTTGTGTCCTTGGACGACCTTAGTATCTTACCAACACTATACTACGCTCACGATGGGTGCACTTGCCCATATGTGTGTTTAGTGTTAGTAAATATCGTGTTTTACTATTTCCATACAAAATTTGCTTTAGCTCACGGAGAAACTTACTCAGCGTTGCAAACTAAGAGCAAAACAGGGAATGAATGAGATCCATATCAAATGAAACTGTAAGAAGTAAAAACATAATAATAATCCAACCCACCTTTTCCCCGCGCTTGCTCTCTCGACTATCGGTATTGCAGTCGGTGTATACGAGGAGATCCCGAGTCTGACGGACCAGGTCAACCGGCGTCTTTTGTTTTGACTTGAATAGTCTGTTAAAAATATAGTGTTCATAACACAAACATGTCGAGTTGGGCTTGTTATTCAATATTGCTGAATTGTTGATTGGGATGATATCTCAGTGTTTATGTTGGGCCGGTTGCTATATGTGGTGTTATTATAATTCTAGGTCCATTTCTCTCGTCACGAGTTGTTATGATGTTGCTGTTATTATTGCACCAGTTTACTTAAAGTGTGCCAGGTTGTAATAGATGAAGGGGCTGTGTGAAATATTGGAGGGACCTGGATCATCTCTTTGCTTAGATTTGGACTGAAGTGTAAAATTAAAGGCTGGTGATATAAAAAAGGAGTCTGATGTGCGCAGATGATTATCAACCCCAATTATTTTCACCCTTATCTCTGTTTTGTTCAAGAAAAACTCTATTGCAGTGATGAATTGGTGAAGATTCGTTATGAATCTTGTTTAAGTGTTGGTCAGATGGCGGTGCCTCCGATTCTCATTATCGCGATTATTACACTGGTTCTTTCACTCTGATTCTTTCTGCATCTTGTGAGAATTTTAGGGTTATTTATTTGTTGTTGTTGAAGATTGCAAGAAATCTCTCAGTTGTATTTGTTGAGAGATGTCAATCTTCTGTTGTTGATGTTCATCAGTGGATGTTCATCTAGTTGTTATTTTTCTTTTTCAAGTTTCTTGTATCATCTCTCATTTGTTTTTGAGAGATCATATTTCTGAGTGTGATGATCATCAGTGGATGATCATCATCTGTATTGTGTATTTGATGATTTAGATCTTACATATGTAAGATCTAGGGTTTGGGGGATGTTTTTCCGGTTTGGGTTAAGTAATAAAATTTTTGTCGCCGGTTTTGTCGCTTCTCTTGTGTCTTGTGTTGTCGTTTGCTATTTGCATCGATCATTCTTACCGTTTTTGACACAGTCCTTTCATGGCGATCGATTGCTGATGAATGAAATCCGAATTATGGATAACAAACAAGAGTTCTTCAAACAATAAAGTAAAAATGAGGGATGATACCTTGGTGAAGGTGAGTCTTTCTGGAGAGATTAATGATGTTCTGGTTGAAACAATGATGGATTTTGCAGAAGGAAGGGAGACCACATCAATTACTGAAGCAGCCATGGTGGTTGCATAAAATGCGAAGAGTGCTCAGAACAATCGAAGATATAGTATGTGTGAAGAAGAAAGGTGGATGTTTGAAAATTGGTTGGAGGACAATGGAAAGCCAATGGCAGTGGCAGATTTCAGGATAAGGTGGAGATGGTGGTGGTGGGGAAGATGAGGTGGGTGGGGTTGGTGGTGGTCTCACATTAATTATCTAATATTAATTATATATTTTTTTTGAGTAAACTGCTATTTTACCCCCTATGGTTTGGGGTGATTGGCACCCTTACCCCCCCTAAGGAAATAATTGCAATTTTTCCCCCCACTGTTCTCTGTTATGTCGCAACCTTACCCCCCGGCCTCAGTCAACGGTAGTTTGACCCTTATAGGTAAGGGTATTTTGGTAATCTTACCCTATATTTATTATTATTATTTTTATTATTATTATTTTTATTTATAAAATCAAATTATCATCATCATCTTCAAATAACACCTGTTCAACATTCTTCAACACCACCCACCACCGCCAAAAAAGGAATCGCCTGTTCAACATTCTTCAACACCACCCACCAATCTTTACCACTCAACTCCACCTGTTCAACACCCTTGAAACACCACAACTCCATCTTCAACCACCGCCACACCACCATTCCCACAACAGTTCACCACCACAAGCACCATCAGAACACTCTACAACCACCCAACACCGCTGCTTACTCTGATCACCACTTCCACCCTGCCACCACCTACAACACCGAGAACCAACACCCACAATGATCAAACAAAACCCCAATCTCCAAAATCAAAAACCCTAAAATATAACAACAAAAAATTCAAAAACCCAGAAGTTCTTAAACTCGATTGACAATAACCTGTGAAAAATTATCAAGATTATCCATGGCAACCGCCTTGTAACCGGATAACAACAGTTGTGTCTTGATTTACACTCAAAGTTGAGTCATTAAAGTTACCAGAGATCCACCGGAGAGTATGATCTTGATGGCAGTTGGCGTATCGGCGGCGCCGATGACGGCGGCAGATGATGACCAGCAGCAGAAGCTCAAAAAAGGAATCGCCGAGTTCTACATAAACAGAACGGTGATTTGGGGCTTGTTCACAATCATCCGTATGGGAGTTGTGTGTGTGTGAATGATTTGGGGCTCTGACAATGGTCCCCATATACCAGTGCTCTGTTTATGTGCTCTAATCCTCCACTCATACAACCTGAATGATTTTATTTGCTATTAGTTTAGATGGTGCTATAGTTGATTGTGAATGATATCCTTACTGATTATGTGTTTGTTATCGGTTGTTATAAGATTTGTAATTATTAATTAGGTTTTTGAGAGAGAGGGGGAGGGAGAGAGAGATAAATCTGGAAGAGAGAGAAAGAGTGGGCTGGAGGTGGTTGAGGGTGGTGGCTGGAGGTGGCAGTGGTGGTTGTGGTGGTGAATGACGGTGGCAATGGTGGCAGGGGGTAATATCACAGAGTGTACAAAATACAGGGGGTAATATGAAAGGGCATTATAGTCATTTCAAGTTATAGTCAACAGATTAGTCAACAAATTTGAGGCCGGGGGGTAAGGTTGCGACATAACAGTGAACAGAGGGGGTAAAATTGCAATTATTTCCTTAGGGGGGTAAGGGTGCCAATGACCCCTAACCTCGGGGGGTAAAATTGCACTTTACTCTTTTTTTTTAACTTTTTAGGTATTAATTTAATAGTAGGGGTATTTTGGTCATTTCATATTCACTTAACACCAAAAACTAACTCTCATTCACGCCAGGGACTATCCGGGAACGAAATTGCAAAAACTGAGGACTATAGCTCTAATTTTAAAAAGTTAGGGACTAAAGGTGAAAAATGAGCAAACCACAGGGACTATCCAGACATTTTTCTCTAATTCAAAAGAGCTACTTTTATGTATGTAATGTTTTGGTATGTGCTAATTTAATTTTTTTTAAGTGCTAGGATATGTTCTTACGGTTTATATGATAAATATGGTTTGTACCAGAACCAACCGCTACTAAACAATTCAGATGGGTAGAAAGTCATCAATAATATACTAATTTGTTTTACGACATTTTAATTTTTGTATACTAATTAAGATTAATGTCAAAGTGCAACCGACCCCATATCATTTTGGAAATTTTTGATTCTTATTCAACTACAGTTATAATCATTCACATATTCACATATTCATAAATCATAATCATCGCCTTAGATCGTAGTCTCTACCCGTGGTGTCTCGTTCTTCAATTATACCCACGGATCTTGATTTTTCCAGCACTCACATAAGTCGAATTTGTTTTAATTTGAAGCCCTAACTCAGTTTTGTCGACTTCCATTGATCTAGTTGCTAGGATTCAATGTTTGGATATGTTGTTAGTTCATATATCGACTAGGTTACTAAATAAAGTTGTAGTAATAAAGCCTAAATCAGGTTTTACCTATATAATTGCATTTCATCTCTCAAACATAAGACTACAAGTAATTTCCTGAAAGTAAAGTCACTTACGCTATGTTCCAGAGTTTCATTTAACGAGAGAAAATAAAGGATTTGAAAGGACGTAAAAAAAAAAAGCCGATTTCCCGAGTTTTTTTAATGAAATAAATGGAGAGAAAAGGAAGGAAAACTTATTTTTTTTTATTTCATTTTAAATCCTTCCAAATTGGAAAGATTTGGAAGGAATATGTTTTTTATACATAAAGTCCTTGCTTTTCTTTTCATTTCCTTCGAACTCCGGAAAACACGTTAGCTAATTAAAATTTTCTTTTCTACTCATTTTCTTTTATCGCCTTAATTATTTTTTTTCTTTTCTTTTGTTTATTAAACTCGGGAACACAACGTTAAAAACATTTAGTTTATGTATTATAACGATGGTACTTTTATTTTAGTTTTTAGTTGGCTAAGAATTGATGATTAGATTGCTTCCATCACAAGGAAGCACTGGTTTACGACGCGATTGAGGGTCACAAATGTATATCCCCAATTCCATCAGAATTCTATACAGGGCCGGTCCTGAGAATGTGTCGGGTGGGCGACAATTCAGGGTCATAAACCTTAGAGGGCCTACAAAATTCGCGATTAGAAGAGCTATCATCGGAGAAGAAGAACTATCGGAATATTCGTCGGAGAAGAAGGGCTGTCGGAACAGTCGTCGGGGAAGACGAACTGAGGAGGGAGATGTGCAAAGTCTAACAATTTTTAAATCGCATCATTTTTTTAACTCCAATATAGTAATAGTAAAGTGGATAATGGCAGGTTTTCTTTATACAAGTTTGAAAACGGTAAAAATTTATAAATATTTAATTTGCAGCAAAATATAAGTTTGAACTATAGTAATATGTCAACATACAAGTACTTATGTGAATATATATCTTTCTATACTAATAAACAAAAATTCTTTTTGGACATGTGTCATTCTCTGGTAATTTCTCACATTTATTTTTTATTTATCTCTTTTATTAAATAATAATAATATTATTAAATATCAATTTAACTAAATCTATTTATCTCTTTTGTTTTCATAATCTGAAATTAATTTCTTTTTTAACTCTAAAGTTTCAATCTTTGGCAATTTAAGTCTAAAGTTTCAATCATTAGTATTTTAACCCCTTTGATTAATTTGATTTTTCACTTCTAATTCAAAAGTTTTCATCTGTTGTAATTTAATTTATCTCTTTTATTAAATAATAATAATATTAAATATCAATTTAACTAAATCATTTATCTCTTTTTTTTCATAATCTGAAATTGATTTATTTTTTAACTCTAAAGTTTCAATCTTTGACAATTTAAGTCTAAAGTTTCAGTCTTTGGTATTTTAACCCCTTTGATTAATTTGATTTTTCACTTCTAATTCAAAAGTTTTCATCTGTTGTAATTTAGCCCCTTTATTTTTTTTTACTTTCAACCCAAAGCTTTCTCACCTTTATTTTTTATTTATCTCTTTTATTAAATAATAATAATATTAAATATCAATTTAACTAAATCTATTTATCTCTTTTGTTTTCATAATTTGAAATTAATTTCTTTTTTAACTCTAAAGTTTCAATCTTTGGCAATTTAAGTCTAAAGTTTCAATCATTACTATTTTAACCCTTTTGATTAATTTGATTTTTCACTTCTAATTCAAAAGTTTTCATCTGTTGTAATTTAATTTATCTCTTTTATTAAATAATAATAATAATATTAAATATCAATTTAACTAAATCTATTTATCTCTTTTGTTTTCATAATCTGAAATTGATTTCTTTTTTAACTCTAAAGTTTCAATCTTTGGCAATTTAAGTCTAAAGTTTCAGTCTTTGGTATTTTAACCCCTTCGATTAATTTGATTTTTCACTTCTAATTCAAAAGTTTTCATCTGTTGTAATTTAGCCCCCCCTTTTTTTTTTTTACTTTCAACCCAAAGCTTTCTCACCTTTATTTTTTATTTATCTCTTTTATTAAATAATAATAATATTAAATATCAATTTATCTAAATCTTTTTATCTCTTTTGTTTTCATAATCTGAAATTAATTTCTTTTTTAACTCTAAAGTTTCAATCTTTAGCAATTTAAGTCTAAAGTTTCAATCATTAGTATTTTAACCCCTTTGATTAATTTAATTTTTCACTTCTAATTCAAAAGTTTTCATCTGTTGTAATTAAATTTAGACAAAATTGCAGAAAACAACCTTTATGTATACCCAAAACTGCACTTTATACCTTTCACTATGAAATCCGCCAAAACCAACCTTTACGTTCATGTTTTGCTACAAATTCAACCTTTATACCAAACCTAGTCAAAAAAGTCAGTTAACTTACCTCACATGCTTTGCATGTGAGGGTATTTTAGTCTTTTTAAATCCTTATTTTCTTTTCTATTTTTTGTTTCATCAGTCAAACAACATAATTCAAATATTCTTTGATTTCCTTTTAATCTCTGCACATACACACACCTAAAAATATATATAAAAACACATACACAAATTTAATTACTAACAAGATGAATCAAACCCAGAAACCGAAAAACATATGAATCAAACAAGTAAAAACACACATAACCTTCAATAAAGATTTCATTTTTTTCATACCCAGTTGAAAAAGAAAGAAACCCAATTAAGTTTTTAACTATATGAATCAAACCCAGAAAGGAATATCAATAACACTCACCTTGAATCAAGATTTCAGTAGTTTTTGCAACCACTTGCTCTCTTTTTTGTATAAACTTGTACAACAATGGAGTTGAAGGTTTCTTTGTGTGTTTTTTTTTTTTTGCTTTCTGCTTGGGAATTGATGATGAATATACAAGTAAAAAATAAGTCAACAAATATAAAAACTTCAAACTGGATATTAAAGAGCACCCATGAGTATGAAGCTCAGTCATCCCTTTTTCTTTTCCCTTCTAAGTTAAAACCAAAATCGTTGCCAACGGTGATTCCCCAAATCAAGTACACCGGATGCACCAATCTTGAGGGTCACCGGATGCACCAATCTTGTGTATGTATGTATGTGTGTTCTATTAACTTAAGGGTCACCGGATGCACCAATCTTGACCATCTACTTCACAAACACGAAAAAATCAAAATAAACAGCAAAACAGTCTCACTTCATTTTTAATCTGACCAAAAACAAATCATTAGCAAAAACCATCCAAACCTCTAAATCCATAATAAAAAATTATAGAACTTCAAGGGCTTTTTTTTTCCTTTTATAAACATCCAATATAACCAACTGAAAATGAAGTCAATACAAGCTTCACCTTTTTATCTCAATAAACAGAGAAATAATAAAAAAAAAATCGTTTTTTTTAATATTATAATCCAAAACCCAAATGGGTGAAAAAGTGAAAACTGAACAAGCATGTGTGTGTGTTTTTTTCTTCCCAAAATCGCAATGGCAACCCTGTCAAACAAAGCAGAAAAATTGACAAAAGTAGAGATTTTTATGAGATAACAGGGATGAAATCTGCAAAATTTCTGCAATTGGGTCTGTTTCTGAGTGAAATAAAAATAAAAAGAAGCAAGATTTCTTGTTATGATTGAATAAAAAAAAAAAAACCTTTGCAAGGTAAGGGAAAGGTGTTGTTCAGTTATCGAGGCTCCCTGTTTCTGCATGATGAACTGATGTGAGTGAATTGGTTGCATAAATAAACCCTAAATGGGAGATGATGAACTGGTGTACTTGATTTGGGGGCAGGGGTTACTGCCGGAGTTGAATATGATTTGGGGACAGAGTAGGTTGAATATGATTCTGGTGTATTTGATTTGAACATATTCACCCTTCAATCAAAGAAGGTTTCTTGAAATCCCCAGTGAGAGAGAAGACTAGAGGGACATAGGTATTTATATTTTTTTAGTTTTATAATTTTGTATTAAATGGGTAAATTACAAAAGTACCCTCATGTGCTTTGCATGTGAGGTAACTTAACCAAGAAATCTAACGGTGTTAGTGGTAAAGGTTGAACTTGTAGCAAAACATGAACGTAAAGGTTGGTTTTGGCGGATTTCATAGTGAAAGGTATAAAGTGCAGTTTTGGGTATACATAAAGGTTGTTTTCTGCAATTTTGTCTTAAATTTATCTCTTTTATTAAATAATAATAATAATATTAAATATCAATTTAACTAAATCTATTTATCTCTTTTGGTTTCATAATCTGAAATTGATTTCTTTTTTAACTCTAAAGTTTTAATCTTTGGCAATTTAAGTCTAAAGTTTCAGTCTTTGCTATTTTAACCCATTTGATTAATTTGATTTTTCACTTCTAATTCAATAGTTTTCATCTGTTGTATATACTTTTCATCTTTTATAAGTTCTTCGTTTAACATTTCGTTCTAAATTTCCGAGTTAACACGTCGCAACGTGTGTGTGGAGTTCAACGTTTATCTTTCATCTAATCTATCTACTATAATAAAAGAAACCAACAATTTTGGACACGTGTCTTCATTGTAGGTATCCTCAAATCTATACTTATCTTATATTAATTAAATAAATAAATAATAATTTAATATTAAATCTTATCATACTTTAATAAAATATTATCCTCAAATCTAAATTGTTAATCTATCTACTATAATAAAAGAAACCAACTTTTGGACACGTGTCATTCATTGAAAGTATCATCAAATCTATACTTATCTTATATTAACTAAATAAATAATAATCTATCTACTATAATAAAAGAAACCAACTTTTTATATTAACTAAATAAATAATAAATTAATATTAAATCTTATCATACTTTAATAAAATATTATCCTCAAATCTAAATTGTTAATTTAATATATTTTAAAAACAAATACCTCTCTTTTCTACTTATATTATATAAATATATAAATAATAAATTAATATTAAATGTTATCCTAATTTATTAAAAATATAACTTTTTTATTATTTGGAATACAAAATTATATTTATTCAACTCGTGTAAAACGCGTGGTTTTTAAAAATATATTTTTTTTATTATTTACTATACAAAGTTACATTTATATAACCCTTGTAATACACGAAGTTTTTAAAGATATAACTTTTTTATCATTTGCTATATAAAATTAGATTTATTCAACACGTGTAATACACGGGGTTTTTTAAGGATATAATTTTTTATTATTTGGTAGATTTTTCAACCCGACTATACACGGGTTTTTTAAAGATACGACGTTTTTAGTATTTAATATACAAAATTACATTTATTTAATCTGTGTAATACACATGGTTTTAAAGATACAATCTTTTTTAGATCTATTCAACACGTGTAATATACGGGGTTTTTAAGGATGTATTTTTTATTATTTGGTAGATTTATTCAACCCGATTATACATGGGGTTTTTAAAGATACGACGTTTTTAGTATTTAGTATACGAAATTATATTTATTTAATCTGTATAATACACATGGTTTTTTAAGATATAACTTTTTTTA
This sequence comes from Helianthus tuberosus, assembly GCA_030545235.1. Taxonomy (NCBI): domain Eukaryota; kingdom Viridiplantae; phylum Streptophyta; class Magnoliopsida; order Asterales; family Asteraceae; genus Helianthus; species Helianthus tuberosus. The sequence goes on along the minus strand of CM060357.1, from coordinate 126,187,781 downwards.
TTATTTGATATATAAAATTATATTTATTTAACCCGTACAATATACGGGGTTCATAAAGATATTACTTTTTATTATTTAATATATAAAATTACATTTATTCAACCCCGTGTAATACACGGGGTTCTAATCTAGTATAAATTAAAAAAACATATAAAAATTCCAACCCAATTAATCGCTAGTCGATATCTTATCGTCCGATCGCAATATTATATGCCAATTGATTTAGACGTGAAGGGCCCAGTTTTTCTATCTCGCCTAGGACCCAAACTTTTTTTAATATTTTCGGAGACGGGTCTGATTCTACACATTAAAAATAAAATCATTTTTGTCGTTAACAACTACTCATAAAAAAATCATCTTTATTGTTAACAAAACAACTGCTATAGGTTTTAAAAGTGAGAGCAAATTACGACAACAAAGAAATTGTGTTTCTTTCTCCAGGACTCCATTTCGGAAAAAAGCCCATAAAATATATATAAACCAACGGCCCCAAAATGAGTTTTATATGGGCTCAAATGCTTTAATATTGTATTCTGATTTCGGGCTGCATCTTCCAAATTCAGCTTCTATTACACCTCTAACTGATTGGAAGCGAAAATATGCCACAAGATTACCATCAATCTTGATATAATTTTGAAATTATAGACTTTTAAGTGATTTATTTTAATAATAGTTAAGAGCATTTTATGATAAAATGCAAAAAGCATGTTCGTTTTTTTTTTTTTTTTTTTTTTTATGAGTAAAAGATGTTAACAGACTTTTACGAGAAGAAAAAAATCAGAACGTATGTTGATTTTTTATATACAAAAAATTGTTAAAGGATTTGTACGACATATATATATAGAGAGTTAAATGTCATTTTAGTCCCTGTGGTTTGGCCCATTTTGTCAGTTTAGTCCAAATGTTTCATTTTTCGCATCTGGATCCAAAAAGGTTTCATCGTTGCCGTCTTGGTCCAACTGATTTAACCCCATCCATGCTTCTCAGTTAGTCAAGGGGTATTTCTCTCATTTTATCTATTATTTTAATTAAAGGTTTATTTTATCACTATTAAAAACATATATCTGGTTATAAAACCCAACCCCCCCCCCCTTTTCTACCCCTCTCTATCTCTCTATCTAACACCATCACCTCAACCTCCACCGGTCGTCGGCACATCTCCACCACTACCACCCCAGCCAAAACAGTTCAGGAAGACAACAAATCGAAACCCTAGCCGTCGGCCTATCTCTCTCTCTCTTCGAAACCGCAAGATTGGAACAGATCGGAAAGAGCATAGATCGGAAAATGGTGAATGGTTCTCTCTCTCTCTCCCCCCCTCTCTCTCTATCTTCTCTCTCTTCTCGGTTCTCTTTTGATTAGCTGGATGTTTGTGTTTGGTGGTAAAAGATAATGATGGGGTGTTGGTGTTGGGTATAAGCAAATTGAAAAAAGGAGGGGGTTAGGGTTTGGTGTTTGGTGTTGGTGTTTTGGTGGTTGATGACGGTGGGGCACGGTGGCTGTGGGGGTGAACGGTGGTTGGTGAGGGGCGCATATGGGTGGTAGTGATGTGGTGGTTGTGTTTCAGAGAGGTGGAGATAGGTGGTTGTTTTTTCAGATGGGTGGAGATGGGTGGCAATGGTGTGGTGGCGATAATGGTGAGGTGTTGTGTGATAACAGGTAAAAAAAGGAAGAGGGTTAGGGTTTGGTGTTGTGGTGGTTGGTGACAGTGGGGCACGGAGGTTGGTGAGGTGCAGATATAGGTGGCAGTGGTGTCGCAACCCCCGTCCCCTAATGACCCGGGAATGAGCGGCCGCGGCCATTTTTGGTGGTATCGGTGTTTATCATTTTGGCAGCGGAATGTACATCAGGACCGTAGTTAGTGTTAGGCCCTATAGGTTTATGGATTAGTAGATTAATTGCTTAATGGATTAAGTTCTAGAAGTGGGGGTATTAGAGTGGGCTTTGGGGTAATTATGGGCCTAGGGTTTAGGGGGAAACCCTCCCTATAAATAGTTAATGGAAATTAGGGGTTAAGGTTGGTTGGTTCAATTGTTTTAGAAACTTGTATTAGACATTTCACATGTATGCAAGTTTAAGCCTTTGAATATTCAAATCTTCATATTGTTCTTGATTATTTCTTGAAGATCATCAAGTTTGGATTCCGCCCATTCTTGGTGATTGTTTGATATCGTTGTTTGATCCGTATTTTCGGGACTTACAATTAGTATCAGAGCCAGTTAGATATCAAACATTCAAGAAATTCTGGTTTTTGGTTGAAGATCTTCATCGTGTTCTTCGTGATCTTCATCGTGTTCTTCTTCGTGTTCTTCAAAAATCGTTATAGTTTGCTCTATTGATCTTTTTGAGAGGTGTTAAAGGTTTATTTAAAATAAAAAAAATCAAATCAAAAAATTTCATCATCATTAGCTCATCATCATCAAAGAAATCATCTGACATCCGACATCATCAAATCATCGTACATCATCAACTGTCAGTTTCATCATTTCGGATCTCCTTAATCATTCAACCGAAATCATCTTTACATTTGTCCGTAATTCATCTCGGACCAACATATTCAATCCGTGATCAGTCCGTGATCTACATCATACATCCGAGATCATCAACAACAATCATCCGGAATCATATCATCATATCATCTTCATCCGAGACGCTTATCCGTAATCTTCAACATCAATCCGTCAACATCCACAATCGTCGGCAATCAAACAACTTTCATCCGGAATCATACTTCATCATTCATCATCTGTAATCATACATCTTCATCCGTAATCAATACATCTCGGACCAACATCTTCATCCGTAATCAATCCGTGATCTTCATTTTCACCAGAGATCTTAACAACATCGTCTCCGTTCATGTCACCGGCATCCATCACCCACCGTCACCATATCATCTTCTTCGGTCAACGTCTCGACCTTCTATCAGCTTTGTCCTTCTCTGTTTAACCTGAAACCTTGTTCATCATCGTCATCATCACCTCATTCGTTTCCGACGCATCATCATCATCGTTTCCCCTTTCACCATCGTTATCAACTCCGGTCACGTCTCCGGTCATCTTCTCCGGCGCCTGTCTCCGACCAACCTGCAACATCTACCACTGACCATAGCACATCGATCACAGTTTGAAAGCAAATCGACCACCGCTTTAGCTCTGGATCTTGTTGTCGGGAAACATAGTTTCGTCGGGAAAGAAGAAGACGGGAAGGCGGCTGAAGATTTAGGGTTACGGGGGATTACATCGCAGAAGAAGACGACTGTTTTCTAATTAATATTTTATAATTATAATATAATAATAATAATTAGGTAATCATTACTAAATCATTAATATATATTAACTAGATCTGGAACGACCGTCCTTCAAATCGATCACCAAACACAAAACGCCGTCACCGTCGCCACAACCTCTGAACCGTCGGGTGGTGTCCTTCAAAACCCACAACCTCCGCCGCCGTGCTTCAAAATCGAGCATCAGACACACAAGTTACGCCATAATTAAAGAGGGTTTAGGGGGGTGTCAGATGACGGCGGATCGTCGCCATCTCTGATTTCGTCGGATTACGAACCGGAGAAGATGATTTCGCCATCGGATTACGAACCGGAGAAGATGATTTCGCCATCTCTGATTTCGTCGGAGAAGAGGAGCTGTATTGAGGAGAGAGAGAGAGTTGAAGATGATTTTCGTCGGAGAAGAGGAGCTGTATTGAGGAGAGAGAGATAGTTGAAGATGATAATACTATTTATTAGGCTTGTGAAATTACTAAAATGTCCTAATACTATTCACAAGGTTGGTTTATTAATATATAGGATAATTAAAGTTTATATTAAAATATATAATTATAATATTATAAATAGTTTATTTTAATTAATTATATTAAAAGGTTTTTATTATTATATTTTAAAAATTAAAAATTATTTAGAAAAATCCAAAAAAAAAGGGTTATAAAACTAAAAAAAAAAAGAAGAAGAGGAGTTTGTTTTTGTTTCGGTGAAACGGTTTGGACAGGTTTTTGAGTTGCGTTAAAGGTTGCGGGTTCATACGTTTGCGACGTGCCTGCGAGTTCACGAGTTATTACTTGGTTCAACAATGACTTCTCCAATTATTGATTCTCAACGTCAGTTGCTCTTTGAACAACTCGACAGTTTTGGTTTCATTAAGGGTGAAAGCGTAGAAGACGTAATCAGAAGGTTTACACTGCTGCTTTCTGAAATCGAGAAGAGCGGATTGTATGTGACACTTGGTAGGGTTAACAGAGCCTTTTTGTACGGATTGCCTCGAAGCAAGACATGGGACTATCGTGTTGCTATTATTATGGGAAAATGCAATCATTGCACAACAGAAACGAGAGATTTGATTTCCTTAGTCAGTGAATATGTTCAGGAGGACACGCAGAGGAATCAGAATCTCACAAACACATCGTCTTCTATGTCCAACTGTGGGAAGGCCGTTGCTAATTCGCCACTTGTTACCGATCTCAGCACTGCTCAGATTCCTTCATCTTCGACTGTGACTGCTACATCAACTGATGAGAAGACCCCATACTCAACAGACTCTCATCCCGATAAAGTGGCCCAGACTGAAGAGCCGAAATCACTTTCTGAAACGCTAAATTCTCTTTTATGTTCCGAGCACTGCAGAAAGAAAGTTGCACTTCTGAGGTCACAAAACTCAACATTAATCACTGATTACAACACTGTGATGGGAAAGTACATCAGTCTTCGAGAGAATAATAGAATTCTCTATGAAAAGATTGAGGCACTTAAAAAGGACATAGCTCAACTTCACAGAGACGTGAATCAACAGCAATGTTGGGTTCACGACTATAAACATAGACTCACAGTCAAAACTCTTGAATGTGACTCTGTGAAGGGTGAGCTAGAGCTCCTCACTGGAAAGTACAAACATAACGAGTTAAACATCAAAAAGTTTGACACTTCCAGTGCCACAGTTCAAAATATGTGTAATGTGCAACTTGCTTATCAAGAAAACAAGGGAAAGGGTTTGGGGTATAAACAGGTTACGCCACCATACAATCATAATTATTCCAGATTGCCAATCACTGGGCAGGAAATGGAAAATTATGACACTATGATGTATGGCAAACCTAGTGATTATGTTGAATATGACCCATCTAAGTTTAAAAGGAATCCACATGCTGATTTCAAAAAACCTATGAGTTTTGTGAAGAATGAAAATGTTCTAAATAAATCAGCAGATAACAAGTCCGATCAGATAGATGAAACCGTGATAAATACAGAAGCCGAAACTGAAACGAAAACAGAACCAGTTAACGAACCCGCAGAGGAGATGAAGAAAAATTCACCAAATTCTGATTCTGTTAAAAATACTAACTATTCTAGTTTGTGTGCAGAGTCAGTAAGAACTGAAGAGAAGTCTAAAGAGGATGATGAATCACATCGAAGTGTTGCTGATAATGTTATTTCTGATAAAAATGGCATTTATGCTTGGAAATGTGTTTTTTCTTGGTTTGCTGAGACTTGGGGTGTTCCCACTAAGACTGATGAATCTGGTGCTATTATTCTAGATTATGCATGTGATAAAAATGACATTGTTGAGAATGTTGAAAATGTTTTGACAGGAGAGCCTGATGCATCGACTGAGGAACTTGAGACAACTGTTTCAAGTAACTCAGAAATCAATTCTGATGATTTGGGAAATTGTGCTAGTATGCCTGAAGCATCGAATGATACATCAGAAGCTCCCTACAATGATGAAAAACCTGATAATTTTGGTTGTGATAATGAAGAAATTGTTGTTGAACATGTATCATCTGACGATCTTGGCGGTCAAACAGAGGATTTAGGAATCTCTGATAATGAGCTCAAATCTTCAAGTGGTTCCGATTGTGATGAACAATCAGAACCTAGCAGCATTGCGAAAGAAGACAGTCAAAATGTGTTAGACACAGACTGCTCATCATCTGAATTACCGGAATCGTCTAATGTCGAGAACTCAGAGGTTGATCAGACTGAAGAAGAGACATCCATAGAGTCCAATTCTGCAGAAACCCATGGAAACATGAAACCTATGGAGAAGGAATCCATGGAAATTGATTCCACAGTTGAATCTGATGATGAAACTGTAGAAGAAATTATTGTGGAAACTTTCTCTGCGGATACTCCTGAAAACATGGTCTCTGAAGAAAAGGGATCTGTGAAAGTCACTTCCACAGACGGTTCAACTATCAATACCAAAGGTGACCTTAACAAAACAGAATCAACTGAACCTGTTCCCCCTAAAAAGAAGCGGTCACGTAGAAACAGAAGGCCAAAGAGAAAGAATGTTAAAAGGGAAAACCCAAGTCTCAAGCAAACAGAACCCAAACTCAAGGGTAAGGTAGCGAATACTTACTCTTGTGCTGACAGGTGTGAGCTGGGTTCATCCAAGATCAAGCATCCTCGAAAGCACTCAACGTCAAATGAAAGGAAAAGACGTGATCAGTTCTCGAGAATAACACAAGCTGAACTAGATGTCTTTTTTCTCAAAAAGGCAGACATGTTTTAATTGTGGAATTCCAGGACACATTGCAAGAAGTTGTGTTCATCGTCCCTACTACTCTAGGAACATGTACCATCAGAAGGCTATGCACTCTCATTGTACCAAAAATGGTCCTCCTAAAGCAAGGCCTTCTGACAGAGACTGGAATCTTACGAAATAGGAGAATCTAAATTTTTTAAACATTAACAGGTTTCAAAGAAAAACAAAAGTTTTTCCATCAAATGAAAGTGCTTCAGACACTAGGAATTGGAAACCTAAAACTCCTGTTGGATCCCAGTCTCCGTGTTCGCAACCATCAACATCCACTTCATCGCCAAAAACCACCGACGATGTTAAGAGCCGGATGATCTTTCGCGAAGTCTCATACACAGATAGTGATGGTCAACTCAGGTTCCAGTGTCTAACTGATTCCACTGATTGTGCAGGAACAGCTATGGAGGGCTATCGTTATACTTTGGTTTATTGATAGTGGTTGTTACAGGCACATGACGGGAGACATATCCCAGTTGAATGACATAAAAGTATTCGACGAAGGATGTGTCGACTTCGCAATGGAGAATCCAGAAATTTCACCAGGAAGAGTACGGTCTATAATGGAGTTCTCCCTTTTTCAAACGTCAATTAATTCCCGAAGCTGAAGGACAGCTTATTGAGCGCATCACAGATGCTCGACACAATAATGGAGATTCTCTTCACCCAGAGTGACTCGCTATCTCATTCTTCGACCAATTCAGAAACTGGTTTCTGAATCTGCGATAGCTATCCCTAATGGTGTAGTTCGTAACACTGAAGTCTCCTCAGGACCCACAAATGTTCAAGGAACTTCTCTGTTTCTGGGAGCAATTCCCTCAAATTACATTGTAGATCCTCTAGTGATCAACATCACTACTGCATCAAGTGAGGGGGAGCAATCTGGTATAATATCTAGAAGTTTCTCAATCTCAAGCTGCTGGTGTGCGATCCCACAGCAAAATCAAGGGGCATCAACTCATGCCTATTCAGAAACAAACAAGATGATCCCGACGTGATAGTGAGAAATAAGGCACAATTAGCAGTTCAAGTTTTGAACAAGTTGAAGGTCCGGATATTGGAGAGATGCACGCATAGATGGCACATCTAAAGACCATTCGGATTTTTCGTATGATGAGAATGAAGTTCGAAATGCGCTCGTTGGGAGAAGTGAAAATGTTTATGGGCTTGCAAGTTCGTCAAACCAGGGATATAAAGTGTACATCAGCTGGATGCCAATTCTTGGGGTACAGTCTAATCTCATGGTAGTGTAAGAAGCAACAACTCACTTTTGCAGTGGAAGCAAAGTGTGTTGCAGCATCTGCTACCTGCTGCTCTCAGGTTCTTTGGATGCAACACCAGCTCAAGGATTACGGTTTGACTTATCTAAACTCTACTACTTATTTTGATAATGATGTCGTTATCCAGATTATCAAAAACCCTATTTTTCACTCTAAAACCAAGCACATTGATATCAAGGTGCACTTCATTCGAGATTGCTATGACAGAGGATTGTTTAAACTTAAACAGATCCACACTGATGCTAATTCAGCAGATCTTTTAACAAAGCATGTCAGCATCTCGAGATTCAATGTGCTTGTGGATCTTTTGAAAATGACACGTATCACCGACTGAGCGACCAAAAAAAAACGTTTCATGCTAATGTAAATAAATAAGTAAATTTGTGCATAAAGTGTGATGCACAAATTTAGGGGGGAGAGGGACGTATATGTACAAAAAAAAACATATATGTACATAAGCATTGTTTGAGGGGGAGAAAATGTTGTTGGGAAATGAAATGAATTTTCGTGTTAAAGAACATGATTAACACACGTAAGGTTTCAATAGTAAACAGGTTCAGCTCCACTGCGATGTGTTGATAGGTCTGCCGCTCGAAAAGCAAAAGAAGCAAAAGTGATACAAACATAATGAACTGGACATCTCGTGGGTAACAGACCAACGGTGTATGATTTCATGGTCTTAAATCCTGCGTTGATAGATAGCCAACATCTGAGGTTTCGGGTCTTTATATTGATGATTCATCCGGGATATCAGGGTTGTCCCTCTGTTGCATCCAGATTATATGCAGACCTGGACACAGTCAGGATATCTTGCTAAAAGAGCCACAAAAAGGGCCAAAACTTGTCTCGCCCTCGTCAGATCTTCCTTGGTCTCTCTGCTGTACGGAAGTACTGACCTGTTCACCAGGAAGTCTGGCGTTAAAAAAATAAAAAAAATAGAATAAAAGGGCCCTCGTCAGATCTTCCTTGGTCTCTCTGTTGTACGAAAGTACTGTCCTGTTCACCAGGAAGTCTGGTGTTAAAAAAATAGAATAAAAGGATGATCTCAGTATACTCACCTGCTACGATGAACCGTTGTGCTTACCTTGATCGCGGGGGTATGCCTTGGAATGGGACACACAGATGTCATAGTATAAAACTACCTAAAAGTGTATCACAAAGCAAAAAGTTGAAGTTTGAGCGGTGGATTTAAGAGGACAAACATATCAACAATTGCATGGACCGGCCCAAGTAAACGAAGGGCTGAAAAGTGTCCCTTAATCAGTTCGAAAACGATTTTGATCCCATGGAAGGTTCTCCCTATATTACTCCTCCATTAGTTTTCTATTATTAATTTGCTTTGTTTTGTTATTGTTATTTCTATGCTCAAAAAGGTTGCTCGGTTGGTTGGATCGTTGATTTTGAGAAAGATGTTTTCTGTCCTGAAAATGCAAAACATTAAAGTGATAGTCTGGCCCACTATTTCGGATTGGGGCCCACTATTTCGGATAAAATGAATCAGATCTGGCCCATTGCTCTCGAATGTAATTCGGACCATTGTTCCGACTTGGGGCTTGGCCGTTTGATCTCAGGCCCAATCCGAAACACTATAAATTGTCAACCATTTCTCTTTCGAGTCACATTTCGGCCCTTTTTTCTTTCTAAGCATTTCAGATCCTCTCATTGTCTTCCCAGACCACTTATTCGAATTACAAGGTTTGCAGGTTCCTATACTTTTCAAACCAAAGCCCTTGAATGCCACAGTTGCCAAAGAACATGACGAGCAACTCATGAATGTTGCTGCTAAAGCTGAGATAGAACCTGAAGTGTTAGAGATGAATGAAGAAGAATCTGATGACATCAGTGATGTGGAAGTGATTGTCTCTGAGAAAGCTGATGAACCTGTTTGAAAATCAACGTTAATGACTGAAGAAATCCTACAAGCCCTGATTGAATTCTTAAAGGATAGTGTCGAAAACCCTCCTTCCGTATCTATTCCTGAAACTGAAGATGATTCGAAAGATGATGCTGAAAAAGCATCCAACAAGAAACGAAGAACCGAAACAGCTCCTAATAATCATTCTACTGGCCCAAGCTCAGAACCTTAGCCTACTATGCCCACCGATCCACAAGTCACTACTGCTTCTCAAGAAACAAGCACGCAAGATCTCGATTTTGATTTAAAATTCAATTTCGATCTCGATCTACCTGAAACAACTCATTTGCAACCAGAAAGCTCAAGCAGCATCAGGTTCAATGTAGGAAGTTCCAGTGGTGCCGATTTCTCTGAGCATGATAAAGCAGCCATGCGCTTTGCAGCCAACAAATTGAAATTTATTGAAGAAAGGGATAGTGATGATGACATGGCTGTTGATGTAGCGAAGTTGCAGCGAAAAGTGATTGTGTTGAAACAAGACGCTGCCCTGAAAGAAGCTCAGATCTCATCTTTGCAAGCTCAAAAATCAAGCAGAGATCAAACGATCGAGCAACTACAAAGCGATGCGGGTATGCTGTTATCTGTTGAAAGTTAAGCTGGAAAAGAAGTTCAAGATCGTAATCAAGAATTGGTTGTTTGCTGATCCAGCTCCATTGCCTAGTGGTCCTCCTAACGGATTCAGCAACTAATCCAGTAAACCTAGGGGGAGATTATTAGGCCCTATAGGTTTATGGATTAGTAGATTAATTGCTTAATGGATCAAGTTCTAGAAGTGGGGGTATTAGAGTGGGCTTTGGGGTAATTATGGGCCTAGGGTTTAGGGGGAAACCCTCCCTATAAATAGTTAATGGAAATTAGGGGTTAAGGTTGGTTGGTTCATTTGGTTTTGAAACTTGTATTAGACAATTGATTTGTATGCAAGTTTAAGCCTTTGAATATTCAAATCTTCATCTTCGTGTTCTTGATTTCTTGATCATCATCAAGTTTGGATTCCGCCCATCCTTGGTGATTGTTTGATATCGTTGTTTGATCCGGATTTTGGGGACTAACAAGTGGTATCAGAGCCATTGAAGTCTTTCAAAGGCTCGGTTTTTGATGTCATTCGAAGAACGAGAATATATTTGCACGGTGTCGGGGGATGAATGTTCGTAAATGGAGAGATCTCGGTTCACGGAATCTGGTATTCATCAACAGATCTAAAAAATTTTAAGATCTGGTACAGTTTTGGTCGGAGGACAAAAGTGACCTGAGAAAAGGGTGCACGGTGGTGCTTGTGGTGGTCAACGAAGAGGATGATCGGAGTTCGCATCGGAGAACAAGACCTGGTAGTTGCAGGTTGTACGATGATAATGGATGAAAAAGAGTAATGGTGATTTGAAGATACGACAAAAAAAACAGTGTCGTCTGTCATCTTTATCTCCGGCAAACATCAAGAAGAAGAAGGCGGATGTCGTTTTCGTTGGAAAATAACGAAAACTGTTATTGTCGTTTTTGTCCATCATCACAATGGAGTCCAGTCCAATGGAGAACGGCGGTGAAGAGTGGCAGAAGCAAAGATGGTGGTCGCTTTTCGGAACGAGCGGTGTATGGTGATCGGATTTTGCATGATGAAGAGTGGATGACCTTGAAGATGACGGAGTATGTCGGAGGAGTGATCAGAGAACGGCGGAGATGGATAAGTGTGAAACGGTGCTGTGACGGAAGTTGCAGGTTCCGGTGACGACAGGTTCCGGAGAATGAGCGTGCAGTTGATGATCGAAGATGATGAAATGAGATGATGATTAAGAACAGTACGGTTGTGATAATTTCAAAAGATAAGATGATGAATTTTAAATTGAGACATAAGAAAGGTAATGATGAGATGATGATGAGTAAAGGATGTTGTCGGCTGCTGTTGATGATCTCGGAAAATGTTGATGTTTTCCGATGAAGTATCAAATGATGGATGACGATTGATGACATTAGCAGGTACATTACATTCCTTGGCGGCTGATGCACATGGTGTCTCATCATGGGATTCAAAAACCCTAATCATTGTGCACCGTCAGATGATTGAAGGGATCAATGATTAGAATTATTTGTGAATTTTGTGCAACAATTATGTGGGGCCAACATTTCTAGCCGAGAAGCTTCTATGGCAGGTGATATATTTTTTTTTGGTCTAATTGATGGGAGCCCAGGTGCATTGTCTTATGGGCCCCACTGGATTGGGCATCCAAGGTATGTTGGCTGGACTTTTTCATACGAATTGGTGATTAGTGTGTATTGGGTCATTAATGGATTGGGCTCCATAGAATTACTGGCCACGTATTGTTTTAATCAGCATCACATGTTTAATTTTAAAGATAGAATTGATTTAAAAAAGGAGAAGCCCATACCGTTAAAGCATCACATGTTTGAATTAATCAGCGTCACATGAAGTTTATCCGAAATCATCCATCCGTCAACATCACCTTCATAATCATCATCATCGGTCAACTGAGATACATCTTGAGTATAATCCGAGATCATCTTCGAGATACATAACATTTTTTATGTGAGATATATTTCAAGTCCGAGATCAAGCTTATCTTTCATTTGAGATCGGCTTCCGAGATGTTTCACATTCATAACCTTTTCATTGGCTCGTTTACTGCTGGGCCACTAAAGGAGAAGACCCAAGGTTGGAGATCGCCTAAACCGTGATAAAGAGAGCATAAAACTAGGGGGAGATTGTTAGGTCCAGAGTTTTATACTCATCTTATTACGTTTATTTTATGTTTATTTGTTTAATTATGTCTTGGGCTTGGGTTAGGCCATGTGGGCCAATGGGATAGAGGCTCCTATAAATAGTCATGAGTAGATTATTAGCGGGAGAGCTTTCCTATTCTTGTAAAAATGTAATCCCCAAAGGAGAACCTTGTACCCGACAATCCTAGAGATTGTGTGCAAGGTTCTCGAATATCGTACCAGACAGTCCTTGAGACTGTGTGCGATCTAAGCAACGACACTATGTTATTCAATGAAATATTTTCTTTTTGTTCTTATGGATTGATCTTATTTTCCGCGTTCGATTAATCCTAGAGTGATGTCATGAGTTTTTCGGGACTAACAGTTAGGAAATATTTTATCAGAGTAAAATACCACGCTTTATAATATTAAACACATGGGAAATTCCCAAGTTTCAAGTACACACATTTTCATAGGGATAAACCCTATTTTATTTAAATAAAATATCTCTTTATTTTAGGTAACGTAATAGCCACTTTTCCAAGCCTTCAGTGCTGTCCAGCTGGCTTCTATCTGGCTTTCACATTTTGTTACCTGAAACGCGTTTAAAAGTATTTTGTCAGTGGGAAATACTGGTAAGTGAATCCCAGTTTAAATCAAAACAGGTTTTATCAGTCTACAGTATTGAGGGCGGTTGCGCAATTACATTTGTTTCCATCTACTTTAATTACCACCCACGGTACTGTCAACCCGACTTGTGGTCATGTCACAACTCACAATGTAGTAAAAAAATTTGTATACAAAACCCCAACATACCGACGATAATTGTAGAATACAAATACTCAATCACTGTTTAATATAATGTTAATCATATGAGGTTTTGTAAAAACAGTTTGCAAAAAGGAGATTACTCACTTTGCTGTCTTAGGGTTTTCCTTTAGGACTTCCTGGTGATTATCTATTAATTACACAAATGCACACGCGTTAGTATAATAACCCAATATTTACATTAGTAATACCCTCCCCGAGACGGCATTCCAACGACTACGTCTGGCAGAATCACGACAGCCGTTACGGAACCCTAGATCAATCGGGCAGCGTATCTAATACGTAACCGGGGGTTATAATACTTACAACGAGGCAGAACTTCGTTATTTAGGGGGGTATAATGCCCGAGTATAGCTTATACTATATAGAAATTGAGAGAGATTTGTGGGAAATGAGCGACGTAAACTGAAGGCTGAGGGCCTTCTTATATTGGGCTGTTCGCCGACCCTGTCGCGCCCCACGACGGAAACAGGGGGCGTCGCGCCCCGCGACGTAGGGGGTGTAGGCCCTAGCCTTGCCCACTCAGCGGCTAGCTTCGCCACGCACACGGCACGTGGCAGCTCCGGGTGCCGCCGCTTGTCCAGGCAGTCGCGGCCCACGACGACTCAAGGTTAGTCTGTCGCGCCCCGCGACAGACTTATTTTTATTGTTTTTATTTTATTTTTAAATATAAAAGGTATTTTGGGCTCGGTTTTAGCATACGGGGTATGTTTTAAGGCATATAGGGACATTTTAAATATATTAGGGTGTTGGAATAAATTTAGGAGGGTTGTTATATCCTCCCCACCTTATTTTAGAACTTGTCCTCGAGGTCTACTGGAACAGGTGTGGATATTTCCTTTGCATTTCTAATTCAAGCTCACAAGTGTATTCTGGTCCTCTTTTGGAGTCCCAATTTACTTCGACCAGAACTAATCTTTTATGTTTGAGATTCTTGACCTTTCTATCTTCAATCTGTAGAGGTTTCTCTATAAATTTAAGCTTTTCATTTACCTCTATATCCTTAAGAGGTACTATCAATGATTCATCAGCTAAGCATTTCTTGAGATTAGATACATGAAATACATCATGTATTCCTGCCATTTCCTCTGCAGTTGTAGTTGATAGGCTACAGGTCCTATTCTTTTAATAATTTCAAAAGGTCCAACATATCTGGGGCTTAGCTTTCCCTTTTTGATGAATCTTACCACTCCTTTCCAGGAGAGACGTTAATAACACTTTGTCTCCTACCTGAAATTCCAATGGCTTTCGTCTGTTATCTGCATAACTCTTCTATCGATCGCGTGCTGCTTTCAATCGTTCCTTGACTTGAATGATCTTGTCAGTTGTTTATTGTACTATCTCAGGTCCGGATAGTTGTTTTTCTCCAATTTCTGCCCAACAGACTGGAGTTCGGTATTTTCGTCCATAAAGTGCTTCGAATGGTGCAGCATTGATACTTGTGTGATAACTGTTATTGCAAGAAAATTCTATTAATGGTAAGTGATCGTCCCAATTACCTCCGAAATCAATTACACAAGCTCTAAGCATGTCCTCCATTGTCTGAATTGTTCTTTTGCTTTGTCCGTCCGTTTGAGGATGATAAGCGGTGCTTAGATTTAACTTGGTTCCCATTGCTTTTTGGAAACTTGTCCAAAAGTGAGAGGTAAAACGGCTATCTCTATCAGAAACAATTGATAAAGGAATTCCATGTAATGAAACTATTTCATTTACATACAGTTTAGCTAACTGTTCCATACTGAAAGTTTCATTCATTGGTAGGAAATGAGCTGACTTAGTTAGCCTGTCTACAATCACCCAGATTGTATAATTACCTTTTCTTGTCTTGGGTAATTTAGTAACAAAGTCCATTGTTATCAATTCCCATTTCCAAACTGGCATTTCTAATTGTTGTAACAAACCTTAGGGTTTCTGATGTTCAGCTTTAACTTGTGAACATGTTAGACACTTTGCAACATACACTGCTATATCCTTTTTCATTCCTATCCACCAGAAATTCTTTCTTAAGTCTTGATACATCTTATCACTTCCAAGATGCATCGTATACTTAGATTTATGGGCTTCTTCTAATATATGGTGGCGTAGGTTTCCTAACTTAGGTATCCACATTCTTTTCTTATGGAATCTCCAAATTTCATCAGTTCCTTGTTCTAGTTCCTTAATCATTCCTTTCAATTTTTCAGTATCATCCTTGATTACTGATTCTTGTGCCTCTCTAATTTGTTCATTTAAATCTACTTGCAGATTTAGTTTAAGAGAACGTACTCCTTTTGGTTTTTCGTGATACTTTCGACTTAAAGCATCAACCACTACGTTTGCCTTTCCTGCATGATATTGGATATTACAATCATAATCACTAAGTATCTCCATCCAGAGTCTTTATCTCATATTCAATTCCTTTTGCCCAAAAACATATCTTAAATTCTTATGATCAGTGAAAATGGTAAACTTACTACCGTAAAGGTAATGTCTCCAAATTTTAAGGGCAAAAATTATGGCTCCTAATTCTAAATCATGGGTTGAATAATTCTCTTCATGATTCTTAAGTTGTCTAGAGGCATAGGCTATAACTTTTTGACGTTGCATCAATACACATCCATAACGTACTTTCGAAGCATCACAATAGACTATAAAGTCTTTCGTTCCTTCTGGTAACGCTAGTATGGGTGCGTTGGTTAATCTTTGCTTAAGGATTCTAAAGGCTTCTTCTTGTTTTGGTCCCCATTCAAACTTAACAGATTTACAGGTTAACTTAGTTAAGGGAATGGCTATTCTAGAAAAATCTCAAATAAATCTTCTATAATAACCGGCCAATCCTAAGAAACTTCTAACCTCGGTTGGTGGCTCAGGGGTTTTCCATTTGGTAATCGCCTCGATCATTGTGGGATCCACATGAATTCCTTCATGATTGACTAAATGTCCAAGAAACTGTACCTGTTCTAACCAAAATTCACACTTCGAAAACTTTGCATAAAGCTTTTCCTTTCTCAATAAACTTAGAAGTGCGTGCAGATGCACTGCATGTTCCTCTTTACTCTTAGAGTAGATGAGAATATCATCTATAAAGACAATTATGAATTTATCCAAATATGGCTTACATATTCGGTTCATCATGTCCATAAATGCAGCTGTGGCATTGGTTAAACAAAATGGCATGACAGTAAATTCATAATGGCCATACCTTGTTCTGAAAGCGGTCTTAAGAATGTCCTCTTCCTGTACCTTTAATTGACGATATCCTAAAAGTAAATCGATTTTAGAGAAAAATCTAGCTCCTTGCAATTGATCAAATAAATCATCGATTCTCGGTAATGGATACCGATTTTTGATCGTGACTTTATTCAACTCGCGGTAGTCAATGCACATACGCATTGATCCGTCCTTCTTCTTGACGAATAAGATTGGTGCTCCCCATGGCGATGAGCTTGGCTGTATGAATCCTTTCTCCAACAATTCGTCTAATTGTTTCTTTAGTTCTTGCATTTCTGTGGGTGCCAAACTATAAGGTGCCTTGGCAATTGGTGCTGTTCCTGGTAGCAGGTGGATTCTGAATTCCACTTCTCTGTCTGGGGGTAGTCCTGGCAATTCTTCTGGAAATATATCTGAAAATTGAGATACTATAGGGATATCTTTTAATTCCTTTCCTTTAGTGTTAATGATTATAGAAATCATATACACTATTGATCATTTCCTAGCATAACTTGTTGTTTTCATTCCAGAGATGAATTTTGTGGATCTAGAGGGCTTATCTCCTTTAATTGTGATCTTTTCACCCTTTGGTGAATTTACTTGGATTGACTTTTGATCACATAAAATACTTGCTTTATTGGCTATTAACCAATCCATCCCTAACACAACATCAAATCCTGCCAGATTCATTGGGTAAAGGTTTGCAATAAATTTTTGATTTAAAAATTCTATTCTTGCTCCCTGCAAGATTTTGGAAATCTTAATGGCTTCTCCATTTGCTGTCACTACTAGACATTCTTGTGGGAGTTTAGTTAATGGTTGATTGTGAAGTTTGCAAAATGAAGTATTAATAAAACTTTGGTTCGCACCAGAGTCAAATAATACTTTAGCAAAAACATCATTAACTAAAAACGTACCGGCGATCACATCCGGGATCATCTTTGCTTCTTCTGTAGTCAGAATAAATGCTCTAGCATTTTTAGTAGTCTTGTTGTTCATGGTTGGAGCTAGTTTCGGACAGTTCGGCTTGATGTGACCTTTTTCTCCACAGTTGAAGCACATTCCATTATTAGGTTTCTTCCTACAATCTTTTGCCTTGTATCCTGGTATCTTGCAGAAATTGCACTAAGTGGAGCATCTTCCTGAATGCTTCTTCTTGCAAGCCTTCCAGTAAGGTACAGAGGTAGAACCTACATTATTCCCACGGCTGGAATTACCGTAGCGAAATTCCTGGGTAAGCCTTTGAGCTAGGTTTCTCCTCTGGTCCTCTTCTCGTGTACACACTAACTCATCAGTCAAGGTGTTTGCTAGTTCTACAGCTTCTTCTATAGTTTGGGGTCTAGCTTCCTTGACTACATGCCTAATCTCACTGATTAATCCCCAGATGTAACGGGAGATTAATACTGGTTCAGGTGATGCAAGGGTTGGCACTATTCTAGCATATTCAAAGAATAAAGTAGTGTACCCTTTACTATCCACTCCAGTCATTTTAAGGTTTAAGAATTTATTTGCTATCAGTTCCTTTTCATTGGGAGGGCAAATTTTCATTTCTGCCGTATTTTTAAATTCTTCCCATTCCATATTGTAAACCCTGTTACTTCCCCTAGACTGGAGGATAGTGTTCCACCATTCTAAGGCTGAGTTCTTAAACAGATTGGAGACAAACATTATCTTATCTTCTTCTGCGCACTTGCTTATTTTTAAGACTGCCTTAGTCTTTTCTATCCAGCGTTGAGCAGCAATGGCCCCTTCATTGTGTTGGTGCATTCATCTGTCGTCTTCGTCTTATGTCGAGTCTCAGTCTCGTTGCGGATCTGAAAGAGTGTGATGTCATCATCTTTGATGATGACATCATAATGATGATGTCATTATTGCATCACATCACATGAAGACAAAAGCATTTATGATTTTAGATGTTGTTTTCGTTCATAATGTTAGAATCAGATTTCGCTCATTAGTCAAAGTGATTTCGCTCATTAGTCAAAGTGATTTCGTTTTTATGTCTTGTACATATAAGCGAAATCATGTTTCCTATAAATAGGTCATATGAGCGAAATCACATTAAGAGTTCGAGGTGTGTTCTTCCGGTGAGCCACGAAATGCTGCCGAAGTGTTGATTTGTTTGTAAACGTCGTTCAGATTAATAGAATCAACATATTAAAGTGAATTCTCGCTGAATTGTACTCGGTTTGTCTGTTTCCGCCGTTCAAACTGAGATAAACTCTTCTACGCGACTCGTTTAGGTCCGAAATCGATCCTACAATTGGTATCAGAGCCAGTGAAGAAGAGTTCTACACAATTCAGCCGATAATTTTGTTTCTACACCATTCTTTTCGAAAATTAAAACTTTTTACGGTCAGAATCGGTTTAAAATTCATACAGTGTGCTCGGAATCATGAAGTAACAAAGCCTTGAAAATTTCATAACTAAAATCGACCTAAAACCTTGGATTTTTGAGATTTCGTTCATACGGACTTGTGATATTGATGATGTCAGCAGTTATTTGGTCTTGATTCCGCTCTTTTGAACAATTTGATTCCACTTTTATGAACAGTTTGATTCCGCTCATTTGAACAAGTTGATTCCACTTATTTGGACATATTGATTTCGCTCTTGTGTCATCTTGCATGTGAAACATAAATTGAATTGATATTGTCGGTTATCATGTGAACAAGTGTTAGTCAAATTGTTATCATGTGAATTCATTTGATTGTGTGTCAGGAATTTGGGAATTCATATCAGTTTGCATGTGTAAATCGGTGTGCATGTGATTCAAAGAAAAAGGTGATAAAGGTGTCAGCTAGTTATTAAACAATTTGAATTATTAAATAGTTTGTCGGCATAGTGGATCTAAAGGCCCAATTAGAATTAAATAAGTGTCCAGCCTATATTCAGATTTTATGTGATAATATCATAGTTGCATGTGTTGTGTCAGTTTGCAAGAAATGATGAGAATTATTTGTGTTTGCATGTGATATTAGTCTTACATAACAAGATACAATCGACTGCATGTGAATACTCTTGTACGGTCCAATCAGATTTATTGGCATTCAAAGGTGTCGAGTTAGTAGATTTTGACATCAAAATTGATTTTGTTTTGAATTGGAAATTGTTGTCGGGATTATTTGAAAAATGGAAATGATGTTTGATGAGATGGAAAATCATGATCTTGAAAGATTAAATGATTGGTATATGGGGTATTTGGACGATAGTTATAGAAATGTGAAAAAGGATCTTTGGGTCAAAAGGTTTAAATATTTTGCATGTTTGAAAAATGAAACATTGGAAGAATTAGAGAACCGATATGGAGTCTTACTTGGTTACTTAAAAAATCATGAGATATTTCCATCAGATGCTAAAAAAATAGAAAAGTTTGCAGATGCATTACCTATTGAATGGAGTGAATTTTTGAAAATTTTTAGAAAGGATTCAAATTTTTCAAAATTACGTCTAAAAAGATTCATCAGCATACTTAAAACTCATGAATTTGAAAATGGAAAGAAAAGGAAAGAAATGATAAAGGTTTTAGAAAATCATTTGGTGGATATGGGATTAGATGTAATTGATGAGATGAACAAAAGGATTGTTGAATGTATTAGAGCAAAATATGTGATGAAATATGATATCAAGAGAGGTTGTTATATTGATGAGAATGCAAATTGTCTTGATTTCGTTAAAATTTTTTGTGCAGGTACATTCATGACAAAGGAGGAAGAAGTTTCAAAAAATGAAGAATTTGTGAAAATTGGATCTTCAAATTCTGAATCAGTGTGCACCAAATGTGACAACTTTAAGGATGACAATGACAAACTCGTGAAAGATGTGGAAAGTTTGGCATTGGAGATCAAGAAGTTGAACAATGAAAAGCAAGCTGATGATAAGCAGATTTTTATTTTGAAAGAAAATTGTGGAAAGTTGAAAACTGAAAATGACAAACTGTTGGGTAATTTGAACAGTTTGACATTGGAAAATCAGAAATTGAAAGAAAAGGCAAATGTTTTTGAAGAAATGATTAAAAGTTTTGAAATTGAAAAATCAAGAATTGAAAAAGCTTTTCAAAATCAAATAAAAATTATTGAAGATGGGAGAGATGTGTTTAGCAAAAACAACATCGAAAAGCAAAAAATGATAAATTCTCATCTTCAGAAAATTATCAAACTTGAAAAAGAAGGTGAATGTGCTCGAAAGAAAATCAAAGAGTTAGAAGAAAAGGAGTTAAATTCAGAAAAGGAAGATTTCTGGATAAAGCTTGAGAACAAGAATTTGAAAGCAAATGAAACAAAATTTCAAGAACAGATAAAAGTTTTGGAAAATGAAAAATCTGTTCTTGAAAACATGAAGAATGAAAATGAAAAATCTATCAAGTCTCATCTTGAAAGAATATCTCAGCTTGAAAATGAAGCTGAGAATTCAAGGAACAAAATTGATGAGCTTAAAAAGAAATTGAAAGGTTTTGTGACTTCATCTGAGTTCCCCTGTCAAAAACCGATCAATTCTGTTCCAATAAGTGACAATGTCACAAACTTTGACAATGTCAAAGTTGAAGATTGCGATGAAAAATCTGATGATGAAAACGAAAAAGTTGAAAAAAAGAATTTATTTTTGAAATTAAAAGAAAAGTTTCAAGAAACTGTTTCACAATCAACTGAAAAGGGAGAATGCTCTAAGCAAAAACCTTTGAAGAAGAAAGTGGAACAGAAACAAAAAATTAAAAATGTGAAAAATGTTCAAATAGATAATAAAAGCTCATCAGATCGATCATCCAATTGCAATGAAAAATTACAAAAATCGAAAAATGAAAACTCTAAAATTGTTGGTAATAAGTGGTGCAGGTCGGACCACAGTGCGCAAAAGCCAAATTCAGCTGAGAAGAGGAGAAACGACTACCACAAGGCCAAACAGTGTTACGACTTGAATGTTTGGTACGAAGGTGGTAACTGGTACGATAACAGGGTGTGTTACAGATGTGGTTATCAAGGACACATTGCTGTTAACTGCCAGAGTCTGTATTTTGAGACAAGGATATGTTATAATTGCAATATCAAAGGTCACATTGCCAGAGACTGCCCAAGGAGATCGAATGAAAGATCGAGGGCTAAATCTCAGAAAATGGCAAATATTCCAGTCAACGTCAAGCCCAAAGAACAGAAGGTTCAAGAACCTAAAGTTCAAGAAAAGAAAGTGAAGCTTTCTCAAGGGCAAAAAGACAGACTGAGGAAGAAGAGGAAGAAGGCGAGAGAGTATCTAGAGAAGATCTTGTCCTCGGGTTCATCTGTTAAAAATAAGAGTTCTGATGAATCGACTCCCTCGATGGCAAAGTCAAGCAAGACGAATTCATTGGATACAAATCTGAGGACTAAAGGAGAAAAGAGGAAGAAGAAAATGGTCGGCGATGAATCTGACGTGTCAAAGTTAGACAAGCCACCTTCAGGCGATGAATCTGATGTATCAAAGTCAGACAAGCCACATTCAGGCAATGATTCTGGTATGGTAAAACCAGAAGAGCCATTTGTTGAGGTAAAAGTTGAGAATTCTGGTCTAACAATGGATGATGCAAATTTTCCACCATTGTTGAACAAGAATTCAAAATCACCTAACGACCGTCAGGCTTGGGTGAATCTGTTTAAATGAAAAACCTGACTTGCCGGAGTTCCCAGGTTGGTAAGCGTGGAACATGAATCGGCACATTTCTTGAGAAATTTCATTCTGGTGATTTTTCGACTTACAAGTGGTAAATCAGGGACATTAAGTTGTACTTGATTTTCTACATGTGATTGTGTTGTTAAAATCGATAAATGTTAAATTTTACAAGTGATTGAAGAAAACAAAGTGATGAAAGATCCCCATGTTTGTGAAACGTCACACAAAACTAATTTTCCGGAAAAACCATTTTGATTAAAACAAACTTAAGTGTTTTGAAATCACCATGGGAAAATGTTTTGTTGTCAGAGGGAGTTCTGATTGTTCAAGCCAAGTGAATGGAGAATTGAAGTGATTCTCATCAAGTTGTCAAGTTTGTACAGTTTGTTTCAAATTTTCTCAGAAAATCAAAATTGAGACATATTTTGATTTTAGGGGGAGTAAAATTTTTAAAAAAATTAGAAAATTTGAAAAGTCAAAAACATGATAAAATCAAAAATGAGTTTTGTTGTATAAAAGAGGAAATGATAGTACATCAGTGGACTATCACCGCATGCTAAAGAATTGGTAAGATAAAAAAGTGATAAATGGTCTTACTGATGATGTGTCAGTAGGTTTTTACACATTTAGTAAATTGTGACGAGATATAAACATAAATTTCAAACTTGCTTGTTCTGTGGGTTAACACAAACTTGGATATATTGGTAACCCCTGAAATCTTGTTTGAAAGGTCCCTTTTTCTGAGATACTAGGTCTTTATGCTCAGTGATATCTGGGGTATTATCCCGGGACTTCTGCTGAAAGAAATTTCTGACCTAGTCCCCGGATAATGTCTTCTACAAATGCTTGAAACATAGCATCGCCCTCAGCAAGCTGATGAAACAATAAAATTGATAGTTGCTGCTGTTGTAATGCAAAAGATCCTCTAAAGGGGACACACCAAAAGTCGAAGCCGTCATCTCTCTGCGTATCGAAAGATCGACCTGAGCTCTCACGGCCCTCGCACTATAATTTATTCCCTTACAGATATCATCTGTGGTATACTCACCTGTAAGACTGAATATTGGGATCTGGATACGGGAGTATATTCAAGTAGTGGGACACACGGATAAGTTCAAGTGCTTAAAACATTAATATCGTATCTCGGATCAGTTGAACTTTGTGTGAAAATTTAAGTGGATCAGTATACTGACAATCTAAGTGAATCGTTTAGAACTTAAAATGAAATGAAGCTTAACGGTGTTGGTGATTTGTCTCATAAACTGATATGATCCTCTTACACAAATCTCACAAAAATATTATCTGCAAATATTTCTTTACTGCATTTCATTCTATTCAAAATCCAAAAAGATTTTCAGTGTGTTTTAGCATAAATTTTGAAAAATACAAAAAGATTTTCGACAACTGATGTTGATGAGCTGATTTTCAAAATTCCAAGTGCTAAACAAGATGAACTGGTTTGGGAGTGTGTGTATTGAATTGAGAAATTTATTTTGAGAAAGAAGTTGAGATTAGTTAATCAGGGTCATTAATTTGAACTTGATGAAACTATTTCCAGTATGTTTTTCTTATTGATTTAAGTAAAAACTTATGTGTTTGTGAGAAGATTGTGCAGGAGATGAGCTGATCAGAGATAAAGCCAGGGATTGATCTCAAGGTGATAGCTAATTCCAGACAGCGATCCCATCATGATGAGAGGGGGAGTCTGACGAGGTTAGAGCCAAAGAGAAGATTCTGGTATATGCTAAGAAAGAAAAGAGACTGATAAAGACTGAAGATGCGAAGACTCGACACTTAAGACTCGTCAACATCTGAGGGGGAGTCTGTTGGTGCATTCATCTGTCGTCTTCGTCATATGTCGAGTCTCAGTCTCGTTGCGGATCTGAAAGAGTGTGATGTCATCATCTTTGATGATGACATCATAATGATGATGTCATTATTGCATCACATCACATGAAGACAAAAGCATTTATGATTTTAGATGTTGTTTTCGTTCATAATGTTAGAATCAGATTTCGCTCATTAGTCAAAGTGATTTCGCTCATTAGTCAAAGTGATTTAGTTTTTATGGTAATTAGTGATTTCGTTTTTATGTCTTGTACATATAAGCGAAATCATGTTTCCTATAAATAGGTCATATGAGCGAAATCACATTAAGAGTTCGAGGTGTGTTCTTCCGGTGAGCCACGAAATGCTGCCGAAGTGTTGACTTATTTGTAAACGTCGTTCAGATTAATAGAATCAACATATTAAAGTGAATTCTCGCTGAATTGTACTCGGTTTGTCTGTTTCCGCCGTTCAAACTGAGATAAACTCTTCTACGCGACTCGTTTAGGTCCGAAATCGATCCTACACATTGCCCGAGAATTATATTGGTTTACAGGACCAGAATTCTTTGTAAGAACAACCATAAGACATGGTTCTTCTTCTTTTGGGAATGGGCACTTGAAGTATAGGTCCATTGTGCAAGCTGTGACTAGGTTCTATATGGGTTCGTTTACTTCCATTACCACTTTTATCATTATTTTCCGCATCCCTAACATTTTGGATAATAGCTGGCATGGCATCTCTAATTCCTTGGGTTACAAGGTGTCGAATTTCACTATTATTTATGTGATTTTCATTATTCTGGTTTTCCAGATTTGCTGTGTCGACCATCTGGATTTTAAACAATTACCAAGTATTAATATTGCATAAAATATCTAATGCAACAATCACACAACAAGCATGTTGATCCAAAATCGTCGAGCATTGCGACTTACTCTATTTTATAGTATGCATCTATATTTATTACAAATACAACTGGAATAAAAATACAATACTAGTATGCATTACTAACCATTAGGTGGTCTATACTACGATATATATATATATATATATATATATATATATATATATTATCATTTTTTTCAAACATACACACCTATTATATATATTTATTATTATTATTATATTATTATTATTATTAGTGATAGGGGTTCATCCAAAAGTCCATATTACGCTCGTCATATTTCCAGACGAGTTGTTCCCTTATTTGTCTCATCCTTTCGCTCTCTTCTAAAATCTCCTCACCAAATGTTCGGAGTTCTTGCACATTTTATGTGCTCATGGGTGGTGCAGGTGCTGGTATTGGATCTGGGTACTGTGGCATTGGTTCTTCCTGAGGATATGGATTCTCTAGAATTTCCCTAATGTATTGATCATTATCATAGTAGGGATCTAGAGGGTCCAGACTTGGGTAAGTTGCTAGGTTTGTCATGGGTTCTTCTGGTATTGGGTAGCGTTGCTGGTAATCCCTATGGTCGTCAAACCACGGGTTGTAGTCTGGGTCTAAGGGATTGGGTGCTGGTACTCTAGGTATCTCAGTTGGGTCAAAAGCGGGTGCTGGGATTTGGTTTTCCGAGTTGACTTCAATCTCCATTGGTTGTGTGGGAAACAAGGGTAATGGTTGGGGTGCTATGAGTTGCTCTAAATTAGGGTCTGCAGCTGTAGTTGTTAGAATATGAAAATTTGCTAGACTCCTATTGAGCATATCTTGGGTGTGAGCATCTGTTTCTCTCTTAGCGGCTGCTAAAACTCGCTGTTGTTGTAACTTTTTCATCCTCTTCCTAAGTTTATGCGCGCCTCTGCTGAACCATCCTCTCTTCTTAGGAGGGAATGACTCTTCAGATTGAGCCTTGAACACGAATATCCCGTCTTCATTGTCAGCCGACTACCCTGAGAGGATAGGCTGTGAAGAGGTGCCTTCGTTTCTAGGTGAGCTGGACAACTGACGATAGGCGTTGGAAGGTCCTTGGTCGCTCATACTGTAAACTAACAAATAGTCAAATAACACACAATAATAAAATACAGATATACACGTAGTTCCATAGATTATTTCCTAACATATTGAATAATATCTTGGTGTCAGCAGAACACTTCTGTGGCTGAATCAGTGGCTTAGCTCTGATACCACCTTCTGTCGCAACCCCTGTCCCCTAACGACCCGGGAACGGGCGGCCGCAGCCATTTTCGGTGGTATCGGTGTTTATCATTTTGGCAGCAGAATGTACATCAGGACCGTTCTTAGGAAATATTTTATCGGAATAAAATACCACGCTTTTATAATATTAAACACAAGGGAAATTCCCAAGTTTCAAGTACACACATTTTCATAGGGATAAACCCTATTTTATTTTAAAAATATATCTCTTTATTTTAGGTAACTTAATAGCCATTTTTCCAAGCCTTCAGTGCTGTCCAGCTGGCTTCTATTTGGCTTTCACATTTTGTTACCTGAAACGCGTTTAAAAATATTTTGTCAGTGGGAAATACTGGTGAGTGAATCCCAGTTTAAATCAAAACAGGTTTTATCAGTCTACAGCATTGAGGGCGGTCGCGCAATTACATTTGTTTCCATCTACTTTAATTACCACCCACGGTACTGTCAACCCGACTTATGGTCATGCCACTACTCACAATGTAGTAAAAAAATTTGTATACAAAACCCCAACATACCAACGATAATTGTATAATACAAATACTCAATCACTGTTTAATATAATGTTAATCATATGAGGTTTTGTAAAAACAGTTTGCAAAAAGGAGATTACTCACTTTGCTGTCTTAGGGTTTTCCTTTAGGATGGAGAATTGAAGCAATTCTCATCATGTTGTCAAGTTTGTACAGTTTGTTTTCAAATTTTCCCAGAAAATCAAAATTGAAACATATTTTGATTTTAGGGGGAGAAAAATTTTTAAAAAATTAGAAAATTTGAAAATGCCAAAAACATTGAAAAATTTAAAAATGAGTTTTGTCGAGACAAGAGGAAATGATAGTACATCAGTGGACTATCACAGCATGCTAAAGAAATGTAATGTTAAATGTGATAAACAATCTCACTAAAGATGTGACGATAGGCTCAGCTAGACTAGTAGATTTGCGATAACGATACAAACATAAATGCAAAAAGCCTAATTCTAGTGGGAAACACGGTTGAAAGTATAGTACTTAGTTTTGTCCTTCTTGATTGTGTACCTACTCAGTAATTGCTGAATGCCAAAAGCAAAAAAAACTGGTTAAGTTTGTGAGCTTTCACAACTTTACTAAAAATGACACTGTGATTGTGTATTTTATTTTGCAAAGATTTAAACTTGTTTTATTTCTTTATTTTGTTTAAGCATTGGACATCCTCTGCGTATACGTGAGTATCGACCTGGATGTTATTGCCTAAACGTTCTGCTTTATTTTTTTTGGTGTTTCGTTTAAGTTTTGGATCACCTCTGCGTATACGGGAGTATCGACCTGGTGGTTAAAGCCTAAACAACTTCAACTTGTTTTATTTTCTTATTTTGTTTAAACATTGGACTTTCTCTGCGTATCGAAAGATCGACCTGATTGTTAATGTTTAAACATTCTGCTTTGTTTTTGCATATATCACAGTTGATCAAAGTTTAAAGGCATTACTTGAGTTAGTGTATTGCATGATGAGGGGATATGCTGGGATCGTGGGGTCCATAGAATTTAGTGCAAAATTAATATACTTAAACGTATCGGTAAGCATATTGAAAGTTTTTAGATTGAGCTTAAGAGGACAAATATATCGTCAATCTATGTGAATTGTTTAGAACTTAAAATGCTTAAAGCTTAACGGTGCTAGTGATGTATCTCATAAACTGATATGATCCTCTTACACAAACTCACAAAAATATTGTTTGTAAATATTTCTTTACTGTATTTCTTTTTAAATTCAAAAACTCAAAAAGATTTTCGACAACTGATATTGGAGAGCTGATTTTCAAAATCTCAAAGGCTAAACATGATGAATTTGGTTTGGGAAAGATTGTTTGAGATGAAGAAAATTTTGAAATATTTAGATGATTCATTAATTTGAATCAGAATTTAGAATGTATCAAATTTGATAAGATTTTCAAATGTGAAAATTTGTTTATCTTATGAGTGTTTGGGAAGTTGTTGTGCAGATATTGTTAAAAGAGCTAGGATTATGATTCCTGATATTCAAATTCTAGGAGATCAATCCTATGCTACAGAAAAAGAATTCCAGACTGTGATCCCATCTGATTGATATTGGGAGACTGATGACGGAGAAAGTGAGGAGTTCTTGAAGTTGTAAAAGACAGATCAAGACTATCGAGTCAACAGGCTGAAGACTTGTACCAAAGACTTCGTCAACATCCAAGGAGGAGTCTGATAGTGCACTATGTCTGTCGACTACGTCTTTGTTCAAGTCTTGCATTGTTCAGGCACGAAGATCGAGAAATCATGTCAAGATGTCTAATTCTGCTTGAACTAGTTAATTTCGTTTGAAACATGCTTATGTAATTCCGCACGGAATTACATGTGTAATTCCATTCGAGATTGTAATTCCGCTTGAACTGGAATTTCGCTTGAGTAGGTTTCACATGGAATTAGATGCCTATAAATAGGAGACTTGTAATTTCGTTTGAAAGTGTCTGTGCATGTGTGTTTTGTACGGCGAAGCTCTGCCAAAGTTGTCTCGTGGTTGTAAACATTATCAAATCAATAATAGAGACTGTTTAATTAGACTCTGGTGTATAAAGGGCTAAACGAAGACTGAATCACTGAATTCCGCCTTTGATTCTGTCTGAGAATTCTTCTGAACGACTCGTTCGGGTCGCACAATGATCCTACAGAAAATTATTTTTGTAATCATCTATTTACAAGATTTGTATTTTGTTTAAATCATCTTTACATATGAAAACCAATTTCATCATTCAAGTTCATGAAGACATAAAGCATGATGATCTTGGTCTTTCACAAGATCACCACCTTAACTTATTAGATCATGTGTTTAATCACAATCTAGTAGGTTTCTTATGGTGTCTAACATCACTAACACAAATAATCAATCATCAAGAAGCAAATCAACACAAATCAACATTTATTCTTATGTTATTAAGCTTATGTTAAAGTATCATGATCATGTTCTTTAGTGTTCTTCAAGATTAACAATGTTCATCATTTTTTAATCATCAAAATGTGAAGTAACAAGGGATCATAAGGGTCTTACTACTAGCACAAGGCTAGGGAAGAACACAAGAGATTGAAGATGACAAATGGGTTGGATAAAAGCAAATGGGAGAGGTCCTTCAACATCCAAGACCACCAAGCTTGCTTGTAACCCTTATTGCACCTTGTGTACACTTGAGATTGGTTGAACTTGAATTGAAGATGGTGGTGGTGTTGGTGGTTGGCTACGGCTGAAAGTGGGGAGAGGAGAAGGAGAAAGATGAAGGATGAAGTGTGGGAGATGAATGAGAGCTCAAGTTTACCTATAACCATGTTTTAGTTTTGTCCATAGGTTATTATGTCTCTTAAGTACAACACAAAATCTCCTAGCAAATCAAGTAAGATCATGGAGAATCCAATAATATCAAGGTGGATCAAGGGTGGGGGCCACCCTTGTGACCGTCCACAACCAAGGGGGGGGGGGTAAAGTGTAAGTTTCAATGGTAAGTTAAGTGATTAGCTAGAACTCCAAGTGTATAAGTTAGGTGTTTATGTGTATGATGTGTTATATAGTGGGTTAGGGTGTTCGGGGATCATGACTAGCTCAGAAACATTAAAACAATGCTTCTAGTATAATTTTGGTGTTTCGGGTAATGTCCGGTTGTTCGGTTAGATACCGGTTCGTTAAAGTGTCAAACTATTCCGTTTAGTGATCTTTAAGTACCCTTTTGTGACACTTTTAATTCCCGACACTTAGGAAAGTATTCAGGACCATTTTGCCATATTTTTGCATGTTACTAACTTGTTACAATGCTGAATTTTGCTGAAATATATAAAATTCCGCATTTAAAGTGTGTTTCGGGTGCTTTTTAATGCATAATTTAGCTTCCGGAAAATCTATATGTTAACCCTTGTATCCATACTTGGGTTTTAATGTATTTTAGACGTTGGACCTACTCCTTGGTCCTAATTCCATTATCTGACTACTTTCTGCAGAGTTGCTGACACAGTGTGTCTTACCGGTGAGTTTACTAGTCTTTCTGACGCAATGCTAACAATTATGCATAAAGGAATATTTGAAGTATAAAACGTGCATGAATTCACAAGTATAGCATGAAATCAGACAATGTTGACATTTAAGCACATAATTGCAGATAATAAATAATAATTTAGATTGTACGGAATTTACCGGTTTGGTGCCAGTTGTCACAGTCTCCCCCCGTTAAAAGAATTTTGTCCCGAAATTCAGGCTGAGCTAACTCTCGCATGAGTTTTCTTGAACTGGTAGGGGTTACTTGTCTTTAAACTGGTCTTCACATTTCCACGTATACTCGGGTCCATGCTTAGAGTTCCAACGTACTTTTACAAGTTTGACACTACTCCTCCGGGTCTTGTTGACTTTCCAGTCTGTAACCTCAACGGGTTGTTCTGTAAATCGGATTGTGTCGTCAATATACACTTCATCCGCAGGGATGATCACTGTTTCTTGGGTTGGACTCTTCTTGAGGTTGGACACATGAAACGTATCATGTACTCCGTTAAGTTCTTCCGGTAATTCCAACTTGTAAGCCACGGTACCAATTCTTTCCAAGATCTGGAATGGTCCGATGTATCGTGGATTTAGCTTTCCACGTTTTCCAAATCTTACTACGCCCTTCCAAGGTGAGACCTTCAACAAAACTTTGTCTCCCACCTTTAATTCTAAGGGTTTCCGTCTTCGATCAGCGTAGCTCTTTTGTCGATCCTGAGCCGCCTTAATGCGCTCTCGGATCTGCATGATTTTGTCAGTTGTCTCTTGAACAAGTTCAGGACCAACCATACGTTTGTCTCCAGCGTCTGCCCAACATAATGGCGAGCGGCACTTGCGGCCATATAGGGCTTTGAATGGTGCGGCTTTTATGCTCGTATGATAACTGTTATTGTAGGAAAACTCAACTAAAGGTAGATGAGTATCCCAGCTGCCGCCTAGGTCCATAACACATGCGCGAAGCATATCTTCTAGTGTTTATATGGTTCGTTCGCTCTGGCCGTCTGTTTGCGGATGGAAGGTCGTGCTTAGATCTAGTTGAGATCCAAAGGCTTCCTGGAAGGATTGCCAGATCCTCGATACAAAACATCCATCTCTGTCTGAAATAATTGAGATAGGCACTCCATGACGTGCCACGATTTCTTTCAAGTACAACTCAGCAAGCTTTCCAGTGCTATCCTTCTCTCGGATCGGTTGAAAATGCGCAGATTTCTTTAACCAATCGACTATCACCCATATCATATCATGCCCTCTCGGGGTCCTGGGTAATTTCGTTATGAAGTCCATTGAGATTTGCTCCCACTTCCACATGGGTATCTCTGGTTGTTGCAGTAGGCCAGACGGTTTCTGGTATTCAGCCTTAACCTTAGCACAGGTTAGGCACTTTCTAACATAGACAACAACATCACTTTTAAGCCTCGGCCACCAATAGTATTCCTTCAAGTCTTGATACATTTTGTCCGATCCTGGATGGATCGAGTATCTCAACTTGTGAGCTTCATTAAGGATGACTTCTCGAATACCGCCATAGAGCGGAACCCAAATACGCCCCTTAAAGTATAAGGTTCCCTCTTCGTTTGGCACCAAATTCTTCAGCATACCCCGGAGGTATTCAACTCTACTATTTTCTCCCTTAAGGGCTTCTTGTTGTGCATCATGAATGCGTGCAGTGAGGTTCGTTCGAATAGTCATTTCCAATGCTCGAACCCTTAGGGTCTTAACCCTTTCTTTTCGGCTTAACGCGTCTGCTACAACGTTTGCCTTCCCAGGATGGTACTTAATTTCACAGTCATAATCGTTTAGTAGCTCGACCCATCGCCGTTGACGCATATTTAATTCCTTCTGATCAAATATGTGTTGTAGAATTTTGTGATCTATGAAGATTGTAGATCGAGTACCATATAAATAATGTCGCCAGAACTTCAAGGCGAATACCACTGCTCCTAGCTCTAGGTCATGAGTGGTATAGTTCCTTTCATGCACCTTCAACTGGATGACTTTTTGGCGTTGCATGAGCACGCAACCCAAACCTTGACGCGAAGCGTCGTAGTATACCACGAAGTCTTCAGTGCCTTCGGGTAAGGATAGTATCGGTGCATCGCATAGCTTATTTTTGAGCAGTGGAAGGCGTTTTCCTGCTTGTCACCCCAGTCGTACTTCTTGTCTTTCTGCGTAAGGGTTGTTAGCGGTTGAGCTATCTTGGAGAAATTCTCGATAAATCGTCGGTAATAGCCCGCTAAACCCAAAAATTGTCGAACTTCATTTGGGGTTTTGGGGGCTTCCCAATTCTTTATTGCTTCTATCTTTGCTGGGTCTACATGAATGCCCTTCTCGTTCACAACGTGACCAAGGAACTGTACTTCGCGAATCCAAAATTCGCACTTGGAGAATTTTGCGTAAAGTTTCTCTTTCTTCAGTAGTTCCAAAATGGTCCTGAGGTGTTGCTCATGCTCTTCTCTTGTTCGCGAGTAAATCAGGATATCATCGATAAATACAATCATGAATTTATCGAGATATGGTTTGCAAACGCGGTTCATCAGATCCATAAATACCGCTGGCGCGTTCGTCAGTCAGAATGGCATCACAAGGAACTCGTAATGCCCATATCGCGTTCAGAATGCAGTCTTTGGTACGCTTTCCTCTTGGATTCTTAACTGATGGTATCCAGATCGAAGGTCGATCTTGGAATAGTAGCTCGATCCTTGCAACTGATCAAATAAGTCATCAATCCTCTGTAGTGGGTACTGATTCTTGACAGTGAGTTTGTTCAACTCTCTATAGTCGATGCACATCCGCAGAGTTCCGTCCTTCTTCTTCACGAACAATACTAGAGCTCCCCAAGGCGAGAAGCTTGGCCTTATGAATCCTTTATCCAACAACTCCTGGAGTTGTGTAGATAATTCTTGCATTTCGGATGGTGCAAGCCGATAGGGTGCCTTGGCTACAGTAGCGGCTCCTGGAACCAAGTCTATATGGAATTCGACTTGTCGTTGCGGAGGTAGCCCTAGCAGATCTTCGGGAAAACATCAGGGAATTCCTTCACCACAGGAATGTCTTCGAGTTTCGGCTCCTCAGCCTTCTTATCTACAACGTGTGCCAGGAAAGCAACACATCATTTTCCTTAAGCACTTCTGCGCCTTCATACAACTGATGATTCACAGAGGCGTGTCTCATTTTTCTCCATGCACGATGAGAGTTTCATTATTCGCCAGAGGGATGCGAATGATTTTCTCGTGACAAACAACTTCAGCCTTGTTCTTGGACAACCAGTCCATTCCGACCACTACATCGAAGCAACCCAATTGAATAGGTAAGAGGTCGATGCTAAATCTTCGGTCACCAAGTTCTAATGTGCAACCCCTAACAACTTCGCTCGATTGAACAAGTTTACCATTGGCTAGTTCGTGGAACCTTCGGGTATAACCAGTAATGTCTGCACCTTCCATGGTCAAGTCCCAGAACTCAGTCTCCAACCTTTGGAGTTCAGCATGAGAGCAATACTTCTCTCTCATACGTTCCTTTAGTTCATCCCACGTCATGCCGTACGCAGCATCATCACCTAGAGTCTAGACTTGCAAATTCCACCAAGTCAAAGCTTCATCAACAAACAACCCCATAACAAAAGTAACTTGCTGATCTGCGGTACTTGCTCATACGGATAGTGGAATCAGTCTTCTTCATCCAGCGTACAAAAGCCACTGCACCTCCAGTGCCGTCGTAGTTCAGTGGCTTGCAGTCGAGAAACTGCTTGAAGGTGCAGCCTTGAGTTGTGTTTCCTCCAGATGTATCTCCCTGCCCATTACGTCTAGCATTGTTTGGTCCTCCACTTTGTTCGGTGCGGTTCGCCTCGTATTGGGCGATAGCTGTGGAGATCCTTTCTTCCAATAGGGCGTTCAGTTCTTCAGCAGTCCTCGGCAGAAGAGGAGGAGGGGGTTGATCAAAATCCTGATTGTTCACAGCTCTCCTAGGTGCCATGTTCTGAAAGAACACAACACAATAGGGTTAGAAATTTGTTTGATATCGTCATACGAGACAGTATTAGTATATACAGACATATACCCACATTAGTGACATCAAACAATCCGCCAAACTTATAAATCAATTCATACAGCAACAAGCATGCATAAATAGATAAATACTGATGTGTCATAAGATATTCACCGAGTCTCTACACAAATTAGGGCAACTTGTTACATCATTGTTTGCAAAGTAAACAAAATGTATAAGGGTTACATCACCCCATAGTACAAGTTTAATATATGTAAAGGGCAAAATATCTTTCCTTACATTGGCGGTTCTTGTCTTTATACCCTAAATCATTACTCCAAAAGAGTATTTAATAGACTGGGGGAGTGGTGAGGGTGTTCACGTTTGACCTTTTCTTGTATTGAAGGAATCTCGTTTGACACATGACAAGACTTGCTGTGGTTTCTGTGCACTAAATTCCATAATTATGTATGCATCCATAATTACATAATTCCTTGCACAGTTTGTCTCATCATCGGGTCACTTCCTTCGGATAGGCCGTTGCTTTCAGACGAAATCACGAGTACCTGATATTCTATTCCTATTATATGTATATATTATTCATCACACATAGTTGCAAGTAATTTCTAGTCAAAGACAAGTTCTACTCCAGTGCACCCTAAGTCTCGTAGTGTCCTTACTTGACTCTTTGAAAATAGTTTCAGGTAGTGGATGTTGCGGAAAGTTTTATGCAATTAAAACTTTTGAAAAATTGTTTTCGTGAGAGGATCCTAAAGATTGTAGTCTAGACTCGAGAAAGAATCCTGGTTCACTACAATCGCAGCTCTGATACCAATCTGTCACACCCCTTTCTAAGGCGGAAGCACGAGGTGTGATCTTGAAAGGTTCTCATTGCATACGAAAGGCAAACATACTACATGCTCGTAAAATAACTCCAGTTGCCATTACCATAACATAAGTTAAATGTTTACATCACAAGACAGCATATTGTTTGGAAGGTTTACAACTTTATTTAAAAGACCAACATCGAGAACTTGGTTCTTATATCCCTCATAGGATGAAATATAATATGTTGGTGCATTCATCTGTCGTCTTCGTCTTAATATCGAGTCTCGGGTTGCGTTGTGGATCTAATCAAGGATGATGTCATCATCTTTGATGATGACATCATGGAGATGACATCACAATTTACATAGATCACGTGAAAATGCATGCAAACATGAAACAGATTCTTGTTTTCATTTATTGTAAGTTTCGCTTGAACGTAATCATGAAGTTTCGCTTGAGAAGATTTCGCTTGAACAAGTAATGTTTATTTCAAGCAAAACTTGAAGACTATATATATGGTTCATGTCATTTCATTTGTAATAGTTCCTTCAGAAGTGTAACGTTACTCTGCCGGTTTGTCAAGTCAATATATGAATGAAAAAGTTGTTTTAACGTGAAATCTATCTGCTTCTACTCATTTCTTTCTGATTCAAAACAGTTTGTTTGTTTCCGCCACTCAAACTGTCGTATATTTGCTCAGATTGACTCATTCGGTCGTCAAATACGATCCTACAATTGGTATCAGAGCCAGTTATGAGCCAATATACCTGAATCAGAGACTTTTACTTACACATTCTGATTTCTGGACTGTTCCACGGACAAAATGGACTGAGTTTTGGACATTGTGTGTGAAACTGAGTTTTAACAAATCCTTGAGTATATCAGCTTAAAATTCAAAGAAAATCGTGTAAAAATGACCTAAAAACTAGATTTCGCTTGAACGAACAATCTGATTTAGCTTGAAAGAGTTGGTATTTTGAAGCGAAATTGTAGATTTCGCTTGAAATAATCTGATTTAGCTTGAAAAGTCGTTGTTGGTTTGAAGCGAAATTGTGGATTTCGCTTGAGATAATCCGAAATAGTATTTTGAAGCGAAATTGTGGTTTTGCTTGAATTTTTGTCTATGTCTGCTTGAAAAACCGAAAGAGGTTACTGTTATCACGTGTTCTATGTCAGAATACATGTGATCTTATATGTGTACATCAGCGAGATATTAAAGTTGTCTATCATTTTTGTTGTTGCACTCTGATAAAGTGTGGTTTGATTCTTTCGAAAATCTGAATTCACGTGAAAAATGCATCAAATTTCGAGAAAAGTTGTTTAGTAGTGCAATCGGTGACATTTATTGTTTGCATGTGAAATTTATTGTTGCACTTTGATCAAGTAAGGTTTAGTTTTATTGAAAATCAGAATTCACGTGAAATCTGAATCTATTCATTGCATTTGTTTGCTCAACATTGAGGTCCAATCAAGTCTCATTGTTAATTGAAAATTAAAAGTTTTAAAGACTTTATTGAATTGCCAAATACATCTGTTGATATCAAAGACTGTATGTTTGCATGTGATATGATTATTAAAAGGTTGTTGTCAGCCCACCATACCATCGGCAATTGATAAAACAGATTAAGCGGTCCAATCAGCAGTGAACTTGTGTTGTCGGTTTAGTGATATAATATTCTTAAAAGTTGCTTTCAATGTGTGAAGTCTAATCAGCATTTGATTTGAGTTTTTAAAATGTGCATGTGAAGACCCATGTGATTAATATCTTTGTTCAAAGTATCGGATCAATCAGCAAGTGTTAAAAGTTTGCATGTTAGCTTTTGAAAGTTGTCAGCCAAGTTCATAAAGTGTAATCAAATTGTAGTGTCTCTAGTAGCTACCATATACTTTTGAGACCTAATAGATTTGAAATTTGTAAAGTTTGGCATCCTATGTGATTGAGATATTAAAACATTTGATCGATCCATTTATTAACAACTGTATCAGTTCATTTTCAGGCTCATTCATTTAGTGATTTCATCCGAACAACATTTATCGGCAAATCTTTTACACGAGTCTTAGATTGACTTCATCAAACGTATACTTTTACGTATTCGTTTCGTTTTGAACTGATTGTTTGATTCATTTGTTTGCAGGATAAACGCGGTTTGTCAAGCATCGGATACTCGCACGAGCGAATCTCCACTCGATCCACTGTCGCCTAATTTTTGATATTCAATCGGATAGTCATTTGATTGTGTAAAATTTTGTATTGTTTGAAAATCTGTATTTGAAAATCTTTCAATAACGAAACATGGATTGTGAGTCGTATCGTGTTCAGAGTCCAGCAGATATTGCACAGAAGAAATTTGATAGTTTTACGGGTATCATGGGAGAGTCTACAAAAGAATTGTTTGATCGATATTGCACTCTAGTTCTGGAGATGGGAAGATTGGGGATAACCAAGACTAATGAGGAATTGGTTGACAAGTTGGCAAATGTTTTACCGGGTGATATGTGGAGAACGTATTTGTTAGATCTGAGAAAGATATGTTTAAATGTGAATTTGAGCTTGTTTATCGAGAAGATTGAAGAGCGAGAACTTGAACTCCAAAAGATTAGAAAAATGAAGTCTGTTGATGAAAAATTTGAATCTGAGAAAAATGTTCAAGTGGTAGAGAAGCAGGTTAAAGAAATTTCAGCTATCAAGGTTGAGAAGAAAGCTGAAGCTGAAACGATGTCCGAGAAGTGCTCAAAATGTGATAAATTTGAATCAGACAATGACAAACTGTTAAGTGATTTGGACAGTTTGACATTGGAAAACAAAAAGTTGAAAGAAAATGTAAAAATTGTTGAAGATAAACTAAAAAATTTTGAAAATGAAAAATTAAAAATGGAAAAAGAATTTCAAAGTCAAATTAAAATTCTTGAAGATGGGAGAGATGTGTTTAGCAAAAATGTAACAACTGTGCTTGTAATCACTATGAACAGTTCTGTTATCAATAAAACAATGTTATTTGATCCCAATGTTTGTTTTGTTATGTTATACATTTTTCATGTTTTGACTTTTATGTAATTTCAAACTCTACATCGCTTTCTGGAGAGTTATACGCAAACTAGTGCGTAAACGTACTCAGTTTAATGCGAGAAATACTCCGGAACATCAACATATACTCAACATACCTTAAATAACCTTTTCATAACTTAGAAATAAGTTTTAAAGGCTTTGGTATGGCAAAAACAAGTTAATTAGCTTACAGGGACTAAATATGACAAACTGCGAAAGTATGTCAATTAGAACTGTAACGAACATTCCGGAACATGACCATAACTTAAACACACCTTAAATATCCTTTACATAGCTTAGAAATAGGCTTTGAGAGGTTCGGTGTGCTAAAATAAACTTTTGGGACATTCAGGGACTAAAAGTGTCAAAAAGTGCACAAGTTTGCATTTTCGCGCATAACTTACGTTCTGAATACATCCGGACATCCAAAAATTTATGTGAGCATGACTATATTATATTTTAGTTTTCGCCTTAAGAAAAATCCATTCGTCGTGTCATTTGGATCGTTTTTCGCGCTTATGCGCATTTCGTCGTAATTAAGCGAACATCGCGTTCGTACGACCAAACGAACCATCACCCGGCATAATTTTTAGCATGTTTCATGTCCACAATGTTTAGGCAACATTTTAGGGCCTTAAAGTTGGCTTTACGGGCCTTAGAAGTGTCGGAAAAGGCCTTAAACACGTGCAGGGACTGAAACTGTCATTTTTCAAACATATTTGCGGATCAGAAGGGTCAGGCGGCCCGCATTGTGTTTGCCTGATCCTGAAGCGGGCCGCTTCCCACTATCAGACCAGATTAAATGCATTTTAGCACAAGTTGCAGCCATTTGATCCTCCACCACATGTTCTAAACTTGCTTAGTCACTAGATAAGGATCATATTTAGCTTCCACAACATTGTGACAAGTGTACGGGTTGGATCATGGCACGTTTTCCATGAAACGATCCTAGCGGTTACCCGAAAACTATAAATACCCCAACACCCCTTTGTTCAAAATCACTAGAAACTTGAATTGAGAAACTCTAAGTTGAAACATTTGTTTCATACCTGAGATTTTCGAATCGAGTTTAGCATTCGGGGACCCTTCGTAAGTATTCTTTCGTTCTTTTCCTTATTTTACTGCTTTTCGAGTCAGAAAGTCAAACTTTGTTTGACTTTTAGCGTTGACCAGTAATGGTCAATGCGAAGTTCGTTTGAACTTCGCAACGTGAGTGTAATCACGTTGGTCATAGTCCCTTGGGACTATGCCCACTGATTACCACGTTGTCTAGGGTCGTAGGGTAGGCGATCTAATAAATCGCCTATACCTTCGAACCCGACCCAGTTTGGTCGATCATTAGGATCCGACCAAACACATTAGGTAACCATAGTAGGTAGGGAATAACCTTCCGAGGTTATACCCTATGGTCACATCGTTTAAGTAGTTGTATGATAGGTAGTTTATATGCCTTAGGTAAATTACCAGAATACCCTTTTCATGTATAATTGGTAATTAAGCATATGTAACCTAAACCTTTGTCACATAACTGATTATGTAACATGTTTAGGCATATAACACTTGTCATAGGGCTGGTTAGGCGTTCCGAACGCGTTTTACGCGCACGATGCGTTAAAGTAGCATAAGCTACCTAAACGGATCGTAATGGGTCGATAAGACTTAGGTCAAGTTTCATTTAGCATGTAGGCTTTGTTAAACCATATCACATGAGTTCCTACACTCATTTGGTTTACAAACCCTAATGCTACCCAGTCTTCCGATTTAGGTCCGGTTTATTAACATAGTTACCTATATTAGGTGCCGTTTGATTCCGTGATCTATAGCATTACTCGGTGGTCATCTTTAGACAACTGAGCAATCTCAAGTGAGTACATAGACCCCTCTTTTACTGTTTTCCAAACTGTTTTGGGGTGGAACACATGTGCCTACTTGTTACTTTAATGCTTTCTGTTTTAACATCATATACTGCTATGTTCGTTAGTACATTATAGTACATGATTTCAATACATTTTATGCTAGGTGTGCCCATTGTGTGCATTACTTAGTACATCGTTTTACATGACATTTCATGCTAGGTGTGCCCATTGTGTGCATTACTTAGTACATTGTTTTACATTACATTTCATGCTAGGTGTGCCCATTGTGTGCATTACTTAGTACATTGTTTTACATTACATTTCATGCTAGGTGTGCCCATTGTGTGCATTACTTAGTACATTGTTTTACATTACATTTCATGCTAGGTGTGCCCATTGTGTGCATTACTTAGTACATTGTTTTACATTACATTTCATGCTAGGTGTGCCCATTGTGTGCATTACTTGGTACATTGTTTTACATTACATTTCATGCTAGGTGTGTCCATTGTGTGCATTACTTAGTACATCGTTTTACATTACATTTTCACGCTATGTATGTTCATTTGATTACATACTTAGTGCATCACATGCTTCCATTTTTGGTATAACATTTGGTTTGTTTATCATGGGACAATACATTCATTAACATTGATCATGCCATTCGTTAGTAGGTAGTGGTACCATAGGAATTGACAACTCCCATTCCGGACATCCCAGGGAAAGGGGACAGAAAGGAATGACCGAATTCGATATACATAATTTAGATAAATCTTTAATTTGTTTAAAGGTTTATCGCCTCAGTCTCAAGGCTTGGATGTATGCATATTAACAATACCGCATAAATGTTTGTATCAGTATAGCATGCATTTGTTACACACAACATGACTTTGATTTAAACTGTGTTTTACTTCAATACCTTGTTGTTGTGCATTTTACATATGGTTTAGTTGATACATTTCACTTACCATACATGACATTTTGGTTACACATTACATGATCTACATGGAACATAAACATTTTGACATTGATATACACATTTGGTGGTTTACATTGGACATAGACATTTTGACATGGTTTACACAATAACACTTGACAATTGGTTTGTACATGAACATTTTACATCTTGATGGTTTAGTTTGATTAAATGATTAAGTAACGATACGTGTGTAATATGATACAAACATGGTGGATACGCCGCTGGTACTTCCTATATATAAGTGTTTGTATAATATTACATAGCGTAACGTTATTTGAATCATTTCAGTTTGATACATATAACATTTTATACAAATAACATACTTTTCATAAGACATTGTTTTACAATCAACTTATCTTATACAAACACATTTTACATGGTTATTCATTTAACCTTACATTTATTTATACATATCAATCTGATCTTATTGTTTTTCAAATGATTTACAAGACAAAGCAAATTACAAGGTTCATGACTAAACATTTTCTCAAACATAAGTCATGAAACCTATTTTCACAAAACCTATGTATCTCACCGGCATTTTTATGCTGACGTACCATATTTTCACATGTGTTTTCAGGTGCTTTTCCATAGGATGTTGATCATGATACTAGGGCCTGTGCCTTAGAGACTTTAAAAGAAGATAGACTATGTTTAATTATGTTCTGAACTCTTTAAATTTCCTGTTTGAAACAATGTAACACCCTTGTTTAATAAATAAATAAAACTTTGTATGCCATGGTTATGAAACAATTAATTCTGTTACAACACTCCCCGATGTTTCCGCCACGTTTTGTATGTTCTACGTGGTCGGGGTGTGACAGAAGAGTTGGTATCAGAGCCAATGGTTATAGGGAATTAGGTTATTAGTAATGCTTTGACCTAGACTATAACTTTTCTAGGACCCTAACACAAGTTATCTTGTGTTTAGATCTTAAAACATATACATCACCTATCCTTAGGTGATTATCAAAACAAGAACCAAATTTTTCGAATCGATTTTTGAAAAACAATCATCTGTTTTTGAATGATTTATTACAAGGTTTTGAACCCTCAATTGTAAGGTTTTGAACCCTCTGTTATATGGTTTTGAACCCTTTTCAGTTTGGTTTTTGGCCTTGTGCCTTCAAATTTTCAAAATCCCGTCAAACGTTTTGGGTTTTAAATAATGTGAACATGTGCAAACTGGAAGGGTGAATGCCTGTATTCCGGGTTTTCTGTCTAGGCAAGCACTTCGTATACATCTCATCAGACGCGAGACCAGTTGTGCTTACCTGGGAATTCCTGGGATGAGTGTTCACTTATAGGCGAGCATGTCTTCATTATACATTATTTTTTAATCCATTTACTTTGATTAGTCACTGTGTGTCGTTGGTTTGCTTTGTGATACGGACGAATGACCACCATCTTTGCTTTTGTTGATTTTGTTTCATCTCATTCTTTTCATCCAATCATCTCACTCGTTTCCTTTCATGTTTTCCTCTTTTAGAATGCCTCCTCGACGCGACAATCTGATAGCAAATGCCGAGCTGGCGGAAATTATTGCGCAGCAGATGGCTGCTCAATTTCCAAATCTCTTTGCTCAATGGAACCAAGCCAACAACAACAACAATGTTCCATGCAAATACAAGGATTTTAATCAGGCTAAACCACTCAAGTTTAGTGGTTCTGAAGGAGCGACTGGGCTTCTTCAGTGGTTCGAGAGCAGTGAGAATACTTTCCGCCACGTGCAATGTCCGGATAATCGCAAGGTCGAGTTTGCTTCGAGCGTATTTCAGAAGAGGGCTTTGACATGGTGGAACGGGATTATGAGAGACAGGGGTGCAGAAGTTGCTCTTGCACAGACATGGGCTGAACTTAGAGCCCTTATGATGAGGGAATTCTGTCCTCGTCATGAGCAGAGAGCTTTGGAGAAGGAATTTGATGATTTGAAGCAAGATAGTGGTGAGCACAGGGCTTATACTGATC
Organism: Helianthus tuberosus; assembly: GCA_030545235.1. Taxonomy (NCBI): domain Eukaryota; kingdom Viridiplantae; phylum Streptophyta; class Magnoliopsida; order Asterales; family Asteraceae; genus Helianthus; species Helianthus tuberosus. Next base: position 126,145,009 of record CM060357.1, on the reverse strand, counting down.
GGTTTGAAGAGTTGAGTCTGCTTTGCCCGACTATGGTTACCCCACTCGACAAGGCTATCGAGAGATACATCGACGGCCTACCTGACTCGGTACAAGACATTCTTACTGGTAGTAACCCTGCCACACTCCGTCAGGCAATCGAGTTATCAGCGACGCTGACTGAGTCGCAGATCAGGAAGAACAAGTTACACAGGAAGGGTGATAAGGGCAAGAAACAGTCGGCTGATAAGGGGGATAGCAAGAAAGGTCAAAACTTGAATGGGAAGAACTCTGGTTCTTCGAAGAGGTCAAGGAAGCGTAAGGCTTCCCAAAATTTTGCTATCACTGCCCAAGCTAACCAGGCAGCTCCCAACCAACCAGCACAGCTTCCAGCAAAGAAACCCTATACAGGGAATGCACCTTTGTGCAATAGATGCAACAGTCACCATCAGCCGCAACATCAGTGCCGTTTCTGTACTAGCTGTGGGAAGTCAGGTCATCTTGCCGAGGTTTGTCGGTTTGCTCAGAATCGCGCAGTTCAAAACCCGGCTCAACAAGTTGCACAGCCTCCTGCTCAGCAACAGGGTCAAGCTGCACGACCACAATACCCACCAGGTGCTTGTTACAATTGTGGGGATCTAACCCACTATAGGAATCGGTGCCCAAGACTGGCGAACCAGAACCAGAATCAGGCTCCGGCTCGAGGCCGAGTCTTTAACATGAATGCCCAAGAGGCGCAGGCGGATGATAATGTGGTGAACGGTACGTTCTTTATTAATAATCAGCCTGCATCTGTTCTTTTCGATTCTGGTGCCGATAAGAGTTTCGTGTCTTTGTCTTTTGAACCAATGCTTCGAGTGTCTAGAACGAAACTAGGCAAATCTTTGACAGTAGAGGTTGCTAGTGGTGAACCCATTATTCTTGATTCTGTTCTTCGCAACTGCCAGTTGAACCTTAACGACCATCTTTTTCCTATTGACCTCGCGCCTATGCAACTTGGAAGCTTCGACGTTATTGTGGGAATGGATTGGTTATCCAAGCATCACGCATAGATAGTTTGTTCTAAGAAGATTGTTCGTGTGCCGCTTTCGACAGGCGAGATCCTGCAGGTTCAAGGTGAGAAGCCTACCGTTGGTCTCAAACTCATGTCTTGTTTTAAAGCTCGGAAGTATCTGCAGAAGAACTATGTGGCTTTCTTAGCACATGTTACAGAAGATAAAGGCAAGGGTAAGTCTATTTCAGATATTCCTGTCGTTCGGGATTATTCTGAAGTGTTCCCTGAAGATTTACCTGGTCTACCTCCAGCACGCCAAGTCGAGTTCCGCATTGATCTCGTACCTGGTGCAAATCCCATTGCCAGAGCTCCATATCGTCTTGCACCATCTGAGATGCAAGAGTTGTCTAAACAGCTTCAGGAGCTCTCTGACAAAGGCTTTATCCGTCCCAGTTTTTCACCTTGGGGTGCTCCCGTTCTTTTTGTCAAGAAGAAGGATGGATCCTTTAGGATGTGTATCGATTATCGTGAGCTTAACAAGCTTACCATCAAGAATCGATATCCCCTACCTCGCATCGATGATCTCTTTGATCAGTTACAAGGCGCTTCTTATTTTTCGAAGATTGATCTACGTTCAGGGTATCATCAACTTCGGGTGCAAGAAGAAGACATTTCGAAAACAGCGTTCCGTACTCGTTATGGGCATTATGAATTCACAGTCATGCCATTCGGTTTGACTAATGCTCCTGCTGTTTTCATGGACTTAATGAATAGGGTCTGCAAACCTTATTTGGATCAGTTCGTCATTGTTTTTATTGATGACATCTTGATATACTCTAAGACACAAGCTGAGCACGAGCAACATCTTCGTCTTACCCTTGAACTCCTAAAGAAAGAGCAACTTTTCGCCAAATTCTCCAAGTGCGAATTTTGGCTTAAAGAAGTTCAATTTTTGGGGCATGTTATCAACGAACAGGGTATTCATGTAGATCCCTCCAAGATCAGTGCGATTAAGGATTGGGATACACCTTCTACTCCTACTGAAGTTCGTTCTTTTCTTGGTCTAGCGGGTTATTACCGCCGCTTCATAGAAAACTTCTCAAAGATTGCAGTTCCTCTAACTGCTCTAACTCAGAAGAAAATGCCCTTTTATTGGGGAATCAAACAAGAGGAAGCTTTTCAACATTTGAAGCAGAAGCTTTGCGATGCGCCTGTTCTATCATTGCCTGAGGGTGATGATGATTTTGTCGTGTTTTGTGATGCATCGAAATTGGGTCTTGGCTGTGTTCTAATGCAAAGGAATAAAGTCATAGCTTATGCATCGAGGCAGTTGAAGATTCATGAGAAGAACTACACCACTCATGATCTTGAGTTGGGTGCAGTTGTCTTTGCTCTCAAGATCTGGAGACATTATTTGTACGGTACAAAATGTGTGGTTTTCACTGATCACAAAAGTCTTCAGCATATCTTCAACCAGAAGGAACTCAACATGAGACAGCGACGTTGGGTTGAGCTATTAAACGACTATGACTGCGAAATTCGCTACCATCCTGGTAAGGCGAATGTCGTAGCTGATGCATTGAGTCGTAAGGAACGTACTAAGCTTCATTGTGTACGTGTTCAATCTGTTATTCAAGCTCGATCCGATATTCAAGCACGCATTTCTCAAGCTCAACAATCTTGTGTTTCACAAGGATTGATGGATAAGGAATTTCCCTATCACATATCACCTGCTCTGGAACTGAAGGACAATGGATCATATTACTTCATGGACCGTTTGTGGGTCCCAAGCCAGGATGATCTTCGTGCCTTGCTTATGGATGAAGCCCATAAGTCTCGTTATTCTATTCATCCGGGCTCAGATAAGATGTATAAGGATCTTCGTATTCACTATTGGTGGCCTGGTATGAAGAAAGACATTGCCTTATACGTATCAAAATGCCTTACTTGTCTTAAGGTTAAGGCTGAACATCAGCGTCCTTCTGGTTTATTGGAGCAACCAGAGATCCCAGTTTGGAAATGGGAAAACATTACTATGGATCTTGTTACCAAACTCTCGCGCACAAAGAAAGGTCATGATGCCATCTGGGTAGTCGTTGATCGTCTTACAAAGTCAGCACATTTCTTGCCAATCCGTGAGGATTTTCCTGCTGACAGACTTGCTCAAATCTATGTGGATGAAATTGTGGCTAGACATGGTGTTCCTTTGAACATCATTTCTGACAGAGATGCTCGTTTCACTTCTCATTTTTGGAGAACCATGCAATCTGCCATGGGGACCCAGCTTAATCTGAGCACAGCTTATCATCCGCAAACGGATGGTCAATCTGAGAGAACAATCCAGACTCTGGAGGATATGCTAAGAGCTTGTGTGATCGATTTTGGTGGTAGCTGGGATTCACATCTTAAATTGATTGAATTCTCCTACAACAACAGTTATCACACTAGCATCAAAATGGCTCCTTTCGAGGCTCTCTATGGTCGAAAATGTCGTTCACCAGTCTGCTGGAATGAGATTGGCGAGGCTCAAATTACTGGACCTGCCCTCATTTTAGAGACAACTGACAAGGTCAAGAAAGTTCGTGATAACCTTCAGGCAGCTAGAAGCCGTCAGAAGATTTACGCGGACCCAAAACGCAAACCCTTGGAATTTCAAGTCGGTGATCGTGTATTACTTAAGGTCTCACCTTGGAAAGGTGTGATCAGATTTGGAAAGAAAGGAAAACTTGCACCTAGATACGTTGGACCATTCAAGATCGTCGAAAGAATCGGAAAGGTAGCCTACAGACTTGAGTTACCTCCTGAACTTGGAAATGTTCATCCAACTTTTCACATATCAAATCTCAAGAAGTGTACAGCTGATGAGAACTACTCCATACCGCTTGACGAAATTCGTGTTGGCAAAACACTGAAATTTGTTGAGAAACCAGTGGAAATCATGGAACGTGAAGTCAAGTGGCTTAAACGCAAGCGCATTCCTTTGGTCAAAGTTCGCTGGGAAGCTAAGCGTGGACCCGAGTTTACTTGGGAACGCGAAGATCAAATGAAAGCGAAATATCCACATCTTTTTCCGCGAGTTTCCTCTAAATAAATTTCGGGACGAAATTTCCACAAGTAGGGGAGACTGTAACAACTGTGCTTGTAATCACTATGAACAGTTCTGTTATCAATAAAACAATGTTATTTGATCCCAATGTTTGTTTTGTTATGTTATACATTTTTCATGTTTTGACTTTTATGTAATTTCAAACTCTACATCGCTTTCTGGAGAGTTATACGCAAACTAGTGCGTAAACGTACTCAGTTTAATGCGAGAAATACTCCGGAACATCAACATATACTCAACATACCTTAAATAACCTTTTCATAACTTAGAAATAAGTTTTAAAGGCTTTGGTATGGCAAAAACAAGTTAATTAGCTTACAGGGACTAAATATGACAAACTGCGAAAGTATGTCAATTAGAACTGTAACGAACATTCCGGAACATGACCATAACTTAAACACACCTTAAATATCCTTTACATAGCTTAGAAATAGGCTTTGAGAGGTTCGGTGTGCTAAAATAAACTTTTGGGACATTCAGGGACTAAAAGTGTCAAAAAGTGCACAAGTTTGCATTTTCGCGCATAACTTACGTTCTGAATACATCCGGACATCCAAAAATTTATGTGAGCATGACTATATTATATTTTAGTTTTCGCCTTAAGAAAAATCCATTCGTCGTGTCATTTGGATCGTTTTTCGCGCTTATGCGCATTTCATCGTAATTAAGCGAACATCGCGTTCGTACGACCAAACGAACCATCACCCGGCATAATTTTTAGCATGTTTCATGTCCACAATGTTTAGGCAACATTTTAGGGCCTTAAAGTTGGCTTTACGGGCCTTAGAAGTGTCGGAAAAGGCCTTAAACACGTGCAGGGACTGAAACTGTCATTTTTCAAACATATTTGCGGATCAGAAGGGTCAGGCGGCCCGCATTGTGTTTGCCTGATCCTGAAGCGGGCCGCTTCCCACTATCAGACCAGATTAAATGCATTTTAGCACAAGTTGCAGCCATTTGATCCTCCACCACATGTTCTAAACTTGCTTAGTCACTAGATAAGGATCATATTTAGCTTCCACAACATTGTGACAAGTGTACGGGTTGGATCATGGCACGTTTTCCATGAAACGATCCTAGCGGTTACCCGAAAACTATAAATACCCCAACACCCCTTTGTTCAAAATCACTAGAAACTTGAATTGAGAAACTCTAAGTTGAAACATTTGTTTCATACCTGAGATTTTCGAATCGAGTTTAGCATTCGGGGACCCTTCGTAAGTATTCTTTCGTTCTTTTCCTTATTTTACTGCTTTTCGAGTCAGAAAGTCAAACTTTGTTTGACTTTTAGCGTTGACCAGTAATGGTCAATGCGAAGTTCGTTTGAACTTCGCAACGTGAGTGTAATCACGTTGGTCATAGTCCCTTGGGACTATGCCCACTGATTACCACGTTGTCTAGGGTCGTAGGGTAGGCGATCTAATAAATCGCCTATACCTTCGAACCCGACCCAGTTTGGTCGATCATTAGGATCCGACCAAACACATTAGGTAACCATAGTAGGTAGGGAATAACCTTCCGAGGTTATACCCTATGGTCACATCGTTTAAGTAGTTGTATGATAGGTAGTTTATATGCCTTAGGTAAATTACCAGAATACCCTTTTCATGTATAATTGGTAATTAAGCATATGTAACCTAAACCTTTGTCACATAACTGATTATGTAACATGTTTAGGCATATAACACTTGTCATAGGGCTGGTTAGGCGTTCCGAACGCGTTTTACGCGCACGATGCGTTAAAGTAGCATAAGCTACCTAAACGGATCGTAATGGGTCGATAAGACTTAGGTCAAGTTTCATTTAGCATGTAGGCTTTGTTAAACCATATCACATGAGTTCCTACACTCATTTGGTTTACAAACCCTAATGCTACCCAGTCTTCCGATTTAGGTCCGGTTTATTAACATAGTTACCTATATTAGGTGCCGTTTGATTCCGTGATCTATAGCATTACTCGGTGGTCATCTTTAGACAACTGAGCAATCTCAAGTGAGTACATAGACCCCTCTTTTACTGTTTTCCAAACTGTTTTGGGGTGGAACACATGTGCCTACTTGTTACTTTAATGCTTTCTGTTTTAACATCATATACTGCTATGTTCGTTAGTACATTATAGTACATGATTTCAATACATTTTATGCTAGGTGTGCCCATTGTGTGCATTACTTAGTACATCGTTTTACATGACATTTCATGCTAGGTGTGCCCATTGTGTGCATTACTTAGTACATTGTTTTACATTACATTTCATGCTAGGTGTGCCCATTGTGTGCATTACTTAGTACATTGTTTTACATTACATTTCATGCTAGGTGTGCCCATTGTGTGCATTACTTAGTACATTGTTTTACATTACATTTCATGCTAGGTGTGCCCATTGTGTGCATTACTTAGTACATTGTTTTACATTACATTTCATGCTAGGTGTGCCCATTGTGTGCATTACTTGGTACATTGTTTTACATTACATTTCATGCTAGGTGTGTCCATTGTGTGCATTACTTAGTACATCGTTTTACATTACATTTTCACGCTATGTATGTTCATTTGATTACATACTTAGTGCATCACATGCTTCCATTTTTGGTATAACATTTGGTTTGTTTATCATGGGACAATACATTCATTAACATTGATCATGCCATTCGTTAGTAGGTAGTGGTACCATAGGAATTGACAACTCCCATTCCGGACATCCCAGGGAAAGGGGACAGAAAGGAATGACCGAATTCGATATACATAATTTAGATAAATCTTTAATTTGTTTAAAGGTTTATCGCCTCAGTCTCAAGGCTTGGATGTATGCATATTAACAATACCGCATAAATGTTTGTATCAGTATAGCATGCATTTGTTACACACAACATGACTTTGATTTAAACTGTGTTTTACTTCAATACCTTGTTGTTGTGCATTTTACATATGGTTTAGTTGATACATTTCACTTACCATACATGACATTTTGGTTACACATTACATGATCTACATGGAACATAAACATTTTGACATTGATATACACATTTGGTGGTTTACATTGGACATAGACATTTTGACATGGTTTACACAATAACACTTGACAATTGGTTTGTACATGAACATTTTACATCTTGATGGTTTAGTTTGATTAAATGATTAAGTAACGATACGTGTGTAATATGATACAAACATGGTGGATACGCCGCTGGTACTTCCTATATATAAGTGTTTGTATAATATTACATAGCGTAACGTTATTTGAATCATTTCAGTTTGATACATATAACATTTTATACAAATAACATACTTTTCATAAGACATTGTTTTACAATCAACTTATCTTATACAAACACATTTTACATGGTTATTCATTTAACCTTACATTTATTTATACATATCAATCTGATCTTATTGTTTTTCAAATGATTTACAAGACAAAGCAAATTACAAGGTTCATGACTAAACATTTTCTCAAACATAAGTCATGAAACCTATTTTCACAAAACCTATGTATCTCACCGGCATTTTTATGCTGACGTACCATATTTTCACATGTGTTTTCAGGTGCTTTTCCATAGGATGTTGATCATGATACTAGGGCGGACCTGTGCCTTAGAGACTTTAAAAGAAGATAGACTATGTTTAATTATGTTCTGAACTCTTTAAATTTCCTGTTTGAAACAATGTAACACCCTTGTTTAATAAATAAATAAAACTTTGTATGCCATGGTTATGAAACAATTAATTCTGTTACAACACTCCCCGATGTTTCCGCCACGTTTTGTATGTTCTACGTGGTCGGGGTGTGACAAAAAACAACATCGAAAAGCAAAAAATGATCAATTCTCATCTTGAAAAGATTATTCAACTTGAAAAAGAAGGTGAGCAAGCTCGAAAGAAAATCAAAGAGCTTGAAACAAAATTGAAAGGTTTTGTGACTTCTTCAGAGTATTTGAATATTCAATGTCCAAAACCGATCAATTCTGGTCCAATAAGTGACAATGTCACAAACTTTGACAAAGTCAAAGTTGAAGATTGTGATGAGAAAACTGATGATGAAATTGAGAAAAGAAAAATATTTTTAAAATTAAATGAAATATTTCAAGAAACCGTTCTACATTCTACTGAGAAAGGTGAATGCTCAACGCAAAAACCTGTAAAGAAGAATGTGGAACAAAAACAAAAGGATAAAAAGCTGAAAAATCTTCAAAAAGAAAATAAAAGCTCATCAGTTCAATCATCCAATCATGATAAAAAACCACAAAAATTTGAAAATCAAAACTCACAAAAAGTTGGTAATAAGTGGTGCAGGTTTGACCACAGTGCTCAAGCGTCAAATCAAGATTATAGAAGAAGTCATGAGTACTACAAATCAAATCAGTGTTATGATTTGAGTGTTTTGATTGATGGTGGAGATTGGTACGATAACAGGGTGTGTTACAACTGTGGTTTTAGAGGACACATTGCTGTTAACTGCCAAAGTTGGAGGTTTGAGACGAGAAGATGCTATAACTGCCAAATCAAAGGACACATTGCAAGAGATTGCCCAATTAGATCAATTGAAAGATCGAGGGCTGTATCTCAAAAAAGGGTGATGAAGTCAGTCAAAGTCAAAGAAAAGCCCAAGGAAGTGAAAGTTTCAGAACAGAAAGTCAAAGAACCTAAAGTTCAAGAAAAGAAAGTGAAGCTTTCTCAGGGGCAGAAAGACAGACTGCGAAAAAAGAGGAAGAAGGCGAGAGAGTATCTGGAGAAGATTTTGTTCTCGGGTACAACAAATAAGGTTGCTGATGAATCGCTTCACTCGACAACAAAGTCAAGTAAACCGAATTCTTCAGATGCAAATCTGAGGACAAAAGAGGAGATAAAGAAGGTTGAAGTGGTTAGCGATGAATTTGTTTCTTCAGAAACAAAGGAGCTACGTGTTGGCGATGATTCTGATTCGTCAAAATCAGAAGAGCCACAAGTTGAGCTAAAAATTGAAATGTCAGTTCCGCCAATGGATGATTTCAACTTTCCACCATTGCGAGCTGAAAATTATAAACAAAAGGTTGACGAAATTGAGATTTCAAATCAATCTTTTTCTGAAAAGAAAGATTTTGATGTTGAAAAAGTCTTTAACCCCAATGTTCTAAACATTTTTGGAAAAATGGTTGACGGGAAAGTCAAAGGGGTTAAAGAATTTTATGAATCAAAAAGGTATGTTCAAAACACTCAAGGACCGTCAGGCTTGGGTGAATCTCTTTAACTGAAAAACCTGACTTGCCGGAGTTCCCAGGTTGGTAAGTGTGGAACATGAATCGGCACATTTCTTGAGAAATTTCACTCTGGTGATTTTTCGCCTTACATGTGGTAAATCAGGGACATTAAGTTGTACTTGATTTTCTACAAATGATGTTTGAAAATTAAAACTGAAATTGTAAAATCAGTCATGTGTATGAAGAAAACAATGTAATGAAGTGACCCCGAACATACAAGTGGTTGGTAAACAAACTATTTTTTTAGGAAAAACCATTTTGATTAAAATAAACTTAAGTGTTTTGAAATCATAATGAGAAAATAGTTTTGTTGTGAGGGGGAGTTCTGATTGTTTATGCCAAGTGGATGGCGATTTGAAGTGATTTGATATCGGTTGTCAAGTTTTTGTACAGTTTATTTTCAAATTTCCTAAAATGTGTTTGCATTTTAGGGGGAGTAAGAATTTTAGAAAATCCAAAAACATTTGAAAATTTGAAAAAGTAAAAAACATTGAAAAAATAAAAAATGAGTTTTGTTGAGACAAGAGGAAATGATAGTAAATCAGTGGACTATCACAGCATGCTAAAGAAATGAAATGTTAAAATGTGATAAACGGTCTCACTAAAGATGTGACGATAGGCTCAGCTAGACTAGTAGATTTGCGATAACGATACAAACTTAAATGAAAAAGCCTAGTTCTAGTGGGAAACATGGTCGAAAGCATAGTACTTAGTTTTGTCCTTCTTGATTGTGTGCCTACTCAGTAATCGCTGATTGTCGAAAGACATAAAACTGGTTAAGTCTGTGAACTTTCACAACTTTGCTAAAAAGTCGCTGTGATTGTGCATTTTATTTTGCTAAGATTTAAACTTGTTTTATTTCTTTATTTTGTTTAAGCATTGGACATCCTCTGCGTATACGTGAGTATCGACCTGGATGTTATTGCCTAAACGTTCTGCTTTATTTTCTTTGGTGTTTCGTTTAAGCTTTGGACCTCCTCTGCGTATACGGAAGTATCGACCTGGTGGTTAAAGCCTAAACAACTTCAACTTGTTTTATTTTTCTTATTTTGTTTAAACATTGGACTTTCTCTGCGTATACGGAAGTATCGACCTGATTGTTAATGTTTAAACATTCTGCGTTGTTTTCACACAAATCACAGTTGATAAAAGTTTAAAGGCATTACTTGAGTTAGTGTATTGCATGATGAGGGGATATGATGAGATCGTGGGGTCCATAAGAATTTAGTGCAAAATTAATATACCTTAACGTATCGGTAAGCATTTTCGAAAGTTTTTAGATTGAGCTTAAGAGGACAAATATATCGTCAATCAACGTGAATCGTTTAGAACTTAATATGTTTAAAGCTTAACGGTGCTAGTGATTTGTCTCAAAAACTGATATGATCCTCTTTCGCAAACTCACAAAAATATGTTTGTACATATTTCATTTCTGCATTTAATTTCTGTTATTGCATTTATGTTTCATATTTTGAAAAATTCAAAAAGATTTTCGACAACTGATGTTGAAAAGCTGATATTCAAAATCTCAAAGGCTAAACAAGATGAACAATTGGTTTGGTTAAGATGATGAGAAGTTGGAAGATAATCCTCAAATGTTTAGATGATTCATTAATTTGAATCACAATATTGTGTGTTATATGTTTGAGAATTTTGAGTGAATTCTTTTAGAGTCAAAATTATTTTTGTCTTACGAGAGGTTGAGATGTGTAGGTTTCTGATTCTGTTGCTACGGAAAGCCAGGCGTCGATCCTAAAAGCACGGAAGCTTGATGAAAGGAGGAGCCTGAAGAGACTACCGAAAGGGGGAGCTGAAGCTGAAGACAGATCCACCGGGATTCTGTTCGAGCAAAGGGGAGTCTGTTGATGCTGATTAAGACTGAAGATGCAAAGACTCGACACTTAAGACTCGTCAACATCTGAGGGGGAGTCTGTTGGTGCATTCATCTGTCGTCTTCGTCTTAATATCGAGTCTCGGGTTGCGTTGTGGATCTAATCAAGGATGATGTCATCATCTTTGATGATGACATCATGGAGATGACATCACAATTTACATAGATCACGTGAAAATGCATGCAAACATGAAACAGATTCTTGTTTTCATTTATTGTAAGTTTCGCTTGAACGTAATCATGAAGTTTCGCTTGAGAAGATTTCGCTTGAACAAGTAATGTTTATTTCAAGCGAAACTTGAAGACTAAATATATGGTTCATGTCATTTCATTTGTAATAGTTCCTTCAGAAGTGTAACGTTACTCTGCCGGTTTGTCAAGTCAATATATGAATGAAAAAGCTGTTTTAACGTGAAATCTATCTGCTTCTACTCATTTCTTTCTGATTCAAAACAGTTTGTTTGTTTCCGCCACTCAAACTGTCGTATATTAGCTCAGATTGACTCATTCAGTCGTCAAATACGATCCTACATAATAACCAATTCCCACATAAACCGGCATCGGAGACTTGACACAAGATAGCTAAAAACATAGACAACATCCAAGAACAAGAGTAATGTTGTGAGTTTTTGGAATACATGTGAGTTTTTGGAAAATCGTCAACATAATGTTGGAAAATCGTCCACTTTAGTTACCTGAAATCGGAGACTTGCACATCCACTTTAGTTACCTGAAATACATGTGAGTTTTTGGAAAATCGTCAACATAATGTTGTTGTGAATTCATGCAGTTTTTGTATTGAACGTTTGTATACTTTGAATGAAAACATGGTATGTAATTTGTATGAAACAAGTATTTCTGTAAATATAAGGAAATCGAGATCGTTAATGGTTTGCAAGGCCATTAACATGTGACACGACATAGGAAGCATCCAAACCATAGGCATTTTTAACTGTCGAATCCACGACTGTCGATTCACGACTAGAGACACAAAAGCACTGCTTGGTACTAGTATCACCAAGAGTGTGGCTGCCTGAAACCCATTAGATCTAACCTTTTGTTCCGCGGTCTTGGTATGTAACTGATTAATGGTGCTTATGGCACCCTATTCGTGACATGATCTAAAGTATCATTCCTTAGTTTTTGTATTCCACATACCATAACACATGTATTTTCCCCAAGTTTAAAAAGCGTATAAAAAGTTTAAAAATGGGGACATGAACTCACAACTTTCCGTATCTTGCACCGTAAACTTCACCGGGTTTGCTTATATAGCGTCGTGACCTATACGTGTTTTATTAACGTTAGTCACTAGACTTGTATCGCACAAGTACAAGTCACCATCTTTTATGTATGTGTTCTTGGTTGTTAAAAATAATTTATATTTTTAACTATGTATCTTACTTATATTATTTTCTCAAAAATAAATATAAGTATCTTGTATTTTTCACCCGAGTTATGTATTTTTGTCCAAGAAGACATTTTAAGTTCGTAACTTGTCCGAGTTACATAATCTATTAAGAAATATATTTTCTTGTATTTGTCTAAGCATATTGTATGTGTAATTTTTTATTTCTACTCCTTGGGAGTATTTAGTGTATTTTCAAGTCCTAATACACTATTACGTATAATACATATTACATACACTTAGCACAAAATTTTGGTGACCAATAAATATATATATTTTTCTCAAAAATATACATACTTAGTATCAATTTTTATCTTGAAGAAATCATCATTTCTTAACTTGGAATTTTACACAAAAATTAGAGAAACCTTGGTAAATATTTTTAGGTAATTTTTTAGGGAATAAGTTTCACCAAAACTTATATTTTTCTAAGTGTCAAAATTTTATAGAAATTTTGACATGGTTTCCCCTAAAAATGGAGGTTTCCCATGTTTTCAAAACATGTGTTTATTTTCTTTTAAAATCATCCTCAATCATCAACAATACACTCAAGACTTACCAAAAGCCAAGATCATGTAAATTACATTACATCATGAACTTGAAGTGTTTGTAAAAATTTGTAGTAACTTACCATGTTATTTAGTAGGTTTAGTTACCCTTTAAAACATATTTATTTATTTCTAAATCACCCTCTTGAAAGATTTAGTCATTTACAACTTGTAAGATGATTTTTCTAAAATTATTTCTTTTGTATTTTTCTTGTTACAAACATGTTTCTATTCTTGTTTAAACACTAAAAATGGGATTAGTTTACTTAGAAACCATGACTTTGTAAATCTTGAAAATAAACTTGGTTCCTTGAGAAAATTATTTTTGTAAGCATCTATTTACAAGATTTGTATTTTGTTTAAATCATCTTTACATATGAAAACCAATTTCATCATTCAAGTTCATGAAGACACAAAGCATGATGATCTTGGTCTTTCACAAGATCACCACCTTAACTTACTAGATCATGTGTTTAATCACAATCTAGTAGGTTTCTTATGATGTCTAACATCACTAACACAAATAATCAATCATCAAGAAACAAATCAACACAAATCAACATGTATTCTTATGTTATTAAGCTTATGTTAAAGTATCATGATCATGTTCTTTAGTGTTCTTCAAGATTAACAATGTTCACCATTTTTTAATCATCAAAATGTGAAGTAACAAGGGATCATAAGGGTCTTACTACTAGCACAAGGCTAGGGAAGAACACAAGAGGTTGAAGATGACAAATGGGTTGGATAAAAGCAAATGGGAGAGGTCCTTCAAGATCCAAGACCACCAAGCTTGCTTGTAACCCTTATTGCACCTTGTGTACACTTGAGATTGGTTGAACTTGAATTGAAGATGGTGGTGGTGTTGGTGGTTGGTGGTTGGCTACGGCCGAAAGTGGGGAGAGGAGAGAGAGAAAGATGGAGGATGAAGTGTGGGAGATGAATGAGAGCTCAAGTTTACTTATAACCATGTTTTAGTTTTGTCCATAGGTTATTATGTCTATTAAGTACAACACAAAATCTCCTAGCAAAACAAGTAAGATCATGGAGAATCCAATAATATCAAGGTGGATCAAGGGTGGGGGCCACCCTTGTGACCGTCCACAACTAAGGGGGGGGGGGTAAAGTGTAAGTTTCAATGGTAAGTTAAGTGATTAGCTAGAACTCCAAGTGTATTAGTTAGGTGTTTATGTGTATGATGTGTTATATAGTGTGTTAGGGTGTTCGAGGATCATGACTAGCTCAGAAACATTAAAACAATGCTTCTAGTATAATTTTGGTGTTTCTGGTAGTGTCCGGTTGTTCGGTTAGATACCGGTTCGTTAAAGTGTCAAACTATTCCGTTTAGTGATCTTTAAGTACCCTTTTGTGACACTTTTAATTCCCGACACTTAGGGAAGTATTCAGGACCATTTTGCCATATTTTTGCATGTTACTAACTTGTTACAATGCTGAATTTTGCTGAAATATATAAAATTCCGCATTTACAAAAATAAGTCATCTTGGACGAAGGGGCCATGGTGAACAAAATGGGCAAGTAAAACCAAAGTATAGACGATCCGCCGGGTCATAAAAACAAAGGTGTTGCCCACACGAAAAAGATAATCAAGGTTGTTAACTTTAGTCGTGGTAAAGCAAGGATAACGATGATAATCGTCACTCATAATTAATAAGGCCGCCAATGGTGGTCACGTAAAGAATAAAGGACATGGTCGAATAAAAGCGACGGATTTCGCTAAGATGACCAAGTAAATCGAAATGAAGTCTTAATGCATACCGGAAGGGGTGCAATGATAACGATTTCGGTAAAACACCCGATTGATGGGTAGGGAATTAAAACGCATGCGTAGACCGAGAGACGGGGACTCGGATGGAAAGTTAAAAGACTCGGGTTTTGAGTCATAACTAAAAGAAGACAAGATAATGTAAATAGAAATATTGAATAAATTATGTTCAACTATTTTAAAGTTGAACGGGTCGAATATAATGTCATGCCGAACGGCATGAGTAAACGCAAGCGGGATAAAGGTAGCGTTAAAAGCAAAAGAATAATGATCCCGGTAATGGGACATAATCAAATACGAGTATATCTAAACTGGATAATGGTGAGCATAAGATAAACCGACGCATAAATGACGTGAGAAGTCATAAAGTCGGAAAATTGTCTGAAAGGAAACGAATGCAGCCTTAGACTACGGTCAAGGTCAAAGAAAATACCAAGGCGAAAATAAATGATCTTAAACAAAAACAGGATGCCTTGATACCAAACATGTACTTTAAGAATGACATGAGTAAGGAATGATCTACGGGATCAACCTAACCTTTGTGGTTATAAACAATGGAAAAGTCTACAAGACTAAAACGACCCACGAGTCATGACGAGAAAGAAATAGATTATCAGGACCTCGCCTTAAAGAGGTGAAAGTCTAATAAAATAGCCCATAGACTAAGTGATAAAACCTATGGGTTAATTAGACAAAGCGGGGGAATAAATGGAGAATCCCCGTATAAAACTGAGACTGTAAAAGAATAAATTATGGACTGTTAATATCATGGTATGGATAATTGAAAAAAAGTTAAAGAGAAGATCCTAAAACTAAAACTTTGGTTTTAGTAAGAAATAACGTTTTTACAAATATAAATTCTGATAGGAATTTAAATAGTAAGCATGAAAGATTCAAGTTTTGACACTGATAGGCGCATGACGATATATTCGAAAAGTGATATTTTCGAAAATGAAAGGTTGATATAAATTAAACATGATGTGACACGATCACGGTTAGGAAATGTAATGTGAAGTAAAATCACATTATAACCAAGCGAGCGGTAAAAAGTAACTGGGCTAATAAGTCTAGTTAGTGAGACCGGTTAAGGTCAGCAATTCAAATCAAGAAATTTGGTTTGCTTGTAAGCGGTGGATTCGGTATAACTGAACCGAATAAATAAATTTGAAAACAAAAGAAATTGTTGCTAAAAGTGAAAGATTTCACTAAAGACCTTTAAACGGGTCAATGTAACGAATTCATAAAGAATTCGATAGTATATGAAAGCGATGGATATCGCTATCTTAACTAAACTAGTGGAAATAACGAGATTACGTTATTTCAAGTTGCACTATGTCGTATGAGTTATGTAGAAAATTAGTAACCAAAAAGATGTTATCATACTTTTCTGGTAATACTAACTATTGGATAAAAGTATAATTAATGTTTAAAGGATTTCTCGGATCGAATATATTGAGTTAAACTCAATGAATTATGTAAGAAAAGGTTTCGAGGACGAAACCTCTCTAAGGGGGGTAGACTTGTAACACCTCGAAAACGGGTTTGGTAATCAAACCACGTTAATACTACAGGACGGGTAAAGTATAGTTAGTGGTAAAACTTACCCGGTAAATTTTAGGATTTAAATAAATAAATCTAGTATTTATTTAAAAGGATGAGAAATACTTGAGAAAGCAAAGTAAGTAAAAGGCCCGAGATTTAACGGGACTTAAAATAAACGGGTCGAGAACAAGATAAAGTAACTAGGAAATAAATAACCTAGTACAAGTCTTGTAATTAAAAGAAAGAACAAAATATCAAGTTATAAACCAAACTAAAGTTGAGGGGCTTATGTTGTTAAATTTGCAACTTAATAATAAAAAAATAAAACACCAAACACCCATTTTTGGGATGTCTGGTCGATCAAGAACACAGGGGGCGACCAAGACTCCCCTCATAACCCCAGCTTTTGCATTTTCACCAAATTGAAGGCTCAAATCTGCTCCGAATCGAAATCCAAGCATAGATTAGTGATCACCTCAATAAAGGGATCATGAGGTATGCAAAATTTTACTAAGTGGTTCCATCTTAAATTTTAGATGAACTTGTGAGATTCGAATCTGAGCTTGCATGTTCGTTGTTTGGATGAAATTAGAGATGAAACTATGTCTAGGAGTAAACCCTAGTCATTTATTTGTTAAATTGATGTTCATGATTGTGAATTCATGATCATACTCTCATGTGTCAAGTGGGTTTTGGAGAATTACGTTAAACACTAGGATTATCCTTGTTAACTTAGTGTATTAGAGCTCTATGAAGCAAATCCAGATTTGTTGGTATGAAGATTTGTCATGAACATGTAAAAAGATGTTTAAATCTTGGTTAAATAGTTAGTCATGAGCTTGATTTCTAGTAGTAAAAATTTCATGCTCATAAGATGTTCGATGTAATGCCTAAGTGAACTTGGGTACCTACTAGTTCATATGAAGAACTTTATTATATAAGGTGTCATGATGAATGCTAGTGATATGATGAACGGGTCTCACTTATAGATGAGAACCCATAGTTCTTGTGAAATGAATGAATAAATTAGTCTTGATAATCGCTTGAACTAACTAAAGTGATTAAAATGTGATAAACGTGGTTAGAACTTTGGTTAAAACGGTGGTCTAAAGATAGCGCCTACCGGGTAATTAAAGAATGCTAAAACTAGTTGATGAACTCGAATATGCAATTAGTATACTAATGGGCATTTGACTTTTAAAAAGTCAAACTGACCTACGATGTGATGAATGATAATTAGATATAGAAATGCGTAAGGTGGAATAATCGTACTAAGTCATAATTAAACTAACCACCTTGTGAATGATGAATAATAGTTGGCGCTTAACGAGCTAGGTGAAGCTTGGGGAGAAAGCGGGTCAAACAAATCAAGTACGAGACGAAAAGAGTAAACCGGATGAGAGGTAAGTGAAACTTACACCTTTTTGTAGAATACATATCTATTCTATAAGTTATAAATTCAATGGAGATAATATTCGAAATATGGTTTCCGACACGAAATGATTTGGGTCGGAATCGGAAACAAATGTTAGAAACCATAGAAATGGTAAAACGGGGTGGAACGGTAAATTAGCCAAGAAAAGAATAAGATAAAATGAGTTTTCGAACGGCTACTTTATAAGTAAGCCAAAACTAGTAAAAAGAGTAAAAAAGGGATCAAATGGTAATATGGATACCATTTGACAAATAACGACTAATAAGTGTATGTCGAGTCTCATGCTCACAGGATGAACGGCTCGTGAATTAGCGAAGCTATGAAATAACAAATAAGTCAAGACAAGGTATTAAAACGGGTCAATATGTTGATCCGAGCCAGGTACGCATAATTATGTTGTAGTTAAAAGTGCTATTTTGGTCGAATAATTGGTGAGAGTCCTTCGTCGTAAAAGAAGGACCAAAATCGACCAAAACGCCCTTGTAGGCTAAATTGAACAAACAACCCTTAAAGGTTGTTTGCAAACGAGTTTTATGATTAGGTAAATACTTAGAATAAGTATAGAAGCTGAAAGAGGTATTATATTAGTCAAATGGCACTATTTGAGTTTTTGCCGTAAAATAATGATTCGAGAGGTAAAATTTGGTTTATATAGATCACCACATTAAACCCACCATAAATACAGTTGTGGTGGGAGATTATAGGATAAGAAATGTGGTGATGGAATGCTAGAAGTAATCGAAAGCGATTTTAGGCTCGAAAGTGCTTAAATACCCTTAACGGGTCAAAATAAGCATACGAGCGAAAACGGGTTTAAATTGTATAATAAACCCGTGATTAGAACCTAAAATGGTAGATAACATTAATTTGAAGAAGTGGATGTGATATAGGAATCAAACAAATATGTTTGTTTGATAAAATGCATAAAAGGGTTAAAATGCGATAAAAAGGTAACGATTCGAAGGCTTAGAAGTCTCAAAATTTATTATGTTGGATGTTGGATTTTAACTCCATATGATGGAAAATTAAATTACGGACGCGTAGGAAAAAGAATCGGGTAAAACGGATTAAAAACGAGAGAGTTATGCTCGTTTCCGTGAAATCGGGTCATGCTGGGAATTTGCAGCAACATAATATGAACATTCTGCCAAAAAGGGGGCTAGGTGGGGTGTCTAGCCCCTAGGCGTGACGCCTAGCCCCCCCCCCCCTGAACTTGAAAAATGTTTAATTTTGTTTGTTTGACCCATATAACTTGTTTAAACTTGTTATTTAACTATCAAAACTAACTTTTAAGTTGGTTTTAATCATAGGTGATTGCCAAGAGTGCCCGGATGAAGATTAAGCTCGAAGAAGAACCGAACACGATAAAGTTAAAAGCTTCCGCGCGACGTTTCGTCGTATCTTTTAAACGACGAATTCAATTACACTAAGTTGTTCATTAACTTTTAAATTGTAAAAGTTTTAGTAAACTCGTATTGACATACTTACGTGTAATCGTAAAAACATGCATTTTTACGAAACTTATATAAAATATTGTTTTAAACAAGCAAGGGTGTTACAAGTTGGTAATCAGAGCTCATGGTTAAAAAGTAAAGTGTGTTCGGTTCGAGACTTGATCGCAAATCCGGTAAGTGCAATGGTTTATTATGATTAAAGTGTTGAGAACAACACATATGCTTATCGTGCAATACACGTTACACCGATAAAAACGATATAGAATAGATTTAGTCAACGAAATTACATGCGTTGATGCGTATAGCAAAAAAGCCTTGTATTATAATACATGCATCCATTAATGTCGAAATTACTAACTGTTGTAAATGTTTTAGTTGAAGGACACTCGCATATGGAGATAGCGAGAATTAACAAATCGCGGATTTGACAAAGGAACGGTCCAAAGAACATGTTCACCAAGGACCTAAATCGTGTGGTCATAGCAAACAAGATTAATGGAAAGAGAAGCCCGTTAAGGCAAGCATTACCAGGTGCACATTTTAAATTTAATTGCACAAATAGTAATATGCAACAAATACGTAGAAATTGAAAGTTGCATATGTAAATTAAAAACTCGGAAAAACCCAAATAGAAAATGTATTCGGGATATTGTTCCAAGAGAAACAAATAGAGGCATTACTTACATAGGGCGTGATGTGAAAACTATAAAAAGGTCATGCGTGTCATGTGTTAATCGCTTACTCTGGCCAAGTAAGTAGTGGCATATGATACCATGAACTTCTTATAGCGGACACATTTACATCCGATGTAGTAAGGACGAGGGAATGGGACAAATTAAAAAGTACCCAAATGAAATAAATGAACAAAATAGTTGATAATAATGTAAACGCACAACCGGGTGATGGAAGCGTATTACATTAGAATAATGAGCCCGAGAGAAGGGACAAGATTTAATGTAAATGATGATATAAATGAATGATCAAAAGAAAATTTACAAAAATAAGTCATCTTGGACGAAGGGGCCATGGTGAACAAAATGGGCAAGTAAAACCAAAGTATAGACGATCCGCCGGGTCATAAAAACAAAGGTGTTGCCCACACGAAAAAGATAATCAAGGTTGTTAACTTTAGTCGTGGTAAAGCAAGGATAACGATGATAATCGTCACTCATAATTAATAAGGCCGCCAATGGTGGTCACGTAAAGAATAAAGGACATGGTCGAATAAAAGCGACGGATTTCGCTAAGATGACCAAGTAAATCGAAATGAAGTCTTAATGCATACCGGAAGGGGTGCAATGATAACGATTTCGGTAAAACACCCGGTTGATGGGTAGGGAATTAAAACGCATGCGTAGACCGAGAGACGGGGACTCGGATGGAAAGTTAAAAGACTCGGGTTTTGAGTCATAACTAAAAGACGACAAGATAATGTAAATAGAAATTTTGAATAAATTATGTTCAACTATTTTAAAGTTGAACGGGTCGAATATAATGTCATGCCGAATGACATGAGTAAACGCAAGCGGGATAAAGGTAGCGTTAAAAGCAAAAGAATAATGATCCCAGTAATGGGACATAATCAAATACGAGTATATGTAAACTGGATAATGGTGAGCATAAGATAAACCGACGCATAAATGACGTGAGAAGTCATAAAGTTGGAAAATTGTCTGAAAGGAAACGAATGCAGCCTTAGACTACGGTCAAGGTCAAAGAAAATACCAAGGCGAAAATAAATGATCTTAAACAAAAACAGGATGCCTTGATACCAAACATGTATTTTAAGAATGACATGAGTAAGGAATGATCTACGGGATCAACCTAACCTTTGTGGTTATAAACAATGGAAAAGTCTACGAGACTAAAACGACCCAAGAGTCATGACTAGAAAGAAATAGATTATAAGGACCTCGCCTTAAAGAGGTGAAAGTCTAATAAAATAGCCCATAGACTAAGTGATAAAACCTATTGGTTAATTAGACAAAGCGGGGGAATAAATGGAGAATCCCCGTATAAAACTGAGACTGTAAAAGAATAAATTATGGACTGTCAATATCATGGTATGGATAATTGACAAAAGTTAAAGAGAAGATCCTAAAACTAAAACTTCGGTTTTAGTAAGAAATAACGTTTTTACAAATATAAATTCTGATAGGAATTTAAATAGTAAGCATGAAAGATTCAAGTTTTGACACTGATAGGCGCAAGACGATATATTCGAAAAGTGATATTTTCGAAAATGAAAGGTTGATATAAATTAAACATGATGTGACACGATCACGGTTAGGAAATGTAATTTGAAGTAAAATCACATTATAACCAAGCGAGCGGTAAAAAGTAACAGGGCTAATAAGTCTAGTTAGTGAGACCGGTTAAGGTCAGCAATTCAAATCAAGAAATTTGGTTTGCTTGTAAGCGGTGGATTCGGTATAACTGAACCGAATAAATAAATTTGAAAACAAAAGAAATTGTTGCTAAAAGTGAAAGATTTCACTAAAGACCTTTAAACGGGTCAATGCAACGAATTCATAAAGAATTCGATAGTATATGAAAGCGATGGATATCGCTAAGTTAACTAAACTAGTGGAAATAACGAGATTACGTTATTTCAAGTTGCACTATGTCGTATGAGTTATGTAGAAAATTAGTAACCAAAAAAATGTTACCATACTTTTCTGGTAATACTAACTATTGGATAAAAGTATAATTAATGTTTAAAGGATTTCTCGGATCGAATATATTGAGTTAAACTCAATGAATTATGTAAGAAAAGGTTTCGAGGACGAAACCTCTCTAAGGGGGTAGACTTGTAACACCCCGAAAACGGGTTTGGTTATCAAACCACGTTAATACTACAGGACGGGTAAAGTACAGTTAGTGGTAAAACTTACCCGGTAAATTTTAGGATTTAAATAAATAAATCTAGTATTTATTTAAAAGGATGAGAAATACTTGAGAAAGTAAAGTAAGTAAAAGGCCCGAGATTTAACGGGACTTAAAATAAACGGGTCGAGAACAAGATAAAGTAACTAGGAAATAAATAACCTAGTACAAGTCTTGTAATTAAAAGAAAGAACAAAATATCAAGTTATAAACCAAACTAAAGTTGAGGGGCTTATGTTGTTAAATTTGCAACTTAATAATAAAAAAATAAAACACCAAACACCCATTTTTGGGATGTCTGGTCGATCAAGAACACAGGGGGCGACCAAGACTCCCCTCATAACCCTAGCTTTTGCATTTTCACCAAATTGAAGGCTCAAATCTGCTCCGAATCGAAATCCAAGCATAGATTAGTGATCACCTCAGTAAAGGGATTATGAGGTATGCAAAATTTTACTATGTGGTTCCATCTTAAATTTTAGATGAACTTGTGAGATTCGAATCTGAGCTTGCATGTTCGTTGTTTGGATGAAATTAGAGATGAAACTATGTCTAGGAGTAAACCCTAGTCATTTATTTGTTAAATTGATGTTCATGATTGTAATTCATGATCATACTCTCATGTGTCAAGTGGGTTTTGGAGAATTATGTTAAACACTAGGATTATCCTTGTTAACTTAGTGTATTAGAGCTCTATGAAGCAAATCCAGATTTGTTGGTATGAAGATTTGTCATGAACATGTAAAAAGATGTTTAAATCTTGGTTTAATAGTTAGTCATGAGCTTGATTTCTAGTAGTAAAAATTTCATGCTCATAAGGTGTTCGATGTAATGCCTAAGTGAAATTGGGTACCTACTAGTTCATATGAAGAACTTTATTATATAAGGTGTCATGATGAATGCTAGTGATATGATGAACGGGTCTCACTTATAGATGAGAACCCATAGTTCTTGTGAAATGAATGAATAAATTAGTCTTGATAATCGCTTGAACTAACTAAAGTGATTAAAATGTGATAAACGTGGTTAGAACTTTGGTTAAAACGGTGGCCTAAAGATAACGCCTACCGGGTAATTAAAGAATGCTAAAACTAGTTGATGAACTCGAATATGCAATTAGTATACTAATGGGCATTTGACTTTTAAAAAGTCAAACTGACCTACGATGTGATGAATGATAATTAGATATAGAAATGCGTAAGGTGGAATAATCGTACTAAGTCATGATTAAACTAACCACCTTGTGAATGATGAATAATAGTTGGCGCTTAACGAGCTATGTGAAGCTTGGGGAGAAAGCGGGTCAAACAAATCAAGTACGAGATGAAAAGCGTAAACCGGATGAGAGGTAAGTGAAACTTACACCTTTTTGTAGAATACATATCTATTCTATAAGTTATAAATACAATGGAGATAATATTCGAAATATGGTTTCCGACACGAAATGATTTGGGCCGGAATCGGAAACAAATGTTAGAAACCATAGAAATGGTAAAACGGGGTGGAACGGTAAATTAGCCAAGAAAAGAATAAGATAAAAATGAGTTTTTGAACGGCTACTTTATAAGTAAGCCAAAACTAGTAAAAAGAGTAAAAAGGGATCAAATGGTAATATGGATACCATTTGACAAATAACGACTAATAAGTGTATGTCGAGTCTCATGCTCGCAGGATGAACGGCTTGTGAATTAGCGAAGCTATGAAATAACAAATAAGTCAAGACAAGGTATTAAAACGGGTCAATATGTTGATCCAAGCCAGGTACGCATAATTATGTTGTAGTTAAAAGTGCTATTTTGGTCGAATAATTGGTGAGAGTTCTTCGTCGTAAAAGAAGGACCAAAATCGACCAAAACGCCCTTGTAGGCTAAATTGAACAAACAACCCTTAAAGGTTGTTTGCAAACGAGTTTTATGATTAGGTAAATACTTAGAATAAGTATAGAAGCTGAAAGAGGTATTATATTAGTCAAATGGCACTATTTGAGTTTTTGCCGTAAAATAATGATTCGAGATGTAAAATTTGGTTTATATAGATCACCACATTAAACCCACCATAAATACAGTTGTGGTGGGAGATTATAGGATAAGAAATGTGGTGATGGAATGCTAGAAGCAATCGAAAGAGATTTTAGGCTCGAAAGTGCTTAAATACCATTAACGGGTCAAAATAAGCATACGAGCGAAAACGGGTTTAAATTGTGTAATAAACCTGTGATTAGAACCTAAAATGGTAGATAACATTAATTTGAAGAAGTGTATGTGATATAGGAATCAAACAAATATGTTTGTTTGATAAAATGCATAAACGGGTTAAAATGCGATAAAAAGGTAACGAGTCGAAGGCTTTGAAGTCTCAAAATTTATTATGTTGGATGTTGGATTTTAACTCCATATGATGGAGAATTAAATTACGGACGCGTAGGAAAAAGAATCGGGTAAAACGGATTAAAAACGAGAGAGTTATGCTCGTTTCCGTGAAATCGGGTCATGCTGGGAATTTGCTTTAACATAATATGAACATTCTGCCAAAAAGGGGGGCTAGGTGGGGCGTCTAGCCCCTAGGCGTGACGCCTAGCCCCCCCTGAACTTGAAAAATGTTTAATTTTATTTGTTTGCCCCATATAACTTGTTTAAACTTGTTATTTAACTATCAAAACTAACTTTTAAGTTGGTTTTGATCATAGGTGATTGCCAAGAGTGCCCGGATGAAGATCAAGCTCGAAGAAGAACCGAACACGATAAAGTTAAAAGCTTCCGCGCGACGTTTCGTCTTATCTTTTAAACGACGAATTCAATTACACTAAGTTGTTCATTAACTTTTAAATTGTAAAAGTTTTAGTAAACTCGTATTGACATACTTACGTGTAATCGTAAAAACATGCATTTTTACGAAACTTATATAAAATATTGTATTAAACAAGCAAGGGTGTTACAGAACACTAAAAAAGTGGGGAACAACGGGGAACCGGCTCAAACGAACTCTGATTGGACTCATTCCAGCGGCGTTAGAACCGGCTCGTCGAACCCTAACTAAGATCTTTTAACCCTAAATCCTAACTCCTAAACTCTAAACCCTAAAGCTAAAAAATAAGGCTAAAACCTAAGCTAAATCGTAAAATCTAAACTATAAACCCTAAAAGCTAAACCCTAAAGGCTAAACCTAAAGCTAAACCCTAAAGCTAAACCTTAAACCATAAACCCTAAAACTAAACCATAAAGCTAAACCCTAAGGCTAAACCCTAAAGCTAAACCCTAAAAGCCAAACCCTAATATATTTAGGGTTTAGGGGTTATGATTTAGAGTTTAGGGTTAAGAGATCCTAGTTAGGGTTCGACGAGCCGGTTCCAACGCCGCTGGAATGAGTCCAATCGGAGTTCGTTTGAGTCGGTTCCCCACTTTTTTAGTGTTCCCCAATGAACCTCACACTATATATATATATAGGGGAAGGCTCTATGCAGAACACTAAATATTGCGAGAACACGCAGAACAAAATGAATCACTCAGTTTTTCAATCCTAAAAACCTAAAAAGTATATGAAAATGTTATAAATGTAAGATTTATTGTTTCTCACACTAGAATTTAAAACAAAATGTGAAAAATCTTCAGTTTTTAAATAATCTATACACATGTAGGTTATGTGTAGGCTAAATTACCTACATGTATGTAGACTATGTGTAGGAAAAAATATATGATTTTTTTCTGTATATATAATACACATATGAATGTAAGAAACATAAAATTTAAGAAATATGAACCTTAAATCCCAAAATTTAGTGATTTAGAGTTGTTCTTTTTGTTCTCGCAATAATTAGTGTTCTGTAATGATCCTTATTATATATATATATATATATATATATATATAGGGTAGGGATCCTAAGAGAAGTCCACCCTATTTGAGAAACTTGAGAAGCAATCTGGACCACACATTTTCCCTAAGCAAAAAATGCAAAAAAGGTGAAAAAATGCAATATATTTTTTTTTTTTTTTTTTGGAAAAATCGCTTCTTTTTCTTTAAGGATTAATTTTTTTTTTGGATTTATATATATATATATATATAGGGTAGGGATCCTAAGAGAAGTCCACCCTATTTGAGAAACTTGAGAAGCAATCTGGACCACACATTTTCCCTAAGCAAAAAATGCAAAAAAGGTGAAAAAATGCAATATATATTTTTTTTTTTTTTGGAAAAATCGCTTCTTTTTCTTTAAGGATTAATTTTTTTTTTTGGATTTATACACATGTGTATATTGTTAATCTTTTAACTATACATATATGTATATACATGTTTAAAATTAAAAAAATATGTGTTATAAATCCTAAACCTTATACCATAAACACTAAAGCTATACCTTAATGCTAAACCCTAAACCCTAAAGCTAAACCCTAATTCTAAACCCTAATGCTAAACTCTAAAGCTAAACCCTAATTCTAAACCCTAAAGCTAAACCCTAATGCTAAACCCTAAAGCTAAAACTAAACCCTAAAGTTAAACTCTTAATGCTAAACCCTAATGCAAACCCTAAAGATAAAGCTAAACCCAAAAGTTAAAGCTAAGCTCTAATGCTAAACCCAAAAGCTAAACCCTAATGCTAAACCCTAATGCTAAACCCTAAATACTATTACTAAACCATAATGCTAAACCCTAAAGCTAAACCCTAAACCATAAAGCTAAACCCTAAACCCTAATGCTAAACCCTAAATACTAATGCTAAACCCTAAATAACACTTATTTTTCAATTTTAAACATGTATATACATATATGTATAATTGACAATATACATATATGTATAGTTAGAAGATTAACAATATACACATGTGTATAAATAAATAAAAAATTAAAAAAAATTAAATCCTTAAAGAAAAAGCTGCGATTTTTTCAAAAAAAAAAATTTGCATTTTTTTACATTTTTTTGCTTTTTTTTTTGCTTAGGGAAAATGTGTGGTTCAGAATGCTTCTCAAGTTTCTCAAATAGCCTACTACTTCTCACATGATCCTTATCCTATATATATATATAGGGAAAGAATATATAGAAAACCACTTTTATTGAGAAAACCCAGGAAACTCAAAGGTCCCGACATTTTTTTTTTGAAAAAAATAACATATGTAATATACATGTTTTTAAGACTTTTGGGCCAAAAAAAAACAAAAAAGCGCCGAAGGGGTTTTTTTAAAAAAAATAAACAAATTTCAGCACTTTTTGTGTAACACGTGTTACATAGCAAAGTTGCTGAAATTTGTTTATTTTAAAAAAAAAAAACCCTTCGGCGCTTTTTTGTTTTTTTTGGCCCAAATGTCTTAAAAACATGTATATTACATGTGTTATTTTTTTCAAAAAAAAAAAATGTCGGGAGCTTAGAGTTTCCCGGGTTTTCTCAATAAAAGTGGTTTTCTCCATATACTTACACTATATATATATATATATATATATATATATATATATATATATATATATATATATATATAAAGTTGAAGAAGTGTTATAAGGGTTGAAAATTGACTCAAGCCAAAGAGGGTCAAAGTTAAATTTGCAATTTACGAGGTAAAATTAAATTTAGCAAGTGATTGGCCGGTTAAAAAACGAAATGTATGCTTGTTTTCATTTTCATCAAAATCAGAGTGTAAAAACATTTACATCAGTATGTATTGTTGATAATGGCCCACTAAAGTTAAGGGCCTTAAGGCTACCAAAGCCCAATAGATAAGCGAAAGTTTGGTATGAAGTTGCCGATGATCGAAAAAAATAGTTATCCCCTTTGATTAATTATTAAGAGTTATATAATTTAAATATGTTTTTGCGGGGGATCCGAGTGTTGAGTTTTTTCCCAAATGGGTGTAATTGAAAAAAATATTTACCAAAATGAGTTGTTTGAAACTTATTTACCAAAATGGGTAAAAACCTATTTAATTTTATTTTCTTTTAAAGATAAAACATTTAAAACAGTTCATCTTCTCCACTTAACTAAGTAATTCCAAGGAATACATGTCGCGGTTAACAGCCAACTAGCTCTGATTCACAACCACAATTTTGGTGTTTCACCAAATGATTCTGGTGATTCGCGAAGAGAAGTATCAACGATTCATGTGAAACCCCAATAGAAGTACCACTGATTCACTACAACGATTCCGGAAAGCTTGGACTTATAACCATGATTCCGACGTCTCTTGAATACACGAAACAATTTCTCTAACCCTAACAATTCACGATTCTCACCCAATTTACAGCCATGATTTAGAGCCCAAACCCGGGAGGCCGACTCGACTGAGAAATAAGCTAGCGAGATTCCAGGAGTGAAGAATCATTCATCCTTGCACGTTATCTTTTAGTTTCATATAGGGGCATACATGAAGGCGAATTAGCTTTTCAATTACTCAGTTATTTGGTGCTTTGCTTGCACCCGGGAGATCTGTGAAATGGCAAGAGAGTTTAGTGGCTATCATCAGATGAGTTTATTTCTGATTGGGGTAAGTACTAAAAGAATGAAGAATCTATTTGCAAAAGTTTAGAATCATTATGAATAGGGAACATCCACTTGTCTCTTGATGGTAAAAAAATGGTCAAGCATTATGTGGGTCTGTACAAGTGGCATTGGCCGACATTCTTTGGAATTTTAAAGTTGAGTGGAGAAGATGAACTGGTCTTAAATGTTTATCTTTAAAAGAAACTAATGGTTTTAAATGTTTTATCTTTAAAAGAAAATAAATAATAAATAGGTTTTCACCCATTTTGGTAAATAAGTTTCAAATAACCTATTTTGGTAAATATTTTTTCCAACTACACCCATTTGGAAAAGGAATCGCTTGACCCGATAAGTACATATTACACAAAATCTTTTTAAATAGGGTTATTGGATTTTATCACCCTTAACTATTGGCCATTGGCCGCTGCCACCCCCAATTATCACTTTGACGTCCGCCACCCCAACTTAACACTTAGTGTGTTCTGTCACCAGATCACTAACTTTTGATCCTGTTACTACACTTTTGGGGATGTCCTAAGATCCTTAAAACCTTCCCAAGATCCCTATGACACCTCAAAAAGTGTAGTAACATGATCAAAAGTTAGTGATCAGTTAACGATGTGGTGACAGAACACACTAAGTGTTAAGTTGGGGGTGACGGACGTCAAAGTGATAGTTGAGGGTGACAGCGACCAATAGCCAATAGTTAGGGGTGATAAAATCTAATAACCCTTTTAAATATAGAGTAAATTACAAGTTTTGTCCTTTATGTATGTCCCAAATTGCAGGCGCTGTCCTTTGTCTTTAAAATTGATGAGTTTTGTCCTTAATGTTTGCAAATCTTGCATGTTATGTCATTTAGGCCAAACCCAGTTAATTTTTTTGGTTAAATCTGCTCACCAAAGGGTATTTTTGTCTTTTTACCTATATATTTAGTATTATTATTTAAAAAAATAAAACAAAATATATTTAAAAAAATACTATTATTTATATACATATATTTATATACATATACAAGTATATATCAATCAGATCTTCACTCTCTCTCCCTCTATCTACAACTCTCTCTCTACACCTCCCTCTCTCTCTACCACCGCAACCACCATCCTCACCCCTGCAACCATCATCCCCACCCCCTGCAACCACCGCCCCCACCCCCTGCAACCATCATCCTCACCCCTGCAACCATCATCCCCACCCCTGCGATTCGCCGTCCTTCTTTGTTGGGGGTTATTCAAGATTTGTCGATTTAGAGAGGTCGTGTAGGTTTAATTTCGAGAGAGATGAATGTTAAAATTGAATCTGGTGTTGTTGCAGATTAGGGTTATTCAAGATTTGCTCGATTATTCAAGATTAGGGTTAATTTCGAGAGAGATGAATGTTAATTAGCCGCCGGACGGTTCAGAAGTTCCGGCAGACGGCGATCTCCGCCGCCGGTTCACTCAAAATCAAGCTGTTACTGTTAATCAGCTTCGTCTTCATATTAACCTTGCTCGCGAGCTGTGTTCCTCCTGTGGTTGGTTCAGAGGAGAAAGGAGGGTTTCAAGGGTTTTTTTGTGTTTACGCCGGTGGTTGCTTAGGGGGTATTTAGGTAAGAAAGCCACCGCTCTTACCTCTCTTTCTCTGTTGTCATTGCCACCGCTGCAACCTTTTCCGGCGAGCCACCGTTGTAATCTGTGCACCGATTTTAGGTAAGAAAGCCACCATCCTACTCGTTTTCAATTTCCATTCAAAAGCCCTAAGGTTTTATTCGTTAATTGTGATCATATAACTCGAATTTGACGTGAAACCGGATGCGCAAATTAGGGTTCATATTTGGGGAAGATGATGACTCAAACTATATATCGTGAAACAGGATGCTCTTATGTTAATTGAGGAGAGAGAGTGTGTGTGCTTATGTATATAACATATAATAATTATATATTGTTTCCATTTATTAAAAAAACGAAATTACAAAAATGGCCTTACGTGACTTGCACATGATCAGATTTAACAAAAAAAATTAACTTGGTTAGGCCTAAAGGACATAACGTGCAAGATTTGCAAACATTAAGGACAAAACTCATCAATTTTAAAGACAAAGGACAGCGCCTGCAATTTGGGACATACATAAAGGACAAAACTTGTAATTTACTCTTAAATATATCAAGTTTATGATGATGTGTGAAACAAACAAAACGCACCGTTGAGACGAAATCTAACATAATCAATCACCATCACGCTTTCATTCTCAACTGCACCATTGAGACGAAAGGTAGTGTCTTTTATTTCAATTCGCTGTTGGTGTTATATACAAATTTCCTCCTTTGATTCTCAAAGATTTCTAAACGGGCTATGACTAACTCAGGGGCGAAGGTTGCAATGCCTGGCTGCCTTTTGAGGCATCGATCAAAGAGTTCGTAAGTGTGTTTCAACAATATCTCCTTGAATTAGAGGATCCAATACAATGTACTCCTGATGAATAGAGACTTCTACGGACGAGGACGAGGTGGTTGACCCTGTTGTGTCAAAACGCCCAAAGTAAGTCTTTGCCCATTCAATCTTTGTAAATAATAAATGTTAGGTGGTGAAAAAGATACCAAAGTGCCTATGGAACAAGAAGAAGAATCATAAGAAGCGTTTTCCAAGTATGTTCTCTAATGTCACATGTATGTGACAATTCGTAAGTGTTTATGGCTAATGAAGTCTCGGCTGCCTATGTTTTCTCTATGCAACTGAAAACAAGAAATAAACTTAAAACATCGTGTTGTGTTTGCAAATACTTGTTTTTCTTTTTTCCATAAAATTGTCAATCCACTAAATAAAAATATAGAAATTAGACATTGTTAAAACTTTGTTTTTCCCTACTTGAAAGTTACTGTGAACCGGAGGCAGTATCTAATAGCCAAGTGCCCAAATTACATGATAAATAAACTTGGAACACCCTAAATTTTAGACAACCAATAAGTAGTATTTTACAACCTTGCGGAGGTATAATTTTCTCAAAATTTTCGGCGTGAGGGCCCCAGAAATTCCTGTTATCTCTTTTAACAATCATCAAAATGGTATAATGTTCTCTAAATGAAAGGTGTGTATTCAGCCATTCTCGAGCCCTTGGCAATCGAACCCGAACCCAATGGGTAAACACGAAACCCGACACATCTGGGATGGGTTTGGGATCGGTTAATCGGGTTTGGGACTAGTTTTTTATTTTTTCGCGGGTTTGAGATGGGTTTGGGATTTGGTGATATACCCGTTTACCCGACCCAATTACCCGATAAAGTAAACTCGTTTACCCGATTGTATACCAGATATAATTTCTTTTATATTTTTAAATATGTAAATATATAATACATCCTTTTTTCTATACATATAGGTATTTTATCCCGTATACATTATAGTTATTTGATATATTTCTTTAGTGATAATACTAAATGTAACTGATTAGTAGTTATCCGATGGGTTTTGAGTCGGATATACCCAACGGGTAAACTTTTTAAAATTAATGGGTTACCCGAAACCCGCGGGTATACCCGATACCCGATGGGTATTTACCCGCTAGAAACCCGACGGGTTTTGGGACGGGTTTGGGACAATCTTATCTAATCGGGTTTAGTGTTAGGATTACCTAAACCCGTCCCAAACCCGACCCATTGCCATCTCTTGCTTTAGCATTTCACAATCGTCAACCAGCAAAATCATTATTCAAGCAAGATCCCATCATCATCCTAAACCACATTTTACCAACAACTACTGTCATAAAGACATAAGAAAACTACACCAAGTCAATAAAAAAACAACAATTGTGTTTCATAGATCCCTTTATGTAAAATATAATCAGGCTGTACAACAATGGGGCACTGGCATACTTTACACCATCCCCTGCACAAAAACCTACACTTAACCACACAAACTTCTCTTTCTCACTATATTTGGCCAACACTATGCCTAGTTACGTATTTTGTTTTCATGGTTCTAATTGGCTACGGGGCTGTTTGTTTAGCTTTTAATGGTTCAGACCTTTTACTGGTTCAGCACTTAATGGTTCAAATTGTTTGTTTAGCGAGCAGATATCTGAATGGTTCAAACATTTGCCTCTGAATGGTTAAGCATTATACTGAGTCTGAATGGTTAAGACGTCTAATCTGAATTGGTCAGACATTTGCCTCTGAACGGTTAAGCATTATACTGGCTCTTAATGGTTTAGACCTCTTACTGGTCCAGCACTTAATGGTTTAGACCTCTTATTGGTTCAGTACTTAATCATCCAAAAGTTGCCAAACAACCCCTATGTATTGAACGTGATCACCTAATCAACATATAAATACACAATTGACATTATTTTATGTTGATGCAGATAAAGGATGGATTTGCAGGGGGAAGGAGATGTCAGCAATGGGAGAGGTACAGATTTGTGCTCTTAAGACTGTGGGGTACGGTGGGGCGTGGGTTTGGGGCATGGTGCGACACGTGGACTATGGGACAACCAAGACCAAAAGCAAATTTCAAAGGGGTATGATGGGGCGTGGGTTGGGTGGCGTGGAAAAAAAGTCAATTTCAAAGGGCTAGTGCTCTTAGCCAATGAGGTTCCGCCATGTCATGTGGTAGCCCCGCCCCACGCCCGGCCTTAAACTCCCGCCACGCCCAAACCCAAGCCCACCCGGGGTGGTGACTTGGTCGTTTCTCTCCAACCCACGCCCCAACCCCGCCCCATACCCCATAGTCTAAAGACATTAGCCCTAAATAAACCAAAACCCACAAAGACTATTTTTATAGTAATTTTTATGGTTTCAATCATAT
Source organism: Helianthus tuberosus (assembly GCA_030545235.1). Classification (NCBI taxonomy): domain Eukaryota; kingdom Viridiplantae; phylum Streptophyta; class Magnoliopsida; order Asterales; family Asteraceae; genus Helianthus; species Helianthus tuberosus. The sequence continues at coordinate 126,111,508 of CM060357.1, read as the reverse complement.
GTATATAGCGTACTAATCTTAGCATTGAAAGACCGTCACATGAACTCTTGTATTTGTGCACGTCTTTTTATTAAATGATGGACACTCAATTAATTATTTTAATGCTATTATTTATTTATTTGAAAGTGTATTTGGGCTCGTAGACTTGGTTGAAAAACAGCATGGTTCTTTTCTTAAGGGTAAAACAAATTAAATATTATTTTTTTACACCACTTGGCACTTACTCATTGGTGTTGTGGTATTGTGTGTTTTGAGTTTTTACTTTAACACCATGCGTAGTGGGGCGTGTTTTTTCAAAATTTAGCTCCAATAAGCCCAATCTCGCACCTCGACCGCTCCCCTGGGCGTGTTTGCTCAAAAAAAGCCCCTCCAGCATGATTTAAGACAATGTCTTCCCTCATTTTCTTTGTCCAATCACCTTCCATCTTCCTATTTTTTATCCAATAAGATTTTTTATGGTTTTTTTGTTTTATTTAATTATACTACAACCCCTCTACACCCATTTTGTAAAAACGTCCAATAATGCCCCATTGCTGACTGGGCTGCCACATGGCGCAAAACGCCCTAGGGTGGGACATTATTTACTCCAACGACTACGCATGGTCTAAGTGAAAAAACCCATTTGGAGTTGGTGAAACAATATTTTTCTATAAAGAGAATAATTATGTAATTAATAAACAAAATATCAAGTAATTAATAAACAAAATAGTTTTTCAATTGTCAATTTGTTCTTTAGAATTGTCATTTTTCAAACTAGAATCAACTGCTTAAAGGGCAAGTAATGAGTGTCCCTTAGAATAGGTAATCTTCAACTTTAGTTGGTAACATCATTTATTGCCATCAATGGTATGCCCTCTACTTTCTTTTTTGTAATTTTCTTTCCAGCCAAAACATACTAACTTCATTCTATTCCAACAAACTATATGATCCTCCAACTCATCTAGAATTTTGCTCCAAAGCAAGATGGTAGATACCTATAAAGAAATAATGTTTCAATATACGTAATATTGACGAACTACCTCCGGATAGGTAGATTTGACATCAAGATACAATCAACATGAACTACACATCCACACGAACGTTATTGATTCAAGCAAATCCCACTTGAAAACGTTGGTTTGGATGGAAATGATTCTAACGTCCAGACCAATCTTGATTCAGACGAAACTTACCCTTGCATCCAAACCAACGGTTAGCAAAATAAGGGTGATCTGAACCACACATAAAGGCATTGTGTCATGTATTATAAAATAATATAACACTCATACGCTTGCTAAAAGAGAGATCTATGAATTCAGGCTAACTTTAATATCTTCTTGACATACCAGCTGCCAACATAATCCGCTAAGTTAGTAACACACACGAAATCTTAACATCACTCATCATAAATGTTTTAACATCACTCGTATTTACCCTCATTTATCGTCTCTCCCTTTATTACTCTAAACTATATACCTACTCTCACGTGGAAATCACGTCACACAATGCATACACGTAACAAGGTTGTTAGGACACTAGATAATCGCATAATCAACACTGTAACGACTCTATCATTGGACAAATGTTTACCTTCAATCGCAGCTCGTAACCAAACACTTAAATGACATTGAATTCCAAACCAATTAAATATATATATATAGAAAAAATGTATCGTACATTTTGCCTTGACATACAAAGCGTACGCAATGACAAATTCGCATGTTATAACAAAGTCGTATGTTGTAAAAATTTGAAGATCGCATGTTTAAAAGAAAAAAAAAAACAAATCGCATGTTTATAAAAAAACAATTCCGCATGTTAATAAAAAATCGCATGTTGGTTCAAAAAACCAAACTTGTATGTTATACAGTTTTTTTTCACACGTTGATACTGAATCTCGTACGCTTCGTATGTTAAGACATTTTGTACAATAACCGGCCTCTATATATATATACATACATATATATAGAGTAAAGTTCCCGTACAAATAACTTTAACGTACTAAACGTACGAATAACATGAAAAAGACAAAAAACGTTGTGACATTTTCGTAATTATTTGCTCGTAGTGTAATTATCAAAATTACTCTACAAATTATCCTGTAGAGTAATTTTAATCAAAAAACTATACCTCACCAAAAAAACCCGCCAAAAACCTAAAAAAACCCTAAACCCCCCACCCCTGGCCCGCAAAACTAAATGCTAAAAACTAAACCATAAAGATAAACCCCATAACTAAATGCTAATTTTTTTTTAACAAAATTACTCTACAAGTTCAAAATTACTCTAAAAGAACATTTTACAAAATTATTCTATAACATCAAAATTACTCTACAGGATCATTTTACAAAATTACTCTACAAGATCAAAGTTACTCTACAGGATCATTTGTAGAGTAATTTTGATAAACTTACAGAGTAATTTTGATTCACTTGTAGAGTTATTCTGATGCAGAGTAATTTTGATACACTTGTAGAGTAATTTTAATAATTATCCTACAAGATCAAAATTACTCTACATGATCATTTGTAGAGTAATTTTGATAATTATGAAAATGCCACTGTGTTTTTTTCAGCAAAACCTTCAGTTCGTACGTTTTATACGTTAAAGTTATTTGTATTTGATCTTTTATCTATATATACAGGCTTCGGTTCAATTAAGAATCACCAAGAGTTATGAGAACTCCTACTTCTTGTGTGAGTTGGCCCACCATTTTTACACAAACGAAGATAAAAATATTATAGACGCATCTGTAAAAACAAAAAAAACAAAAAAAATTGTCGAGTCGGTAGTTACACCAGATGTAAGTTTTGTTTATGCCTAATGTAAATTTTGTGACGACGATGGAAATTTTTTTTACACCTGATGTAAATATTTGCATGCGACATTTTTTTTATTTTTTGCCAGAACAAGTAATTTTTTTAAGATTTTTGAGAATTTTTTTTTTTTGAAAACTCTTTGGAAGGTCTAGTTCTCATGGTTCTCACAACTCAAGATGGTTCCCATTTTACGTTTTCCCTATATATATATATATATATATATAGGTAGGATTCTAAAGTGAACACTAGTGTATTTTTGAACTGAGTGAACAAATCTTGGCCATTGATTTACACTTATGTATACACTTGTGTATTGATAATCAAGGGTTAAGATTAGTTTATATATATATATATATATATATATATATATATATATATATAGGGTCAGGATTTAGAGAAAATTGTAAAAAGTGTGAGAACGGTGAGAACGCTTATGGATCGTCCGATCAAAACAATCCATGGACTAGATTGCGCAATGGCATTTTCGTAAATAACATCAATTTTATTATGTGGGACGCGCTTCATTAAGGGTAAAAAGGTATTTTACCGCTCATATTCAAGACGCCATCAAATGATAAAACGCCATACAAAAAAATAAAACGCCATTAAAAACAAAACACCAAAATTTAGTAATAAAACGTGTTGAATATTACAGGAAGATGAAACAACACAAATAACTGAATTTCAATTATTAACATTTATTAGAAGAAATTCCCTCCTAAATTACGCGCCAAAACATCATTATATAAACAAAGATAAAACATAGCTTCCATAATCACTTCAATCTATCCATTTTCTGCAAAAAAAAAAAAAAAATTGTTAACCAAAAACGCCAAAAATGACAACAATCATTTCGTGGAGATACACTCTGGGAATCAGGCGATACGTCCTCCATTTTGACAACAGAAGGAGGGTGTATGTTAAGACCGACAGGGCGATTCTGAAGATGGAAGAAGAGATACAGAGGCAAATCTTATCCATTCGCATCGCTATAGACAACGAATACCATGAAAAGCATATGCTTATGAAAGCATTAACCAGCAAATTTGGACCAATCAAAGGAGATGTGAAGCCAGACCCTGTCATGACATCATGGCGTTTTGATGATCAAACAGACATGGTGACGGTTACGTACGACAACGGAGAGCAGAAAGTCTACTGGCTAGAGAACATCACGACAAAGCAGCGACTGGGTTTCATGGAAGAATTGCATAACGCCACTTGTACCAACACAGAAATAGACTTAAAATTGGAGTTAATGCAAGACATGTTCAGGTGGAGGCTTCAGAATCTTCAGGAACAAGAAGCTGATGAAGGTGAATGTGATGACATGGATGAAGATCCAGATGAAGACTCCGATGAGGAAAAAGATGACACAAGTGATTGATACTATTCGGATAAAGTACCTTCTGACGAAGGATTTTAATTTTTTTTCCTCTTTTTTTCTTCTTCTATGTAATCTTTTTTTTAAAGATAATTAAATGATATATTTCTATCTTTATTAGCAAAACGCAAAAAAAAAAATACTAAAAATGGTTAACCCTAACAAAACGCAAAAAATAACAAAAAATATTTTATTTACTCCGTTATTGTATTTTGTCATGTTGGTCTGCATAACGCCATTTAAAAAAACGCCAAAATTAGAAGATGGGACGTCTATAAACCTATAATACTGACAAAAGCTGATCAACACAGTTAATACAAAAACAGTAACTGAAAAGACAATTACTTTATTACTATCATTTATTACAATAAAAAAGTCCTGCCTAAACTACGCGCCAAAAAACTCCTATAAGAGAGGGGTCTATGAAATTAATCACACCCAGAAAACACAAAAACGTCATATCCTCTAGAAAACGCTCCTTTTAAAACGCCACAGATGGCAAAGCTTTCACTGAAATGGATCCTTTTTCTGAGTGGGTTAACTCAATAATATTTTGTAGAATGAGATGGACAAATATTCAAGAAAAAGAGACTGATGACAGTGATATGTCATCATGTGAGCTTTGTTCTTGATGATTATATGGATGGAATAAAGGATTCAACACAAGTGTAAAATGCTATTTTGGACTCCATTATTACAAATAGCATCAAGCAAAAGTTGATCTTTAATGAAATGCCAACAAACAAGAATATCACACCAAAAAACAGGATGCCACTAAGCAGCTTCTTCTGAAATATACGGGGTTTATGAAAGAAAGTTGGCATCTAACTAAATTATTCAAAAAAGGTACAAAACGCCTAAAACAAATTCAAAAAGGAAGAGGCCGATGACATTGAAGATTGGAAAGAAAAATTAGATTACCATTTTTAATTATTTTTGTTTTCATTTTATATTGTATTGATATCAAGTTATATGCTGTTTTGTTATCTAATTCTCTATAAATAAAATACATTATTATATAAAACGCCAAAAAATACAAACACCAAAATGCTAGTAGAATGAAAATTGGGAGAACAGCTGCTGGCAAAGCACCTTCTAAAGGGTATTAAAACGCCAAAAAATTCACTAAACGCCAAAAGAAAAATTGGTTTTATTTTAATCTTATGCAAATATTAATTACTCGTAGTGAATTATTATACAAAACGCCACAAACGCCAAAAAAATTAACCAGAAAACGATATAACGCCAAAAAATTATATATGTGACACAAAAACAATTAATTCAACGCCAAAAAGTTTAATAAATATAATTAACGCCAAAAAAAACTTAGACGCAAGAAAATATTATACCGCGTTGTGAAAATAAAAGAAGAATGAAAAGACAAAAAAAACCATCCGCCCTTCTCTATGCCGCGGGACACGTGTTGGGCCAGGATGTGTTCTCACCGTTCTCACACTTTTAAGCGTTTTCTCCCGAACCCGTTTATATATATATATATATATATATATATATATATATATATATATATATATATATATTTGGTATATGTTAGATTATTGGTTCGGGTATGCTTCCATAGTTCCATTACTTTGGCATCTCAGCATACAAGAGTAGCTTTCTTCCATGCCTTAGAAAATTCAAAATTTTAAAATTAGTGGATACCATGCATACACCTTAGCCATTGTCACCTTCCAGCATTTAAGAATACTCTTATTATTACAAGTCTTCTTCAACTTTCTTCTAACATATATCTATTTTAGTAATAATTTTTTTTTATCAAACATGACCTAAAAATATTTTTTTTTGGTAAAGGGTTACCCCGGTTAAATTTTATACCAACCAAAACCAAATAAAACAAGTGAAGGCAATGAACCTCCAGTTCTCAAGTATGACATGCCATACTAGAGTAAACACGCGACACTAACACAACTAATCGCTAACCAGTACATCACGAGACTCTCTATCTCTAACAAAACAAACTACAATCACTCGTCAGCCACAATCATCATCTGCCACCAGCAAACCACGGGGTAAACTCCATTCCTGCAGAACCCGAGCCGTATGAATAGAATTCTGGAACCTCATAGTATGGAGTTTCGTTCGAACCGTAGAAAACACCACCTCTATAAGCTGCTCCTTAGTTCTCCGTTTGGAAGTGAAAAGTCTTCTATTGCACTCCTCCCACACAAAATAGACTGATGCACCAACAACCAGCTTCGCAATGATATTTATAGCCTTCTTAGATTTAGCTATACTGACCAGATACTCAAAGATATCACTCCAAGAATTCTAAATAGCCCCCATACCAGCTCGATCCAGAACACCATACCAAACATGCTTCGCTTCGTCGCACTCAAAAAACAAGTGCTCATGAGAGTCAAGACCCCTTAAACACAACGAGCAACATAACAGGTTAAAATTGATATTACCCGTATTCCAACTACTCATAACGTCTTGAGTTTTCAATTTTTTTAGCACAAGCAGCCATACTAGAAAAGAATGCCGAGGAATAGCTTGAGGGAACCAGACTATACTTGACCATTGCACTCTATTTTGCGAATGCCGCAAATCATCCCAAGCCGTGGACGTGGAAAAATCCAGTTTACGACCGCCATTCGTATACCAAACCAGCTTATCCTTTCGAATCGAGTGTAAGTCAGGAATCTGCATAGTAAGCAACATCGGAAACCAAGAAGCCCAAGACTCCGGCCACAACCATTCCTCATTAGAGCAAACATCAGCTACCCGAGTATTCAAACTAAAACCCGTGTTCGCAATGCTTCTAGGAGAGATAAAACTGCCGAGCGGACACATTACATCCCATTTATCAAACCAAACACATGTGTCCGAACCATCCCCAAGGTTGACCCATATATGATTTCGGATACTAGGCCGTAAGCTTAACATCTTACGCCAGCTCCAAGTTATGTTATTTTTTATTGGAACATCCCAAAAGTTTCTCTCTCGCAAGCGACACGAATGTATCCACTTGACCCATAAAGATTCCTGGTTCGTGAGCAAACTCCACACGTGCGCAACCATCAAAGCTTTATTCATGTCATCGATCCTTCGAATGCCCAAACCACCTTCTGTTCTCAGCAAACACACCGTTTTCCAATTTACCTTCGCCTTTCCTCTATTGTCGTTCCCTTGAGTCCAAAGGAACCTCCTCATACGCTCCTCCAGATCATGGATAATACGTTTAGGAAGGATGAAGACCGAAGCCCAATAAACATGCAACGAAGATAGAACCAATTTAATAAGCTGTAACCTGCCAGCGAACGATAAACTCTTGTTCTTCCAATCAGTAATTCTAGATTCCATTTTTTCTACCAGTTTTTTACAGTCATTGTAAAAAAGCCTTGACGAAATAAGCAGAACACCTAAGTACTTCACCGGAAGCACCCCCCTCCTCAAACGGCATAATGGCAAGAATACGAGCTTTAACCGAATCCGCTACATTACCAAAGAATACCGTACTCTTTAGCATACTAGGAACAAGCCCAGACATGTTCTTAAAGTTATCAAGAGAATCCATAATCACCCTAGCCGATTTCGGGTCACCTCTCGCAAATAGGAACAAGTCATCCGCGAAGCATAAATTAATGATTCTTTGTTTTTCACATTTAGTATGATACCTAAACTCCGCTGACTCTGACACCTGCTTTTGAAGAATCAGGGTCAAAACCTCCATAACCAATGTAAAAAGATAAGGAGACACAGGATCTCCCTGTCGCAAACCTCGCCTTCCTCTAAAGTACACGTACATGTTTCCATTAATCGCCATAGAAAACGATGTAGAAGAGACACAAGCCATAACCCATTTAACCATTTTCGGATGAAACCCAAACCCCACCAAAGCATTCTCAAGGAATTTCCATTCAACAGTGTCATAAGCCTTCTGTATATCCACCTTAAACGCACATCTCGGAGGACTCATATTACGATGATAATTATGCACAAGTTCCTGAGTTAACAGGATGTTATCGGATATTCTTCTACTCGGCATAAAGGCGGACTGATTTATACTCACAATATCCCCCAACCCTTCTTTAATACGGTTAGAAATGATCTTACTTATGCACTTATATAAAGTATTGCAACACGAAATCGGTCTATAATCAGTTATGACAGAAGGTGTCAAAACCTTAGGGATTAAGGATATGACCGTATGGTTCAATTGCTGAAGTAGTTTCCCATTCATAAAGAACTCCTTAATCGCTTTACACACCTCCGCGCCAACAATATTCCACGACTTTTTGAAGAAAACAGACGTATAGCCATCCGGGCCTGGCGCTTTGTTTCCCGCAATAGAAAACATCACAGTCTTGATCTCCTCATCCGTCACGTTACGTACCATATGGTTAGCTTTCTCCACCGAAAGCTTCTGATGAAATAATTCAGGAGACGGCTGAGTAGGTGTATCAGCAACAGTACCAAAAAATCTGTATAATGGTCCACCAAAGCTTTCGGCACCTCACTACCTTCAAACAACTGACCCGCAACATTTCGAATGGCGAAAATATGACTTCGATGATTCTTAGCTTTAACAACATTATGAAAGTATTTTGTATTAGAATCTCCCAAAGACAACCAATCCACCTTCGATTTCTGTTGAAGGAATAAAGCTTCATCCAGAACTGCCTCCTTATACGCCTGTAAAGCACTTTCATGATTCGACAATATATCATCATCACCCGGATTCGTTACCAATTCACGCTGGCACTCCTCTAAAAGCTTCCTCATCGATAAAACCTTCTCATGCAGATTACCTTGTTTATAAAGAAGTTTACGTAACGGACCCTTCAGAAGCTTAAGCTTATAAACCACCTTGTACATCGTATAACCCGAACTTTCAGTCTCCCAAACCCGATTAACTTCCTCAAGAAAACCCCTCTTCTCCGCAATTAAGTTAACAGACTTAAAAGGTTTTGCTTTATCCCGTTGCACATTTGGAAGAACAAGGATGCATGGTGAGTGATCCGAGACTCCGAACGGCAAGAAACTGGTCGCCGCATCAGGAAACACATCAGTGAAGTGCACATTCCCTAAAACACGATCAATCTTCTTAAAAATTGTATTACCATTCTTCTGTTTGTTCGTCCACGTGTAATGAAACCCTAAGCTATTAACATCAAACACATCGATCTCATTCACACAATCCTTGAACTCCCTAGTCCCAATATTCGTTGTTGAAGAACCGGCTAACGTATCATCCAAAGCCAGCGTGGAGTTGAAATCACCCATTAAAACCCACGGTTTACTCCGCATAAACGAATGATGACGACATAGATCATCCCACAAAATTCGTCTCTCCTTGTAGTGATTCTCCGCATACAGAAAGGAGCAAAACAACGACTTCTTATCAAGCTTAAAAATAATCTGTGTATGAATAACCTGATTAGTTTGAGCAAGAATCATGACATCCACTTTGTTATCGTCCCATCCCACCATAATACGGGTCCCTCCCGAGCAACAACTAGCATTAGAGTACCATTGCCAATTATTACAAACTTTCCTAGAAACCTCCGAAACATTAGAAGCATCCACTTGAGTCTCCATGATAGCGCACACCTGCAAATGATTATCCGTAATTACCTAACGAACCTCCTTTTGTTTAAGGGAGCGGTTCAACCCCCTAATGTTCCAAGCAGTGATACTACCCATTTGAACCCTCGTTACCGGGTGTGCTTGCACCCTCAGATTTTTTACCATCATTCTTCCCATCCACAAACTTAGGAATCTCATATAGAAGGTCATCGAACGCAACCTCATCCGTTAGAATCTCATCTCTAACCCCAGTGCTAGCTTTCTTACTCGGGACCCCATGTATCACCGGATTATCATCCGAACCATCTGATAGATTAGCCACTTCCTCATCTTGCAATGCATCAAACGAGTTAGAAACCTGAACCTGAGCCGTAGATGAAGAGGCTCTATCCACCTGGGGTTTAACTTTAGAAACAGGTCGATACACCATCTTCGGCTTCTTGTTATTAATCTGGATCCCCTGCTGGCTACCTTTTTTGTTCTTACCTTTAAACTCCCGAAAACCATCAGCATCACTCTTCTTTCCACCCTCCACCATCCTTCGAGGGTTCTTCAGACAAGAATTATCGTCATGACCGAAAACACAGCAACTGGCACACCTAAGCGGTTCCCAGTCATACTCAATTTTAACCTCAGTCGTTGAGAAACCACTACCTTCCAATCCTGGCACAGCGACCTTGACATTCTTTTTAAGCACCGAATCAGCATGCACCTCAATAAGGACTCTAGCAAAACTACTTCTACCCCAGGATTCAACACACATCGATGCCGTGTATGAGTCTAACATTTTCGGGACACCCACTTTAGAAGCTAATAAACTCAAGCCATCCTCAGTGAAAGCCGCTAATGGCACATCATGCATCTTAACCCACACAGGAATATCCTTAATATCTTCTTTAACTAAACACACCAAAGGAGACCATTCATTCAAAATAATAGGGACATTTCGAATCATCCATGGACCATCTTCCATCAGTTTTTCCAATCCCCTCTTTGAATTAAATTTAAAGAAGAAAAATCCCTTTGAATTCATCATTAATCTGGTTAAACCATATTTCGCCCATTGGTTTTTAGCAAAATACTCAACAACAGGAAACGCCAAACGTTTTCCCAAGAAATACCCATATAATGTATTATCGAACCTGTCGTTTACCTGTTTAACCGACTCAACCGGAATCACAACATCCACCCCATCCATATTAACCTCCGTTTCCATCTTCCTGAAATTTACTTTAACAGGCTCCTTCAGGTTCTGATTGCCCACTTTGCTCGAACTAACTCCCTTAACTGATTCAGCATAAGACAAAGGTTTTTCTAAATTACCAGTACTCGGCTGACTACCAGCAACATGATCTTGATGTTTCTCTGCACCCTGATACTCCGAACTGACTTTCACCACGCTATCCAGGTTAACGGGTTTGGACATGGCAGCCAAACCATCAATCACCGAAACATTATCTGTAAAAAACATACCTCTCCTCGGCAACATTGAGTTTCCTTCAATGTTGGTCACGCGTAACCTAATGCCTCGAACAGGAACTGTACCAGGAGTAGACCCTGCCTCATCAACCACAGGTTCATTCATGTCATCAGCTGCAGCCGGAGATAAAGGATACCCATCCAGATCAAAGAGCTCCGGGTTCAACTGATTATTCGGGATGTTACTCCCAGGTTTTTCACGTTCATTAATTAAAAATAAAACAACTCTCCCTTAATCAACGAAGATCAAGAAACCATGCAAAACAGAAACCGACTTCCACACACAGAAACCAAGAACACTTATCGAAAAAAAACCCTAATCCTTATACCCTAGTCCCGAATTTCAATCCTTAACTGATTAAACCAGAGTATCAATCTAGCAAAATTAAACTCAGTTAACCGTGACCAATCACAACCGATTTAATAGGTCAGGATTTCGACACTGCAACTAGGGCGGCGACGGAAGAAGAACAAAAACAAAAACCCTATTTTCAGATTGATCACTATTGCTAACGAGTTCGTTATAGAATTTCGATAACTCAAAACTCTAATCACAGACTGTTATACAAAAGATCACAAAGAAAAACCTAGGGTTTCATGAAGATCAGGAAAATCACCAAGGAGAGAGAGCATTGGGTTTTCAAGACTCTATGTGGGTTAAGTGGGTTAAAGAAAATAAGTTATGTGCTAAAAGCATCGACCTAAAAATACTTTCCCACCTATTTAACAAAATCTCACTTCCTACCGAACATTAATAATCAGATTGTAATTCACGTTACATTTTGTTGCATCTAAATATGTAAAGTATTTTGAATTGTGTGAATTATCAAGAAGCTATGACTTAACACTTTTTTTTTTATAAAAAGTGTTTGCTCCTACTATATTATCAGGGCTGGCTCAAGCACTCTGGAGGCCCAAAGTGGATTATAGAATTGAGGCCCTTTTCAAAGCATAAAAGTCTATGTTTTCTTGGATCCTAAACAGGGCCGGCCAAACGTTTTTGGAGGCCTAAACGAACTATAAAGTCGAGGCCCTTTTGAAGTAATCCTTTTTACGATTTGAAAAAGAAAAATATGATGAATCGGATTATGAAAAGAGAAAAGAAATGGAAATTAGCAGGAAAAAACCGATTAGTTACCATGTTCATTACACAATCACACCAATAATCAAATTGGATATTTTTGGGCCTACTGGGTCTATTCAATAAAAACACACAAAAATGTATAAAAGACTATTGAATGGATTCGAACTAGAACCTAGGCGATGATCAAATGGACTTTTTACCACCAAACTACAATAACTGTTGGACTATAGAAACAAATTACATCTATTAATACCCACATTAAATTAATATATAGGTTTTTTTTTTTAAACTGAAGCCCAAAAACTTTTGGGGCCTAAAGCCCTAGCTTCATTTGGATGATGCTTGGGCCGGCCCTGTATATTACACCAATAATTTTAAATTAATCGTCTATGACTAGGTTTGAACCTAAGACCTCTCCTCTAAGATGTAATGTCTCTACCAAATTGGCTATAAGACCATCTGTAATGGTTAATGCCCCTAAGGGGCATTTTCCTCCACATCAACATCATAACGTCTCTTTAAAAAACGTGTAATGGTTAACGTCCCTTAATGTCATTTCAGTAATTACTTTCCGTTTTGTTTTCTCTCTATTGAGCATTATACTAGAAACACCTTTTTCTCTTTATGCCCCTATGACACCTAAGGGGGCGGTGTTGAGGGTCTTATCAAGTCCCTTCATGTTCCTATAATGCCTCATTACGCATAGCCTAATTCTATCTTTCGATAAGCTCTTTGTTAGGCTTACCTTTTTTTAGATTCATATCTCTTGCCCCTTTTATTTGGGATTCGCACTCAGGTGATAAAAGATTTCACAATCATAATTGTTATTATTATTACTAAGATGGTTTTAAAATTGTACATTCCAGTTTTAACGATATCATTTCCCTATAGTAGTACCAATGTTGAAGTTAGGCTTAACTTCGCTCTCAACATTTGAAAAACCTTCACTTATTCAACAATGACAATCTTCAATACTTCTTAGACACAAAGTCGACAATAACATACCAAACCAATAAAATTTTCACTCCAATAGGTTCACTTAAAGAATTCCACTTGCAAACAACTTTCCCTTTTAAATAAACTTGGATTCCTTCTTCAGATTGATCATGCATCCTAAGACCTGTCCTGATTGCCTGAAACCATATACCTATTTACTTGAAACCATATACCCATATAACAGAACCATATATGCAAATCAAATACCTGGAAAATTTTTATTTTCCCTTAACCCTTGTGTAGTAGTGATAATTATAATAGTTTGATTGTGTACAAAATGAACTTTTTTAGGATATGTATTTGATAATATGATATGTACCAATCAGATTCGGGATAAATAATTCGTTGAGTGGATTAAGCTCAAAAGAAAATAGCAAAGAAGCAAGACTTTGAGATAACTCTCTTTTCAATATTTTTCATTCATCCAAAAACTAACAATACGTATGGCATAATAGCCTTCAAAACAAGGGAAATAAAAGAAAGGCATAACCGTAAATAAACCACTACCTCCACTAACTACTTTGACTCCATAACATATGACTCATAAAACTAAAAAGAAACCAAAACATGTTGAATGTGGGCATGCATGTGAGGATTTCATGGATAGCACATAACAATCCCTCCGACTTGAACAATCCTTGTCCTCAAGGATGCGATCGGAAGTTGCTCGGTAACAAGCCACAGTGTCCGCCACTCGGTTCTTCTAACATCATTCGGGTGAGTCATAACAAAGTCCCACGGATGGTGCCACCTAGTCCGTCCCATGGAATCTGGATAAATAAGAACGAGCCGCCACGGTGGACGCCATTCGCGCTTCCCCGCGAAATATTCAATATGCACTTGATTTTTTAGATGAAAGTGATCCTTATAATGGCAGGGTTGAGGAGGACCCATCTCAATACCATATGAAGGTGACGATGGCAATATTTTTGTTTGTTTGGGCATGAGGTTATCTTTCTCAAAGAAACGAGGTGTATGTGTGGAAGGCATCAGAAACATGTACATATTGGGTTTTTGTTCGGCATATTGGGTTTCTATTAGGTGAGAGTCATTTTTTTGGTGGTGGATGTTCATTGGAATGGGTTGAAGAGGTGTTGGATCCGAAGGGTTTGTAAGATAAGTTTGTTTTGGCGATGGAGTAAAGGTTCTGGAGATGCCTTAGTGGTTGGTGACGGTTCGGTAGCAACTTGTGGTGGCGTGGCGGAAGCGGTTGACAAGGATGGTGGTGGTGTAGGAGATTGGTGGGCTTCCAATGCGGTTCGAATCGACCGGAGCCCGGTGAAGATTCTTTAAAGTTGAGACTCGTGTCTCGCCAAGGTTTCGCACACATGTTGGCACCACTCGTCTTCGGATAGAGCTTGAGCAACCATGGTTCACGGTGGATCACGGCTGCTTTGATACCAATTGATATGTACCAATCGAATTTGGGATAAATAATCCGTTGAGTGGATTAAGCTCAAAAGAAAATAGCAAAGAAGCAAGACTTTGAGATAACTCTCTTTTCAATATTTTTCATTCATCCAAAAACTAACAATACGTATGGCATAAATAGCCTTCAAAACAAGGGAAATAAAAGAAAGGCATAACCGTAAATAAACCACTATCTCCACTAACTACTTTGACTCCATAACATATGACTCATAAAACTAAAAAGAAACCAAAACATGTTGAACGTGGGCATGCATGTGAGGATTTCATGGATAGCACATAACATAATATTATCTATATTTTGTATGTTATAAAGTATGCTTTCCCGGTTGCGATTTATATCATCATAAAATATACATATTTTAGGTAGACTGGTGATAATGAATTGTATGTAATTTATAATACTTGAATTTGTTTTAGTTGTTGAAAACATAATATTATTAAATTGTTAGAATGGTAAGAAAAAAATGTACTTGCAAATACCAACACGTATTTGAACATAATAACGACGTATTAGATACCTGACGAGGAATTACCAAACAAATCCGACATATATTGGGCCAGTTATAGATGACAGTTTTATAACCGGGTATGGGACTAGGATTACCATTACACGTCCTACACTCGTCACATTGCCATCGCTATTGACAGTTGAAGAATCTAGCATGATATTTTTCTCTCGAGTCACCACACCCCCTCTTGCAAACACAACCTATGACCAAGTTTACACTTCCAGTAAGCTATAATATGGTCAATTAATGCAATCATAGACCAACTCGTTATAGGTTAACATGCATAATTTAAATTATCTACTATCATCGGTGCATTTATCAATTCAAAAGGCATAACACAGTCCAAATGCCTCTTTGAGGGTTTTCTTCCTTGACCTTCATATTATGGTATCTCAACCTCAATCAAACTTTGAAACTAGACAACACCTCATAATGGATCGAACTAATAATCGATTTTAGGTAAATATATTGTATATATATCATTAGTTCTTGAATCACAGATGGAGCTAACCAACAAGAAGTTTTAGTCATCAACACCGCTCCTAGTGTTAGCTCAATCTTGAACTCCGCTTATCTTTCCTAAGGAACTCTTTGCAAGTCAGAGATCTAAAAATGATATCATCATTTTTTATTCCTTACTTGCATCAATAACATATGTAAAAAAGGCTGTACACCATCACATATACTATTGACATCATGATGCTCAATCAATGTATATAACATCTTCGAATCTACACGTCTATGAGACATGTCAAAATTGATCAAGTACTTTATGATTTTTGTTGATGGTGCATGATTACCACTTTTCTTCATTGACTTTTTGATATAAATTATATTTTTATTTGACAAAAATTGTCATAAGACTTTCCAAAATTGTACCAAAACATCTCACCAATATAGTTTGTATGCAAACATGTCATCACTAGCTAGCCTATTGACAAACTATAATGCCCCAATTTTTGATGATTTGAAATGACCACGCCATATTACTTATGGAATGAAAGCCTAAGTTATATAGTAAAGTGAATTTGTTAAAAATGCCCATTACGGGGTATTGGAAAGAAATAGGATGGTGGACCAATAGCCCAATGGTGTCAGACCCCAACTGATGGTGGAAACATCGGGGCGGGACGATGACGAGATTGCTAGAGACTTCATAACACTATTTGCGACAATATTTAACAAAACCGAATTTCATATCATAGAATAATATTCAAGTACAACTTTTGAAATCAAAGTACAATTGATTTGAAATACAACATGGTACAACAAGAAACAAAGTACAACAGGAATCATGAACAATACAACAAAATACTAAGCTTTCTAAACGAGTTTCTAGCCAACCCTACTAAATTTCATCATCATCAACGTCATCATCCTGCAACATGTTCAAAGTATAGTTCAATACAACAAGTATTGGCGAGTTTACAAGTTTGATAAATAGCATAACTATAAATTACTTAAACAAATCCACATGGAAAAACTTATTATCTAGATTAACGTAAGACTGGCATGCAACTATAAATGTCAACCCAAAGATTACCACTAGCGTACTCCTGTCGTAGCAACGATAGGACCATTCTGTTTTAACTTAACATGACCTCAAGAATATGGGCGATAACTCTATACATGTTAAGGGAGGCTTGTACGAAGTTAATGACAAGTATACCATATAAGAATGTTCCAGCACCTACAAGTCAAGTATAACGTATTAAAGTATGTGTGATTGGATTGTTTGTTTGTATGTGATTGCATAAAGTATGTGTGATTGTGTAAGTTTTGATAATTGTATGATCGGGGTTCGATCAAACTAGTCGTTCAGAAGAGTTCTCGATCAATACGAAAGACGGAATCTGACGTATTGATGTTATAACAGCTAGATTTGCATGTAGAATCACTTTAACTGTCGATTGTATTGATTTGATAGTGTTTACAGATCGTTCGACACTTCGGCAGCACTTCGTCTCCGGAATCACAAAGTTACAAATGAAGACCTGGACTCACCTATTTATAGGAATGCCAGACCCCATGAACCAGACCACACGAGCTGGCCCAGGTCACACGACCTGGCCAGAAAGCATGAACTTGTCACCTCGTGCGAGGTGGCCTAGCCACTTCGTGAGGGGTGGATGGTTCAGGTCTGTTTCACGTTTCTCTCGTACAACGTGTCCTAGTCTATCTATTCTAGTTACATGACTCGATACAAGACGAAGTTAACAGACATATGCACTAACAAACTCCCCCTTAGATATTGACGAGTCTTCAGTGTATTGAGTCTTCAGTCTTGTTCGGTCTTCTCGCTTTCTCCAAAGTATCTTTCTCTATAAGCATCCTTCAATCTCTCTCTTACTCTTCCAGAATCACAACCTGACTCTTCAAATTCTCTTGTTCAGATCTCTTGATTTCTTAAGCTCATCAGCATTAGCAGCTTCTATATCAAGCGCTGTTCCAGAATAGCAGTCTGGCTTCTCTAACATTCAGAATCCTTACTCTGAAATCTTCCAATCAACAAACTCCCCTTTGCTAACAGACTCCCCCTTAAGTTATTCCAGGATCGGAATCTGACATATCACTCATTCTAAATCGTATCCTGGCTCAAACTCTGCTCAGGCTTAGACACGGGGATCTGGTTCTACAGCTTTCACAGGTTCCGGAATGTCTCCTTACTCTCCGTAGCAATAGGATCAGGAACCTGGTAACCTGCACAATTCTCTACCCAAAAGTAAATTTCACAATTGTTAAAATTTAACAAATTTAGAAACCACTTGTAGATATCATTCAACATCAACAATAGTTATATCAAGTTCAAATTAATGACCTTGATTAACTAACAGTCAAATCAGCCTCAAAACATCACTTGTAATATTATCTTAAAACATTTCTCAAATTATCTCATACTCTAACTTCATTTTTCATTTCAAACACACTCTCCCAACCCACTGTCATTCATCATGTTTAGCACTTGGAATTTTGAAAATCAGCTTTTCAACATCAGTTGTCGAAAATAAAATCTTTTTTATTTTTCAAAATTTTATGCTAAAACACACTGAAAATCTTTTTGGATTTTGGGAAGTAAACTATATACAGACATCTTTTTTGTGAGTTTGTGTTAGAGGATCATATCAGTTTATGACAAATCACTAGTACCGCTGAGCTTTAAACACTTTAAGATCTAAACGATTCACTTAGATTGTCAGTATACTGATCCACTTAAATTTTCACACAAACTTCAATTGATTCGAGATACGGATTAGTGTTTTTAAGAACTTAAACTTATTCGCGTGTCCCACCTCAGAATATACTCCCATATCCAGACTCCTATATTCAGTCTTACAGGTGAATGTACACTAATGATATCTGTAAACGGGTAATGCGAGACCATGAGAGCTCAGGCTAGAACTTCCGTTCAGAAAAAGAGATGATGGCTCGACTTTTAGGTGTGTCCCGTTTGGGGATCTTTTCTTCAACAGCACATGATTAGCATTTTTCAATGTTTCATCAGTTTTTATGCTGAGGGTGGGCTTTATGATTAAAGCAATGCAGAGTATTATAGGAGGACTAGGCTATTGCTCCCGCAAAATCAGAAGTCCCGGTATAATACCCCAGATATCATCACGCACAAAGACATAGTATGTCAGAAATAGAAAGCCCTTCAAACAAGATTTCAAGGGTTACCTCTATATCCGAGAGATGTTCCCCACGTGATAAATAAGTATTTGATATTTAGGTTTATATCTCGAAAACAATCTACTAAGCGTGTAAAAACCTACTGGCATATCATCAGTGAGACCGTTTATCACATTTTAACCTTCCAATTCCTTAGCGTACTGTGATTGTCTACTGATGTACTATCATTTCCTCTTTTTCACAACAAAACTCATTTTGATTTTTCGATGTTTTTGGTTTTTCGATTTTATCATGTTTTTGGATTTTTCAAATTTTCAAAATTTTATTTTTTTACTCCCCCTAAAATAACAAACTGATGTGAATTGCTTCAATTCTCCATCCTCTTGGCTTAAACAATCAGAACTCCCCCTGACAACAAACTATTTTCCCATTATGATTTCAAAACACTTAAGTTTGTTTTAATCAAAATGGTTTTTCCGGAAAATTAGTTTTGTTGATTTTACACATCATGGGGATTCATTCATCACTTTGTTCTTTCAACCACTTGTAAAAACTATCACTTGAAGATTTTTCACAAAAACATTTTTCAAGAATGATGCCGATTCATGCTCCACGATTACCAACTTGGGAGCTCCGGCAAGTCAGGATTTTATTTTTTAAAGAATCTCACCCATGCCTGATCAATCATGGGTGAACCGTCATCATTTGGTTTAACAACTTTCGATTCATAAAATTCTTTCACTCCCTCCACCTTCCCATCTGCCATCTTACCAAAAATATGTAGCACTTTACCATTAAATGCTTTTTCAGCATCAAATTCTTTCTTATCAGAAAAGAATTGATCTGAAATCTCAATCTTACCAATTTTTGATTTCAAGTTTCCGTTTGACAATGGTGGAAAATTTTCATCATCCATTTTCGGAACGAAATTCTCATCATTTAGCACAACAGATGGCTCCTCTGACTTTGACGAATCAGATTCATTGCCAGAAACAACCTCTGATTTCTTAACAACCCATTTATGTTTGTTTAAATTGGCTCTTCTTTTGTAAAAAAATGTTTCAAACTTTCACCAACTTCGAAAGTCAAATTTTTGAACTCCTTAAATTTTTCTATTGGTTGTTCCTTTTTATCAACACATTTCTCTTTCAATTTAGAGTTAGAAAAAACTCCTCGTTTTGTGTTGGTGGACTTTGGACAATTCCAAGCAATATGTCCAACCTCTTGGCATCTGAAACAAGTTCTTCTTTCAACTCTCGGTTCAGATTCCTTCAACATATTCTTTTGCTTTTCGACAAAAAACTCTTTGTTTGACTGTTTCCAGAAAGGCTTCTCCTTCTCTTCTTCTGAACTTGCTCCTGAAACAAATTTAGTTTTTGGTTTATAAATTTTCTCATTTTTATGATTTTCGGGTGGAATAAAGCCTAATCCTTTCTTTTTGAAATTACTGTTATGGTTTGGTTTCTTTCGATAACCCGAACCAGAACTGTAACCCTTTTTCTTGTTCAATCTTTGTTGAACTCTTGAAGTTTACTTTTTAGGTTTTTCAGTAAGATTTACATCTTTTATTTCAGAAAAATTAATTTCTATTAATTTGAAAACCTTGTTAATCATTTCAGTTTTAACACCTCTTAATGGAAATTCTTCATCAGAATATAATTTGTCGGAATCATTCAAAGTATATGCTACTTTGAATGTTTCGTCATTCAAATTATTTTGTGACATCAGAAACTCTTTATTGTAAACCCTTTTGACCGGTGAACTTGAACTTCTGTCTGATGAACTCGAATTTTCAGATTTAGATTCTGACTTTGACTCTTCATCTCTATCCAACACCTGATCGACCACTTTCTTAATTAACTCAGACTCATGATCAGTGTCAGACGCTGTGAATGTGACATCAATATCATCTGGTAATCCATCGATAGACTCGGATTTCAGATTCAGATTGAGTGCTTCAGCCACCTTTTCAAAGTGTCGGGGGGTATAGCCATCCCACATTGGATTTGGTACTCTATTATAATTCAAACCAGTTTTCTTACCTGAATTTTCTTCATCTTCTGCATACTTATGAGCTGCAACGGTAGGATAGATGCGATCAATAACATACTCTGAACTTTGATAACTTCGAAGTAAAGTATTTACTCTTTCTGTTTCAATCGTCATCGCTGCCAATTCTTGTTTCAGCCCTGCAATAATCTCAATGTATTTGTTGATTGCAGTTTGATTTTGAAGAACTGTTGCTTTCAGAAGATTCTTCATCTGGATATCCTCATCACTAGCTCCTTTATACAAATTCACTTTGCTGCTTAGGAGATCATATGATTCCTTTATGCTTCTCACATTGTGTAGCAAATTTTCTTTGAGCTTCTCTAATTCAGCATATTTTGTATCTTTTTCGGCACAATCTTTGCAAGGTACTAAACACTTTGCACAAGGTTTTTCAACCTCTACAATCTTTTCAACTTCAACAATTTTTTCAACTTCAACTATTTTCTCCACCACCTTTTCAATCACAATCGGTTATTTCTCAACTTCTATCTTCATTTCATTCTCTTCAACCTCGACCTTCTCTGTCGATCTTTCTTCAACTTTTGCCTTATCAGCTTCAATCTTAACTTCAGTCTTTTCTTCAGCAACCCTTCTTGCTTCCATTTCTCTCTTCAGTCTAGCAGCTCTTTTCTCTTTCAATATCTCGATTTTATCTGCAAAAAACAAATCAAAACTATAAGGATCCAATTGTTTTCTAGCTTTATTAATATACTCTTCCTCATCATCAGTGTCTTCATCACTTCCCGAAGACTTAAAAATCAGTTGTCTTCTAGGACTGTTCTTAGATTTGATTGATTCTTCTTCCGAGGTTGAATCTTCAAAGATTCGAGCAACAAATGCTTTAGAAACTGCAAGTCTAGAAAGATCATAATCGTCCCAATTGAAATCTTTCGGAATCCTTTCATCTTCTTGGTCTACCAGACCAAAACAAGCTTTACCCTTTGATTCTTCAATTGAAACAGTACATGAGTGTGAAGATTGTTGTTGATATGGTTGTTGAGCAACCTGATGATAAATTGCTTTTCTATGACAATCGTTGTTTCCGAAAGGATCTTGTCTTCCGGTTGCTTCTCTGTTTGTACACTCTCGTTTAAAATGTCCTTTTTCTCTGCAACGAAAACAAGTAACCTTGGATTTGTCAAAACCTAGCTGAGATGTTGCAGCTTCACGAAGATCATCTCTTCCGGTGATCTGTTTGAACTTTTCTGCTCTTCTCAAAATGCTAGCTAAACACCACTTGATGTCCATCAACTCAAGTTCTTCAGAATCAATCTGATCATAATCCTCTTTAGTAAGCATCGGATTTCTGATTCTTCCAACAACTAAGCTTTCATACGACCCTAACACAGTGACAAGAAATGCCATGTGTTGCTTCACAATATCTGGAGAAAAATTTTGACCATTTTGAATATGTAATGCAACATTACATTGCAATACTTGACCGATAAAATTTGTTGAACTTTGTTGT
The DNA here is from genome assembly GCA_030545235.1 of Helianthus tuberosus. Taxonomy (NCBI): domain Eukaryota; kingdom Viridiplantae; phylum Streptophyta; class Magnoliopsida; order Asterales; family Asteraceae; genus Helianthus; species Helianthus tuberosus. The sequence continues at coordinate 126,089,131 of CM060357.1, read as the reverse complement.
TGAGAACTCGGTGTCGAGAAATTTGGTTCAAAACTTGAATAAGACGAAGAATATCCACTGCTCAGATTTGTATTGCTTGCATTTGTTCCGGAAGAATTTTCAGCACTGAACGCAGTTTGAATCTTCGGACTAGGAGTAGTCTCAATCTTGTTTTCTCTGTAGTACAGACTAACATCCTGTTGAGCACCCGGACTTCTCATTGTAGCAGTTTTTCGAATTGATAGCTCATGTTCTTCCAACTTCTGGATAAACCTACTCAAATTCATATCTTCAAATTGTCGGTTATGCTTTAAAATCAACAGATATGTTCCCCATTCATTCTGTGGTAGCGCATCGGCTAGCTTATCAACCCATTCTTCATTTTCTTTCTTGATGTCCAATCTTTTCATCTCCATGACTAGATGACAATATCTCTCGATAATCTTTCTAGTCGTCTCACCTTCAAAAGCTGTAAATATATCAAACGATTTCTTTAGTAATGCTCGTTTATTTTTGATCATATCGGCACTACCCTTAAACTTTTTAATCAACGCTCTCCAGATTGATCTAGCAGTTCCCTCATGTTGAAGCAAAACAAAAATATCTTCCTTTACTACTTGTTGGAGAATGCTAATCATCATTTTTTCTCTTGTATATTTTAATTTTTCATCCGGTAAAAATTGATTTAATTGTTTTTCATTTCCAAGTTCATCTTTCGGTAAAGTATAATCTTTCTCTAAAGAAACCCATGCATCAAACTTGTTTGCTTGTACCCAGTTTTAAAAACGGTCTTTCCACCCTTTAAAATCCTTAATATACATAAGCTTTGGAGGTTTTTGAAAAGTTCCCGTTTCATTCTCGATACCAACAGTTTCAGCAACTGTAACTGGAGCAGCCGGGGCAGTAGCAAAAGCATTGTAAAATTCGTTGTTCATGTTTCGATGTCGAGAGTTCACAATAACAGAATTTTAAACGAGCTGGGGTTTACACACGAGCTGGGATCAAATGATCTGAGTGTTTGATACTTCAAACGAGTTGAATTTCATGCTGTCTAGTGACCTTCAAACGATCTGGGTTAAAACCGTGCGATCTGAATCAACCCCGTACAACCTGATTAAACCATGCGACCTGGTCTGAGTTTCAAACAACCTGGTAAATTATCACACACCCCGTACGACCTGGTTCTCAATTACAAGCGATCTGAAAAACTCCCAAATGACCTGGTTTTTCAAACCATGCGAGCTGGGTACACTTTCAAACGAGCTGAAACTTTTCTCACAACTTGAATTCAGGTCGTGCGACCTGGAGACCAATTTCAAATGACCTGGAATTCTTTCCAAATGACCTGATATGTTTTCACACGATCTGGATGATCTTCAAGAGGTTTGGACCGAAATTCAAACAATCTGGTTCAATTTTCATGCAATTTGACACTTTTTCACCTCGCTTCAGCAAGATTTTAACTCGTTTGGGATATCTAAGTCCAGAACTCCATGATTTTATCAAATTTTAATCAGTTTTAGGTGTAATTTGGTCCAAAATTTGTTCAAAAATAGTGTTTTACGTGTTATATGTGAAATTCAGACCATCTTAACCACAAATTCACAGTTAATTTTGAGAAAAACGTGTAGAAAGTGAGTAGAAATCAGATTTATCGGTGAAAACAAGCTGAAATGGTAAGAACTCTTCCTCCTGAGCTCTGATACCACTTGTAGGATCGGGATTCGATCAAACAAGTCGTTTAGAAGAGTTTTCGATCAATACGAAAGGCGAAATCTGACGTATTGATGTTATAACAGCTAGATTTGCACGTAGAATCACTTTAACTGTCGATTGTATTGATTTAATAGTGTTTACAGATCGTTCGACACTTCGGCAGCACTTCGTCTCCGGAATCACAAAGTTACAAATGAAGACCTGGACTCACCTATTTATAGGAATGCCAGATCCCATGAACCAGACCACACGAGCTGGCCCAGGTCGTACGACCTGGCTAGAAAGCATAAACTTGTCACCTCGTGCGAGGTGGCCTGGCCACTTCGTGAGGGGTGGCTGGTTCAGGTCTGTTTCCCGTTTCTCTCGTACAACGTGTCCTAGTCTATCTATTCTAGTTACATGACTCGATACAAGACGAAGTCAACAGACATATGCACTAACAATAATGTAAACATGTTGCACCCAAAAGTGTTAAACGTAAAAAGGGTGTCGAGTATGCTCACAATTTTGCAAAGCTTCCTTTGTTGATTCCGCGAGTCGAAGGTTGAGAGCGTTGGAACACCGAGGTTAAGTCATTTGGAGATGAACGGAGGATTTGGATTTGGAATTTAAAGTATATATATATATATATATATATATATATAAACACAAAACGATATACCGCCTAAGAACTTGCTGCGACACTAAATTACTGGAATTTCATGGGTCCTTGTTTGCCCATTAGAATCAACAACGAGGAACTCAGAACTGAGATAAACGGACAACTGAAGTTCAGTCCACTTTTCGTACGGATGGAAGTTCCATTCGTGCGAACAGGTGTCTGTGCGAACAGAGTCAGTTTGTGCGAGTGGGAAATTCCTAGTCGTGCGAATAGACTGTTCGTATGAAGGGGCCTGTTTGTGACACTTTAACCATTAATTGGTTAACGTTCTGATTTCGGTTATGTTATATTATATTACATAGTGTTAACAGTCCAGTATAGTCATGAAGTTCATAGAAGGCACATATAGAGGTATAACACCTCATTATATGTTTCACCAAAGCACAAAGTTTACCAACATTGTTAATAAACCTGGTTTGTCATGAATGACATAAGTAAATAAATAAATATGCATATACCAAATAGCTGAACAAGGACAACCCGGGCGTGTCATTCCCAACATGGAAAGTGTTGGAGGCGAGGCGGAGTTACTTATTCTGAGTCTAGGAGGCTGTTTGGGTGTTCGTTTGCAAGTCTAAGTGAGGCGGTGGAACTAGATTGGAAAGCCAAGGCTTCCACGGTTCATACTTCTTGTTAAACGCAGATTCATCCATATTGAAGATGGGAATCTGAAATGATATTCAACACTTAGGATTTCGTAGGAACAGGAGTAACAGAAAGTCGCTTTGAGCGAATAAGATGTTCAGTCGCGTGAACAGACTGCCCATTTGTGCGAATGGGTTCGGTTGTACGAGTGGGTTCTGTTTTATTTGAATAAAGTTCTTGGCTGGAATCAACCTCAACACTAACCCACAACTATAGACTTAACTTGTGAGCTCAGTGGGTTCTAGATTATGCCAAGTTCCAATATCAGAAAGTATTTTATAAAAGTTAAATGAAAACGACACTTCAATCTCTACCTTGGACCTCAAAGTGGTGAGTTTCATCATTAGACTGCCTAGGCAAGTTTGTGAAACACCCAAGGGATTAACCAAGTTATGAAGGATTGAAGAAAATGTAAAAGAAAAATAGAAGAAAACAAGTAGAAAGTAGAAGAAAGACTAAGGAAGTGAGCTTAGAACTCAATTAGAATCTGCTGGAAGGTCTTATACGAAATACCCAAGTTCAGTATGTTGAGAGGGATTCAGAGTGAGTGGAAGGTGTGAAGTGAGGGAATGGGTTCGTATTTATTGGGGAGGATGAGTGTTTGTGCGACTGAGTTGGGGCGAATGCAGGTTTGGTGCGAGTTAGATTGGGACGAATGAGTCTGTCGCACGAATAGGATTGCCTCTTCGCATGAAGGGGCTTGTTCAGTCGCACAAAGAGTTAAGTTGACCGTTTTCGCATAGTTTAGCCGGGTTTAGGTATTTCAAGCATACAAGTGCGATGTATATGTATAAGTATAAATAAAATGTATGTATAAATTGATGTTGCAAGTCTTCCAAGTTATGAGTTTGCGCTAATATGTATTTAAGTTGCATGTATAACACAAGTATGTATAAGATGATGTATAAAGTAATCGAGTTTTATTATGATCGAAGCCTCAGATTACAATGCTTTGAAAGGAAATAAGAATACAATAAGATTACAAGTTTCCAAAAAATAGAAATACAAACAGACTTCTAAATAAGGAAAGTACTAAAAAGCGAAGCATTACAGTCTCCCCTACTTTAGGAAATTTCGTCCCTGAAATTTATTCAAGAGGAAGACTCAACGAATAGATGCGGGTACTTAGTATTCATTTCACTTTCGAGTTCCCAAGTAAACTCAGTGCCACGTTTTCCTTCCCATCGTACCTTAACTATGGGGATTTGACTGCGCCTTAGTTGTTTGACTCCTTGGTCCATGATTTTGACCGGTTTCTCTACGAAGTGTAAGGTTTCGTTGATTTGAAGATCTTCGAGTGGAACTTGAAGTCCTTCTTCAGCTAGGCATTTCTTCAAGTTTGAGACATGAAACGTTGGGTGAATGTCGTTGAGTTCCTGAGGTAGGTCCAGTCGATACGCTCCCTTGCCAATCCTTTCGAGAACCTTGAAAGGACTTATATAGCGAGGAGCGAGCTTTCCCCTCTTACCAAAATGAACTACTCCTTTCCAAGAAGATACCTTGAGAAGTACATGGTCACCAAAGTTGAATTCCAAAGGCTTGCGTCGCTTGTCGGCGTAACTCTTTTGTCGGCTTCGGGCTTTGAGCAAGTTGTCACGAATCTGCAAGATCTTGTTCGTCGTATCTTGTATGAGCTCAGGACCGATGATTTAAGCTTCCTCGATCTTGTGCCAACAAATAGGCGAACGACACTTACGACAATATAATGCTTCGAATGGTGCCATTTGAAGACTCGCGTGGTAATTGTTATTGTATGAGAATTCTATCAAAGGCAAGTGCATGTCCCAGTTGCCACCAAAATCAATTATTCATGAATGAAGGATATCTTCTAAATATTGGATAGTGCGCTCAGTTTGATCGTCAGACTGAGGATGGAAAGCGGTACTGAGGTTACGAGGAGTACCAAGAGCGGTTTGAAATGTTTGCCAAAGACGAGAGGTAAAACAACCAACATGGTACGAGATGATGTTAATGGGGATACCATGATGACAAATGACTTCATTCGTGTAGATACGAGCCAATTTCTTGACTTTGTAATCTTCACTAATGGGGAGGAAATGAGCGGATTTGGTCAACCGATCAATGATTGCCCAAATACTGTCATAACCAGAGGAAGTACGAGGAAGTTTGATGATAAAGTCCATAACGATACTCTCCTATTACCAAACAGGAATTTCTGGTTGTTTGAGTAGGCCAGAGGGACGTTGATGTTCAGCTTTTACCTTTGAGCATGTGAGACACTTCGAAATGAAGGTGGCGATATGCTTCTTCATGCCACTCCACCAATAAGACGTACGAAGGTCGTGGTACAACTTGTTGGCACCAGGATGAATAGAGTATTGAGACTTGTGTGCCTCCTTCATTAAGAGTTCACGAAGGTCGTCACGATTTGGCAACGAAACACGATCGAGATAGTAAAGAATACCATTGGATTTGGTTACGAGTTGATCTTCAGCACCACACTTCTTCTCGTTGTAGAGGTTACCCTCATTAACAGACGAGTATTGTGCTTCACGAATGCGGTTTCAAAGATCATCCACGAGTTGGAAACAACGAGTACTCTTGACATGAGTTTTACGACTAAGAGCGTTGGCCACGACATTCACTTTACCTAGATGGTAGCGAATCATAGTTGTTTAATAATTCTACCCAGCGACGTTGATGCATGTTGAGTTCCTTTTTATTGAAGATGTGCTGAAGCCTCTTATGATCGGTGAAAACCACACACTTAGTACCATAAAGGTACTATCGCCATATCTTCAATGCAAAAACAACTGCACCAAGTTCAAGGTCATGAGTGGTGTAGTTTTTCTAATGAATTTTGAGTTGTCTTGACACGTAAGCCATAACCTTGTCTCGTTTCATGAGGACACAACCAAGACCTTGGTTAGATACATTGCAATACATGACAAAATCGTCATTTCCGTCGAAAAGAGTAAGGATAGGAGCATTGCAAAGCATGTACTTGAGCATTTGGAAAGACTCCTCTTGCTTGGGACTCCAAATGAAAGGTTTATCTTTTTTAGTCAAAGAAGTAAGAGGAACGACGATTTTCGAAAAGTTAGAGATGAATCGACGATAATAACCCGCCAATCCAAGGTATGAACGAATTTCAGACGGAGATCTAGGTGTAATCCAGTTCTTCACAACTTCGATTTTAGCAAGATCGACATGAATACCTTTTTCGTTGACGACGTGACCAAGGAATTGAACCTCTTTTAGCCAAAATTCACACTTGGAGAATTTAACGTAAAGTTTTTCAGTGCATAAGAGTTCAAGGATAAGACGCATGTGTCACTTGTGCTCTTTTTGTGTCTTGGAATAGATTAGGATATCGTCGATGAAGATGATCACGAAACGGTCCAAGTAAAGCTTGCACACTCAGTTCATTAAATCCGTGAAGACCACAGGTGCGTTGAAACCGAAAGGCATAACCACGAACTCATAATGACCGTATCTAGGACTCGAAGTTGATGATAACCAGAACGAAGGTCGATTTTGGAGAAACACGTCGCGCCTTGAAGTTGGTCGAAAAGGTCGTAGATGCGAGGAAGGGGATAACAGTTTTTGACTGTAAGCTTGTTGAGCTCACGATAATCGATACACATTCGAAAGGAACCATCCTTTCTCTTGAAAAAGAGAACCGGCGTGCCCCAAGGAGAAGTACTAGGGTGTATAAAGCCTTTATCAAGTAATTCTTGAAGTTGGCTCGATAGCTCTTGCATTTCTGAGGGTGCGAGTCAGTATGGAGACTTAGCAACAAGCATAGCTCCAGGGACTAAATCGATATGAATATCAACTGAACGAGAAGGAGGAGGGCCAGGTAGATCTTTGGGGAACACATCAGGAAAATCGCAAACAACAGGAACATCACTCACGCTCTTATCCTTATCCTTCTTTTCCACAACGTAGGCAAGGTAATCCTTGCTTAAGTACTTGTTTGCTTGAGTACACGACCTTAGTTTGAAACCTTTAGAAGGTTTCTCACCATAGATGTGTAAAGAGTCACCACAAGGAAGAGGAAGACGAATAAACTTTTCAGAACAAACAACTTCAGCACGAACTAGCCTAAGCTAATCCATGCCTACTATGATATCGAAACTTCCCAATTGCATGGGTATGAGGTCAATTGAAAAATTATGATTGTTGAGATTCAAAGAACATTTAGGGAGAACATAATTGACATTTATCGAATTAACGTTAGCGACTTCGACCGCGAATGATTTTGGCAACTTAGAGCATCTACACTTAAGCATTGGTTTGAATTCAACGGATATAAAACTTTTATCCATGCCAGTATCAAATAAACAGGAAGCATAGACATCGTTTATGAGAAACGTACCATTGATGCCATCGTTGTTGTTTTGAGCTTGAGCTGTTGTGATCACGAAGGCTCGACCGCGAGGATTCTACAGCTGGTTGTTGTATTGCGGACACGTGTTGCAGAGGTGGTTTGGATCTCCACATTTGTAGCAGGCTCGACCGTTGTTGGCTTGCGGTTAGTTTTGCTTCTAAGCAGGGGTTTGGTTTTGGTTACCTTGTGGCTTTGGGCTGCTTCGGCATTGGTTTGCAAAGTACACAAATCTATTGCAGTTGGTGCAAATGCGACATGGTGTGTGAATCGGGTGATGGTACAAACAAATGTTACACTTGGGATGAGTCTTAGTGTAAGCTTTCTTCGCTGGCTCAGGGTTTTGGGTGAGAGCGAGTTGTTGTTGAGGTTGAGGGTTTTGTGGAGTAATGAGCGCAAAATTTTGGTTTGAAGCCTTCCGCTTCTTACCATTGTTGTTCTTTTTAGTGGGTGGTTTAGTTGGTGTGGGTTCGACGATAGGTTCAATGGTGGCTTGGTGAACATTCTTGGACGAACCCTTATTGTCGAAGGTTCCATCTAGAATGCAGTTGTGGTTAAACTTAGCTGCCAAACGAAAAGTGTCTTCGAGGGTTTTAGGCTGAGCTGACTCGACAAAGTTCAAAATGGATGGGGGAGGCATCGAATGTACTTAGCAATGGCCTTGTTGGTGGAGTCGAATTGGCTAGGGCATAGTGCACTCAGCTGTTTGAACCTAGCTGTAAGGCCGACATTATCGCTCCCCACTTGCTTTAGATCCCAAAACTCGTTCTCGAGTTGTTGGAGCTCATGTGGAGGACAAAACTCGTCCTTCATGAGCTTTTTCAGCTCAATCCAAGTTAAGGCATAAGCGACTTCGTCACCACGTACATTGCGTTCATCCGTCCACCAATGTCACACCCCGACCACGTAGAACAACAAAACATGGCGGAAACGTCGGGGAGTGTTGTAACAGAATTAATTGTTTCATAACCATGGCAATTTAAGTTATATTTTATTTATCAAACAGGAGAGTTACATTGTCTTAAAACAAGAAATAAAGAGTACATAACATAATTTAAACTAGTTCTTGCTTCATTTAAAGTCACTAAGGCACAGGTCCGCCCTAATGTCACGATCATCATCCTAAGCAACAGCTCCTGAAAACACATGTGAAAATAGGTACGTCAACATAAAAATGCCTGTGAGATACATAGGTTTTGTGAAAATAGGATTCATGACTTGAGTTTAAGAAAATGTTTAATAAGATTTAGGCATGAACCTTGTAAATTGTTTTGTTTTGTAAATCATTTGAAAAGCGATAAGACCAGATGATATGTATAAATAGAAGAATAATATATGGTTAAATGAATAACCCAGTAAAATGAGTTGTATAAAATAAACTGTTTTGTAAACCAAAGTCTTGTGAAAAACATGTTACTTGTGTAAAATGTATAAGTCCAAATTGAATGATTTAAATAACGCGATGATATGTAATATAATACAAGCGCTTATATATAGGAAGTACCAGCGGCGTATCCACCATACTTGTATCATACTACTCACATCTCGTTACTTAAGTTACTTAAACAAACCACCAATGTATAAAGTCTACGTTTAAACCAATTGTCAAAAAGTCCTTGTATAAGCCATATCAAATGTTGAAAGTCCAAATGTAGTCAAGTAATGTGTAACAATTGTTATGTATGGTAAGTAATGTGTTGTTACATAAACCAAATGTAAAAATGTACAAAACAAGGTATTTTGAATATATCAAAAAGTTATGTTTTGCGAAGTAAATGCATGTTATATTGATACAAACACTTATGTGGTAAGTTAACGCATACATTCAAGCCTTGAGACAGACGGATAACCCTAAGTCAAGGTTATCAAAAGAAATGTTTTCGGATTCAGTCATTCCTTACACCCAAACAAACCTAGGATGTCAGGAACGGGATTTGTCAAGTCCTATGGTACCATTACTTACTACCGAGCGGCGTAGCTAATGTTAATGAACGTATATAAGCCCCGTTTGTACAAACCAAATGTTATACCAAGTGTAAACATGTTATATGAAAACAATGTACTAAGTATGCTAAGTTAACATACAATGCAGAAAATTCATGTAAATCAATGTACTAAGTATGCCAAGTAAACATACATAGCAAAACAATGTAATGTAAAAAATGTACTATAAGTGTACTAACGAACATAGCAAGTATATGATGTGCAAACAGGAAAGCATGAAAGTAACAAGTAGGCACATGTGTTTCACCCCAAAACAGTTTGAAAACAGTAAAAGAGGGGTCTATGTACTCACTTGAGATTGCCTAGAAGTCCTTGCGTAACAACCAAACAATGCTAGAGATCACGGAAATCAAACGGCACCTAATATAGGTAACTATGTTAATACACCGGACCTAAATCGGAGGATCGGATAGAATGAGGGTTCATAAACCAAACGAGTATGGAAACTCATGTAATATGGTTTAACAAAGCCTACATACTAAAATGAAACCTAACCTAAGTGCTTACGACCCATTACGACCCGTTTAGGTAGCTTATGCTACTTTAACGCGTCGTTCGCGTAAAACGCGTTCGGAACGCCTAACTAGTCCTATGACAAGTAATATATGCCTTAACATGTCTAATATTGTTGTCAAATCAGTTTAGATGTCAAAAGTTATGTTACATATGCTTAAAATGAATTTTGGCGTAAAAAGGGCATTTTGGTCATTTACCTAAGGCATATAAACTACCTATCATACAACTAACTACACGTCGTGACCATAAGGTATAACCTCGGAAGGTTATTCCCTATACACTATGGACCTAATGCATTTGGTCGGATCCTAAAGATCGACCAAACGGGTCGGGTTCAAAAGTATAAGCGATTGTTTAGATCGCTTACCTTACGACCCTATATAAGCACTAAACTAAAAGTGACGAGCTAAGCATGTTAAAACGTGCTTAACTAAGTTAGAAAACAAGTTTGGTATCAAAACAAATGGTTTTGATACCTAAAAGTAGTTTGGTTACAAAATACGCAAGAATAAGCATTTTGGCCGAAACTACGACTCGTCACTGAGCCTAGATAACGTGGTAATCAGTAGGCATAGGCACAAGGGACTATAGCCATCGTGATTACGCTCACGTTGTGAAGTTCAACCGAACTTCATGTTGACCATAAACTGGTCAACGCAGAAACGCTAAAAAAATGCAGAAGCGCTAAAAGAACGAAAAAGGACTTACAACGGGTCCAAGAACGGAAGTTTTGATCCGAATATTCTCAAGTATGAAGTGATAAACACATCAACTTAGAGAACAAATTCAGATTCAAAGGTGTGGGTTTTGAGTTGTGAACTTGAGGGGTATTTATAGGATTTCTAGGACCGTTAAGACCGTTCCTCGAAAACCGTGCTTCAATCTCATCCATACACCTCAAGCCCATGGTTTTTACAAAACCATTTGAGCCCCTAGTATTTCCCAAAACCATGTGCAAGTGGGTTAAGAGTGCATAACAGCTGTTAACAGATGTTTAATCTAGTTTTGCTGATCTGGGAGGTCCTTACAGACCGTATGGATAAGTGCTTACGGTCCGTAAGCCTTCTGCAGACCAGCAATGTTTTATTTTTGGCTGAACAGACCCTTGTGCGCGTATAGTCGTGTTTTGGCACTTCTAACACCCGTCAAACCCATTCTTAAGCTCCTTAAGGATGTTAAAGTATAGGGAACTTAAAATATGCTCAAAATTATGTCGGATGTCAGTTCGTTTGGCCGTACGATTGCGTTGTTCGGTTAATTACGACGGAAGTCGTAACAGACGCAAAAACGGTCCAAATTGCGCGACGAATGGATTTTTGACAAGCCAATCACTAAAACATAATATTTTAATGATTACATAAATTTTTGGATGTCCAGATGTATTCAGAACGTACGTTATGCGCGAAAATGCAAACTTATGCACTTTTTGACGCTTTTAGTCCCTGAATGACCCAAAAGTTTATTTTAGCACACCGAACCCCTCAAAGCCTTTTTCTAAGCTATGTAAATGATATTTATGGTATTTTTAACTTATGGTCATGTTCCGGATTGTCTGTTCCAGTACGAATCGTCATACTTTCGCAGTTTGTCGAATTTAGTCCCTGTAAGCGATTAAACTTGATTTTGCCATACCAAAGCCTTCAAAACTTATTTCTAAGTTATTTAAAGGTTATTTAAGGTATGTTAAGTATATGTTGATGTTCCATAGTGTTTTTTGCATTAAACTGATTACGTTTTTACGCACCAGTTTGCGTATAACTCCCCAGAAAGCGATGTAGAGTTTAGAATTGAACGAAAATCGAAATATGTAAAATGTCAAACATAAATAAACAAACATTGGGATCAAATAACTTTGTTTTATTGATAACTGAACTGTTTACAATGAATACAGACACAGGTGTCACAGTCTCCCCTACTTGTGGAAATTTCGTCCCGAAATTTATTTAGAGGAAACTCGTGAGAATAGATGTGGATACTTCGCCTTCATTTGATCTTTATGTTCCCAAGTAAACTCAGGTCCACGTTTAGATTCCCAGCGAACTTTGACCAATGGAATGCGCTTGCGTTTGAGCCACTTGACTTCACGTTCCATGATTTCCACAGGTTTCTCAACAAAATGCATCGTGTTGTCCACACGAATTTCATCAAGCGGTATGTGGAGATTCTCATCAGCCAAACACTTCTTGAGATTGGACACGTGAAAGGTTGGATGAACATTTCCAAGTTCAGGAGGTAACTCAAGTCTGTAGGCTACCTTACCGATTCTTTCGATGATCCTGAATGGTCCAACATATCTAGGTGCAAGTTTTCCTTTCTTTCCAAATCTGATCACACCTTTCCAAGGTGAGACCTTAAGTAACACGCGATCACCGACTTGAAATTCCAAGGGCTTGCGTCGTTGGTCCACGTAACTCTTTTGACGGCTTCTAGCTGTCTGAAGGTTATCACGAACTTTCTTAACCTTATCAGTTGTCTCTAAAATGAGGGCAGGTCCAGTAAGCTGAGCCTCACCAATCTCATTCCAGCAGACTGGTGAACGAAATTTTCGACCATAGAGAGCTTCGAAAGGAGCCATGTTGATGCTGGAGTGATAACTGTTGTTGTAGGAGAATTCTATTAACGGAAGATGTGAATCCCAACTACCACCAAAATCGATCACACAAGCTCTAAGCATATCCTCCAGAGTCTGGATTGTTCTTTCAGATTGACCATCCATTTGCGGATGATAAGCTATGCTCAGATTAAGTTGGGTCCCCATAGCAGATTGCATGGTTCTCCAAAAATGAGAAGTGAAGCGGGCATCTCTGTCAGAAATGATGTTCAACGGAACACCATGTCGGGATACAATTTCATCCACATAGATTTTAGCAAGTTTGTCAGCAGAAAAATCCTCACGGATTGGTAAGAAATGCGCTGACTTAGTAAGACGATCAACAACTACCCAGACAGCATCATGACCTTTCTTTGTGCGCGGAATTTTGGTAACCAGTTCCATAGCAATGTTTTCCCATTTCCAAACTGGGATCTCTGGTTGCTCCAATAAACCAGAAGGACATTGATGTTCAGCCTTAACCTTAAGACAACTAAGGCATTTTGATACATATAAGGCAATGTCTTTCTTTATACCAGGCCACCAATACTGAATACGAAGATCCTTATACATCTTATCTGAGCCAGGATGAATAGAATAACGAGACTTATGGGCTTCATCCATAAGCAAGGTGCGAAGATCATCTAGGCTTGGGACCCACAAACGGTCCATGAAGTAATACGATTCATTGTCCTTCAGTTCTAGATCAGGTGTTATGTGATAGGGTAACTCCTTATCCATCAAACCTTGTGAAACACAAGTGTGTTGAGCCTGAGAGATGCGGGTTTGGATATCAGATCTGGCTTGAATATCAGATTAAACACGAACACAATGAAGCTTAGTACGTTCCTTACGACTCAAAGCATCGGCTACGACATTCTCCTTACCAGGATGGTAGCGAACTTCGCAGTCATAGTCGTTTAGAAGCTCAACCCAACGTCGTTGCCTCATGTTGAGTTCTTTCTGATTGAGGATATGCTGAAGACTTTTGTGGTCCGTGAAAACCACACATTTTGTACCGTACAAATAGTGTCTCCAGATCTTAAGAGCGAAGACAACTGCACCTAACTCAAGATCATGAGTGGTGTAGTTTTTCTCATGTATCTTCAACTGCCTCGATGCATATGCTGTGACTTTGTTCCTTTGCATGAGAACACAGCCAAGACATAAGTTTGATGCATCACAATATACGACAAAATCATCATTACCTTCAGGCAATGATAGAATAGGCGCATCACAAAGCTTCTTCTTCAAGTTTTGAAAAGCTTCCTCTTGTTTGAATCCCCAATCAAAGGGTTTGTTCTTCTGAGTTAGAGCAGTTAGAGGAACTGCAATCTTCGAGAAATTTTCAATGAAGCGGCGATAATAACCCGCCAGACCAAAAAAAGAACGAACTTCAGTAGGGGTAGTAGGCGTATCCCAATCCTTAACCGCACTGATCTTGGAGGGATCTACATGAATACCTTGTTCGTTGACAATATGTCCTAAAAATTGAACTTCCTTAAGCCAGAATTCACACTTGGAGAATTTGGCGAAAAGTTGCTCTTTCTTTAGGAGTTCCAGAGTAAGACGAAGATGTTGCTCATGACCAGCTCGCGTCTTAGAAAAAATCAAGATGTCATCAATAAAAACGATGATGAACTTATCTAAATAAGGCTTGCAGACCCTATTCATTAAGTCCATGAAAACAGCAGGAGCATTAGTCAAACCGAATGGCATAACTGTGAACTCATAATGCCCATACCGAGTGCGGAAAGCAGTCTTGGGAATATCTTCTTCATGCACACGAAGTTAATGATACCCAGAACGTAGATCAATCTTTGAAAAATAAGAAGCACCTTGTAACTGATCAAAGAGACCATCAATGCGAGGTAGGGGATATCGATTCTTGATGGTAAGCTTGTTAAGCTCACGATAATTGATACACATCCTAAAAGATCCATCCTTCTTCTTGACAAAAAGTATGGGAGCACCCCAAGGTGAAAAGCTAGGATGAATAAAACCTTTGTCAGAAAGCTCCTGAAGCTGCTTAGACAACTCTTGCATCTCAGACGGTGCAAGACGATATGGGGATCTGGCAATGGGATTTGCACCAGGTACGAGATCAATACGGAACTCGACTTGGCGTGCTAGGTGTAAACCAGGTAACTCTTCAGAAAATACTTCAGGATAATCCCGAACAACAGGAATATCTTGAATAGACTTACCTTTGCCTTTATCTGCTGTAACATGTGCCAAGAAGGCCACATAATTCTTTCGCAGATACTTCCGAGCTTTAAAACAAGACATGAGTTTGAGACTACCAGCAGGTTTCTCACCACGAACCTGTAGGATCTCCCCTGTCGAAAGCGGCACACGAATAATCTTCTCGAAACAAACTACCTCTGCATGATGCTTGGCCAACCAATCCATACCCACTATAACGTTGAAGCTTCCAAGTCGCATTGGCGTGAGGTTGATAGGGAAAAGAAGGTTGTTAAGGTTCAACTGGCAGTTACGAAAAACATAATCAAGAACAATGGGTTCACCACTAGCAACTTCTATTGTCAAGGGTTTTCCTAGTTTCGTTCTAGACATGCGAAGCAATGGCTCAAAAGATAATGACACAAAACTCTTATCGGCACCCGAATCAAAAAGAACAGATGCAAGCTGATTATTAATAAAGAACGTACCGTTGACCACATTATTGTCTGCTTGCGCCTCTTGTGCATTCATGTTGAAACTCGACCTCGAGCCTGAGCCTGATTCTGATTTGGATTTGCGTTAGCTAGTCTTGGACACCGGTTTCTGTAGTGGGTCAGATCCCCATAATTGTAGCACGAACCAGGAGGAAAATGAGGTCGTGCAGCTTGACCTTGTTGCTGAGCAAGAGGCTGAGCAACTTGTTGGGCTTGGTTCTGAACTGCCTGATTCTGGTTGACAGGAATGCGGTATGTAGTGGCAAGATGAACATTTCTTCCATAGTTAGTGCAATGACGACATTGGAGATGTGATAGGTGATGGCCGTTACACCTGTTGCACAAAGGTGCATTGCCAAGATAAGGCCTCTTGGCGGGTGGTTGCGCAGGCTGATTTGGTGCAGCTTGAGCCTGTGCAGTAACGGCATAGTTTTGGGAAGCCTTCCGCTTCCTAGACCCCTTTGAGGAACCAGAATCCTTTCCCTTCTTGTTTTTATCTTTCTTGCTATCCTCTTTGTCAGATGCCTCCTTCTTACCTTTGTCACCCTTTTTATGCAGCTTTCCCTTTCGAACCTGCGACTCAGTCAATGTCGCTGCTAACTCGATCGCCTGACGGACTGTGGTAGGGTTACTACCAGTAATGATGTCTTGCACTGAGTCAGGTAGACCATCGATGTACCTTTCGATAGCCTTGTCGAGTGGGGTAACCATTGTTGGGCATAACAAGCTCAGCTCCTCATACTTATCAGTATACGCCCGATGCTCACCACTATCTTGCTTCAAATCATCAAATTCCCTTTCCAAAGCTCGCAGTTCATGACGAGGACATAACTCCTTCATCATAAGGGCCCTAAGTTCGGCCCAATTCTGTGCTAAAGCAACCTCAGCACCACGGTCTCTCATAACCCCGTTCCACCATGTAAGAGCCCTCTTCAGAAACACACTGGAAGCAAACTCGACCTTGCGATTATCAGGACACTGAACGTTACGAAATGTACTCTCAGTGCTCTCGAACCATTGTAGGAGCCCAGTTGCTCCTTCAGAACCGCTAAACTTGAGTGGCTTAGCCGAATTGAAACCTTTGAAATTGCTTGGAGCATTATTGTTGTTGTTGGCTTGGTTCAGTTGAGCAATAAGATTTGGGAAAGCAGTGGCCATTTGCTTCACGATGATTTCTGCCAGTTCGACATTCGCTATCTGATTGTCGCGTCGAGGAGGCATTCTAAAAGAGGAAACATGAAAGGAAACTGTCACACCCCGACCACGTAAAAACAACAAGACGTGGCGGAAACGTCGGGGAGTGTTGTAACAGAATTAATGTTTCAAATCCATGGCAATTGAAGTTTCGTTTTATTAATTAAAAGTGTTACAATGTCTTAACAAACAAGGAAATACAACATAATTAACTAGTCTTGTATCTTTTATTGTCACTAAAGCCCAAGTCTGCCTATGTGTATCTTGATCATCTTATGCAACAGCTCCTGAAAAACACATGTGAAAATAGGTACGTCAGCATAAAAATGCCTGTGAGATACATAGGTTTTGTGAAAATAGGTTTCATGACTTATGTTTGAGAAAATGTTTAGTCAGGAACCTTGTTATTTGCTTTGTTTTGTAAATCATTTGAAAATCGATAAGATCAGATGATATGTATAAATAAATGTAAGGTTAAATGAATAACCATGAAAAATGAGTTTGTATAAGATAAGTTGTTTGTAAAACAATGTCTTGTGAAAAGTATGTTATTTGTCTAACATGTTATATGTCTCAAACTGAAATGATTCAAATAACGCTACGACATGTAATACCATACAAACACTTATATATAGGAAGTACCAGCGGCGTATCCACCATGCTTGTATCATATTACACACGCCTCGTTACTTAATCACTTACTCAAACCAAACCAACAATGTAAGATGTCTATGTTTTAAACCAATTGCCAAATGTATTGAATAATATGTCAAAATGTTTATGTCAAGATGTAAATCATATAATGTGTAACCAAAATGATATGTATGGCTAGTGAAATGTATCAACTAAACCATATGCACCAGAACATAGTATTGAAGTAAAACGTAGTTTAAATCAAAGTTATGTTTTGTGTAGTAAATGCATGATCAATGTAAATCATGTAATATGCGTCCAAAATGTAAGCATGTGATGAATAACAAATGTACTAAGTATGAAGAACAATGCAACGATTGAACATACCTAGCATGTGAACTGTACTAAGTATGCAACAATAGACATACATAGCATGTGACCTGTACTACGTATACAACAATAGACATACGTAGCATATAATGTAATGTAAAACGATGTACTAAGTAATGCACACAATGGGCACGCCTAGCATGATATGTAATGAAATCATGTACTATAATGTACTAACGAACATAGCATGTATATGACGTGAAAACAGGAAAGCTTGAAAGTAACAAGTAGGCACATGTGTTCCACCCCAAAACGTTTGGAAAACAGTAAAAGAGGGGTCTATGTACTCACTTGATATTGCTCAGATGTCTTAAGATAAACACCAAGTAATGCTAGAGATCTCGGAATCAAACGACACCTAATATAGGTAACTATGTCAATAAACCGGACCTAAATCGGAAGATCGGGTAGCATGAGGGTTCGTAAACCAAACGAGTGTAGAGACTCGTGTCATTTGGTTTAACAAAGCCTACATACTAAATGAAACCTAACCTAAGTGCTTACGACCCATTACGACCCGTTTAGGTAGCTTATGCTACTTTAACGCGTCGTTCGCGTAAAACGCGTTCGGAACGCATAACTAGTCCTATGATAAGTAAAATATGCCTTAACATGTCTAATATTGTTGCCATATCATTTTAGATACCAAAATTTATGTTACATATGCTTAAAATGAATTTTGGCGTAAAAAGGGCATTTTGGTAATTTACCTAAGGCATAGAAACTACCTATCATACAACTACTTAAACGAAGCGACCATAAGGTATAACCTCGGAAGGTTATTCCCTATATACTATGGTCACCTAATATGTTTGGTCGGATCCTAATGATCGACCAAATGGGTCGGGTTCAAAAGCATAAGCGACTGATCAAGTCGCTTACCCTTACGACCCTAGACAACGTGGTAATCAGTAGGCATAGTCACAAGGACTATAACCATCGTGATTACAATCACGTTGCGAAGTTCTAACGAACTTCGCATTGACCATAAACTGGTCAATGCAGAAAGTCAAACAAGGTTTGGCTTTCGGACTCGAAAAGCAATAAAAGAACGAAGGAACACTTACAAAGGGTCCCCGAATGCTAATCTAGATCCAAATAACTCAGGTATGAAACAATGGTTCCAACTTAGAGTCTTTTGGATCAGATTCTTGTGAGGAAAAGTGAAGGGTGGAGGTGGGTATTTATAGTAAATGGTCCACCGTTAGGATCGTTTGTCGAATATCGTGCCTTAATCACATCCGTACATGTGTCGGAACCTTATGGTACCCAAAATGGCCACTCACCATAAGAGATCAACATGTGGCAAGGGGTTAGGGAGTGGTTAACAGCTGTTAACAGCTGTAAAAAAGATATTTTGCTGCATCTAGCCCCTACTTAGGGACCTAGTTTGGCAGATTTACAGTTTCAGTCCCTGCAACCTCAAAACTTGGTTTACGATGCGTTTTTTTGACACGTTTAAGCCCCGTTAACCCCATTTCAAAGCTCTAAAATGAAGTTAAAGTATAGGGAACTTAAAATGTGTTCAAAAATATCTCGGGTGTCGGTTCGTTTAGCCGTACGGTTACGTTGTTCGGTTAATTACGACGGAATGCGCGTAAGCGCGAAAAATGATCCAAATGGCGTGACGAATGGATTTTTCTTATGCCAAACACTAAAATAAAATATTTTAGTGATTACATAAATTTTTGGATGTCCGGATGTATTCAGAACGTAAGTTATGCGCGAAAATGCAAACTTGTGCACTTTTTGACGCTTTTTGTCCCTGAATGACCCCAAAAGTTTATTTTAGCATACCGAACCCCTCAAAGCCTATTTATAAGCTATGTAAAGGATATTTATGGTATGTTTAACTTATGGTCATGTTCCGGAATGTCTGTTACAGTTCAAATTGGCATACTTTCGCAGTTTGTCAAGTTTAGTCCCTGTAAGCGAATTAACTTGTTTTTGCCATACCAAAGCCTTCAAAACTTATTTCTAAGTTATGTAAAAGTTATTTAAGGTATGTTAAGCCTATGTCACTATTCCGGAGTGTTTGTTGCATTAAACTGGTTATATTTACGCATCGGTGCGCGTATAACCTTCCAGAAAGCGATTTAGAGTTTGGAATTGAACAAAAATTGATATGTGCAAATGATACACATATTTTTACAAATCCCAAGTATGAAATATAATATTTCATTGGTTCGGTATTTGTTTGATGGCCGTGGAGGCACAGGTGTTACAGTCTCCCCTACTTTAGGAAATTTCGTCCCGAAATTTATTTCTAGAGGAAACTTGTGAAGAAAGCTGTGACAGTTTCGCCTTCTAATAAATCCATTGACCCTTAAGTAAAACTCTGGGTCATGTTAGGATTCTTAGTGAAATTATCGACTATCAATGTAAAGTCCTTGTAGTAACAAAACATGGAGTTTCGAACTACGGACAGAAGAATGTTTCTTATGAAGACTCATCATAGGAAACTTGAATTCAGGATTGGGAAGTGTAAGATAAAACGACATCGGTCAAAGTCCAAGACTTCTCCCGTATCATTACTCTTGCCACTATTGGTCTTTACACATGACAAAACTTCTTGTGGTTTCTGTGCACTGAATTCCATAATTATGTAGGCCTCCATAATTACGTACTTCCTTGCACAGTCCGCACAGTTCATTTCATAATGCGTATGGGAAAAGTCAAACGAATAATCCTGTGGTGATTTAACTTGACTGTAATAGAGTCTCATTAACTAGGTCACCAAAGGATTAGATAAACGAACAATCTCTTCAGCTAAACTACCCCAGAGAAATATTTAACTACACCGACGTAGGATGTATTTAACTTTAGATCGACGTAGGATCTCTTTAACTCAACTACCTAAGAGAAACATTTAACTACACCGACGTAGGATGTATTTAACTTTAGATCGACGTAGGATCTCTTTAACTCAACTACCTAAGAGAAACATTTAACTACACCGACGTAGGATGTATTTAACTTTAGATCGACGTAGGATCTCTTTAACTCAACTACCTAAGAGAAACATTTAACTAGACCGACGTAGGATGTATTTAACTTTAGATCGACGTAGGATCTCTTTAACTCAACTACCTAAGAGAAACATTTAACTACACCGACGTAGGATGTATTTAACTTTAGATCGACGTAGGATCTCTTTAACTCAACTACCTAAGAGAAACATTTAACTACACCGACGTAGGATGTATTTAACTTTAGATCGACGTAGGATCTCTTTAACTCAACTACCTAAGAGAAACATTTAACTACACCGACGTAGGATGTATTTAACTTTAGATCGACGTAGGATCTCTTTAACTCAACTACCTAAGAGAAACATTTAACTACACCGACGTAGGATGTATTTAACTTTAGATCGACGTAGGATCTATTTAACTTTAGATCGACGTAGGATCTATTTAACTCTATCAACACATGTTGTCCTTAAACTTTGGAATAGTACTTTATAATCCAAGGGACTTAATCTACAACGTAGAAGTCCATTAAGGATTTAAGATAGTACATTTTTGAATATCCTACTACGAATCCCTCATATGAAGGTATGAAAGATTCTACGAGGATTTGGATAGCGAATATCCAGAGTATACACGAACACAAAATGCATAAATGGAAAGACAAGATGCATAAACACATAGTCACATAACCACAAAATTGTTTATCTAGATCTTTAATTTGTAAGTTTTGTGTTGTTAATTACGTACATGCATTTAAAGCACACTAGGAATTCCATTTCATGGATTTCATTCGGTACTTTAAACATTAGCGAGAATCTAACTATGAAGATAGAAAGATCTTCCAAAAATTCGATTTCGTTTTCAAGAAAACGCAATATTCGAATTAAGGTGTAATAATTTCTGAATATACGAAAATACCCTTAGGTACCCTATTAAGAATTTATAATGGTACTTTGGGTATTCGTACAGAGTTGTAACTTGCGCCTTGTACTTCGTTTCCTTGGAAGAAACGGGTATTTTGGATTTCCGTGGAAAACGCAAGAGATAATAAAATGGAAGAAATTACGGGGTAGTCTGTTCTTCAAGGAATACGGTTCCTTGATTGTCGGTATTGTAGAGGATACGTTGTTTATACCAGCCATCACATTTGTACATTGCAATGTAAATAAAAAGATTTATTTATTAACAATGATAACAACTGTTTCATGGACCTTGACAACAAAAGAAAATAATACATAAGGCTTGATTATTTCTAAACAGCATTGTCTTCTAGTTGGTCTGATGCTCATCCCTGAGCCGGATTCGCATTAGCAAGCCTTGGGCAATTCCTTCGGAAATGGCTCATCTCGCCACAGTTGAAGCAAGGACCTGGTGGAAGACGAGCTTGAGCAGGATTTACTTGAGGTTGGTTTGGACCACCTTGGTTTGGGGTAAATCGACAAGCATTTTCCAGGTGACCGAGTCGCCCACATGATGCACATAAACGACACTGTAGGTGAGCTAAGTGATGTGCATTACATTTGTCGCATATCGGTGCAGTACCGGCATAAGGTTTCTTTGCAGGAGGTTGAGTTGGTTGGTTGCGGGTGTTTTGGTTGGGTTGAGCAGCAATCGCAAAATTCTGCGAAGCCTTACGCTTCTTTGACTCCTTATGGGATCCAGTCTGTTCATCCATGATCTTTGATTCCTCGACTGGTTTTGATTCCTCGACCAGTTTCTTGTCACCTTTCCGGAAAAGTTTATGCTTTCTGATCTGAGATTCAGTCAAGGTTGCAGATAGCTCAATGGCCTGCCTAACCGTAGTGGGGTTACTACCAGTAATAATGTCCTGGACTGAGTCAGGGAGACCATCAATGTATTTCTCGATCGCCTTATCCAAAGGCGTAACCATGGTAGGGCACAACAGGCTCAGCTCCTCATATCGATCAGTGTATGCTCGATGTTCACCGCTGTCTTGCTTAAGATCATCGAATTCCCTTTCCAATGCCCTGATCTCGTGACGAGGACAGAATTCCTTCATCATCAGTGCTCGAAGTTCTTCCCAAGTTTGGGCCAGTGCCACTTCGGCACCCCTATCTCTCACCACACCATTCCACCACGTCAAAGCTCGTTTCTCAAAGACACTAGATGCGAAATCTACCTTTCGCTCGTTTGGACATTGTACATGCCTGAAGGTGCTCTCTAAACTCTCGAACCATTGTAGAAGTGCAGTCGCTCCTTGAGACCCGGAAAACTTTGATGGCTTAGCCGAGTTGAACGTCTTGAAGTTGCAGAGGGCATTATTGTTGTTGATAGCTTGGTAACATTGAGCAACGACGTTCGGGATTGCAGCAGTCATTTGCTGTGTAATGACAGCTGCCAGATCGTCAATAGATATCGGATTTTCGCGTCGTGGAGGCATTCTAAAAGAGGAAACATGAAAGGAAATGAGTGAGAGAATTAGACGAAAAGAATGAGATGAAACAAATCTGATGAAAGCCAGGATAGTGGTCATTTGTTTGTTACTACAAAGCAACAAACGACACACAGTGACTGAATTAAAGTAAATGGATCAAAAATAATGTATCGCGAAGACATGCTCGCCTATAAGTGAACACTCATCCCAAGAATTCCCAGGTAAGCACAACTGGTCTCGCGTCTGATGAGATATATACGAAGTGCTTGCCTAGATAGAAAACCCAGAATACAGGCATTCACCCTTCCAGTTTGCACGTGTTCACATTATTTAAAAACCCAAAACCTTGACGAGATTTTGAAAACTCAAAGGGGTTCAAAACCATATAATAGAGAGTTCAAAACCTTACAATAGAGGGTTCAAAACCTAGTAATTAATCATCCTAGAACAGATGATTAGTTTTCAAAGCGGTTTTGAAATTTATGTCCTTGTTGTGGTCGTCGCCTAAGGATAGGTGACGGTATTGTTTTATGACTAAACACAAGTAAACTCGCGTTAGGGTCCTAAGAAGGTTATAGACTAGGTCAAAGCATTACTAATAACCTAATTCCCTATAACCATTGGCTCTGATACCATCTTTTCTGTCACACCCCGACCACGTAAAAACAACAAGACGTGGCGGAAACGTCGGGGAGTGTTGTAACAGAATTAATGTTTCAAATCCATGGCAATTGAAGTTTCGTTTTATTAATTAAAAGTGTTACAATGTCTTAACAAACAAGGAAATACAACATAATTAACTAGTCTTGTATCTTTTATTGTCACTAAAGCCCAAGTCTGCCTATGTGTATCTTGATCATCTTAAGCAACAGCTCCTGAAAAACACATGTGAAAATAGGTACGTCAGCATAAAAATGCCTGTGAGATACATAGGTTTTGTGAAAATAGGTTTCATGACTTATGTTTGAGAAAATGTTTAGTCAGGAACCTTGTTATTTGCTTTGTTTTGTAAATCATTTGAAAATCGATAAGATCAGATGATATGTATAAATAAATGTAAGGTTAAATGAATAACCATGAAAAATGAGTTTGTATAAGATAAGTTGTTTGTAAAACAATGTCTTGTGAAAAGTATGTTATTTGTCTAACATGTTATATGTCTCAAACTGAAATGATTCAAATAACGCTACGACATGTAATACCATACAAACACTTATATATAGGAAGTACCAGCGGCGTATCTACCATGCTTGTATCATATTACACACGCCTCGTTACTTAATCACTTACTCAAACCAAACCAACAATGTAAGATGTCTATGTTTTAAACCAATTGCCAAATGTATTGAATAATATGTCAAAATGTTTATGTCAAGATGTAAATCATATAATGTGTAACCAAAATGATATGTATGGCTAGTGAAATGTATCAACTAAACCATATGCACCAGAACATAGTATTGAAGTAAAACGTAGTTTAAATCAAAGTTATGTTTTGTGTAGTAAATGCATGATCAATGTAAATCATGTAATATGCGTCCAAAATGTAAGCATGTGATGAATAACAAATGTACTAAGTATGAAGAACAATGCAACGATTGAACATACCTAGCATGTGAACTGTACTAAGTATGCAACAATAGACATACATAGCATGTGACCTGTACTACGTATACAACAATAGACATACGTAGCATATAATGTAATGTAAAACGATGTACTAAGTAATGCACACAATGGGCACGCCTAGCATGATATGTAATGAAATCATGTACTATAATGTACTAACGAACATAGCATGTATATGACGTGAAAACAGGAAAGCTTGAAAGTAACAAGTAGGCACATGTGTTCCACCCCAAAACGTTTGGAAAACAGTAAAAGAGGGGTCTATGTACTCACTTGATATTGCTCAGATGTCTTAAGATAAACACCAAGTAATGCTAGAGATCTCGGAATCAAACGGCACCTAATATAGGTAACTATGTCAATAAACCGGACCTAAATCGGAAGATCGGGTAGCATGAGGGTTCGTAAACCAAACGAGTGTAGAGACTCGTGTCATTTGGTTTAACAAAGCCTACATACTAAATGAAACCTAACCTAAGTGCTTACGACCCATTACGACCCGTTTAGGTAGCTTATGCTACTTTAACGCGTCGTTCGCGTAAAACGCGTTCGGAACGCATAACTAGTCCTATGATAAGTAAAATATGCCTTAACATGTCTAATATTGTTGCCATATCAGTTTAGATACCAAAATTTATGTTACATATGCTTAAAATGAATTTTGGCGTAAAAAGGGCATTTTGGTAATTTACCTAAGGCATAGAAACTACCTATCATACAACTACTTAAACGAAGCGACCATAAGGTATAACCTCGGAAGGTTATTCCCTATATACTATGGTCACCTAATATGTTTGGTCGGATCCTAATGATCGACCAAATGGGTCGGGTTCAAAAGCATAAGCGACTGATCAAGTCGCTTACCCTTACGACCCTAGACAACGTGGTAATCAGTAGGCATAGTCACAAGGACTATAACCATCGTGATTACAATCACGTTGCGAAGTTCTAACGAACTTCGCATTGACCATAAACTGGTCAATGCAGAAAGTCAAACAAGGTTTGGCTTTCGGACTCGAAAAGCAATAAAAGAACGAAGGAACACTTACAAAGGGTCCCCGAATGCTAATCTAGATCCAAATAACTCAGGTATGAAACAATGGTTCCAACTTAGAGTCTTTTGGATCAGATTCTTGTGAGGAAAAGTGAAGGGTGGAGGTGGGTATTTATAGTAAATGGTCCACCGTTAGGATCGTTTGTCGAATATCGTGCCTTAATCACATCCGTACATGTGTCGGAACCTTATGGTACCCAAAATGGCCACTCACCATAAGAGATCAACATGTGGCAAGGGGTTAGGGAGTGGTTAACAGCTGTTAACAGCTGTAAAAAAGATATTTTGCTGCATCTAGCCCCTACTTAGGGACCTAGTTTGGCAGATTTACAGTTTCAGTCCCTGCAACCTCAAAACTTGGTTTACGATGCGTTTTTTTGACACGTTTAAGCCCCGTTAACCCCATTTCAAAGCTCTAAAATGAAGTTAAAGTATAGGGAACTTAAAATGTGTTCAAAAATATCTCGGGTGTCGGTTCGTTTAGCCGTACGGTTACGTTGTTCGGTTAATTACGACGGAATGCGCGTAAGCGCGAAAAATGATCCAAATGGCGTGACGAATGGATTTTTCTTATGCCAAACACTAAAATAAAATATTTTAGTGATTACATAAATTTTTGGATGTCCGGATGTATTCAGAACGTAAGTTATGCGCGAAAATGCAAACTTGTGCACTTTTTGACGCTTTTTGTCCCTGAATGACCCCAAAAGTTTATTTTAGCATACCGAACCCCTCAAAGCCTATTTATAAGCTATGTAAAGGATATTTATGGTATGTTTAACTTATGGTCATGTTCCGGAATGTCTGTTACAGTTCAAATTGGCATACTTTCGCAGTTTGTCAAGTTTAGTCCCTGTAAGCGAATTAACTTGTTTTTGCCATACCAAAGCCTTCAAAACTTATTTCTAAGTTATGTAAAAGTTATTTAAGGTATGTTAAGCCTATGTCACTATTCCGGAGTGTTTGTTGCATTAAACTGGTTATATTTACGCATCGGTGCGCGTATAACCTTCCAGAAAGCGATTTAGAGTTTGGAATTGAACAAAAATTGATATGTGCAAATGATACACATATTTTTACAAATCCCAAGTATGAAATATAATATTTCATTGGTTCGGTATTTGTTTGATGGCCGTGGAGGCACAGGTGTTACAGAAACGAGTGAGATGATTGGATGAAAAGAATAAGATGATTCAAAATTGACAACAGCAAAGATGGTGGTCATTTGTTCGTTACCACAAGGCAACAAACAACACATTGTGATTAATCAAAGTAAATGGGTCAAAAATAATGTATCCCGAAGACATGCTCGCCTATAAGTGAACACTCACGCCAAGAGTTCCCAGGTAAGAGTGACTGGTACAATTATGTGGATTTGTACGAACACTCTAGCCTTAGACAGAAAACCCAGGGTACAGGCATTCACCCTTCCAGTTTGCACGTGTTCACACTATTTAGAACCCAAAGCTTTGATGAGATTTTGAAAATTCAAAGGGGTTCAAAACCTTACAACAGAGGGTTCAAAACCTAGTAATCAAACATCCAAGAATAGATGATTAATTTTCAAAGCGGATTCGGGATTGATGTTCTCGTAGTGGTTATCACTTAAGGATATGTGAAGTGCATGTTTTAAGATCTAAACACAAGATAACTTGTGTTGGGGTCCTAGAAATGTTATAGTCTAGGTCAAAGCATTACTAATAACCTAATTCCCTATAACCATTGGCTCTGACACCAACTTTTCTGTCACACCCCGACCACGTAGAACAACAAAACGTGGCGGAAACGTCGGGGAGTGTTGTAACAGAATTAATTGTTTCATAACCATGGCAATTTAAGTTATATTTTATTTATCAAACACGAGAGTTACATTGTCTTAAAACAGGAAATAAAGAGTACATAACATAATTTAAACTAGTTCTTGCTTCGTTTTAAGTCACTAAGGCACAGGTCTGCCCTAATGTCACGATCATCATCCTAAGCAATAGCTCCTGAAAACACATGTGAAAATAGGTACGTCAGCATAAAAATGCCTGTGAGATACATAGGTTTTGTGAAAATAGGATTCATAACTTGAGTTTAAGAAAATGTTTACTAAGATTTAGTCATGAACCTTGTAAATTGTTTTGTTTTGTAAATCATTTGAAAAGCGATAAGATCAGATGATATGTATAAATAGAAGAATAATATATGGTTAAATGAATAACCCAGTAAAATGAGTTGTATAAAATAAACTGTTTTGTAAACCAAAGTCTTGTGAAAAACATGTTACTTGTGTCAAATGTATAAGTCCAAATTGAATGATTTAAATAACGCGATGATATGTAATATAATACAAGCACTTATATATAGGAAGTACCAGCGGCGTATCCACCATACTTGTATCATACTACTCACATCTCGTTACTTAAGTTACTTAAACAAACCACCAATGTATAAAGTCTACGTTTAAACCAATTGTCAAAAAGTCCTTGTATAAGCCATATCAAATGTTGAAAGTCCAAATGTATTCAAGTAATGTGTAACAATTGTTATGTATGGTAAGTAATGTGTTGTTACATAAACCAAATGTAAAAATGTACAAAACAAGGTATTTTGAATATATCAAAAAGTTATGTTTTGCCAAGTAAATGTAACATCTGTGTCTGAAATCATTGTAAACAATTCAGTTATCAATAAAACAATGTTATTTGATCCCAATGTTTGTTTGGTTGTGTTTTACATTTTTCATGTTTTGACTTTTATTCAATTTCAAACTCTATATCACTTTCTAGAGAGTTATACGCAAACTGGTGCGTAAACGTAATCAGTTTAATGCGACAAATACTCCGTAACATCAACATATACTTAACATACCTTAAATAACCTTTACATAACTTAGAAATAAGTTTTAAAGGCTTTGGTATGGCAAAAACAAGTTAATTCGCTTACAGGGACTAAACTTGACAAACTGCGAAAGTATGCCAATTTGAACAGTAACAGACATTCTGGAACATGACCATAAGTTAAACACACCTTAAATATCCTTTATATAGCTTAGAAATAGGCTTTGAGGGGTTCGGTGTGCTAAAATAAACTTTTGGGTCATTCAGAGACTAAAAGTGTCAAAAAGTGCACAAGTTTGCATTTTCGCGCATAACTTACGTTCTGAATACATCCGGACATCCAAAAATTTATGTAAGCAATAAAATATTTTATTTTAGTGTTTGGCATGAGAAAAATCCATTCGTCGCGCAATTTGGATCGTTTTTCGTGCTTATGCGCTTTCCGTCGTAATTAACCGAACATCGCAACCGTACGGCCAAACGAACCGACATCCGAGATATTTTTGAGCACATTTTAAGTTCCCTATACTTTAACTTCATTTTAGAGCTTTGAAATGGGGTTAACGGGGCTTAAACGTGTCAAAAATGTATCAAATAGCAAGTTTGGAGCTTCAGGGGCCTGTTCTGCCATTTTTCAAACTTTCTGGTCTGCAGGTCCTTGCGCACCTCAACGTTTTTTGTGTTACGGTGCCCAAGCAGGGGTCAGATGCAGAAACTTGTTTTTAACAGATTGTTTCCAGCCTTTAAACCCTCCAAAGGCCAATGCCACTTGTCAATAACTGGTGGTGGGGGCAAAATGAGCTACCATAACATTCCAACCATTGTACGGATGAGATTCGATCACGTTATTCGAGGAACGATCCTAACGGTGGTCCATTTACTATAAATACCCACCTCAACTTCACTCATTCCTCACAAATCTGATCAAAAGTGCTCTAAGTTGAAGCAAATCACTTCATACCTGAGCTACTCGATCAAGATTTACTAGCGGGGACCCTTTGTAAGTGTTCCTTCGTTCTTTTATCGCTTTTCTAGCCCGAAAGTCGAACTATGTTTGACTTTCTGCGTTGACCAGTTTATGGTCAACACGAAGTTCGTTTGAACTTCATAACGTGAGCGTGATCACGATGGTTATAGTCTCTAGCGACTATACCTACTGATTACCACGTTATCTAGGCTCAGTGACGAGTCGTAGTTTCGGCCAAAATGCGCATTCTTGCATATTTTGTAACCAAACTACTCTTGGGTATCAAAACCGTTTGTTTTGATACCAAACTTGTTTTCTAACTTAGTTAAGCATGTTTTAACATGCTTAGCTCGTCACTTTTAGTTTTGTGCTTGTCTAGGGTTGTAAAGGTAAGCGATCTGATCAATCGCTTCTACTTTCGAACCCGACCCATTTGGTCGATCATTAGGATCCGACCAAGCACATTAGGTGACCATAGTATATAGGGAATAACCTTCCGAGGTTATACCTTATGGTCGCTTCGTTTAAGTAGTTGTATGATAGGTAGTTTATATGCCTTAGGTAAATTACCAAAATGCCCTTTTTATGCATAATTAATGTTTAAGCATATGTAACATAACTTTTGGTATCTAAACTGAGCTAGGTGCCTAGTTTGTAAAACTTCCATTATTGAATAAATATAAGCACTTGTGCAATAAACTTCCTTATCATTTATCAATGATAATCTCTGCGAAGTGTCCTGTTTTTAATACAGGCAATAATAAATCTTCATGAACCATAAACTTAGCATGATTTTTTTTATTATCATCCACAAGGTATAACTTACCAAGGAAACCATAGTAACCGATTCTTCTAGTATCGGCAAGGAATCCTTCCGAAAAATCTAAGAGTACTCTTTCTTCGCATAGAGTACGACAACATATGTTATTTTATTTATTTTCTCATTGTTTTCTATCGCCTGCGAATGCCAAACTATGTTTGATAAAAGTGTCATATGAGGATTGGTGTATCCTAGTGTGTCCCATAGATTAATTCCATGTGTGATCAGCATGGAGGTTTAATACATGGAACCCCTGAGATATCCCAATGGTCATATTGTACTAAAGTCGACTAGTAGTATTCAAAGAAGATATCCAAAAATGGAATTTTTTTTTAATGTTCCCGACTAAGGAATTCGTGGACTTATAACATAAAGGTGTCACTTATTTGACACGAGTAATGGTGGATGAACTGGAGCCTGAGATATGAAAAATATCTGTAGCCTCCTTGCAATCTTGATTATCTTCTCATAAGTTTTCCCTGCTTACCTCCGGGAAGGCAGGTAGAATTAAGATTGTATCCCGCTGTGGGCTGGAGTATTGTGAAAACTCCATTTTGATTATGGAATAATCGAAACCTTGATTAAATAGGTTTTAAAACATAGGCACATAAAACCTGACTCAATCTTCTGAGGGTTTTATGTTATTAAATAAGAAAGACGATTCATATTGCTTATGTATACATGCCGCAACCCTAATTAGGCAACGATTAAGAATTGCCATCAGCTACCCAGGATCTAAGGGCAAACTATTGGTGGATAGGCTTGAAGAAGTCTGTGGCCACCTATGTAGCTAAATGATTGACAAGTGCGCAAGTCAAAGCCGAGCATCAGAAACCATCAGGTTTGCTACAACAGCCTGAACTTCCTACGTAGAAGTGGGAAATGGTAACTATGGATTGTATTATCAAGTTACCCAAGACAAGAAAAGGAAATGATACAATATGGGATTATAGTTGATGGACTGACTAAGTCAGCTCATTTCTTACCCATCAAGGAGACTTACAGCTCCGATGTGTTAGCCCAGTTATACGTTGATAAGATTGTAGCCTTACATGGCATACCTGTGTCTATTATCTCTGACCGAGATACTAGATACACGTCACATTTTAGGAAGAATTTCCAACAATCTTTGGGCACACGTTTGAGTTTTAGTACGGCCTACCATCCTCAGACTGACGGTCAGAGTGAGCGTACTATTCAAACGTTAGAAGACATGCTACTTGCATGTGCGATCGATTTGGGTGGTAGTTAGGATAAGAACCTACCGTTAATCGAATTCTCCTACAACAGTAGCTACCATACCAGCATTAAGGCTGCGCCTTTTGAGGCGTTATACGGTAGAAAGTGTAGATCGCCTAATTGTTAGGCGGAAGTTGGAGATGTCCAGTTATCAGGACCAGAGATAGTGTTCGAAACAACGGACAAGATTGTCCAGATTCGCGACCGTCTCAAAGCTGCCCGGGATAGGCAGAAGAGTTACGCTGATCCTAAGCGTAAGGATTTTTACTTCGAAATAGGTGACAAAGTCCTACTTAAAGTGTCACCCTGGAAGGGAGTGATGCGGTTTGGTAAGAAAGGCAAGCTAAGCCCGAGATGCATAGGACCTTTCGAGGTTATCGAACGTGTCGGGTCAGTTGCCTATAAGTTAAACTTACCGGAAGGGCTCAGTTGAATTCACAATGTGTTCCACATTTGCAATCTAAAGAAGTGTTCCGCTGACGAAACACATGTCATGCCACATACAGATGTGCAAATTGACGCGAGCTTAAAGTTTGTTGAAAAACCTTTGTCGATTGAAGATCGACAGGTAAGGAAGCTTCGAAGGAAGCATATACCTTTTGTAAAGGTCAAATGGGATGCCCGTAGAGGTCCAGATTTCACGTGGGAGGTTGAATCCACGATGAAAGAAAAGTACCCTTACTTGTTTCAGTAAATCTCGGGTCGAGATTTATTTAAGGGGGTGAGGATGTAACACCTCGAAAAATTTCGGGTTCAATAATAAGACGACACGTGTCATGTCAGACAAAACGCGTTGTAAACCCGGATTTAATAAAGATGATTCGGCAGGATTTAAAGTGACGTCATGTTAAATTGTTACCTCTGAACGACCTTAATTATAAATCCCAAGACCCGATTAAATGTTGTACACATCTTTTATACCCTCAATTCAGAAATTGGGTACACAATAATTGATCTGGAAAAGCATGATTTGATCCCAAGAAGAAAAAGAATGATAAACCGTTGTTTTCGGGTCTTGTAAGTTCATTCAATTGCAACAAAGGTTCATGGTAGGGTAATATACAGGAGTAGACACTTATTAGAGGCCCCTCCATGTAAAAGAATGGCTAAAAATCGTGCAAGTGGGTTACATGATCGAAACACCAACAAACGAAATGAAATCTGCCTCTGAGAAGAGGTAGCGCACCGCTACATGTGTAGCGTAACGGTGCGCTACCATGTCAAGTCAACCGGCCCATTATAGCGGGCTAGCGCACCGCTACATGTGTAGCGTAACGGTGTGCTAGCGGTGCCCAGCGACCAGAATAACCTGCTGTCGGCTGTTGTGCGCATTTGTGACCCATTTAGCCAGTTTCTCTTGCATGTGCATGGCCCCTAGACATCCCTAAACACTAGTTACAGATGTTAATCGATTGTGGGATGTCCTAGACTTGGTTGTCAAGCTTTTGTGGTGTCCATGAGCACTATATAAGGGACCATAGTTGCAACAATTGCTACATACATCATTCAAGTGCCATCTGAGCATTGGAGGAGCTTACAATCTGATTCAAGGCCTTCCTAATCATCCATTAATCATCTAGTAAGTTGCTTAACCCTTCTAAATTAATTCTAGCTTTATAATTAGCTTAAAAGTCAATATATCGTAAATTACGGTTGCCTTCGTGATTAAGTAACGATAGCTCAGTCGTATGTCAAATTAGAAGTACCATTAGATAGGTAATTATATGGGTATTAAACCCTTATAAGGGCGCGTACCAATTCCAGACCTAACTAGGTCGTTTGTCGGGTCAAACGTTGACCGAAAAAGTCAACAGAAATACAAAATGCGATTTAATGCACAATTAATGATCCGAAAGGTGTGTAACCTGTTTTAACCTTAATATAACATGATAATAAGTATAAAAACTTGTCTACGCTTGCCCGACTCGACAAATTTCTGTTTAAACCCGGTTCGGAACCGAAAGGCGCAAAACCTTGACTTTTGCTTTGACTTCGGTTCTGACCCGTTTTAGTTTGATTTGAAGATGCCTTAGTGCTTCATTAGAGTAGGGTTGCATGTTAGTATAAGTCTCTGTACTTGTTTCGTTGATTATCCGATGCATGCACACGTTTCCGTTAATCGCTTAAATTGGACCGTAATGCCCTTATGACCATACAATGAGAATTTTGAAAATGTGGAAGTACAATAATCTTAGTTACTGATTATTAAACATGTACGTAAATTTTCACGTCAATCGGAGGTCTAGATTAGGAGATATGCGCATTAGCGTAAATAATAAGCTTTTTATTAATTAAACGGCGCGATTAGCGCATAGCCTATCTAAACCCGATTTTCGGTACCAAAACTTTTACCCACTGATGTTAAATAATATTTTGGGATTTTTGAAGATTTTTAATTATTTTTAAACTGATCTTAAGCTAGGCTTATCGCATTGATTCGGTTAATACCGAATATGCCCTTTTAGGACATAAAACGAGTTTTACGAATCCGTTTGATACCAATCCAATTGCCACTGATTTAAAATAATAAATAGAGTGTTTTGAGCCTGTTTTGCTGATCAGAAAACTCAGAATGGTATTTTAAACCGTACGTCGCTTAAAACGGCTTCATACGCGTATTAAACACATAATTTGGGTTTAAAACCATTTTGGGAAATGAGACTCTTCACCAACTGTTGTGGTCTGTTAAAATTAATAATTTTACTGATTAAATCAGACCCGTATCTCAGAAGTATTATAAATCTCTTTTATAACCCTTAGAAGGACCGAAATACCCCTACGGGGCGTATTTAGGGATTAAACTCGTTATGGGCATTATGGAAGATATCATAATGATACCACAACATATTAAAGCGTATTAACTTAGGAAACCTGTTCGCGACCCTTTCGGTTACCCGTTATGCATTATACGCGTTCGGTTCGGTTTATGTAACTAGTTTGCATAAACTAGCCGAAACGGGTCAAACGATATCATTTTTATCTCAAAATCCAGAATGTGAATAGTAAACCCATATTAAACAAGTCCTCAACTTGTCGGGTCTAAATCACATTCTATCCGGTCTTCGCTTAATCGTGCGTAAGAACCGTATCGTTAAAACTAACCGGTATAAGCTTAAGCTTAATTAAAGACCCGTTAGTATTCTAATAGGTTATATTAAACCTTCGTTCCAGATTAGGAGAACCAGTAAAAGCTATCTGCAGTTTATTCAATTAAGGATTTATACTTGCAAAGGTAAATACTTTTAACTTATTTTCCCTATACGGGCTTGGGTTACGGTACATAGCGTACCGCTTGATCGAGCATCAAATCTCCACGCTTAGTGGGTAGTTGAATAATTTGATCGGCTCGTTTTAAACAGATGTGTTTACTTTACAGCCTTTGGGGGGTTAATGACCATGTCTCGGATATCCTCGGCATTATCTTACGAGATAGCCACGACCTGAGCACGGGGTGTAGGCGTACACCTGTCGGTGTATAACTCATTATTGTGGTGTGTCTATTGATCTTTAACCCGGATACGTTCCGGGCTACTGAACGCATAAGTAACATGTAAATCGTTCTCAAGATTATAATATTAAATAATTCTCCCAAGTTAAAAAGATTAATTTTGCCTCTGTGCATTTTAATCAATGTGTCAAGATATTTTGTGCCACGTGCATTCAAACCAATTTACAAACTCTTTTTCCAAAATGAGTCAGTTGAATGTATTTACCAGTGTAAACTGACGTATTTTCCAAAAAGGCTAAATGCAGGTACTATACGAACTTGGCTGGATAATTCTCCTTAGCATCAATAGAAGTCTCGCAAGCTTAAGATGCCTAAAAGTCTGCTGAACTATTGTTTCCATTTTATGTTCGATCCTTCTGTGGATAAACTTCCGGATATTGTGACAGTTGATATTACAATAATAAATTCGGTTGTATTATATTTTCAATTGCTTCCGCTGTGCTTAATAATATTGTGTTGTTTGACTATTATGTTGCCAACCATGACGTCACGATACTCCCCACCGGGCCCACCGGTGACACGTGGAAATCGGGGTGTGACAGGATGGTATCAGAGCCAACACTGAGTGAATTAAACACTAGCCTTAGTGTTTAATCTCAATTACACAGTTGCACAATTCTAAACTTCTGAGTCTAGACTTAACTTACAAAGCAGAAAAGTCATGTAAATCAATGTACAAAGTTTGCCAAGTAAACATACATAGCAAAACAATGTAATGTAAATCATGTACTATAAGTGTACTAACGAACATAGCAAGTATATGATGTGAAACAGGAAAGCATGAAAGTAACAAGTAGGCACATGTGTTTCACCCCAAAACATTTTGAAAACAGTAAAAGAGGGGTCTATGTACTCACTTGAGATTGCCTAGAAGTCCTTGCGTAACAACCAAACAATGCTAGAGATCACGGAAATCAAACGGCACCTAATATAGGTAACTATGTTAATACACCGGACCTAAATCGGAGGATCGGATAGAATGATGGTTCATAAACCAAACGAGTATGGAAACTCAGGTAATATGGTTTAACAAAGCCTACATACTAAAATGAAACCTAACCTAAGTGCTTACGGCCCATTACGACCCGTTTAGGTAGCTTATGCTACTTTAACGCGTCGTTCGCGTAAAACGCGTTCGGAAGACCTAACTAGTCCTATGACAAGTAATATATGCCTTAACATGTCTAATATTGTTGCCAAATCAGTTTAGATGTCAAAAGGTATGTTACATATGCTTAAAATGAATTTTGGCGTAAAAAGGGCATTTTGGTCATTTACCTAAGGCATATAAACTACCTATCATACAACTAACTAAACGTCGTGACCATAGGGTATAACCTCGGAAGGTTATTACCTATACACTATGGTCACCTAATGCATTTGGTCGGATCCTAAAGATCGACCAAACGGGTCGGGTTCGAAAGTATAAGCGATTGTTTAGATCGCTTACCTTACGACCCTATATAAGCACTAAACTAAAAGTGACGAGCTAAGCATGTTAAAACATGTTTAACTAAGTTAGAAAACAAGTTTGGTATCAAAACAAACGGTTTTGATACCTAAAAGTAGTTTGGTTACAAAATACGCAAGAATACGCATTTTGGCCGAAACTACGACTCGTCACTGAGCCTAGATAACGTGGTAATAAGTAGGCATAGTCACAAGGGACTATAGCCATCGTGATTACGCTCACGTTGCGAAGTTCAATCGAACTTCGTGTTGACCATAAACTGGTCAACGAAGAAACACTAAAAAAATGCAGAAGAGCTAAAAGAACGAAAGAGGACTTACAACGGGTCCAAGAACGGAAGTTTTGATCCGAATATTCTTAGGTATGAAGTGATAAGCACATCAACTTAGAGAACAAATTCAGATTCAAAGGTGTGGGTTTTGAGTTGTGAACTTGAGGGGTATTTATAGGATTTCTAGGACCGTTAAGATCGTTCCTCGAAAACTGTGCTTCAATCTCATCCATACACCTCAAGCCCATGGTTTTTACAAAACCATTTGAGCCCCTAGTATTTCCCAAAACCATGTGCAAGTGGGTTAAGAGTGC
This sequence comes from Helianthus tuberosus, assembly GCA_030545235.1. Taxonomy (NCBI): domain Eukaryota; kingdom Viridiplantae; phylum Streptophyta; class Magnoliopsida; order Asterales; family Asteraceae; genus Helianthus; species Helianthus tuberosus. The sequence goes on along the minus strand of CM060357.1, from coordinate 126,052,309 downwards.
ATAACAGCTGTTAATAGCTGTTTAATCTAGTTTTTCTGATCTGGGAGGTCCTTACGGACCGTATGGATAAGTGCTTACGGTCCGTAAGCCTTCTGCAGACCAGCAATGTTTCATTTTTGGCAGAAAAGGCCCTTGTGCACGTATAGTCGTGTTTTGGCACTTCTAACACCCGTCAAACCCATTCTTAAGCTCCATAAGGATGCTAAAGTATAGGGAACTTAAAATATGCTAAAAATTATGTCGGATGTTAGTTCGTTTGGCCGTACGATTGCGTTGTTTGGTTAATTACGACGGAAGTCGTAACGGACGCAAAAACGGTCCAAATTGCGCGACGAATAGATTTTTGACAAGCCAATCACTAAAACATAATATTTTAATGATTATATAAATTTTTGGATGTCCAGATGTATTCAGAACGTACGTTATGCGCGAAAATGCAAACTTATGCACTTTTTGACGCTTTTAGTCCCTGAATGACCCAAAAGTTTATTTTAGCACACCGAACCTCTCAAAGCCTATTTCTAAGCTATGTAAAGGATATTTATGGTATGTTTAACTTATGGTCATGTTCCGGAATGTCTGTTCCTGTACGAATCGTCATACTTTCACAGTTTGTCGAATTTAGTCCCTGTAAGCGATTAAACTTGATTTTGCCATACCAAAGCCTTCAAAACTTATATCTAAGTTATGTAAAGGTTATTTAAGGTATGTTAAGTATATGTTGATGTTCCGGAGTGTTTGTCGCATTAAACTGATTACGTTTTTACGCACCAGTTTGCGTATAACTCTCCAGAAAGCGATGTAGAGTTTAGAATTGAACGAAAATCAAAATATGTAAAATGTCAAACATAAATAAACAAACATTGGGATCAAATAACTTTGTTTTATTGATAACTGAACTGTTTACAATGAATACAGACACAGGTGTCACAGTCTCCCCTACTTGTGGAAATTTCGTCCCGAAATTTATTTAGAGGAAACTCGTGAGAATAGATGTGGATACTTCGGCTTCATTTGATCTTCACGTTCCCAAGTAAACTCGGGTCCACGTTTAGATTCCCAGTGAACTTTTACCAATGGAATGCGCTTGCGTTTGAGCCACTTGACTTCACGTTCCATGATTTCCACAGGTTTCTCAACAAAATGCATTGTGTTGTCCACACGAATTTCATCAAGCGGTATGTGGAGATTCTCATCAGCCAAACACTTCTTGAGATTGGACACGTGAAAGGTTGGATGAACATTTCCAAGTTCAGGAGGTAACTCAAGTCTGTAGGCTACCTTACCGATTCTTTCGATGATCCTGAATGGTCCAACATATCTAGGTGCAAGTTTTCCTTTCTTTCCAAATCTGATCACATCGGGGTGGGACGAGGATGAGATTGCCCAAGACTTCATAACACTATTTACGACAATATTTAATAAAACCGAATTTCATTTCATAGAATAATATTCAAGTAAAACTTTTGAAATCAAAGTACAACAACTGATTCGAAAAACAACATGGTACAAAAAGAAACAAAGTACAATAGGAATCATGATCAATACAACAAAATACTAAGCTTTCTAAACGAGTTTCTAGCCAACCCTACTAAATTTCATCATCATCAACGTCATCATCTTGCAACATGTTCAAAGTATTGTTCAATACAACAAGTACTGGCGAGTATATAAGTTTGATAAATAGTATAAGTATAAATTGCTTAACCAAATCCACATGGCAAAACTTGTTATCTAATTAATGTAAGACTGTTATGCAACTATAAATGTCAACCCAAAGATTACCGCCAGCGTAATCCTATCGTAGCAACGATACGACCGTTCTATTTTAACTTAACATAACCTCAAGAATATGGGCGGTGCTTTATCCCATAGCGCTATGCATGTTAAGGGAGACTTGTACAAAGTTAATGACAAGTATACCACATAAGAATGTCCCAACACGTACAAATCAAGTATGACGTATTAAGCATGTATGATTGGATTGTCTGTTTGTGATTGCATAAAATATTTGTGATTGTGTAAGTTTTGATAATGTAAACATGTTGCACCCAAAAGTGTAAAACGTAAAAAGGGTGTCGAGTATACTCACAGTTTTACAAAGCTTCCATTGTTAATTTCGCGAGTCGACGGTTGAGATCGTTGGAACACTAAGGTTACCCTACATGGGGTAAATGAAGGTGTGAGTCATTCGGAGTTAAACAGAGGTTTTGGATTTGGACTTTAAACTATGAACGTGTGTGTATATATATATATAAGCACAAAAATATATCCCGTCTAATTGTCACACCCCGACTGCGTTAAAACAACAAAATCGCGGTGGAAACGTCGGGGAATGGTGTAACAGAATCATTGTTTCGCAACACATGGATATTGACGTTATGTTTTATTGAATTATTAAGTATTTAACATTATCTTAAAGTAAAACAAATGTTAGTGCAGTAATGTCTATCACCTCCGTCAATCAGTCCGTAGCAGAAATCAGAAGAAAACAGGACTTTATATTGTAATATTTAGGGAAAAGGCAAGGTGGCATTTATATGTAATTAATGAGAAATCTCATTAAGCCCCTTGGCCTAAAAATAGAAGATTTAGGGTTTTCATTTAGGACTTTTGCCATTTGGGAGATTGAAGAGCTTAGAGGCTAGAGAGAGAAAGTAAGAGAGAGAAAGGCAAAAGGTGATTCGTGGTGCTTTGTATGATTTCATACATTTCTATAGAATCACAGATATAATTACATCGTGTGTGTTCGGTCACGTTCATGTACGGATTCCGCACGTTACACGCACAAGAATTCATCAGATTCAGATCAAAATTTCATCCAGATTTGTCAAATTTCTTTGTTCTTCATCTTTTTCACTTTTAGTCTGAAAAACGTAAAATTAACATGGCTTTTACGGTTAAAATTGGCTGATTTTTGGATATTATATGCGAAAATTATTGATCTATAAGCCAACAAAATTTCAGATCAAAACTCCAAGTAATTTGAGAGATATTAAGATTTTTTTGTTCGATTAACTGAAAATGTTCGTCATTATTCTTGGTGATGTTCACCGATCGGATGGCAATCCGATCGGATGACGACCCGATCCGTTGTACATTGTTTTGTTAAACACATAGGTGTCAAGTCTCGTAGTGTCTTTTCTAGACTCATGTAGACAGTTTCAGGTAGTGGATGTCGCGGGACGTTTTATGCAATGAAAACTCTTTGAAAATTGTTTTCGTGAATGGATCCTAGAGATTGTAGACTAGACTCGAGAAGGAATCCTGGTTCACTACAATCGAAGCTCTGATACCAATCTGTCACACCCCTTTCCGCAGTGGAAACACGAGGTGTGATCATGAAAGGTTCTCATTGCATACGAAGAGTAAACATACTACATGCTCAAAAATAACTTCAAATATTACATTACCAAAAACATATGCCAAGTGTTTACAACACTAGATAACATATTGTCTTAAAAGTCACGACTTTATTTAAAGATAAACAAAGCGACATCCACGAGCATGAGTAAGACCACGCGCACATCCACCCTAGTTACCTGAAATACATGTGAGTTTTGGAAAAACGTCAACATAATGTTGGTGTGAATTCATGCAGTTTTGTATTTCATGTTTGTATACTTTGTATGAAAGCATAGTATGTGAGTAAATCAAGTTTTCATAAATAAATTCAGTTTCATGTGTACACCACGTACACATGTATAATTCAATTTCTTCTTGAGTACCCCACGTACTCAAGTATAATTCTCATTTTCTTGAGTACCCCACGTACTTCAAGTATAATTCAATCTTCTTGAGTACCCCACGTACTTCAAGTTATATATCAATTTTAGTATGATATGAATTTTATGTAAATACAGTATTTCTGTAAATATCAGATTGTTAATGGGTTGCAAAGCCATTAACATGTGGCACGACATAGGAAGTCACCAAACCTAAGGCATTTAATTGGTATATTCTGAGACACAAAAGCACTACTCGATTCTCGCCCCGACCGGTAGTGTGGCTGCCAGGCACCCGTTAGATCTAACCTTTTGTTCTGCGGTCCAGGTATATTGTTGATTAATGGTGCTTCTGTACCCTAATCGTGACACTATTTCTCACAACGCTTCCTACTTGGTTCTCGTCCTCACCAAGCGCGTTTCTTGTTATCATTTCTCATAGCGCCTCATACTTGGTTCTCGTTCTCACCAAGTGCGCTTCTCATATTCTTATATTTCGTCACACTTGGTTCTCGTTCTCACCAAGTGTACTCCTTGTATTCTTATATTTCGTCACACTTGGTTCTCGTTCTCACCAAGTGTACTCCTTGTATTCTTATATTTCGTCACACTTGGTTCTCGTTCTCACCAAGTGTACTTCTTGTATTTATATCATACCAATTATAAATTTTGTACATTTGTACATGTATTTCACCCCCGAAGTTATAAAAACTGAAAACAGTTAAAGAGAAAAGGGGGAGCATGAACTCACAACTTTGCGTTCCTAGCGTCGTAAACTCCACCGGATTTGCTTAATTAACGTCGTAACCTATACGCGTTTTCTTAATGTTAGTCACTAGACTTGCGTCGCACAAGTACAGTCACTCTCTTTTGTGTATATTCTTGTGTTAAAAATATTCTTATATTTTTAACTACGTATCTTACTTATATTATTTTCTCTAAAAATAAATATAAGTCTTTTGTGTTTTGCACTTTGCACCCGAATTATGTATTTTGTATGTTGTATGTGTATTTTTATATTTCTACTCCTCATGAGTAATTAGTGTATTTTTAAGTCTTAATACACTAGCACGTATAACACATACTATATACACTTAGCACAAAAGTTGGTGATCAAATAATATATATTTTTCTTTCAAAAATATATACTTAATATCCATTTTTATTCTTGAAAAATCACCATTTCTCATCACCAAAAATTAGGGAAACCTTGGTAATACTTTTAAATACATTTTTAGGGAATAAGTTTCTCAAAAACTTATATTTTTTTCTAAGTGTCAAAATTTATAAAAATTTTGACAGAGTTTCCCCTAAAAATGGAGGTTTCCCACGTTTTCAAAACGTGTGTTTATTTTCTTTTAAATCATTATCAATCATCAACAACAATTATCAACAATACTTATCAGCAATAATCACTAGTTTCTCCATTTCATGAACTTGAATATTTACAAAAATGTGTAGTAACTTACTAGCACATTTAGTAAGTCTTGTTATCGTTAAAAATAAGTTTAATTTCTTAAAAACTTTATTTTTAACGGATATGAAGTTTCACAACTTCTAGTTGGTTTTTACGAAAATTATTTCTTTGTTAAAACTTTTGTTACACAAGTATCCATACACTTGTTTGTTCACAAAAACCACTTTTGTTTGTGTAGGATCCGGTTTAGAACATGTGGTTTCTTGGACACTTGGTCCTTTGAAAATACCGCTTGTAGATACATAGATCGGCTAGTTTTAAACACTATTTTGCAAGTAAAAATACTTTTACACAAGTTCATGTTTCATGTGTGGTAGAGTTTCACCTTTTAACCCTTATATCTTCTAACATAACCTTATGTCATGATCCAAGAACATGACTACATCGGGTTAAATGGTGGTCCGAGCTACCACAATCATAGATCGGGTCTCAATAATCATACATTTCGAATACTACATCATTTACACAACTTATGTGCTATTAACCACCATTTTTAGTGTTTTAAGTAGACTTTTAAGCATCATATTGCATGTTAACGAGTTTTAACCGACAAAAATCCTTTTAACCACTTTAGAATAGTTTAAATACGAGTTCTAAGTGTTATACCTCTAGCTCAAGGCTAGGGAAGGATCTAGACGCAAATAGGGTGGATAAAAGCAAGATAAAGAGGTCCTTCGAACTCCGTTTGCTCCAAGCTTCCTAATACGAGACCCTTAACACTTGTAGATGCTTGAAATATGAAGATCAAGATCGAAAATATGATGGATGGAATAGGGGTGTTTGGCCGTAAGCTTTGAGAGAGAAAGAGGGAGTGTTTGTTGAGTGGAAAGTGATGAAATGATTATGATGTGTATTCTCAAGATCTTATAGACAATTTATAAGTGATTAACCATTGGTCCCTATGTCTTCAAGATCTTAAGCAAACATGATTTAATAAATCACAAAGTACAAAGTGTGTTCCCCCTTAGTTGGGGCCGGTTAGAGAGGGGGGGGGGGTATTGGTCCGATTCCAACTAGATAGGCAAGTATTAGTTAGGTTAAACCAAGTTAGTTAAGTAGTTAACTTGGTTAGTCGTGTGTCATGCGTTACAATGGGTGTTAGGGTACTCAGGGACCCTATCTGGCTCAGAAAAAGATAAATAATGTGATTAACAATATTTTCGTGTTCCGGGTATAGTCCGGTTGTTCGGTTACATACCGATTCGTTAAAGTGCTAAATTGCACCTTTTAGTGTTTAAGAAGCATCTTTTTATAACACTATCGATTCCCAACACTTAGGGAAATATTCTGGATAATAAAATGACATTTCTGCATAACATTTATATGTCTAAATGCTGAATTATTGCTGATTTGTATAAATTCTGCACTTAAAGTGCATTTCGGGTGCTTTTTAGTGCTTATTTTTGCTTTCGTATTGCATATATATTAACCCTTGTATGTACTCTTGGGTTTTAATGCATTCTTGTTGTCGGACCTACACCTAGGCTCCAATTTTTATTGTCTGGCTGCTTTCTGTAGTTCCGTTGACACAGTGTGTCTTACCGGTGAGTTTACTATTATTCTGACGCAACGCTCTCGTTTATGCATAAAGCAATATTTTGTAGTATACAACATGCATGAATTCACTTGTTTAATCGTGTGTTCAGACATTGCTGACACTTAAACTCATAATTGCAGTCATTAAGCAATAATTAATGTGTACGGAAATTACCGGTTTGGGCCAGTTGTCACAGTCTCCCCCCGTTAAAAGAATTTCGTCCCGAAATTCAGGCTGAACTCACTCTCGCTGGAGTCTTCTTGAATAGGTGGGGATACTTTTTCTTGAACTGGTCTTCACGTTCCCATGTGTACTCGGGTCCGTGCTTAGAGTTCCAACGTACTTTGACAAGTTTCACACTGCTCCTCCTGGTCTTGTTGACTTTCCAGTCAGTAACCTCAACGTGTTGCTCTGTAAATCGGAGGGCTTCATCAATATGCACTTCATCCATCGGGATGATCACATTTTCTTGTGTTGGACTCTTCTTCAGGTTGGATACATGAAACGTATCATGTACTCCATTAAGTTCTTCCGGTAACTCCAACTTGTATGCCACGGTACCAATTCTCCTCAAAATTCTGAATGGTCCGATGTATCGTGGATTCAGCTTTCCACGTTTTCCAAACCTGACTACGCCCTTCCATGGTGAGACTTTTAACAACACTTTGTCTCCCACCTTGAAATCTACCGATTTTCTATTTGGATCAGCGTAGCTCTTTTGTCGCTCTCGAGCCGCCTTAATGCGCTCTCGGATCTGCGCAATCTTGTCGGTTGTCTCTTGTACAAGTTCAGGACCAACCATACGTTTATCTCCGGCATCTGCCCAACATAAGGGCGATCGGCATTTGCGGCCATACAGAGCTTCGAACGGCGCGGCTTTTATGCTCGTATGATAACTGTTATTGTAGGAAAACTCAACTAGAGGTAGATGAGTATCCCAGCTGCCGCCTAGATCCATGACACATGCGCGAAGCATATCTTCTAACGTTTGTATTGTCCGTTCGCTCTGGCCGTCTGTTTGCGGATGGAATGCCGTGCTCAGATCCAACTGAGATCCAAAGGCTTCCTGAAATGATTTCCAGATTCTTGAGACAAAGCGTCCATCTCTGTCTGAAATGATTGAGATTGGCACTCCATGACGTGCCACAATTTCTCTTAAGTATATCTCTGCAAGCTTTCCAGTGCTATCATTTTCTCGGATTGGTAGGAAATGCGCAGACTTCGTCAATCGATCAACGATTACCCATATCATATCGTGCCCTCTCGGGGTCCTGGGTAATTTCGTTATGAAGTCCATCGAGATTTGTTCCCACTTCCACACGGGAATCTCTGGTTGTTGTAGTAGGCCGGACGGTTTCTGATATTCTGCCTTAACCTTGGCACAGGTTAGGCATTTTCCAACATACACAGCAACGTCGCTTTTGAGTCTCGGCCACCAATAGTACTCCTTCAAGTCTTGATACATTTTGTCCGATCCTGGGTGGATCGAATATCTCGATTTGTGGGCTTCATTAAGGATGACTTCTCGTATGCCACCATAGAGTGGAACCCAAATAAGCTTCTTAAAGTATAAGGCTCCCTCTTCGTTTGGCACCATGTATTTCAGCATACCCCGTAGGTATTCAGCTTTACGGTTCTCTTCTTTAAGAGCTTCTTGTTGTGCATCACGAATGCGTGCAGTGAGGTTCGTTCGAATCGTCATTTCCAATGCTCGAACCCTTAGGGTCTTGACCCTTTCTTTTCGGCTCAACGCGTCCGCTACAACGTTCGCCTTTCCAGGATGGTACTTAATCTCACAGTCATAATCATTCAGCAGCTCGACCCAACGTCGCTGGCGCATATTCCATTCCTTCTGATCAAATATGTGTTGTAAGCTTTTGTGATCTGTGAAGATTGTACATCGAGTACCATATAAATAATGTCGCCAAATCTTCAAGGTGAATACCACTGCACCCAGCTCCAGGTCGTGAGTGGTATAATTTCTCTCGTGAACCTTCAGTTGTCTTGAAGCATAAGCGATGACTTTTTGGCGTTGCATGAGCACGCAACCCAAGCCTTGTCGTGAGGCGTCGCAGTATACCACGAAGTCTTCAGTGCCTTCGGGTAATGATAGTATCGGTGCATCGCATAGCTTGCTCTTAAGTAACTGGAAGGCTTCTTCTTGTTTGTGACCCCAGTCGTACTTCTTGTCTTTCTGAGTAAGGGTCGTTAGCGGTTGAGCTATCTTCGAGAAATTCTCAATGAATCGCCGATAGTAGCCCGCTAAGCCCAAAAATTGTCGAACTTCAGTTGGGGTCTTGGGAGCTTCCCAATTCTTTATCGCTTCTATCTTGGACGGGTCTACATGAATGCCCTTCTCATTCACCACGTGACCAAGAAATTGCACTTCGCGAATCCAGAATTCGCACTTCGAGAACTTTGCATAAAACTTCTCTTTCTTCAGTAATTCCAAGATGGTTCTGAGATGTTGCTCGTGCTCTTCTTTCGTTCGCGAGTAAATCAGGATATCATCGATAGATACAATCACGAATTTATCGAGATATGGTTTGCATACGCGGTTCATCAGGTCCATAAAGACCGCTGGCGCGTTCGTCAATCCAAATGGCATCACAAGAAATTCGTAGTGCCCATAGCGCATTCTGAATGCAGTCTTTGGCACGCTCTCTTCTTGGATCCTTAACTGATGGTATCCAGATCGAAGGTCGATCTTGGAATAGTACCTTGATCCTTGCAGTTGATCAAATAAGTCATCAATTCTCGGTAGCGGATACCGATTCTTGATAGTGAGCTTGTTCAGTTCCCTGTAATCGATACACATTCGCAGAGTTCCATCCTTCTTCTTCACGAACAATACTGGAGCTCCCCAAGGCGAGAAGCTTGGCCTTATGAATCCTTTATCCAACAACTCCTAGAGTTGTGTAGATAATTCTTGCTTTTCGGATGGTACAAGTCGATAGGGTGCCTTGGCTACAGGAGCAGCTCCTGGAACCAAGTCTATACGGAATTCGACTTGTCGTTGCGGAGGTAGTCCTGGCAGATCTTCAGGGAACACATCAGGAAATTTCTTCACCACCGGAATGTCTTCGAGTTTCGGCTCCACAGCCTTCTTGTCTATAACGTGTGCTAGGAAAGCGACACATCCTTTCCTCAAGCACTTCTGTGCCTTCATACAACTGATGATTCGCAGAGGCGCGTTTCGTCTTTCTCCATGTACGATGAGAGTTTCACCATTCGCTAAAGGGATGCGAATGATTTTCTCATGGCAAATAACTTCGGCTTTGTTCTTGGACAACCAGTCCACTCCGACTACTACATCGAAGCTACCCAATTGAATAGGTAGGAGGTCGATGCTAAATCTTCGTTCACCAAGTTCTAGTGTGCAGCCTCTAACAACTTCGCCCGATTCAACGAGTTTACCATTGGCTAGTTCTATGGAATAAGGAATTTCTAATCTACTAGATTCTATTCCAAGTATGCGTTTAAATTCCACAGACATGAAACTATAATCGGTGCCAGTGTCGAATAATATGGATGCAAGGTGATTGTTAATGAGGAACGTACCGTTGACCACATCAGGGTCCTTGCGTGCGTCCTTTGCTCTAATTACAAATGCTCGGGTCTGAGCATTGTTTCCCCTTGGGCAATTTTTCTTGAAATGATCCATGCCTCCACAACCAAAGCATCCTTGGCTTTGCCCAGCTCCTTCATGATGACGCTTGCACTGGTTGCAGAAGGGCATAGTGCCCAGGTACCTTTTGGTAGGAGCGTCAATCATGTCTGTAGGAGTTTTCGCCTCCTGGGGTAGTTCGGGGTCGCACTTCCTGTTATTGAAACCCTTGTAGTTGTTGCGAGTTGCTTGATTCAGCTTCGAGCGCTTTCTCTTCTTGTCACCGGACGACTCAGCATGTGTCTTGGTCTTCTCTGTTGGGTTCAACGATAACTTCTTCTTACGAACACAATCTTTGGTCAGGCTGACAGCCAGAGTTACAGCCTCGGTGATTGTTCGTGGTTTGGCTGACGTCACCATGCCACGAAACTCTGAGGCCAGCCCCCAAATGTAGCGTTCAACACGCTTGAATTCGGGAGTCACCATGTAGGGAAGCACTCTGGACAGATCGTGGAATCTTCGAGTATAACTATCAATATCAGCACCTTCCATAGTCAAGTGCCAGAACTCCGTTTCCAGTCTTTGGAGTTCAGCACGAGAGCAATACTTCTCCCTCATCCTTTCCTTCAGTTCCTCCCAGGTTAGACCATACGCGGCATTATTGAGCAAGGTTTGGGCTTGCAAATTCCACCAAGTCAGAGCTTCATCGACAAACAACAAGGTAGCAAAGGTGACTTGTTGATCCGCGATACACTTGCTCATGCGGATAGTAGCTTCAGTCTTCTCCGTCCAGCGCACAAATGCTACTGCACCTCCTGTGCCATCATAGTTCATCGGCTTGCAGTCGAGGAACTGCTTGAAAGTGCAGCCTTGAGCTGCATTGCCTCCAGACGAATCTCCATTCCCATTACGCCTAGCGTTGCTTGGTCCTCCACTGTCTTGAGTTCGGTTCGCCTCGTACTGGGCGATAGCAGCGGAGATCCTTTCCTCCAGTAGAGCGTTCAGCTCTTCAGCAGTTCTTGGCAGTGGGGGAGGAGGAGGTTGGTCACGAGCGTTCACAGCTCTTCTGGGTGCCATGTTCTGACGAACGCAACCCAATAAGTTTAGGCATTTGTTTGATATCGTCATACTAGACAGCAGTAGTATATATATACACAGGCATATACCACATAAGTGACGTCAAACAACTATTACTCTAGCAGAGTACTTAGTAGGCTTGCACTGAGGGAATCTATACGTGACAAGACTTGCTGTGGTTTCTGTGCACTGAATTCCATAATTATGTATGCATCCATAATTACGTAACTCCTTGCACAGTCCACACAGTTCGTTTCATCCTCGTATTTCTTCCTTCAGATGGGCCATTGCTTTCAGGTAAAGTCACATATACTTGTGACATTCTACTTCTAGTACATGCTAATTATCACACATAATTGCAAGTAATTTCTAATCAACGACAAGTGCTACTCAAGTGCACTCTAAGTCTCGTAGTGTCTTTTCTAGACTCATGTAGACAGTTTCAGGTAATGGATGTCGCGAGACGTTTTATGCAATGAAAACTCTTTGAAAATTGTTTTCGTGAATGGATCCTAGAGATTGTAGACTAGACTCGAGAAGGAATCCTGGTTCACTACAATCGAAGCTCTGATACCAATCTGTCACACCCCTTTCCGCAGCGGAAACACGAGGTGTGATCATGAAAGGTTCTCATTGCATACGAAGAGTAAACATACTACATGCTCAAAAATAACTTCAAATATTACATTACCAAAAACATATGCCAAGTGTTTACAACACTAGATAACATATTGTCTTAAAAGTCACGACTTTATTTAAAGATAAACAAAGCGACATCCACGAGCATGAGTAAGACCACGCGCACATCCACCCTAGTTACCTGAAATACATGTGAGTTTTGGAAAAACGTCAACATAATGTTGGTGTGAATTCATGCAGTTTTGTATTTCATGTTTGTATACTTTGTATGAAAGCATAGTATGTGAGTAAATCAAGTTTTCATAAATAAATTCAGTTTCATGTGTACACCACGTACACATGTATAATTCAATTTCTTCTTGAGTACCCCACGTACTCAAGTATAATTCTCATTTTCTTGAGTACCCCACGTACTTCAAGTATAATTCAATCTTCTTGAGTACCCCACGTACTTCAAGTTATATATCAATTTTAGTATGATATGAATTTTATGTAAATACAGTATTTCTGTAAATATCAGATTGTTAATGGGTTGCAAAGCCATTAACATGTGGCACGACATAGGAAGTCACCAAACCTAAGGCATTTAATTGGTATATTCTGAGACACAAAAGCACTACTCGATTCTCGCCCCGACCGGTAGTGTGGCTGCCAGGCACCCGTTAGATCTAACCTTTTGTTCTGCGGTCTAGGTATATTGTTGATTAATGGTGCTTCTGTACCCTAATCGTGACACTATTTCTCACAACGCTTCCTACTTGGTTCTCGTCCTCACCAAGCGCGTTTCTTGTTATCATTTCTCATAGCGCCTCATACTTGGTTCTCGTTCTCACCAAGTGCGCTTCTCATATTCTTATATTTCGTCACACTTGGTTCTCGTTCTCACCAAGTGTACTCCTTGTATTCTTATATTTCGTCACACTTGGTTCTCGTTCTCACCAAGTGTACTTCTTGTATTTATATCATACCAATTATAAATTTTGTACATTTGTACATGTATTTCACCCCCGAAGTTATAAAAACTGAAAACAGTTAAAGAGAAAAGGGGGAGCATGAACTCACAACTTTGCGTTCCTAGCGTCGTAAACTCCACCGGATTTGCTTAATTAACGTCGTAACCTATACGCGTTTTCTTAATGTTAGTCACTAGACTTGCGTCGCACAAGTACAGTCACTCTCTTTTGTGTATATTCTTGTGTTAAAAATATTCTTATATTTTTAACTACGTATCTTACTTATATTATTTTCTCTAAAAATAAATATAAGTCTTTTGTGTTTTGCACTTTGCACCCGAATTATGTATTTTGTATGTTGTATGTGTATTTTTATATTTCTACTCCTCATGAGTAATTAGTGTATTTTTAAGTCTTAATACACTAGCACGTATAACACATACTATATACACTTAGCACAAAAGTTGGTGATCAAATAATATATATTTTTCTTTCAAAAATATATACTTAATATCCATTTTTATTCTTGAAAAATCACCATTTCTCATCACCAAAAATTAGGGAAACATTGGTAATACTTTTAAATACATTTTTAGGGAATAAGTTTCTCAAAAACTTATATTTTTTTCTAAGTGTCAAAATTTATAAAAATTTTGACAGAGTTTCCCCTAAAAATGGAGGTTTCCCACGTTTTCAAAACGTGTGTTTATTTTCTTTTAAATCATTATCAATCATCAACAACAATTATCAACAATACTTATCAGCAATAATCACTAGTTTCTCCATTTCATGAACTTGAATATTTACAAAAATGTGTAGTAACTTACTAGCACATTTAGTAAGTCTTGTTATCGTTAAAAATAAGTTTAATTTCTTAAAAACTTTATTTTTAACGGATATGAAGTTTCACAACTTCTAGTTGGTTTTTACGAAAATTATTTCTTTGTTAAAACTTTTGTTACACAAGTATCCATACACTTGTTTGTTCACAAAAACCACTTTTGTTTGTGTAGGATCCGGTTTAGAACATGTGGTTTCTTGGACACTTGGTCCTTTGAAAATACCGCTTGTAGATACATAGATCGGCTAGTTTTAAACACTATTTTGCAAGTAAAAATACTTTTACACAAGTTCATGTTTCATGTGTGGTAGAGTTTCACCTTTTAACCCTTATATCTTCTAACATAACCTTATGTCATGATCCAAGAACATGACTACATCGGGTTAAATGGTGGTCCGAGCTACCACAATCATAGATCGGGTCTCAATAATCATACATTTCGAATACTACATCATTTACACAACTTATGTGCTATTAACCACCATTTTTAGTGTTTTAAGTAGACTTTTAAGCATCATATTGCATGTTAACGAGTTTTAACCGACAAAAATCCTTTTAACCACTTTAGAATAGTTTAAATACGAGTTCTAAGTGTTATACCTCTAGCTCAAGGCTAGGGAAGGATCTAGACGCAAATAGGGTGGATAAAAGCAAGATAAAGAGGTCCTTCGAACTCCGTTTGCTCCAAGCTTCCTAATACGAGACCCTTAACACTTGTAGATGCTTGAAATATGAAGATCAAGATCGAAAATATGATGGATGGAATAGGGGTGTTTGGCCGTAAGCTTTGAGAGAGAAAGAGGGAGTGTTTGTTGAGTGGAAAGTGATGAAATGATTATGATGTGTATTCTCAAGATCTTATAGACAATTTATAAGTGATTAACCATTGGTCCCTATGTCTTCAAGATCTTAAGCAAACATGATTTAATAAATCACAAAGTACAAAGTGTGTTCCCCCTTAGTTGGGGCCGGTTAGAGAGGGGGGGGGGTATTGGTCCGATTCCAACTAGATAGGCAAGTATTAGTTAGGTTAAACCAAGTTAGTTAAGTAGTTAACTTGGTTAGTCGTGTGTCATGCGTTACAATGGGTGTTAGGGTACTCAGGGACCCTATCTGGCTCAGAAAAAGATAAATAATGTGATTAACAATATTTTCGTGTTCCGGGTATAGTCCGGTTGTTCGGTTACATACCGATTCGTTAAAGTGCTAAATTGCACCTTTTAGTGTTTAAGAAGCATCTTTTTATAACACTATCGATTCCCAACACTTAGGGAAATATTCTGGATAATAAAATGACATTTCTGCATAACATTTATATGTCTAAATGCTGAATTATTGCTGATTTGTATAAATTCTGCACTTAAAGTGCATTTCGGGTGCTTTTTAGTGCTTATTTTTGCTTTCGTATTGCATATATATTAACCCTTGTATGTACTCTTGGGTTTTAATGCATTCTTGTTGTCGGACCTACACCTAGGCTCCAATTTTTATTGTCTGGCTGCTTTCTGCAGTTCCGTTGACACAGTGTGTCTTACCGGTGAGTTTACTATTATTCTGACGCAACGCTCTCGTTTATGCATAAAGCAATATTTTGTAGTATACAACATGCATGAATTCACTTGTTTAATCGTGTGTTCAGACATTGCTGACACTTAAACTCATAATTGCAGTCATTAAGCAATAATTAATGTGTACGGAAATTACCGGTTTGGGCCAGTTGTCACAGTTGACCCACTCGATCGGATCACCATCCGATCCTTAGCACATTGTTTTGTTCAAGGTTTTAAGGTTCAAGTGTCGAGTGGCAATCCGAACGAATTGCCACCCAATCCTAATCATTTCATTTATTTGTGATTCAGGTGATTGTTAAAGTATCGGATCCCCACTCGATCGAGTCACCACCCGATCTAAAGCATAGTGTCAAGTATCGGATCCCCACTCGATCGGAACACCACCCGATCCAAGATACACTGTCACTCGATCTGATCACTACCTGATCCAAGGCATACTGTCACTCGATCGGATCACCACCCGATCCAGGGAACACTTTCACTCGATCGGATCACCACCCGATCCAAGACATATTGTCAATCATCGGATCCTCACTCGATCGGATCACCATCCGATCCGTTATCACCCGGTCATTGTTACTGTTGACTTTTTGTTTGACCTCACTCGATTGGATACCCGTCCGATCCAGGTATTTGATATTTTTTTTCTTTAACTGATTGTTTGTTCGTGATTCAGGTGACTCGAGGTGATAAACGAAAAACGTCATGGCTGAAGAATTCTACAACACGTTATACAAAGCCTTCACATCAGAATCTACGAAAACTCAAACTGTTACACCAAAAACCATAACAAAAGCAATTAATGATAATATAAAACATGATAATTTCTATGGAACTTATTCGAAACCACCTAAACTTGACAAAATAGAAGATTATACATGGTGGAAAGAGAGGTTTCTGAACTGGACAAAGGCATACGCTCACGAGAGTTGGTTCTGCTTAGAGTTTGGATATAGCCGACCGATAAACGACAAAAATGATGAAACTTATCTCAACGATCTTTCCGATGAAGACAAAAGAAAATTCTCATTTGAACAGAAAATGATTGCTTTGATTCAGCAATCTATCAGAAATGATATTTTTTCTTTGTTAACACATGATGGTTCTTCAAAATCGGTTTGGGAAGCTTTGAGGGTTAAAGCCGAAGGGGGAAAACAGATTAAAAAGAATAAAATTGCTTTACTAAAAAAGGAATTTGATCTGTTTGACAGTCTTAAAGGAGAGTCGGTGAGGCAAATGATTGAGAGATTTTGCCATTTAAAAATTGAGCTTGATAGGTTTGATATTGTTCAAACACGAGAGGAGATTATTGATAAAATCATAGAAGTGTTACCACGAGCTGATCAGTGGCAAACGTTCGTGTTTATTTTGAAAAATGATGTTTTGTATGAAACAATTACTCTTGATGTGTTGATTGAAAAGATTGAAACTCATGAGCTTGAATTGCAAAAACAGAGCAAGATGAACGGTTCTTCACATCAACAGAATGTTGGTCTTTATTACAAAGGTAGCATACCTTCGGTGATAGCCGGTGAATCACCATAGACATCATTTAGTGTTGAAAAGATGAAGGATTCACAGGAAAGCTCATCAAGATACAATACAGGATATCATTCATCTTCTGTAAAAGCAAATCCTGAAGAATCAGAACAAGTTCTTTGCAACATTGCTCTGAAGTTAAATAATTCTCCTGCAATGAGCATCAAATCTGCTAAGCAGCAAATGAGTTTCCTAGCATCTATTCTGGAATCATATGAAGGTCTGATAGCTGGTAAAATAGGAAATTCTGAGTTAACTAAAGAAGACTACGACCAGATCGATCCGGAAGAAATGGAACTCATTGACATACGTTGGTGTTTAGCAAGCTGTATTCGAAGAGCTCAAAGATACATGGAGATTACTGGCAAACAATCAATCGGTGGTCCATCAACGAAGCTGGGATTTGATAAATCCAAAGTGACCTGCTTCAAATGCAAGTAAAAAGGTCATTTCAAAAGAGAAAGCACCAATTCTGCAGTTGATGGAAATGAAAATCCGTTCAAAGACGATTATTATCAGAAAGCAATATACCACCGCAGTAAAGAAGAGTTACCAACTTTGAAGCAGACTGAAAACAATGCAAAAGAAAAGTCAAGAGCATGTGTAGTTATTCAAGATGACGAAGGGTTTGACTGGAGCGAGTTTCTTCCCGAAGATGATCTTGTTGATGACCGTCTCACAGCTCATGGCAGAAATGTTTCAAAGAGCAAACATCGTGCTTTTGTTGCTGAGATAAAGGAGAGAAGTCGAGAAGAAATTCTGAAAGAAAAGACTGAAAGGGAAAGATTCTTTGCAGGATGTCGGATTGAGAAAATGCATGAAGAATATGAGGAAGCAAAGTACTATGGGAGATATGACAAGAAAAGAGATTGCTATATCAACAAAAATGGTGATCCTGTCGTTCATCGAAAAGAAGTTGTTTTTGATGATGTTCTTGCAGTAATTCCTATGTCTGGCGAATATTACTCAAATGTAAAAGATAAAACTTATCTGAAAAAGCAGGACAAGATAATTCGTGATGTGATAACCGCGAGTTTGAAGAAGAGGATGAAGAGAGGATGAAAAAGAATGTTGAAGAATTAGTTGATGATTTTAAGAAGGTAGCTGAGGAAGAGAAAGAAAAGAAAGAGGAAGCAGTTAGTGAAGAAGTTGATAGCAAAGAACAGCAGACAGTAGAAGAAGTGAAGATGGAAAGTTCGGTTGAAGTGAATGATGGTGCTGGTATTGGTGAGGAACAGATGAAGAGTGAAGCTGATCAGGCACAGAAGGAAGCGAAAGCCGAGGTGCCAATCACTGAGGTAAATACTTCAACTGATTCTGAAACCTTAAAAACTGCTAAACAGTGCAAGAAATGCATGGAAACGTGCAGTGCTTGTACTGAAAAGGATGAAAAAAAATCAGAAAAAGAGACTTAGAATTTACTAAAATCGAAAAAAAATTCAAAGAAAAGTGTTAGTGCATACGTCTGTCGACTTCGTCTTGTATCGAGTCGTGGATTACTATTGTTAGAATAGGGCACGTTGTACGAGAAAATTATAGAGTTTTGGGTGGATTGAAGTTAATTTCGTTTGAATGTGTCATGTGCAAGTTCAAACGAAATCAACATATGTAATTTCGTTTGAACTGCACTTGGTCACCTTCAAACGAAATTACAGCTCCTATATATACCCTCCATACGAAATCATTTGTAACCTTCTTGTTTCCGACGCCAAAGTGATGTCGAAGTGTCTACGTGCTGTAATTTGCTCAGAGATTAATAAACGAGACAGTTAATAGTGAATACAAGCTAAACAAAGACAGAATCAATGAATTCCGCCTCTGATTCTGTCTGAGCACTCTTCTGATCGACTCGTTAGGTCGTTTCACGATCCTACATGTGGTATCAGCGCTCAGGAGGAAGAGTTCTTACCGTTTAGCTCGTTTTCGGTGGAAAATTCTGATTTCTACACTTTCTTTTCAAAATTAATCAAGTTTTCTCGGTTAAAATCGACTAAATTTCTCACAGTGTGTGCGTAATTGTGTTTTAACAAATCCTTGAGAGTTTCAGAACTAAAATCGGATTAAAACTTGATCAATTGGACAAAATCTGAATCGAAATGATGATGTCATGGTAATTTCGTTTGAGTTGACCTACTGATTTCGTTTGATATCACACATTCATCCTGATTTCATTTGAAATAGCTTGATAATGTCGTTTGAGAGTGCACCTTTTGATTGAGTTCGTTTGAAAATACATGGTAATTTCGTTTGAATTGGGTATCTCGCTTGAACAACTTGGCTGATTTCGTTTGAACATTACCTGCTGATTTCGTTTGAGATTACTTACTAATTTCGTTTGAGATTACCTGCTGATTTCTTTTGAAATTAGGTATATTGTTTGAAGGTTGTGATTTCATTTGAGAAGGGATTTCGTTTGAAGGTTGGTATTCCGTTTGAAAGGGGATCTAGTTTGAACTTGGTATTTCGTTTGAACAGGTTGTGTTTGAAATATGACGAAAATGTTTGATGAACAAGAAAATGATTATCTTGAAAGGTTAAACAATTGGTATCGAGGGTATTTGGATGATAGTTATAGAAATGTGAGAAAGGAAGGTTGGGTGAAAAAGTTTAAATACTTTGTGTGTTTGAAAAATGAAACATTGGATGATCTGGCAAACCGATATGCAGTCTTACTTGATCGTTTAAAAGATCATGAGATATATTTGTCAGATGCTGAAAAGATAGAAAAGTTTGCAGATGCATTACCTGTTGAATGGATTGAATTTTTGAAAAATTTTAAAAAGGATTCAAGTTTTTCAAAATTACATCTAAAAGGTTTCATCAGCAAATTTAAAACTCATGAGTATGAAATTTATGAGAAAAAGAATGAATTGATGAATAAAATAAGAGGAAAATTTAATAAAATGAGTGTGGGTGTGATTGATGAAATGAACAAAAGAGTTGATGTATGTCTTAGTGCAAAAATTGTTTTGACATATGATAACAAGAGGGGTTGTTATATTGATGAGAATGCAAATCCTCTTGATTTCGTTAAATTTTTTTGTGCAGGAACATACAAGATAGAGAAAAAGGAAATTTCAAAGAAAGAAGAATATGTGAAGCCTGTAGCCGTGTGTACTGAACCAGTGTTAAAGAAAGAGGTTGCAGAAGATGCACCTGTCTTTGATCACTCATCAGGAGAAGAAAATGATGATGAGAGGGTTCAAGTTGAGAAGAAACAGGTTGAAAACATTTCAGCTTTGAAGGTTGAGAAGAAAGCTGATGATAAACAGATTCTTGAAATGCATGAAAATTATGAGAAATTGAAATCTGAAAATGTCAAACTGTTAAGTGATTTGGACAGTTTGATATTGAACAACAAAGTTTTGAAAGAAAAAGAAAAAGATTTTGAAAATAAAATAAAAATATTTGAAAATGAAAAGTTAAATATTGAAAAAGATTTTCAAAGTCAAATGAAGGTTTTAGAAGATGAAAAATCTGTTATTTTTAAAAATAATCTTGAAAGACAGATTGAAATAAATTCTCATCTTCAGAAAATCATTCGGCTTGAAAATGAAGCTGAAATTGCTTGGAATAAAATTGATGAGCTTGAAAAGAAATTGAAAGGTTTTGTGAAACCAGATTATATTTGTCCAAAACCTATCAATTCAGTTCCAATAAGTGACAATGTCACAAATTTTGACAAAGTCAAAATTGAAGATTGTGATGAGAAAAGAAAAAATATTTTTGAAATTAAATGAAATATTTCAAGAAACTGTTTTACATTCTACTGAGAAAGGTGAATGCTCAATGCAAAAACCTGTAAAGAAGAATGTGGAACAAAAACAAAAGGATAAAAAGCCGAGAAATCTTCAAAAAGAAAATAAAAGCTCATCAGTTCAATCATCCAATCGAGATAAAAAACCACAAAAATTGGAAAATCAAAACTCAAAAACTGTTTGTAATAAGTGGTGCAGGTTTGACCACAGTGCTCAAAAGCCAAATCCAGCAAACAAGAAGAGAAATGATTATCACCAAGCCAAACAGTGCTATGATCTGAATGTTTGGACTGAAAGTGGTGATTGGTACGATAACAGAGTGTGTTACACTTGTGGTGTGAGAGGACACATTGCTGTTAACTGCCAGAGTTGGAATTTTGAGATGAGAAGATGTTTTGAATGCCATATCAAAGGTCACATTGCCAGAGACTGCCCAATAAGATCAAAGGGAAGATCGAGGGCTGATCCTCAGAAATTGGCAAAGAAACCAGTCAATGTCAAGCCCAAAGAACAGAAAATTCATGAACCTATAGTTCAAGAACAGAAAGTTTACGAACAGAAAGTGAAGCTTTCACAGGGGCAGAAAGACAGACTGAGGAAGAAGAGAAAGAAGGCGAGAGAGTATCTCGAAAGGATTTTGTCCTCGGATACAACTGGTAAAGCAAATAATAGTTCTGATAAATCGTTTTGTTCTCCTAAAACCAATAAGTCAAACAAAACGAATTCATCAGATGCAAATCTGAGGACAAAAGAGAAGAAAAAGAAAGTTGTTGACAATGAATTTGTTTCTTCGGAAACAAAAGAGCAACGTTTTGGCGATGAATCTGACTCTTCAAAGTCAGACAAGCCATGTTCAGGCGATGAATCTGGTGTGGTAAAGCCAGAAGAGCCATGTGTTGAGGTAAAAAATGAGAATTCTGGTCTAACAATGGATGATGCAAATTTTCCACCATTGTTGAACAAGAATTCAAAAACACCCAAGGACCGTCAGGATTGGGTAAATCTGTTTAAATGAAAAACCTGACTTGCCGGAGCTCCCAGGTTGGTAAGCGTGGAGCAGGAATCGGCATCTTTCTTGAGAAATTCACGAAAGTGATATTTCGACTTACTAGTGGTAAATCAGGGACATTAAGTTGTACTTGATTTTCTACATGTGTTTGTGTTAAGAAAATCGGGAAATGTAGAATCAGACAAGTGGTTGAAGAAAACAAGGTGATGAATGATCCCCATGTTTGAAAAATGACTCACAAAACTAATTTTCCAGAAAAACCATTTTGATTAAAACAAACTTAAGTGTTTTGAAATCACTATGGGAAAATGTTTTGTTATCAGAGGGAGTTCTGATTGTTTAAGCAAAGTGGATGGAGAATTGAAGTAATTCTCATCATGTTGTCAGTTTATCTTGTACAGTTTGTTTTCAAATTTTCCCAGAAAATCAAAATTGAGACATATTTGGATTTTAGGGGGAGTAAAAATTTAAAAAAAAAATTTGAAAATTTGAAAATTCCAAAAACATTGAAAAATTGCAAATATGAGTTTTGTTGTGAAAAAGAGGAAATGATAGTATATCAGTTGGACTGTCACAGCATGCTAAAGAAATGGAGAGTTAAAATGTGATAAACGGTCTCACTAAAGATGTGACGATAGGCTCAGCTAGACTAGTAGATTTGCGATAACGATACAAACTTAAAATGAAAAAGCCTAGTTCTAGTGGGAAACATGGTCGAAAGCATAGTACTTAGTTTTGTCCTTCTTGATTGTGTACCTACTCGGTAATCGCTGATTGTCAAAAGACATAAAACTGGTTAAGTCTGTGAACTTTCACAACTTTGCTGAAAAGTCGCTGTGATTGTGCATTTTATTTTGCAAAGATTTAAACTTGTTTTATTTCTTTATTTTGTTTAAGCATTGGACATCCTCTACGTATATGTGAGTATCGAACTGGATGTTAGTGCCTAAACATTCTGCTTTATTTTCTTTGGTGTTTCGTTTAAGCTTTGGATCACCTCTGCGTATACGGGAGTATCGACCTGGTGGTTAAAGCCTAAACAACTTCAACTTGTTTTATTTTTCTTATTTTGTTTAAACATTGGACTTTCTCTGCGTATACGGAAGTATCGACCTGATTGTTAATGTTTAAACATTCTGATTTGTTTTCGCACAATTCACAGTTGATAAAAGTTTAAAGGCATTATTTGGGTCAGTGTATTGCATGATGAGGGGATATGCTGAGATCGTGGGGTCCATAAGAATTTAGTGCAAAATTAATATATCTTAACGTATCGGTAAGCATTTCGAAAGTTTTTAGATTGAGTTTAAGTGGACAACAATATCGTCAATCTATGTGAATTGTTTAAAACTGAAAATGTTTAAAGCTTAACGGTGCTAGTGATTGGTCACATAAACTGATATGATCCTCTTACACAAACTCACAAAAAATAGTGTTTGTAAATATTTCTTCTCTGCATTTCATTACATTTAAAAATTCAAAAAGATTTTAGTGTGTTTTAGCATAAATTTTTAAAAAATACAAAAAGATTTTCGACAACTGATGTTGAAGAGCTGATTTTCAAAATTTCAAGTGCTAAACATGATGGACAGGATTGGGAGTGTGCGTTTAAAAGAAGAAATTTGTTTGTTGAAAGAAAGTTTTGTTAGTTAATCAAGGTCATTAATTTGAACTTGATGTAACTATTGTAAAGCTTATGTGTTTGTGAGAAATTGTGTGCAGGAAATGATAAAAAGCGAAGTTTCAATTTCTGATGATCAAATTCCAGGTTTTGATACTTTGCTTCTGATAAAGAATTCCAGACTGCGATCCCAGCTGAGTGAGAGGGGGAGTCTGAAGACAAGAAACAGGTTACAGATCCTGATGCTATGGAAAGCCAGGAGAAGTTTTGGAAGCCCAGAGACTGATAAAGACTGAAGTTGCAAAGACTCGATACTTCAGACTCGTCAACATCCGAGGGGGATTCTGTTAGAGCATACGTCTGTCGACTTCGTCTTGTATCGAGTCGTGGATTACTATTGTTAGAATAGGGCACGTTGTACGAGAAAATTATAGAGTTTTGGGTGGATTGAAGTTAATTTCGTTTGAATGTGTCATGTGCAAGTTCAAACGAAATCAACATATGTAATTTCGTTTGAACTGCACTTAGTCACCTTCAAACGAAGTTGCAGCTCCTATATATACCCTCCATACGAAATCATTTGTAACCTTCTTGTTTCCGACGCCGAAGTGCAGTCGAAGTGTCTACGTGTTGTAATTTGCTCGGAGATTAATAAACGAGACAATTAATAGTGAATACAAGCTAAACAAAGACAGAATCAATGAATTCCGCCTCTGATTCTGTCTGAGCACTCTTCTGATCGACTCGTTAGGTCGTTTCATGATCCTACAAAAAGTGCAAAGAATTGCTAGAAAATGAAAAAGTTTTAAAAGAAAATGATGAAAAACTTTCTAAAAAATGTAAAAATTTAGAAAAAGAAAATGAAAATTTAAAAGAAAAGATTTCAAAAATGACAGAAGAATGTTTACAAAAGGAAAATGCGCTTCAAGAAATGAAAAAGGAATATGATTCGATAAAACTTGCATACCATATTTCATAAGAGTCATATGAAGATGTTTAAAGTCAAATGAAACTTGTTCAATCTAGATTGAGATACTGTTCTGAAACAACTGATACGCTTAAGCGACAGTATTCAATAAAGCAACAAATTGTCAATTCTTACATTGAGGATGTTGCTAAGCTAAAGCATCAAATAGCAGATTTAGAACATGATAACAACAAGTTACATAGTTATCATGCATCATCATATGTGCTTGAAAGAATTTTCAACATAAAACCGGGTGATGATGATTCTGAGAAAAACAAAAAAGGCATTGGCTCAGAGTAACATCAAGTTCCTCCACCGGAAAAGTTTGCATTTTATGATGATGAGAAAGTCTAAAAAGCTTTCAACTTGGTCGATCAATTGCCAGATAACATTGACATAACCTATTCCAAATCTGATGATTCTAGTGATTCAGAGGTGGTAGGTAAGGTAGTTGAAAGTGTTTTGAAAGAAAAGTCGGTTGATACAGGTAAATCTGAATCACATGATGAAAATGAAGGTAGTTTTCGTGAAGGATATCTAAAAAACTCAAAATCTAAGAAAAAGGCGAATGATGATTCAAAAGGATTGGTTTATACCATGATTGGATCAGACAAATTATTCTCAGATCTTGAAGTCCCGATTCAGAATGTGACTTCAGAAAAGATTGATAAAGTTTTCAAAATGGTTGAAATTGAAAAGTCTGAAATTCCAAAGTTTGCTAGAAAGAGTCACAAAACTTTTTATAACAAACCTGGTTACAAAAAGAAAAACATGAAGGCTGCGTTGGGTTATAAAAGGAAACAAAATTGGAAAATAAATGAAACGCCAAACTATCAACAAAAGATGAACTTCGTTCACGAAACAAGTTCAGAATAAGAGAAAGAACTCCAATTTAGACAACAGTCTATGTAGGACCGGTTTTGACACCGTTCGATTGCGTAACGAACGTTCGACGTGCGGAATCCGTGAACGTACGTGACCGAATACACAATAACGTACTAGAACCTTGATTCTATTGAAAAATGACGTGTACAATCACTTGAGATAGTTTTCTCTCTCTAGACTTTCACTCTCTAGACTTGAATCTCCTAAATCACCAAAATGAGCAAAAGTCTTAAACTTTAAATCTAAGGCTCCTATTTATAGGCCTTGGAATTAATGAGATTTCTCATTAATTACCAAAATGCCACCTTGCTAAAACTATCTAAATATTACAATAAAATCCTAGATTTTTACAGTTTCAGCTACGGTTTGAATTGACGGAGGCGATAGACATTAATGCATCAACAAACTCCCCCTTGGATATTGCCGCAGTCAATTCGTAGTTAAACTCGTAGCGACTTGTCTTTCTCTCTCTCTTGAGTCTTCTTTAAGATTTAACGTCTTCAGCAAACACAGACTCCCTCTTGCTCGAACAGAATCCCGGTGGATCTGTCTTCAGCTTCAGCTCCCCCTTTCGGTAGTCTCTTCAGGCTCCCCCTTTTCGTCAAGCTTCCATGTTTTTAGGATCGACGCCTGGCTTTCCGTAGCAACAGATTCAGAAACCTACACATCTCAACCTCTCGTAAGACAAAATAATTTTGACTCTAAAAGAATTCACTCAAAATTCTCAAACATATAACACACAATATTGTGATTCAAATTAATGAATCATCTAAACATTTGAGGATTATCTTCCAACTTCTCATCATCTTAACCAAACTAATTGTTCATCGTGTTTAGCCTTTGAGATTTTGAATATCAGCTTTTCAACATCAGTTGTCGAAAATCTTTTTGGATTTTTCAAAAATTAGGCTAAAACACACTAAAAACCTTTTGGATTTTGTAATAAGAAAAATGTAATGCAGAAATGAAATATGTACAAACATATTTTTTGTAATAAGAAAAATGTAATGCAGAAATGAAATATGTACAAACATATTTTTGTGAGTTTGCGAAAGAGGATCATATCAGTTTTTGAGACACATCACAAGCACCGTTAAGCTTCATTTCATTTTAAGCTCTAAAAAATTCACATCGATTGACGATATATTTGTCCACTTAAACTCAATATAAAAACTTTCGAAATGCTTACCGATACGTTAAGGTATATTAATTTTGCACTAAGTACTTATGGACCCCACGATCTCAGCATATCCCCTCATCATGCAATACACTGACTCAAGTAATGCCTTTAAACTTTCATCAACTGTGATATGTGCGAAAACAACGCAGAATGTTTAAACATTAACAATCAGGTCGATACTTCCGTATACGCAGAGAAAGTCCAATGTTTAAACAAAATAAGAAAATAAAACAAGTTGAAGTTGTTTAGGCTTTAACCACCAGGTCGATACTCCCGTATACGCAGAGGTGATCCAAAGCTTAAACGAAACACCAAAGAAAATAAAGCAGAACGTTTAGGCAACAACATCCAGGCCGATACTCACGTATACGCAGAGGATGTCCGATGCTTAAACAAAATAAAGAAATAAAACAAGTTTAAATCTTTGCAAAATAAAATGCACAATCACAGCGACTTTTCAGCAAAGTTTGTAAAAGTTCACAAACTTAACCAGTTTTATGTCTTATGACAATCAGCGATTACTGAGTAGGTACACAATCAAGAAGGACAAAACCAAGTACTACACTTTCAACCGTGTTTCCCACTAGAACTAGGCTTTTCATTTTAGGTTTGTATCGTTCTCGCAAATCTACTAGTCTAGCTGAGCCTACCGTCACATCTTTAGTGAGATCGTTTATCACATTTGACATTTCATTTCTTTAGCATGCTGTGATAGTCCAACTGATTTACTATCATTTCCTCTTTTTCACAACAAAACTCATTTTTAATTTTTCAAATTTACTAATTTTTTTAAAAAATTTTCTCCCCCTAAAATCAAAATATGTTTCAATTTTGATTTTCTGAGAAAATTTGAAAAACAAACTGTACAGATAAAGTGACAACATAATATCGAATCGCTTCAATTCGCCATCCACTTGGCATAAGCAATCAGAACTTCCCCTGACAACAAACTATTTTCCCATTTAGATTTCAAAACACTTAAGTTTGTTTTAATCAAAATGGTTTTTCCGGAAAATTAGTTTTGTTTCTCATTATATAAACTCGGGGTTCTTTCATCACGTTGTTTTCCTTTAACCACTTGTCGGAAAGATAAATCAAGTACAACTTAATGTCCTTGATTAGTATTTTGTGATTCGAAATATCACAGTTACCAACCAGGGAATTTCTCAAGAAATATGCCGATTCATGTTCCACGCTTACCAACCTGGGAACTCCGGCAAGTCAGGTTTTTCAGTTAAAGAGATTCACCCAAGCCTGACGGTCCTTGGGTGTTTTGAACATACCTTTTTTATTCATAAAATTCCTTTACCCCTTTGACTGTTCCATCAACCATTTTTCCAAAAATGTTTAGAACATTGGGTTTGAAGGCTTTTTCAACATCAAAATCTTTCTTTTCAGAAAAAAATTGATTTGAAATTTCAACTTCGTCAAATTTTTGTTTATAATTTTCAGCTCGCAATGGTGGAAAGTTGATATCATCCATTGGCAGAACTGAATTTTCTCCTTTTTGATCAACAGATGGCTCTTCTGACTTTGACGAATCAGGATCATCGCCAGAACGTACCTTCTTTGTTTTCGAAGAAACAAATTTATCATCAAAAGGTGGCTCCTTTGTTTTTAACAGAACAGATTCATCGCCGACCTTTATTGGAACTGTTTGATCAACAAATTTTACCTTTACTCTACCTTTTGTCCTCAGATTTGTATCTGATGGATTCATTTTACTTGATTGATTTTTTGTTGAGCAAAGCGATTCATCAGAACTTTTATCTGAATTAACCGTTGTACCCGAGGACAAAATCCTTTCAAGATACTCTCGAGCTTTCTTTCTTTTCTTTCTCAGTCGGTCTTTCTGCCCTTGTGAAAGCTTCACTTTCTGTTCTTTCACCTTCTGTTCTTTGGGCTTTTCTTCGACCTTGACTAATTTCTTCATCTTTTTCTGAGATTCAGCCCTCGATCTTCCCATTGATCTCATTGGGCAATCGCTGGCAATATGACCTTTGATTTGGCATTCATAACATCTTCTCGTCTCAATTCTCCGACTCTGGCAATTAACAGCAATGTGTCCTCTAAAACCACAGTTGTAACACACTCTGTTATCGTACCATTCTCCTCTATCAAACCAAACACTCAAATCATAACACTGATTTGATTTGTAGTACTCATGACTTCTTCTATAATCTTGATTTGACGCTTGAGCACTGTGGTCAAACCTGCACCACATATCACCAACTTTTTGTGAGTTTTTATTTTCAGATTTTTGTGGTTTTTTATAATGATTGGATGACTGAACTGATGAGCTTTTATTTTCATTTTTAAAATTTTTCAAATTTTTAACTTTTTGTTTCTGTTCTACAATCTTCTTAACAGGTTTTTGCTTTGAGCATTCACCTATTTCAGTAGACTGCAAAACAGTATTTTGAAATTTTTCTTGTAATTCTAAAAATATTTTTCTTTTCTTTTCTTTTTCTTTTTCATCATCAGCTTTGTCATCGCAATCTTCAATTTTGACTTTGTCAAAATTTGTGACATTGTCACTTATTGGAACAGAATTGATCGGTTTTGGACATGGAATATTCAAATACTCTGAAGAAATCACAAAACCTTTCAATTTCGTTTCAAGCTCGTTGATTTTCTTTCGAGCTTGCTCACCTTCTTTTTCAAGTTGAATAATCTTCTGAAGATGAGAATTTATCATTTTTTGCTTTTCAATGTTGTTTTTGCTAAACACATCTCTCCCATCTTCAAGAATTTTTATTTGACTTTGAAATTCTTTTTCCATTTTTAATTTTTCATTTTCAAAATCTTTCAGTTTATCTTCAACAATTTTTACATTTTCTTTCAAAACCTCGTTTTTCAATGTCAAACTGTTCAAATCACTTAACAGTTTAACATTTTCAGATTTCAATCTTTCAAAATTTTCTTGCAGTTCAAGAGTCTGTTTATCATCAGATTTCTTCTCATCATTCAAATTCTTGATTTCCAATGTCAAGCTTTCCAAATCCTTCAAAAATTTGGCATTGTCTGCTTTGAATTCATCACATTTTAAGCACTTCTCGGACATCATTTTAGCTTCAGCTTTCTTTTCAACCTTGATAACTGAAGTATCTTCAACCTGCTCCTCTACCACTTGAACATTTTTCTCAACAGACTTCATTTTTCTAATCTTTTGGAGTTCAAGTTCTTGAGCTTTGATCTCCTCGATAAACATGCTCAAAGTCAAGTCTAAATATATCTTCTTCAAATCTAACAAATACGTTCTCCACATATCACCCGGTAAAACATTTACCAACTTGTCAACCCACTCCTCATTAGTCTTGGTTATCTTCAATCTCCCCATCTCCAAAACAAGATGGCAATATCGATCAATCAATTCTTTTGTAGACTCTCCCTTAATACCTGTAAAATTATCAAACTTGTTCAGTGCAATATAAATTTCAGAATCCATGTTTCGGTATGAAAGATTCACGAAAACAGATTTTCAAATGATACGAGAATTCACAAACTCTAAAATCCGTTCAATCTCTTTTTCAAAACAAATGAATCAGATGAATATCTGATAAACCGGTGACAACAGATCGGGTGAAGATTCGTTTGTGCGTAACGAACACACAACAACAACAACAACAACAGGTCAAAGATGTGTCCAAGAGAACATGTTTCAAATGTGATCAAACAGGACATCTTGCTCCCAAGTGTCCAAATCTGAAACCTGTTGGTGTTGAGATGAAAAAGAAGAGTGATGATGTTGAAAAACAGAAATCTGAGGATGTGAAACAAAGGTCAACCATATTTGATTCAAAACAAACTTGGAGATACAATACAAACAAGTTTGCTTTGAATCAAACTTGGAAATCAAACCCAAAAAGGTTCGATTCAAGACAAACCTGGAATTCTCACACAACCAGATTTAGAACAACACAAAGTTGGAAAACTGTCGATGCAACAAAACCAAATCAGTTTTGGAAAACAAAAGTTGTTGAAAATCAAAATGTTCAAAAGGATTCACATTTTACAAAAGAGGTGCTCCAAAAGGTCAAACATGGACGGTTAAAAAACAAGTGACTTCTGTGAATGACGAAAAAGTTGAAGTAAAAAATGAAAAAGTTTGTTCTCAAAATGACAAAGATTTTACAAGATTGAATGAAGCTTATTGTGTTGAAATGCCTAAGGTCAAATAGACCTGGGCTAACTTGTTTAAGTGATTGAATTAGTTGAATGTGCAGGTGCTCAAGACAATTAAATGTCAACCAGAGGAGTGTCAGAGCAGCCTGGCACGAGAGGAGAAGGCTGCTGAACCATGCAACTGATACAGGGAGTTTGTTTGATTTATGTACATAAATAAACAATATTTCAAAACCCTAAAAATAAAAAAAATAAAAAATATGTTTTTATTTTGTCAAAATTTTGAAAAATCAAAATATGTTTGTTTTTAAATTTGTCAAAAATTCAAAAATTTCACAAATATGTTGATTGAATATGCCGAAACCCTCACGGCGGAACAAACATGATAAATTTCACAAGATTGAAAAATGGTTTTCAAACTGTAAAATATCAGTGTGTTGTATAAATTTCACAAGATTGAAAAATGGTTTTCAAACTGTAAAATATCAGTGTGTTGTAAATCATAGGGGTAATTACTGCTTTACATGTTATATTTTCTGCAAAACAGGGCATGAGATGCAGAAAAAGGATGGCGAGACAAAGCTTTCTACATCGGTCTGTCAAATTTTCTTTAAATGTTTTGAATTTTAGGGGGAGTAAAAATTTCAGAAAATACAAAAACATTAGAAAATTTGAAAAAGTCAAAAACATGATAAAATTCAAAAAGAGTTTTGTGTAAAAGAGGAAATGATAGTACAT
Source organism: Helianthus tuberosus (assembly GCA_030545235.1). Lineage (NCBI taxonomy): Eukaryota > Viridiplantae > Streptophyta > Magnoliopsida > Asterales > Asteraceae > Helianthus > Helianthus tuberosus. The sequence continues at coordinate 126,021,060 of CM060357.1, read as the reverse complement.
CAGTAGACAATCACAGTACGCTAAAGAATTGGAATGTTAAAATGTGATAAACGGTCTCACTGATGATATGCCAATAGGTTTTTACACGCTTAGTAGATTGTTTTCGAGATATAAACCTAAATATCAAATACTTACTTATCTCGTGGGGAACATCTCTCGGATATATGGGTAACCCCCGAAATCTTGTTTCAGAGATTGCCTGATTCTGAGATACTAGATCTTTATACTGTTTGATATCTGGGGTATTATACATGGTCTTCTGATATTGTGGAAGCAATGGCCTAGACCTCGTATAATACGTTACGCGCTTTAAAAGGTTATCCTCAGCATAAAAATTGAAAAAATATCGAAAGATATGAATCAATTGCAGTTAAAGAAAAGATTCCCTAAAGGGAACACACCTAAAGTCGAGCCTTCATCTCTTTGACTCAACAGAAGTTCATACCTGAGCTCTCAAGGCCTCGCACTAACCCAAAGAACATATATCAAATTGGTATACTCACCTGTAAGACTGAATCTAGGGAATTTTGATACGAGAGTATATTCTAAGGTGGGACACGCGAATAAGTTAAGTCCTTAAAACACTAAATCCGTATCTCGAATCAATTGAACTTTGTGTGAAAAATTAAGTGGGTTAGTATACTGACAATCTAAGTGAATCGTTTAGAACTTAAAGTGTTTAAAGCTCAACGGTGCTAGTGATTTGTCATAAACTGATATGATCCTCTGATGCGAACTCAAACAAAAATATTGTCTGTAAATATTTCTTTACTGCTTTATGTTTCAGAAAAATACAAAAAGATTTTGATTTCATTTTATTTTCGACAACCGATGTCTGAATGCTGAGTTTCAAAAGCTAAGTACGCTGATCGTGTTTCTGAAAATAAAACAAGTTCATTAATTTGAAACTTGAAATTTTAAAATCAAAATTCAAAAACAGTTTGTGACAAGGTCATTAATTTAGACTTGGATGATTAACTGTGAGGGATTTGGATGCTTATATTGTTAAAATTTGTTGTAAAGAGCTAATTTTCGATTTTGGATACTTAATACTGCCAAATCTATGAAGATTGTTGATAGGGGGAGAGAATCAAGTTAATCCAGGATACATTCATATTATTATATTTTAGAGCCAGGATCTTGATTAAAAGTTTGTAAGAGCCAGGTCACGATTCCTGGACAATCGGAAAATGCTTTCATAGTCGAAATATTTTAGGTTATGCTGAGAGAGCCAGGGTTTTCATTCCTGGATGATCAAAACGTTTTCACTAATAAATGTTTGAGATTTGCAGATGAAAGTTCCGGATTACGATCCTGATAGCCGATTCTGAGGGGGAGTCTGTAGACAAGCTCAACGCAAGGGGGGGCGTGCATTCAAGGAGCCAGGTAACTATCCTGGAGGAGCTTGTATTCAGAAAGCCAGGTGTCGATCCCAAAAGCATGAAAGCTTGACGAAAGGGGGAGCCTGAAGAAAGAGTCTACTGAAAGGGGGAGCTGAAGCTGAAGACATATCCACGGGGATTTTGTTCAAGCAAGAAGGAGACTATGTTGCTAAAAACGTGTTAAAGCTTCAAGAAGACTCAGAAAGAGAGAAAGACAAGACGCTACAAGATTGACTGCGGCAATATCCAAGGGGGAGTCTGCTAGTGCAGTAATGTCTATCGCCTCCGTCAATCAGTCCGTAGCAGAAATCAGAAGAAAACAGGACTTTATATTGTAATATTTAGGGAAAAGGCAAGGTGGCATTTATCTAATTAATGAGAAATCTCATTAAGCCCCTTGGCCTATAAATAGAAGACTTGGGGTTTTCATTTAGGACTTTTGCCATTTGGGAGATTGAAGAGCTTAGAGGATAGAGAGAGAAAGTAAGAGAGAGAAAGGCAAAAAGGTGATTCGTGGTGATTTGTAAGATTTCATACATTTCTATAGAATCACAGATATAATTACGTCATGTGTGTTCGGTCATGTTCGTGTACGGATTCCGCACGTTACACGAGTCGGTTTGCAATCGTTTCGGAGTCGAAAACCGATCCTACAATAAACAAGTTCAACATATTGTCTTTCTTATTTTATGTCACTAATGCCTCGTCCATTCCTACGTGAGCATGCATCATAATCATCATCAAACAACAGCACCTGAAACATGTGTGAAAATAAAGTCAGCATAAAAATGCTGGCGAGTACATAGGTTTTGTGAGTGTGTCAAATTCATGGCTTGTATACATATTGCAATACCTCGTATGACTACTAGAGTCGATAATTGAAAACCTTGTATTGAAAAATGTTTAGTATTGCAATATGATTAACCAACTAAAACATGTTGGTTATATGTATGTGAAAAACCTTGTTGCCATGATTCTTGATTAAAACATTTGTTTTTGTAAACCAAATTGTAAATCGTTCTTGTAATAAAACTTGTATGGTTTATATCATTTAGTAAACATCGTTGAGTGTCATCATTTGAAATCATCCGTCCGTGTTTTCAATCATTCAAAATCGTTCAATTCGTCCGTGTTATAAACCATCGTTCAATCGTTCATGTCATAAACCATCGTTCAATCGTTCTTGTCATAAACCATCGTTCAATCGTTCGTGTTATAAACCATCGTTCAATCTTCCGTGTTTTAATTGTGAAAACTAACTTTTGGTCGTTCTTTTTGAACACATTCAAACCTGTGTTTTTGACTCATCTATACCACCAAAGGGTATCTTTAATCGACTAACAAAACCATCAAAGGGATTGTTAAAATCATCAGGTTCTGTCGTTACCCACATTACACCATAACATTGGCGATAGTCCGATAATGGGATTTGTCAGATCCTATGGTACCATAACATACTACCGCTCGGCTTGGCGAAAGCTAATGAATGTCATTTGTGTTATGTATCAATGCACCAACAAGTTCGTTCACATTATTGAAATCATTGTGTTTAATATAAACCATAGCATTTCTTTTGTTTTGAAAACTCGAAATCGTTTAGCACATATGAATCACCCCAAAGCAATTGAAAGCATAAAATAGGGGAACTATATACTCACTTGAGATTGCAAGATATCCTCGATTAATTGAACTAACAAGCTCAGGCAATCTAGGAATCAAGTGGCACCTAGTATTGGATCACTATGTTAATAATCGGGACCTAAATCGGGAGATCGGGTAGAATGAGGTCTTGTAAACCAAATGAGTGTTGGAACTCATATTATATGGTTTAACAAAGCCTACATTCTGATTTGAAACCTATCCTAGATGCCTTTATCACGTCATTTGCGCAAAAGCGCAAAAGCCCGTCATTTGAAACCTATCCTAGTGTTGGAACTCATATTATATGGTTTAACAAAGCCTACGTTCTGACCCGTTAAGGTAGTTTACGCTACTTTATCGCGTCATTTGCGCAAAAGCGCGTTTGGAGGGTCTAACTAGTCCTAAGATAAGTATTATATGCCCTAACATGTTTAATAATGTTGCATAATCAGTTTAAGTGTCAAAATTTAGGTTACATATGCTTAAATTCAAATTATGCACAAAAAGGGCATTTTGGTTATTTTCCTAAGGCATATAAACTACCTATCATACAACTAATTATACGAAGTGACCATAAGGTATAACCTCGGAAGGTTATTCCCTATATAACTATGGTCACAAAATATGTTTGGTCGGATCCTAATGATCGACCAAACGGGTATGGTTCAAAACTCTAAGCGGTTGTCGAGACCGCTTGACTTACGACCCTAATTAAGCACTAAACTAAAAGTGATGAGTTAAACACGTTAAAACATGTTTAACTAAGTTAGAAAACTAATTTGATATCAAAACAAAGTGTTTTGATACCCAAAAATAGTTTCGTCGCAAAATGCACATAATCGTGCATTCCGAAATTTTGACTCATCACTTCGACTAGTCAACATGGTAATCAGTAGGTCAAGATACAATCTCACCAACATAGATCTTGGTGAGTTTATCAGTAGATAGATCCTCTCAAATTGGTAAAAAGTGTGCTGATTTTGTAAGACGATCAATGACTACCCAAATTGCATCATGACCTCTAGATGTGCGCGGTAACTTAGTGACGAGATCCATCGCAATGTTCTCCCACTCCCATACCGGTATGTATGGTTGTACAAGCAAACCAGATGGAAGTTGGTGTCCAGCCTTGACTTTGAGACAAGTTAGGCATTTCGACACATACAAGGCAACATCCTTCTTCATACCAGGCCACCAGTACTGAGTACGAAGATCCTTGTACATTTTGTCAGCACCAGGATGGATTGAATAATGAGACTTATGAGCTTTGTCCGTCACTAAAGTGTGAAGATTGTCTTGATTCAGAATCCATAATCGGTTCTTAAAATAAAGTAATCCATTGTCTTTCGTTTCGAGTTTAAGCTCTAGTTGACATGGTAATTCCTTATCCATCATATCTTGTGTAACACAAGTATGTTGAGCTTGAGAGACACGTGATTGGATATCAGATAGAATTCAAACACAGTGTAGCTTGACTCGTTCCTTTCGACTTAGTGCAACGGCTACGACATTCGCCTTATCAGGATGGTAGTGAATCTCGCAGTCATAATCGTTCAAGAGTTCAACCCAGCGTCGTTATCTCATGTTTAGCTCCTTTTGATTGAAAATATGTTGGAGACTTTTGTGGTCTGTGAAAACCACACATTTCGTGCCATAGAGATAGTGTCTCCAAATTTTGAGAGCAAAAACCACAACGCCTAACTCAAGATCATGAGTTGTGTAGTTCTTCTCGTGGATCTTCAATTGTCTCGACGCATATGTTATAACTTTACCTTGTTGCATGAGAACGCAACCAAGGCCTAGATTTGATGCATCACAATAGACAACGAAATCATCATTGCCATCAGGTAAAGATAAGACAGGAGCATCACAAAGTTTTCGTTTCAGTGTTTGAAAAGCTTCCACTTGTTTGGGTCCCCACTCGAAAGGCTTATTCTTCTGACTCAAAGAAGTGAGAGGAACCGCAATCTTTGAGAAGTTCGCAATAAATCGACGATAGTATCCAGCAAGACCAAGGAATGAGCGAACTTCTGTAGGAGTAGTAGGTGTGTCCCAATCCTTAATCGTAGTGATTTTGGAAGGATCCACATAAATACCCTGCTTGTTAACAATATGACCCAAAAACTGAACTTCCTTAAGCCAAAATTTACACTTGGAGAATTTGGCAATAAGTTGTTCCTTCTTTAGGAGTTCCATTGTCAGATGAAGGTGTTGTTCGTGATTAGCTCGAGACTTCGAATAAATAAGAATGTCGTCAATGAACACAATGATGAACTTGTCTAAATAAGGTTTACAAACCCTATTCATCAAGTCCATGAAAACAGCTGGTGTATTCGTCAAACCAAAAGGCATGACAGTGAACTCATAGTGACTGTATCTCGTGCGGAAAGCAGTTTTGGGAATATCTTCTTCGAGTACACGAAGCTGATGATACCCAGAATGCAAATCGATCTTTGAAAAACATGTAGCACCGTGTAGCTGATCAAAGAGATCATCAATTCATGGTAGGGGATATCCATTCTTGATTGTGAGTTTATTGACCTCACGATAATTGATACACATACGGAAAGATCCATCTTTCTTTTTCACAAACAGGAATGGAGCGCCCCAAGGTGAATAACTCGGATGGATGAATCCTTTATCAGATAACTCTTGTAATTGTTTTGACAATTCTTGCATCGTAGACGGTGCAAGACGGTAAGGTGCTTTAGCAATCGGGATGGCATTAGGTACAATATCAATATGAAACTCGACTTGACGAACTAGAGGTAAACCAGGCAGTTCATCAAGAAACACCTCTGGATAATCTCGAACGATCGGAATATCTTGAATACACTTGCTCTTGCCTTTCTCCTCTACGACATGTGCCAGAAAGGCCACATAATCTTTTCGTAAGTATTTTTGGGCTTTTGTACACGACATGAGTTTCAAACCACCCGAAGGTTTCTCGCCACGAACCTCTAAGACTTCACCAAACAAAAGAGGGATACGAACAATCTTATCGAAACAAACCACCTCAGCTTGATGCTTGGATAACCAATACATTCCTATGATAATATCGAAATTCCCAAGTTGCATCGGTGTGAGGTCAATAGGAAATATGTGGTTATAGAGGTTCAATTAGCAATCACGAATGACAGAATCAAGTACAAGAGGTTCACCAGTAGAAATCTCGACAGATAAGGGCTTTCCTAGTTTAGTTCTAGTCATTTCAAGTTAAGGCTCAAAGGCTAGCGATAAAAAACTTCTATCGGCACCAGAATCGAAAAGAACAGATGCAGGTCGATGGTTAACAAGGAACGTACCGTTAACGACTTCGTTATCAGCATGGGCCTCATTAGCGTTCAAGTTGTATACTCGCCCACGAGCAGGATTGGTATTTGCATTTGCATTCACAGGTTTCGGACAGTTGTTCCTGAAGTGACCCATTTCTACGCAGTTAAAACATGAACCAGGTGGGAATGGAGGTCTAGCAGTGTTTCCTTGAGCTTGAGCCAGGTTATGAGTAGCTTGGCTCGGAACAGATCGACAAATATTGGCCGTGTGGCCAAGTCTACCACAAGATGTACATTGTCGACATAATTGCTGAGCCGAATGATGACCATTGCAACGATTACAGTACCAGCATATGGTTTCCTCGCAGGAGGCTGTTGGTTCTGTGTGTTCTGGTTAGGTTGTGCAGTAACTGCAAAGTTTTGGGAAGCCTTATGCTTCCTTGACCTTTTTGACGACTTAGATTTGTTCTTCTTGTCTTTTCCCTTGTCTTGAATGGCTGACTGTTTCTTGTCACCCTTGCAGATTAGTTTTCCCTTCCTGACCTGAAACGCAGTCAGGGTTGCAGCCAACTCGATGGCCTGACGTACAGTGGTAGGGTTACTACCAGTGACAATGTCTTGCACGGGGTCAAGCAAACCATCGATATACCTCTCAAAAGCCTTAACCAATGGGGTAACCATAGTAGGACAGAGCAAACTCAACTCCTCATAATGATTCGTATAAGCACGGTGTTCTCCCCCATCTTGTTTTAGATCATCGAATTCCCTTTCCAGTGCCCTTAGTTCGTGTTGGGGGCAGAACTCTCTCATCATGAGAGCCCGAAGCTCCTCCCAAGTCTGTGCCATTGCTACATCAGCACCCCTATCTCTCATCACACCATTCCACCATGTTAAAGCTCGTTCCTCAAAAACACTGGATGCGAACTCAACCTTTCGCTCATTCGGACATTGAACGTGTCGGAATGTGCTTTCCAGAGTCTCGAACCATTGTAGGAGCGCAATAGCTCCATGAGACCCAGAAAATTTAAGTGGTTTAGCCGAATTGAATGTCATAAAACTGCACTGAGCATTGTTATTATTGTTATTGTTATTTGCTTGATTTATCTGAGTAATAAGGTTCGGAATCACAACAGCAATCTGTTGAGCGACTAGGGCTGCGAGTGCAGCATCCTGAGTTTGATCATGTCTTGGAGACATTTTCTAAAAAGAGCAAAGAAACATGAGAAACGAGTGAGATTGACATTTGGATAAACAAAAGAGGTATTGAAAATATCGACGAAACATAAGGAAGGCGATCATTTGTTCATTACCTCGAACAAACAAACGACACACGGTGACTAATCAAAGTAAATGGGTCATTATAATGTATCGCGAAGACATGCTTTAGCCTATAAGTGGACACTCACCCCAAGAGTTCCCATGTAAGAGTGACTGGTTTGATACTGCGGATTTGTACGAACACTCTAACCTTAGACAGAAAACTCGAGGTACAGGCACCCACCCTTCCAGATTGCACGTGTTCACATTAATAAGACCCAAACTTTGACGAGATTTTGAAAACTTTGAAGGCTTGGAGCCTTAAAACATATCATCTAAGAATAGATGATTGATTTTCAAAACGGATTTGTAATTTGTGTTCTTGTTGTGGTAGTCACCTAAAGATAGGTGACAATTTTATTTTAAGATCTAAACACAAGATAACTTGTGTTAGGGTCCTAGAAAGGTAATAGTCTAGGTCAAAGCATTACTAATAACCTAATTCCCTATAACCATGAGCTCTGATACCAACTCTTCTGTCACACCTCGACCACGTTAAAACAACAAAACCGCGGCGGAAACGCAGGGGAGTGGAGTAACAGAATCATTGTTTCACAACACACAGATATTGACATTATGTTTTATTGAATTATTAAGTGTTTAACATTGTCTTAAAGTAAAATAAACAAGTTCAACATATTGTCTTTCTTATTTTATGTCACCAAGCCTCGTCCATTCCTACGTGAGCATGCATCATAAGCATCATCAAACAACAGCACCTGAAACATATGTGAAAATAAAGTCAGCATAAAAATGCTGGTGAGTACATAGGTTTTATGAGTGTGTCAAATTCATGTCTTGTATACATATTGCAATACCTCGTACGACTACTAGAGTCAATAATTGAAAACCTTGTATTGAAAAATGTTTAGTATTGCAATATGATTAACCAACTAAAACATGTTGGTTATATGTATGTGAAAAACCTCGTTGCCATGATTCCTGACTAAAACATTTGTATTTGTAAACCAAATTGTAAATCGTTCTTGTAATAAAACTTGTATGGTTTATATCATTTAGTAAACATCGTTGAGCGTCATCATTTGAAATCATTTGTCCGTGTTTCGAATCGTTCAAAATCGTTCAATTCGTCCATGTTATAAACCATCGTTCAATCGTTCATGTCATAAACCATCGTTCAATCGTTCATGTCATAAACCATCGTTCAATTGTCCGTGTTATAAACCCGCGTTCAATCGTTCGTGTTATAAACCATTCGTTCAATCGTCCATGTTTTAATTATGAAAAATAACTTTTGGTCGTTCTAGTTGAACACATTCAAACCTGTTTTTTGACTCGTCTATACCACCAAAGGGTATCTTTAATCGACTAACAAACCACCAAAGGTTTTGTTAAAATCATCAGGTTCTGTCGTTACTCGTTACCCTCATTACCCCATAACCATGGCGATAGTCCGATAACGGGATTTGTCAGATCCTATGGTACCATAACATACTACTGCTCGGCTCGTCCAAAGCTAATGAATGTCATTTGTGTTATGTATCAACGCACCAACAAGTTCATTCACATTATTAAAATCATTGTGTTTAATATGCTTGGAAATATCATGGATGTCGGTTCGTTTGATCCCCGCACTTGTTTTAACGCATTTTCAACGCGTTTAACCCCCGTTAACCCAATTTCAAGGCTTTACAAGGATGTTGAAGCATAGGGGACTTGAAATATGCTTGGAAATATCACGGATGTCGGTTCATTTGGTCGTACGATTGCGTTTTTCGGTTAATTACGACGAAACTCGAACGGACGCAAAAACTATTCAAATTGCGCGACGAATGGTATTTTTGCATTCATATCACTAAAATATTATATTCTAGTGATTACAAAAACTTTTGGATGTCCGGATATAGTCAGAACGCGAGATATGCGCGTAAATGCAAACTTTTGCAACTTTGAAGCTTTTAGTCCCTATGATCAAATAAGCGTATTTTCGCATACCGAACCCCTCAAAACTTATTTCTAAGCTATGTTAAGGGTATTTAGGGTATGTTTAGCTTATGATCTTGTTCCGGAGTGTACGTTGCTATATGAATCGGCAGACTTTTGAAGTTTGTAGCAAATAGTCCCTATAATCGAATAAACTTGTTTTTGACATACCTAACCCTTCAAAACTTATTTCTAAGTTATGTAAAGGATATTTAGGGTATGTTAAGCTTATGTCACTGTTCCAGAGTGTATGTTTCGTTAAACTGATTAAGTTTGCGTAAAAGTTTGCGTTTAACTTTCCAGAAAGTGATTAAGAGTTCGAAATCGAACAAGAATTGATATGTGTAATTGTCACATGTAATTTTTACAAATCCCAGAAATGAAACATAATATTTCATTGGATTCGTATTTTTATGATGGTCGTAGAGGCACAAATGTCACATAAAAGATCCACGAAACCCTAAAAAGGGAAAGGCTTGATGAGTGTCCTCATTCTTCACCATCTTTCTAAAGCTCTAGAGAGAGAAAGTAAGAACAAGGTACAAGTTCACGGGTTTCTTGGTTCGTATTGAGGATTCATACGGCCAAGTCAAATTTATTAGTTGAGGACTGGAATGGATCATTCCATCAAGGTTTGAAGGTTTCAACCTCAGGTTTCAGTCCCCATGAGTTTAAAGTAAGATCCACATAAAAAGTTGTATGTTTTTAATGTTTGATGCATGAAATGATGTTATGGATCATTTATAATGAGTTTAATTCCAGTGAAAAATATTGGATCTCAACATAAAACAAGATCGTCTACTAGATCATGTGCTACTTTGAGCAAATAGGATTTTTACTAGGGAAGTTGCACGCCATTTCACAATTTTTGTTCATGAACGCCTAGTGTGCCACTTCGTGCTGGCATGATGGACGAAGGTGCGCATAGTAGACTTTGTGCGCAAAGGGTAGGGCGTGAAATAATTAGCGCATGGGATCCTTGATGGGGAACAATGTCTCCCAAACGTGCATGTTGCTTGTGGTATAACATGCCAGCGCAAAGCTCTAATTTGCACTAGGTATTGTGGGGACAATGTTGATGATGTCACACCTACCCAAAGTAGAAACATGAGGTGCGCCTACAAAAGGTTTTCATAGCAATTCAATTAGCAAACATCTACATGATTTAATATGAACAAATGATGCCAAATATATTGCTTAAAAATAATAAGTTTACAAAACCATCGTAATTTAGTTTGAGTACATGAACCGACTAAACATCATGTTTTACAAAATATTTAAACAAAGTTGAAATTTATAAACAAGGATTTGGCCTATATATCCCTCACAAAGGCGGAAAATATTAGGCAAAACTTCAAAATGGTTCCATGCAATCCTAACACTTGACTTCCAAACCATGCAACGCCGCTTATAGCCCTAAAATACATGTTAATAAAACGTCAACATAATGTCAGAAAGTTCACAGGTTTTTCTTGACACAAATGAATATTTAAACATCTTGTTGAATAAATCGGTATGCATCGTGTCTACAAAATTCGTTGATCACAAAATGTTTTGCAAAGACATTAACATATGTGTAAACATAAGCTAGTAACCAAACCTTGACAATGTTTTGTCATGCCGTGTCACTAAATATCAATGACGTGCGGCTTAGGGTCACAAAAGCACTTCTACAGGGTCTCGGGGACCAAGAGTGGAGCTTGCCAATACCCAATAGATCTATCTAATTGTTCATCAGTTCGTTCTGTGATTAATGGCTACTATATTGGATAGATCTATTGGGTAAACATGTATATCCCCCTAGTTTTTAAAAGTAAAACATGTATCAATAGACTATACCATTTGAGCAAACATGTATCTCCCCCCTAATTTTTAAAAGTAAAAATATTTAAAAGGGGTCGTGAAACTCACAACTTGCATTCCGTGCAATGCTAGCAGTACTCAATGTCCAATGTAATGTCTATGGCCTACAAGTTTCCTACTTCATTAAGACACTTAGGTCTAATCGTTTGTTTCGTGTACAAGTATTTCACCAAACCTTGTTAAGACTTTAAATACTTCCCGTTTCAAAAACGCTTGTTTGTTATGACATGTTGGTGGGTGATTATCCGAATGTTCATACATGTATACTTTCACATCTATACACACACATATATACCCTTATTTGTATTGTATCGGGGTCTAGCCCCTTGTATGCCCTCGTATCGGCAAATGATTGATCCGATAAAATATATATTTTCTTAGTCATAACCTATTTCAAGGATGTATATATGTATATCCCTATTTTCACCAAATATATATATAACACTTTTAAACCTTAATGTTCAAGTGTTTAGGTATGGTATATGTTAATCTTATATTTTCTCAAATATATACATTATACATAATAAGTGAAAATATCAATTTTAATGTTTCCAAACCCTTTCTATGTCGTGTTGGCACACCTGGGTTGTCGTTACTTGACTGTTTGGCTATTTTACTTTTTGTTTTCATTTTAATAACGATTATAGCTTCTGTGTTTAGTTAAAACAGTTTACAATTTAATTGTTATGCACAAATCCACGTTTAAACAGTCATGTTTCTCGAAAGGATCCCTTTTGCACGAAAGGCTACTGTCTTTCACATGAAAGGGTCTGTTACTTATTTATTTCACACTTTCTCGTATCTTAATGTCTGATCCGAACCCTTTGCACATTAGAACACTCACACCTCTATTTACCCATTTCAGGGTGACTTCAGTGTACCAGCTCTCGCCTAATTAACTCTCGGTTTTCTTGGAACTTTACGCAAAACTGTGAGTATACTCGGTCACTTTTTCATTTTTAAACACTTTGGGTGCAACATGTACACATATACAAAAACACGCAGTCACAATTAAACATGTTTATCAATCACACTCTGTCCACCATTAAACATGAAACTTGTTATACTTATTAAACTCATATGTTATGTTTAATATATGCTCATTGACTTTTCAAGCCTACCTTAACAATTATAGCGTTATAGGATTAACGCCCCGCCCGTATTCTTGTGCTATTGTTAAGTAAACCCCATTACACCCTCTTCATTTCGACTATGTTGGATAATCACCATTGCGTTAAACTCTGGTTTGACATATAGCTTACACTAGTACAACATGTTAAGCTTCATTTATCATGTTAGATATGACCACAGTTAAACATTTCTATTATTATGCTATGTATCAAAACATGTATACTCGCCAACATATTTGTTGATCATATCTTAATTCATGTTGCAGGTTGATAGATGTGATAGATGATGAAACGAAGAAACAAGTTAGGGTGGACTTAGATTCACACCTAAACAAATAAACTATTTTGTGTTTGATGTCATGTTTGCTTTTTTGGTTGTATTTGGTTGGGACAATGTATTCATTTAGAATTTATGCAATGAAATTTAAATTATTGTTGCAATTAGTGTTATGATGCAATGAGTAATCTCATTTTTGTCCCACTCCGATGTTTCCGCCATCGGTTGGGGTGTGACAATATTGAATTTGTTAAATTTACAACTTTTAACATGATAACCCTAGATCATTAACATCATCATCATCCATTAGTCGTCATCATCATCATCTACTAATCATCATCAATATCTTTGTACTTTTTAATAAGATCCATGAAAGTGGAAATTATATAAAAACCCTAAAACTTCAAGAACACTCTTCCATGATCATTTTCCTTCTTAAACAAGTTTAACCATACTACTTCACTTAGTAACATGTTAAATCAATTTTAATCTCCAAATCATTAGTTTAACATGTACACTAGCCTAACCTAGTCAAGATCATCACAAATCACTAACATCCCTTATGGTATTTCCTGTTTAGTTTTAAAAACATTCAAGTGTCTTAACAAGAATTTTGGTGAATTCTTGTACTTCTGTACTAAATCAAGCTTAAAATGAAAGATTAAGAGCTTACTACTAGCACTAGGCTAGGGAAGAACAATCTTGTAGGAAATGAAAGAAAAATCCTTCAAGCCCTGCAAGAACAAGTCTCTTGGATGATTCCACCACCTTGTATTGTCTTGAAATACACCTTGGAACCCTTCGAATTTTTGTTTACCTTTTGAGAAGTGGGGAGATAGGGGAGAAGTAGGGAGGTCGTAGGTTTAGAGGGAGAGGGAGAGTGTTTGGTGTTGATTTTTCTAAGTGTAAGAACTTATGAGATTAGATGTGATTTTTGTATCTCTTGTCCATCGATACTACATTATTTAAGTCGACATTCACCATGCTTTGCAACATCCTCACTCAACAAAAGTATGGAGAAGGGGTGGGCCCCTCCTTGGCCGAAAATGGATAGGGGATGGGGTGTGATTGTGTTGGTGATCTTGCCTTGACTTTTTGAGCATAAGAAATGATGTGGGTTGTAGATATTTAGGATCTTAGACTTAATTAAGGTGATTAGTGAGCTAATCTAGTCTTAGGACAGTAGTTAGGACTAACTAGTTCACTAGACAAGGCTTAGATGATGACTTGATGCTAAAGGGGGCATTAGTTCGGCTAATTATATAATTAACGATCAATTATGCTGCCTTAATCGGTAATTATTATTTAAATATCCTTATGACATCCAACATCTCTTATTAGCATCTAATGTTATTCAACGATATCAATTGATCAAGTGTTAGTTGTCGCTCGGCTAAAATTGTAAGTTCAGCTGCTTGAATCAGACAAAAACAATACTTGCATGTTTTACCAGATGATAAATATGTATACTTATTTGAAATAAGTTTTTATTTTTTGTTTACATAGAACATATAATAATGTCATTAGTTTAACGTTCCAGGTATATTGGAACAGTTTTGACATTAACTTGTTAACCGGAGAACCCACCAACGTTCGTTAAAATCGATTTCATCGTAACGCAACGCATGGAATACGATTGTGTTAAATGAAAATATTCATGCATTTCCCGGACATTGCTAGACTTCGTGGACTCAATTAATGCATAATTAAGTCTAAATCCACATAATTCATATAATTAACTGTGATTAGGTTGTACGGATATACCTGAAATTTTGCCTTTTGTCACATTTGAGTTATATCTTTAACCACTTGACTAGGAGTCAACTTGTACCTTTAAACCGCAAATTAAGTTAACTTCAGGTGAGTTCTAGATGCCATCTTTTTAACAATTTAGGCTAATATGCATGCTACCTTAAGTGGTATCAACTATTGAACTACTTGAATGTTATTATGTGATTAATCATTGATTAATGTTACGTGTTTAAATTTTATTGATTAAGTGTGTAAGTTTAAATGATGGATGATTGACGTTTGATGATTGACGATTAATGTTGCATGATTGACGATTAAATGATAATGCTAGCCTTAATTGTTGGTACCATGAACGCGATGGCGTAGCAGGCATAGAGTCTAATACCGATGTAAGCATGTCTAACATAGTATCGAGCAATTGATGGTGAAGTGCGCTCCACAAGTTGATGTTTACTTATAATTGGAGTTGATGTGCATGTTTGCTGTAAAAATGAGTTTTGATGAAGCTACTAAATGTTTTAGATAAACAATTAACCCCTTATTTTTGTTAAGATTTGTACTCACTCAGCGTAGCTGACTTTTAACATGTATGTCAGGTTAAGCAAGTTGATGCTTGATAAGAGGTCTATGACATGGATTGAAGGCTCCCCTATTTCTTGGACTGATAACCATTTATGTTATTTGAATATCTTTTTTTAAAACTTTACAAATTAATGTAAACACTACTTGATGTTTTAATGTATTTTATGTTGCAATGTAATGACTATTATCGGTTTAAGAACTCTGTATTGATGCAATAATCCAATTATGTGGCTTCCGGGTTTTTGGCCTTAGACAAATGATGCGTGTGAAGTGTTATATATATTAGGTGTATATTTTAAGCCCCTTTAACACTTTTTAGTCAAGTTTTAAATTTATAAAACACGATATTTACTAACATTAGACACACATATGGGCAAGTGCACCCATCGTGAGCGTAGTATAGTGTTGGTAAGATACCGAGGTCGTCCAAGGACACAAGAGCTTTTAGTACCGGTTTATCCTCAACGTCTAATCAAATCAAAAAGTTTAGAAAAATGTTTTAAACTAAGAAAAATAAAAACTAACTAAAAATGCTGAAAAATAAAAAGAAAAAGAAAAAACAGATAGACAAGATGAATCACTTGGTTCCGACTCGTATCTAGTGTAACCTTTGATTATTTCGGCACTTTTGCACTATTTTAAGAGATTATCTTAGTTATTGTAGTAGGCCCCTCTTTTGAAGGTGATGTTACCCTCACCCTAGTAGTTTGAGTCAGCAAGGATACAATCCTAAAAGGGTGGATTATTGGAAGATAATTAATTAAGTTATTAATGCAAATTATGGTAGGCCCCTCTTTTGGAGGTGACGTTACCCTCGACTAAGTAGTCTGAGTCAGCAGGGATACAGTCCTAAATAGCCGGGTTATAGTATTAATAGTAGTTAACTTATGAGGGGATCAAAGAGTTTGGACCCCCGCCATCCAATACCGTTAAGTATTGAAGGAGGTCCTACTAAATTTGACCCAGGTCCATTGCAGGACCTCTAAATGCTGAACAATGGCAAGACCTTTACCAAACCGTTCCCTTAACCCCCGACCAGGTAGCCAACATACCTCCATATAGACCGTGGAGATATGAATGGTGAAAATCTTTTATTTTATATAGACAGTAAAATAATGCCAAGACACCACGGACAAACGATAAGGAAAGATCACCTTCAACATAAGCAACTAGTTATTAAAGTCATTAATACAAAACCAAGTAAAAAGTGCGAAAAGATTAGAAATAAAAAGTATTACACTAGACACTTTGTCTTCACCAAGTGATGTAAGAGACTTAGGCAAACATGGCCTTGATTGTCAAGAACTCTTACGATCAATCTTGGATCCCGAGACGACTCACACACTCTACGATGGACAATGGATGATGGTGGTGGATGATGGTGTTATGGTGGTGGTGGGTGATGGGTGAAGTGTGAGAGAGGTGGTGTGCCAAGGGATGGTTTGAGCTTGAGCCAAGCACTTCTATTTATAGGCTGAACAGAAGCTCGGGCACGGCCCCGTGTCCAGTGGGCACGGCCCCGTGTCCACATCCTTCTCTTTCTTCATTTAATGCAGTTTTGTCTTTTTAGTTAACCACGCCCCCGTGTCCGCTGAGCACGACCCCCTGGTGCAGAAGAATCTTTGTACTATGCAGATTTGCTGGATTGTGCGAATCTTATAGTTGACCACGGCCCCGTGTCCGCTGAGCACGGCCCCGTGGTGGGCAATAGAAGCTTCTACCACTTTTTCTTTTCTGCTGACACTTGGGCACGCCCCCGTGCTGGCTGAGCACGGGGCGTGTTCAGTCTTCTGTTGTCTTGTTTTGCTTGGGAAGATGCTGTCGTGGGGTCGGGCATGTCACGTCTTGTTCCTTTTCTTGTATTTATGTTAGATTTTGATGTCTTTTTGCTTCTTTTGTTAATTTGAGCTCATTTAATCCTGAAAATACAAAAGGAAGACAAAAGCACACTTTTTCCAACATTAGTACTAAAAAAGGGTTAGTTTTATGCCTCATTTGATGAAATTTATATGTTGCATTTTTAACACATCAAATACCCCAACACTTGAATCTTTGCTTGTCCTCAAGCAAAACTCTTTAATATGTGGCTATTACACTCCAAATGGAATGGGTAGAGAAGAAGGTTTTTGGGCTTGTCGTAGAGTGTCGGGATTTCCAAGATTCTTTATTTAATTTTATTTTTATTTATTTACAATCCTATTCGTCATGATTTATTTAAAACTTTTCATAAGATACATTACTTATTAGGGCATAACATGCCTCTTTAAAATTCTATTTATATACAAGTTTTTTTTTTTGGGTAAAGGGTTACCCCGGTGATTCTATATATTCACAACCAAAAAACACAAGTAGTGTAGAGAGCCTACACTAGTTCAATCATAGGACATGCCCCATGAAAGTAAAAACCAGAAATAAACCAAAATCAAAGAAACAACCAACAAATGGAACAAACCACTAGACTACAAATCTAGACACAAAATCACGAAAGTATCAAGTATAATCAGCCGCCATCATCATGCACTTCTGTACCATCGATATCCCAGGCCCCTAGAAGTCTTCGAACATTTTCACAATTTTTCAGCTTCGCTCCCATCAGTTTGTACCGGACTTGTTGGATAATAATTTCACTTATATTTTCCGAAGGCCTCACTTTGTTTTTGAATAGTCTAGCATTCCGCTCCTGCCAAATGAAGTAAGCACTAGCCGCCACTAACAGTTTAGCAACATAAACCGTCACAGATTTCGAATTGGATCGATCAAGTAACCACTTAATAATATCATCCCACTTAGGTTGCACCGAAACCATGCCCGCCTTTTGTCTAATCATAAGCCACACTTGCGTCGAGAAATTACATTCAAAAAACAGGTGACTATGAGAGTCGTGGTTCGCATAGCATAACAAACAACACATCATATTCATGTTTTTCCTACGCGAGAAATCCCAGCTTCCTTCTCATGATAAGCCATAGTAAACAAGCATGTCGTGGAATACACTGACCAAACCACACAATACGACACCAATCAACCTCCGCTTCATGGTGCCGAACCGATTCCCAAGCTCTAGTCGAAGAGAAATCATGTTTGTGATCCCCTTGCCGCCACAAGATTTTATCAGACTTATTCAGATTCAAAACGACACTATCAAGCTGAATAAGAACCGGGTAAGTATCCCGCCAAGCAACCGGCCACCTCCAAGAATTGTCAGAATAAATATCAGCCACCTTAGAATCCATGTTAAATCCCGCATTAGCGATAACTCTGGGAGTAAGAAATTGATCCAGCGGCCCTAAATCACTCCATGTATCAAACCATGCTGAAGTAGCCGAACCATTACCAATATCCGACCAAATAAACTTCCTCATAATCGGCTGAAGCTGAAGAAGCTTTCTCCAAGACCAGCAACAAGCAGAAGGAACTTTGCACGCCCAAAAACTTTTGCCTTTCAACCTGTATGAATGAATCCACTCAACCCACAAGGATTGACGGTTCGAAAGAATACTCCAGATATGGGCTGTCATAAGAGCCATATTAACATCACCAATCCGACAAATACCTAAACCACCCTCAAGCTTAGGAACACACACCGCTTTCCAAGAAACTTTGGCCCGACCTTTCTGAAACGCACTATCGTGAGACCATAAAAAATTCCTCATCAACGCCTCCAAATTGAGAATGACCCGGTTCGGAAAAATAAACACAGACGACCAATAAATATGCATGGAGGAAAGGACATAAATTATAAGTTGTAGCCTACCCGCAAACGAAAGTAACTTATTCCTCCAATGTAGAATGCGTTTCTCAAGTTTTTCCACCATCACATAACAATCTTTATAAAGAAGCCACGAAGAAATAAGCGGAACACCCAAATATCTCACAGGCAACGAACCCTCCTTAAAAGGCATAATATTCAGAATAGCATTTTTCACATAAGAAGGCACATTTGAGAAAAAAACTGTACTTTTCTGAACACTCGGCAACAAACCCGACATTTTAGCAAAGGAATCAAGAGATTTCATAATACATCTAGCTGAAGCAATCTCACCCTTTGCGAAAATAAACAAATCGTCCGCGAAACATAGGTTGATAATTTGTTGACATTCACATTTATTATGAAATTTAAAAGAGTTATCAATCCTAACCATATGATGTAAGATGGCTGTAATAACTTCCATGATGAGAGTAAATAAATATGGAGAAACCGGATCACCTTGTCTTAAGCCCCTGTTACCCTTAAAGAACCCATGAATCTCGCCATTAACACACACCGAATACGTTGTAGTGGAGACACACAGCATAATCCAATGAACCATCTTAGGATGAAAACCGAAACCAATCAGAATACCCTTCAGAAACTTCCAATCGACAGTGTCATACGCCTTCTGAATATCAACTTTAAACGCACATTTAGGGGGGCCAATATTGCGATGATAGTTGTGCATCAACTCTTGTGTTAACAAAATATTATCAGAAATCTTTCTACCTGGCACAAACGCGGATTGGTTCACACTAACGATATCATTCAAACCCACTTTAATTCTATCAGCTATAATCTTGCTAATGCATTTGTATAAAACATTGCAACAAGCAATCGGCCGATAGTCCGTAACCACAGCCGGGGAAGAGGACTTAGGAAGAAGAACAATAAGCGTATGGTTTAATTCCCGAAGAAGTTTCCCTGTAGCAAAAAAAAATCAATAACAGCATCCGATACTTGTTTCCCCACGATAGGCCAGGCACCTTTAAAGAAACCAGCGGGAAAACCATCAGGACCCGGAGCTTTGTCTGACCCAATCGAAAACATCGCCTTTTTAACCTCATCAACTGACACCGAACGAACCATGTGAGCTGCTACCTCTGAATCCAACTTTTTGGTGAATAAATCTGGAGCTGGATTGAGCGAAATGTCGCCCGGGCAGCCCAAAAAATTTTCGTAATGATTAACAAATGCAAGCTGAACCAGATCATCCTCATACACCTTCCCACTAGTATCTTGAATAACATCGATACGACTATAGTGAACTTTATTTTTAAGCGACGAGTGGAAGAAAGCCGAATTCATATCCCCAACCGTCAACCAATCCACCTTAGACTTTTGTTTCAAGAATCTCTCTTCATCTAACAATGCTTCCTGATAGTCACGACGTGTTTTGGTTTCCTCCTCCCGAATGAACACACTGGACGGATCTTTATCAAGCTCCCGCTGAATCCCATCAAGTTTATCACGTAATTCTTGAACTTTTTTGTGTAGATTTCCTTGCCGAAAAAGTAACACACGAAGAGGAGACTTTAACATCCGAAGTTTTTTTACGACAGAGAACTGATGCACACCTGTAATACTCGTATCCCAAATTCGCTTCACAATACCTAAAAACTCAGGCTTGTGAACAAGAAAGTTAGCAAATTTGAACGACTTGTGTTTAACTTTGCCAAGAATCGGAATTTTGAGAATACTCGGACTATGATCCGATCACCGAGCTGGACAAAAAACCGCCACCGCGTTCGGAAATTGGGTTATAAACTGTGAATTCCCCATGACTCTATCAATTTTTTTCATCAAACCAATCCCCTTCTTCGGCTTCTGACTCCATGTGAAATGTATACCCGACCGGTTCAAATGTCACACCCCGACCACGTGGAACATACAAAACGTGGCGGAAATGTCGGGGAGTGTTGTAACAGAATTAATTGTTTCAAATCCATGGCAATTGAAGTTTCGTTTTATTGATTAAAAGTGTTACAATGTCTTAACAAACAAGAAATACAACATAATTAACTAGTCTTGCATCTTTTATTGTCACTAAAGCCCAAGTCTGCCTATGTATCTTGATCATCTTATGCAACAGTTCCTGAAAAACACATGTGAAAATAGGTACGTCAGCATAAAAATGCCTGTGAGATACATAGGTTTTGTGAAAATAGGTTCCATGACTTATGTTTGAGAAAATGTTTAGTCATGAACCTTGTAATTTGCTTTGTTTTGTAAATCATTTGAAAAACAATGAGTTCAGATGATATGTATAAATAAATGAATAATGTATGGTTAAATGAATAACTATAGTAAAAATGGATTTGTATAAGATAAGTTGTTTGTAAAACAATGTCTTGTGAAAAGTATGTTATTTGTATAAAATGTTATATGTATCAAACTGAAATGATTCAAATAACGCTACAATATGTAATACCATACAAACACTTATATATAGGAAGTACCAGCGGCGTATCCACCATGCTTGTATCATATTACACACGTATCGTTACTTAATCATTTAATCAAACCAAACCACCAAAGTAATGTTTAACAGTTGTAGAAATGTTTATGTATGGTCAAATACGGTTCACACGGTTCACAGATACAAACGGTTCATAGATACGGACGGTTCACAGATTACAAACGGTTCACAAATACAAACGGTTCACGGATACAAACGGTTCACAGATATCAACGGATCACAGATACAAACGGTTCACATATATCAACGGATCACAGATACAAACGGTTCATAGATATCAACGGATCACATAGTCAAATGATTACAACGGTTCACATAGTCAAATGTTTACAACGGTTCAATATGTAGTATAATGTGTTCATATGCTGGATAAGCATATGCAACAGAAAAGCAATGTAAAACAATGTACTGAGTATGTACATAATGGACACACCTAGCATGAAATGTAATGTAAAACAATGTACCAAGTAATGCACACAATGGGCACACCTAGCATGAAATGTAATGAAATCATGTACTATAATGTACTAATGAACATAGCAAGTATATGATGTCAAAACAGAAAAGCATGAAAGTAACAAGTAGGCACATGTGTTCCACCCCAAAACAGTTTGGAAAACAGTAAAAGAGGGGTCTATGTACTCACCTGAGATTGCTTATTAGTCCTAGGATAACCACCAAGCAATGCTAGAGATCGCGGAATATCAAACGGCACCTAATATAGGTAACTACATTAATTAACCGGACCTAGATCGGAAGATTGGGTAGCATTAGGGTTTGTAAACCAAACGAGTGTAGAGACTCGTGTTATTTGGTTTAACAAAGCCTACATACTAAATGAAACTTAACCTAAGTGTCTACGACCCATTACGACCCGTTTAGGTAGCTTATGTTACTTTAACGCGTCGTTCGCGTGAAACGCGTTTGGACCGCCTAACTAGCCCTATGACAAGTGTTATATGCCTAAACATATTACATAATCAGTTATGTGACAAAGGTTTAGGTTACATATGCTTAATTACCAATTATACATGAAAAGGGTATTCTGGTAATTTACCTAAGGCATATAAACTACCTATCATACAACTACTTAAACGATGCGACCATAGGGTATAACCTCGGAAGGTTATGCCCTATACTAGGGTCACCTAATGTATTTGGTCGGATCCTAATGATCGACCAAACTGGGTCGGGTTCGAGGTATAAGCGATTTATTAGATCGCTTACCCTACGACCCTAAACAACGTGGTAATCAGTAGGCATAGTCCCAAGGGACTATAACCAACGTGATTACACTCACGTTGCGAAGTTCAGACGAACTTCGCATTGACCATTACTGGTCAACGCTGAAAGTCAAACAAAGTTTGACTTTCTGACTCGAAAAGCAATAAAATAAGGAAAAGAACGAAAGAATACTTACGAAGGGTCCCCGAATGCTAATCCCGATCCAAGAACTCAGGTATGAAACAATGGTTTCAACTTAGAGCTCTCAAATCAGAATTCTAGTGCTTTAAAACAATGAAAGGCATGGGGTATATATAGTTTTCGGTGAACCGTTGAGATTGTTTCATGGAAACCGTGATTCGATCACATCCGTACACTTGTTGAGAGGTTATGGAAGCCACATATGTTCCTTATCTTAATGACTAAGCAACCTAAAACATGTGGTTAAGGATCAATCAGCTGCAACTTGGGTTAGAAACACTTAATCTGGTCTAGTTATGCAGTCGCGTAGCGCGACGGGTAGGCCCTTAGGGCTCGCGCTACGCTACTGCCTCCCCTGAATCAGAAAGTTTCAAAATTGGCAGCAATGGTCCCTGCACGTGTTTAAGGCCTTTTTCGATGCGTTTGAACCCCGTTAACCTCATTTCAAGGCTCTAAAATGAAGTTAAAGTATAGGGAACTCAAAACATACTCAAAAATATGCCGGATGATGGTTCGTTTGGTCGTACGAACGCGATGTTCGCTTAATTACGACGGAATGCGCATAAGCGCGAAAAACGATCCAAATGACGCGACGAATGGATTTTTCTTATGGAGAACACTAAAATATAATGTAGTCATGCTTACATAAATTTTTGGATGTCCAGATGTATTCAGAACGTAAGTTATGCGCGAAAATGCAAACTTGTGCACTTTTTGACACTTTTAGTCCCTGAATGACCCAAAAGTTTATTTTAGCACACCGAACCCATTAAAGCCTATTTCTAAGCTATGTAAAGGATATTTATGGTATGTTTAACTTATGGTCATGTTCCGGAAGGTCTGTTACAGTTCAAATTGGCATACTTTCGCAGTTTGTCAAATTTAGTCCCTGTAAGCGATTAAACTTTGATTTCACCACACCAAACCTTCCAAAACTTATGTCTAAGTTATGTAAAGGTTATTTAAGGTATGTTAAGCCTATTTCACTATTCCGGAGTGTTCATTGCATTAAACTGGTTATATTTACGCATCAGTGCGTGTATAACCTTCCAGAAAGCGATTTAGAGCTTGAAATCGAACATGAGTTGATATGTGCAAAAGATACACATATTTATACAAGTACAAAGTATGAAATACAATATTTCATTGGTTTGGCATTTGTTTGATGGTTGAAATGACACAGGTGTTACATCAAATCCAGCATCTCAATATTATTGACACAATCTCTAAACTCTCTCATGCTAGCCGATATCGAAGAACACCCCATCGATTTATCTTCAAGATTCAAGGCTGAATTAAAATCACCTAGCATTACCCAAGGATCATTACGGACAAGAGTTTTATGCAAAACGAGATGGTCCCATAACTCCCTTCGAGAAACATAATAGTTTGCAGCATAGATAATGGAACAAAAAACCATTTTTTTCTCTTGTTTAAAAAACAGTTGCAAGTGCATAACCTGATCCGACTGAAAAAGCACCATAACATCAAAAATAAACGGATTCCAACCAACGATAATTCTCGTACCTTTATTACATAGGGCCCCATTCGAAGTCCAATGCCAAGACCGAAACACCGACTTACATATTTTAGAAAGATTACTTGGATCAATGTGGGACTCAAGAATAGCACATAAACTTAAATTAAAATCCTTAACTGCTTGACGAACCTCAGCTTGCATAATGGGTCGGTTCAAACCCCTAACGTTCCACGAGGCAATGCTAACCATTAATAACTATAGAAGAAGGAGTGCTTGCCCCTTTTTTATTATCATTTTTAATAGTTCCTTGCCTCAAAAAATCATCAAGCTCATATCCGTCCCCCTCATTATAACCATCGGCCACTTCATCCTCCTCCACATCAACAGGAACCTCACCTGACTTGTTACCGGTTTGTTCCTCATTAACACTTGGATCGTTAAGAACATCAAACGGATTCGCCGATTGAAAATTAGGCTCAGACGGCCCAATATCCGGCTCATGATTCTTCTTAGAAGCCACAGGCCTATATTCGAATTTTTGTTTCGGTTTGTTGACCGGGAAACCAGTTTTTCTAGCAACCTTCTTTCCATGAACACCTGTATAACCCTCCTCATCAGTCACTGGCTTCTTACCAGCCCTTGTAACATTACGTATATTGCTCTGTTGTTTAGGTTGGTTAGGACAATTTTCATCCGAATGCCCAAAAACACAACAACGGCCGCATCTCAAAGGGTACCATTCATACTCAACCGACATAGTCTCCTTAATAAATCCCTCCCCCTCAGGTTCAGGAATCGCTAAGATAATCTCCTCTCTTAAATTCTTATCCGCCGAAACCTCTATTAAGGCTCTCGCATAACTACTACGGCCCCACATATCCATACACATCGACGAAGTGTACGAATCCATAACTTTCGGCTCACCAATCATAGTTGCAATCATACTAAGCCCATCCTCCGTATATGCCGCGATCGGGACATCATGAATTTTAACCCAAATCTGCACCTTCTTTACTTCCTTTTTTTCCAGTTTTGAAGTCGGGCTCCAAATATTGAGAAAAAGAGGTTGCGAACGGATAATCCATGGCCCATCTTTCAAAGCATTCAACATACCTGCCTCATCCGAGAACTTAAAGAAGAAAAACCCGTTAGCATTCATCATAGATTTCTGGACACCATATTTCTTCCAGTTATTACGCACAAAATAATCCACAACTGGATATGCTACCCGATCCCCCAGAAAATAACCATACAAGGTGTTTGCCATTTTATCTTGAACTAACCTCACCGATTCCCTTGGAAGAACAACATCACAACCCTCGTGCACAGGATCTAGGTTTGCAATTAACGAATCAGCATAGGATCTAGGTTTCGAAGTACTGCCATTATCCACCTTAACCCCTACCATGTCCGGTTCAGCACCATTATCATTCTGAGTATCCACCTTCGGATCCGACTGATTATTATCCAAAGGTACATTAACAGTAATCTTATTCAGCTCATCAATAACATTAAATTTACCTTCAGACCGAGCAGCAGAAACAACACCCCTACGTGGCAATAAAGTGGTACCTTCAATGTTAACAACTTTAGACGCAATACTCTGGATCGAACCCGACGACTTCCCACGATCAAAAAACAAGTTTTCCCCAGGAATTTTACGAACATTCTGATGGAGGCATGGAACTTACTCCTACCATAGGCTTGCCAAGCAATCAACCCTTCTCCTTTTTAACTTATATACCTTTGTAAATATCAAGAGGACTTTGTGGGTGAAGGGTTAGGCTTGGGTTAAAGGTAGGTGGTTGGGTTGGTGGTTAGTGGTTAGTAGAAAAAGGGCGAAAAGCGTAACAAGTGTCGGTTTTCGTAAGACTTTCTATTTTTGTAACTTTTATTTTGATGAAGCTATTATTCAAACAAAGTTATTTTTGATGAACTTGTTCGTTTATTTTCTTTTGCTTCATAATCAACATTTTTTTTTTGAAAAGTCATACAAAAAATCGAACTTGTTACTAAAACAAAGGGTAAAAATGAAAAAGGTTTTGGTGGGAAAAAGGGTGTTTGTTGGGTTATGAAATGAAAAGGTTTAGGCTCAAAGGGGCTAACTAGGGGGATTTTGGGTAGGTGGTAAAAAAAAAGAAAAATAATGGTGTAGAAATAAAAAGGGTTAGTCCTAATGCCTCCATCATTTACTTACTCGGGTTTAAGTTGGTAAGGACCGGGAATGTATCGTCATGGCAAGTTCTAGAGTCGTAAGAACCAAGCGGCTATTCACACAAGAAACGAAAAATGAGCATTTAGTCTAATGATATGTAATTGTATGCTCAATAAAGGCTCAAAACTCACTTTTGTGGGAATGGGTTTTTATGTGATCAAGTATATATAATCAAATTTTAACTAAGCTTGTCATGCCTTTTCATAATTTTCTTATGTTGGTTCTTTTTATCACGACGCTATCGGTTGTAAATTCGTAAAAATATAACCTTTTTAGAACTTGAAATTCCCGAGTTAAACCTAGACATGTAAAAAAAATTGAAAATTTTTGAAAAAAATTGGGGTGATTAGCGATTCCAATAGAGTTTTGTGTAAGGCTTGTATTTAGGACTTGCAAGATTCAAGGTTTTAGCATCCCCCCCACACTTAAATTACACATTGTCCTCAATGTGTCCCAAAAATAAGTTTTTAGGTTGATTGAATGTGTAAAAGGTGTGAAAAAGCAAAAAATTTGTGTTACTGGGCGCTGAACACGGCCCCGTGTTATCCGGGCACGGCCCCATGTTCAAGTGCCAGTAACAAAATTAAAACAAGAGAATCAGAAGCCTGGACACGGGGGCGTGTTGGGTGAACACGGCCAGTGTCCAGTTACCTGAACTGTGTCTTTTTCTGCAGACTGTGCAGCACGGGGCCGTGTTGGGTGGACACGGCCCGTGCCGAACTTACTGTAAACGAAGAAATTTGTCGGACGGTTCTGTTTTCCTGCATGGGGTGCTGGTTCAAGTTTCCCTTGCATCCTTTGCCATCTCAAGGGTGTTTTATTCCATCCAAACACCATCCAAACACCAAATTAACTAAAACCATCATTCATTAATTATAGAGAGAATTACATAATAGTCCTAAAAATTAAAAATAAAGCAGAAAAAGTCCTAATATTAAATCGGTCAAGTGCTCCGTAAGATATTCCTAAGGAGCCCTACTTCTACAATAAGAACCAAAATTCCGGAAATAGATCTCCGGTCTAAAAGCCTTGTAGAACTCCAAGCCGAACGGTGTCCCTTAGATGTTGCTAGAGCCATTCTTCTATCTCCCTCGGGAGAAGGGAGGCGGCTTCATGTTCCTCAACATCTTGAGGAGTGACACCAACCGGAACCCCTTGTATTATGTCTCGAGGAGGCTCCTGATGTAGGGCGTACCATTCGGCCGGAATGATGACTTCCGGCACCACATTCCATGCCCTTTGGGTGATAATTGGTACCAAAGGAGGAGAGGCGAGAATGTTCAACCATTGGTGCAAAAGGTTGACCTCCCGGAGACATCCTTCTAGTCCCACCGTCAAATGATTAATGCGGTCGACCAATGCCTCTTCTACACTTGTTACTTCATCAAGGGCTTCTCTCAAGGCGTAAACATAGTTTACAAGTGAATCTTCAACCGTTGATGATCTTCTCCCCTGCCGGTTGTTCCTGGAATGCGATGAAGAGTTTCCGCTAGTTCTGCTTACCATTCTAAGAAAACATACCGAAAAGAGTTCAACTTTATGGAGTCAGTACTTCGGACACGGCCCCGTGTTCATCGAACACGGCCCCGTGTTCAGATATTTGCAGGTTTTATGAACAAGGAATCTTGGGGTTTCAAATTGTTTTTATGATTTTTAAGGCATTTCTGAACTTAAACAACTTAAAACATTGTTATAAAACTTATTTTTAACAAGATTCCATGAACAAAAATCTAACAAACATCTCAATAAGGCTTGAAATTATGGAATGTTCAAGCTTTAATGGAAGTATGAAGAAAATTGAAGAAGATGAAAGTGGATAAAAGAGGAAAGGACAAGAGGATGGTTGAGAAACTTCTTTTAGAAAATACCTAGGATGGTATGTGAGAATATTCCTCAAATATCTGTCCCTGGAATGGTTCAAATGTGCAGGATTCTTGGCTGCATTTATAGAAAACGACAGTACGTTGCTCACGGCCCCGTGTCGGCTGGACACGACCCCGTGTGCAGATGGAATCCTGACACATTTTTGTCCGCATTCTGAAAAAATCAGAAGGGAATCTTTGGGTGGACACGGGGGCGTGTTGACCTGGGCACGGCCCCGTGTCTAGAAGCTGTCTTAAGGAATTTGTCTATTTTTAAGGAACTTTTCCGGATCGGGTGGTTCTTTACTGGATGGAACAACCCCAAAGTGCCTAAGATACCTTAATTGATCTAGACTAAGACGAGAACGCAAGAGGTTGTCGGTGAGGGTGATTCCTATGCTATATGTAGGTGGACAAGTCCAACCCTTTTCCGGGCTCTCGTTAAAGAAGGTGTATGTCGAATCGCTCAGGTCTATGTATGCATCGAACGAAGTCGATGGGGAGTCCTTCACGGCACAATCGACACAGGGACGACTATCGCTCAAGTCCTCACTAGAGTTAGAAGTATCATTGGAAACAATGAAGTTGTTTGAATGCGTTTCCAACCTCTCTTCTTGGTTATCGTCTTGGAAAAGATTATTGAAATCTTCCCTAAGTTCTTTTAACCAATTAATAATTAGATCTTCTAGTTGAAATAATTCATCAAGAAACATTTCTCCTAGAATATCCGGTTGGGCGCATTCGAGGGAGAGATAGGGATTATTTTTACTTTCGCCCCTCTTAAGGATACTAGGAAATGATGGGTCTATATAGTGGGGTTTATAATTTAGAAAAAAAGCATTCTAATTCTTTATGGTTACCACCACATAATTGACACCACATAGTACCATAAGAGTGCCGAAAGTAAAAAGTATCAGTATCCCTCATGTTTGTGTCAGAAATTACCAACCGTCGGGATCTTACGGTTCTGTTTTCAGTAACTGAAACTTGGGCACGGGGGCGTGTTTAGTGGGCACGGCCCCGTGTTCAGCTTACTGTCTGACTTAAAACAAGATTGCCAGTTCCAATGATTGGGCACGGGGAGTGTTCAGCGGGCACGGCCCGTGCTGAGTTCTGCAGAAGCTGAAAAACTAAAAAAAATCCTAAAAAAAATGAAAAACAAGAAAAACGATTAGGCCGTTGATTCCTAACTTTCTTAAAATCCTTGTGTCCCCGGCAGCGGCGCCAAAAACTTGATGCGTGTGAAGTGTTATATATATTAGGTGTATATTTTAAGCCCCTTTAACACTTTTTAGTCAAGTTTTAAATTTATAAAACACGATATTTACTAACACTAGACACACATATGGGCAAGTGCACCCATCGTGAGCGTAGTATAGTGTTGGTAAGATACCGAGGTCGTCCAAGGACACAAGAGCTTTTGGTACCGGTTTATCCTCAACGTCTAATCAAATCAAAAAGTTTAGAAAAATGTTTTAAACTAAGAAAAATAAAAACTAACTAAAAATGCTGAACAATAAAAATAAAAAGAAAAAACAGATAGACAAGATGAATCACTTGGTTCCGACTCGTATCTAGTGTAACCTTTGATTATTTCCGCACTTTTGCACTATTTTAAGAGATTATCTTAGTTATTGTAGTAGGCCCCTCTTTTGAAGGTGACGTTACCCTCACCCCAGTAGTTTGAGTCAGCAAGGATACAATCCTAAAAGGGTGGATTATTGGAAGATAATTAATTAAGTTATTAATGCAAATTATGGTAGGCCCCTCTTTTGGAGGTGACATTACCCTCGACTAAGTAGTCTGAGTCAGCAGGGATACAGTCCTAAATAGCCGGGTTATAGTATTAATAGTAGTTAACTTATGAGGGGATCAAAGAGTTTGGACCCCAGCCATCCAATACCGTTAAGTATTGAAGGAGGTCCTACTAAATTTGACCCAGGTCCATTGCAGGACCTCTAAACGCTGAACAATGGCAAGACCTTTACCAAACCGTTCCCTTAACCCCCGACCAGGTAGCCAACATACCTCCATATAGACCGTGGAGATATGAATGGTGAAAATCTTTTATTTTATATAGACAGTAAAATAATGCCAAGACACCACGGACAAACGATAAGGAAAGATCACCTTCAACATAAGCAACTAGTTATTAAAGTCATTAATACAAAACCAAGTAAAAAGTGCGAAAAGATTAGAAATAAAAAGTATTACACTAGACACTTTGTCTTCACCAAGTGATGTAAGAGACTTAGGCAAACATGGCCTTGATTGTCAAGAACTCTTACGATCAATCTTGGATCCCGAGACGACTCACACACTCTACGATAGACAATGGATGATGGTGGTGGATGATGGTGTTATGGTGGTGGTGGGTGATGGGTGAAGTGTAAGAGAGGTGGTGTGCCAAGGGATGGTTTGAGCTTGAGCCAAGCACTCCTATTTATAGGCTGAACAGAAGCTCGGGCACGGCCCCGTGTCCAGTGGGCACGGCCCCGTGTCCACATCCTTCTCTTTCTTCATTTAATGCAGTTTTGTCTTTTTAGTTGACCACGCCCCCGTGTCCGCTGAGCACGACCCCGTGGTGCAGAAGAATCTTTGTACTATGCAGATTTGCTGGATTGTGCGAATCTTATAGTTGACCACGGCCCCGTGTCCGCTGAGCACGGCCCCGTGGTGGGCAATAGAAGCTTCAACCACTTTGTCTTTTCTGCTGACACTTGGGCACGCCCCCGTGCTGGCTGAGCACGGGGCGTGTTCAGTCTTCTGTTGTCTTGTTTTGCTTGGGAAGATGCTGTCGTGGGGTCGGGCATGTCACGTCTTGTTCCTTTTCTTGTGTTTATGTTAGATTTTGATATCTTTTTGCTTCTTTTGTTAATTTGAGCTCATTTAATCCTGAAAATACAAAAGGAAGACAAAAGCACACTTTTTCCAACATTAGTACTAAAAAGGGTTAGTTTTATGTCTCATTTGATGAAATTTATATGTTGCATTTTTAACACATCAACAAACATACACCAAGCTTTTTCTAAATGATAAACATTGACCAACATAGAGCTAGATTGATAAGTATCACTATGTTTGGAAATATCAATATTAGGTGCATGTCTAAATAGACCAACAAACCAATATTTATTTATGTAGGTAAACAGTAAACATCACACAAATCTCAACAATTATATTATATATATATATATATATATATATATATTGATTTCGAGGGACGATAAATAGTAACTTTATTTTTATAATAACATATAGTTTTTTATTATTTTATTATTTAATATATTATAATAGTTTATTATTATATTTACTTTTAATAACATATTTTTCTTTTTTTTAAACATCTATTTCCTTTACCTTTTTTTAATAATTGTTTTTTTTTTCTTTTTTAAGATATATTAATTTATCGATTAATTTGATACTTTATTAATAAGTTACGTTTATAACTTTTTTTCTAAAAACTTAAGTACGTAGTTGTGCTTGATTTCTTTCCCTGACATTCCGTTATAAGTTTTGTTAAAACGAGGTTATACTCAAAATAAAGTATTTATTTAGTAACATAAAAAATGTACTATTATAAACTAAATCGTTCAAATTGTTTGACTTTCTAAACAACATGTTTTATATTCAAATCGCCTTTGTTTTACATTATCATTTGCTCGGTTTCGCCGCAACGCCCGATATAAAAAAACTAGTATTGATTATATGCCTTAATTGACCAAACTTATATAACTTATTATTTTTCGTGTTTGAGACCATGTGTAGTGGTGAGTGAAACAAAAGCCTCATCCTTGGGCATGAAGCGACACGTGGCCACATAGTCAGCAGGGTATTTGTTAAAAAGGGGTGTAGTGGTATATTGCCCAACAATGATTACCCAATTACTATCTTTTTTAGAAAAATAAAACCAATAAATGAGTTGGAAATTTGCTATTGGTCAAAGTTTGAAACTTTTGAAGAATCTGGCGTTTTAATCAAAACGCCCAGCAAGAAAATTGCAAAAAGCCCGAGGGGGCGGTGCGCCGACGTGTTTGGGCATGAATGGGGAAAAAATGCCCAATTTAGTTCCCACTACGGGTGGTATGAGCTTGGTGCACTCTTACTTTGATAGATGCCTTATTAGTTGCAACTTTTTTCAACAATTCAACAAACATGGAATTTTATTAATACAAATTGTAATACATTCTTGAGTAAATTCAACAAAAAAACCACAATTTAATCTTGTGGAAATGGAAATTTAGGCTAAATAAAACCGTTTGGTATTTTAATGAAGAAAAGTACCCACTTAACATAAAATTGACGACCTTGATATGTAGTTAGTTGCACATAAAGTTCAAATTGTTAGAGTCGAGCCTAGGGTTGTTCACTAGCCGAGCCAAATCAAATAGATCTTTACTCGTGCTTGACTCGTTTACAAACCGAACCGAGCGGAGCTGCTCATTTAAAACCGAGGCTCAAATCAAACGAGCAGTGAACATTCCGAGCGAGCGTTGGGCGTACCTCGAGCGATTTTTACAACTGTGTCGCCCGATTTAAATTTGCGAAGAGAGATAGTGCCAATGTTGGGCCTCAAGTTTTTATGTCTTTAAAAACAAACACGTTTCATGGCATAATATTTTTCTTATGAATATTGCATAAACAATGGCGTTGAGCGTAGGAAATGGTTGACTTAGGGTAACAACATGAGATATTGAGGCGATAAGCAGACTGTCGTTTAGCGGTTTATGGTTTAACTTTTAGATTTGGAGTTAATTATTTTATTGGCGTGATTAGGCTAGTACGTATAGATATAGTTGTAAATTTGTATACAGTGGACCAAAATCTAATAGAGTGGTTTATATAAAACTATAAATTTGATTTATATTTATGTATATATGTATGTGTGTATATATAGGGGTGTGTGTGTATGTATATATACTAATTAAAATAATAAGTCAAGCAGAACCGAGCCGAGCGGACCTTTGCTCGTGCTTAGTTCGTTTACAAACCGAACCAAGAAGAGTGGCTCGTTTACAATCGAGTCGCAATTCGAACGAGCATTTTTCAAGCAATTTTCGAGCGGTTTGGACGGCCCTAGTGGAGCCACCTAAATTGCATATAAGTATTTTTGCACTGCAAGCTAATATAGGTTTGCACAGCAAGCTAATATAAGATGTATAGGGAATGAAGTCAGAGCATCGAACGACTTGCCCCGGAACCAAATCAGGTAAAAGATAAGAGGGAAAGGGTTAAACGACTATGTGTGAAACTTCCATTCCACATGAACCGATATTATATTTCTAAAACTTTAAATTATTTTCGTAGTTATCATGAAATACATAATTTAACTAACTCTTAAGATTGTTTACAATAGAATCCATCTTTATTCTCTATCAATGTTAAGAAATTCTCTATCAATGGTAAGAAACTCTTGTATTCATTTATTCAAATTCAAATGGTATGTTTAAAATTTGAAAAAGAAAAGAATAATAGACACATGACAACTTTTTCACCATTTAAAGTGGGCTATTAGACCTTCCTAGATGCATGTAGCTTCAGAGTGAAATTGGGTTCATCCAATTAATATTTACCAAAGGTCTTAAATGGGAACTACTATGTAGCTAAATCAAATTTAATATCATCATGTATATGACACTACCATATTTGAAATGCTGTTGTGGGGCACTTTCATTTATGGCACCCTTCAATGAATTCCAAAATTCCAAGCATAGCCCATGCATATTTCTTCCTTTCCCTTCAATACCCAATTCAATTCTTTAACTAATATATTTTTTGTTATAAATAATACTAGTTCTCATAAATATATTACAGAAGACCATTTTGATTTCGTGTATTCTTTTCTAAACTTTTATAATATTTGCATATATATTTAAGAGGACTGTATATATTATATATTAAAAACTTGTATCTATTAAAAGTATCATATATATACAAAATTGCGGAACTATAATACAAAGATTGGTAGTTTTATAATTAGGAATATTGGATTTTAATAATTACAACTATTCGCCGTTTGACGCCAACAGTCACAACTTCAAAAGTAACCACTGACAGTCTCAATTATTAACATATTGGCCACAAATGGACCCTGACTAACAGAACCCTAACGCCGTTAGTCTCCGATCGCCCAAAAAACGGTTTTGGCTGAAAAATTCATTTTTGGCCGGAAAACTTAACATTTTCATCCCAAACCTCTTTGTAACCTTATTACGAACATTTATTAACCTTTTTCTAGTAAAAGCCTCAATTATTGAAGTCGCCGGAAAACTCCTTTTTCGCCGGAAATTTTTTTTTTGCCGGAAAACTCAAATTTTTGGCCAGAAAACTCAACATTTTCATGCCAAACCACTTTATAACCTTAGGACCTTTATAAACCTTTTTTCTGGCCAAAACGGTTTCCGGCGACCAGAGACTAACCGCGTTTGGGTTCTGTTAGTCAGGGTCCATTGGTGGCCAATATGTAA
This sequence comes from Helianthus tuberosus, assembly GCA_030545235.1. Lineage (NCBI taxonomy): Eukaryota > Viridiplantae > Streptophyta > Magnoliopsida > Asterales > Asteraceae > Helianthus > Helianthus tuberosus. The sequence goes on along the minus strand of CM060357.1, from coordinate 125,986,218 downwards.
ATAGTTGGGAATGCCAGTGGCTATTTTTAAAGTTAAGACTATTGGCAGCCACCGGCGAATACTTAGGATTATTTAAATCCAATATTCCTTATAATTATACTAATATACTATCAATGAAAAAGTAAATTTCATATTTGCATATATTTAAACAAAATTATAACTCTTTTACAAAACTGTTAAGGTTAGAAAAATCTGCTTACGGTTCTTTGAAAAATTAGATATTCTTTTTACTCTAAAATTTCACCTTTTTTTGAACGACAAACAAAACTTCAAAATTTTATTAAGAGTTAATTACTATTTTCGTCCCTGTGGTTTGTCAAAAATCACTATTTCAGTCCATTAGTTTAAAAATTGCGATTTCAGTTCCTGTGGTTTCACTTTCGTAACCATTTCAGTCCACCTCCGTTACCCCATCCATTTATTCTGTTAAGTACACGTGAATTGACCATAATGCCCTTATTAATAAAAAACAAAAAGATATCTAAATGAGGTAATTACTGTTTTCGTCCCTATGGTTTGTCAAAAATCACTATTTCAGTCCCTGTGGTTTCACTTCCGTAACCATTTCAGTCCAGTCTCCTAACACCGTCTATTTTACCGTTAAGTTTGTAATGAAATACCTAAATTATCCTTGTGTTAATTAAATAAAAAAACCATGGAAATTTAAGAGAGTGTATTCTAGGACCCACTTGTTAAAACACAACCCCACGCTACCCCACCCCACTCCATCCCTGCTCTCATTTCCGGCAAAAGTTTCCGGTCATCTTCTCCGGCATCACAACCCCACCCTCTTAATTTTCGGCGACGCATTACCCCACCCCAATTAATATCTTCCTAGCAGCATCAATTAACATACTAACTTTGAAAAATAAGGCTTACCTGAACATTTTCTCATTCTAAAATCCAAAATTAAAATTCTGGAACCATATATGTAAAAATAATGCCAGACTTCTACTTCTATTGAAGCCATGGTGGGTCGAACCCTACAATCCAATTTAAGTCCATATGTCATACAGCAATAAAATCATATAAATCCAATAATAAAATCATATAAGTCCATATTTAATTAACACAAGGGTAATTTAGGTATTTCATTAAAAACTTAACGGTAAAATAGACGGTGTTAGGAGACTGGACTGAAATGGTTACGAAAGTGAAACCACAGGGACTGAAATCGCAATTTTTAAACTAATGGACTGAAATAGTTATTTTTGACAAACCACAGGGATGAAAGCAGTAATTAACTCATTTAGATATCTTTTTGTTTTTTTATTAATAAGGGCATTATGGTCAATTCACGTGTACTTAACAGAATAAATGGATGGGGTTAACGGATGTGGACTGAAATGGTTACGAAAGTGAAACCACAGGGACTGAAATCGCAATTTTTAAACTAATGGACTGAAATAGCTGTGTTTGACAAACCACAGGGACGAAAACATTAATTAACTCTTTATTAAGACTACATCCAGCAAGGGGTAAGCTCAAAACACAGTACCCGCAAACATACAAACCGAAAAAACAACCAAAAGACTAAACACTGAAAGATTTCCATTTCTCCCACATAAGCCCACCTCTGTGAGACCTGTGCATGACCCACAAAAAGGATAGGACAGTCTCTTCATCTACCACTTTCGAGACTGAAGGTGTAACTCACCTAAAAACCACAACGTTCCTTGATCTCCACACACTCCAAAAAATCGTATAAACCATAGCTTGAAGGGTCTTTTTACCCACTTTGGAGAGACCCGAATGAAATGGTAAATCCAGCAAGTCTTTGACGTCAAATCAAAATCATAACCAGGGACAAGGTTAGTTTGCTAGTTGGAGTTCAGGTAATAACTTAGGTAGGAGTAGTGGGAGTAACTTGAGTAAGATAGAAGAATTGTTGACCTAGTCAGTTGCTAAGGATGCCATTACTTAGAAAACTCTAGCGAAACATGACATCCTTCTTAAAAATCAACATTCTATGTTCTTAGATCTTCAGCGTGCGGTAGGTGACATTGCTAGGCAGTTAGATGAAAGGACCCTAGGCCACTTCTCGTGTAGTACTCAAACTAACCTTGCCGCCCAACTAAAAGTAGTCACCACTCGTAGTGGTAGAGGAGGAGAAATAGTTAGTTCATCGGTTGAGGAAGAGGAAGCGGTTGACGAGGAAATTGAGATTGAGGCTCCTGGTATGGTGCACCCCAGGCTAGTCCCAATAAGTACTGCACCGAACAGTGAGTCTCAGATAATGAAGAGCGTAGGTAAAAGAAAGTTTAGTGTAGACCTACCCCAGAGATTGATCATTTCCGTGTTCCATATCCTGCTCGCTTATAGCATTAGAAATATGCTAAAGAATATGGACACTTTCTTAATATGTTCAAACAGCTGAAAATCAATCTATCATTCTATATGCTCAAATATACTAAGTTTTTGAAAGATCTTCTGAAATGATAGGATAAACTGGGTGAGTTTTCGACCATTGCTTTAACTGCGGAATGTTTTGCAGTTGTTCTGAATAAACTAGCGGAGAAACTGACAGATCCAGGAATTTTCACAATCTCTTATGTGTTTGGTAGTGACACTCTGAGCCATGCGTTGGTCGACTTAGGTGCTAGCATCAATCTGATGTCATACTTTCTTTATGAGAAGCTAGACAAAGGCGATCTGACCCCGACGCGCATGACATTATCCCTTGTTGTCCGGTCGCTCAAATATCCATGGGGCATTATGGAGAACTTGTTGGTCAAAGTTGACAAATTTGTTTTCCCCGTGAATTTCGTGATCCTTGATATGGAAGCTGACACCGATGTGCCTCTCATCTTGGGATGTCTGTTCTTCGTACTCCAAAGGCACTTATTGATGTCTTAGACGAGAAAATCATTCTTCGTGTAGGAGATGAAAATGTCACATTTGAAATTGTCAAATCTATGAGACATCTGGGTGGTCAGGGTAACTTAGTGGCCCATGCAATTTAGTTTACTTCATAAATGTATTTATCTCCCGTGTGGATCGATGTCTTGACTACATCTGTGGAGCTGACTTGGTAGGAGAGACCGTGAGGAGGAACTAAACTTGTTTGGGGAGGAGATTAGTGAGGTCCGTGAGGAGAGTAGGAAACATTCTTTAGAAATGCCACCACCTTTAAAGCTTAAGGTTCTTCCCTCTCATTTAGAGCACACCTACTTAGGTGAGACTGCTAGTTTGCCCGTCATTATTTCTGCTAAATTGACGGAGGAGGAGAAGTATCGGCTTCTTGAGGTGTTGAAGACACATAATAAAGCCATTACTTGGAGAATTCTCAGACATCCAGGGCATCAACCCGCTTATTGCACACATAGGATACTCATGGAGGATGAGTATAAGCCTGTGGTGCAGCCACAGAGACGGTTGAATCCGAATATGCAAGAAGTAGTGAAGAAGGAGGTTCTGAAACTCAGCTGGTTTGATCTATCCCATTTCTGATTCTCCATGGGTGAGCCCAGCTTCGGTTTCCCTAAGAAGGGAGGGATGATTGTGGTGACGAATGAGAAGAACGAGCTCATCCCTACTCGTAGATTCACTAGATGGCTTGTTTATATCGATCAAAGGAGACTCAATGATGCCACCAAGAAAGACCACATCGCTATCCCCGTTTATTGATTAGATGTTGGGGCGTCTGGGAGGGCAACAGTTTTAGTGTTTCCCTGACGGTTTTTCAGGTTATTTCCAGATCCCTATTATACTAGAGGATCAGGAAAAAACCACCTTCACATGCCCATATGGCACCTATGTGTATCGCCACATGTCGTTCGGGTTATCTAACGCTCTAGCCACATTTCAGCGATGCATAGTAGCCATCTTCCAAGATATGATCGAGACATCTATGGAGGTCTTCATGGATGACTTTTCAATTTATGGTAGCTCATTTGACCATTGGTTGCTTAATTTAGAGAGAATGTTAAAGAGTTGTACTGAGATGAAGTTGATGCTGAATTGGGAGAAGTATCACTTCATGGTAACTAAAGGGATTGTGTTAGGGCATAAGATCTCTAGAGATGGTATAGAGGTTGATAGAGCGAAGATTGACACCATTAGTATACTTCCATCACCCACTAGTGTCAAATCCATTCGCAGTTTTCTTGGTCATGTACGTTTCTATAGGCGTTTCATTAAGGATTTCTCAAAAATCACATGCCCCGTGACTCGTCTCATCATTAAGGGGTTGATAAGGACTGTATTAAGGCCTTCGATTTCTTGAAGAAACGCATGGTTAGTGCTCCTATCTTAGTTTCACCCGACTGGAGCTTACCCTTTGAGCTCATACGTGATGCGAGTGATTACACAGTTGGGGGACTCTTAGGGCAAAGGAGAGACAAACACTTCCACCCGATCTACTCTGCGATTAAGAACCTTAATGATGCTCAGGAAAATCACATGACTACCGAGAAAGAGCTTATAGCAGTTGTTTTTGCCTTTGATAACTTTCGTCCAAATCTTGTGCTTTCTAAAACCACCATTTTTACTGACCACTCGGCTTTGCTGTGACATTTGTGTCTTTAAATCATCGTACAACTCCGAAAAACTTCATAATAATTGAAACATTGTATTTTGATTTCAAGATTTTATAATTAACAATGACAATTTCACGTTTTAATCCTTGTTCAACTTCATTCACTCAAACCTTTTTCTGGAGGTGAAATCGTAAACTATTACGCAAAACGTAATCAGTTTAACGCGACGTACATTCTGGAACGATGACATAAGTTAAACATACCCTAAATACCTTTTACATAACTTAGAAATAAGTTTTGAGGGGTTCGGTATGGCAAAAAGATGTTTATTCGAGCTCAAGGACTATTTTCGTCAAACTGCGAAAGTCTGTCGATTCTCGTATATTTGAATACGGACATGATACACACATCCAAAAATTTTTGTAATCTTTAAAACCTTGTATTTTATTGATAAGAATGCAAAAATATAATTCATTGCACAATTTCGGTCGTTTTCGCGTTCGTCGTAATTAAGCGAAAAACGCAACCGTACAACTGAACGAACCGACATCCATGACATTTTTGTGCATAATTCATGTTAAATATGCTTTAACTTCCTTATAGAGCCTAAAAATGGGGTTAACGGGTGTTAGAAGTGTCGAAACGCGACGAAACAAGTCCAGGGGCCAAAACTGTCAACATGTAAAATTTCTGCCTCTGCTGTCCATTTACGGACCATGTATACAGACCCTTTGCGGTCCGTAAACAGGTCCCAGACCTGCTGTTTTGATCAGCCAATGGTTTTAACATGTGTGGAGGCCAAGTTTGAGTATTCTCCAAGCATAAACCTGCAAAGGACATGTGTTTTAATCCCCTTACAAGCTTGGAACATGTGGCATGATCTTATGCACCTCCAATTGCTATAAATAGCAAGTTCTTCCAACCTCACAACTTGCTCATTTTCCCCTTCTCATCTCAGCTGCTCTAATTTGGAGTTTTCTTCCCATTGGAGGCCTCCTACTGAGTATTCTTGCCATCCTAGAACACAAGTAAGTGTTCTTTCCTAGTCTTGTTCATAATTTTAGCTTATTTTGAGCTAAAAGTCAAACAGTTGACTTTCTGTTTGACTTTCAGTTCTGACCATAATTGGTCAAGTCAGAGTTCAATTGAACTTTGCAACATGATTGTAATCACGAAGGTTATAATCCCATGCGATTACACCTTCTGATTACCACGTTTACTAGTCGAAGTGACGAGTCAAAGTTTCGGTCAAAAATGCACGTTTTATGCATTTTATGACGGAACTATATTCGGGTATCATCAAATTTTGATACCAAATCAGTTTTGCAACTTAGTTAGACATGTTTTGACATGTCTAACTCGTCACTTCTAGTTTAGTGATTATTTAGGGTCGTAAGTCTTGCCCGGTCTTGACCATCGCTTTGACTTTCGAATCCGACCCGTTGGTCGATCTTAGGATCCGACCAAACACATGTATTTGACCATAGTTCTATAGGGAATAACCTACTGAGGTTATACCTTATGGTCATGTCGTTTGGTTAGTTATATGATAAGTCGCTCTTATGTCCTTTGAAAATGACCAAAATGCCCTTTTTGCGCATAAATTCATTTTAAGCATATGTAATCAAATTTTTCACATATAAACCGATGTTATAACATTTTCAAATATGTTTGGGCATTTAAGATTTATTATAGGACATGTTTAACCATCCGAACGCGTGTTTACGCAAATGACACGTTAAAGTAGCATAAACTTCCTTAACGAGTCATAACGGGTCAAAAGCACTTAGGATTACTTTCAAATCAGAATGTTGAGTTTATTAAATCATACCACATGTGTTCCAACACTCATTTGATTTATAAAACTTCATTCTACCTGATCCTCCGATCTAAATCCCGACATATTATCATAGTTATCCGATATTAGGAGCCACTTGAATCCTTGATCCTTCAAGCTTTGTTTGATCTTTTATACAAGACTTATACGCAATCCCAAGTGAGTACATAGTCCCCTCTTTTACATTTTCAAATGTTTTAGGGTGATTCATATGTGCATGTCGTTACTTTCTTGTTTTCATGACATTATACATGCTTTGATTACATAATACATATAGTACATGATTTCAATTGCATTTTGCTCCATATGTTGACCTAGCATGCCTAGCACATTGATTTCAAAGACACTTTTGCTTCATATGTTGACCTAGCATATCTAGCACATTGATTTCAAAGACATTTTGTTTCGTATGTTGACCTAGCATACCTAGTACGTGGTTTTCAAAGATATTTTTTACGACACACTTACATTGTTCAAGACATATTGTGCATTAAATTGGCAATGATACATTCATTAACATTAATCCCGCCGACCGGTAGTATGTTATGGTTTACCATAGGCTTGACAACCCCATTCCTGCTTCCTAGTTTCATTTGGAAGTATACATTGGGAATAACATAATTCGATGAACATTTGATAAACCTTTGTCCTTATAAGGGTTTATCCGACAGTCGACAAGGCTTGAACGTATTCACCAACAATCCATGTATATGTTTACACAATAAAATCAATGGTTTATAAAACAAAACTTTTGATTATACAATACTCTTGTTCATTCAAAACCATTGTTTAATACATGACAAATTGGTTTACGCATGACATTGTTCTACACATGACATTTTGTTTACACAAGGCATTGTTTTTATACGTGACACATTTTATACAAGACATGACATATTTTAGTTATTAAGTTAACCTTGCATTACTTCTTTTAAATCATTTGATTTTCACATGATTTTATAAAAGAAAACAATTTTATAAAGGTTCATGGCTACTTTTTAGTTAAACATTTCTTTAAACATTCAAACTCATGAATCTTCACCACAAAACCTATGTTACTCACAGGCATTTTTATGCTGATGTATTTACTTTCACATATGTTTCAGGAACTTATGTTTGACTTTGAGCATGCTCCACATATGGCGAACTTGGGCCTTAGTGAATTTAAAACCTACAAGACAATTGTTGTATATTATTTTCATTCTACAAGACAATGTAAACAATTAACTCAATAAAACAAAACCTTATGAGCCATGTGTTATGAAACAATTTGTAACGTGACTCCCCAATGTTTTCGCCGCGTGTTGTTATATATTACGCGATTGGGTGTTACAATTGCGATTTCTTTTCGCAAAGAAAGATGCTAAACCTCATCTGATACGATGGATTCTCTTGCTTTCTGAATTCGACATTGAGATTAAAGATAAGAAGGGAGCAGAAAACGTAGCAGCTGATCACCTCTCCTGAATGAAGGATCCGAATAGAGGGGAGATTCGTGAGGAGGCGATTGGAGATAAATTCCCTCAAGAATCGATTGATTATATAGAGACTGAGAAGCAAGGTATGCCATGGTTCACTGACTTGGAAAATTACATAGCTCATGGAGTGGTATTAGATGGGATGAGGACTTATCAAAATAAGAAGTTCTTCCAGGATGCGAATAGGTTGTTTTCGATAATATTTTTCTATACCGGATAGGAGGTGACAGAATTCTTAGGAGATGTGTGAGTAGAGAGGAAGGATTGGATATTCCTAGGAACTGTCATGAGGGATTGACTGGAGGTCATCACAATCATCACACCACCGCTCAAAAGGTGTTTGAATATGGTTTGTATTGGCCTTCGATGGTGAAGGATGCCCTTGATTTCGTGAAACAGTGTGATGCTTGTCAACGTACTAGTAATATCTCATCCAATGATAAAATGCCTCAAAACCCCATTCAAGTTCTAGAAGTTTTTGATGTTTGGGCATTAATTTCATGGGACCCAGAATGGCCATACCTGATATCAAAAAGGCTAGCCCACAAAGCCCTTTTTACATCGGTCCTTGACACACATACACGTTAACCATATTAACCACTGTCATGCACCCCTTTTTCGAACCCTTCACCACAAGGAAGTTTTGGTCTTTTATAGAAGACTGATGAAGGATCACCCCTGGATCCCAAAGACACAATAAACCATCAAATCGGCCACACGCTTCAACAAAATCCTAAGAGAATTTTGATCTACCCCAAAAGGAAGAAATATCTAAACACGAAAGATCAGACAACTGCGTTTCTTGCAACGAAATAAATGACACTCCTTCCATGTTCCTGAAATACCTAATCCATTTAGCCTTCTAGTCGAACCCCAAACCTCTGATATTAACAGGAGTGACATTCATTGGTTCACCACAATAATACCTTTGGTTGGGATCTGAGTTTTAACTTGTGTGCTTTAGGTATACTAAGTATGTATGAATGATAGTATAATATGGAATTACAGTGGAATTATATGAACACACAAATTTGGAAGATATCAAATTGTATTAGTGATTATAATCCAAAGATTACAAGAATGATTTTATACTCCCCCTCAGCCTGATCACTTACTTATGTTTGTACAATAATGATGTCAAGTGATGAAAATGATCTCTAACAGGTGAGATCTATTTATACTAAGTACAAACATTTGTTTGCAATCGGGGATGACATCACCCTGATAGCGACATCTAACATTCCTAACAGAAAGGATTCTACGGATGTTAGAAACATCTGATGGAATTAACAACTGATTAAATATACTAAACATTTGTTTTAACTAACATTGTTACATTAATAAAGTCTGTTCTTTAAACCTTTGTTGACTACTTCCAAACATTTGTTTAGGCCTAACAGATGTTTGGACTTCACCATAAGTGCTTTGTCTTCAACAGGGCTTTGGCCTTTGAAAAGATGTTTATTCTTCTCCAACAGTACTTTCTAGTATTCAAGAGATCTTTGTAATCTTCAAATCGATGTTTTATTAGTGTTCAAGATTAACTATCTTTGGGTAGAGCTGTAGATCATTTCTTATTTATTTCTTGATCAGAATAGTATGTTTTGGATTTTGATATCATCTTCTCTTTTGTAGGTCCAACACTCTCCCCTAGAATAGATGATGCCAAAACTTAACTTTATTTGATCATCATTTATTTCTCATCAGCTTCTCTCTAGTCTGCCCTTTGAATTGTAACTCAAATTTTAGTGAGTAACTATCTTTTGGATCCCTTTCGATTTCAAGACCCAGTAGGTCTTGTAGATCTTCATTCTTAAGGCCAAAGGCACTATTCATGGAAATCTTTTTTACATCACCATTATCCCTTAGCAGAGTTAATTCATGGCTTGTCTTATCAGACTTCCACTTTAGATTTTTGAGGCTTGATGGATTTCTTGGGCCAAAAGTTATTTAAATTGAGTTTGGGGAAACTAGACTTCCCAAAATTTTACCAAGTAGATCTTATGGATTTGCATCTGGATGCCCATACATTAGCTCAACTCTGATTCCTTTTTTCCTGAACTTATCTTGATACATCTTCATATCTTCTATTGATATCTTTTTTTTTTTTTTTTTTAATTTTGAGATAGCTTCTTGCAGCTGTTGAGATGCTCTTTGCAGATGGAAGCTCTGAAGGATCAAATAATGTTTTGATGGGGAAGTCTACTTGTTCATAATCTGGCTTCCCTATGACTCAGGGATCTTTTTTTCTTAAAATTTCAAACTTCGTATAATTCTCTGTGATTGTTGGCTCATCCCATTTTTCCATTGATCTCATTGTGCCAAAGTTGCCTACAACCATTTCTTCCTTCATCCTCTTCAACTACAAGGCATTTTTATCATTTGGTCCTTTTTCTCACTCTCCAGTTGGGAGGTGTTGGTTTAACTTCTCGATTTACGAGCAACTTTTCAATCCTTAAGATTTCATCAAGTAAGGATCCAGTTGACCATCCTGCAATTCGTGCTATGGTTGCTTTATATGGTTTCTTTTTCATGATGTGATCAGATAGTCTTCTCTTAATGATCTTCTGAGATTAAGGTCATTAACTGGAACATGAGAAAGTTTGTTATTGACATGCTTTGCATAATCTTCTAGAATAATTACTTTAACGAATTCTTTAGATAAGATTTGTTGAGCCTCTTTATCTTCATTTCCTTTACATTTTCTACAGCAATCCTTTCAGCATGTTTTAGCTTTGGCTCCAGATATTCTTTGACATTTGTAGGCTTTGGAAAGTTTTGTAAAGACGGGAAGGAGAGTTGGCTTGGGTCAGATGTGGAATAGTAGGAGTATATTTCTTGTGATATAGTTGTCAACTCCAATGGATGTGCAGTGGTGATAAGCGTTGTGGTGGTAGTTGATGGGATTGATAGTGAAATTGATGATGTGGTTTTAATGGGTGAGGCTTGAGGTCTTTCTTCATCATCATATTGGAATATTAACTTAGCTTTTCATTTTCTAGTTTGTATTGTGGGTGTTTTGGTGATAAGAAGACCAGCAGGGGCCTTTTAGGAAGTAGGGTTGACTAGTTCTAGTAATGTGCTAAGTGTTGTTGTAGTTGTAACATATGTTGTCACTTTTGTAATGGCAACAGATGTTTAGATAGGTTGATCAATGGTTTTAGTAGTATCAGTGGTTTGTGAAGTAGTGGTTGATTTTGAGGAAATAGTGGAAGTTGCAACTGACCTTTGAGGTCCTAGTCTTGCAGGTTGTCTTCTTGTGGAGGCGTCTGTTGAAGATCCTAGATTATCTGGAACTCTGTTTCTTTCAAGGATCTCTTGCACTGTTAGAGCATTGTTAGCTTCTCTTGTGTCTTTCCTCTTCTCATTTTCAATGGCATTTTCTTTAGCCTTTTTGGTTGTAGAGGTGTCAGGCTTCTTATGAGCTCTTTTGATAGGAGGAGGAAGCTTTAGCATGCTATCATTCTCCCTCTTTTGGTATCATCTTTTAGATACCTGGGTTTTGGAGTGACGTGATGTTAGCCTGGTATAGTTTTTAGTGTATTTTTAAGCACTTTACTCGTTTATCAAGCTTTAATTTATAAAACACTATATAACACAATCACTCTCTACAACATGCTAGGACAAGTGCACCCATCGTTAGCGTAGTATAATGATGGTAACATACCGACGTCGTCCAAGGACACAAGTGCTTTTAATACCGGAATATCGTCAATGTCTAATCTAATCAATTTTTTAGGAAAAAGAAGTTTCGTAACTAAAACTAAAGAAAGAAACTAAAATAATAAAAGAAACAAATAGAAAAGATAAAAACACTTAGTTTTGACTTATCTTTTACATATCCTTAGATGATTTCCACACTTTAGGTTTTTAAGAGATTATCTAATTATAGTGCATGTCCCTCTTTTGGAGGCAACGTGATCCTCGGACATATTGGCCTAAGTGAGCAAGGATACAGTCCCCCAAGGCCGGAAATTGAAAAATAATTAAGTTATTAATGCAAAATGTTGCATGTCCATCTTTTGGAGGCAACGCTACCCTCGGCCATATTGGTCTGAGTCAGCAGGGATACAGTCCCGCAAGGCCGGTTTAAAGTTTTATCACTAGCTTGTTTATACGGGATAAGCCGTTCATACTTCCCCCAATTTGATGCTATTTGCCTCAAGAGAAGTCCTAATAAGCTGGAATCAAGTACTCGCATGATCTATACACTGAACGAGGCAAGAACTTTACCCAAACCACCCTTCAAACCCCCTTCCAGGCAGTTAACGTGCTTTATAGACCGTAAAGACACAAATGAGTGAATCAACAAAACATGAAGATATGATAGAATAAAGTTCACTTCAATATAAAAAAACTAGTTATTAAAGTCATTAATAAATACTCAATTACAAAGTTAACTAAAGCTTGGAAATCAAAAGTAATACATAAAGGATTTGTCTTCACTAAGTGATGTAAGAGATTATCCAAGCATGGCCTTTGTTTGACAAAAACTCTTACAATCAATCTTGGATCTCGAGATTACTACACACTCTAAAGATAGATGATGGAGGAATATGGTGGATGATGGTGGTATTGTGGTGGTGGAGTGGTGGCAGGTGTGAGAGAAGTGGTTTGCCAAGGGATGGATTGCAAATAAACCAAGCACCTCTATTGATAGCTGGAAACAGGCCTTTCACACGGCCCCGTGCCCAAGGGGCACGGCCCCGTGTCTTCTTCTTCTTTGTCTTCATTTAATGAGTTGTGTCAGTTCGTATGCTCACACGACCCCGTGTGTCAGAGGCACAGACCTATGGTCTTGTGCTTGCTATATTATAGGAGATTTTGCATATCTGGGAGTTGACCATGGCCCGTGACCATGAGATACGGCCTCGTATCTCTTGTCTGCTTCTGTTTGTCTTTTCTTGATGGACTCTAGAGTGGGGCACGACCCCGTGCTTGTCTTCTGTTTTGTTGTTTTTGGTATTAGGGTGAAGCTTGGAGGGTCGGTATGATGTGTCAACTTCTCTTCTTTTGTATTTACATTGGTTTTTGTCGTTAATCTGTTCCTTTTGTACATTTAAGCTCTTTTAAATCAAAAGTATACAAAAACACACTTTTTCCGACGTTAGTACATAAAAGGGTTAATTTTATACCTTATTTATACAATTTATATGTTGCATTTTGCGCATATCAAATATCCCCACACTTGAATCTTTGCTTGTACTCAAGCAAAACTCTTTAATATGGCTTACACACCCAAATGGAATAGGTAGAGAATAAGTCTTTTTTCGGTTTACTTTAGAGTGTCGGGAATCCAAGTTCTTTTTATTCTTGTTTTTATTTTATTTGCATTTCTATTCAACGTGATTTCTTTAAAACTCGTTTTAAGCTATATACAAATTCACACACCTCACAAGTGATCACTCAACACTCGGCCGAAAATGTATAAGTGAAACGCTCAGTCCCGGTATGGAACTTACTCCTACCATATGCTTGACAAATAATCAAACCTCCTACTTTTTGACATAATCCTTGTAAGTATCAAGAGAACTTTAAAAATGATAGGTTTTGGCTAGGGGTAGGGATTTTTATTTGAAAAGTGGCTAAAGGCGTAAAAATATAGGTTTTCTATCGAAAATTTATTTGTTTGTGACTTAGATGCAAACTAAAGATTTATAAACTAGAAGTTTGCTTAGTTTATTTCAAGCAACTAACGATTTTTTTATAGAACAAAGTATTCACAATATAACTAAGTCATATTTTTATATTTTTCAAAAGAACCTAATTTTTAGTACAACAAAAGGTGTAAAAATAAAAAGGTTTAGGGTAATGGGTGATTATTGCAAAATTTGTATTTTGTGGGTTTTGAAACAAAAGGTTTAGGCTCAAAGGAGTTAACTAGGGGATTTTTGTTTTGGTAGGGAGATACGAAGGTTGAAACGAAAAAGGGTTATAGTCCTAATACCTCAATCATTTACTTACTTAGATTAGTTGCTAAGGACCGAGAATGTATTGTCTTGTCAAGTTCTAGATTCGTACAAACCATACGGGCTATCACACAAGAAATAAAAAGTGAGCATTTAGTAAAGATATGATATTGAATGCTCGGTAAAGGCTTAAAACTCACAATTTATTGAAAAGGGAAAAAGATGTGAAAATGTATATACAACCAAATTTTAAAAAGTTTGTCATGCCTTTTTATGATTTTTTCTTATATGGTTCTTTTTATCACAGCGGTATCGGTTGTAAACTTGTAAAAACAAGAATTTTTAGAACTTGGTTTTCGAACTTAAACTAAAAACAAGAAAAATAAAATAAATAACAAAAAATATTTTGAAAAAAAATTGTTCTAGAAGTTTTTGATGTTTGGGCATTAATTTCATGGGACCCAGAATGGCCATACCTGATATCAAAAAGGCTAGCCCACAAAGCCCTTTTTACATCGGTCCTTGACACACACACACGTTAACCATATTAACCACTGTCATGCACCCCTTTTTCGAACCCTTCACCACAAGGAAGTTTTGGTCTTTTATAGAAGACTGATGAAGGATCACCCCTGGATCCCAAAGACACAATAAACCATCAAATCGGCCACACGCTTCAACAAAATCCTAAGAGAATTTTGATCTACCCCAAAAGGAAGAAATATCTAAACACGAAAGATCAGACAACTGCGTTTCTTGCAACGAAATAAATGACACTCCTTCCATGTTCCTGAAATACCTAATCCATTTAGCCTTCTAGTCGAACCCCAAACCTCTGATATTAACAGGAGTGACATTCATTGGTTCACCACAATAATACCTTTGGTTGGGATCTGAGTTTTAACTTGTGTGCTTTAGGTATACTAAGTATGTATGAATGATAGTATAATATGGAATTACAGTGGAATTATATGAACACACAAATTTGGAAGATATCAAATTGTATTAGTGATTATAATCCAAAGATTACAAGAATGATTTTATACTCCCCCTCAGCCTGATCACTTACTTATGTTTGTACAATAATGATGTCAAGTGATGAAAATGATCTCTAACAGGTGAGATCTATTTATACTAAGTACAAACATTTGTTTGCAATCGGGGATGACATCACCCTGATAGCGACATCTAACATTCCTAACAGAAAGGATTCTACGGATGTTAGAAACATCTGATGGAATTAACAACTGATTAAATATACTAAACATTTGTTTTAACTAACATTGTTACATTAATAAAGTCTGTTCTTTAAACCTTTGTTGACTACTTCCAAACATTTGTTTAGGCCTAACAGATGTTTGGACTTCACCATAAGTGCTTTGTCTTCAACAGGGCTTTGGCCTTTGAAAAGATGTTTATTCTTCTCCAACAGTACTTTCTAGTATTCAAGAGATCTTTGTAATCTTCAAATCGATGTTTTATTAGTGTTCAAGATTAACTATCTTTGGGTAGAGCTGTAGATCATTTCTTATTTATTTCTTGATCAGAATAGTATGTTTTGGATTTTGATATCATCTTCTCTTTTGTAGGTCCAACACTCTCCCCTAGAATAGATGATGCCAAAACTTAACTTTATTTGATCATCATTTATTTCTCATCAGCTTCTCTCTAGTCTGCCCTTTGAATTGTAACTCAAATTTTAGTGAGTAACTATCTTTTGGATCCCTTTCGATTTCAAGACCCAGTAGGTCTTGTAGATCTTCATTCTTAAGGCCAAAGGCACTATTCATGGAAATCTTTTTTACATCACCATTATCCCTTAGCAGAGTTAATTCATGGCTTGTCTTATCAGACTTCCACTTTAGATTTTTGAGGCTTGATGGATTTCTTGGGCCAAAAGTTATTTAAATTGAGTTTGGGGAAACTAGACTTCCCAAAATTTTACCAAGTAGATCTTATGGATTTGCATCTGGATGCCCATACATTAGCTCAACTCTGATTCCTTTTTTCCTGAACTTATCTTGATACATCTTCATATCTTCTATTGATATCTTTTTTTTTTTTTTTTTTAATTTTGAGATAGCTTCTTGCAGCTGTTGAGATGCTCTTTGCAGATGGAAGCTCTGAAGGATCAAATAATGTTTTGATGGGGAAGTCTACTTGTTCATAATCTGGCTTCCCTATGACTCAGGGATCTTTTTTTCTTAAAATTTCAAACTTCGTATAATTCTCTGTGATTGTTGGCTCATCCCATTTTTCCATTGATCTCATTGTGCCAAAGTTGCCTACAACCATTTCTTCCTTCATCCTCTTCAACTACAAGGCATTTTTATCATTTGGTCCTTTTTCTCACTCTCCAGTTGGGAGGTGTTGGTTTAACTTCTCGATTTACGAGCAACTTTTCAATCCTTAAGATTTCATCAAGTAAGGATCCAGTTGACCATCCTGCAATTCGTGCTATGGTTGCTTTATATGGTTTCTTTTTCATGATGTGATCAGATAGTCTTCTCTTAATGATCTTCTGAGATTAAGGTCATTAACTGGAACATGAGAAAGTTTGTTATTGACATGCTTTGCATAATCTTCTAGAATAATTACTTTAACGAATTCTTTAGATAAGATTTGTTGAGCCTCTTTATCTTCATTTCCTTTACATTTTCTACAGCAATCCTTTCAGCATGTTTTAGCTTTGGCTCCAGATATTCTTTGACATTTGTAGGCTTTGGAAAGTTTTGTAAAGACGGGAAGGAGAGTTGGCTTGGGTCAGATGTGGAATAGTAGGAGTATATTTCTTGTGATATAGTTGTCAACTCCAATGGATGTGCAGTGGTGATAAGCGTTGTGGTGGTAGTTGATGGGATTGATAGTGAAATTGATGATGTGGTTTTAATGGGTGAGGCTTGAGGTCTTTCTTCATCATCATATTGGAATATTAACTTAGCTTTTCATTTTCTAGTTTGTATTGTGGGTGTTTTGGTGATAAGAAGACCAGCAGGGGCCTTTTAGGAAGTAGGGTTGACTAGTTCTAGTAATGTGCTAAGTGTTGTTGTAGTTGTAACATATGTTGTCACTTTTGTAATGGCAACAGATGTTTAGATAGGTTGATCAATGGTTTTAGTAGTATCAGTGGTTTGTGAAGTAGTGGTTGATTTTGAGGAAATAGTGGAAGTTGCAACTGACCTTTGAGGTCCTAGTCTTGCAGGTTGTCTTCTTGTGGAGGCGTCTGTTGAAGATCCTAGATTATCTGGAACTCTGTTTCTTTCAAGGATCTCTTGCACTGTTAGAGCATTGTTAGCTTCTCTTGTGTCTTTCCTCTTCTCATTTTCAATGGCATTTTCTTTAGCCTTTTTGGTTGTAGAGGTGTCAGGCTTCTTATGAGCTCTTTTGATAGGAGGAGGAAGCTTTAGCATGCTATCATTCTCCCTCTTTTGGTATCATCTTTTAGATACCTGGGTTTTGGAGTGACGTGATGTTAGCCTGGTATAGTTTTTAGTGTATTTTTAAGCACTTTACTCGTTTATCAAGCTTTAATTTATAAAACACTATATAACACAATCACTCTCTACAACATGCTAGGACAAGTGCACCCATCGTTAGCGTAGTATAATGATGGTAACATACCGACGTCGTCCAAGGACACAAGTGCTTTTAATACCGGAATATCGTCAATGTCTAATCTAATCAATTTTTTAGGAAAAAGAAGTTTCGTAACTAAAACTAAAGAAAGAAACTAAAATAATAAAAGAAACAAATAGAAAAGATAAAAACACTTAGTTTTGACTTATCTTTTACATATCCTTAGATGATTTCCACACTTTAGGTTTTTAAGAGATTATCTAATTATAGTGCATGTCCCTCTTTTGGAGGCAACGTGATCCTCGGACATATTGGCCTAAGTGAGCAAGGATACAGTCCCCCAAGGCCGGAAATTGAAAAATAATTAAGTTATTAATGCAAAATGTTGCATGTCCATCTTTTGGAGGCAACGCTACCCTCGGCCATATTGGTCTGAGTCAGCAGGGATACAGTCCCGCAAGGCCGGTTTAAAGTTTTATCACTAGCTTGTTTATACGGGATAAGCCGTTCATACTTCCCCCAATTTGATGCTATTTGCCTCAAGAGAAGTCCTAATAAGCTTGAATCAAGTACTCGCATGATCTATACACTGAACGAGGCAAGAACTTTACCCAAACCACCCTTCAAACCCCCTTCCAGGCAGTTAACGTGCTTTATAGACCGTAAAGACACAAATGAGTGAATCAACAAAACATGAAGATATGATAGAATAAAGTTCACTTCAATATAAAAAAACTAGTTATTAAAGTCATTAATAAATACTCAATTACAAAGTTAACTAAAGCTTGGAAATCAAAAGTAATACATAAAGGATTTGTCTTCACCAAGTGATGTAAGAGATTATCCAAGCATGGCCTTTGTTTGACAAAAACTCTTACAATCAATCTTGGATCTCGAGATTACTACACACTCTAAAGATAGATGATGGAGGAATATGGTGGATGATGGTGGTATTGTGGTGGTGGAGTGGTGGCAGGTGTGAGAGAAGTGGTTTGCCAAGGGATGGATTGCAAATAAACCAAGCACCTCTATTGATAGCTGGAAACAGGCCTTTCACACGGCCCCGTGCCCAAGGGGCACAGCCCCGTGTCTTCTTCTTCTTTGTCTTCATTTAATGAGTTGTGTCAGTTCGTATGCTCACACGACCCCGTGTGTCAGAGGCACAGACCTATGGTCTTGTGCTTGCTATATTATAGGAGATTTTGCATATCTGGGAGTTGACCATGGCCCGTGACCATGAGATACGGCCTCGTGTCTCTTGTCTGCTTCTGTTTGTCTTTTCTTGATGGACTCTAGAGTGGGGCACGACCCCGTGCTTGTCTTCTGTTTTGTTGTTTTTGGTATTAGGGTGAAGCTTGGAGGGTCGGTATGATGTGTCAACTTCTCTTCTTTTGTATTTACATTGGTTTTTGTCGTTAATTTGTTCCTTTTGTACATTTAAGCTCTTTTAAATCAAAAGTATACAAAAACACACTTTTTCCGACGTTAGTACATAAAAGGGTTAATTTTATACCTTATTTATACAATTTATATGTTGCATTTTGCGCATATCAAATATCCCCACACTTGAATCTTTGCTTGTACTCAAACAAAACTCTTTAATATGGCTTACACACCCAAATGGAATAGGTAGAGAATAAGTCTTTTTTCGGTTTACTTTAGAGTGTCGGGAATCCAAGTTCTTTTTATTCTTGTTTTTATTTTATTTGCATTTCTATTCAACGTGATTTCTTTAAAACTTGTTTTAAGCTATATACAAATTCACACACCTCACAAGTGATCACTCAACACTCGGCCGAAAATGTATAAGTGAAACGCTCAGTCCCGGTATGGAACTTACTCCTACCATATGCTTGACAAATAATCAAACCTCCTACTTTTTGACATAATCCTTGTAAGTATCAAGAGAACTTTAAAAATGATAGGTTTTGGCTAGGGGTAGGGATTTTTATTTGAAAAGTGGCTAAAGGCGTAAAAATATAGGTTTTCTATCGAAAATTTATTTGTTTGTGACTTAGATGCAAACTAAAGATTTATAAACTAGAAGTTTGCTTAGTTTATTTCAAGCAACTAACGATTTTTTTATAGAACAAAGTATTCACAATATAACTAAGTCATATTTTTATATTTTTCAAAAGAACCTAATTTTTAGTACAACAAAAGGTGTAAAAATAAAAAGGTTTAGGGTAATGGGTGATTATTGCAAAATTTGTATTTTGTGGGTTTTGAAACAAAAGGTTTAGGCTCAAAGGAGTTAACTAGGGGATTTTTGTTTTGGTAGGGAGATACGAAGGTTGAAACGAAAAAGGGTTATAGTCCTAATACCTCAATCATTTACTTACTTAGATTAGTTGCTAAGGACCGAGAATGTATTGTCTTGTCAAGTTCTAGATTCGTACAAACCATACGGGCTATCACACAAGAAATAAAAAGTGAGCATTTAGTAAAGATATGATATTGAATGCTCGGTAAAGGCTTAAAACTCACAATTTATTGAAAAGGGTAAAAGATGTGAAAATGTATATACAACCAAATTTTAAAAAGTTTGTCATGCCTTTTTATGAATTTTTCTTATATGGTTCTTTTTATCACAGCGGTATCGGTTGTAAACTTGTAAAAACAAGAATTTTTAGAACTTGGTTTTCGAACTTAAACTAAAAACAAGACAAATAAAATAAATAACAAAAAATATTTTGAAAAAAAATTGTCTCGGGGGGTCTTCTGTTTACGTGCATAGGGCCAGAAACAAAATTGTTTTAGCAGGGTAGAGACACGGGGGCGTGCTTACCTTACACGGCGCCAGGCTGAACTTACTGTAATGAGATCTCGAGTCGGGGGGTCTTCTGTTTACGTGCATAGGACTCTGGTGTAACGTATTCCATCTTTCCTCATCATTCCACAAGTTATAAACACCAAATGTCATTCCATTAAAACCATCCATCATTCGATTACAACCTAGAAAAATAAAAATAGAAATGCAAACTAGATTTAAGTCCTAATAGATAGATTTTAGTAGATACCCCAAAAGATTTAAACCAAATAGCTCTTCCCTAAATAAAACAATGAAAGATCAACAAAAACCCGAAACTAGTTTTCGGTTAATACGGGCTTCGAGCTATTTCCAGGTGTGCTCCCTCAAAGATCGCTGAGCATTTCCTCAATCTCCATTGGTAGGAAGATGAACGACTCATAGTCAATGTCCTCTTGTGGGAGAGGATCGGTAGCTACCGGAACCTCATAAAAGGCACCAATGGGAGGTTCTATTGGTATTTCATCCCACCCGGTAGGGTTAACAATCTTATGAGCGAGGTTCCAATCGCCTTGTGGGAGGATTGGATCTATAGGGGGCACCACCAAAATATTCAGCCTTTGGTGTAGTAGGTTGATTTCCCTAAAGCTACTCTCCAAGGCTAGTGTGAGGTAATTCACTCGGTCGATGAGGACCTCCTCCACCGTTATCATCTCCTCGATGGACTCTCGTAGTGCGCGCACATAGCGGACAAGGGTTACCTCAAGTGAGAGCCTTCTTCCCCTTCTGTTGTTGTGTGAGCTTGTTGATGAAGTACTGCTCTGCTGGCTCCACATGCTAGTTTAAACAAGACAAACTATTAAAGTTTGGACTTGCAGACAAGTCACACGGCCACATGTTGCTTCTATAGTTCTGATTTTTCAGCCCAAGAACTCTTATTTCAAGTTAAAATCCTTTGGTTTTTTACATTTCTGATCGTAAATAACTTAAAATAATGTTATAAAATAGTAGTTTTGCAAAATTTTAGGCTAAAAATCATGCTTTACTTCTAACAATTGAAGTTTTGAAGCTTGAAGCTTCAATGGAGGTTGTTGCAGGTTGAAGTAGAAGAAATATGACTAAAACTGGCAAAGACAAGAAGATTTAAGGAAACCGTTTTAAGAACATACTTTTTTTTGTATGTGTGTGAAATCTAGAAGGATCTTTTTCTTATGAATGGGTCCAAACATTCTACTCATGGCTGAGTTTATAGAAAGTGACAGCACATTTGCACGGCCCCGTGTCTGGGAGGCACAGCCCCATGTCGTTTATAACGAGTCAGAGAATGTTATCCGCTAGTGAGCATGGGCCATGCCAAGGGAGGCACGACCCCGTGTTGGACTAGTACGGGAGGCACGACCCTGTGTTTATCTAACACGCCTCATGTATGGAGAGCAGAGGAAGCACGGCCCCGTGATTGTGGAACACGGCCCCGTGCTTATGGAACGCGCCCCGTTTTTAATTAGGGATTATGAAATTTTGTCTAATTTTTAACGATTATTTTGTTATCAGGGGGTTCCTTACTGGTCGGGACAACACCGAAGTGTTGTATGAACCTTAGGCTCTTGTGCGGGATACGAAAACGCAAGAGGTTATTGGAAAGAAAGAAACCTAAGCTGTGATCAGGTGGGCAGAACCAATCTTTATTTGCCTTTTCCAGGCTCTTGTTAAAGATGGTGTGAGTCGACTCGTTCTGGTCTATAAAGTCGTTGGCGCAAGACGCTGAGAAGTCCTTCATTGCATGGTCTTTACAGGGACGACTATCGCTTTCGTGTGCACAAGGGTTTAGGGTAGACGCGATTGCTTGGTGTTGTCTTCTCCTGAATGTGTTTCGATCGAACCACTTTTTGATTCTTCACCGTCTTTATTATCCTCTGATGAATATCGTGCCTTCATCATAGGTCTTCCAAAGTTATGTCTTTCAGAAAATAGGTTTGATGGAATTCAGGTGGACGCCAGTTATTATTTTTACTACCGCCCATCTTAAGGTGATCATCACAGGAAAACGATGGGTCTGTTATGTAGTAAGGATCAAATTTAAAATGGGGCATTCTAAATCTTGATGGATTCCGCCACATAATTGGCACCATTCACCGTAAGAGTGACGGGAGAAAAAATAATCATTAACATCCATATTCGCCGGATGAGGTTTTGACCGTCAGGATCAAACGGTCCTGTTTTCTAGAAATTGTTAATAGACACGTCCCCGTGTGGGTGGCACATGGCCCCATGTTGCAGCTTCTGTCTAGCAGAAAACAGAGTTTTAAGTTACTAGAATGAGGCATGGTCCCGTGTGTGATTAGGCATGGCCCCATGCTGAATATGCAGAAAGTAGAGAAAATGCAGAAAAAGAAGAAAAAACTTAAAAGAAAAATAAAGAAGATTAAAAATGATTAGGTCGTTGATTTTAAAATTCTTAAAATCCTTGTGTCGCCAGCAACGGCGCCAAAAACTTGACGTGATACGAGCGTGGAATAATTTTTAGTATTCTTTTAAGCACTTTTACTCGTTTATCAAGCTTTAAATTTATAAAACACGATATAACACAGTCACACTCTACAACACGCTAGGGCAAGTGCACCCATCGTTGGCGTAGTATAGTGTTGGTAAAATACCGAGGTCGTCCAAGGACACAAGAGCTTTTAATACCGAAATATCATCAACGTCGAATCTAATCAAATTTTTAGGAAAAAGATGTTTAGTAATTAAAAGTAAAGAAAGAAACAAAAATATTAAAAAGAAACAAATAAACAAGATAGAATCACTTGGTTCCTACTCTTCTTTTATGTATCCTTTGATGATTTCCGCACTTTGGGTTTTTTAAGAGATTATCTTAGTTATAGTGGTGTGTCCCTCTTTTGGAGGCAACGCTACCCTCAGCCATATTGGTCTTAGTCAGCAGGGATACAGTCCCGCAAGGCCGAAATATTGAAAGATAATTAAGAAAGTTATTAA
Source organism: Helianthus tuberosus (assembly GCA_030545235.1). Lineage (NCBI taxonomy): Eukaryota > Viridiplantae > Streptophyta > Magnoliopsida > Asterales > Asteraceae > Helianthus > Helianthus tuberosus. Next base: position 125,963,197 of record CM060357.1, on the reverse strand, counting down.
TGCAAAATGTGGCATGTCCTTCTTTTGGAAGCAACGCTACCCTCGACCATATTGGTCTGAGTCAGCAAGGATAAAGTCCCGCAAGGCCGGTTTAATGATTTTATAGTAGTTTATTTATAAGGGATTCAAGCCGTTGTTACTTCCCCCGATTTGATGCTATCTGCCTCAAGAGAAGTTCTAATAAGCTTGAATCAAGTCCTCGCAGGATTTATATACTAAACGAGCCAAGAACTTTACCCAAACCACCCTTCTAGGCAGTTAACACGCTTTATATAGACCGTAAAGACACGAATGAGTGAATCAACAAAACATGAATAGATGATAGAAATGATTAAGTAAAGTCCACCTTCAATATAAAAACTAGTTATTAAAGTCATTAATACAAACCCAAATAAAAAGTTACCAACGCTTGGAAATCAAAAGTAATACATAAAATATTTGTCTTCACCAAGTGATGTAAGAGATTATCCAAGCATGGCCTTTGTTTGACAAAAACTCTTATTATCGATCATGGATCCCGAGACTACTACACACTCTAAAGATGGATGATGGAGGAATGTGCTGGATGATGGTGGTATTGTGGTGGTGGAGTGGTGGCAGGTGTGAGAGAAGTGGTTTTCCAAGAGATGGATTGCAAATGAACTAAGAACCCCTATTTATAGCTGGACACAGGCCTTTCACACAACCACGTGTCCAAGGGGTGCGGCCCCATTTCTTTTTCTTCTCTGTCTTCATTAAATGAGTTGTGTTAGTTCGTATGCTCGCATGGCCCCGTGTGTTAGAGGAACGGCCCCGTGGTCTTGTGCTTGCTGTACTATAGAAGAATTTGCATATATGGGAGTTGACCACGACCCCTGTCCATAGGACACAGCCCCGTGTCTCTTGTATGCTTCTGTTTGTCTTTTTTTCATAGACTCTAGAGTGGGGCACGACCCCGTGCTTGTCTCCTGTTTTGTTGTTTTTTGTTTTAGGGTGAAGCTTGGAGGGTCGGTATGATGTGTCAACTTCTCTTCTTTTGTATTTATGTTGGTTTTTCCCGTTAATTGGATATTTAAGCTCTGTAAGTGCAGTTCCTGCCGGGTAACTGTCGCTTATCAGTTCTGGTCAACCAAAGCAGAAGTCCAAGTTAAAGTCAACGATAATGAAGAGTTCTAGACTACATGAAGACCATGCACTGATCAAGGGGGAGTTTGTTAATGCACTTTGGGTGAAAATTGCATGCCTTCCAATTGTTAGGGTCTTTATTGTACATATCTTGGAACTTAGTCCAAGGTTTATCCTTGGACAATTTGTCCAAGTTTTGGTCTTAGAACTTTGGTCAGGGGTTTGGTTTTTGTCTGAGTTTTGTCCCTAGTCTATATATATGTGTTGTATAGGATTAGGGCAAGGGTGAACGACGAAGATAAACTCTTGAAGCTTTGTGCTCCTCTCCCAACTTATTCTCCTGGTGTGAATTCTAGAGAGAGAGACTATGTGTTAGTGAGAGAAAGCTAGGGTTTAGATCTTTGTGATCTAAACCAGCTTGTAGAAGATGATATATACTCGTTTGGTATGTAATCTGTGATGAGTAATTCATCAATAAAGAGATTCATCTTCTACATCTTTCTATCTTTGGTGTTTATGATTGTCCTTCATGTCTTGAATCAAGTGCAATGTTTGATGTTCGTCATCGATCCGGTGCTTTAACAAGTGGTATCAGAGCATGGTTACCGATTCAGAATGGTCTAACCGCCTTCTGAATCACCATAGCTCTTGATTTGATGTTTGTTTCCGCCAAACATCTTGAAGACTTGAAGATTTTGCAGAAAAGTTGAAGAAAATGAAGCTGTTAGTGGTTGTTTTGTTCTCCAAGTTGTTGCAGATCTGAGGTTTGATCCAAAAATTGCTCTGTCCGAGTTTTTCTTAGTGTTAAACTTGTCTGAGTTTTAAAACTCTGTGTTTGTTGTTTCTGGGGTTTTGGTGAACTAGTGTGAAGTCACACTAGGGAGATAGTCCGGAGACTGGTTACTGAAACTTGTCTGAGTTTTACACTCTAATCAACCTATTCCGATTTTTCTTTTTAGTTCAAGAGTCCGAGGTTTAATATGACAAAATACGTTCAGATGTTTAACTGTTCTGAGGTTTTAATAGTCTGAGTTTTCAAAGTCTTACCATGTCCGAGTTTTCAGAGTGTCTAGTCCGAGTTATTTGTGTGAGAGAGAATGTTTGAGAGTGTATAAAAGTCGGATGGGGGAGATGATACAATTCTTCATTTAAAAGTCAGACTAAAGAAAAGTATTAAAAGTCGGATAAGAGAAGGGGTAGTAAAACTCGGACCCCACAGAAGATCTTGGCAGACTATTGAAGTTTCCGAGAGCATAAATGATCCGAGGTTTCAAGACAGTATCGACTTTTTAATACTTTTCCAAAGCAGAAGTCCGAGTTTTAATACTTCAGTATCGACTTTTTAATTACCTGAACCGTGTCCGAATTTTCTAAGGTTTCTGTCCGAGGTTTCTGGTTTCTACGTATTGAAGTTTGAAGTTTGACTGGTCCGAGTTTTAATCTAGAAACAGTTTAGATCTCCGATGATTATGTTGATAGTCGGATTTGTTGTTTCCGGGTAGTGGATAGTTTCTGGTGACGATCGATGATGGAGGTTAAGGTGGTTTCAGCGAAGTTAGCGAGGTGTCAGTGAGGTGTTTATTAGCCGGGGATTTTAAAAGGTGATCGGAATTCGTTTTTGTTCACCGGAGATGTTGTTTTCCTTTGGATGTTGTCGGCTAGGGTTTTGGTAATTGCAACCTGCATGGGCTTGAGTAATAATGGGCTAATGATTATGGAATGTGAGATCTAATCATTCTTTGGGCCAACTTGGAGAATGACAGCTGGTGATATCATGGAATGCATATGTATTTTCGATGGATCCACTAACAAATGTGAAAATGTTTGTTATTTTGATGGGGGGCACACTAGAGCATGAATGCTGTTGATATAATTTTTTTTCTTTTTGGGCCCACATACGATGGCATATCTTTGTTGCAGCTGGATGTTCTTTTTCTATGAGCAAATGATTATTCCTCATTCCTCATGAAAGTTACAACGTTTTTCTTATGGATCCCTATTTCTGCTTCCACCGAGTTTGGAAACATGAAGTCGGTTTCGGATTATCGAAAAGTTTTATGGTACTTATGCTGTCCGGATCAAGTGAGGAGGTGAAGAGAATAAGATTTGCTTGGATTTCTGTATTGTTTACAAAGAAAAAGGGGGAGTAAAAATTTTGAAGTTCCTGTTTTCTTTGTAAATATAAAGCTTGTGCGTGAAATAGCTCGTGTGTGATGGAGTTTTTGTCACGTGTGTTTATGTTATTAATCAAGTGTTGACATGATGAAGCTGAATTCTCGGTTGATGACTAGTTGAAGATTGAGCCTTATTAAGTTGCTATTTAGAGTAGAGAAGATTAGTTCTGGTCTCGAAATAATGTGGGGCTTCTTGATTTGAGGGGAAGGTCGGAGATGAAAGCCATCGGGGATTCAGGGGATTCGTGAAGATAGGAGATTGATTCATGAAGATTCGTGACGAGATGAGATCATACATGAAGGGTTGAAGACTTTTGATTAAGATGGTGGATGTACTTTTACAAAGTTCAGTTTGTTACTAACTTATCGAACTGAGCTTCATGTCTTTGCGAAATTTGAAGTTTTCGATGTTAGGCATTGGAAATCCGACGCTTCGTTCTTCTACTGGTTAGGTTTGAAGATTAATGTATCGAGCGATATTCCTACATGTGGTTGTAGGTTGTTTCGCGTTAACTTGATTCGGGAGTAGTTTGAAGGGGAGGATCTACAGTGTTCGATGTTGGATTCTTCGGGTTTCTCAAAGCGGCCTTAAGTGATCGTCAGCAAGTCTTTAATTAGAAGGGTTGAAGATCGCTGTGCTCTACCTAAAAGATCAAGTCTCAGCTAAAGTTGAAAGCAGGCATGATATCATCAGTCTAGGGAGAGTCTCTAAGTGCAGTATCCGGTGACTGAAGATTATCGATGCCACACAGAACTGATGCAACAGTTAAGGGGGAGACTGTAAGTGCAGTTCCTGCCGGGTAACTGTCGCTTATCAGTTCTGGTCAACCAAAGCAGAAGTCCAAGTTAAAGTCAACGATAATGAAGAGTTCTAGACTACATGAAGACCATGCACTGATCAAGGGGGAGTTTGTTAATGCACTTTGGGTGAAAAGTGCATGCCTTCCAATTGTTAGGGTCTTTATTATACATATCTTGGAACTTAGTCCAAGGTTTATCCTTGGACAATTTGTCCAAGTTTTGGTCTTAGAACTTTGGTCAGGGGTTTGGTTTTTGTCTGAGTTTTGTCCCTAGTCTATATATATGTGTTGTATAGGATTAGGGCAAGGGTGAACGACGAAGATAAACTCTTGAAGCTTTGTGCTCCTCTCCCAACTTATTCTCCTGGTGTGAATTCTAGAGAGAGAGACTATGTGTTAGTGAGAGAAAGCTAGGGTTTAGATCTTTGTGATCTAAACCAGCTTGTAGAAGATGATGTATACTCGTTTGGTATGTAATCTGTGATGACTAATTCATCAATAAAGAGATTCATCTTCTACATCTTTCTATCTTTGGTGTTTATGATTGTTCTTCATGTCTTGAATCAAGTGCAATGTTTGATGTTCGTCATCGATCCAGTGCTTTAACAAGTGGTATCAGAGCCCGTGCTTGTCTTGTGCTTGCTTTAGGGTTGGTCTTGTGCTTGCTGTACTATAGAAGAATTTGCATATATGGGAGTTGACCACGACCCCTATCCATAGGACACAGCCCCGTGTCTCTTGTATGCTTCTGTTTGTCTTTTTTTTCATAGACTCTAGAGTGGGGCACGACCCCGTGCTTGTCTCCTGTTTTGTTGTTTTTGGTTTTAGGGTGAAGCTTGGAGGGTCGGTATGATGTGTCAACTTCTCTTCTTTTGTATTTATGTTGGTTTTTCCCGTTAATTGTATATTTAAGCTCTTTTAATCCTGAAAATCAAAAGTATACAAAGAAACGCATTTTTCCAACATTAGTACATAAAAGGGTTGATTTTATACCTTATTTGATATAATTTATATGTTGCATTTTGCGCATATCATGGAGCAGTGCTTGTTGTTTGAAGGAGGTAATCTTTGACGGCTTTGATCTTTGCTTGTGTATGTTTGTTCCTTGCTTCAATCATAATCCTGATCATCTCTATATGCATATTGTTTGTGGCATCAGTAGACTGCTTTGGGAGTTGGAGATAGGATTGTGCATGAGACCATATCTTCTCTGCAAGTTCAACATTTTTTGGTGGATCCCCGATTCTTGTACGACTATCCATTTGTGAGGATATATGAGGAGTTTGGATAGGTGGTGATGTTTGCATCTGTTATAAGGAAGTGACAACAGATGTTAGCTGCATTTGTGTTACACTGGGCTCCTCTAGCATCTCAACCTTCAGAGTTAACTTTTTTGCTTGTTTGGCTTTTCAGATTGGAATGGATTTTGTTGATGTGAGTACCATTGTGGGGGCTTGTGTATTGTGGGCATCAGGAGCAGTGGGCTCGGTAGTTCTAACCTTTTTTAAAACATTTTATTCCTTGGCATTTTCTTAACTAGTCATCATGCGAGTAAAAGTTTCATTTGAAAGATTGTTTATCTTAAGGACTTTACATTGTTCAAAAATGTTTTGAGCTAAAACCTTTTGCAGGTAAAAGCTAAGCAGCCTTGGATACAAGATGAAGGCTCTAGCAGTACCTTTCTTAATGGTCTTCACATTTGCTACCATGTTCGTAAATAGTGTTTAGAATAGCTTTTAATTTGCATTTGTCAAAATAGCATATCCCAAATACTGAGTTTTTAAAGGTATTTCATTAAAAGCGGTGATTTTTGCTAACACGCATATCAGGAGGTATGGAAAAAGAATTTCATTTCTGGTGGAAAGTAAGGTTTTAAAATGCTGCTCCCACCATTTGTGCATCATACCCTCTTTAAATGAACTCATTTTGAAGATCGTTTTTTTAGAAAGTATCTATACATGCCTCATCTTTAGGGTTGAAAGTGGTGGATATGGACTGTGGATTGATCCGGATGTCTACACCATCGACTTTTGAGATAATTGTAAAAGGCTTTTTATCTCAAAGCAAAACTACTAATTTTACCCAAAACTTTTTCAGTGTATCAACGTAGATGGGTGCATCAACAATCGAAATATTGTCATGTTTGACAAGATATGGTAGATAGTTATGTGAATATTTAAGTGTGAGTTCCAATTTTGGAAGATCGTGAATGATTGTAGATGAATGGATGATGATGAATGTTTTTTGAGAATTAGCGGGTTTTGAATTTTGAAAATGATAAGGGAAAACTGTGTTTGAGTTAGAGTTTATATATGGTTTTGAAAAAAGTGATGCTGACGTGGCCAAGGTTGGTTTGAAATGTCCGACGTCGTAAGCATCTGTTTGTGTTTTGAAAGATCTGTTTGTAAAGATCTGTTCCACTTATAACCTCTATTTTGAGTATCGAAACCACTGTTATTTATTAACAGTGGTTGGGTTGGGAAACAACTGTTAGCTAATATGTTAATTTAGTCAACCGATGATAGAAAACAGTGGTTATTAAACAATAGTGGTTCACTTGAGACAAATAGATTTTTAAACCACTAAAACAGTGGTTTTACTCCTTTGAACAGAGTTTCTGTTTTTATTGATTTTTAAAACAATCTTTTTCATATTTTTGAACAATTTTTTGGTATTTTTCTAAAATATATTAATGCTTTTAAAGAAGGAGTTTTGAATTTTTGAATTTTTGAATTTTGATATTTTTGTATTTTGTCCTTTTGCAAGGAGCAATCCACTATTAGGAGTTTTAAAATGTCAACAGATACACCCTCCACAACAGTAATGGGTCAGTTTGGAAGTGAGCCCAAAGCCTTATCCACCTTGGTTTTGGTCTTTTCTTTCACATGATCATCTCTTTGAGGATGGTCTTTTGTAAGAATCAGTTTTTGAACCATTTCCATCAGTTGTTGTTGACTTTCTACAAGTGCTTTGACACTTAATCGGTCAGTTTGGAAGTGAGCCTAAAGCCTTATCTGCTTTGGTTTTGGTCTTTTCTTTCACAGAATCATCTCTTTGAGGATTTTCTTTTGTAAGAATCAGTTTTTGAACCATTGCATCAGTTGTTGTTGACTTTCTGCAAGTGCTTTGACACTTGGGTCAACAAATGTTTGACCATTCCCAATGAGTTAATTATATCCATGAGGGTATCTATTCACTCTTAGGTTTTAGGGCATTTTGACAAACTCATCATACTGATAAGGTATTTTATGGTAAGTTGGTTGCCCATACCCTCTTGGATATTTGTTTGATGGTGGTGCATCTATGACTTGAACTTCCCTATGAAAAGGGTTTTGATTCAAAACTCTAGTTACAAATGTCTGAACAAACTCAAATTTCTTAGGAGTTGGTTGTTGTTTTCTTTTGTAGGAACCAATTCCTTGAGTAACAAATGCTTTATCTTTGACCCAATTTCTCTTGATGACATAGGGTTTAAGATAGAAACATTACTATGCTCTTACATGATTGTTTTTGCCGCAGATGGTGCACTCAGGTTTTGACTCACAAATATTGTTTCCTCTATTTATATCATAAGATTTTAAATGAAATTAGTTTTAAGCTATATGATTTGTATTTTTACAGAAATCACAAAACAGATTTGTGGCTTTGTCTTTCTTATTACCTTTGTCTTTCTTTTTAGAAACATATGTTTGACTATCTATTTGAGAATTGGTAAGAGGGATGACTTTTACCTTTGGTGTTTTGAGTCCATCAGGGTTTGTGAGATCAATTTTTTTGAAGTTTTCAAGTACATCACATTCATCAGATCATGTTGGTTTGAATTCAAATTTATATTTTTCATAACTCGGTGATGAATCTGATGGTTTTTCAAGAAAAAACTTTTTTACCATTTGGATATGTGATTTTTACTTCTTTACCAGCTGAGTTAGTTGGTATTACTTCAACTATTTGACAGTCAGTGTGATCATTTTCTTTGGAACATTTGTTTTCTGGTTCCTTGAAACATATTCTAAATTTCACATTGCTCTTTGTTTGTTTGTTGAGAATCATTTCAAACCCTACACATGACTCTACCCATTTTTTACAAGTGATTTTGGTATATTCAAGCTCCTTTTTGCAACTTTGATATCTTCATCTTTGAAACTGCTAATTTCTTAATCCTTTTCATTTAGCTTGGTTTTAAAATCTTTTGTTAGTTTTTCAACCTATAGTTCACCAACTAGAACCTTTTCTCTAAGGGTTTCATTCACCTCTTTGTTGTTAGCAAATGTAATTATACATTTGTCTGAACATAATTCTTTGAGAGTTTGAGGGGATACCTTTGCAGCAGCAGATAAGACACAATCATGATCCTAGTCTGTGGAACTGTTGGGATCATCTTTCACTCTTCCTTCATCACCCTTTTCACAAACAGTTGTTTGTTCTGGGATTCCTTCATTCTTATCAATGCTTTGATTTTCATCAACAGTCATTTCTTCTTTGAACTCACTTTCTTCTGCAATAGATTCAAGTGCCATAAAACAAAAACTCACAGGTTCATCATTTGTTTTTCCCAAAAGAGCAAAGTTTTGGTTAGTTAAGTGCTCAGGAGGACTACTCCATTCAACAAATCCTTGAGTAAAGAAACTCTATTGTTTGGCCTCTGAAGGTGCAGGGGCAGGAGTAGCTGCTAGGGTGCTTGGACATGAGGGAGAATTGTTTGACCATATTGCACTGGAACATGGTTTAAGCTTTGTACAAAATGAGCAGTGTTTTCAACACTTGGTCCATGGGAATTTTGATAAAAACTGTTGTGGATAACTAGATTAAGGTCTTTGATTTGGATAGGTTATCATAGATGTAGTGTTACTTATTTGAATCCTACACTCCCTAGCAAAATGACCTAATTTGTTACATTTGTAGCATTTTATCTTTGACTTATCCAATCCTACCCTTGACCTGCCACGTAACCCAAGGTATTTCTTCCCAGTTCTTTTATAGAAATTGTTTGTTCTAATATTGTTTGTTCTAATATTGTTTGTTCAATAGGATCAATATGCTTTAGATCATCAAGAATAAAGGACAAATTATCATAATTTTGACTATCACCATTTGCTATGAAAGCAAAGTTTGAGGAGCATTGATCAGAGTATATCCCTATGGATATCTCAATGTAATGATCATAACCTTGATCATATACTACTTCTGATGATGATTCTTCTTGTGTCACACCCCCAAAATCCACAAGCGGAGTATCACCGCAGGAGGCGTGACTGACCAGGATCCAGCCACCAATCATATTGAACAATATAAATTAAGTAAATAAAAGTCCAAACCAAACAATATAATTAGTGACAAACAATTCAACAAGTGCAAGTTATCAGCGGAAGCATAAAGTTCAAAACCCAAAACAAAGTTTAAAAGTTCATAAGTTTAACATGGAACTCAAAAGTCCATGTCCCACAATGACCTCGTCCTCCTGTGCAAGCTCCATCTAAACACCTAACGACCTGCAAGGCATATAGTAACAAATCAACAACAAAGTTGAGCGAGTTCACAGTTGGGTGTTCGTTTTAAGTTGTTTCAAAAACATAAGTTTCTTTTAGCTGGCTTATATGTCGTGGGGGTTACCCCATAATTTAAAACATAGTTATTCCTTTCCTTTTACTCTGGCTCCCAGCCGTGGGGGCTACCCCATGAATATCCCACTAGACCCGTTACCATATCGACTACTGACTGGAGTAAGTTGGGTGCCCTAAGTCAATGTCTATCATCATTGACGTGCCCAGATTCATTAGTCCACTCCCGTCCTCTGCGGCACGGTGTGAGGCTTGTCAAACCTAATAGCGCTATTTAACTAATGACCCGTTCTCCATTGGCCCCAGCGATTAAGTCGATATAAAAATGAGGGACTTATTGATAGAGTTTTTTTTTCTAGTGTCAATGTTGTCACCCTTCAGTTATGAGGGTGGAGGTACGTGTCCCATACAAGGAGATCACGCAGGTTCCTATGTTGTCACCCTTCAATTAAGAGGGTGGAGGTACGTATTCAAACCAAGGAGAATACGCAGGTTTCCTTTCAATCAATTACCCATTCCCAACCACCGGGAATCCCATGCCTTGTAGAAAGTGTGAACTCACCTTAGGTTAGCTCGGCAGATAAGCAAAAAAGGTCAATCGAGCTGTTTGTGGTCAACCATGTAAAAATTGGTTACCATACAAGTCAGGTCTAGGTTCAGGTAGTGCACGTAAGTTTACACATAAACTTTACAAGTTACGAACACATAAAGATCATGGCAAACACGTAGAACACATTAACAGTAGTAGTCAAGTACACATTAGGTCCAAACTTGTGCGATTCAGATGATTGGGCCGTTGAGCATGTGCGAGCCCAATCATCTTGTGTGATTCAGTAAATAAAGTCTAATGAACAACCGGCCCAACCTGTTGTGCGATCAGCCCAACCTGTTGTGCGATCAGCCCAATCTTGTGCGATTCACAACGGGTTGTGCGATCCAAAAACATACTCGGCCCAATAACATGCAACCCAACATCTTGTGCAGCCCAAATAGCATTAACAGTCCACTATCTTGTGCGACCCAACATGTTGTGCGATCAGCACTATCTTGTGCGATCCACAACCTGTTGTGCGCTGATGCTTAAAAGAGTTGTACAGTGTGCTTAAACGGTTGTACCCTATGACTAGTGCGACTGACTTGTGCGACTGGCCTTGTGCGGCTGGCCTTGTGCGATCAGTTATATATTTCCTTAAATCATGCAATTAGTTTCGTTAATTCCATTCAATTTGCAAGACCAATTAAACAGTATCCAACTTTGTGTTAATCGATCAAATTGAGAATTTTCCTATCAATTCTCATGAACCCTAATTAACCCTAATCATCATAAAAATCAAGAACAACAATTTAACTTTCAACCGGATCTTCACACTAACGAATTTAATGACTAACACGCAACTTATGATTTAACAACATGAATCAAACTAACCAACTGTAATATCCCAGCGTAACCGCACCATGATATTGTCCGCTTTGGCGGCCAGCACGCCTTCGGCGTCCGCCCCTCACGGTTTTCAAAACGCATCATGATGGTGAAGGTATCCAGCCCCTTATTAGGAAGCCCTTGTTCCCCTTCACAACCGATGTGGGATGTCACAATCCACCCCCTTAAGGGGTCCAGCGTACTCGCAGGACCTGGCACCACCGGTCTGGCCCTGGCTCTGATACCATCTGTAACAGCCCAGCGTAACCGCACCATGATATTGTCCGCTTTGGCGGCCCGCACGCCCTCGGCGTCCGCCCCTCACGGTTTTCAAAACGCGTCATGATGATGAAGGTATCCAGCCCCTTATAAGGAAGCCTTTGTTCCCCTTCACAACCGATGTGGGATGTCACAATAAACTGGTCTCGCGGCCGCCCGTTCCCGGGACAGATAAGGGATGGGGGTTTGCGACAGAAGGTGGTATCAGAGCTAAGCCACTGATTCAGCCACAGAAGTGTTCTGCTAACACAAAAATATTATTCAAATTGTTAGGAAATTAATTACGGAAATACGTGCATATCTGTATTTTATTGTTGTGTGTTATTTGACTATTTGTTAGTTTACAGTATAAGTGATCAAGGACCCTCAGACGCTTATCATCAGTTGTCTGGTTCACCTAGGAGTGAAGGCACCTCCTTACAGCCTGCCCTCTCTGGGTATTCAGCTTACAATGAAGATGGATGTTTGTATTTAAGGCTCAGTCTGAAGAGCCATTCCCTCACAAAAAGAGAGGATGGTTCAGTAGGGAAGCACACGAGCATAGGAAGAGAATGAGAAAGTTGCAACAGCAGCGAGTCCTAGCAGCCGCTAAGCGAGAGACATATGCCCACACACAGGATATGCTTAATAGGAGCTTAGCCAATTTTCATATCCTAGCAACCACAGCTGCCGACCCAAACCTGGAGCAACACAAAGCCCCACAACCATTACCTTTGTTTCCCACGCAGCCGATGGAGATAGAAAACAACCCAGAAAATCAAGTTCAAATGCATGATTTCAACCCAGAGGAGATACCTAGGATACCAGCACCTAATCCCTTTGACCCAGACTACGATCAGTGGTTTGATGATCATAGGTATTATGTGCAATGCTACCACCTAACCGACGAACCCATGCCGAACTTAGCAGCCTATCCAGGTCTGGACCCTCTAGATCCCTACTATGATAACGATGAATACATTAGGGGGATCTTAGAGAATCTGTACCCTCAGGAAGAACCTATGCCCCAGTACCCAAACCCAGTACCAGCACCTGCACCCCCAATGAGTGCAGAAAATGTGCAAGAGCTCCGAACTTTCGGAGAAGAGATTTTAGAGAATAGTGAGAGGATGAGACAGGTTGGAGAATGACTCGTCTGGAAGTACGACGAGCGTAATATAGAGTTCTGGATGAACCCATATCAGTGATGGTGATGGCAATAATATATATATATTTGTGAAAAACATATATATATAATAATAATAAATCTATCGTAGTATAGACCACTTTGTGGTTAGAGATTCATTATAGTATTGTAATTTTTAATTCCAGTTTTAGTTTGTAATAGATGCATACTATAAGAAAGAGTAAGTCGCAATGCTCGACGCTTTTGACCAATATGTGTGTTGTGTGATTGTTTGCCTTAAATATTATTTTGTGATATTAATAAGTGGCAAATGTTTAAAATTCAGATGGACAACGAAGTGAACCAGGAAAACCAGAATAATGATAACCAGAGTAACAATAACCTGGATAACGAAAACCCGAACAACAACAATAATGGAAACCAAGTAGATAACAGTGTCATGCAACACATAGTGGCACAAGGGATAATAGATGCGATGCCATATATTATCAAAACAGTTAAGGAAACAGAAAATAAAAGTAAACATGATAGTAAACGACCCTCTGAACCTGAACATAGCGTAAACAGTGGACCCATACTTCAAGTGCCCATTCCTAAAAGAAGAAGAAGCATGTCTTATGGTTGTTATTATAAAGAATTTTGGTCTTGTAAACCAATGGAATTCTCAGGCGGTGAAGGGGTCGTTACATCTCTACGCTGGATAGAAAAGACTGTGGCAGTCTTAAGAATAAGCAAATGCGCAGAAGAGGATAAGATAATGTTTGCTTCCAATCTATTTAAGAACTCAGCCTTAGAATGGTGGAACACTATCCTCCAACCCTTAGAATGACTGGAGTAGATAGTAATATACTACATTATTCTTTGAATATGCTCGAATAGTACCAACCCTTGCATCACCTGAACCAGTATTAATCTCCCGTTACATCTGGGGATTAATTGGGGAGATTAGGCATGTAGTCAAGGCAGCTAGACCCCAAACCATAGAAGAAGCAGTGGAACTAGCAAACACCTTGACAGATGAGTTAGTGAGTACACGAGAAGAGGATCAGAGGAGGAACCTAACCCAGAGGTTTACCCAAGAATTCCGTTCTGGAAATTCTAACCGTGGGAAAAATGTAGGTTCTACCTCTGCACCCTATTGCAAGTATTGCAAAAGAAAGCATTCTGGAAAATGCTCCATATACTGTAACTTCCGCAAAATATCTGGACACAAGGAGGAAGACTGCATGAAGAAGCCTAGCAACATGATTTGCTACAACTGCGGAGAACAAGGTCATATCAAGCCTAATTGTCCAGAACTAGCTCCAGCCACGAACACCAAGAATACTAAAAATGCTAGAGCATTTGTTCTGACTGCAGAAGAAGCAAAGATGATCCCGGATGTGATCGTCGGTACGTTTTTAGTTAATGATGTTTTTGCTAAAGTATTATTTGACTCTGGTGCAAACCAAAGTTTTATTAATACTTCATTTTGCAAACTTCTCAATCAACCATTAACTAAACTCCCACAAGAAAGTCTAGTAGAGACAGCAAATGGGGAAACCATTAAGATTTCTGAAATCTTGCAGGAAGCAAGAATAGAAATTCTAAATCAGAAATTTATTGCAAACCTTTACCCAATGAATCTGGCAGGATTTGATGTTGTGTTAGGAATGGATTGGTTAATAGCCAATAAAGCCTGTATTTTATGTGATCAAAATTCAATCCAAGTAAATTCACCAAAGGGTGAAAAGATCACAATTAAAGGAGAAAAGCTCTCTAGATCCACAAAATTCATCTCTGTAATGAAAACAACAACTTATATAAGAAAATGGTCATTAGTGTATTTGATTTCCATAATCATTAACACTAAAGGAAAAGAATTAAAGGATATTCCAGTAGTATCCCAGTTTTCAGATGTATTTCCAGAAGAGCTATTGGGGCAACCTCCAGACAGAGAAGTTGAATTCAGAATCCATTTGATACCAGGAACTGCACCAATTGCCAAAGCACCCTACCGTTTGGCACCCGTAGAAATGCAGGAACTGAAGAAATAACTAGATGAATTATTAGAAAAGGGATTCATACAGCCAAGCTCATCGCCATGGGGAGCACCGATTTTATTCGTTAAAAAGAAGGACGGATCAATGCGTATGTGCATTGACTACCGTGAATTGAATAAAGTCACAATTAAGAATCGGTACCCACTACCGAGAATCGATGATTTGTTCGATCAATTACAAGGAGCTCGATTTTTCTCGAAAATCGATTTACGATCAGGATATCATCAATTAAAGGTACAGGAAGAGGACATTCCTAAGACCGCTTTCAGGATAAGGTATGGCCATTATGAATTTACTGTCATGCCATTTGGTTTAACCAATGCCCCAGCTGCATTTATGGACATGATGAACCGAATATGTAAGCCATATTTGGATAAATTCATAATTGTCTTTATAGATGATATTCTTATTTATTCTATGAGCAAAGAGGAACATGCAAAGAATCTGCACGCACTTCTAAGTTTATTGAGAAAAGAAAAGCTTTATGCTAAGTTTTCAAAGTGTGAGTTTTGGTTAGAACAGGTACAATTTCTTGGACATCTAGTTAATCATGAAGGAATTCATGTAGATCCCACCAAGATCGAAGCAATTACCAAATGGAAAACCCCTGAGTCACCAACCGAGGTCAGAAGTTTCTTAGGATTGGCCAGTTATTATAGAAGATTTATTCGAGATTTTTCTAGAATAGCCATTCCCTTAACTAAGTTAACATGTAAATCTGTTAAGTTTGAATGGGGACCAAAACAAGAAGAAGCCTTTAGAATTCTTAAGCAAAGACTAACCAATGCACCCATACTAGCGTTACCAGAAGGAACTGAAGACTTTGTAGTCTATTGTAACGCTTCTAAGTTAGGTTATGGGTGTGTGTTAATGCAACGTCAGAAGGTTATAGCTTACGCCTCTAGACAACTTAAGAATCAGGAAGAGAATGATTCAACCCATGATTTAGAATTAGGAGCTATAATTTTTGCCCTTAAAATTTGGAGACATTACCTTTAAGGTAGTAAGTTTACCATTTTCACCGATCATAAGAGTTTAAGGTATGTCTTCGGACAAAAGGAATTGAATATGAGACAAAGAAGTTGGATGGATATACTTAGTGATTATGATTGTAATATCCAGTATCATACAGGAAAAGCAAATGTAGTAGCTGATGCTTTAAGTCGAAAATATCATGAAAAGCCAAAAAGAGTACGTTCACTCAACCTAAATCTGCAAGTATATTTAAATGAACAAATTAGAAAGGCACAAGAATCAGTAATCAAGGATGATACTGAAAAGTTGAAAGGAATGATTAAAGAACTAGAACAGGGAACAGATGGAACTTGGAGATTCCATAAGAAAAGAATGTGGATACCTAAATTTGGAAACCTACGCCACCATATATTAGAAGAAGCCCATAAGTCTAAGTATATGATGAATCCTGGAAGTGATAAGATGTATCAGGACTTAAGAAAGAATTTCTGGGGGATAGGAATGAAAAAGGATATAGCAGCATATGTTGCAAAATGTTTAACTTGTTCACAAGTTAAAGCTAAACATCAGAAACCTTCAGGTTTGTTGCAACAGTTAGAAATGTCAGTATGGAAATGAGAATTGATAACAATGTATTTTGTTACCAAATTACCCAAAACAAGAAAAGGTAATGATACAATCTGGGTGATTGTAGACAGGCTAACCAAGTCAGCCCATTTCCTACCAATGATAGAAACCTTCAGTATGGAACAATTAGCTAAATTATAAGTAAATGAAATAGTTTCATTACATGGAATTCCTCTATCAATTGTTTCTGACAGAGATAGTACAAGAAACAACAGACAAGATCATTCAAGTCAAGCAATGACTGAAAGCAGCACGTGATCGACAAAAGAGTTATGCTGATAACAGACAAAAGCCATTGGAATTTCAGGTAGGAGATAAAGTATTATTGAAAGTCTCTCCTTGGAAAGGAGTGGTAAGATTCATAAAACGGGGAAAGCTAAGTCCCAGGTATGTTGGACCTTTTGAGATTATTAGAAGAATAGAACATGTAGCCTATCAGCTACAACTGCCAGAAGAAATGGCAGGAATACATGATGTATTTCATGTATGCAATCTCAAGAAGTGTTTAGCTGATGAATCACCCGTAGTGCCTCTTAAGGATATAGAGGTAAATGAACAACTTAAGTTTGTATAGAAGCCTCTACAGATTGAAGACAGAAAACTTAAGAACTTCAAGCACAAGAGATTAGTTCTGGTCAAGGTAAAATGGGACTCCAAAAGAGGACCAGAGTACACATGGGAGCTTGAATCAGAAATGCAAAGGAAATATCCACACTTGTTCCAGTAGATCTCGAGGACGATCTCTAAAACAAGGTGGGGAGGATATAACAACCCTCCAAAATATTCCGACACCCCTAATATAATTAAAATGCCCTTATATGTCTCAATATGTACCCCGTATGTGAAAACCGAGCTTAAAATACCTTTAATTTTGCAAAAATAAAATAAAAACAATTTTTAAAAGGCTGTCGCGGGGCGCGTAGCCCTTGGCTACCTCCTACGCGGGGCGTGACAGATGGGTGACCAGGCTTAACCCGGTGTCGCCACGTGTCGGGCTCGTGGCAAAGCTAGTTCGATGACTGGGCCAGGCTAGGGCCTACCTAGTCTATTACGCGGGCCGCGTAGCCCTTGGCTGCATCTTACGCGGGCCACGAGAGAAGTCGAAGAGGCACTATATAAGAAGGCCATCAACTTTCAGTTTTCGTCACTCATTTCTTTCTAATTTTCTCTCAATTCTAAAGTGTAGAAGTAATTTTCGGGCATAATACCCTCCTAATTAATGAAGTTCTGCCCCGTTGTAAGTATTATAACCCCCGGTTACGTATTAGATACGCTGCCCGATTGATCCAGTGTTCCGTAATGGCTGTCGTGGTTCTGCCCGATGTATTCATTGGAATGTCGTCTCGGGGAGGGTATTACTAATGTAAATATTGGGTTATTATACTAACACAGGTAGATTTGTGTAATTAATAGATAATCACCAGGAAACCCTTAAAGGAAATCTAAGACAGCAATGTGAGTAATCTCCTTTTTGTAAACTGTTTTTACAAAACCTTAAATATTTTACAATGCGATTAAGCAGTGATTGAGTCTTTGTAGTTCTTCAATTACTGCCGGTATGTTGGGGTTTTATATACAAAATGTGGAACACGTTACCATTGGACAAAGAGTTAGCCAATGTGTAATATGACCCACCAGTCAGGATTGACAGTACTGAATGAGTAATTGTGTAGAAATAAACATTGTAATAGCTCTCAATACTGTTAAAGGATAAAACTCTTCTTGATTAAACTGGGATTCACTCACCAGTATTTCCCACTGACAAAATGTTTTTAAACGTGTTTCAGGTAACAAAATGTGAAAGCCAACTAAAAGCCAGCTGGACAGCACTGAAGGCTTGGAAAAGGGGCTATAAAAGTTACCTAAATAAAAGAAGATGTTTTATTCCAAAAAAAATGAGATTTATCCCTATAAACAGTTTGTAATGAAAATTGGGTTTTATCCCAATATATTTATATAAAGTGCGGTATTTACTCTGATAAAATATTTCCAAACTACGGTCCTGATGTAATTTTCGCTGCCAAAATGATAAATAACGATACCACCAAAACTGGTCTCGCGGCCGCCCGTTCCCGGGACAGATAGGGGACGGGGGTTGCGACACCAACCACATACTCGAAATTCATCAATCCAATCTATGCAATCGTTCTTAATCAATCTGTATCAAATCATGCTTTTAGTCATCAACAAAACAATCTCGCCATATATATATGTACGTATCGATATCAAGCACATGAGTCTAATTCATGATCATAGTTTTAACAACATATTTGCTAGCATGAAACCCTAATCGAACACACAACATCAAGAATATAGCAATCTATAAGTGATAAACACTAACCAGGAAACCGAAGAACTAGATTGATCGAGATTGGGATGCCTTGGGTGTGAGGATTGTCGTCGAACAAAAGAGAGGGGAGGAGAGAGAGCTTAGGGTTTTGTGTGTATTGAGTGTTTGCAAATAATGAGGAGTATACACCTTACCTTGAGAGTTATGCGTATAAGGGAGTGGGCCGAACCCATACATGGGCTGCCCATTTGATCTCGGATACAAGAAGTGTGGCCCAAAAGTGCTTGTGCGATTGGACTAGTGTTGTGCGATCAAGATTTATTATACACTTATACTTATAACACAATCACACATAACATGTAACATTCAACTCACAACCATTCCATTAAAATTAACATATCAATTAGTCACATAATGTTCATACAAGTCACATCAAGCACAAAGATAGGTTCTGAAATACGAGTTGTCACATCATCCCCAAGTTGAGAGTTATGCGTATAAGGGAGTGGGCCAAACCCATACATGGGATGCCTATTTGATCTTGGATACAAGAAGTGTGGCCCAAAACAGTTTGTGTGATTGGACTAGTGTTGTGCGATCGAAATTTATTATACACTTATACTTATAACACAATCACACATAACATGTAACATTCAACTCACAACCATTCCATTAAAATCAACATATCAGTTAGTCACATAATGTTCATACAACTTACATAAAGCCCAAAGATAGGTTCTGAAATACGAGTTGTCACATCATCCCCAAGTTGAAAGAAATTTCGTCCCGAAATTTAGTACGTAGTTACTGAGGATGCTAGTTAGGTTGCGTGGTTTCCTGGTTTTCCTGGGGTGTCACATCATTCCCCCGTTGGTTTGGAATTTCGTCCCAAAATTCCGTAATAGCTTCAGCCTCAGTAGTGGTTTCACTTTTCTCGAATAACTGGGGATACTTGTGTTTCATTTGGTCTTCTCGTTCCCAGGTAAACTCTTGGCCACGACGGGAGTTCCAACGAACTCGAACAATGGGTATCCTGGTACGTTTGAGAACCTTAACTTCTCGGTCTGTAATCTCTACTGGTTCCTCGACGAATCGTAACTGATCGTCGATAGTGAGTTCCTTGAGAGGAACTATGAGGGTCTCATCTGACAAACACTTCTTCAGATTTGACACATGGAATACGTTGTGAACTCCACTGAGTTCTTCGGGTAGATTCAATCTATACACCACTTTGCCAATTTTCTCAGTGATTTCGAAAGGTCCGACATAACGCGGATTTAGCTTGCCTCGCTTGCCAAAGCGAACCACACCTTTCCAAGGTGAGACTTTAAGTAGCACTCGATCCCCAACCTGGAACTCGAGCGGTTTCCTGCGCTTATCAGCGTAGCTTTTCTGACGGTCACGGGCTACCGCGATTCATTGTCGTATTTGGGCAATCTTTTCAGTCGTGTCGACGACGAGTTCTGGGTTAGTGATTTGGCTGTCGCCAACTTCTGCCCAGCATTAAGGTGATCGGCATTTCCATCCATACAGAGCCTCGAATGGAGCAGCCTGGATGCTAGTGTGGTAACTATTGTTATACGAAAACTCCACCAAAGGTAGGTGCCTTTCCCAACCGTTACCAAAGTCGATTACACATGCTCGAAGCATGACTTCAAGAGTTTGGATGGTGCGTTTAGTCTGCCCATCCGTCTGTGGATGATATGTTGTGCTCATGTCTAGACGTGAGCCAAAGGATTTGTGAATCGCTTACCACAAATCAGAGGTAAAACATGGATCATGATCGGAAATGATGGAAATTGGCACCCCATGCCTTGAGACTGCTTCCTTCAAGTAGATGTTTGCTAGAGTAGAGAACTTATCCGTTTCTTTGATAGCCAGGAAGTGTGCAGACTTTATCAGTCGATCCACTATCACCCAAATGGTATCGTTTGCTCGTTAAGATCTAGGTAAGCCAGTAACGAAGTCCATGGAAATTTGCCCTCATTTCCATGTCGGGATCTCTGGTTGCTGAAGTAGGCCTGATGGCTTCTGGTATTCAACCTTGACCCTAGCACAGGTCAGACATTTACTAACATAGGTCGCGATGTTAGCTTTCATGTGGGGCCACCAGTACGTAGTTTTGAGGTAGTGGTACATCTTATCCGAGCCAGGATGTATCGAGTAACGAGACTTGTGTGCTTCATCCATCACAAGCTCACGTAGATTGCCATAAATGGAACCCAGATGTGCCCCGCTAAGTAGTAAGCACCGTCTTCCTTTAGTTCTAACCGATTCTCCAATCCCCACAGGGACTCAGCCTTAATGTTCTCTTATTTCAATGCTTCGACCTGAGCATCACGAATTTGGGCAGGAAGACTAGAGTGAATAGTAAGCTGTAACGCACGTACATGCTTAGGTTTGGTTTCCTTACGACTGAGGGCGTCAACCACCACATTGGCATTGCCTGGATGGTACTTGATAGCGCATTCGTAGTCGTTAAGGAGTTCGACACATCGACGCTGTCGCATGTTCAACTCCTTCTGATCGAAGATATGCTGAAGACTCTTGTGATCGGTATAAATGGTGCACTTGGTACCATACAAATAATGTCTCCATATCTTAAGAGCAAACACCACTGTTCCCAACTCCAAGTCGTGAGTAGTGTAGTTCTTTTCATCAACTTTGAGTTAACGTGATGTGTAAGCAATGACTTTCTCACGTTGCATCAACACACAACCAAGTCCTTGGATTGACGCGTCACAATAAACCACAAAATCATATGTGCCCTTAGGTAATGAGAGAATGGGTGCGCTACAAAGCTTCGACTTCAGCTGCTGAAATGCGTTTTCCTGTGCATCACCCCAACGGTAGGTGACACCCTTCTTAGTAAGAACAGTAAGAGGCTGCGCAATCTTCGAGAAATCCTTAATAAACCTTCTGTAGTAACCCGCCAAGCCCAAGAATTGACGGATTTCAGTTGGTGTTTGAGGTGCAGGCCAATTCCTGATCGAGTAAACCTTGGATGGATCAACGTGAATCCCATCCTCATTAACCACGTGACCTAGGAAATGGACTTCACGTAGCCAGAAGTCACATTTTGAAAACTTAGCATAAAGTTGTTCTGTTCGAAGAAGTTCCAGAATGAGTCACAGATGACGCTCGTGTCCCTCCTGACTCTTGGAATAGATCAGGGTGTCGTTGATGAAAACAATAACAAACTTATCCAAATAAGGTTTTCACACTCGGTTCATAAGATATAAAGACCGTAGGTGCGTTTGTCAACCCGAAAGGCATGACTAGAAACTCGTAGTGTCCGTAACGAGTCCTGAATGTTGTCTTGGAGATGTCCTCATCTCGGACTCTCAGCTGATGATAGCTCGATCTCAGATCAATCTTTGAGTAGAAGCTCGACCTTTGTAACTGGTCGAACAGGTCATCTATGCGCGGGAGAGGATAACGATTCTTCACGGTCACCTTGTTGAGTTCGCGATAGTCTATGCACATTCGAAAGGTACCATCTTTCTTCTTCACAAACAAAATTGGAGCTCCCCAGGGCGAAGAGCTAGGACAAATGAAACCCTTGTCCAAAAGCTCTTGTAGTTGCGCTGACAATTCTTCTAATTCTGATGGAGCTAAACGATATGGTGCACGAGCTATAGGCGCTGCTCCAGTAGCTAGCTTAATTTGAAACTCGACTTGATGATGAGGCGGAAGACCAGGTAATTCCTCAGGGAATACCTCAGGAAAGTCGCATACGATCAGGATGTCTTCTATCTTCTTCTCTTTCGTTGAGGCGGAAGAGCTAGGACAAATGAAACCCTTGTCCAAAAGCTCTTGTAGTTGCGCTGACAGTTCTTCTAATTCTGATGGAGCTAAACGATGTGGTGCACGAGCTATAGGCGCTGCTCCAGGAGCTAGCTCAATTTGAAACTCGACTTGATGATGAGGCAGAAGTACAGGTAATTCCTCAGGGAATACCTCAGGAAAGTCGCATACGATTAGGTGTCAGTAACGAGAGCTAGAATAGCAGTGTGCCCCTTTATCAAACACTTATGGGCCTTAAGGAAAGAGATGATGCCCACAACAGCACCACTCTTGTCGCCACGAATAACGAGAGGTTCCTCATCAGAACGAGGAATGCGGACGATTTTCTCCTTGCAAAGAATCTCTGCTCGATGTTGGGATAACCAATCCATCCCAACGACGACGTCGAAGCTACCAAGAACGATGAGGATAAGATAGATAGAGAAGGTCTGACCAGCGAGTGTGAGATTACAACCCTTAACTATGTGTGTGGCCTCAAGACTTTTACCGTTGGATAGTTCTACAACATGCTTGGTTTTAAAGGAATTGGGGTACACTTAAGCATCTGACTAACCTTTAATGACACATAGCTAGTATCGGCACCCGAATCGAATAAAACAGAAACAAAGAAATCATCCAGTAGGAACTTACCCGTCACGACGTTGGGATCGTTCCTCGCATCACCCTGACCAATCACAAAAGCACGTCCCCTGGCACCATTGCCATCATTAATATCCCTGTTGTTGTTCCCATTCCCCTGATTGTTGTTGTTGTTCTGATTCTGGTTCAGCTGGGGGCAGTCTCTTTTGAAATGGCCCTCAGCACCACACTGGAAACATCCCTTGTTGTTACCCTGCTGTTGCTGTTGCTGCTGCTGGCGCTGGTTCTGTGGAGTCTGCTGCTGCTGGCATCTCTGATTAGCAGGATAAGGACTCCTACAATCTTTGGCTGCATGACCTGGTTTGTTACATCTCTGACAGTTGCCCTTGCTACACGGCCCGCTGTGGTGCAAGTTACATTGATTGCACTTAGGATGGCTTCCCTTGTACCCACCCTGACCTTGGTTACCAGAAGGTTGTTGACTAGGGCTCTTGTAGTCGTCGGTCCTTCGCTGCTGAGACTGAACAGAAGTTGAACCCTTGCTTGAGTTTCCATCCCATTTGACCTTGTTGTCGCTAGGAGCATCAGAAGTAGTGGTAGCACTAATACGCTTTGGCAGTCTGTTATGCTCAACTGCCTGATTAGTGAGACGATGGGATAGTCGTATAACCCGCTAAATGGTAGGGAGGTTAGCTGAAGTCACCATGCTCTGAAAATCTGGCACTAAACCTTTGATGTAAAGCTCGATACGTTTGTAGGGAGGATCTACCATGGTAGGACACAAAGCAGCTAACTCGTTCGATCTCTTGGTATACGCTTTGATCTCAGACCCTGTCATCTTCAAATTGTAAAACTCCACTTCCAGCTTGTGAATGTCATCACGATGACAATACTCTTCTATGATCAGATCCTTAAAGTCATTCCATGGGGTGGCATTAGCAGCTTCCAACCCTAGCATTTGCACTTGTGCGTTCCACCAAGTGAGCGCACCACCTTCAAGAGTTCTAGTTGCAAACTTCACCCTGCTAGCCACAGGGCATTCACACATCTCGAAAACAAATTCGATCTTCTCGAACCAGTGGAGGAGACCCACGGCTCCTTCAGTGCCATGAAAGGTACTTGGTCGACAGTCCATGAAGGTCTTGAGCGTACACACTCGAGGCTGAGCATTCTGACATGTCGTGCAAGAAAGAAAGGACAAGGTTAAACACGAGAGTAGGTTCACGAGAGTAGGATCTAAACATCCTAAGATAGGTCGAAATGGCAGTTTATACCTCCTTCTTAAGCTGCTGCGAGTGCCTCAGCAACTCGTTCGTTGATTAGAGCCGTCAGCTGGGCTTGAGTCAAACTGAGACGTCCACTCATGATCTTCACATCAAAGTAAACACAAATGAGAAAGGTGTCGCGAAAGTGCGTAAGTATGGGATGACATAAGAGAGTAAGTACATAGGGTTTCAATTAGTTGCTATGTCAACTAAGCATGCTATGAACAATGCACTGTTTAAACTAACAGGCAGGCAATACAAACACAAACCATTTTACCTATAGTGTTGAGTCTTGCACGTGGAGCGAAGCGTCGTTGTGGATCCTTGAGCACTGAACAGGTTATAGTCTGGTTTTTATCAAAAGCTTTTCCCTTTTTTAAAACCAAGTTCACTATAACCAATGGCTCTGATACCAATCTGTCACACCCCCAAAATCCACAAGCGGAGAATCACCGCAGGAGGCGTGACTGACCAGGATCCAGCCACCAATCATATTGAACAATATAAATTAAGTAAATAAAAGTCCAAACCAAACAATATAATTAGTGACAAACAATTCAACAAGTGCAAGTTATCAGCGGAAGCATAAAGTTCAAAACCCAAAACATAGTTTAAAAGTTCATAAGTTTAACATGGAACTCAACAGTCCATGTCCCACAACGACCTCGTCCTCCTGTGCAAGCTCCATCTAAACACCTAACGACCTGCAAGGCATATAGTAACAAATCAACAACAAAGTTGAGCGAGTTCACAGTTGGGTGTTCGTTTTAAGTTGTTTCAAAAACATAAGTTTCTTTTAGCTGGCTTATATGCCGTGGGGGTTACCCCATAATTTAAAACATAGTTATTCCTTTCCTTTTACTCTGGCTCCCAGCCGTGGGGGCTACCCCATGAATATCCCACTAGACCCGTTACCATATCGACTACTGACTGGAGTAAGTTGGGTGCCCTAAGTCAATGTCTATCATCATTGACGTGCCCAGATTCATTAGTCCACTCCCGTCCTCTGTGGCATGGTGTGAAGCTTGTCAAACCTAATAGCGCTATTTAACTAATGACCCGTTCGCCATTGGCTCAGCGATTAAGTCGATAAAAAAATGAGGGACTTATTGATAGAGTTTTTGTCTAGTGTCAATGTTGTCACCCTTCAGTTAAGAGGGTGGAGGTACGTGTCCCATACAAGGAGATCACGCAGTTTCCAATGTTGTCACCCTTCAATTAAGAGGGTGGAGGTACGTATTCAAACCAAGGAGAATACGCAGGTTTCCTTTCAATCAATTACCCATTCCCAACCACCGGGAATCCCACGCCTTGTAGAAAGTGTGAACTCACCATAGGTTAGCTCAGCAGATAAGCAAAAAGGTCAATCGAGCTGTTTGTGGTCAACCACGTCCTAACATGGTTACCATACAAGTCAGGTCTAGGTTCAGGTAGTGCACGTAAGCTTACACATAAACTTAACAAGTTACGAACACATAAAGATCATGGCAAACACGTAGAACACGTTAACAGTAGTAGTCAAGTACACATAAGCTCCAAACTTGTGCGATTCAGATGATTGGGCCGTTGAGCTTGTGCGAGCCCAATCATCTTTTGTGATTCAGTAAATAAAGCCCAATGAACAACCGGCCCAACCTGTTGTGCGATCAGCACAATCTTGTGTGATTCACAACGGGTTGTGCGATCCAAAAACATACCCGGCCCAATAACATGCAACCCAACATCTTGTGCGTCCCAACATGTTGTGCGATCAGCACTATCTTGTGCGATCCACAACCTGTTGTGCGCTTATGCTTAAAAGAGTTGTGCAGTGTGCTTAAACGGTTGTACCCTACGACTTGTGCGACTGGCTTGTGCGACCGGCCTTGTGCGGCTGGCCTTGTGCGATCAGTTATATATTTCCTTAAATCATGCAATCAGTTTTATTAATTCCATTCAATTTGCAAGACCAATTTAACAGTTTCCAACTTTGTGTTAATCGATCAAATTGAGCATTTTCCTATCAATTCTCATGAACCCTAATTAACCCTAATCATCATACAAATCAAGAACAACAATTTAACTTTCAACCGGATCGTCACACTAACGAATTTAAGGACTAACATGCAACTTATGATTTAACAACATGAATCAAACTAACCAACCACATACTCGAAATTCATCAATCCAATCTATGCAATC
The DNA here is from genome assembly GCA_030545235.1 of Helianthus tuberosus. Taxonomy (NCBI): domain Eukaryota; kingdom Viridiplantae; phylum Streptophyta; class Magnoliopsida; order Asterales; family Asteraceae; genus Helianthus; species Helianthus tuberosus. The sequence goes on along the minus strand of CM060357.1, from coordinate 125,936,970 downwards.
GGTCTTAGTCAATCTGGATCAAATCATGCTTTTAGTCATCAACAAAACAATCTCGTCATATATATATATGTACGTATCGATATCAAGCACATGAGTCTAATTCATAATCATAGTTTTAACAACATATTTGCTAGCATGAAACCCTAATCGAACACACAACATCAAGAATATAGAAATCTATAAGTGATAAACACTAACCAGGAAACAGAAGAACTAGATTGATCGATATTGGGAGGCCTTGGGTGTGAGGATTGCCGTCGATCAAGAGAGGGGGGGGAGAGAGAGCTTAGGGTTTTGTGTGTGTTGAGTGTTTGCAAATAATGAGGAGTATACACCTTCCCTTGAGTGTTATACGTATAAGGGAGTGGGCCGAACCCATACATGGGCTGCCCATTTGATCTCGGATACAAGAAGTGTGGCCCAAAAGGGCTTGTGCGATTGGACTAGTGTTGTGCGATCGAGATTTATTATACACTTATACTTATAACACAATCACACATAACATGTAACATTCAACTCACAACCATTCCATTAAAATCAACATATCAATTAGTTACATAATGTTCATACAAGTTACATCAAGCACAAAGATAGGTTCTAAAATACGAGTTGTCACATCATCCCCAAGTTGAGAGTTATGCGTATAAGGGAGTGGGCCGAACCCATACATGGGCTGCCCATTTGATCTCGGATACAAGAAGTGTGGCCCAAAAGGGCTTGTGCGATCGAGATTTATTATACACTTATACTTATAACACAATCACACATAACATGTAACATGTAACATTCAACTCACAACCATTCCATTAAAATCAACATATCAATTAGTCACATAATGTTCATACAAGTTACATCAAGCACAAAGATAGGTTCTGAAATACGAGTTGTCACATCTTGACTCAGAAGTGTTATGTTGCAAAAGACATAGTCATCAAAACTTTTCCGGTTTCCTGGAGCTTCTTTTTCTGGATAAGCTTTCTTTCAAATGTCAAGAGCTTACCATGAAGCTGAGTCAAGGTCATTTCCTTAAAATCTAATGTTCTTTTCTTCACAATAGAAATTGTATCCCATTTTCTCAGGAAGTGATCTAAGAATCCTGTTACTTAAAGTGGAATAGGAAAATTCTTTGTTTACCAACTTTAATTCACTTATTAAACATGAAAACCTTTCAAACTGTTGTGTTAAGGTTTTTCCCTTAACATGAGTGAAGGTATCGTATTGTTGATTAAGAATTTCACAAGTTTTTCCGATCACATCCTTTGTAACTGTTCTTTCAATGCATCCCATAACTCTTTTGCATTATTATAGTGTAATAGGCTGGCATACAACTTCGTTTGAAAGAGCCATGGCCAAAATGCTAAAAGCCTTTGCAACTAAGTCAAACTTTTGGAAATCTTGCACAGATGGTTTCCTTGGCTCTTGAACATTCGGATTTTCGACACTTGGTACCATTGGAACATGTGGTCTGAATATCACGGACTTCCAACATCCTGTGTTCTGTTGAGCTAGCACATGTGCCATTCGACGTTGCCAGATATCGTATTCTGACCTGACAAGCATCGGAGGCTTGTTGCTGAAACCAGTGTTATGGGTATCATTATGATTTTTTTGCGACATCCTTACGATCTTTGTAAAAATAGAGTACGTATAAAAACTTTTTGAATTTGATACTTTAAACTCTATAATTCGATACAGTGAACAGTTGGTTATCAATTTGCGAGCTGATCTTTTTGTATTAAACTGATTGTGATATCAAGGTTAATGTGACCAAGTTCTGTATGAATTATTAGGATTTGAGTATTAACTTGTGTGCTTTAGGTGAACTAATTATGCATGAATGATAGTATAAGACGGAATTACAACGGAATTATACAAACACACAAATTTGGAAAGATATCAAACTTGTATTAATGATTATAATCAAAAGATTACAAGAATGATTTTACTCTCCCCCTCAGCCTGATCACTAACTTTTTGTTCGTACAATAAGGATGTCAAATGATAAAACAGATCTCTAACAGGTGAGATCTATTTATACTAAGTACAAACATTTATTTGCAATCGGGGCTGGCATCACTTTGATAGCGAGATCTAACATTCCTAACAGAAAAGATTCCACAGATGTTAGAAACATCTGATGGAACTAACAACTGATTAAATATACTAAACCTTTGTTTTGACTAACATTGTTACATTGATAAAGCTGTTCTTTAAACCTCTGATGACTAGTTCCAAACATCTGTTTAGGCCTAACAGATGTTTGGTTTTCACCATCAGTGCTTTGTCTTCAACAGAACTTTGTGATCTTCAAACATATGTCCTGTTAGTGTTCAAGATTCACTATCTTTGGGGAGAGCTGTAGATCATTTCTTGTTTATTCTTGATCAGAATAGTATGTTTAGCTTTTGATATCATCTGCTCTTTTGTAGATCCAACACCTTCATTTAGAATTCTCCTTGACCTAAAGTGAAAAGGCATTCAAATTAGCACCCACGACCTTACCGAACGCAACTGTTTTATCAGCCTCCTTGTCGAGAAACCCTTCTTGAGTCTCTTCCACCAAAACATCTTCTTCCTTTGACTCCAAACATTCCATCACTTTTAATATATGGTAATAAAATTAATTCATATTTTACATTTTATTAATAAAAATGACACAAATTAATGTAATTTAAAAATATAGGATTATTAATATACCTTTTGCACGTAGCACGCATTGAATCAACTCATTGTTATATTTAAATCCGTCCATTTTCCCATGAGTTGATCCATGTTTCCAATAGATTCACCTAGTAAAAATATTATTTTATTTTTAACTTTAAATGGTCATATGACCCGTTTGACAGCGGTCATCATCACTTCCCATCCTCTTTCCACACCCACGATGTGCATCACGAAAAAATCACATCACCACCGTGAAAACATCGCTTGCGACGGTGTTTCACTGTCATTACGACCATGATTTTGGGTTTTACGTGGACGCCCCGTATAGCCTAACTTTACACAAAACTTAGGATCCATAAGTTTTGTGTTATGTACTTTATTATTTGTCAGCAAACCTAATACAGAAGTTGTGAGTGATACTCATGACCTTCTCATACCACTTTTAAAAGGTGCCCCACTTTTAGGTAGTTTTACAGTAACACAAATTATTCCCTTTAAATTAAAGTGCATGCGGTGTGCTCTTACTTTTTTTTTTTATTATAAACCTATCATTGATGCCTCCCACGACCTTAACATAAAAATTGACCACAGTGACTTTTATTTGCAATTTAGAACCAAAAAAAAAAAATAGTAATAACTTTACCAATTCAATAAAAACCTAGTCGTTTAATTTGGGTAATCATGGTTTTAACGAATACAAATTTTTATTCAGTTAATCGATCAGATTTCGATTTATAATGCTTCCTCTAGCCAAAGTTAATTCTAGACTTGGTTGAAAATATCAAATCACAACAATATACAAGTTTAAATAGAGTCTAACATTTTTTTTTTTATCATCATAATCAATCATCCTTTATTATCAACAATAATTTACATTGAGATAGTTGGTAAACGGGCAACAAACTGCGCCGCTACCCCTTTTTGAATAGCAAAACTAAGCCTTTTAAAAACTACGTCCATAGATCTCGGGGTCATAACATTACTATGCATGACCATTTGAACTCGACTAAGTAGGTCCACAGCCTCTGGCTTGCTTGTTCATTTAAAATTGACTCGTGTAATGGTAAATTAAACAAGCTCAAGCCAATACAAGCTTGCTAGTTTAGCTCATTTTAAGTAAGCCCAAATTTCAAAGCATATAAGATGTGTTTGCTTAAAAGGTCTGCAAGGACCTTATGTCTGCAGGCGGACAGATATAATACATTGAAGACTGTTTGTTTAAAAAAAAAAATAAGATCTTAAAAGTGCTTATATTAGCTTAAAAAAAAAAGCACAAGTATAACATCTTCACAACCATTCAGATCTTCAAACATATCATCTCCCCAAAATCAGAAGCTTCATCCCAATCGTTCTCCTCCGGCCTCCAAATTTCCGCCGCCACAGCTCCTCCACCTTCTCCGGCGCAGCTCCTCCACCTTCTCCCACATCTCCGCCACCATCTCCGCCACATCTCCGCCACCATCTCCGCCACAGCTCCTCCACCTTCTCCGGCGTCCTCTGTTTCTCTCTCTTCCTCTGTCGTCTCTCTCTCTCTCTTCCTCTGTCGTCTCTCTCTCTCTCTTCAAGTTTCAATCTGTTTCGGTTGTGTTATGATGTGTTTCAAACAATTTTAGATCTGATTAGGCTTGTTTCAGTTTGAATCTTATACATATCAGATCTGATACATTGTTTTCGGATTGGTTTTCAGTTTGTTTTGATAAAATTTGTTAGGGATGGTGAGACTTTTGTTTATGTTTGAAGATGAATATAGGGTTTTGCAAAGAGATGAAGCTCTGTGCTTCTTTTGTGCTTCATGGCGGTGGTGTGATGGCGGGGGTGGTGCGGTGGTGGTGGCAGAGGTGGTGCGGTGGTGGTGGTGGTTGTTGAGAGAGAGAGAGTTTCTAGAGAGAGAGAGAGAGAGCAGAGAGAGCGCTTGTGTGGTTGAAGTTGTTTTTGAAGAAAAAAAAAAAAACAAACCCTCTTCTCCTTACAGACTGCAGACATTTGGACCACATCTTCTCTTGCAGATGCCTGCAGATGTGGTTCGCAGACTACAGACATTTTACATCTGAAAAAACAAACAGCACCTTAATCTTTAAAAGCCCATGTTTTACATTAATCTAAGCATGTTGGCTCGTATTGATCTGTTTATATTTGCATTTATGAAAAAAATATTATATTTTTCTAAATTTCAAAAAAAAAAAAAAATAATAATAATAATAATAATAATAATAATAATAAATTTGGCTTGACAAACGTACAAACCAAGCGTCGGCTCAAATTCAGCTCCATAAGAATAACGTAAAATTATATAATATAAAAGTATAAAACTAAATCTTTTAATAGGTATATCGATTCCTGTAATAAAATTTTCTAACTTTTTATCACCCCAAAAGATGTCCTAACTAGTCTCAACCTTATAGGACAAACATGCGATCCACCAAGTCATGAATATTCTACCTTTTAATAACACTTTATACTTAATTAAATATGACATTAGAAATTACTACTCATTACCAAATTTATTACAATAATAATAGTAATATATAACAACTATAAGATTATAGTAAAGTAGTAACAACTATAACTAATAGTAGGGCTACAAGAGTCGACACAATAGTAATAGTTGTACTAGTCGCAATGACATAAATAACTAGCGTTAGGGACCAACCAATAACGGCAGACCCATTCGTGATCTTAGTAGTAGTAACAACAATAAAAGAAAAAAATATATATAATATATCCTACACTATCAAACTTTAATATTTGATCTTATTTTCTTAGCAATTTTCCCTCTAAAAATCACATTTATTCTAAGAACAAAATTTCATCATGAAATTGAGAGAGGGCTATCAACAGCAATCACCACTACTGATTGTTAGACTAAAAAATGTTGCCTTTGAAAAAGACAGTTGTAATCATTTTGTAGATTTCACATCTTATTCATGAAAGATTTTCTTTATGATGTTTTTACAATGTGGATGTGGTTACAAGGAATTATTACGATGGTAAAAGTATGAATTGGATTTATGTAGTTACTAATTTCCGGTCGAATCAAATTCATTTATGATTTGATTTCTATACATTTTGGACGCTCTTATACATTTTAAAACCACTTTGACTATACGGAGTGGCCTCGAAATAGCCCTGAGGGCGTGCGACCCCAATGAAAAAACTCCAAAATTGGAGTGGGCTTCCCGACTTGGTGATACTTTCACACATATATACACACATTTCACAGTTTATTGGGTACCCTTTAATACAGGGAGTTTGGAAGAAGAAGTGATGTGGCATATGGGGAGATCGCATATCATGTGCTCTTATAAATACTTATATATTGCACTGATGACAACTTAGGGTGAGTATCAAATAGTAACTTTAATTTGTTGGAAACCATAGAAAGTAATAGGATTATGATATGTGGCAAAATTTAAAATAAAGAGGAAGGGTATTTTAGTCAATGTTACCCAATCTTCTCCCTTCTCTCTATAACTTCAAAACCTAGGGCTGTAAACGAACCGAACGAACACGAACGAGGCATTGTTCGTGTTCGTTCGTTAAGGAAATAAATGTGTTCACGAACGGTTCATGAACACTTACCGAACGAGATTTTATGTTCGTGTTCGTTCATTAAGGAAAGGAGCGTGTTCACGAACGGTTCACGAACACAAGCGAACACAAATAAATTTGGCGAACGCGATGAAGGATAAAGGTGGATGGCCCAGAGAGTAGCACTAGAACTTATATCCCTTATTGTGGAACGGAGGTAAATAATGAGAAAAGAAAGGGAAATGGTGCATAAATAAGGTGAAAGAGAGTTTCTTAGTTTAATTGTTAGGGTAATGATATAAATAAAGTTTAATAGTATAAAAAGTATAGATAAAATATACGAAAGTATAAAAATCTTTAATTAAAACACGAACATACGAACATAAACGAACGAAAATGAACGAATGTTCACGAACACCTTACCGAACGTTCACGAACACAATTGAACGAACAAGACCTTTGTTCATGTTCGTTCATTTAACTAATCGAACGGAATTTCTTGTTCATGTTCGTTCGTTTATTAAACGAACGAACATAAACGAACTTCCCGCCGAACGGTTCACGAACTGTTCGCTGAACGTTCGGTTCGTTTACAGCCACCCATCATTTTCAAAACCCATCATTTTCAAAACCCAACATCTTCAACCTTTTCTTCACTTTCTATCTCAATAATCAGTACATTATAGTGCAATTTTCGTCACCAATCAATGATTCAAATACCAAATCAACGTGTTCTTCAACTTTTTTGAAGAAACCCAGTTTAATTTCATACAATATCTCATATTTTTCCTGTGATTTTGAAGCGAATCACTCGATTCGTTCGATTCAATCGCTGATAAGTGTTTCTAACATTCAAATCTCGTCAATCGTTGAAGAAGTCGGCTTCGATCTATGTAAGAAATTTCTGAATTGCATTTTTACGATCTGGGTTTTTGAATTGAGTTATTACGTTTTACGATCTTGGCGTGGGTCCGGGAGCAGCGCCCCTGGGAGCAGGGTCCAAGGGGCGGCAGCCCCTGGCGGGGGCCAAGGGGCAGAGCCCCTGGCTGGGGTCGAGCTGGTTCAGACAATTCACAGACAGTTTTATTTATCTATTGCGTTTTAGAAATAAGACATTTTTATGTGTTTTCTGGCCATTCCGTTTTAGAAAAACACATTTTTGAAATGTTTTTAGTCCATTGCGTTTTAGGTAAACACATTTTTATGTGTTTTCAGTTCATTGCGTTTTAGAAAATACACTTTCTTTTGTGTTTTTAGACCATTGCGTTTTAGAAATAAGACAGTTTTATGTGTTTTCTGGCCATTGCGTTTTAGAAAAACACATTTTTGAAGTGTTTTTAGTCCATTGCGTTTTAGGTAAAACACATTTTTATGCGTTTTCAGTCCATTGCGTTTTAGAAAGTACATTTTCTTTTGTGTTTTTAGACCATTGCGTTTTAGAAATAAGACATTTTTAAGTGTTTTTTGACCATTGCGTTTTACAAATAACACATTTCTTTGTGTTTGGTGCATTGCGTTTTAAGAAAAAGTCATTTTTTTACGTTTTTTGTCTATTGCGTTTTACGCAACTGGGTTCTTTCCATTGCGTTTTACGCAACTGGGTTTTCTAAAAAAAATTCGAAAATATAGCAATAGTATACTCGTTTTAAAGATAAAAAAACGCTCATTTTTTTGTGCAGTTTTTATAAAAAAAAAAATAATGTCATATGAAAAAGTTATAACGTTTAAAAGATTGGGGGGAATTGGAGGAGAGAGAAACTATTGTCCTGGATTTACTAGAATGTCCTTACACAAACTCACGCGCCTCTTTTCTTCTCTTCAATTTCACTCATTTAATCTTAGCACTTGATTAAATCAATTGATGGTCAAGATTATTTCCTAGTCAAAAAAACTTCCTATTATATCCTAACCCTCACAACCTAATTAAATGTGTATTAAAATTTTAAATTCGGTTCCTAGATTCATTAAATTTTCTTTATAAGTATGTGTCTTATGATTTTAACATATCTATGCTACTAAATATTAGAAAAAAAAAAACATTTATTCATCCCGTGTGATAGGTCACCCTTAATCTTTAGTGGCGCTAAAGTGAATTTTCCCATCAATACGTCACTATTTATATAATCCACATACGTCCTAGAAAAACAATGTAACATGACAAGTCATTAAGGTAATATGAAGCCTAATAATTATGCAAGATTGGAAGAACAAATAAAACTTGACTTCAGAGAAACGAAAAAAAAAAAAAATCCACCGACTTTAGTGAAATAGATAGAAAACTTGATAACTATTGTAAAAAGTTATCTCACAAATTCTAACATGTTTATCCTTCAAACCTAGACATACTACAATATAGTTTGTCTTTAAAGCTCAATTTACACACATTGGCAATACAAGATTTAAAAACTACATAGAGATTGCTCTATCACCCTTACATTAAAAAGAACATTTTTCTATGTTTCAATGTAAGAGCCAGGATCAACTTCCTTCAACAAAGTACTATTTAGAACAACCACTTTTGAAATTGGTGTCTTCAACGCTTTCTCTTGATCATTCAAACAATCATCTCTAGTAAAAAAAGCAACAATAACCAATTATCTCTTGTAAAAAAGCAACAATAACCGGTGGATTCAATATCCCCACAAACTTCTGATGCCTCATCTTTGCGTTCTTAATCAAACCCTTTTGCATCTCCTCTTCCAAAACGCAATCCTGCAATCAGTCGATTCTTCGATTGCCCTGATCGCTGCTTCCATCATCTCGTTCTTATTAAACTCTATCATCTCAGGTTTCCCCACCGTCAGATCCCTAACCACATGGTACAAAAACACTGATGCAATTTACTTGATTCCTAATTCGAGGGTTTCAAATACCGACTGATTGATCCTACATTATATAAATTGTGTGAGAATCTTGAAAGTTCGCAACAATCATGTTTTGATATTGCCAATTGTTTCGCATGATTCAAACCAGGAGCCAAACCAAATTTGGCGCAATCAAGCTGGGGATGTGAATGTGAGTGTTTTCCGAGGCGTGGAATAGAGTAATGAAACACGCCCATTACTGATGATCTTTGCCTAAGACTGCGGGGTATGGGGCGGGAGTTTGGGCGTGGGTAGGGGGAAAACGCCCAAGCCACCACCCCGGGTGGGCATGGGTTTCGGCGTGGCCCTTGGGGCATGGGTTTCAAACCGGGCGTGGGGCGGTTTGGCCATCCTAGTTGGCTGAATATCATTGGCTCACCCGCCATGTCATAACGGGTCATCCCAAAAGTTTTGAATTTTTAAATTCAAACCGTTGGCTTGGCCAAGCGGTAACCCCAACCGGTCACCCAAACCCCAACATCCCCTATAAATACCCCCAAACCCCAACCGGGTGGTCCATCCCAACCCCCACAGTGGTCCCAAACATTCGATATCCCCACCCGCTGTCCCAGCCGGTCACCACAAACCCAACATCCCACGAACCCGCTATGGCATCCTGGACCCACGACGAAGAACTTGCCCTAGTCACAAGCGTCGTTGACGCTATGAAGGGGCGGCCACCGGGCCAAACCAAATATTGGCCGGAAGCTTTCGCGGCCTACCGACTAAACGTCGGTAACAACCGCCACAACATGAACGCGTGTCAACATAAATGGCGCGAGCTACGTCCCAAGCTCGAGCGTTTCAAGGCTTACTACGAAGCCGTTCCCGGGGGCGAGTTAAGCCACGAGGACCGGGTGGCGGTGGCGAACATAGAGTTTCGCGGCAAGGAAAAAAAGGCGTTCGACAAGATCGACCTTTTTGAAATTTATTTAACGCTTTAGGTTTCTTATTTTGTAATTTTTAGGTTTATGTAATTTTATAAATATTAATGAAGTTGTATGTTTTTTTTATAAATGTTTGTGTGATTTTTTTAAATTTTGTATATATTTTTTTTAAACTACCCTGCCACGCGGTGCACCCAACCCACGCCCCACCATACCCCGCGGACACGTACCAAGCAGTGGGGGGGCCTCCCATTCCACGTGTCAGCACCCGCCCCAACCCACGCCCAACCCAAGCCCCACCATACCCCGCAGTCTAAAGACACTTGCCATCATAAAAGTCAACCCAATTCAAGTTTACGTGCTTTATTAGACACAATTAAAACCCAATTAATACAAGGAAGAATCTTATTAATAATAAGACCTACTCAACTCTGGTTGTTAAAAAATACTATTGATATTTATTAAAGAAGGCTTGAGTAAAATCATAATTTGTCAAAAGCTAAAGCAATGACAAAACTGTAATTTTTAACCAGGAGCAAAATCATAACTTTGAACAGGGGAAAATTCGTAATTTTTAATTGGGGGTAAAATTGTATCATACCCGGGCCAATGGGGAAGTGCAATTGTATCATAACTATTCCCCCACACACATTTTAAAAAGAAAAAACTAAAACGATGACAATACTGTAATTTTTAATTGTGGGCAAAATTCTATGCTAGGGTAAAATTGCAATTTACCAAAAGCTAAAGCGATGATAATACTGTAATTTTTAACCAACGGCAAAATCGTAACTTTATACACAGGGCATATTCGTAATTTTGAACTATGGGGTAAAATTGTAATATACCCAGACCAATAGGAAAATGAGATACAGCAGCCTGAGACTATTCCCCACATTGGTTCCGTAGTATATATTAACTTTTAATAAACAATGAAATGGTTAAGTTCCAAATTTTGTGGCCATCCACCAATATAAACATAACTTAGGCTGTGATTGGCCTTTTGCTTTTAGATATTGGGTTGTGGGGTCAAAATTCATACGATTTTGGTTTGCATGGGCAAAAGAGAATAGTTGGTAAACATATATCAATACTTGTCTTTTTTCCTCTTTCCTTTTCCCACTTTAATCATTTCTTTTTACCTTGCTTTATACATGTCATATAAAAAAAGTTGTCACCAAAAAGGGTGGTTTACCTTTCAGTTCCTTTTTAAATTTTAAATAGTTAATTATTATTTTCTGTATTTTTTCTTTTTCAACTCCCTAACTTTACATGGTGTAGACGTAGAGTTAGGGATGTAAATCCAATCAAACCATTAAAAACGTAATATATAAAGGAGTTGATGTAAAAACAAGCAATTTTATATAAAAAAGTAAGTATACACTACAATAAATAATTCAATTCCTCACACTTTTTATAGCATATATTCACAGCTAAAAATAAGTATGAAAGTATGAAATCAAATAAAAATATTCATACACAAAAAGAAAACCATACCTTAATAAAAATATTTACTCTTACATCAAATAAAAATATTCATACACAAAAAGAAAACAATACCTTAATAAAAATATTTACTCTTACATATATGGACAGTTTGTTTAAATCTTATATGCTTCTAATGGATAAACTGTGTTAGATCTCAATATAATAAATCTCATTGCTTGTATGCAGGGTTAAAATCTTATAAAAGTTAATTCAACCACAACACGAATCCAAAAGTTTTAGTTAGGCTGAAATAACTCATTAACACTGGAAGGTATGGGGGCCGGCTTAGGCCCGGCGTGGCCCGGCGTCACACCCCCACACCGCCCCCAGGAGCCTCGTCCAGTCTTCCCCGTCCTCCAGCCGACGCCCAAGCCGGGCCACTCCTTCACACACATACCTATACATACATACATACACACATACATACATACATATATATATAATGTAAGTATCTATAGAAAACACACTTTTATTTAGAAAACTTGGGAAATTCTAACCTCCCGAATTTTTTTTTTTTTTAAATTTACACATGTTTTTAAGGGTTTTGGGCAAAAAAAATCAAAAAAGCGCCAAGTAGATATTTTAAAAAAAAATAAACAAGTTTTGGTGTAACACACGTTACAAATATGTCAGATTAATGTAACACATGTCACACCAAAACTTGTTTATTTTTTTTTTAAATATCTACTCGGCGCTTTTTTTGATTTTTTTTGTCCAAAACCCTTAAAAACATGTATATAACATGTATAATTTTTTTCAAAAAAAAAACATCGGGAGCTTTTAGTTTCCCGGGTTTTCTATACACCATTCCCCTATATAATGTAAGTGTGTGTATATATATATATATATATATATATATATATTTAGCCTCATCCTCCACCCCCTTGGTCCATCCCCTTTAGGCCCATCATCACTCTCGGTGACATAACGGGTGACGTGGCGGCCCAATTAATGATGTATGTAAGTTTGACTAATTAATTAGTCATTAAGACTATAATCCTCCACACTAAATATTTTTGCCTACACACATCAAAAGTTATCCTACACATTTCGAAATTTATCCTACACATATTGACATTTATCATACACAACTCGTAATTTATCCTACACGTCTCGTATTTATCCTACACTTTAAATGAATTTTTATTTTTATTTTTTGTGAAAAATATATATCTTAAAAATAAGTTACAAATTTAATATAGTTAGTTATTAAAGATGAAACTACCAATTAATGATGTATGTAAGTTTACTAATATACCCTTATAGTTACATTAAGTACAAATATTAAATGAAGTCTAATGAAGCATTCCTATTGGTTGAAATTTCTTCTTTTTTCTTCTTACAAAGAATTTCTTCTCATTTGAACCCTCCACTATATATATATATATATATATAGTGTGAGGTTCATTGGGGAACACTAAAAAAGTGGGGAACCGACTCAAACGAACTCCGATTGGACTCATTCCAGCGGCGTTGGAACCGGCTCGTCGAACCCTAACTAGGATCTCTTAACCCTAAATCATAACCCCTAAACCCTAAATATATTAGGGTTTGGCTTTTAGGGTTTAGCTTTAGGGTTTAGCTTTAAGGTTTAGAGTTTAGCTTTAGGGTTTAGCCTTATTTTTTAGCTTTAGGGTTTAGCTTTTAGGGTTTATAGATTAGATTTTACGGTTTAGCTTAAGTTTTAACCTTATTTTTTAGCTTTAGGGTTTAGAGTTTAGGAGTTAGGATTTAGGGTTAAAAGATCTTAGTTAGGGTTCGACGAGCCAGTCCCAACGCCGCTGGAATGAGTCAAATCGGAGTTCGTTTGAGTCGGTTCCCCGCTGTTCCCCACTTTTTTAGTGTTCCCCAATAAACCTTCCCATATATATATATATAGTGTCGGGATCAGGAGAAAACGCTCAAAAGTGTAAGAACGGTGAGAACGCATCCTGGCCCAACACGTAGCACGCGATATAATTAGGGCATATGGGCTTTTTTGTCATTTTATCCTCCGCTTTTCACAATATTGATTTATTTTTGGGGTTTAAGATTTTTTGGGGTTTAAGATTTTTTGGCGTTAACCAAATTCAATAATTATATGGCGTTTTAATGCTTTCATTGTATTAACATTTTGGCGTTTATGGCGTTTTTCAAATTGTATGCCATTGGAACCCCAAGGGGTCAGAATGTCTCTCTGAATAGCGTTTTTCAAGGCGTTTTATGTCACACCCTGACTTTTTTGTGGAAGCGTATAATGTGTGACTTGATCAATATCATTGCATTCAATCATATTAAACAGCTATATGATTAAAACATGATGTTCATCCATTCATAAGTTTTAAAATATTACAAACCCAAGTTGTTAAGTACCAACCAACAAACTTCAAGTTAAGTTTACAACCCAATCAATTAGAAATAAGTTCCATAGAGGACTTTTAAACAAAAGACTTTTAAATCAAGGCTTTGATTCGTATATCCTGTAGGATCATTTTCAGACCCAAACGAGTCGATCAGAAGAGTTTATCTCAATACGAGTGGAAGAAACAAACGTATCGAGGTCATTTCAGCTAGATTCACACTTAAAATAGTCTGTATATTGATTTCAGATCAAATACAAGCCTGTGGACACTTCGGCAGCACTTCGTTACACTGACCAGAACTGTTACAAATGATTTCGCTTGACACCCTATTTATAGAGTCCTGATTTCGCTTGAATGTGACAAGATGTCAGTTCAAGCGGAATCTCAACAATGTTGATTTCGCTTGAAACTGACCAGGCCTCTTTCAAGCGGAATCGTCTCCTTCAAGCGAAATTACCATATCTTGAAATACATGCACTAATCTATCATTCTACTAACAAGACTCGATACAAGACGAAGTCGACAGACGCATGCACCAACAGACTCCCCCTCGAATGTTGACGAGTCTTCAGTGTCGAGTCTTCGGTTGTCAAACCTTCAGTCTTTATCAGTCTGCTCACTCTTTTAAAATTCTCCATTGTAAGCATCCACAATCAATCTTTTTTTCTTTCTCGTAAACTTCAGGATCTGAATCTGTCTCTACAATATTCAGACTTTCTCTTGATGTCTTCAGACTCCCCCTTTCGCTAAGCTGGGATCGCAGTCTGGAATTCATTTTCACAGATTCTTAGATCGTAACCTGGCAATCATCTAACTCAGGTATCGGAACCTGGATAACCTGTACAAATCTCTACCCAAAAATAAATTTCACAAATTTACAATTTTGCAAATTTAGAAACCACTTGCAAGTATCATTCAAAAATGATTTAATCTTTGATAATCACTTGAAAACACAATTTCTTCATACATTCTTTCCCAAACCTGTTCATCAAGTTTAGCACTTGGAATTTTGAAAATCAGCTTTCCAACATCAGTTGTCGAAAATCTTTTTGTATTTTTCAAAATTTATGCTAAAACACACTAAAAATCTTTTTGGATTTTTGAATGTAATGAAATGCAGTAAAAAAACATTTACATACACTATTTTTGTGAGTTTGTGTAAGAGGGTCATATCAATTTTTGAGACAAATCACCAACACCGTTAAGCTTTAAACATTTTAAGTTCTAAACGATTCACGTTGATTGACGATATTGTTGTCCACTTAAACTCAATCTAAAAACTTTCGAAATGCTTACCGATACGTTAAGGTATATTAATTTTTGCACTAAATTCTTATGGACCCCACAATCTCAGCATATCCCCTCATCATGCAATACACTGACCCAAGTAATGCCTTTAAACTTTTATCAACTGTGATTTGTGCGAAAACAAAGCAGAATGTTTAAACATTAACAATCAGGTCGATCTTTCGATACGCAGAGAAAGTCCAATGTTTAAACAAAATAAGAAAAATAAAACAAGTTGAAATTGTTTAGGCTTTAACCACCAGTTCGATACTCACGTGTACGCAGAGATGATCCAAAGCTTAAACGAAACACCAAAGAAAATAAAGCAGAACGTTTAGGCACTAACATCCAGGTCGATACTCACGTATATGCAAAGGATGTCCAATGCTTAAACAAAATAAAGAAATAAAACAAATTTAAATCTTTGCAAAATGAAATACACAATCACAGCGACTTTTAAGCAAAGTTGTGAAAGTTCACAAACTTAACCAGTTTTATGTCTTTCGACAATCAGCGATTACTGAGTAGGCACACAATCAAGAAGGACAAAACTAAATACTATGCTTTCGATCATGTTTCCCACTAGAACTAGGCTTTTACATTTTAGTTTGTATCGTTATCGCAAATCTACTAGTCTATCTGAGCCTACAGTCACATCTTTAGTGAGACCGTTTATCACTTTAGACTTTACATTTCTTTAGCATGCTGTTATAGTCTAACTGATCTACTATCATTTCCTCTTTTTCTCAACAAAACTCATTTTTGTATTTTTCATGTTTTTGGATTTTTCAATTTTTCAAATGTTTTTTTATTTTCTGAAATTCTTACTCCCCCTAAAATGCAAATACATTTAACAGAAATTTGAAAACAAACTGTACAAGCAATGTGACAACTGATATCAAATCGCTTCAATTCGCCATCCACTTGGCATAAACAATCAGAACTCACCCTCACAACAAATTATTTTCCCATTATGATTTCAAAACACTTAAGTTTGTTTTAATCAAATGGTTTTTCCAGAAAATAAGTTTTGTTGATTGTTGTTAACCAATTGTAGGTTAGGGGATACACTCATCATTTTGTTTCTCAACCATTTGTAGAAAATCAGATACAACTTAATATCCCTGATTTACCACTTGTAAGAATAGTTCAATCAAGTTCAACCTAATGACCTTGATTAACCTTCAACCTCTTTTTCAACCACATGGCTTACCAACCAATACCACATGTAGGTTGAATTCTCAGAATGCCGATTCCTACTCCTCACTTACCAACCTGGGAGTTCCGGCAAGTCACATTTATACAAAAACAAATTTCAAAAACAATGAATGATGCCGATTCATGCTCCACGATTACCAACTTGAGAGCTCCGGCAAGTCAGGATTTTAAGTAAAGAATACAGACACCCAAGCCTGACCAGCTTTAGGTGTAACCTTCTCAACTTCTTCAGGGGTTTGAACACTTCTTTTTGTTTCATAAAATTCTTTCACCCCTTTTACCTTCCCACTAACCATTTTACCAAATATCTTTTTAACATTTCCATTAAACACTTTCTCAACATCAAATTCTTTCTTTTCAGAATAGAATTGATTTGAGATTTCGACTTTTCCAACTTTCTTTTTAAAAAATTTCAGCCCGCAGTGGTGGAAAGTTTGCATCATCCACAGTCGGAACTGAATTCTTTTCTTTCATAACAACATTTGGCTCCTCTAATTTTGTGGAATCAGATTCATCACCAGAACTATTCCCTGAACCTTTAACCACCCACTTTTGATTTTTCAAGTTTTCTTTTCTTTTTAAAACATTCTTTGAACATTCTCCAACCTCAAATATTGAATTTTCAAAACCATTAAATTTTCTGGTTGGAAGTTCAGTTTCCTCAACAACTTTTTCTTTCAGTTTACCAGAGACTTCCTGTTTTGTCTGTATTGTCTTTGGACAATTTCTGGCAATGTGGCCAACTGTTTTACATTGAAAACAGGTTCTTGTCTCGGTCTTCTTCTGAATAACACTTTTCTTCATCTCTTCTTGCTTCTTTGCAAGGAATTCTTTGTTTGTTTGCTTCCAGAATGAACTCTTCTGTTCTTTCTCAGCACTTGTTCCTGAAACAAAAACAGTTTTAGGTTTATAAGTTTTCTCATTTTTATAGTTTTTCGGTGGAATAAAACCCAATCCCTTCTTTTTGAAATTACCGTTATGGTTTGGTTTCTTTTGAAAAACTGAACCAGAACTGTAACCTTTTTTCTTGTTTAAACGTTGTTGCACTCTTGAGGTGTAAGGACTTGGTTTTTCAGGAAAAATTTACATCTTTTATTTCAGAAATGTTAATTTCTGTTAGTTTGAAAACCATTTTAATCATTTCTGGTTTAACACCTCTTATTGGAAAAACCTCATCAGAATATAATTTGTCAGAATCTTTCAAAGTATATGCTACTTTGATCGGTTCGTCATTCAAATTAGATTTTGATATCAAGAACTCTTTATTATACACCCGTTTTCCCTGTTTGGATTTTTGACTAGACGTATCAGACTTTGACTTTGACTCTGATTTCGACTCCGACATTGACTCCTCTGATTCATCCTTATCCAACACCTGATCGACCACCTTTTTTATTAACTCGGACTCATGATCAGTATCGGACGACGTGAAAGTGACATCTATACTTTCTGGCAAATTATCTGACGACTTAGACTCCCACTGTAAGTTCGTTGCCTTTTTTACTCTTTCAGAATTAGCATTTCGCGGAGAATATGCATTTTCAACAGGAGGCGGACATTTGTTATAAATCACACTTGATTTCTTACCAGATGTATTCACTTCATCATCTTCTTTTGTCACAGATTTTTCTTCTTTCGAAGTCTTCTCTTCTTCAAATGTCTTCAATTTTTCCACTATGGGGTAAATCCTGTCAACAACAAAAGTAGAACATGAGTAACTTTTTAATAAATTGTTAACTCTTTCAGTTTCAATTCTTTGTGTTGCCAACTTCAATTCAAGCTCAGCACACTTCTCTGTGTAGTAGTTGACATCGTCAAGCTGTCTCATGTAAGCTCCTTTGAGTGTATTCATTGCTACAGCTTGTTCACTACTTGACTCGTTGTACTTATTCATCTCTCTGTTCAAAGTATCATATGATTCTTTCAGCCTTTTTATGTTGTGCAGCAATTCATTATTCTGCATTATCAGAGAGTCACAATTCATACACTTCCCAGCAATCTTGACTACCTCATTATCTGTTTTGATTTCAAATGCTGGAACTTCTTTAACTACTCTCACTTGAACTTCTTCTGCAACTTCTTTCTTTTTCTTTTCTTCACCATTTAAACGTTTTCTGACTTTTTCTGCCCAATAATCATCAGTATAATCATTGATAACCTGAGCAACAAATCCTTTAGTCAGGAATTCTTTGTCTGGGCAATAATCGTCCCAACTGAAACCTTCTGCCAATTTTTCATCTTCTTGTTCTGCCACACAAACTTTACTATCTGTTGGAATGTATTTATCCCAACTGAAACCATTTCCTTTATCTTGATTAACAAGGCATGCTCTCTTTGAATCTTCAATTTCTTTCCTACCATGAGCTGTTTGTGGCTGTTGTTGTTGATGTGGCTGTTGAGCGACTTGATGATATAACGCTTTTCGATAGTAATCATTGTTTCCAAAGGGATTTTGAGCTCCACTTGCTTCACGATTTGTGCACTCCCTCTCGAAATGCCCTTTTTCCCTGCATAAAAAACAAGTAACTTTAGATTTATCAAATCCTAAAGCTAAAACATGTGCATCGCGAAAATCATCTCTGCCTATAATTTCTTTAAACTTTTCAGCTCTTCTCAGTACACTAGCCATACACCATTTTATATCCATCAATTCCATCTCTTCAGCATCAATTTGATCGTAATCCTCTTTTGTTAGCATTGGATTTCCGATCTTTCCTGCAACTAAACCTCCATAGGATTCAAGCACAGTTACCAACAAAGACATATGACTTTTAGCAACTTCCTCGGTATAATTCTGATCATTTTCAAGGTTTAAAGCAATGTTGCATTGAAGTACTTTGCCACTCTTTGTTGTAGAAAAGTGTGGATCAAATGATGGAAATGAAGAAAATCCCGTTTTGTTACTCCTTGAGATGGCTTTTCAGAAGATCCAGTTGTATTGAAAGCAGTTTCAACTTTTGGCGAAAACTTGGTTTTGTCATTAACACCACTTTTGTAGTACAAACCAATGTCTTGCTCTCCATCATAATTCTTCATTCTTGCTATCTTTCGTTGCTCCATTTCTTGAGCTTCAAGCTGATTAATAAAACCACTCAATGTTAGATCATTAAAACCCGGTTTGTTTTTCAACATCATAAGATATGTGCCCCACTCATCATGTGGCAACGCATCAGCTAACTTTTCAATCAACTCATCTTTATCCTTTCTGATGCTCAATCTGTTCATGTTTTTCAATAAATTGCAGTATCTTTCAATGATCTGCTTGGTGCTTTCATTTCTTAAACCTCGAAACAAATCGAATTCCTTCTTCATTAACGATTTTTTGTTCTTAAGCATGTCAACACTACCAAGAAACTTTGCTTCTAATTCTGTCCATATCGAATATGCAGTTCCATTATGTTGAAGTAAAATCAAGATGTCTTATTTAATCACCTGCTGCAACAAACTAACCATCAACTTCTCATCTTTGTATTTCTTTTTCTCTTCAACACTCAAATCTCTAACTGGTATTTTCTCTCGATCACTACCAACTGGTCTAAAATATTGAACTTCAGTATGTTCCCATGCATCTAAATGATAAGCTTCAACCCAGTTACCAAATCGTTCAGCCCATCCACTAAAATCATCAATATCCAAAAGCTTAGGCGATTTTTGAGTTGTTCCAGTTTCATTTTCAAGCATCGTGTTCTGAGTAACAGTCATTTGGCTAGCAAAGGCATTATAAAACTCGTTCTCCATGTTTTCAGTTTTTCAAAAGTTCACAATCTGTCAATCTCAAGTGAAATCACAGTCTAACCAAGATCACCCTGTTCAAGCGAAATACCAACTCAAGCGAAATACCTAATTCCGCTTGAACACACACCTTTTTCAAGCGGAATAAGGGACTTGAAGCTGAATAGGTGATTCAAGCGGAATCACTCAAACTTTCAAGCAGAATCTGATACAAAATGTGATTTCAAGCGAAATCACAGAGCAATTTCAAGCGAAATCAACTTTCGGACAGTTTTTTCAAAAATTGAACATGTTATACTTTGAATTAGAATCTGATTCTTTCTAGGGTTTGTTAAAACACTGTTGCGCACAATATGTTTGAAAATCAACTCATTTTAACTGTGAAATTTTGTTTAATTGTGAAAAGAAGGTGTAGAAAACAGAAATTGCAGCTGAATTGGTATGAACTCTTCTTCCTGAGCTCTGATACCACTTGTAGGATCGTTTTCAGACCCAAACGAGTCGATCAGAAGAGTTTATCTCAATACGAGTGGCGGAAACAAACGTATCGAGGTCAATTCAGCTAGATTCACACTTAAAACAGTCCGTATATTGATTTCAGATCAAATACAAGCCTGTGGACACTTCGGCAGCACTTCGTTACACTGACCGAAACTGTTACAAATGATTTCGCTTGACACCCTATTTATAGAGTCCTGATTTCACTTGAATGTGACAAGATGTCAGTTCAAGCGGAATCTCAACATGTTGATTTCGCTTGAAACTGACCAGGCCTCTTTCAAGCGGAATCATCTCCTTCAAGCAAAATTACCATATCTTGAAATACATGCACTAATCTATCATTCTACTAACAAGACTCGATACAAGACGAAGTCGACAGACGCATGCACCAACATATCCTATCTAAGATAAGATATCCAAACCAAACCCCTCAAAAGTAGGATGACATAAAACTTGAAATTACTTCTTTAAAACTTTCTCAGTGCCGCCAGATCCATCTAGTTTCCTGAAATACATGTAATTTGAAAACATCAACAAAAGTTGAGCGAGTTCATTTGTTTTGTAAGAGTTCCAAATAAACTTGTAAACATTTGAGAGAATCCTTTTGTAAACTGGTATGTAAAGCGTCTATGAACAGATCATTAATGTTTTGTAAGGACATTAATATGTGTCGTGCGTAGGAAGTGCTCAAACCTAGCGAATTTGTCCGGTCCATCCGGCGGGAACGACATAGTCACCACATGCGGCCACACAAGGACCCATGAGTGGAGCTCGCTACACCCGATAGATCTACCACTCCTGCCCCTCGGTTTATACTAGATTAATGGCACTTAGGGGAGATACTACCCATCCACGTGATCTACCAGTTCATTTCTTAGCTAAGCCATACCATTGAAATCATTGAAACATGTATTCCTCCCCCAACAGTTATAAATCCGAAAACAGTTAAAAGAAAAAGGGGGACATGAACTCACTTATTTGTGTCCGCAGTCTCGTAACTCAAAGATCCTCCTCACGAGTCGTACAACTACCTACACACGTGCTAGGTTTTATTAGACGTTTAGGCCGTGTAACGACTCTTAGTCTTAGTTATTTATTAAGACTTATTTTTGGGATTTAGTATGCTTTGAGTTATACGATTGATAAGTATTATATAATTCCAAATTATATAATTATTAGTTAAAATAAGAATATTTTAACTTAAACTATTTTTATCCAATTATTTGGAATATTGTTAAAAATAATATATTTTTAACTTAGTTTATCATGTATTTCTCACATATGTATTTTCCAAGTTTAGGTATACTTGTATTTGTGTATTTTGCTAAGTGTTGGTAGTGTGTAACACCCAGAAAACGGGTTTGGTAATCAACCCATGTTAATACTAAAAAACGGGTAAAGTACCGTTAGTGGTAAAATTAACCCGAAAAATATTAGGATTTATATAATTAAACCTAATATTTAATAAAAAGGGAAAAGAAAGCTTTTGAGAAAATAAAGTTTATAGAAGCCCGAGTTAACGGGACTTAAAATAAACTTAGTCATAAATTCCCAGAACCCACTAATTTAACTAGGAATGTTTAACCTAGTTAATGAGTAGAAAAATTGTTAGAAATTAAGTGGGTTGTGGCCTACTTAATAAACTAACCAAACGAGAGGGGCCAAAGTAGATAAACTTGAAAGTTTATTTAATAAAAAGAAACAAACAAAACACACAGATCGTGTGTGTTCTGGATTGAGCAGGGGAAGCTCCCAGGAGCTTCAAAACCCTAGTTCTTGCTAAACAATCAAATTGAAGGTCCAAATGAAGTCTAAATTCACAATTGAACGTGAATTAATGATCACCCAAGCTAGGGGATCATAAGGTATGTCAAATTTTGATGATTTGTGAAGTTGTGAAATTTGAATGATCATCATAATCACAAATTATGAATGAATTATTGAAGCTATGATTGAATTAGTGATGTATACTTGCTTAGGAACCAAACCCTAAGTGAAAATTATACATATGATGCTATAAATTGAATGATTATATGATTTACCACACTAGGATAAGTGGGTTTTAATCTTATGATGAATTTGATGATCTAATTATGATTATAATCATCATATCTGATAGTAATCAGGAAATACTTAAACAAATTTTGTGTTTGAGTACATGATCATACTTGCTAGGAATTGGATTAGTATGATAAAAATGAAAATGATGATAAGCTATGATCAAAATGATGTTTGATATCATCATGTGATAATCGAATGAAATTCGATTACAATAACTTGAATTCATAAGTAGTTAAAACGGTAGCATAATAAGGATGCTTACCGTATAGTGGAAAAGTAATAAAACAGGTAGTTAAGCTACATCGTGTAATTACTTTTGTCACTAGGCAGTTTGACTTTTAAAGTCAAAATGATCTTTTATATGATCGAATGATAAATTCGACATAAATATCGTAGGATGGAATAGTCATGAATGATTATGACTAGTCTAACGATCTTACAACTTACAATGATAGTTTGACGCTTGACAGGCTAGGTGAAAGCTTGGGAAGGAAGCGGGTCAAACGAATCGAGAATGAAGGAGAAGTATAACATGGATGCTAGGTAAGTAAAGCTTACACTCTATTTGCTTAATACCTATCGGTTTGTAGGTTATGATTAATAGAAAGTAATGTTTGAATTATGATGTTCCGACACGACATGTGCGGTTCGGAACAAAATACAATAATGATAAACCATGTTGAATGGTTAAAAAGAGTTAATGTGATTATTTAGTCATGCAATGACTAATAAATAACGAGTTTTGAATGATTACCTTATAAGGTAAATCAATACAAGTAATAAGGTTAAAACGGTAATTCGTTCACTCGTTGACGATAACCATTAGTTTTGAAAGACACTTTATGGAGTAAGACATAAAGGGGTCAAAATAATCAAGAAATAGGTTTATAAGTAAATTGAACGTACGGTGTAACCCGGTACGAGTCATGTAGACAAGATGATAATAAATCCATCTCGCAAAGATGTACGGTCATTTAGACCAAACGGGTCAAAAGGTGAAAATATTACCCTTTGACAATATCGTCTAATGGTTTGTCGAGTTGTATGATTATAGGAATAAATATCGAGTGGATATTTACATAGCTATTACTTAGCGGCTATTAAGGCAAGGTATTGAAATGGGTCAATATGTTGATCCGAGCCAGGTATGTGTAATGGGTTAACTACTCATTTAGAACGAAAAGTTCATTGAGAGTTAAATAAAGTAAAAGTAGACATTTGGTTACTTTAATAAGTAAACCGAATGAATCAAGTGATAGTCACTGTGATTAGAAAACATAATGACTTTTCAAACAAAATCATAGCTAAAAAGAGGGATTTTGGGTCAAACATGCTTTCAAAAGCCCTTCATCGTAAATGAAAGGCTAAAATGGACCAAAACGCCCTTGTAAGCTAAATCAAGCAAACAACCCTTAAAGGTTGTTTGGAAATGATTTTTATGATAAAATAAATACTTCGAATAAGTATAAAAAGCGAAAGATGTAATTTTTTTTGTCAAATGACTCTATAGGAGTCTTTTCCGTAAAATAATGATTCGAGGGGTAAAACTCAAAATATATAAATCACCACATTAAATCCCCCACAAATATAGTTGTGGTGGAAGATCGATTGATAAATAATGTGGAAATAAAATGCTAAAAGTGATTGAGCATGAATTATGCGAAAAATGCTTAAATACCCTTAACGGGTCAAAATAAGCATTTAAGTAAAAACGGGTTTAAGAATGTATATAAACCCGGGATTTGAATCTAGTATGATAGATAATGTTGACTTTATAAAGTTTATGAGAAATTGAGATCAAGCAAACATGTTTGTTTGATACACACATGAACGGGTCAAAAGTTCATAATTACATTTTTAGCCGAAGGCTTAAAAGTCTAAAATTTTATTAATCCGGATGTCGGATGTTAACTCCATGTGATGGAGGATAATTTTACGATCACGTAGGAAGAAACGTGAGTCAAATCGGATAAAAAATGAGCAAGTTATGCTCGTTTACGTAAAGTATAGTTTCGCTGGAAGTTGCTGGAAAAAGTGACTTGTCGCGACACGCGATAGCGACTGAAGTCACCGTCCCGACACGCGAGAGCCCTCGCGGGCCGCGATAGCTGAGGACTAGTCTGTCGCGCCCCGCGACAGATTCCCAGACCTGGAAAAATTTTGTTAATTGATGTTCAGCTTTTGGGACTTGATTATACACGTTATAAACACCCTAAAACTAACTCATTTCATGTTTTTGTGAAATGTAGGTATTATGTAAGGTACCGGAGGCCGATCAAGCTCGATGAAGGACCGAACAAGCTCAAGAATCAAGCTTCCGCGAATAGTTTCGTCGTCACTTTTAAACGGCGAATATATTTACAAAATGTTGAAATGTTTTATTTATTAAAATTAGTTTTTACAAACTCAGAAATCCAAGTGTATGTTAACCATAAATACGCTAATATAGTCGGAATCTATATGATAATCGTATAAATGGACTAAGGGTCTTACAAGTTGGTAATCAGAGCTCCAGGTTAAGGAGTAAAGTGTTCGGTTCGAGACTTGATCGCAAAATCCGGTAAGTTATTCAGTATATTAACGGTCTAGCATGTAAAGTGTTGAAAACAACACATAGGGTTATCGTGTAAAACACGTTACCCAAATAAGGCGATAAAAGACCGATATAGTTAAACGAATTACGTGTGTTAACACGTATCGTAGAAAGCCTTGTAGTAGAGTACGGGCGCTTATTAATGATAAACGTTACTAATCTTTGTATACGTTTTAGTTGAAGGACCCTCGCATCCGAGGATGACGAGAGTCTAAAGAATTATCGATACGATAAAGAAATGGTCTGAAGTATGACAAGTAAATCATACACGCTAAAGACTGGAATCAAGAAACGATCTCGAATGAGAGATCGAACAACATGAAAGTTTATCAGGGCAAGTAACTACAAGGTACACGTCTTAAACTTATAGTATAAACAGAAATATACAACAAACACATAGTGAATGACAGTTGCATATAGAATATGAAACTTGGAAAACCTGGATAGGTTACCTATCCAGGATGACGTTTCCAAGAGAAATTCAGTAGAGATAAGTATTATTCACAGTTGTGAATAATAAGACAATAACTGAATTTAGTTTAAATATAAACTTGGACGAAAGTAATCATCCAAGTAAGTATTCTCAATAAAGATCTAATTGAGAAAAGTAATGATCACATCAACGAATGTGATTATATAAATGATTATAAAAAGGAACATTGTATATGTTCAAAGATAAAACGGGTAAAACTACTAATTGTTAATTGGCAATTAAATAAAGTTTTACCAATTGAAATAAATCGAGAGATTACTTACATGGGACGTGAGGTGGTAATTATAATAAGGTCATGTGTACCATGTGTTGATCGCTTACTCTAGCCAAGTAAGTAGTGAACACATGATACCATGAGCTTCTTATAATGAGCACAGTTATGTCCGATGTGGTAAGGTTGAGACAAATGAAAAAGTTAAAAGAACCTTGGGGTCAAGAAATCTTATGGGCATACTCGTATAAATGGTTTTCGAGGGAACCATAAAAAAACGAGGTATGGCGCGCATAGAAATAGATGACCCCAAGTGAATAGAGAAATAAGTCATAATGGACGAAAGAGCCATGGTTGACAAAAAGGGGCATGTAAAACCAAAGGATTAATGACCCGCGAAGTCATAAAAACGAAGGTATTACCCGTACAAAAAGACGCTCGAAGTCAATGACTTTGGTCGTAGTAAAGAAAGGATGATGATGATGATAATCATCATTCAGAAATTAAAATACCATCAAGCATGGTCACATAAAGAATAACGGTTTGGTTAAATAAAGTGATGGATTTCGCTAAGACAACCAAACAAGTCAAAACAAAGTCTTGATGCATACCTAAAGGGTTGCATTAATAATGACTTCGGTAAATCACCCGGTTGATGGGTAAGAAATTAAACACATGCGTAAACTGAGAGACGGGAACGCGAATTGAAAGTCAAAGGACTTGGATTATGAGTTATGACTAAAAGACTATAAAATTTTGTAAATAGAAATTTTGAATAAATATGTTCAACTATTTTGAGGTTGAACGGGTTGAATAAAGAATAAAGTTTGATTGTTTATAAGTGATGGATTTCAAATTAACAAGTCAAACGGGTTGAATACAATATAATGCCGGATGGCATAAGTAAGCACAAACCGGATAACGGTGAGCATAAGACGAACCGACGCATAAATGACGCGAGAAGTCATAGAGTCGGGAGAATGATCCGAAATAAAACGATTGTAGTCACAAACTACAGTCCAGGTTAACGAATCTTGAACTTGAAACCAATGATTTTCAAACATAAACAAGGTGCCTTGACACCAAACATGTATTTTAAGAATGACATGAGTAAGAAATGATCTACGGGATCAACATAACCTTCGGGTTATAAATAATGAAAAGGTCTACGGGACCAAAATGACCATAGGGGTCATAAATAAAAAGAAAAACTATAAGGGCCTTGCCTTAACAAGGTGAAAGCCTAAAGAAATAGCCCACGAGGCTAAGTGATAGAACCTATGGGCTAATTAGACAAAGCGAGGGAACCAGTTAAGAATCCCCGCGTAAAATAAGGATGAAAAAGAATAAATTCTTAGCCGTCAATTTCTTGATATTAGTAATTGACATAAGTTAAAGAGAAAAAAGTTAAACTAAAACTTCAGTTTTAGTAAAAAATAACGTTTTTATAAACATGAATTTTGATAAGAATTTAAATCTTGACAATGATAGGTGCAAGACGATATATTTGAAAGGAAATATTTCGAAAATGAAAGGTTGACATAAATTTACAAATGACGTGACACGATCACGGTAAAGAAAAGTAATGTGAAGTAGAATCACATTATAACCCGAGTGATGGGTATAAAGTAACTGGACTAATAAGTCTAGTTAGTGAGACCGGTTAAGGTCGAAATTCAAATTGAGAAATTGGATAATACGCTATTTATTATGAGAATAGTGTGGAATAAACAAAATCAATAGATTTACATGATCAAGTGGCCAAATTGGCGACTCGGTCAAGTAAACAACAAAAGTATATAGATACAAGATATAAAAGTGACGGCCCATGAGACCTCACTAATGGAAAATAATGATCACCTATATTGAGGGATCATAAGACAACCCAAGCAAAATGTTGGGAAGTCAAATCGAGCAAAAACATGATGAAAAGATAAATTCTATAAAGTATGTGGTTATATTCTTTATAGAAATTTATTAATATTACCTATTAATTTGTTATATAATTAAGATAAAAATTAAGAACTTGGTTTGTTTTTAAGCGGTGGATTCCGTATGAATGAACTAGGGCTGTAAACGAGCCGCGTCGAGCCGAGCTCGACCCGACTCGAACTCAATTCGAGCTGGCTCGAGCTCGAATTTTAAATCGAGCTGAGATTTGAGGCTCGAGCTAGACTCGATTAAAATTCAAGCTAGCTCGGCTCGGCTCGGTCTAGCTCGAACTAACAAAGAACCGCAAAATTTACTACTTAAAAAACCCTAAAAATAAATCTTTTCATAGACTAAGGGCCATAATTGCAATTATATTTAACCAAATGGCTAAATATGCAAGTATAAATAGTTAACTCACTTTATACATTTTCTTTACCTTCTTTTATAGGGGAGATACTCCCTTAGTTTTTGTCTTGTGAGCGATGTAGGACAAAAAAAATGAAGGATGTAAACCTTATCGAGCTGGCTCATGAGCTCGCGAGCCGAGCCAGGCCAAGCTCGAGCTCGGTTTGTTTACAAACCGAGCCGAGCTGGCTCGTTTACAACCGAGCTAATTTCGAGCCGAGCTCTTTTCAAACTTTTTTCGAGCGAGCTGCGAGCCACGAGTTTTTTGAACACCCCTAGAATGAACCTAATAAATAAATCCACAAACAAAGGAGTTTGTTTGCTAAAAGTTAAAGGTTTCACTAAAGACCTTTAAATGGGTCAAAATAACGAATTCATAAAGAATTCAGTAGTATGAAAGCGATGATTTAGCTAAGTTAAACAAACTAGTGGAAATAACGAGATTACGTTATTTTGAGTTGTATTAGTTCGTATGAGATACATAGATGTTTTGTAACCAAAAAGATATTACCATACTTTTCAGGTATTACTAACAATTGGTTGAAGTATGAGTAATGCTTAAAAGATTACTCAGATCAAATGCATTGAGTTTAAAACTCAATGAACTATGTAAGAAAGGTTTCGAGGACGAAACCTCTTTAAGGGGGATAGACTTGTAACACCTCGAAAACGGGTTTGGTAATCAAACCACGTTAATACTAAAAAAAACGGGTAAATTATCGTTAGTGATAAAATTAACCTAGCATTTAATAAAAAGGGAAAAGAAAGCTTTTGAGAAAATAAAGTTTATAGAAGCCCGAGTTAACGGGACTTAAAATAAACTTAGTCATAAATTCCCCAAATCCACTAATTTAACTAGGAATGTTTAACCTAGTTAATGAGTGGAAAAATTGTTAGAAATTAAGTGGCTTTGGCCTACTTAATAAACTAACCAAACGAGAGGGGCCAAAGTAGATAAACTTGAAAGTTTATTTAACAAAAAGAATCAAACAAAACACACACACATCGTGTGTGTTCTGGATCGAGCAGGGGAAGCTCCCAGGAGCTTCAAAACCCTAGTTCTTGCTAAACAATCAAATTGAAGGTCCAAATGAAGTCTAAATTCACAATTGAACGTGAATTAATGACCACCCAAGCTAGGGGATCATAAGGTATGTCAAATTTTGATGATTTGTGAAGTTGTGAAATTTGAATGATCATCATAATCGCGAATTATGAATGAATTATTGAAGCTATGATTGAATTAGTGATGTATACTTGCTTAGGAACCAAACCCTAAGTGAAAATTATACATATGATGCTATAAATTGAATGATTATATGATTTACCACACTAGGATAAGTGGGTTTTAATCTTATGATGAATTTGATGATTTAATTATGATTATAATCATCATATCTGATAGTAATCAGGAAATACTTAAACAAATTTTGTGTTTGAGTACATGATCATACTTGCTAGGAATTGGATTAGTATGATAAAAATGAAAATGATGATAAACTATGATAAAAATGATGTTTGATATCATCATGTGATAATCGAATGAAATTCGATTACAATAACTTGAATTCATAAGTAGTTAAAACGGTAGCATAATAAGGATGCTTACCGTATAGTGGAAAAGTAATAAAACGGGTAGTTAAGCTACATCGTGTAATTACTTTTGTCAATAGGCAGTTTGACTTTTAAAGTCAAAATGATCTTTTATATGATCAAATGATAAATTCGACATAAAGATCGTAGGATGGAATAGTCGTGAATGATTATGACTAGTCTAACCATCTCACAACTTACAATGATAGTTTGACGCTTGACAAGCTAGGTGAAAGCTTGGGAAGGAAGCGGGTCAAACGAATCGAGAATGAAGGAGAAGTATAACATGGATTCTAGGTAAGTAAAGCTTACACTCTATTTGTTTAATACCTATCGGTTTATAGGTTATGATTAATAGAAAGTCATGTTTGAATTATGATGTTCCGACACGACATGTGCGGTTCGGAACAAAATACAATAATGATAAACCATGTTGAATAGTTAAAAAGAGTTAATGTGATTATTTAGTCATGCAATGACTAATAAATAACGTGTTTTGAATGATTACCTTATAAGGTAAATCAATACAAGTAATAAGGTTAAAACGGTAATTCGGTCACTCGTTGACGATAACGTTAGTTTTGAAAGACACTTTATGGAGTAAGACATAAAGGGGTCAAAATAATCAAGAAATAGGTTTATAAGTAAATTGACCGTACGGTGTAAACCGGTACGAGTCATGTAGACGAGATGATAATAAATCCATCTCGCAAAGATGTACAGTCATTTTGACCAAACAGGTCAAAAGGTGAAAATATTACCATTTGACAATATCGACTAATGGTTTGTCAAATTGTATAATTATAGGAATAAATATCGAGTGGATATTTACATCGCTGTTACTTAGCGGCTATTATGGCAAGGTATTGAAACGGGTCAATATATTGATTCGAGCCAGGTATGTGTAATAGGTTAACTACTCATTTAGAACGAAAAGTTCACTGAGAGTTAAATAAAGTAAAAAATAGACATTTGGTTACTTTAATAAGTAAACCGAATGAATCAAGTGATGGTCATTGTGATTAGAAAACATAATGACTTTTCAAACAAAATCATAGCTAAACAGAGAGATTTTGGGTCAAACATGCTTTCAAAAGCCCTTCATCGTAAATGAAAGGCTAAAATGGACCAAAACGCCCTTGTAAGCTAAATCAAGCAAACAACCCTTAAAGGTTGTTTGGAAATGAGTTTTATGATGAAATAAATACTTCGAATAAGTATAAAAAGCGAAAGATGTAAATTTTTGGTCAAATGACTCTATAGGAGTCTTTGCCGTAAAATAATGATCTTAGGGGTAAAACTCGAAATATATAAATCACCACATTAAATCCGCCATAAATATAGTTGTGACACCTGGGTCACTGCGACCATCAAACAAATACCAAGCCAATGAAATATTGTATTTCATACTTGGGATCTGTATAAATATGTGTATCTTTTACACATATCAATTTTTGTTCGATTTCAAGCTTTAAATCACTTTCTCGAAGGTTATACGCGCACTGATGCGTAAATATAACCAGTTTAATGCAACGAACACTCCGGAATAGTGAAATAGGCTTAACATACCTTAAATAACCTTTACATAACTTAGAAATAAGTTTCGAAGGCTTTGGTATGGCAAAATCAAGTTAAATCGCTTACAGGGACTAAAGTTGACAAACTGTGAAAGTATGCCAATTTGAACTGTAACAAACATTCCGGAACATGACCATAAGTTAAACATACCTTAAATATCTTTTACATAGCTTAGAAATAGGCTTTGAGGGGTTCGGTGTGCTAAAATAAACTTTTGGGTCATTCAGGGACTAAAAGCGTCAAAAAGTGCATAAGTTTGCATTTTCGCGCATTACTTACGTTCTGAATACATCCGGACATCCAAAAATTTATGTAAGCACTAAAATATTTTATTTTAGTGTTTGCCATAAGAAATATCCATTCGTCACGCAAATTGGATCGTTTTTCGCGCTTATGCGCATTCCGTCGTAATTAAGCGAACATCGCAACCGTACGGCCAAACGAACCGACATCCGAGATGTTTTCAAGCATATTTCATGTTCCCTATGTCTTAACATCATTGTGGAGCTTGAAATTGGGTTTGACGGGTGTTAGAAGTGCCGTTACGCAACGAAACAAGGTGCAGGGACTGAAACTGTCATTTCTGCATAGTTGATGGCTTACGGACCATTAGCCACCACCCTTACGGTCCGTAAGGGGTCCATAGCACATCAGAATATTCTAAAACAGCTGTTAACAGCTGTTAACCACTCCCAAATCCTTTGCCACATGTTAATCCCTGATGGTGGGGTGCCAATTGATGTTCCATAACATTCCAACAAGTGTACGGATGAGATTCGATCACGGTTTTCAAGAGACGATCCTAACGGTGGTCCTAATCCTATAAATACCCACCTCAATTCCTTGCAAAACCCACAAATCTGATCTAAGAATGCTCTAAGTTGAAGCCATTGCTTCATACCTGAGCTACTTGGATCAAGATTAGCTTGCGGGGTGTAACACCTGTGCCTCCACGGCCATCAAACAAATACTGTATCAATGAAATATTGTATTTCATACTTGGGACATGTACAAATATGTGTATCCTTTGCACATTATCAATTCTTGTTCGATTTCAAGCTTTAAATCGCTTTCTAGAAGGTTATACGCGCACTGATGCGTAAATATAACCCGTTTAATGCAACGAACGCTCCGGAATAGTGAAATAGGCTTAACATACCTTAAACAACCTTTACATAACTTAGAAATAAGTTTTGAAGGCTTTGGTGTGTCAAAAACAAGTTAATTCACTTACAGGGACTAAACTTGACAAACTGCGAAAGTATGCCAATTTGAGCTGTAACGAACATTCTGGAACATGACCATAAGTTAAACATACCATAAATATCCTTTACATAGCTTAGAAATAGGCTTTGATGGGTTCGGTATGCTAAAATAAACTTTTGGGTCATTCAGGGACTAAAAGCGTCAAAAAGTGCACAAGTTTGCATTTTCGCGCATAACTTACGTTCTGAATACCTCCGGACATCCAAAAATTTATGTAAGAACTAAAATACTTTATTTTAGTGTTTGGCATGAGAAAAATCCATTCCTCGCGCAATTTAGATCGTTTCTCGCGCTTATGCGCATTCCGTCGTAATTAACCGAACATCGCGATCGTACGACCAAACGAACTGACATCAGGCATATTTTTGAGCATGTTTCATGCCCACAATGTTTAGGCATCCTTGTGGAGCCTTGAAAATGATTTAACGAGCCTTAAACACGTCGGAAATGGCCTGAATACGCAACGGGGACTGAAAGATAAACATTTGAAGGTGTTTGCTGATCAGGGGGACCCTAGCGCGACGCCTAGCCCCCTTGGCGTCATGCTAGGCCTCTTCTGATCAGCAAAGGTCATTTTAAACATAAGTTAACAGCCCCTAACACTTCCCAAAGGTCAAGTGCCACATGTTAACCTCTTATGGTGGCCAAAATCAGTTACCACAACATTGCAACAAGTGTAGGGATGTGATCATTCCCTCTTCTCCAAGAAATGATCCTAACGGTGAACCGAAAACTATAAATACCCACCTCCACCCTTCACTTTTCCTCACAAGAATCTGATCTTATGTGCTCTAAGTTGAAACCTTTGTTTCATACCTGAGCTATTTTGATCTAGATTAGCATTCGGGGACCCTTTGTAAGTGTTCCTTCGTTCTTTTATTGCTTTTCGAGTCCGAAAGTCAAACTTTGTTTGACTTTCTGCATTGACCAGTTTATGGTCAATGCGAAGTTCGTTTGAACTTCGCAACGTGATTGTAATCACGATGGTTATAGTCCCTTGTGACTAAGCCTAATGATTACCACGTTGTCTAGGGTCATAAGGGTAAGCGATCTAACAAATCGCTTATACCTTCGAACCCGACCCATTTGGTCGATCATTAGGATTCGACCAAACACATTAGGTGACCATATTATATAGGGAATAACCTTCCGAGGTTATACCTTATGGTCACTTCGTTTAAGTAGTTGTATGATAGGTAGTTTATATGCCTTAGGTAAATTACCAAAATACCCCTTTGATGCCAAAATTCATTTTAAACATATGTAACATAAATTTTGACATCTAAACTGATTTGACAACCATATTAGACATGTTAAGGCATATATTACTTGTCATAGGACTAGTTAAGCGGTCCGAACGCGTTTCACGCGAACGACGCGTTAAAGTAGCATAAGCTACCTAAACGGGTTGTAATGGGTCACAAACACTTAGGTTAGGTTTCGTTTTAGTATGTGGGCTTTGTTAAACCATATTACACGAGTCTCCATACTCGTTTGGGTTACGAACCCTCATTCTATCCGATCTTCCGCTTTAGGTCCGGTTTATTAATGTAGTTACCTATATTAGGTGCCGTTTTATTCCGTGATCTCTAGCGTTTCTTGGTGGTTATCTTAAGACTTCTGAGCAATCTCAAGTGAGTACATAGACCCCTCTTTTACTGTTTTCCAAACTGTTTTGGGGTGGAACACATGTGCCTACTTGTTACTTTCGTGCTTTCCATGCTTTCACGTCATATACTTGCTATGTTCATTAGTACATTTATAGTACATGATTTCATTGTCTTACATTACATTTTATGCTATGTATGTCCATTTAGTTCATACTTAGTACATCGTTTCACATCACATCACATGCTATGTATGTTCATTTGTTGCATACTTAGTACAGTTGTTTTCATCACATGCTTACATTTTGATATGATATTTGGATTGTTTTGATGGATCAATATACATTCATTAACACCGATCACGCCGTTCGTTAGTAGGTAGTGGTACCATAGGAATTGACAACTCCCGTTCCGGACATCCTGGGTAGGTGGGGATGAAAGGAATGACCGAATTCGATATACATTTACAACAAGATAGACCTTTAATTTGTTTAAGGGTTTATCGCCACAGTCTCAAGGCTTGGATGTATGCATTCTCACAATACCGCATAGATATTTGTATCAGTATAGTATGCATTTCCACAAAACATAGCTTTGATTTAAACTGTGTTTTACTTCAATACTTTGTTTTTGTGAATATGGTTTAGTTGATATATTTCACTAGCCATACATATCATTTTGATTACACATTACATGATTTACATTTGACACATAAACATTATTGACATTGGTTATACATTACATGATTTACATATTGACATAAACATTTTGACATATTATTCAATACGTTTGGCAATTGGTTTAAACATAGACATCTTACATTGGTGGTTTGTTTGGGTAAGTGATTTGAGTAACGAGGCGTGTGTAATATGATACAAGCATGGTGGATACGCCGCTGGTACTTCCTATATATAAGTGATTGTTGGTATTACATATCGTAGCGTTATTTGAATCATTTCAATTTGGACATATAACATTTTATACAAATAACATACTTTTCACAATACATTGTTTTACAAACAACTTAAATTATACAAACTCATTTTTATATGGTTATTCATTTAACCATACATTATTCTCTTACTTATACATATCATCTGATCTTATCGTTTTTCAAATGATTTACAAGACAAATCAAATTACAAGGTTCATGACTAAACATTTTCTTAAACAATAAGTCATGAATCCTATTTTCATAAACCTATGTATCTCACAGGCATTTTTATGCTGACGTACCTATTTTCACATGTGTTTCAGGATATGATGCATAGGATTTGTCAAGATATACTTAGGCGGACTTGGGCCTTAGCGACAATAAAAGATGCAAGACTAGTTATTTATGTTATGTTTCTTTGATTGTCAAGACATTGTAACTACTTTAATCAATAAAACAATATTTCAATTTCCATGTGTTATGAAACAATGATTCTGTTACAACACTCCCCGACGTTTTCCGCCACGTTTGGTTGTTCTACGTGGTCGGGGTGTGACAGAAAAGTTGGTATCAGAGCTCATGGTTATAGGGAATTAGGTTATTAGTAATGCTTTGACCTAGTCTATAACCTTTCTAGGACCCTAACGTGAGTTTACTTACGTCTAGTCATAAAACAATACTGCCACCTATCCTTATGCGACAACCACAACAAGAACATAAATTTCAAAACCGCTTTGAAAACTAATCATCTGTTCTAGGATGATGGATTACTAGGTTTTGAACCCTCTATTGTAAGGTTTTGAACCCTCTGTTATATGGTTTTGAACCCCTTTGAATTTTCAAAAATCTCATCAAAGTTTGGGTCGTATAATGTGAACACGTGCAAACTGGAAGAGTGAATGCCTGTACCCTGAGTTTTCTGTCGAAGGCTAGAGTGTTCGTACAAATCCGCAGTATCGGACCAGTCACTCTTACCTGGGAACTCTTGGGGTGAGTGTTCACTTATAGGCGAGCATGTCTTCAATGATACATTAATATGATCCGTTCACTTAGATTAGTCACCATCTCATTTGTTTGCCTTAGGTAACAAACAAATGATCGCAAATTCTTATGCATTGTCATTCTGTATTGTTTATCCGATGACGTTTCACTTGTTTCTTCCTATGTCTTTCATTTTCTTCTAGAATGTCTCTCCATTACGATGACGCCCAGATATCCGAGCAGACTGCCAAATTTGCCCAGCGAATAGGCGAAGTAGTCCTGAAGACTGTCGAATTAGCTACTGCCATGTATCGTCTCCAGAATGAAGCCACTCAAGAATCACCAAAGTAGACGGAAGCCAAGCCTTCACCAAAACCAAAGAAACGTAAAGCTTCAAAGAATCCCGCAGCGGTTGCACCAAAACAGGCAAGACCTAGCCAAGTGACGGCACCACCAGCCAAGAAACCAATCAAGGAATCAAAGACCATGGATGAACGATCCCCTAAGAAGTCAAAAAAGCGAAAGGCTTCTCAGAACTTCGCCATGGTCGCTCACAATGCTAAAGCCGTCCCCAACCAACCAGCTCAACCCCCTGCTAGGAAGCCATACAACGGAACTGCACCCTTGTGCAACCAATGTAGCCTTCATCATCAGGCTAGCGTGAAGTGCCGCAAATGCCAAATTTGTGGACTTATAGGTCATACGGCAAGGGTTTGCCCAACTACAGCAGTACCAAATCAAACAAGACCCGTCCGGGTGGCAACACCACCTGTTAAGAAGCAATACAAGGGAACAGCACCAATATGCGACAAATGTAATGCACACCACTTAGCTCACCTACAGTGTCGTTTGTGTGCATCATGTGGGCGACTCGGTCACCTGGCAAATGCTTGTCGATTTACCCCAAACCAAAGTGGTCCAAACCAACCACAAGCCAATCCTGCTCAAGCTCGCTTTCCGCCTGGATCGTGCTACAACTGTGGCGAGACAAGCCATTTCAGGAACAAATGCCCAAAGCTTGCTAATGCAAATCCAACCCTTGGATGAGCATTCGGCTGAACAAAGGATGTTGCTGTCTTATGCCTTGGTTTCTTTTGTTTTCGTGTATTGTGAAACAATATGTCTCGTTCATAAATAAAAGTTGTTGTTCGCAATTCTGATATACAAGTATAATCACATGTGTTTATGGCATTTCCCTATAATACCTGTATTAAGGAACTATGTTCCTTACAAACTACTCTTGTGATTCTCTCTTTCAAATGATCGCTCATGATTCCCTCAAAAATTTTAAGTACTCGTTTCATTCTAGGATACGAATTACAGAAAATAAAGTGACATTATGAGTAATCATGCTTCTGCACATCTGTACCTTTGAATCCTTGGTTAGATAACTAAGGGTATTCTCAAATCTCATACCCATTACGTTTTGATTTTTCAACATACACAGTACAAGTATTTCAAAAACAATCTTCATGATCTCAAAACATTTCATATAGTTTGAAAACAAATTTTTTTCAAATGCATTGTCTATGTTATTTCAAAAACATTGGTTATGTTTTCAAAAACAACTTTCATAATTTCAGAATATTTCATATAGTCTGAAAACAATATTAACACAGTACATTTTCTTATCAAGTGCATGATTTCGAAAAGCATCATTCATGTCTTTCAAAAACCTTATACATAATTTCAAAATTCATCTCGCATGATTTTAAAACATTTTTATAAATATACTTACCTAGTACACCTACTTTATGATTTCAAAAGTATTATATATAAGGTTTCAAAAACATTGAACACATTTTTTTAGAACCCCATGCATAGTTTTCCAAAAAAAAAAAATTTCCGCATACATTGACTTAACTTTCAAATTTCGCTTCATATGTCGCCTTGACATATCTAGCATCTCAACTTCATAAGCATTTTACTTCATGTTTTGACCTAAGCACATCAAGTGCAAGGTTTCAAAACATCTTCAACTTCTAAAATCCATATGGGATCCTTATATCTTCACATCTAGACCCTTGTGGATGATTATCATACAAATCAGAATCCTTAATTGGATTCCTTCTGTACCTAAATTCGAACATTTCGGTTCCTTATAATCGAAATCGAATTTTTCTTTTAAAAATCTTTTTATCTTTATAGTTAGATTCTTGATAATGTTTAAAGTACCAAATGAAATCCACGAGATGGATTCCTAGTGTGCTTTAAATACATGTGCTCTGTTAGCAAAACAAATTAACAAATTAAAGATCTAAATAAACAATCTTTGTGGTTATATGACTATGTGTTATGCGTCTTGTGTTTTCTTTTATGCATTTTGTGTTTTTATACTCTGAATATTCGTTATCCAAATCCTCGCAGGATCTTTCATATCTCCATATGAGGGATTCGTAGCAGGATAGTCAAACAGGTACTACCTTAAATCCTTAATGGGCTTCTATGTAATAGTTAAGACCCTTGGATTATATAGTACCACTCCATGATTCATAAGAGACCCTTTTAGTGGTCTAGTCAAAAAGATTGATTCACAATTTGGTTAAAGAACGACATCTAGTGATGTAGCCGAACAGACTCCTTGATAGTCTATTTAGATCATTTATTGATTTAATTAAAAGGACTCTATGGCGGTCTAGTCACACTCATCACAGGATTGTTCATTTGGTTTTACCCTACACATTATAAAATAGACTGTGTGGACTGTGCAAGGAATTGTCTAATTATGGACGCGTACATAATTATGAAATTTAGTGCACAGAAACCCAGTAAGATTTATTATGTGTAAGAACCGATAGTGACAACAATAACAAAAAGAGAACAATGTAATGGAGGTACGGTGGACGCACCAATGACGCTTCATATACTTGTATATAAGTATCCCTCTTACATTGCAAGCATGATATTATTAAAGTTACTAGAAGTTCAGAAACCTAACCAATGTTGTTCGATCTTTTCAACTTCATGTTTTAAACTCTCACAAGTTTCCTCTAAATAAAATTTCGGGATGAAATTTCCTAAAGTAGGGGAGACTGTAACACCTGTTCCTCCACGGCCATCAAACAAATACTGTATCAATGAAATATTGTATTTCATACTTGGTACATGTACAAATATGTGTATCCTTTGCACATTATCAATTCTTGTTCGATTTCAAGCTTTAAATCGCTTTCTAGAAGGTTATACGCGCACTGATGCGTAAATATAACCCGTTTAATGCAACAAACGCTCCGGAATAGTGAAATAGGCTTAACATACCTTAAACAACCTTTACATAACTTAGAAATAAGTTTTGAAGGCTTTGGTATGTCAAAAACAAGTTAATTCACTTACAGGGACTAAACTTGACAAACTGCGAAAGTATGCCAATTTGAGCTGTAACGAACATTCTGGAACATGACCATAAGTTAAACATACCATAAATATCCTTTACATAGCTTAGAAATAGGCTTTGAGGGGTTCGGTATGCTAAAATAAACTTTTGGGTCATTCAGGGACTAAAAGCGTCAAAAAGTGCACAAGTTTGCATTTTCGCGCATAACTTACGTTCTGAATACCTTCGGACATCCAAAAATTTATGTAAGCACTAAAATACTTTATTTTAGTGTTTGGCATGAGAAAAATCCATTCGTCGCGCAATTTAGATCGTTTCTCGCGCTTATGCGCATTCCGTCGTAATTAACCGAACATCGCGATCGTACGACCAAACGAACTGACATCCGGCATATTTTTGAGCATGTTTCATGCCCACAATGTTTAGGCATCCTTTTGGAGCCTTGAAAATGATTTAACGAGCCTTAAACACGTCGGAAATGGCCTGAATACGCAACGGGGACTGAAAGATAAACATTTGAAGGTGTTTGCTGATCAGGGGGACCCTAGCGCGACGCCTAGCCCCCTTGGCGTCACGCTAGGCCTCTTCTGATCAGCAAAGGTCATTTTAAACATAAGTTAACAGCCCCTAACACTTCCCAAAGGTCAAGTGCCACATGTTAACCTCTTATGGTGGCCAAAATCAGTTACCACAACATTGCAACAAGTGTAGGGATGTGATCATTGCCTCTTCTCCAAGAAATGATCCTAACGGTGAACCGAAAACTATAAATACCCACCTCCACCCTTCACTTTTCCTCACAAGAATCTGATCTTATGTGCTCTAAGTTGAAACCTTTGTTTCATACCTGAGATATTTTGATCTAGATTAGCATTCGGGGACCCTTTGTAAGTGTTCCTTCGTTCTTTTATTGCTTTTCGAGTCCGAAAGTCAAACTTTGTTTTACTTTCTGCATTGACCAGTTTATGGTCAATGCGAAGTTCGTTTGCACTTCGCAACGTGATTGTAATCACGATGGTTATAGTCCCTTGTGACTAAGCCTAATGATTACCACGTTGTCTAGGGTCGTAAGGGTAAGCGATCTAACAAATCGCTTATACCTTC
The DNA here is from genome assembly GCA_030545235.1 of Helianthus tuberosus. Classification (NCBI taxonomy): domain Eukaryota; kingdom Viridiplantae; phylum Streptophyta; class Magnoliopsida; order Asterales; family Asteraceae; genus Helianthus; species Helianthus tuberosus. The sequence goes on along the minus strand of CM060357.1, from coordinate 125,896,367 downwards.
GAACCCGACCCATTTGGTCGATCATTAGGATTCGACCAAACACATTAGGTGACCATAGTATATAGGGAATAACCTTCCGAGGTTATACCTTATGGTCGCTTCGTTTAAGTAGTTGTATGATAGGTAGTTTATATGCCTTAGGTAAATCACCAAAATACCCCTTTGATGCCAAAATTCATTTTAAACATATGTAACATAAATTTTGACATCTAAACTGATTTGACAACCATATTAGACATGTTAAGGCATATATTACTTGTCATAGGACTAGTTAAGCGGTCCGAACGCGTTTCACGCGAACGACGCGTTAAAGTAGCATAAGCTACCTAAACGGGTCGTAATGGGTCACAAACACTTAGGTTAGGTTTCGTTTTAGTATGTGGGCTTTGTTAAACCATATTACACGAGTCTCCATACTCGTTTGGGTTACGAACCCTCATTCTATCCGATCTTCCGCTTTAGGTCCGGTTTATTAATGTAGTTACCTATATTAGGTGTCGTTTGATTCCGTGATCTCTAGCGTTGCTTGGTGGTTATCTTAAGACTTCTGAGCAATCTCAAGTGAGTACATAGACCCCTCTTTTACTGTTTTCCAAACTGTTTTGGGGTGGAACACATGTGCCTACTTGTTACTTTCGTGCTTTCCATGCTTTCACATCATATACTTGCTATGTTCATTAGTACATTTATAGTACATGATTTCATTGTCTTACATTACATTTTATGCTATGTATGTCCATTTAGTTCATACTTAGTACATCGTTTCACATCACATCACATGCTATGTATGTTCATTTGTTGCATACTTAGTACAGTTGTTTTCATCACATGCTTACATTTTGATATGATATTTGGATTGTTTTGATGGATCAATATACATTCATTAACACCGATCACGCCGTTCGTTAGTAGGTAGTGGTACCATAGGAATTGACAACTCCCGTTCCGGACATCCTGGGTAGGTGGGGATGAAAGGAATGGCCGAATTCGATATACATTTACAACAAGATAGACCTTTAATTTGTTTAAGGGTTTATCGCCACAGTCTCAAGGCTTGGATGTATGCATTCTCACAATACCGCATAGATATTTGTATCAGTATAGTATGCATTTCCACAAAACATAGCTTTGATTTAAACCGTGTTTTACTTCAATACTTTGTTTTTGTGAATATGGTTTAGTTGATATATTTCACTAGCCATACATATCATTTTGATTACACATTACATGATTTACATTTGACACATAAACATTATTGACATTGGTTATACATTACATGATTTACATATAGACATAAACATTTTGACATATTATTCAATACGTTTGGCAATTGGTTTAAACATAGACATCTTACATTGGTGGTTTGTTTGGGTAAGTGATTTGAGTAACGAGGCGTGTGTAATATGATACAAGCATGGTAGATACGCCGCTGGTACTTCCTATATATAAGTGATTGTATGGTATTAAATATCGTAGCGTTATTTGAATCATTTCAATTTGGACATATAACATTTTATACAAATAACATACTTTTCACAATACATTGTTTTACAAACAACTTAAATTATACAAACTCATTTTTATATGGTTATTCATTTAACCATACATTATTCTCTTACTTATACATATCATCTGATCTTATCGTTTTTCAAATGATTTACAAGACAAATCGAATTACAAGGTTCATGACTAAACATTTTCTTAAACAATAAGTCATGAATCTTATTTTCATAAACCTATGTATCTCACAGGCATTTTTATGCTGACGTACCTATTTTCACATGTGTTTCAGGATATGATGCATAGTATTTGTCAAGATACACTTAGGCGGACTTGGGCCTTAGCGACAATAAAAGATGCAAGACTAGTTATTTATGTTATGTTTCTTTGATTGTCAAGACATTGTAACTACTTTAATCAATAAAACAATATTTCAATTTCCATGTGTTATGAAACAATGATTCTGTTACAACGCTCCCCGACGTTTTCCGCCACGTTTGGTTGTTCTACGTGGTCGGGGTGTGACACGGGGACCCTTTGTAAGTGTTCCTTCGTTCTTTTATCGCTTTTCGAGTCCGAAAGTCAAACTATGTTTGACTTTCTGCATTGACCAGTTTATGGTCAACGCGAAGTTCGTTTGAACTTCATAACGTGAGCGTAATCACGATGGTTATAGTCCCTAGTGACTATACCTACTGATTACCACGTTATCTAGGCTCAGTGACGAGTCGTAGTTTCAGCCAAAATGCGTATTCTTGCGTATTTTGTAACCAAACTACTCTTAGGTATCAAAACTGTTTGTTTTGATACCAAACCTGTTTTCTAAACTTAGTTAAGCATGTTTAAAACATGCTTAACTCGTCACTTTTAGTTTAGTGCTTATATAGGGTCGTAAGGTAAGCGATCTAAACAATCGCTTATACTTTCGAACCCGACCCATTTGATCGATCATTAGGATCCGACCAAACACATTAGGTGACCATAGTATATAGGGAATAACCTTCCGAGGTTATACCTTATGGTCGCTTCGTTTAAGTAGTTGTATGTGTAACACCTGTGTCATTTCAACCATCAAACAAATTCCAAACCAATGAAATATTGTATTTCATACTTTGGACTTGTATAAATATGTGTATCTTTTGCACATATCAAGTCTTGTTCGATTTCAAGCTCTAAATCGCTTTCTGGAAGGTTATACGCGCACTGATGCGTAAATATAACCAGTTTAATGCAACGAACACTCCGGAATAGTGAAATAGGCTCAACATACCTTAAATAACCTTTACATAACTTAGAAATAAGTTTTGAAGGCTTTGGTATGGCAAAAACAAGTTAATTCGCTTACAGGGACTAAATTTGAGAAACTGCGAAAGTATGCCAATCTGAACTGTAACAGACATTCCGGAACATGACCATAAGTTAAACATACCATAAATATCCTTTACATAGCTTAGAAATAGGCTTTGAGGTGTTCGGTGTGCTAAAATAAACTTTTGGGTCATTCAGGGACTAAAAGTGTCAAAAAGTGCACAAGTTTGCATTTCCGCGCATAACTTACGTTCTGAATACATCCGGACATCCAAAAATTTATGTAAGCATGACTACATTATATTTTATGGTTCGCCTTAAGAAAAATCCATTCGTCGCGTCATTTGGATCGTTTTTCGCGCTTGTGCGCATTCCGTCGTAATTAAGCGAACATCGCGTTCGTACGGTTAAACGAACCGACATCCGAGATATTTTTGAGCACATTTTAAGTTCCCTATACTTTAACTTCATTTTAGAGCTTTGAAATGGGGTTAACATGCCTTAAACGTGTCGAAAATGGCCTAAATACAGTTCAGGGACCAAAAGTGTAAATCTGCCAAACTATGGCCTAGCGGTGCGCTACACTTTTAGCGTAGCGGTGCGCTAGCCAAGTTCAGACCAGATTCAGAGTTTCTAACAGCCTGTTTGCAGCTGTTTTAACCACAACCACAAGTTCACCACTTGCATACTCAGCTGATAAGGATCATTGTTAGGCACCATAACCTTCCGACACTTGTACGGATACGATTAAGGCACAATATTCGACAAACGATCCGAACGGTTCGGGTATTCCTATAAATACCCAACCCACACAACCTCATTTTGCACTAGAATTCTGAATTGAGAACCTCTAAGTTGAAACCATTGTTTCATACCTGAGATTCTTGAATCGGGATTAGCATTCGGGGACCCTTCGTAAGTATTCTTTCGTTCTTTTCCTTATTTTATTGCTTTTCGAGTCAGAAAGTCAAACTTTGTTTGACTTTCAGCGTTGACCAGTAATGGTCAATGCGAAGTTCGTTTGAACTTCGCAACGTGAGTGTAATCACGTTGGTCATAGTCCCTTGGGACTATGCCCACTGATTACCACGTTGTCTAGGGTCGTAGGGTAGGCGATCTAATAAATCGCCTATACCTTCGAACCCGACCCAGTTGGTCGATCATTAGGATCCGACCAAATACATTAGGTGACCTTAGTGTAGGGAATAACCTTCCGAGGTTATACCCTATGGTCACATCGTTTAAGTAGTTGTATGATAGGTAGTTTATATGCCTTAGGTAAATTACCAGAATACCCTTTTCATGTATAATTGGTAATTAAGCATATGTAACCTAAACTTTTGTCACATAACTAATTATGTAACATGTTTAGGCATATAACACTTGTCATAGGGCTAGTTAGGCGGTCCGAACGCGTTTTACGCGAACGACGCGTTAAAGTAGCATAAGCTTCCTAAACGGGTCGTAATGGGTCGATAAGTCTTAGGTTAAGTTTCATTTAGTATGTAGGCTTTGTTAAATCATATCATATGAGTTCCTACACTCATTTGGTTTACAAACCCTAATGCTACCCAGTCTTCCGATTTAGGTCCGGTTATTAACATAGTTACCTATATTAGGTGCCGTTTGATATCCGCGATCTCTAGCGTTGTTTGGTTGTTACTCAAGGACTACTAAGCAATCTCAAGTGAGTACATAGACCCCTCTTTTACTGTTTTCCAAACTGTTTTGGGGTGGAACACATGTGCCTACTTGTTACTTTCATGCTTTCCTGTTTTCACATCATATACTGCTATGTTCATTAGTACATTATAGTACATGATTTCAATACATTTTATGCTAGGTGTGCCCATTGTGTGCATTACTTAGTACATCGTTTTACATGACATTTCCTGCTAGGTGTGCCCATTGTGTGCATTACTTAGTACATTGTTTTACATTGCTTTTCTGTTGCATATGCTTATCCAGCGTATGAACACATTATACTACATATTGAACCGTTGAAATCATTTGACTGTGATCCGTTGATATCTGTGAACCGTTTGTATCTGTGAACCGTGTGAACCGTATTTGACATAGACATTTCGGCATAGACATTTTAACATGATTGACATTTGATCATGCATTTCCCACAAAACATAACTTTGATTTAAACCAAGTTTTACTTCAATACTTTGTTTTTGTGCATATGGTTTAGTTGAGACATTTCACTTGCCATACATGACATTTTGACATAGACATTTGACATGGATATTTGACATAGACATTTTGACATTGGTTTGGTTTGATTAAGTGATTAAGTAACGATGCGTGTGTAATATGATACAAGCATGGTGGATACGCCGCTGGTACTTCCTATATATAAGTGTTTGTATGGTATTACGTATTGTAGCGTTATTTGAATCATTTCAGTTTGAGACATAGAACATTTTATACAAATAACATACTTTTCACAAGACATTGTTTTACAAACAACTTATCTTATACAAATCCATTTTACTATGGTTATTCATTTAACCATACATTATTCACTTATTTATACATATCATCTGAACTCATTGTTTTTCAAATGATTTACAAAACAAAGCAAATAACAAGGTTCATGACTAAACATTTTCTCAAACATAAGTCATGAAACCTATTTTCACAAAACCTATGTATCTCACCGGCATTTTTATGCTGACGTACCTATTTTCACATGTGTTTTTCAGGAACTGTTGCATAAGATGATCAAGTTATACATAGGCAGACTTGGGCTTTAGTGACAATAAAAGATGCAAGACTAGTTAATTATGTTGTATTCCTTTGTTTATTGAGACATTGTAACACTTTTATCAATAAAACAAAACTTCAATTGCCATGGATTTGAAACGATTAATTCTGTTACAACACTCCCCGACGTTTCCGCCACGTTTGGTATGTTCTACGTGGTCGGGGTGTGACAGAAAAGATGGTATCAGAGCCAATGGTTATAGGGAATTAGGTTATTAGTAATGCTTTGACCTAGTCTATAACTTTCTTAGGACCCTAACGCGAGTTTACTTGCGTTTAGTCATAAAACAATACCGTCACCTATCCTTAGGCGACTACCACAACAAGAGCATAATTTTCGAAACCGCTTTGAAAACTAATCATCTGTTCTAGGATGATTAATTACTAGGTTTTGAACCCTCTGTTATAAAGTTTTGAACCCCTTTGAGTTTTCAAAAATCTCGTCAAGGTTTTGGGTTTTAAATAATGTTAACACGTGCAAACTGGAAGGGTGAATGCCTGTATTCTGAGTTTTCTGTCTAGGCAAGCACCTCGTATACATCTCAACCAGACGCGAGACCAGTTGTGCTTACCTGGGAATTCTTGGGATGAGTGTTCACTTATAGGCGAGCATGTCTTCGCGATACATTATTTTTGACCTATTTACTTTGATTTTTCACCGAGGTCGTTTGTTGCTTTGTAGTAACAAACAAATGACCACTATCCTTGCTTTCATCAGATTTGTTTCATCTCATTCTTTTCGTCTAAATCTCTCACTCGTTTCTTTTCATGTTTCCTCTTTTAGAATGCCTCCTCGACGCGAGAACCAGATAGCGACTGCCGAGCTGGCAGAAATCATTGCGCAGCAAATGGCTGCTCAATTCCCAAACCTCTTTGCTCAATGGAATCAAGCCAACAACAACAACAATGTTACATGCAAATACAAGGATTTTAACCAGGCTAAACCACTCAAGTTTAGTGGTTCTGAAGGGGCGACTGGGCTTCTTCAATGGTTCGAGAGCATTGAGAATACTTTCCGCCACGTGCAGTGTCCTGACAATCGCAAGGTCGAGTTTTCTTCGAGTGTGTTTCAGAAGAGGGCTCTCACATGGTGGAACGGGGTTATGAGGGATCGTGGTGCAGAAATTGCTCTAGCACAGACATGGGCCGAACTTAGGGCTCTCATGATGAAGGAGTTTTGTCCTCGTCACGAGATCAGGGCTTTGGAAAGGGAATTTGATGATCTTAAGCAGGATAGCGGTGAGCATCGAGCCTACACGGACCGTTATGAGGAGTTAAGTCTGTTATGCCCAAACATGGTCACGCCTTTGGATAAGGCAATCGAAAAGTATATTGATGGCCTTCCCGACTCAATACAAGACATTTTGACTGGTAGCAACCCTACTACTGTTAGGCAGGCCATTGAGCTATCTGCAACCTTGACCGAATCCCAGATCAGGAAACGTAAACTTTTCCGAAAGGGTGACAAGAAACCGGTCGAGGAATCAAAACCAATCGAGGAATCAAAGACCATGGATGAACAGACTGGATCCCCTAAGTGGTCAAAGAAGCGAAAGGCTTCTCAGAACTACGCTGTGGTCGCTCACAATGATCAAGCCATCCCCAACCAACCAGCTCAACCCCCTGCTAGGAAACCCTACAACGGAACTGCACCCTTGTGCAACCAATGTGGCCTACATCATCATGCTGGTGTGAAGTGCCGCACATGCCAAGTTTGCGGACTTATAGGTCATACAGCGAGGGTTTGCCCAACAGCAGCAGCACCAAATCAGATTAACAACAATCCTGCTCAAGCTCGTTTTCCATCGGGGTCTTGCTACAACTGTGGCGAGATGGGTCATTTTCGTAGGAATTGCCCAAGGCCTGCTAACGCAAATCCAGCGCAGGGATGAGCATCTGACCAAACAGAAGACAACATCGTTTAGAAATAATCACGTCTTATGTATTATTTTCTTTTGTTGTCATGGTCCATGAAACAGTTGTTATCATTGTTTATAAATAAATCCTTTATTTACATTTCAATATGTTTAAGTGATTGCATGTATAAACATATCCCCTACAATACCGACAATCAAGGAACCGCATTCCTTGAAGAACAGACTACTCCCAAATTTCTTCCATTGTTTGATCTCTTGCGTTTTTCACGAAAATCCTAAGTACCCGTTTCTTCCAAGAGAAACGATGTACGAGGTGCCAAGTTAATAGCAATCAATAACAAGATAATAACAATTAAACAATTATGTGGTTATGTGCTTATGTGTTCCCTTTTATGTGTCGTGTGATCCAAATTATATTATCCAAATCCTCGTAGAATCTTGCATATCTTTGTACCAGATATTCATAGTAGGATACCCAAAGGTACTATCTAAAATCCTTAATGGACTTCTACGTTGTAGATAAGTCCCTTGGATTATAAAGTACTACTTTATAATTAGACCCCTTTAAGTGGTCTAGTTTAACAGATTGATCCAAAAATCTGGTTAGGGATATCATGTGATGATATAGTTGAAAGGACTCCTTAGTGGCCTAATTAAGAAGATCCTCGGTTGATCTAATTAAAAGGACCCTATGGTAGTCTAGTCACCGTCATCACAGGTTCGACATCCTTCCCCACAACATTATAAAACAAACTGTGCGGACTGTGCAAGGAATTACGTAATTATGGATGCATACATAATTATGGAATTTAGTGCACGAAAATCACAGCAAGTTCTATCATGTATCTAGAGTAAACCCTATTCATTTCCAATTCTGATGAAGCATCCGTTGAGGAAAAATGAACTAGCTATTCATTTTTCACTTCTGAAGAATATCCGTTGAGGAAATGAATATCCGTAGTTTATCTTTTCATTTCCATTCTGAAGAATAACCGTTGAGAAAAAAAATGAATTATCCATTCATTTTCATTCTGAAGAATATCCGTTGAGGAAATGAATATCCGTTGTTTATCTTTTCATTTCCATTCTGAAGAATAACCGTTGAGAAAAAAAAATGAATTATTCATTCATTTTTGTTCTGAAGAATACCCGTTGAGGAAATGAATACCCGTTGTTTATCTTTTCATTTCCATTCTGAAGAATAACCGTTGAGGAAAATGAATTATCCATTCATTTTCGTTCTGAAGAATATCCGTTGTGTAATCCTTCATTTCCAACTCTGAGGAAATAACCGTTGAAAATGACTCCGTTAGTTCATTTTCGTTTCTGAAGATTTATCCGTTGAGGAAATGAATATCCGTTGTGTAGTCTTTCATTTCCAACTCTGAGGAAGCAACCGTTGAAAATGACTCCGTTAGTTCATTTTCGTTTCTGAAGATTTATCCGTTGAGGAAATGAATATCCGTTGTGTAATCCTTCATTTCCAACTCTGAGGAAATAACCGTTGAAAATGACTCCGTTAGTTCATTTTCGTTTCTGAAGATTTATCCGTTGAGGAAATGAATATCCGTTGTGTAGTCTTTCATTTCCAACTCTGAGGAAGCAACCGTTGAAAATGACTCCGTTAGTTCATTTTCGTTTCTGAAGATTTATCCGTTGAGGAAATGAATATCCGTTGTGTAGTCTTTCATTTCCAACTCTGAGGAAGCAACCGTTGAAAATGACTCCGTTAATTCATTTTCGTTTCTGAAGATTTATCCGTTGAGGAAATAAATATCCGTTGATTTTTCTTTCATTTCAAATTCTGAAGAACAAACCGTTGAGGAAAATGACCTCGTTTGTTCATTTTTTTGTTCTGAAGAATATCCGTTGAGAGAAATGAATATCCGTGGATTATTCCTTCATTCCCATTTCTGACGAAGAATCCGTTGAGAAAGAATGAATCATCCATTCATTTTCACTTCTGAAGAATATCCGTTAGGGGAAATGTATATCCGTTTAGTTAATTCCTTTATTTTCCATTTCCGAAGAACCCGTTGAAAAGAAAATGACCCTGTTCATTCATTTTCACTTCTGAAAAATATCCGTTGAGGAAAATAATCAGATTATGCTTTACATATCTTTGATGACTATTTGACACAAAGTCATAGACAGACTCCTACGAATAAATTTCGGGACGAAATTTCCTAAAGTAGGGGAGACTGTAACACCTGTGTCATTTCAACCATCAAACAAATTCCAAACCAATGAAATATTGTATTTCATACTTTGGACTTGTATAAATATGTGTATCTTTTGCACATATCAAGTCTTGTTCGATTTCAAGCTCTAAATCGCTTTCTGGAAGGTTATACGCGCACTGATGCGTAAATATAACCAGTTTAATGCAACGAACACTCCGGAATAGTGAAATAGGCTCAACATACCTTAAATAACCTTTACATAACTTAGAAATAAGTTTTGAAGGCTTTGGTATGGCAAAAACAAGTTAATTCGCTTACAGGGACTAAATTTGACAAACTGCGAAAGTATGCCAATCTGAACTGTAACAGACATTCCGGAACATGACCATAAGTTAAACATACCATAAATATCCTTTACATAGCTTAGAAATAGGCTTTGAGGTGTTCGGTGTGCTAAAATAAACTTTTGGGTCATTCAGGGACTAAAAGTGTCAAAAAGTGCACAAGTTTGCATTTCCGCGCATAACTTACGTTCTGAATACATCCGGACATCCAAAAATTTATGTAAGCATGACTACATTATATTTTATGGTTCGCCTTAAGAAAAATCCATTCGTCGCGTCATTTGGATCGTTTTTCGCGCTTGTGCGCATTCCGTCGTAATTAAGCGAACATCGCGTTCGTACGGTTAAACGAACCGACATCCGAGATATTTTTGAGCACATTTTAAGTTCCCTATACTTTAACTTCATTTTAGAGCTTTGAAATGGGGTTAACAGGCCTTAAACGTGTCGAAAATGGCCTAAATACAGTTCAGGGACCAAAAGTGTAAATCTGCCAAACTATGGCCTAGCGGTGCGCTACACTTTTAGCGTAGCGGTGCGCTAGCCAAGTTCAGACCAGATTCAGAGTTTCTAACAGCCTGTTTGCAGCTGTTTTAACCACAACCACAAGTTCACCACTTGCATACTCAGCTGATAAGGATCATTGTTAGGCACCATAACCTTCCGACACTTGTACGGATACGATTAAGGCACAATATTCGACAAACGATCCGAACGGTTCGGGTATTCCTATAAATACCCAACCCACACAACCTCATTTTGCACTAGAATTCTGAATTGAGAACCTCTAAGTTGAAACCATTGTTTCATACCTGAGATTCTTGAATCGGGATTAGCATTCGGGGACCCTTCGTAAGTATTCTTTCGTTCTTTTCCTTATTTTATTGCTTTTCGAGTCAGAAAGTCAAACTTTGTTTGACTTTCAGCGTTGACCAGTAATGGTCAATGCGAAGTTCGTTTGAACTTCGCAACGTGAGTGTAATCACGTTGGTCATAGTCCCTTGGGACTATGCCCACTGATTACCACGTTGTCTAGGGTCGTAGGGTAGGCGATCTAATAAATCGCCTATACCTTCGAACCCGACCCAGTTGGTCGATCATTAGGATCCGACCAAATACATTAGGTGACCTTAGTGTAGGGAATAACCTTCCGAGGTTATACCCTATGGTCACATCGTTTAAGTAGTTGTATGATAGGTAGTTTATATGCCTTAGGTAAATTACCAGAATACCCTTTTCATGTATAATTGGTAATTAAGCATATGTAACCTAAACTTTTGTCACATAACTAATTATGTAACATGTTTAGGCATATAACACTTGTCATAGGGCTAGTTAGGCGGTCCGAACGCGTTTTACGCGAACGACGCGTTAAAGTAGCATAAGCTTCCTAAACGGGTCGTAATGGGTCGATAAGTCTTAGGTTAAGTTTCATTTAGTATGTAGGCTTTGTTAAATCATATCATATGAGTTCCTACACTCATTTGGTTTACAAACCCTAATGCTACCCAGTCTTCCGATTTAGGTCCGGTTATTAACATAGTTACCTATATTAGGTGTCGTTTGATATCCGCGATCTCTAGCGTTGTTTGGTTGTTACTCAAGGACTACTAAGCAATCTCAAGTGAGTACATAGACCCCTCTTTTACTGTTTTCCAAACTGTTTTGGGGTGGAACACATGTGCCTACTTGTTACTTTCATGCTTTCCTGTTTTCACATCATATACTGCTATGTTCATTAGTACATTATAGTACATGATTTCAATACATTTTATGCTAGGTGTGCCCATTGTGTGCATTACTTAGTACATCGTTTTACATGACATTTCCTGCTAGGTGTGCCCATTGTGTGCATTACTTAGTACATTGTTTTACATTGCTTTTCTGTTGCATATGCTTATCCAGCGTATGAACACATTATACTACATATTGAACCGTTGAAATCATTTGACTGTGATCCGTTGATATCTGTGAACCGTTTGTATCTGTGAACCGTGTGAACCGTATTTGACATAGACATTTCGGCATAGACATTTTAACATGATTGACATTTGATCATGCATTTCCCACAAAACATAACTTTGATTTAAACCAAGTTTTACTTCAATACTTTGTTTTTGTGCATATGGTTTAGTTGAGACATTTCACTTGCCATACATGACATTTTGACATAGACATTTGACATGGATATTTGACATAGACATTTTGACATTGGTTTGGTTTGATTAAGTGATTAAGTAACGATGCGTGTGTAATATGATACAAGCATGGTGGATACGCCGCTGGTACTTCCTATATATAAGTGTTTGTATGGTATTACGTATTGTAGCGTTATTTGAATCATTTCAGTTTGAGACATAGAACATTTTATACAAATAACATACTTTTCACAAGACATTGTTTTACAAACAACTTATCTTATACAAATCCATTTTACTATGGTTATTCATTTAACCATACATTATTCACTTATTTATACATATCATCTGAACTCATTCTTTTTCAAATGATTTACAAAACAAAGCAAATAACAAGGTTCATGACTAAACATTTTCTCAAACATAAGTCATGAAACCTATTTTCACAAAACCTATGTATCTCACCGGCATTTTTATGCTGACGTACCTATTTTCACATGTGTTTTTCAGGAACTGTTGCATAAGATGATCAAGTTATACATAGGCAGACTTGGGCTTTAGTGACAATAAAAGATGCAAGACTAGTTAATTATGTTGTATTCCTTTGTTTATTGAGACATTGTAACACTTTTATCAATAAAACGAAACTTCAATTGCCATGGATTTGAAACGATTAATTCTGTTACAACACTCCCCGACGTTTCTGCCACGTTTGGTATGTTCTACGTGGTCGGGGTGTGACAGTATGATAGGTAGTTTATATGCCTTAGGTAAATTACCAAAATGCCCTTTTTACGCCAAAATTCATTTTAAGCATATGTAACATAACTTTTGGTATCTAAACTGATTTAGCAACAATATTAGACTTGTTAAGGCATATTTTACTTGTCATAGGACTAGTTAGGCGGTCTGAACGGATTTTACGTGAACGACGCGTTAAAGTAGCATAAGCTACCTAAACGGGTCGTAATGGGTCGTAAGCACTTAGGTTAGGTTTCATTTTAGTATGTAGGCTTTGTTAAACCATATTACATGAGTTCCCATACTCATTTGGTTTACGAGCCCTCATTCTATCCAATCCTCCGATATAGGTCCGGTTATTAATGTAGTTACCTATATTAGGTGTCGTTTGATATTCATGACCTTCTAGCTTTGCTTGGTGGATATCTAAAGTCTATTGAGCAATCTCAAGTGAGTACATAGACCCCTCTTTTACTGTTTTTCAAACATTTTGGGGTGAAATACATGTGCCTACTTGTTACTTTCATGCTTTTCCATGTTTTCATATCATATGCTTGCTATGTTCATTAGTACACTATTAGTACATCGTTTTACATTACATTTCATGCTATGTATGTCCATTGTGTGCATACTTAGTACATCGTTTTACATTACATTTCATGCTATGTATGTCCATTGTGTGCATACTTAGTACATCGTTTTACATTACATTTCATGCTATGTATGTCCATTGTGTGCATACTTAGTACATTGTTTTACATTACATTTCATGCTATGTATGTCCATTGTGTGCATACTTAGTACATTGTTTTACATTACATTTTGTTGCATATGCTCATCCAGCATATGAACACATTATATTACATTATGTGAACCATTTGTAACTATTGAACCATGTGAACCATTTGACAATAGACATTTGACTATACCTAAACATTTCTACAATTGTTAAACATTACATCTTGATGGTTTGGTTTGAGTAAGTGATTTAAGTAACGAGGCGTGTGTAATATGATACAAGCATGGTGGATACGCCGCTGGTACTTCCTATATATAAGTGTTTGTATGATATTACATATCGTAGCGTTATTTGAATCATTTCAATTTAAGACATATAACATTTTATACAAATAACATACTTTTCACAAGACATTGTTTTACAAACAATTTATCTTATACAAACTCGTTTTACTTGGTTATTCATTTAACCATACATTATTCTCTTATTTATACATATCATCTGAACTTATTGTTTTTCAAACGATTTACAAAACAAATCAATTTACAAGGTTCATGACTAAACTTTATTAAACATTTTCTTAAACTTACAAGTCATGAATCCTATTTTCACAAAACCTATGTATCTCACAGGCATTTTTATGCTGACGTACCTATTTTCACATGTGTTTTCAGGAGTTGATGCATAGGACTTATCGAGACATACTTAGGCGGACCTGTGCCTTAGTGACTTAAAACGAGACAAGAACTAGTTAATTTTTGTTATGTACTCTTTGTTTCTTGTTTAAAACAATGTAACTCTCTTATTTGATTAATAAAATGAAACTTTAATTTCCATGGTTTTTTTTTTTTTGGGTAAAGGGTTACCCCGGTGATTTTATAAATTCAAACCAAATAGCACAAGTAGTGCATGAGAGTCATACACTAGATCATAGAAGGGACATACCCCTAACTATGGAAAACAAAAACACCAACACAAACACCCAGCAAAACAATACAACCAACTAGTCTAACATACTAGATTAAAACCCAACAATACTACGTATCACCGTCAACTATCAGGTTCCCATGAATACTCCATTTCCTCAATGTTTCCACGACTTGACATGTGTTCTTGAACTTCATTCCCATAAGCTTGTACCGAACAGTAACTAAAATATGCTTTGCTAACACATCCGGTGGCCTTGTAGTGTTCCTGAAAAGCCTGGCATTCCTCTCTCTCCATATATAATAAGCCGCCGCAGCAGTAATTAACCGGGCCACAACATTATTGAGTCTCTTTAGAGATCGTCTATCCAATAACCAGGTTATAATCTCCTCCCAAACCGGATTGACATCCTCCATATTTGCCTGAATACGAATCAAATTCCACACCTGCGAAGAGTATTTACATGAAAAAAATAGGTGGTCATGTGAGTCAACATTTTCGTAACACAACACACAGCACATCATATTCATACTCGACCCCCTCGTATGCTCCCAACGTAAAATCTTGTCTTGTGTTAACAGCTTCTTCCGCATAATGAGCCACATCAAGAACGCATGCTTAGGAATACATTTGGAGAACCAAACAATATCCACCCACGCTACCTCATTACCATTCGTTCGAACCGATTGCCAAACCACAGAAGACGTAAAATCCCGCATTTTATTATCAGATTTCCAATAAAATTTGTCTTGGATCTCTTCTACCAAAACCTGCTGAGGAATGTCGTTCAAAGTGGGGTATAACCGAAGCCATTCATCAGGCCAGCACCATCTACCATCGACCCATATATCCTTAACTTTTGTTTTGAGATTAAACCCAGCATTTGCAATAGCCCGTGAAGATAAGAAGCTTTTAAGCTGACCCACTTCATTCCATTTGTCATACCAAGCAGAAGTTTTTCTCCATTACCCACTTTAGCCCAAACATACGGCTGAATAAGAGAACGGACCTGAAGAATTTTACGCCAGCTCCACGAACAATTGTTCGGAATTTGGCAATCCCAGAAGTTCCTATCCTTCAACCGATAAGTATGTATCCACGCAACCCATAAAGACTCTCTATGAATCACAATACTCCAAGCATTCGATGCCATTAGAGCGATATTCATCTCACTAATCCGCCGAATTCCAAGACCCCCTTCATACTTTGGCATACAAACAGCATCCCACGACACTTTGGCTTTACCTCTAGCCATCGGCCCTTGACACCATAAAAAACCTCTCATCTTAGCTTCAAGCTCCTTAATAATCCGTGCTGGTAATATGAAAACCAGAGACTAGTAAACATGCATAGCCGAGAGAACAGAGATAACTAGTTGCAACCGACCCTCAAAAGAAAGATAACGATTTTTCCAGCTGGAAATACGGTCAGACATTCGTTCCACAAGCACACAACAATCCGCATAACTAAGCCTCAAAGATATTAAGGGAACACCCAAGTACTTAACTGGAAGCACTCCTTCAGTAAACGGCATATGGCTTAGAATAAGAATTTTTACGTGATCAGGAACATTGCAAAAATAAACAATACTTTTAGCGATACTTGGCTTTAAATTAATTCTGTTAAAACACTCCCCGACGTTTCCACCACGTTTCGTTGTCTCACGTGGTCGGGGTGTGACAATAGTTGTGGTGGAAGATCGATTGATAAATCATGTGGAAATAAAATGCTAAAAGTGATTGAGCATGAATTATGCGGAAAAATGCTTAAATACCCTTAACGGGTCAAAATAAGCATTTAAGTAAAAACGGGTTTCAGAATGTATATAAACCCGGGATTTGAATCTAGTATGATAGATAATGTTGACTTTATAAAGTTTATGAGAAATTGAGATCAAGCAAACATATTTGTTTGATACACACATGAACGGGTCAAAAAGTTCATAATTACATTTTTAGCCGAAGGCTTAAAAGTCTAAAATTTTGTTAATCCGGATGTCGGATGTTAACTCCATGTGATGGAGGATAATTTTACGATCACGTAGGAAGAAACGTGAGTCAAATCGGATAAAAAATGAGCAAGTTATGCTCGTTTATGTAAAGTATAGTTTGGCTGGAAGTTGCTGCAATTCAGCAACAAAGTTGCTGGAAAAATTGACTTGTCGTGACACGCGACAGCGAATGAAGTCACCGTCGCGACATGCGAGAGCCCTCGCGGCCCGCGATAGATGAGGACTAGTCTGTCGCGCCTCGCGACAGATTCCCAGACCTAGAAAAAATTTGTTAATTGTTGTTCAGCTTTTGGGACTTGATTATACACGTTATAAACACCCTAAAACTAACTCATTTCATGTTTTTGTGAAATGTAGGTATTATGTAAGGTACCGGAGGCCGATCAAGCTCGATGAAGAACCGAACACGCTCAAGAATCAAGCTTCCGCGAATAGTTTCGTCGTCACTTTTAAACGGGGAATGTATTTATAAAATGTTGAAATGTTTTATTTATTAAAATTAGTTTTTACAAACTCAGAAATCCAAGTGTATGTTAACCATAAATACGCTAATATAGTCGGAATCTATATGATAATCGTATAAATGGACAAAGGGTCTTACATAGTGTATTCCGGTGTGTATTTATACGTATAGGAATACGTATTTTCTTGTATTTATTAAGTATTTTATACTTAATTTGTGTATAATTTTCCGGATTATTTTTTTTATACAACTAAAAAATCACCAACTTTACATTCTTAAAATATACATATTTTAAGAATTTTTTTTTATAGAAAAATATCTATAAACTTTACTTGGAAAAAATAAGTATACTTTCATATATATCTTAAAAATAATATATATTTTTAAGATTAAACTTAGAAAATATATATATTTCTAGTTTTCACCAAAATAAAATAATATATTTTTGAATTGCTTAACTAGATCATAACTTAACAAAAACTTGATTTTCTTGAGTCTACAACGTGTTATTATGAAATACGGTTCTAATGGCACTGGAATCATAATTTTTGGACTTCGTTTACTATTTTTAAAGATCTGTTTTTGGACAGCAGCTCAAGCTGCATTTTTACTGCTGAAAATATGCATTCTGTTTTCCGTCATAACTTGAATTCTGTGTAGAGTTAGATCATGAAATTTGTACTGTAGATGACCACCGATGTCTTTGTAATTCTCTCCCTAGAATTTCGTAAATCGGACTCTCGATGAATTTTAAATAAATTATTCCGTGGACTGCAGTCAGAAAAAGATAAATCTGATTTCAGTCCGGAAAATGAATTTTTATAAAATATTGGTAATGAATTGGATCCCGAGATTTTTACAAAATAATATTTGGATCGTTTAAGATATTCTGTAAAAACTTGGGAATTTTTGGAATAAGTTAACTATTTTATTAAAATGCCCGAAAACAACCCAGTTTTGGATATTTAAGTTGAAATGACATAAGTAGTAATTTGCATGTCTAAATGTCGAGTATGTTATCTGAGGATTAATCTAACATGTTATATGTCAATGAAAGTAATATGTGCAATATCGTATGTTTGTTCTTGAGTAGCTATAGGTGGAATGTTTATATGAGCATGAACTATTAAAGTGAATGCATGTTATGTAGTAGATACGTGTAGGAACTTTGTGCTCTATTTTAAACCACTAAATGACTAACTGGTAATCATATTAGGACGTGATTGACCGACCTTGACTGTTAGCTATATTTGAGAATCTAACCGAGCAAACCGAGGTGAGTTCACACTTTTCTACAAAGCATGGTAAATTCCCGGAGGGAATGGGAATGGGTTCAGGAATAGGGATTCCTCGTCCTTTGGGACGCGTTCAGGAATGTGAATTCCTCGTCCTTGGGATGTACTTAGACTTACTGGACTAGAACTCTATCAGCAAAGTCCCTCCCTTTTTGTATCGACTTAATCACCGAGGCTATGGCGAGCGGGTCATTAGTTAATAGCTGTTGATGCAACAAATACAAGACCAACGATGGTAGCTTGACTGGCTAGGCAGAAGGGTTGAAGGGTTCAACCTTGCCTAACGCAGGTCGTGGGGTCCCCCCACGTTTGCGAGACGTGGAAGGAGGTTTGCTAGTTTGTTATTATCCTTTGCTATAGATCCTTCTCTGATTTGTGCTCAGATTCGGAAGTGAAAGCAAAGGGAATGTGTGTGTTGGATGTGAAAGGGAATGACTTGTGCGAGACAAGCATTCGATGTGAATGACCAGAGATAGAGGAATCAGAGCTGGTCCAGATGTGTTCCTGAAGTAAATGAAGTGTCATTTATAGAGAAAGGCATCTCCCGAAGTGGAATGGCTTTGACTAGCAACCTCGCTTGCAGTGGAGGGTTTCCCCTTTTGGGGGTTGAAGGCTTTAGTCCCCCGGATAATAGTGTGCACCGTGCAGACCTGCAATGCCTTTGCGGCTGTGGGTTGGTGAAGTAATCTTCAGATGTGACTTGGCTACTGTTACCGTGCTGCTTTTTCCTTCCACAGCTTTTTAAGCCTTGAACCATTTAACCATTTAAGCGTTTACATAATTAGTCATTTTATTTAGCCTTGGGCTACCCCCGTCATCAGCCCCCCAAGTCAGAGGTTTTTGGGTGATGAGCTAAAGACTTCTGACTTTTATGCACGTATTTTATTGCCTGAAGGTTTCGAGGGTTCGTTGCTTGAAGGCTTGAAAGGTTGAGGGCAGTTAATGTTTTGAACTTTGAAATTCAAATAACTGACAGTTGATTTGATTGATGTGTGGCAGTTGATAGGGTGGCGGTTTTCGCAGGAGTTACTGTTTTGCCATTATTACCCCTATTCTAGGCTTGTATTTATTTTGTATCTTCAATCTTTATCCATTTGTTTCATAATCTTTTCCAA
Source organism: Helianthus tuberosus (assembly GCA_030545235.1). Lineage (NCBI taxonomy): Eukaryota > Viridiplantae > Streptophyta > Magnoliopsida > Asterales > Asteraceae > Helianthus > Helianthus tuberosus. The sequence continues at coordinate 125,876,954 of CM060357.1, read as the reverse complement.
GTGCCTACCATTTTCTCTCCTTTCTTGAGGTTAGTTCCGGTTTCCTTTTCATCTTGCATTTTCCGTTCAAAAAAATGGGTGCTCGTAAGGATTTAGCAAAATCTTTTTCCCGGTTAACACAAGAGGAGATAGATTTATTTTGTATGGAATATGGTATTGATAGGAAATTTAACCCCACTGCCCCTGCTTGTGATCTTCCCGTTGATAAACCGCCTTCTGGTTCGATTGCCCTCTATTGTAGTCATTTTGAGTTCTCGAACCTTCGATATCCGTTTTCGTTTTTTGTTTTGAACTTGTTGGAGTATTATAGGGTTTCTTTTGGGCAAGTTCATCCGAAGGGGATGGCTAGGGTTTTGCATTTTGAGGTTTTGTGTCGTGCTCTAGGGTATGATCCTTCCCTTTTGCTCTTTCGCCGGTTTTTTCGCTTGGCGAAGAATGGCGATTGGTTTACATTTGAAACAACCAAGGTTGATACCTGCCTTATTACATCGATGGTTACCACACTTGGGGCTTGGAAAGACCGCTTTTTCTGGGTTTCCGATACTATCATTCCCTTCAAAATGGTGTGGAGGAATCCGGATGCTGTTCTCAATGCTCCGGAACCTTCTGAGTCTGAATTGAACGCTGTTTTTCTTAGTGCCATCCGGGACTACCCTTCTAGGGTTCGTCCCTTTCCTGAACACTTACTTGTTCTATTAGGGGTTAGTAAAATTTGGGGGAATGTTGATCGGGATCCGGTTCTTATGAGGAGTGGAATTGGTATGCCTTTTCCTTTTTTGTCCTCTTTATGTTTTTCTTAATCTATGACTTATGTGTTGTTGTTTTTTGCAGTCATGTCTGCCTTGGACTTTATTAAGAGCGACGATACTTCTGATGTTGTTTTTGAGGATGCTCCGTCTGTTCCTGGTGAGAATGTTGTGGTTAGGACTGTTGATCAAAGGTTTGAGGGTTCAGGTTATGTTAGTGCTGCTACTGCCAAGGGTTTTACTAAGTCTAGTGCTCCTAAATCTTCAACCCGTCGATCTTCTCGTCGGTTGTTGAAAGCTGGTCCTCAATCCACTTCTACTGAAAGGGTGGACTTGAGTGATGACATTGAAGTTTCGGAGGATCAAGGTGTTGAAGCGGGTGTGGAGAAGGATAAAGAATTGGTTGTTCATGGTAAAAAGGGTTCGAGCAAGAAGGTTGTTGTCACTCCTGTTCAGGAGTCCTCAAGCAAGAACGTTGAAGGGTTGGATCCGGAAGGGATTTATGTGCCTGTTTGGTCAGTGAAGAATGATGACAGTTTCAAAGATGTTGCTGTTTGTGAGGATGTTTTGAGTCACATTGCTCCTCCCTCAGTACACGAGACTATTGCTGGGATGGATGATGACTTGATGCTGTCCCGAATGATTTTGAGTACCTGCAACCTAGCTGCTATGCTTCCTCAAGGCATTGCCCGTTTTCGTCAGAGAATGCGGGAATATGAAGAATTCTCCAAGAAGAAGGATAAAATGAAATCCTCCATGGCTGGGATGAAGAAGGAGATAGCTGGTTTTGCCGAGAAGGAAGCAGCATGGGAGAAGAAGGTTAGTGATATGAAAAAGACGCATGAAATTGAGATGGATGATTTGAAAAAGAGCTTCGAGGCATCTAGGCTGAAACTTAGGGCTGACCGGGAAGCTTTGTTTGTTCAGCAGCAGGCTTTTGTTAAGGAGAAAGAAGGGTTGAAAGCTTCAGTTGCTCAGGCTACTGGGGATAACCAATGGCTCATAGAGCAAGGTTTTCACCAAGTGGTCACTTATCTATTGCACTCCAAAGAGTTTAACTCTGCCCTTGGTGACGTTTACACTAAGCTTCTTAACCTGGGGAAACACCAAGGCCTCATTGCTGGGTATAAACTTCATGAATCCGGTCATCCTTTGGAGAAGTCACCTTTGTTTCGTCCCGAGGCTTCTGACGTTTTTAAAGGCTCCGTTGAGCAAATGGAGAAGCTGACTTACCCCTACATCCATCAGGTTTCCACTTGTTTTGGTAAACCTCTTTCTGTATTGCAGGAATTGAAACCGGAGGGCTTAAATGAGAAGGTTTGTGCTGAGGTTTTGGGCTCTCTTTCAAGGAAGAGGTCCTATTCGGGGGATAGCGATGATACCTTTTCAGGTCAGCCGGATGTTCCTAAGGATGCAAGCTTGGAGGCTTCGGCGGTTGGTGGTGATGGGGGTGTGAAGTCTAAAAAGTTGAAGAAAACAAAGAAGGCCAAGGGCGAAGGTTCTGGAGTTTCTAAATGTGTTGACACTTGATTCGTAGCTTTCTTAGCACTGAAAACAACTTATGTCTGTAATGTTAACTTGAACAATGTTAGGTTTGGTAGGAACCCCTAAGGTTCCTTTTGGTTATGTTGAAGGCCTGTATGGCCGTTGGACAATGATTAGGTTTGCAAGCTACTAGGACTTGCCTTATGTTTGGAAGTCTTTTAGTACTTTTTATGATATGATATCTTAACTATTTCTCCTTTATTATGGTTTTATGTTTGTGCTTCTTTGGTTTTTAACCGTTCAAGCCTTTGGCTGTCTTTTAGTAGGTTGAAGCCTTGAAGGTTTCGAGGTATTGCCTTGGTGGCTTGAAGCCTTGAAGGCTTGTTGGTTCTTCGTCCAGGCTTGATTTGTGCCTTTGTTCTTTTTTGGATTTGGTTTGTTTTCTTTTGTAACTTTGTCTTTGTCGGGTTTGTGTTGACCTTATGTTTTTTATACCTAAAAGGGTTCAGTGCTGCAGACACTTAGCCTTGGCATTTTTAACAAGAAGGGATAACACCTATCCTTTTCATTATTTCTTTTGGTTTTTCTAGCCTCTTTGTAGACTATATTTCTAAAACTTCGTGAACATTTGGTGTGGGCTGCTTATACCCGTCTATGAGACAATTTTATTATTTTTTTCTTGATAAGTCTCATGGAGTTGTATTGATTTAGGAACTCACCCCTTATATAGGCTCATTCAACCCTTGAACCTATTGAGCGATGTGGCCTGGGAGCTCATCCCCTTACATGGCCCTTGCCATGGAGTTTTTTGCTAGGTTCTCCACCTGATTTTAGGATAGAAAGACAAGTTTGATAAAACAACTTCATTCATTAAAGCAATACTTGCTTTTTACAAAAGGTATTCATAATTCTGCTTGAGATACATTTTGATTCAAACCAAACTTTCCGTTTAAACATGGAACCTTTTCAACGTTTTTCCGTTCCAATGCCTTGGAAGCCTTTTGCCTTCTGAATCAGCCAGCTTGTAGGATCCACCTTTGTGTGCTTCAAGGATGGTGTATGGACCCTCCCACTTTGGGCCAAGCTTTCCTTGATTTTCTTTTTTGCTGGCTTCGTTGTTTCTTAGGACTAAGTCCCCTGGCTTGAAACGTTCGTTTTTGACCTTTTTGTTGTAGTAAGCTTCCATCTGTTGCTTGTATTTGGCTTCTTGAATTGCGGCTTGATCTCTTGCTTCTTCTAGGAGTTGTAAATTCAACATGGTCTCTCTTTGGTTTGCTTCGGGATCCATGTTGACAATTCTTTGGGTTACAACTCCTATTTCGGCAGGGATCACAGCTTCAGATCCAAATACCAAGCTGTAAGGTGTTTTCTTATGGCTTGTTTTTTCCGTTGTTCTAATTGCCCATAGAACACTAGGCAATTCTTCAAGCCAGTTGCTTTCATATCTTCCCAATCTTGTCTTGATTCCTTCCACTATGCTTCTATTTGTTCTCTCGACCTGCCCGTTTGATTGTGGATACGCCACTGAGCTGAAAACCTGATCGATTTTGTATTCTTTGCACCAAACGCTAAAAGGCTTTTCAGCAAATTGTCTTCCGTTGTCGGTAACAAGTACTCCTGGCAACCCATAACGGCAAATGATGCTTTCCCAGACGAAGTCAATGACTTGCTTTCCTGTTATCTTGGCAAGTGGTTTGACCTCGGGCCACTTGGTGAAATAGTCCACCGCCACCAATAGGAATTTTACCCCTCCTTTGCTTGGGGGAAATGGACCAACAATGTCCATTCCCCACTTGTGAAATGGCCAAGCGGGGGTTATTGGGACTAAGTCGTGCTTGGGACTTCTTGGGATTGGTGCATGGATTTGGCAGGCATCACATTTCTTCAATTCTTCAGCTGTGTCGCGATGCATTGAAGGCCAGAAATATCCGAGGTTCATGAGTTTTGCAACTACCGACCTAGCTCCAAAGTGAGCTCCACACACTCCCTCATGAATTTCCTTGATCAAATACTTGCTTTGCTCGGGACCAACACACCTTAGCAAGGGAGCAAGGTAACCCTTTTTGTAAAGGGTTTCTCCTTGCAGCATGTATTGTCTTGCCTTGATCTCAACCCTTTTAGCTTCCACTTGATCATTGGGTAATTCACCATTTTTGAGGAACTTTCTTATGGGAGTCATCCAGTTTGGTTCTTCTTCGGTAACCACATCTTAAACCTCCAATTCATTAATGGATGGTTCCTTCAACACTTCTACCAGTACCTTTTTTGTGAGGTGGGCAAAAGTGAGAGATGCAAGCTTGCTTAGGGCATCGGCCTTTTTGTTTTGGGATCTGGGGATCTGTTTGATGTTGCATGCTTGGAAGGTACTCATTAGTTCCTTTGATTTTTCTCTGTATTTTTTCATGTTGGGCTCTTTAGCTATGTAGCTATCATTTACTTGGCTTGAGACCAGCAACGAATCCGTGAACACTTCAAGCTTTTCAACCTTCATTTCTTTGGCCAGCCTTAGGCCGGCTATTAGTGCTTCGTATTCAGCCTCGTTATTGGTGGTCTGAAAATCAAATCGAAGAGCATATGTGAACTCCAAACCTTTCGGGTTAATCAAAATTAATCCAGCCCCTGACCCTTCAACGCTTGAAGCCCCATCGGTAAAAAGTTTCCAGGCTTCGGGGTTGGAGGGTTCAGTGGTGGCTGTGTTTACTTCAGTAAGTGTTTGGTTTGGGACTTCCACAATGAAATCAGCCAAGACTTGAGCCTTGATGGCTTTCCTTGGGACATAGGTGATGTTATGTTCCCCCAGTTCTATGGCCCATTTGGCTAATCTGCCCGAGTTTTCAGGTTTTTCAAGCACACTCTTAATAGGTTGGTCGGTGACCACTTGTATGGGGTGTGCTTGGAAATACCTTCGGAGCCTTCTAGCTGTTTGAACTAAAGCTAGGGCAAGTTTTTCAAGGGGAGGGTATTTCGTTTCAGCTAATTTTAAAGTTTTGCTGAAAAAATAAACGGGTACCTGGGCCTTGTCTCGCTCAATGGTGAGGACTGCACTGATGGCCTCGTCCGTGATTGAGAGGTACACCGATATTAATTCCCCGGTTTTTGGTGCTGCTATGTCTGGTAGGGAAGCCAAGTGTTGCTTCATCTGGTTGAAAGCTTCCTCAGCTTCTTCAGTCCATTTGAAATCCTTTTTATCTGAGCAGTTCTTGAGCGTTTTGTAGAATGGCAGAGATCTTTCGGCTAACTTGGAGGTAAAACGCTTCAAGGCTGCAAGCTTCCCATTCAAGCTTTCAACCTCCTTCTTGGTCTTTGGTGGCTTGGTTTCAAGGACGGCTTTTACTTTGTTAGGGTTGGCTTTGATGCTTTGTTTTCCGACAATGTGGCCCAAGAATTTTCCTTCCTCGAACCCAAATGAACACTTTTCTGGATTAAGCTTCATGTTAACCTTTCTGAGGTTCTTGAAAGTTTCTTGAATATCATCGAGCATTTGGTATTCCGTCTTGCTTTTGATAACCAGGTCATCGACATACGCTTCCATATTTTTGCCAATTTGGCTTTCGAAGGTTTTGTCAACGAGCCGTTGATAGGTTGCTCCTGCATTTTTGAGGCCGAAAGGCATCTTTTGATAGCAAAAAATCCCTTTGTCCGTGTGAAAAGCTGTTTTCTCCTCATCTTCTTTCTTCATGAGGATTTGGTGATAACCTTTGTATGCATCTAGAAAGCATTTGAACGAGTATCCGGTGAGGGAGTCAACTTTGAGGTCAATCTCGGGTAGTGGATAGCAATCCTTAGGACAAGCTTTGTTAAGATCCTTGAAGTCTATGCACATCCTCCAAGAGTTGTCTGGTTTTTTTGACCATAACTGGGTTTGCAACCCATGATTGGTACTTGACTTCTCGGAGGATGCCGGCTGACACAAGCTTTTCAACCTCTTGGCAGGCTGCCAGACTTCTTTCAGGTGCCAAGCTTCTTTTCTTTTGAACCACCGGTTTGACCCCTGGTGGTATTCTCAACTCGTGCTCGGCAATACCCCGAGGGATCCCGGTCATATCTTCAGGACACCAAGCGAATACATCACTGTAGTGTGTTAGCAATTTTTTAAGATATGAAAGGGTCTCTTGAGAAAGGTCAGGGTTGACCCTTATCCTTTGTTCCGGGTATTTATGGTTTATGACCAATCTTTGCCTGTCTTCTTCACTGTTTGAACTTTCACCTTCAACCATGTAGGCTTCCTGGGAGGGTTGAAGGGTTGCTATGCCCCTTTCGGTGGGGAATTTGACTATGCCATGACCAACAGACACGGCCATGTAAAATGCACACTGTCCTGGTCTTCCAATGATTACATCATAGCTGGAGGGGATGTTGATAACCACAAAGGTGAGTGGTTGGGTTCGTTCTTTTGAACCTTCACTAAAACGAACATTAAGTGTTAGTTGCCCCAAAGGCTTGAGGGGTATGTCAGCGATACCTTTTATAGAGGTTCCAGAAGGTTGAAGCCTTGAACGTTCTTCATTGCTCAATTGGTTGAAGAACTTTTTGAACATGATTTCAGTGGCTGCACCCGTGTCTATGTATGCCTTGCATGTTTGCAACGTTCCTATGGTAGCCCCCACCACGAGTGGGCTAGAGAGAGGGTCATGTTCCGTAGGGGGGAAACAGACACATTGAAGCTCCCAAGCTTCCAACCTTTGTCTTTTGTGAGGAACCCTTCCATCAAAATCTACCATATTGACTTCCTTACCCTTTCCTTCAGCCATTTTGTCCCGGACTCCCTTTACCAAATGAGCGAGTTCTCCGGTTTTAACAGCCTCTTCTATTCTTTTCTTGAGTTGGAAGCAATCATTGGTGTGGTGACCCTTTTCTTCATGAAACTCGCAGTATTGGGTGGAGTTCTCATTTTTCCTGCTTTTTGGGAGAGGTCTAGGAGGCCGAAAGTTTTGTTTAACTTCTTCTGTTGCAAGGATTTCTTGTGGGGTCTTTGTGAGGGGCGTGAAGCTTATGCCTTTTTCCCTGCTTGAAAGGTTCCGACCTTCAGACCTTCGAGGATCTGAACCCTTTGGCCGCCTGTCATAGGGGTTGAAGTTCCCTCTTTTTCTGGCTGGACTGTTGCTCCTCCAGCCGGACCCCCTTTTTCTTTGTTCCTTAATGTCTACTGCCTCCTCTCCCCGGATGTGGGCTTCGGCCCTTTCAAGAGCTTCTTCTAAGGTCTTGGGTAGAGATTTGTTGAAATCCCTTGTAAGGTACTTAGAGGTGATGGCATTCATGAAGCCAGCCACTCTCATTTTCTCGTCGGCCCCTACATAAGTCAGACCTTCCTTCTTGTATCGTTCAATGAAAGCACGGAGACTTTCATCATCACGTTGCTTTATCTGAAAGATCACTGTTGCGTCTTTGACATATCGTCTTTGTTGAGAGAAATTGGCCAGGAAACCTTTGCTGAGATCGTCAAAGCTTCGAACACTTTGAGCAGGTAAATCGTTGAACCAGATCCTGGCGGATCCAACAAGAGTTTGCATGAACATTAGGCAACACTCCGCGTTGGACCACTTCTCTATCCGAGCTGCACCGGTGAAGATCTGAAGATGGTCCTCAGGATCTTCAGTCCCATCATATGTCCTGATGTGGGCCGGCATTTTGATCTTTGACTGGAAGTCATAATCGGCTATTTGTCTTGAGAAACATGAAAGGTTACTTGGCTTGTACGGTTTAGCCAAGTCTTCTTCAGTCCTTGCATCCACATTGCTGCCATTGCCATTGTTTCCTTGAGTGGCGAGCACTTGATTGATGAAGTGCTGCCACGGGAAGTTGGCCATCATCTGGGTCATCATGTTGGGCATAGGGTTGAAGCCTTGAAGGCTTCCTGGGCCAGTGGAGCAGTTCATCCCGAGGGGAGTGCTCATAACAGCACTCCGTGCTAAAGGGAGCACGGACAGAGCTTGCTCCCATGTAGTTGTAGTGGCTGCTGGATAGCTTGTCACTGGGGATTGTAGGAGCTGGTCAAGAGTCAGCTCATGTCCCAAAGGAGCACCACTAGTAATCGGTTGGGAAGAGAAGATAGGATGCACCGTAGGATTTGTCATAGAGGACAGATAGGGGTGAGGGTTTGAAAGGTTACTGGGACCAGCCTCACTTCTTGATGCAAAAAGAGGAGGAGGTGGTCCAGGGGACAATGTTGGCTCAGGTTCGTCATAGTCTAACCGAATCCTCACTCCCTTTTCTCTTTCTTTACTCACGTGCTGGTTGAGAAGAGTCCTTAGCACAAGGAAATTGTTTGCAACCCCTTCAGGGGTGAGTTCAACACATGATGGGGCATCAGAGACACCGATATTAGGAGATGGAACTCCGGATCGGGACGGAGTTGGTGTGTTGAAGTTGAGGAACTCGGGTGTACTCCCCGGAGTTGAGAAAGAAGTTGGTATAGCCACGTGAGCTTGGCTACTACCCGGAGTGGAAGTGTTTGGAATTTGATTCACTTCTTCCGGGGATCCACTTTCAGACATGGTGATTTTAGGTGAATAGAGCTACACTACTAGGTCTTTTTGAGAAGAAATAGTGGCGTAGCCCCACGGTGGGCGCCAACTTGTTGATGCAACAAATACAAGACCAACGATGGTAGCTTGACTGGCTAGGCAGAAGGGTTGAAGGGTTCAACCTTGCCTAACGCAGGTCGTGGGGTCCCCCCACGTTTGCGAGACGTGGAAGGAGGTTTGCTAGCTTGTTATTATCCTTTGCTATAGATCCTTCTCTGATTTGTGCTCAGATTCGGAAGTGAAAGCAAAGGGAATGTGTGTGTTGGATGTGAAAGGGAATGACTTGTGCGAGACAAGCATTCGATGTGAATGACCAGAGATAGAGGAATCAGAGCTGGTCCAGATGTGTTCCTGAAGTAAATGAAGTGTCATTTATAGAGAAAGGCATCTCCCGAAGTGGAATGGCTTTGACTAGCAACCTCGCTTGCAGTGGAGGGTTTCCCCTTTTGGGGGTTGAAGGCTTTAGTCCCCCGGATAATAGTGTGCACCGTGCAGACCTGCAATGCCTTTGCGGCTGTGGGTTGGTGAAGTAATCTTCAGATGTGACTTGGCTACTGTTACCGTGCTGCTTTTTCCTTCCACAGCTTTTTAAGCCTTGAACCATTTAACCATTTAAGCGTTTACATAATTAGTCATTTTATTTAGCCTTGGGCTACCCCCGTCATCAATAGCGTTATTAGGTTTAACAAACCTCACACCGTGCCAGTCGGACGGGCGTGTACTAATGGACTATGGCACGTCTGTGATGATAGACACCGACGCTAGGGCACAATTAATTTTCGTAGTAGTCGATATGATAAACGAGTCTGGTAGTTTAAATAATGGGGTAGCCCCCACGGCCGGAGTGCCGGGCTGGATAGCCAGGGAAGGTGGACATGGGATGGTTAACTAATAAACGTTTTCGAACTATGGGGTAACGGCCCACGGCTGGATAGCTGATTAAGATTAAACTACGTTTTTTTGGAAACAACTCTAAAATGGACAACCAACCGTGAACTCACTCAACTTTGTTGTTGACTCGTTGTTACATGCTTTGCAGGTCGCTAGATGCCATGGGGCTTGCACATGGAGGTGGTCGTTGTGAGATGCGGACTGTTATGTCCCGTACTTCATAATTAAACTTTATAAACTTATGGAACTTATGTTTTGGTTTAACGTCTTAAGCTTCCGCTGTTTTAATTGAAGTTGGTTAACTTCCTTTTGGTCACCAATTGTATTGTGGTTGGTTTTATTTACTTAATTATGTTGTTCAATATGATTGGTGGCTCGATCCTGGTCATGTCACGCCTCCAAGCGGTGATACTCCGCATGGAGGAATTTGGGAGTGTGACAGATTGGTATCAGAGCCATTGGTTATAGTGAACTTGGTTTTAAAAAAGGAAAAGCTTTTTGACAAAACCAGACTATAACCTGTACAGTGCTCAACGATCCACAACGACGCTTCACTCCACGTGCAAGACTCGACACAATAGGTGGTATGATTTATGTTATATTATCGGTTAGATAGTTCACACAGTGCATTAGTTAACGTGATAATTGCTATTTGAACCATGTGTGCTTACTCTCTCCTGTCGTCCCACGCTTACGCACTTTCGCGACACTTTTCTCACTTACGTTGCTTCGTTGTGAAGATCATGAGCGGACGCGGAGGACGTATCAACCTCACTCAAGCCCAGTTGACGGCCTTGATCAATGAACGAGTTACTGAGGCACTCGCAGCTGTTCCTGCAGGAGGAATAACCTGCCATATCAACCCATCTTAGGACGTTTAGATCCTACCTTCGCGAACCCTCTCTTGTGCTTAACCTTGTCTTTTTTATCGCACGACAGGTCAACCTGCACAACCTCCTGTGTGCACATTCAAAACCTTCATGGACTGCCGACCTAATACTTTCAGCGGCACAGAAGGAGCTGTAGGTCTTCTTCACTGGTTCGAGAAGCTTGAGTCTGTTTTCGAGATGTGTGAATGCCCTGAAGATCGTAGGGTGAAATACGCCACTGGAACACTCGAAGGTGCTGCGTTAACCTGGTGGAAAGCACAGGTTCAACTGCTTGGGTTGGTTGTTGCTAATGCCACCCCATCGAATAACTTCAAGGAACTAATCAAAGAAGAGTACTGCAGTCGTGATGACATCCACAAGCTGGAGGTGGAATTTTTCAATTTGAAGATGACGGGGTCTGAGATCGAGGCATACACGAAGAGGTCAAACGAGCTGGCCATCCTGTGTCCTACAATGGTGGACCCTCCCATCAAACGTATTGAGCTGTACCTCAAGGGTCTTGTACCAGAGATTCAGAGTCACGTAACCTCAGCTAATCTTGACACCATTAAGCAAATCATCAAGTTGGCTCATCGTCTCACCGATCAGGCAGTTGAGCAGAACAGGCTGCCCAAGCGTATTAGCGCTGCTACTACTGATGACCCCAATGATCACAAGAGAAAATGGGATGGAAATTCGGGCAAAGGCTCTACCTCCGTTCAGTCTCAGTCTCAGCAACAAAGGACTGAGGACCATAGGAGCCCCAGTCAGCAGCCTTCTGGAAATCAAGGGCAGGGTGGATACAAGGGGAATCACCCCAAATGTAATCGCTGCAACTTGGTCCACAACGGGCCATGTAGTAAAGGCAACTGTCATCGATGCAACAAGCCTGGTCATGTTGCAAGGGATTGCAGGAGTCAGCGTCCGGCGAATCAGAACCGACAACAACAACAAGCCCCACCAAATCAACGCCAGCAGCAGCAACAACAAGGTAACAACAAAGGGTGCTTTCAATGTGGTGCTGAGGGCCATTTCAAGAAAGACTGCCCCCAGCTAAATCAGAACCAGAACAACAACAATCAGGGGAATGGAAACGGCAATGGGGGAAACAACAATGGTAATGGTGCCAGGGGACGTGTGTTCGTGCTGGGTCAGGGTGATGCGAGGAACGATCCCGACGTTGTGATGGGTAAGTTTCTTTTGGACGACTTCTTTGTTACTGTTTTATTTGATTTGGGTGTCGATACTAGTTATGTGTCCTTAAAAGTTAGTCAAATGCTTAAGCGCACCCCAACACTTTTGACCACTAAACACACGGTAGAGATAGCAAACGGTAAAAGTCTTGAAGCCACACACATAGTTAAAGGTTGTAACCTCGTCTTAGCTGGTCAGACTTTCTATATCGATCTTATTCCTATCACACTTGGTAGTTTCGACGTTGTTATTGGGATGGATTGGTTATCTCATCAGCAAGCGGAGATTCTTTGCAACGAGAAGATTGTCCGCATCCCGCGTTCTGGTGAAGAACCTCTCATGATTCATGGCGACAAGAGTGGTGCTGTCGTAGGCATTATCTCTTTCCTTAAGGCCCATAAGTGTTTGTGAAAGGGCCACACTGCCATTCTAGCACTCGTTACTGACACATCAACGGAAGAGAAGAGAATTGAAGACATTCCCATTGTGCGCGACTTTCCTGAGGAATTACCTGGTCTTCCGCCTCATCGTCAGGTTGAATTTCAAATCGGGCTAGCTCCTGGAGCAGCACCAATAGCTCGTGCACCTTATCGACTAGCTCCGTCAGAACTAGAAGAACTGTCCACGCAATTACAAGAACTCTTGGAAAAGGGTTTTATACGTCCTAGCTCTTCGCCCTGGGGAGCTCCAGTCTTGTTCGTGAAGAAGAAAGACGGTACCTTCAGAATGTGTATTGACTACCACGAACTCAACAAGGTGACCGTGAAGAATCGTTATCCTCTCCCACGCATTGACGACTTGTTCGACCAGCTTCAAGGGTCGAGCTTTTACTCTAAAATTGATTTGAGATCGGGATACCATCAGCTGAGAGTCCGAGAGGAGGACGTCTCCAAAACAGCGTTCAGAACTCGTTACGGCAATTACGAGTTTCTGGTTATGCCTTTCTGATTAACGAATGCACCTGCAGTCTTCATGGATCTCATGAACCGAGTGTGCAAGCCTTACCTGGATAAGTTTGTCATAGTGTTCATCGACGACATCCTGATCTATTCTAAGAGTCAGGAGGAACACGAGCAACATCTGAGGCTTATTCTGGAACTTCTTCGAAAAGAGCAGTGGTATGCCAAGTTTTCGAAATGTGACTTCTGGCTTCGCGAAGTCCACTTTCTAGGCCATGTGGTAAACAAGGATGGGATTCATGTGGATCCATCCAAGGTTGACTCGATCAAGAACTGGCCTGCACCCCGTACACCAACAGAAATCCGCCAATTCTTGGGTTTGGCAGGTTACTATAGAAGGTTTATCAAGGATTTCTCCAAGATTGCGCAACCTCTCACTTCACTGACTCAGAAAGGTGTCACCTATCGTTGGGGTGATGCACAGGAGTCCGCATTTCAGCACTTGAAGGATAGACTTTGTAGCGCGCCTATCCTCTCATTGCCTGAAGGCACAGATGATTTTGTGGTTTATTGCGATGCTTCCATCCAAGGACTTGGTTGTGTGTTAATGCAACGTGACAAGGTCATTGCTTACGCATCGCGCCAACTTAAGGTTCACGAAAGGAACTACACTACTCACGACCTGGAACTAGGAGCAGTTGTTTTCGCACTTAAGATATGGAGACATTACCTGTACGGTACCAAGTGCACCATTTACACCGATCACAGGAGTCTCGAGCATATCTTCAAGCAAAAGGAGTTAAACATGTGTCAACGCCGATGGGTCGAGCTCTTAAACGATTATGAATGCCCGATCAAGTATCATCCGGGCAAGGCCAATGTTGTGGCTGACGCCCTCAGTCGAAAGGATACCATACCTAAGCGTGTACGTGCGTTATAGCTTACCATCCAATCCAACCTCCCTGCTCAGATTCGAGATGCTCAGGTTGAAGCATTGAAAGCAGAAAACATCAGGGCTGAGTCCTTACGAGGATCGAGACAACGGCTAGAACAAAAGGAAAACGGCGTCTACTATGTAAACGGATGCATCTGGGTTCCACTGTATGGAGACCTACGCGAGCTTGTGATGGATGAAGCACATAAGTCTCGTTATTTGGTACATCCTGGTTCGGATAAAATGTACCACGACCTCAAGACTACGTATTGGTGGCCTGGTATGAAAGCCAACATAGCAACCTACGTCAGTAAATGTTTGACTTGTGCGAGAGTCAAGACTGAATATCAGAAACCATCAGGCCTACTTCAACAACCAGAGATACCTAAATGGAAGTGGGAGCAAATTTCCATGGATTTCGTTACTGGCCTGCCTAGATCTCAACGCGGAAATGATACCATTTGGGTGATCGTGGATCGACTGACCAAGTCTGCACATTTTCTGGCTATCAAGGAAACGGATAAGTTTTCTACTCTAGCAGGCATCTACCTAAAGGAAGTAGTATCAAGGCACGGAGTGCCAACCTCCATCATCTCTGATCGAGACTCACGTTTTACATCTGAATTGTGGCAAGCTATGCACAAGTCCTTTGGTTCTCGATTAGACATGAGCACAACATATCATCCACAGACATGCTTAGGGCATATGTAATCGACTTTGGCAATGGCTGGGAAAAACACCTCCCGTTAGTGGAGTTTTCGTATAACAACAGTTACCACACCAGCATCCAGGCCGCTCCGTTTGAGGCATTATACGGACAGAAGTGTCAATCACCTCTTTGTTGGGCAGAAATTGGTGACAGCCAAATCACAGGCCCAGAACTTGTAGTAGATACAACCGAGAGGATTGCTCAGATACGAAAACGAATGTCGGCCGCTCGTGACCGTCAGAAAAGCTATGCGGATAAGCGAAGGTAACCACTCGAGTTCCAGGTTGGGGATCGAGTGCTACTTAAAGTCTCACCGTGGAAAGGTGTAGTTCGCTTTGGCAAACGAGGCAAACTCAATCCGCGTTATGTCGGACCGTTCGAAATCATTGAGAAAATTGGCAAAGTCGCTTACAAGTTGAATCTACCTGAAGAACTCAGTGGAGTTCACAACGTTTTCCATGTGTCGAATCTGAAGAAGTGTCTGTCAGATGAGACCCTCATAGTTCCCTTAAAGGAGCTCACTATCGACGACCAGCTGCGATTCGTCGAGGAACCAGTAGAGATTACTGATTGAGATGTTAAGATTCTCAAACGAACCAGAATACCTCTTGTCCGAGTCCGTTGGAATTCCCATCGTGGCCCAGAGTATACCTGGGAACGAGAAGACAAAATGAAACTCAAGTACCCCCAGCTTTTTAAGAAAAACGCAACCACTACTGAGGCTGAAGCTACTGCAGAATTTCGGGACGAAATTCCAAATCAACGGGGGGATGATGTGACACCCCAGGAAAATCAGGAAACCAACGCAACTTAACTAGCTTCCTCAGTAACCACGCGCTAAATTTCAGGACGAAATTTTCTTAACAGGGGGAGAATGTGACAACCCTCATAATTCCATGTATCCGTACGATTTATTAATGATAATTAAATTGCTTGATGACTGTGCTGAATCACTTAACTGCTTTCTGATCACTGTGTTATACTTACATGTGTTTGTTAACATACTAGTCTTATGCAGAAAAGATACTAAATAACCCTGTATGCTTTCCCAAGCGTTGGGAATTTAAAAGTGTTACAAAAAAGAAACATATAAGACACTAAACTATATAACTTAACACTTTAATGGAACGGTATCTAACCGAACAACCGGACATTACCCGGAGCACTAAAATATTGCAAGAAGCATTGTTTTTATTTTTCTGAGCTAGTTATGGCTCCCGAACACTTAAACACATTTCATAATACATGGTACACACTAAACACTAGACTTAACACTTTAACCTTCCACTAATTGAATTATTTACCATCTAATTTTCAATTTACCCCCCCCCCCCCCTGGTTACTTACGGCCCAAAGGGGCCCCACAACACAAGATCATTTCAAATCTTCTAATATCTTCTATATGATCACTTCTTGGAAATGGTTAGATTTGATTTGATATTGTTAGTACTATATGAAACATTATATCCTTTTGATAAAAGGGTTTAGAAGATTATAAACACCCATCATCTTCACTAATCACCAACACATATCACTCCCTTCCTCCTCTTCATAAGCTACGGCCAACATACCCCCATACATCACCACCATTTTCAATTCTCATTCAAGCATTTCAAGTTTACTTCAAGGTGTTAGAAGGTGAATTAGGAAGCTTGGTGTTCTCGGAAGTTGAAGGACCTCTTGCTAGAGCTATTAACCACTCATTTTCCATCTTGTTTCTTCCCTAGCTTCAAAGCTAGTAGTAAGCTTCTTTGATCTTCATTTGCTTCATATTTATGATGGTTAAAAGTTAGATTATGATGAAAACTTATGAACACTAAAAGATCATATGCAAAGTCTTGAACATAGAGCTAACTTAGTGATGAAATATTGTTGAAATGTGATGAAATGTTGTAGTAGGATGTTGTACTGAACATGTTGTTGATTACTTGATGATTTACTTGTTAATATTGATGTTAAAGGTCGTTGTTGATCACTAGACACGTTAACGGAACAAATAGAACATGCGTTAGAACACAATAAGCTGGAAACAGCTTCTGTCCAAGTATTTACAGCCAACTTCAGTTGGCTGTAACCATATCATAACTTAACAAAAACTTGATTTTCTTGAGTCTACAATGTGTTATTATGAAATACGGTTCTAATGGCACTGGAATCATAATTTTTGGACTTCGTTTACTATTTTTAAAGATCTGTTTTTGGACAGCAGCTCAAGCTGCATTTTTACTGCTGAAAATATGCGTTCTGTTTTCCGTCATAACTTGAATTCTGTGTAGAGTTAGATCATGAAATTTGTACTGTAGATGACCACCGATGTCTTTGTAATTCTCTCCCTAGAATTTCGTAAATCGGACTCTCGATGAATTTTAAATAAATTATTCCGTGGACTGCAGTCAGAAAAAGATAAATCTGATTTCAGTCCGGAAAATGAATTTTTATAAAATATTGGTAATGAATTGGATCCCGATATTTTTACAAAATAATATTTGGATCGTTTAAGATATTCTGTAAAAACTTGGGAATTTTTGGAATAAGTTAACTATTTTATTAAAATGCCCGAAAACAACCCAGTTTTGGATATTTAAGTTGAAATGACATAAGTAGTAATTTGCATGTCTAAATGTCGAGTATGTTATCTGAGGATTAATCTAACATGTTATATGTCAATGAAAGTAATATGTGCAATATCGTATGCTTGTTCTTGAGTAGCTATAGGTGGAATGTTTATATGAGCATGAACTATTAAAGTGAATGCATGTTATGTAGTAGATACGTGTAGGAACTTTGTGCTCTATTTTAAACCACTAAATGACTAACTGGTAATCATATTAGGACGTGATTGACCGACCTTGACTGTTAGCTATATTTGAGAATCTAACCGAGCAAACTGAGGTGAGTTCACACTTTTCTACAAAGCATGGTAAATTCCCGGAGGGAATGGGAATGGGTTCAGGAATAGGGATTCCTCGTCCTTTGGGATGCGTTCAGGAATGTGAATTCCTCGTCCTTGGGACGTACTTAGACTTACTGGACTAGAACTCTATCAGCAAAGTCCCTCCCTTTTTGTATCGACTTAATCGCCGAGGCTATGGCGAGCGGGTCATTAGTTAATAGCGCTATTAGGTTTAACAAACCTCACACCGTGCCAGTCAGACGGGCGTGTACTAATGGACTATGGCACGTCGGTGATGATAGACACCGATGCTAGGGCACAATTAATTTTCGTAGTAGTCGATATGATAAACGAGTCCGGTAGTTTAAATAATGGGGTGGCCCCCACGACCGGAGTGCCGGGCTGGATAGCCAGGGAAGGTGGACATGGGATGGTTAACTAATAAACGTTTTCGAACTATGGGGTAATGGCCCACGGCTGGATAGCTGATTAAGATTAAACTACATTTTTTTTGGAAACAACTCTAAAATGGACAACCAACCGTGAACTCACTCAACTTTGTTGTTGACTCGTTGTTACATACTTTGCAGGTCGCTAGATGCCATGGGGCTTGCACATGGAGGTGGTCGTTGTGAGATGCGGACTGTTATGTCCCGTACTTAATAATTAAACTTTATAAACTTATGGAACTTATGTTTTGGTTTAACGTCTTAAGCTTCCGCTGTTTAAATTGAACTTGGTTAACTTCCTTTTGGTCACCAATTGTATTGTGGTTGGTTTTATTTACTTAATTATGTTGTTCAATATGATTGGTGGCTCGATCCTGGTCATGTCATGCCTCCAAGCAGTGATACTCCGCATGGAGGAATTTGGGGGTGTGACAGACTATGTATGATCCAGGATGCTTCTCAAGTTTCTCCATTGGCCTAGTGCTTCTCACAAGATCCTATCATATATATATATATATATATATAGGGTAAGGTTATTGTAAAAAAGGTTAAAAGTGTGAGAAAGGTGAGAAATATTGTAGAGATGGCATGTGTCCTAAATCTAAATTAATTCAAAAGGGTAAACAAGTAATTTTATCATTAATTCAATTAATTAAAAACTTCCCATAACCGCCACCTTAATTATAGGAACTGAATTTTTATTAAAAGATCTCTATAAACACCATTCAGCAAGTATATAACACAATTCAGCAAGTATATAACACAATTCAGCAAGTATATAGCACCATTCAGTAAGTATTTAACACCATTCAGCTAGTATATAACACCATTCAGCAAGTATATAACACCATTCATGGACTAAACATCTGATCGAAACATGTTTTTTTTCTCTATATAAGTATAGCAATATGGTACTCATATTAAAGATAAAAAAACGCTCGTTATTATGGTGTAATTTTTTTAAAAAAAATTGCGTATAAAAAGTTATTGACGTTTAAAAAAGACGGGGGAAGTTACATGTGCATTAATGTTAGTTTCTTAATTTAAAAATATTAAATTTACCTATATACCCTTAATCTAGAAAATTAATATGTTTAATAGTAAACAATATTTACAATTTTGTCATTATGATCTCAACCATTAGATCAAAGATCTAATGGTGTAGATTCTTTCTTATCTTTCTCACAAAAAAACCTTTTTTTTACAGAAACCTCTACCTATATATATATATAGGTGATCAAATGATAAGAAAATAAATTTAAGAAGAAGAAGAAATTGTTATGATAGTAACACATTAAATAGTTTATAACTTCTTACATTAATTATTTTCTTTCTAATGAATTTGTCAATTTCATTTTATCTTATACAAATAAAATTTTATCCAACACATTATCGAATTTTATAATACACATGTCGAAATTTATCCTACACAACTCGCAATTTATCCTGCACTCTAAATTAATTAATTTCTTTTGGAAAAAAAAAAACATATATATTGAAAATAAGTGGCAAATTTAATGTAGATAGATATTAAAGAGAAATACTGCAAATTAATGACCTATGTAAGTTTACCAATATACCTTTACAATAACATTAAATACAAATATTAAATGAAGCATTTTTTTGTTGAAATTTCTTCTTTTTATGCCATCAATTTTAATGTGTTTTACATTGGATACGCTTTTCATTTCAACGTTGGAAACACGAATCGCACTTTCCTCGCAATCTCAAATAATAATAATTCTTTGTGAACAAATTAAATTTACAATTCTTTTATCATTATTAGTGATTATGCAATGTAAATTCTTGTTATGCTTATGTGAACTACTTGTAACATTTACATGCTACGTGACATATTACATGATACAAACTAAAACTTTTTTTTTTCTAAAACATTATGATCAAATCTCATCCTTTCCTTTGTTGGATCTTTTAGATGTCTTCCAGCCGCCTCTCCAACTCAAACAAAGGATCCAAGGCTAACTCCAACAAGAAGATGCTCGCTCTCATGGATAAGAAGATGGCTCGCATGATACCTGACATTGTAAGCAAGGTTACCTCAGCCAATACTCCCAACTCTTCTGTCGATTCCAAGGTCAACCAACCTAAGCCTGTTTCGTTCAACTACAAGCACTTCGCTACTTGCAACCCTCAACCCTTCACTGGCAACGATGGTGTTATTAAGATGCTTGAGTGGTTTGATAGCATCGAAGTGACATTCATCAACAGCGAGTGTCCTGAGAACCTGAAAACCCGAAGAGCTACTAGTGTCTTCCAGGCGAGAGCTCTCGACTGGTGGCCGAATGAGTGCAACATCCGATCTAATGAGGATGCCTACGCCTTCCCTTGGGCTGAGGTTAAGGAAGTGATGATGACCGAGTTCTGCCCTCCCCATGAGCAGTAGAAGCTTGAGGAAGAATTCTGGCACCTCAAGCAGATTGGTGATGATAACCTTGGTTACACTTCTCGTTTTAAGCAGTCAAGTATTATTGTACCCCACCTGGTAGCGACTCCTGAGCGTGCAATCAGGAAATACCTTCAAGGTCTACCCTATGCCATGCGTGACACCATTGAAGCCACACGACCTGACACCATTGAGTTAGTATACTATTTAGCTGCCAGCCTTAACAACAACCGTGTTAGAGATAAACAGACCACAAACCCCACTACCACCAAATCAGCGAACCAAGTTACCACTGAGCCCAAGGAACCCAAAACCCAGTCACGTGACAACAAGGGAAAGAAATGCAAGTTTCAAAGCTAGAGTTGCAACGCAATTACACCTGCTGATACCCCAAATCCGCCATAAGAACCTACCAGAAATCCTTACACTGGGACTCATCCCAAGTGTAATACCTGTCGTTACCATCATTCTGCCAACCTTGCATGCCGCCATTGCACCAACTACAATCGATTTGGGCATGTAGCAGTCGTATGCCACAGTGGTCCTACACCATAAGGCAACCAAGTTCAGCAACCTCCCCAAAACCAAAACCGCCAAATTCCTACCAACAATGTCAGAGCCTGCTACAAGTGTGGAGACACCGCCCATCTTCGACCTCATTGCCCTCAACTCAATCAGGAGCAGTCACAGTAAGCACCTCGTGGTCGAGCATTCAACATCAACGCGAACCAAGCTCAGAAAGACAATGAATTCGTGAACGGTACGTTTCTTGTAAATGACTTATATACTTCTTTACTATTTGATATTAGTGCGGACAAAAGCTTTGTGTCCGTTAAATTCGAATCAATGTTAAATTGTACAAGCTCTAAACTCCCCAAGTCATTCACTATTAAAATTGCCAATGGCAAGTCTATCACCGTTGATTCCGTTCTTCGCAATAGTTTCCCCACTCTTAACGATCATGTATTCCCAATCGATCTTATACCCATGCAATTAGGTAGTTTCGATATCATAGTACTCATGGATTGGCTTCGTAAGAACCATGTTGAAATCGCTTGTCATGAGAAATTCGTTCGTTTGCCTCTTCCTTCTGGTGACACCTTACACGTCTATGGCGACAGACCTTTAAAGGGATTCAAACTCCTGTCATGTACACAAGTGAACAAGTACTTACGTAAATAGTACCTTGCCTTTTTAGCCCACGTTATGGAAGAAAAGGGCAAGGGAAAAGACATAAGTGATGTTCTAGTGGTGCGTGATTTTCCTAACATCTTTCCCGAAGATCTACCTGGTCCTCCTCCCTCTCCTACTGTTGACTTTCGCATTGACCTCATCCCCGGTGCTACCCCCGTCGCTAAAGCTCCTTACTGCCTTACACCTTCAGAAATGTAAGAGTTGTCAAGCCAACTTCAGGAGTTGTCAAGCCAATTTCAAGAGTTGCTTGATAAAGGTTTCATACGCCCAAGTACTTCTCCTTGGGGTGCTCCTGTTCTTTTCGTCAAGAAGAAAGATGGTTCGTTTCGAATGTGTATCGATTATCGTGAGCTTAACAAACTCACCATCAAAAACCGTTACCCTCTTCCTCGTATCGATGACCTTTTTGATCAACTCTAAGGCGCAACATGCTTATCCAAGATCGATCTTTGTTTTGGCTATCATCAACTTCGCGTTCTTGAAGAGGACATCCCTAAAACCGCGTTTCAAACTAGATATGGTCACTACGAGTTCGTGGTTATGCCTTTTGGTTTGACCAATGCACCGGTGGTCTTCATGGACTTAATGAACCGCGTGTGTAAGCCATACTTGGACTGTTTTGTGATCATATTCATCGATGACATCCTTATCTATTCCAAAACCTAAGTTGAACACGAGCGTCATTTGCGTCTAATCCTTGAACTGCTACGTGCCGAGCAACTATACGCCAAATTCTCCAAGTGCAAATTTTGGATCAAAGAAGTTCAATTCCTTGGACACGTCGTGAGTGAAAAAGGAATTCATGTTGACCCCTCCAAGATCGAAGTTGTCAAGAATTGGATCGCACCGAAATCTCCATCTGAAATTCGTTCATTTCTCGGATTGGCGGGCTACTACCGTCGATTCATCTCGAACTTTTCGAAAATCGCCGTTCCCCTCACTCTGTTGACTCAGAACGATAAACCTTTTGTTTGGGGTCCTGAACAAGAGGAGTCTTTTCAAACACTTAAGGACTTGCTTTGCAATGCTCCTATCCTCGCTCTTCCTGATGGTAACGATGATTTCGTAGCGTATTGCGATGTATCTAACCGAGGTTTTGGTTGTGTTCTCATGCAACGAGACATGGTTATCGCATATGCTTCGAGACAGCTGAAAATACATGAGAAAAACTACAGTACTCACGATCTTGAACTTGGCGCAGTTCTTTTTGCGTTAAAGATCTGGCGACACTACCTTTATGGTACCAAATGCGTGGTCTTCACCGACCATAAGAGCCTACAACATATCTTTAACTAAAAAGAGCTAAACATGCGTCAATGTCGTTGGGTAGAATTGCTTAACGACTACGACTGCAAGATTCGCTATGATATAAGTTAAATGGTTTTTATAAAGTAATGATGGTGACTGCAATTATTGAAGTTAAATGGCATATATTGCAATCCGATACAAACATAAAGAACGGAAAGTGTAATTTGCCCTATGATATAAGTTCAATCCATCAACTTGTCTGTGACCCATTTAACCTTTTTGGCTAATTTACAACTTTATTACGAACTTTTTATGAGACGACAACGGTTTTGTAACTCATTTACAACTTGCCAACCCATTTTGACATGCTAATCCGTTTGACCTATTAAGATAAATGGGTTACATCAATCGTATACAACTTACAACATATTGTATCAAAGGTTTGGGTATAGGTTGATGTTTTTTTTTAAATAATAAACATATGCATTCTGTGACTACATATTTTTTAACATTTAAAGCCAACACTAGTTTTATAGTTTCAAGTCTAGATAAATGTTTTTAACTGCCCATCTCTCAATTAGGGATGGACATTTGGTATCGAGCATCGGAACTGAATCGGTACCGTATCTATTTTTGCGTTTTCGGTACCGATATCAGTTTAGTACGGGACCGGTATTTTATCGAATTTTACCTTCAAATACTGGTACCGTAACAAATATTGTTGGCGAATTTCGGTATCGATACCAAGCTTATCCATACTCTCGATTGTTGTTTTCTACACTTACAACAATGAGCTTTTTTCGTAAGATATTTTTAACTAATATTTATATATTTACTTGATTCAAAAATATCATTTTTGGAATATATATTGCGATCACGACTCATGGTGGAGACCTTTTTCTACATCTTTCTCATATCATAAATTTGTCGTCAACCCGGTTATTAAAAATTAATATAGAGTTAATTACATAGACGGACCCTATGGTTTATAGCTAGTTTCATTTTTTAGTACTAATTTTTTTAACAGGTTTATGTTTTATGGTTTCAATTTTGTAACACATTTTGGTACT
The DNA here is from genome assembly GCA_030545235.1 of Helianthus tuberosus. Lineage (NCBI taxonomy): Eukaryota > Viridiplantae > Streptophyta > Magnoliopsida > Asterales > Asteraceae > Helianthus > Helianthus tuberosus. Next base: position 125,853,445 of record CM060357.1, on the reverse strand, counting down.
AACACTAAAATTAGTTAATTTTATCAATATAATGACTAAAATACCCTTCATTTTATTTTAATTTATCAATTTAACACTTTTGGTACTAACACCTAATTTTATTTAAGTTTAAATCAATTTTACAAAACCTATTTTTTCATCATTTTATTATATCTCTTAATTAACATAAAATCTATTTATTTTTTTATTTTCATTTTTTTATTAAATTCCTTATTTAACATAAAATATACTAGTTACACAATTTTTTTTTTGTTCATTTACATTTTACTATTTTAGAACTTATACAGTTTCTATATTTATTATATTGATCATTGAAATATAAAATACACTTATATGCACAAAATGCAACATATAAATTACATCAATTGTGGCATAAAACTAATCTTTTTTTAGTACTAATGTTGGAAAAAATGTGTTTTTGTCTTTCTTTTGTATTTTCAGGATTAAATGAGCTCAAATGAACAAAAGAAGCAAAAAGGCAGCTAAATCTAACATAAATACAAGAAAAGGAACAAACGTGGCATGCCCGACCTCCCCGACAACATCTTCCCAAGCAAAACAAGAGAACAGAAGGCTGAACACGCCCCGTGCTCAATGAGCACGGGGGCGTGCCCAAGTGATTGCAGAAAAGACAAAGCTGTAGAAGCTTCAATCACCCACCACGGGGGCGTGCCCAGTGGACACGGGGCCGTGGTCAACTCTAAGATTCGCAGAATCTGAGGAAATCTTGATAGTACAGATACGCTTCTGCACACGGGGGCGCGCCCAGCGGACACGGGGGCGTGGACAACTAATGCAGACAAACTGCAATTAGTAAAGAAAGAGAAGGAAGGTGGACACGGGGCCGTGCCCAATGGACACGGGACCGTGCCCGAGTCTCTGTTCAACCTATAAATAAGGGTGCTTGGCTCATTTGCAAACCATCCCTTGGTACACCACCTCTCTCACACTTCACCCACCACCATCACAACACCATCATCCACCACTATCATCCATCGTCCATCGTAGAGTGTGTGAGTCGTCTCGGGATCCAAGATTGATCGTAAGAGTTCTTGATAATCAAAGGCCATGTTTGCCTAAGTCTCTTACATCACTTGGTGAAGACAAGTGTCTAGTGTAATACTTTTTGTTTTTAATCTTTTCGCACTTTTTAGTTGGTTTTGTATTAATGACTTTAATAACTAGTTTCTTATGTTGAAGGTGATTCTTCCTTATCGTTTGTCCGTGGTGTCTTTGCATTATTTTACTGTCTATATAAAATAAAAGATTTTCACCATTCATATCTCCACGGTCTATATGGAGGTATGTTGGCTACCTGGTCGGGGGTTAAGGGAACGTTTTGGTAAGAGTCTTGCCTTGTTCAGTGTATAGATCCTGCAAGGACCTAAGTCAAATTAAGTAGGACCTCCTTCAATACCCACCGATATTGGATGGCGGGGGTCCAAACTCTTTGATCCCCTCATATGTAAGCTACTATTAATACTTTAATCCGGCTACTTAGGACTGTATCCCTGCTGACTCAGACTACTTAGCCGAGGATAACGTCACCTTCAAAAGAGGGGCCTACCATAATATGCATTAATAACTTAATTAATTATCTTTCAATAATCCGACCCTTTAGGATTGTATCATTGTTGACTCAAACTACTGGGTTGAGGGTAACGTCACCTTCAAAAGAGGGGCTTACTACAATAACTAAGATAATCTCTTAAAAAGTGCAAAAGTGCGGAAATAATCAAAGGTTACACTAAACACGAGTCGGATCCAAGTGATTCATCTTGTCTATCTGTTTTTATTTTTATTTTATTTTTCAGCATTTTAGTTAGTTTTTTTTTTTCTAGTTTAAAAACCATTTTTCTAACTTTTGATTTGATTAGACGTTGAGGATAAACCGGTACTAAAAGCTCTTGTGTCCTTGGACAACCTCGGTATCTTGCCAACACTATACTACGCTCACGATGGGTGCACTTGCCCATATGTGTGTTTGGTGTTAGTAAAATATCGTGTTTTATAAATTTAAAACTTGGCTAACGTGTAAAAAGGGGTTAAAATATACTTAAATATATATCACACCACACACGCATCATACACATTAGTATAAAACTAATTATATGCACAATTCCGTTCTAAAAAATTAAATACACAGTTGAAAAGTTTACTCGATACATGTTAGTTGAATCCAAAATTGAAAACGAGTAAGATTTACCTTATTTAAAACTAACAGCTTTATACATGTCTATTTTTTAATTTACATGAAAGATATTTATTATTATCTATCATATCTATCCAAAATTTTATAAAATCTATTTTTTAATTTACATGAAAGATATTTAAAACGAGTAAGATATTTAATTTACATAAAACTATATAGCTAGTAGATTTTATTAAAAAAATCTATTTAGAAAAAAATACTGATGTAACTAGTAGATTTTATGTTAAATAAGAAATTTTATAAAAAAGATGAAAATAAAAAATAGATTTTATGTTAATTAAGAGATATAATAAAAAGATGAAAATAAAAAAAATAAATAGATTTTGTAAAATTGATTTAAACTTAAATAAAATTAGGTGTTAATACCCAAAGGTGTTACATTAATAAAATAAAAAAAAAAATGAAGGGTATTTTAGTCATTATATTGATAAAATTAACTAATTTTGGTGGTAGTACCCAAAGGTGTTACAAAATTGAAACCATAAAACATGAACCTGTTAAAAAAAAGTTAGTATCTATAGACGAAACTAACTATGAACCACATGGTCCATTTGTGTAATTAACTTTTTTTTTTTAACGGCAAATTTTGATCACTGGAGTATCATCGTGCCACCAGCGGAATCACCCGATCATATCCATCTCCACTAGGCATAATGCCTATACACCAATTCAGGAGAAAACCCAATAAATATGAGAAAAACCCTTGTGAGAATCGAACCCTAGACCTATTGGTCCTAAAGCCTTATCTCACCTCCATGATACCACTAGACTATTGGTCCCAAAACCTTATTTCACCTCTAAGGCCATCCGTAGTCATAAATCCCCCTGTGGGGCGTTATGCGACACGTGTCGTGCCACGTCACACGGGGGCTTTATGGGGCGTTATATCACTAGAGCCCGTAGTCATAAAGCCCCTACCTATCATTACCTAATTATTAATTTTCAATTTTATTAATTAATATAAAAAAGCATGCTTGTTTGTGATTGGTCCATTTTTCAAAATCATCCCCCCATCAAGCGTTATATATATAGCGCCAGCCACCATTTTGTATCTCATAATGCCCCTCTGTAATGGTGTTTGGGCTTTATAGGGGCTTTATGGCGGTATATGGAGCCCCATTACACATAACCTAAGATATCACTAGAATATAAAGTGATGGGCGTAATTAACTCATTAATATATGATTTATTCATATGGATTCAAACCACTCAACCCGGTTATTAAAAATTCATATATGATTCTTTCATATGGATTCAAACCACTGAGTATTAAAAAAACTATTCGTCCAGCACCAAGCCTTTTACTTATTGCGTCGAGTGATAAAATTAGCATATGTTTTTGTTTTCCTTTTATAATTCTCTTATATAATATATAGGATTAGTATCAAATACAAAGGATCCTAATTGTAAGAAGTGTAAGAAGGATTTATAAAGTGACAAGTGTCCAATAACCTAAAAAAAACCCACTACACACAAAAAAAAAAAAAAAAAAACTTAAACATCCACCACCACCAAAAACCTAACCCCCCCCCCCCTCCCCCACCCTCATCACCCACCCCACAAAAAAAAATTATTATTATTATTATTTTTTTTTTTTTTGCCAAGGGGGTGGGGTTTAGGTTTTTGGGTGGGGGTTTAGTTTTTTTTAGATTTTTTTTTAGGTTTTTCGGGGGTGGGGGGAGGGTTAGGTTTTTGGGGTTTTTTTTTGTGAGGTATAGTTTTTTTTTTTTTTTTTTTTTTTTTGTGTGGGGGGGGGGGGGGTGTGTGGGGAGGGGGTTAGGTTTTTTAGGGTTTTTTTTGGTGAGATATAGTTTTTTTTTTTTTTTTTTTTTTTTGGGGGGGGGGGGGGGGTGGGTGTTTAGGTTTTGGGTGGTGATGTAGTGGGTTTAATTTTAGGTTATTGGACACTTGTCACTCTATAAATTCTTCTTACACTTCTTACAATTAGAAGCCTTTGTAGAATAACTTGACCCATATATATATAAGAAAAGGAACATCGTGTCATGGTTAGCTTATTTATATGTTGGGATGTGATGCGGCTCTGTTTTTCTCTATAAAAGTTGTATCGATGTATGGATAAAAATAAATAATAAATCATAACGTCATATTCGTTTTTTAAAACCATTCAGGGGCGGAACCAGAGGGGTGTCAAGAGAGTCCGTTGACCCTCCGGTCACCGGAACTTTTTAAATTTTTATTTATAAATTTTGAGTTTTTGAAGAAAAAACTTAGATATGGACCCCCTAATTTGAACCAGTAAAGAATATAAGCTTGAAAAATAAAAAATAAATATTAACTAAAGTAAGCATCAATTGGTGCATTCATGTGTTTTACGTAGGCTTGTAAACAAACCAAATGTTCAATAAACCGTTCGTTTAATAGTGAAAAAAGTCAATAGAATGGGAGGATTCTCTCTTTTACCCTTCGAACCATTGTTGTCTTTCATTTAATTACAAAATTGCTATCGTGTTAAGCTTTACCATTTTTGTAATTGATAATTGATCACGTTTTTACCTATAAAGTTTATGAAGTGATCAGCATACGGCTTATAAATAAATAATTATGTATAAAACCTATACATACATTAATAATCGAATGCATTACAACTTTACAATGTAATCACCGATGAATAATGTGGTTTTAAATATTCAGTAGGTGTTGTTTGTTTTTTTCTGCAAGAAAAATGTCTGCAGTCTGCGGACCACATCTGCAGGAGAAGAGGTGGAACAAATGTCTGCAGTCTGCAAGGAGAAGAGGGTTTATTTTTTTATATCTATAAAAACCTCTTCTCACACATAACACACACAAACACACACACAGACACCTCTGACTCTCTCTCTCTTTGCCTTCCTCTACCACCACAACCAACAACCACCGTCCACCTGCCACCACCACTTCAGCCACCACCCACCCCGTCGCAACCACCACCACCACCTAACACTCACCACCACCATATTCTCTCTGCCTCCCCCACCCACCCCGTCACAACCACCATGCACCACCGCCACCACGAAGCCAAGCACCACCACTTCAGCCAAAAAAGCAACCACCTCCACCGAAACCCTAATTTCACCATCTTCGATTTGGGGGTTTCTGAAGAGAGAGAGAGAGAGATCGAGGGAGTTTCTGAAGAGAGGGAGAGAGATATCGATTTGGGGGTTTCTCCGGCCGGTTCTTGTTTCTCAACCACCACCGCACATCTCTTGTTTCGATTTGATGCTTTGTGAAGATGGAGGTGGTGATTGTCGGAGGTGGAGGTGATGGGTGTCGGAGGTGTGGTGGTGGAGGTGGTGGCGGAGATGTGGGGGTGGAGGTGGTGGCGGAGATGTGGTGGAGGTGATGCAGAGATGTGGTGGTAGAGAGAAGAGTCTGAGAAGAGGTTTGCAGACATAAGAACATGTCTGTGTGGGGAAGAGGTGGGGAAGACCTTTTTGGTGAGAAGTGTTTCCGGAAAACAAACAAGCTGCAGACTTTTAACGTCTGCGCGCATCTGCGCGACGCAGACATAAGTGGCCAGAAGTGCTTCTGGCCAAAAAACAAACACCACCTAAGTCTCTCGTTGAAAGAATATTTGAAATGTACACCCAATAAGTCTCTTTCCCATTCTCTTGTTGACTTGTGACCATAAGTTCCAAACCAATTTGTTCATACTAAAGAGGACCAACTAGTACAAGAAAAGAATATGTGTCTATATCTCTATTTACACTTTAGTCCACATTTATATCTTATTAACTGTTTGGTCCTTCAACTTCTTTCCCTAAAACTCTTTCTGGTAATAATAAAACTACCATTCTCAATTACCAAACATGTTAGAAAGACATGTTCTAGTACCTACACACAAATATTAATTATATTTCTTTTGACTTTTTAGTTATTTATATAATAGTAAAGGTATTTAGGTTATTTTATACCCACTTAACAATGAAAAAAAAAACTAAGTTAGGGATAAATGATATAATGTGTAGGGGTTTGCAAACATTAAGTACGTTTTTTATACTTTTTTAAGATAAATGACATACTTTGCAATCTAGTGTTAACATAAAGGACGATTTTTATAATTTAGTCCTTTGATTTTTTTGCTGCTAGTATCACACTGATCATTGTTATAATAAAGAGTAAAATGAAGTTAAACTTTAGTTGCTACATAAAACATCTGTAGCCATGAACACCAATTACTTATTCAAAGAGTTAAAAACACAAATCCAAGCATCATCTTAAGATTGGCATGATCGGTTAAATATCATCATCAAAATGTTGTTAACAGTGACTGAATTGAAGTCAAAATGAGAGAGCAGCGAAGAACACTGAAGATGAAGAAGATTAGGAGTTGCAGAGGTTATAAAGAAGACAACCAACTCTTGGTGTTGCAATTTCAGTCCCTAAGGGGCGTTTTGGTCTTTTACCAGAAATCCCAAGGTAACTTACGTCCGTTTGCCAAAGGGAATTGATTGCGAGCAATCGACAACCACAGGGATCGGACTATTGATTTTTTTTTTCAAATGAGAGCTGAACCTGTGATTAGGTGTAAACCCTAGTGACTGAAACTATAGTTTACTCATTTTCTATAATATTGAGACAATATAGGATCAATAACATAATAATATGCAGATTAAGTTATAATATGTACATATCTTTAAGGTTTTTTCATATGATATTTTTTAACGTATTACAATCTTTTAAAGTTACGTTTTCATATTATTCGTATTACAATTTTTAGTTATGTTCCCAATTTGTGATGAACGCGTTTATGAAATCAAATATTATCATCTCTACACACAGTAAAACCAAATATATATATTTTTTTTATAAAATCATAACCCTAAATCCATTATAAACAATGGCGCATGCAGATTAATTTTTTATTCAAATGGATACTTTTTGGTAAATTATCTTTAATACTCACTATTTTTTTTTTTAAATTCTGCAAAATTCTCACTGATTTTTTTCATTTTTATCCAAACACACTAGGTTTATGGAAACCCACAAATATAGGCTGAATCCGCTCCTGATTATAAATTTTAATCACATGTAACAAAATAAATTCAAATTGAGAAAAAACTATGGTTGTGGATAGAACCCTAACCTAGTCCAATATTCCCACCAAACCCACCAAACAAGTTCTCATCTAAAATGTATCATATATGCAAGGAGACACGTTTGGGCCCCACCCATCATCCCCTGTTTGTTGACTTGTGAGGTTCTAAATTTCTAATTGACGCAACACCACCATTGTATTTTTTAATTGCCCTTAATTTCTTTTACTTAGTTTATTTGCTCTATGACCCATGTTAAACAATGTTTCAATTACTTAGTTTATTTGCTCTATGATCCATGTTAAACAATGTTTCAAAAATGGGTTTAAACCAACCACTATTGAAGGGGTAACTTAATAATTGTAATACTCTAAAAGTTTTAAAGCATACCAAGTAAATTATTTTAAATAAAAAGCAAATTGGATTTAAATAATCCCAGCTTTCTCAATTTGGCCGACAATAATCTCAACTCAATTATTGGCCGATAATAATCCGAACTGGTCCACTTTTGGCCGATAATAGTCCGCCGTTAAAAATAGCTTAACGGAGTTAAGTTTTTTTCCGAATTACAAACCGATGTTTTATGGATTTTGATCAGAACGAGGATACGAGTCGGTTTATGTAAAACTTACCTCGAAACGATGCTTCAAACGGCATGATTTTTGTTAATTGGAAGTTTAAACACCCGAATTGAAGCACCGTTTTCGTCGTTTGGGCCAGTATTTCTTAGTAAATTTTACATCAATCAATGCATATCCTTAATCAAAAGCCCTAAAAATCAGTTTGTAATTCGAAAAAAACCTTTACTCCGTTAAGCTATATTTAACGCAGACTATTATCGGCCAAAACGTACGAATCGCATGAAAAAGTAAAAAAAAAAGACACGGTGACGTTTTTGTAATTATTTTAATCATAGTTACCCTAAAAGATCAAAATTATCCTACAAGATCATTTGTAGAGTAATTATGATACTCTACAAAATTACCCTCCAAGATCAAAATTACCCTATAAGATCGTTTGTAGAGTAATTATGATACTCTACAAAATTATCCTACAAGATCAAAATTACCCTATGAGTAAAATAATTACAAAAAATGCTACCGCAATTTTTTTACTTTTCCACTTCATTCGTACATATTGTATGATAAAATACTTTGTATTTGATATTTTGTCTATATATATACACACAATCAATTCTTAACTGTACTGTTATACTATAACTAATAACAAATATAATGGAGCTGAACAACGTCACTATGCTAAACCAACTTGATGTTAAGTTAAAAGTTCACCATCAAAGTTCGAATAATAAGAATACGGAATCACCTGAATGGAAGAAATTAAAAAAGATGTCTTCTCTATTAACATGTTCTTAATGGGCGAGGATGTATATTTAAACTACATGAAATGTTTACATAAATCAACTTTGATAGTCAAACAAACAGATTGTAAAAAATATGGTATCATTAGGTCATGAGTTCGATTCTCACAAGAAGGTTTTTCTTAGATTTATTGGGTTTCCTACTTAATTGGTGTATAGACATTATTGCCTAGTGAAGGTAGTGTAGGAATTAGGTTCACCTTTTGTAAAATATAATTACAAAATATATAATAACGAGACTCTCGTTATTCGTAGGAAATATCATAGTACAACATCGGTTGCAATAACTAAATAAAAAGAATATATAATATAATTATATATACAAATCTTGACTCAAGCCGCATATATGGTGGGTCCTTAACGCGCACTTGATAGCATCCTAGACTCGAGTATTCATCATCTTGAGTCTTGAAAAATACTCCTTGACTGCAACAAAGAGAACACTAAAACGTTGACGATTTTGGTTGAGGCTCGTGTTCAACACGCTTCCCTTAAAACAGATTTCGCGCCTCTACTAAAGACGACGCGTCTGTCTCCCAGGGTACAACAGCCAAAGCAGTCTGTACTGCCGGAAATGGCCACACGCCCGAGGTTACACCTAATAGAATTATAGTGTTTGAACTTGTGGAAAAATAATGATATGAAAGTGATGGAATCGAGTAGAGAAAACTTATCTCTCTATAATTCCCAACATATGGATGTTCAAGTCTTCACCACTTCTCCAAGAATTCTTCATACATATTATCTTTCTCTTGTAGTTTTCTCATAATTCCAATGAGTCACATAGCCTACCATTTTTTTTTACAAGAGTTGTGTGTTGTGAAGAGTTTCTCTTAAGTGGTGATTTTATTAGAGACATAAAACTCTAATAAAATTTTCACTTAATTAGTGATTTAATTAGAGCCATAAAAACTCTAATAATAGCTAATCAAGTGATATAAAACTCTACTCAAGAGTTTCACCATATGAAGGAGTTTAATTAGTAATTATAATTTCACTAAATTATAAATTAACTAAATATCCATTCACTAATTTTCCCAACAATCCCCCACATGAATGGAGATTGTTCAAAACACATAAAATTTCCAATGGAACCTCGACAGTTGAGTTTTGCATACGATAGGTAGGTGTTACCCTTTGAACCTTCGCTCATGAAATGCACTTAGCCCACTAGCTCTGAGTAGATCTCGATGTCTTTGAACTCGTCTGTCGTTTGTGTAGACGACAATACACTTCACACAAGACTCTCCCTAACCGGGTCATCTCCTCATAGTCGTGTCCAATAATGGTCGTGGAACACTTTCCTGGTTCTGCGAGAGCTCTAGGAATTGTGCCCTCAATTCCATTCGAAGCGACCCGACTTCTCTCTAACATAGGTGATTCTCCTTAGATCATTAAAAGCATTGTGGTTATCGTGATCTATCCAAATCATTTACCACATATTATGCTTAGCCTCACACTTGTCACTTTTAGGAATGGACTAGGAAGTTTATTAATCTTTATAATAAACTACCTTATTAAATGCGTAGGGTTATTCCCCCACAGTGACCTCGCTTATTCATACAATTAGGTTTTCCTATTGAACTCAATTCTTGGGATCTCCAGTCTACTGAGTTAGGTTTCCATCATATGAACTTCATTTTTCAAGGGCTTCAGTCCCATTCCACAACTTGATCTCTAATAAACCCTCAGGTTATTGGATCCATAACATTAGCAAATAACTTTGCATATTTGAGATCAGTTGTCATGATGTGTTCTTAACTCGTAAGTTAATTTTGCCTATTGTCAACTTCTAAGACTATAACCTCAGTGGCCATCTGAATCTGGTTATAACATATGTCTTCGTAAGATACGTGTATCATTTAAGGCAAACACATCCCCATTATGCACTACGACCTTTGTGTCCTCCACTTAGTCGTCTATTTGCAATGTTAGATTGGATTACAAAATCCTTATTGCTAAAAACAAATGCAAGACACCCCCCACATTTAAGTGTTATTGGATAACATTTAGATGTGTTAATGAGAACCATTTCTACATACCCTTATAGGGTTGTTTCTTAAATGGTTCCTCCCCCACATTTCTTGCCATTTGATCAACATTTCCGTAACACCACTTATGGCGACATTTATACACATATGATTGAACAAGACCAACCTTATTGTATCAGTGAATTCAACTCATATTGCATTAGCTTACACAAGCTTCCGAGCTGACCAAAGCAACACATGCCATTGTCATAAGTTTTTCACCAACTTAGAATAATTCTAATTTAACATCTAGAATAAGCTTAGACAATGAGTTCTCCTCATTAGCTTTTCAAACAAACTTTTAAAAGTTACATGTCATTTCCTTATAATGAATGAAAATTCTCTCTCAACTTTGTCCATACACAAATTCTTTTTGTGTTCATACACATTTAAATGTTTAGAGTTAATTAGTCTCCGTCAAGACCCATAATTAACCAAGTACTAGTCTAGCATGCTTTAGACTACAATACTTTAGCTTGTGAACAGAAGATGCATCATTCTGATTCTTCACAGCCCTAAGGATATCATAATATCACTTTGCAACATTCATCCCTTGTTAAGACAAAATAATGAGACTTATTCATAATCCTAAAACATCAATATTTAGGAAGGTCTCACAAATTATTGTATATAGCACAAAGTTAAATTTCATCATTCATTTAAGGAACATAACTTGTTTACCTTTGATCTCCAACGATCTACCATTGACTCATAAGTACTTAAACATAAGCCTTAATCCACGTCACTTGGTAAACACATTCATCACCAACAAGATAAATGTTTCTCATCTACAATCACTATTATGTGTGAGATAGAGTCAACTAGATTGACACTCAACAACATGGCATTCATAATTTTTCCATAAGTGATTTGCACACATCTATTGTTATTCATTAGGAGACATGTATATTTAGGATGCTCTCCCAAATGAAGGTAAAATCTCCATATAGATATAACAATAATCAAGTGGTAGACGCATCTACTTATAAATCTCGCAAGATTTATTAAAGGTATACAATAACATATAGTACTTTTACTTTCATATGTTAGAATTCACACTTGTGAATTTTTCAATGACTTCTAATGAAGTATGCGACATGAATGTCGTTAGTGTATTTCATCTCAATACACTCACTACGTTCTTTCATTACTCATTCATGATGTGGTTATACATTTGATGTTTTGTCTTTGACTTTCAGTCAATGTAACAACTCTCAAGTTGTTTATGTCCAAGTATTTTCATGTACTATCCATTTAAAACCATATTCTTTTAAACAATGTATAACCGACGTTATAATTATTTTCCACAAAATTAATGTATACGTCACAACCATTAGTGATTTATTTCTTTATAAAAAATTGCATGTGTTATCCGAAGATATTGAACACAAAACAATAAAATACATTGGAAACTAAATCATAAGTGTCAATCACTTTTGAAATTTAAACGGAAGCATAGACAATATGTAGACATCAAATAGCAAAGTGCTTTTATCTTCAACACTTTATAATCTGACCGAAATCTTCTCAACAATATTGTCCCATGGCGTGTCTTGAGGTACTCCCTCAATAAGACTCCATGCACTTGTAAGTACAAGTTTCCCATTTCATCTTGAAACTTTAAACTTGGACAATTATGCTCAAAACAACACCAAGTTGTTACAAATACTACATTTAAGTAGTAAACTTGAACAATTAAATTTGTTCACAACAACACCAAGTTGTTTTCACCAAATAACATTTTTTTTAACACACATGTTGGAAAAAAATTGTTATAACAAGCACATTATAGAATCGAACGTTTACATAAAACGTTTTCCAAATATATAGTTTATAAAATAAACTGTTTCTCATCAGTTTTAATGCACACATAGGCAATTAAATGTTTACATAAAACATTTCTGTCCATTATGAACAATCTCTAACCTCGTATTCGTGATACACATTTTCTAACACACATGTTAGAATACTTTAAGTCATTTTATATATATATATATATATATATATAACATGACCAAATTAAAGCATCAAATGTCATCACTAAAACTCTACTCAAGAGTTTCACCATATGAAGAGTTAAGAGTCTCAATAATTATAGACTTAAACTCTAATAAAACTCATCAAATGTTATCATTAAAACTCTACTCAAGAGTTTCACATATGAAGAGTTAAGAGTCTCAATAATTATATATTTAAACTCTAATAAAACTCATCAAATGTCACCATTAAAACTCTACTCAAGAGTTTTACATATGAAGAGTTAAGAGTCTCAATAATTATATATTTAAACTCTAATAAAACTCATCAAATGTCACCATTAAAACTCTACTCAAGAGTTTCACATATGAAGAGTTAAGAGTCTCAATAATTATATATTTAAACTCTAATAAAACTCATCAAATGTCACCATTAAAACTCTACTCAAGAGTTTCACATATGAAGAGTTTAATTAGTAATTAAAATTTCACTCAAATTGATTTAGAAATCACAAATTAAAGTTGGTGATGAATCCCACACAACTACACTATCACTTTATTGTGATTTAATTTTTTAAGCCAATCAAACATCAACTTCAATGTATGACATTTTATTTCTAAATTATACAAAGCATTAAAATCAATGCTACAACAAATTACTTATATAAAATGTTTACATAAAACACTTCAAAGCATTTGTATTTTAACCATTTTTAACAATCATGTTAAAATGAAAGAAATTCTAACGCGCACATTAGAAATATTAACATTTTCACAAAATGTTAATTTGACTTGCTAAAAGCACATATATGGTTCAAATAAATAAGTCATTTCTAATACACACGTTATAAACTAAACAATTAAAAATTGCTTCCAAACTAACGCGTTTCATGAACGTTTCTAACACACATGTTAGAAGACAAATGATTACAAAAATCATTATAAGACTTATTTGTTCATATCAATCCATGGGTGGATGAAAAGTCTACTTTAAATAGAGACTTAATTAGATACATAAAACTCTAATCAAGTAACATAAAACTCTTATTTAAAGACATAAAAAACTCTACTTAAGAGAATTTAACGTTTACAAAAAACGTATGGTTTACACCAATAATTCCGGTCTAACACACATGTTAGAGAATTTAACGTTTACAAAAAACGTATGGTTTACACTAATAAACCTGATCTAACACAAAAGTTAGAAAATTTAACGATTCCCAAAATCGTTTTAAAACCAAATGTTGGAACCAAAACTATTCGTTTTGTACCACGGTATAGGATTTAAGATTGTATCTCAATCTCAAAAAATCCAAACACAACAAGTTGTACTACATACATATTTCCAAAAAAAAAAAAAAATATAAGATCATAACCTCTAACAATATTTTTTTTAATTCTATTATAAATCCTTTCGTAAACCCAAAATCCTTATAAATAAGGTTTTTAAAATTGTACCAACAATCTCATGAAATCTGTTTTAAGTTTGTAGGAATTAGGTTCACCTTTTGTAAAATATAATTACAAAATATATAATAACGAGACTCTCGTTATTCGTAGGAAATATCATAGTACAATATCGGTTGCAATAACTAAATAAAAAGAATATATAATATAATTATATACAGTGGCGGATCCAGGAATTTTATCCTGGGGGTTCACTTTTTTAAATGTTCCAGTTTCTTTCCGAAAATAAAATAAAAAATCGGGTCGGTTCGACGGTTCGGGTAAGGTTCATTACCTTCTCTACGAGGTTTCCAAGCTCCTGAATTCGCATATCGAGAACTGTGTTGAAGTTATTAACCACATAATGGTGACGATCGGTGATGTTGGTCCCTTTTTCTTCTATTTTTCGGGTCAACATACTGGTCTTCCATGTTAATCAGTGGATCTTGTTTACCCTTAAACAGATATAATATTTCTTAAACAGTTAAAGTTAACCATTTTGCTGTAAGGGTAATGTTTCCCATAAAGATTGCTTGCTGTACATTTTCAAAGATTGAATCTTGTTTGTTTCAAAACTAAATCAAGAACAATAGATGACATCCATAGTTTCAAACTAGATTATCACAGATTGTTTTAAACATTTAGTGTGTATTTTATAGGATAAAATGTTGCAAGTGAAGATAACTCCAGACAACAAATAATAAAGCTAGTATCTTTATGCATCAAATTAGGACATTTCTACCCTTATCCTATCTTTCTTTTCCATACCACCAAGTAATCAAGTTGAGCAAAACACATAACTCAATTTTCAAAATTCCATCCTTTATTATGCAATTTACAGGAAGTTCAACTTGTATTTTACAAAAACTGTTGCAAAATAACATATGTATATGTTGGTATTTAGATAAGTACTTTTAATTGTGAGTGTGTATATATGTCGAGAGAGAACCTGGGCAAAAGAACAAAATTGAATAAAAGAAGGTAAAACGTCATTTTGGGTGTAGGCTTGTAGTGGGGACCGTGATAGTGAATCTCAGTCTTGATAAAACATTAAAGCCCTAGTCTGTAAACTTGTTTTACAATAAACAAAAAAGGGAAAAACGCAAATAAAAATTAACCGGATAGCGGGAATCGAACTCGTGACTTCGCCTTTTCAAAACATGCGCGTAACCACTCAACCACTTCAAAAGTTTGGTTACAGGTTCCCCTTCAATATATTAAAGGGTTCCTTCCGTATTTTCTATATGGCATAACACTACAAATTACAAACCGAGGGGTTCCCGGGAACCCCCTCGGAAGCCGTAGATCCGCCCCTGATTATATATACCAATCTTGACTCAAGCCGCATATATGGTGGGTCCTTAACGCGCACTTGATAGCATCCTAGACTCGAGTATTCATCATCTTGAGTCTTGAAAAATACTCCTTGACTGCAACAAAGAGAACACTAAAACGTTGACGATTTTGGTTGAGGCACGTGTTCAACACGCTTCCCTTAAAACAGATTTCGCGCCTCTACTAAAGACGACGCGTCTGTCTCCCAGGGTACAACAGCCAAAGCAGTCTGTACTGCCGGAAATGGCCACACGCCCGAGGTTACACCTAATAGAATTATAGTGTTTGAACTTGTGGAAAAATAATGATATGAAAGTGATGGAATCGAGTAGAGAAAACTTATCTCTCTATAATTCCCAACATATGGATGTTCAAGTCTTCACCACTTATCCAAGAATTCTTTATACATATTATCTTTCTCTTGTAGTTTTCTCATAATTCCAATGAGTCACATAGCCTACCATTTTTTTTACATGAGTTGTGTGTTGTGAAGAGTTTCTCTTAAGTGGTGATTTTATTAGAGACATAAAACTCTAATAAAATTTTCACTTAATTAGTGATTTAATTAGAGCCATAAAAAGTCTAATAAAAGTTAATCAAGTGATATAAAACTCTACTCAAGAGTTTCACCATATGAAGGAGTTTAATTAGTAATTATAATTTCACTAAATTATAAATTAACTAAATATCCATTCACTAATTTTCCCAACAGATAGATATGATCGGATGATTCTGTTGGTGACACGATAATACCCCAGTGATCCAAAATTTACCGTTAAAAATATGGTACTTGTTTTGTTTTTCAAAATTAGACACAAACAAATCAATATATAACTCTACAGATAAGGGGAGGGGGGTGGTTTACTAGTGATAGGATTCTATCACTCCCACTATCCAATCAAATCATGCCATGTCAGCACCCAATATTCTATCACTAGTGATAGAAATGTAGTGGGGGGTGGTATCGCTAGTGATGGGATTCCAATGTACAAGTATTAATGCACAATGTACAAGATACTCATTCATCACCCAATACTTCAACGCGTTATATATATAACGAGTTATACTCCATCACTAGTGATGGAAGTGGAGGCGGCGGTGTTCCACGAGTGATACTATTGTATCACGGGAAATAACGTATCCACCACGTGTGGCCTAAGAATTTATAAGAACAATTCTAATACATATATATATATATATATTTAATATATAACTAATTTAAATAAGAAAACCTTACTTATAAATCATAATATATAGGATTAGGTCCAAGACTAAACACTAGTGTAGCTTGCGAATTGAGTGAACTAATCCTGGCCATACACGTATGTAGATCAATGGTCAGGATTTGATGTTGAAATACACTAGTGTATTTTACGATTTGATGATTAGATCCAGGTCATACATGTGTGTAGATCAATGACCAGGATTTGTTCACTCAGTTCACAAATACACTAGTGTTCACTCTAGAACCTCACCCTATATCATAATGTATATGTAAGTTAATTTTTTTTAACCGACAAATAGTATTCATACTTTATTACACCAATTACCTAAAGAACACATTTTGTTTATGAAAAGGGGTGCATCCCACATTGACACATATCAATTAATTTATTTATACATTTCTATGGAACACATTTTGTTTATGTATATGACCCTCAACTGTACAACTCTTGTTTAAGTAATATATTATCTACACATAATTTACATATTGTGTATATGACCCTCAACTGTATAACTCCTGTTTAAGTAATATATTATCTACACATAATTTACATATGCAGTTACATGCTAACCCGTTTTTTCTATATTTTATATAGAAATTCCGCTGTTAAAAAAACATAATAGCATATTAGTTTGATAGTTTTATACACAAAAACAAAACATAATAACATATTAGTTTGATAGTTTTATACACAAAAACATAATCATACGCAATGACACAGCATAGTTGGGGCGGGAGGGGGCGGCCGACCCCCCGAACTTTTCGCTCAGTAGTGGAGAAAATGTAGTTTTTGTATAGAAATTTTTGAGTATATACGTTTTTGATCCCCTGGTTTTATAGAAATTTTTTGGTATATACGTTTTCGACCACCCGGTCGGAAATCTCAAGTTTCGCCAATGATCATACGTTCATAAAAATTGCAAAATTTTAAAAAATATAACCATAATGATATATTATTTTTGTATAACGTAACAGTTTAGTGTTATTAACTATTCTTTATATGCCAAAAAAAAAAAAAAAAAACACAATTCTTACAAAATCTATTCTACTTCCCTTGCCCGTTGATTTAGCAAGATTGCCGTAGTTTAAAACCCCCATTTTCTCACTCCTCCGCAATTGTCGCTTTGATTTCTTTCTGGAGAGAGAAAATTTATGAAAACAAAAGGTCTCTTTTAATGCTCTCTCAGGAAACACATATATAAAACGGAAAACCACTTGATAGGTTCCCGTGATCTACATTCTACACCTACACGACCCTCTTCCAAATTCTAACAACGACCCAATTCACTTCCACCTGAATCTTCATCTGGGTTTCCATCACTTCAATCATTTTTCATGATTCTCTTTTGCAATATATAACGCGTTATAAGAGCATTCACATTCTATCCATCAAAATATGTGAGGGGCAGTTTTTATATTATAAAGGGTATAAAAAGTGGTTGTGAGTAGAGGAGAGAGAAAATGTTACTGTTCATCTGTATATTTGGGGGGACACTGTTCACCCAGTATAATTTTTTTAATATATATTAAAAGTGGTTGTGAGTGAAGGAGAGAGAAAAATGTGATGATAATATTATTTAATTGAAAAGGAGAGAGAAAAAGAATTTGTTTTTAGTGGAAATATATTGATATAGGAGTTGTTTTTTAGTGGAATGTATGTATAATTTGATGGTTTGGATGTGAATGCTCTAAAAATAACAAAATAATGGGCTGTGTGACATCTAAACAAGCAGTGTCTGTGACCCCGGCTGCGGATCACTCTGGGGTGTTCCGCGACAATGCTGCGGCGGGTTCCGGCAGGACTGGTGGTGATGTGGTGGTGGAAGTGGAGGGGAAGAAGGGTAAGAAGGGTAAGAGGAAGAGTAAGAACGAGTCAGGGGTGAGTGGGGATGTGACTGGGAGTGAGTTGGGTGAGTCGGGAAGAGCGAGTTCGACGAATGGTGGGGGTGACTCGGTGAGTTTTAGGTTGGGGAATTTGCATAAGTATGTGGAGGCGGAACAGGTGGCGGCAGGGTGGCCGGCGTGGCTTAGTGCGGTGGCCGGTGAAGCTATTCAGGGGTGGGTCCCACTCAGAGCAGAGTCGTTTGAGAAGTTGGAAAAGGTTCATTTTTTATTTCACACACACAATGTTCTTAAAATTAGTCATTAATCTTTTCTTTTATGTTAAAAAAATGGTTTAGAGGTGGGAAAGAGCCCTGAAATCGGTTCTAGAAACCGGTTAAAACGAACCGAACCGAACCGAACCGGGTCAGTTTGAAATTTGAAATCCGTTTGAGAATTTACTGGGTACGATTTGTTTGATTGCTTGTTTTCTTTAATGAACAAATTAACATATAATCCCATCTGGGTTTACAATTTGGGGCCAAAAATTGTGTAATTTATCAAAATGGAAATACTAAAAATTTTGGGTGTTTTGAGATTGTGTTATGAATTTAATTATTGATTATGATACTGAATTTGGTTCAATAGGTTGGACAAGGTACATACAGCAGTGTGTTTCGAGCTCGTGAGCTCGAAACAGGGCGGATAGTCGCATTAAAGAAGGTTCGTTTCGACAATTTTGAACCCGAGAGTGTTCGGTTCATGGCAAGAGAAATCGTGATTCTTCGTAGGCTTGATCATCCAAATGTTATGAAACTAGATGGAATCATAACCTCTAGATTATCATGTAGCATATATCTTGTTTTCGAATACATGGAACACGATATTTCGGGCCTGCTTTCTTGCCCCGACATTAAGTTTACTGAATCACAGGTTAGTCTGCACAAGTTCAAGTAAATTTGATCATGATTTTTAGGATCTTGGAGTCAAATCGGCTGACTTTTGTAATTTGATCGTGAAACAGATTAAATGTTACATGAAGCAGTTGTTATCTGGGCTTGAGCATTGTCATTCGCGTGGCGTGATGCATCGTGATATTAAAGGGGCAAATCTTTTGGTAAATAATGAAGGTGTTATGAAAATTGCGGATTTCGGGTTGGCGAATTTTTGTAATACGTCTGGCGAAAAGAAACAACCGTTGACTAGTAGAGTTGTGACGCTATGGTATAGACCGCCTGAACTTTTATTGGGGTCGACGGATTATGAAGCTTCTGTCGATCTATGGAGTATCGGATGTGTTTTTGCAGAATTGCTACTTGGTTCACCTATTTTACAAGGAAGAACAGAGGTATTATTAGTCCCTTTGACTCTGAAAAGTCAAAACTACTTACTTTTCAACTTCAAAATTAGGGGTATGCACGGGGTTCGGTTTCTGGTTTTTTATAACCATTCCGTTTTGGTTTTTCCGGTTTTTGAAACAAAGTACGTAAGATTCATAAATAAAAAGTATAATCCAAGATTTAAGAATCTTTCTTAGATATTTACATTTAAATTTATAGATTTAACCTTTTTAGTTGGTATTGTTCACATAAACCTAATATTCTAATCTATTTTTATGATTCTTCAAAGTTTTATTTAGACATTTTCTTTTATAATAATTTTTATGTTAAACTTTGCTACTTCTTGTAGGAAATGGATAAATTCATTCAAAGACAAAGAAACATGCTAATGTTCATATTATAAATACTTAACATCTAAGAATAAAATTAGTAATTCTTAAATCAATATATAACAAACATCTAAAAAATGAATTTTTAGGTTATTCGGTTCGCTTCACTTATTTCAGTTTTCATAAAATCTAAAACCGTAACCGAATCGTAAATTTCAGTTCCTTTTTTTTTCCCAATTTTTTTTACGCGGTTCGGTTAAATTAAATCGGCTTTTTTTTTGGTTTTGGTTCGGTTTTCTTCTGCTCACCCCTATTCAGAATAGCTTCTATAGTATGGTTTATAGCGAAAACCATATAATAGATAGAGTAAGATATGTAACAATCGATGGTTTGTTGAAAATAGTTAAGGGCGGCTTAATTAGATTTTGTAGTTCAAAAAGCTATATCTTTGGCTCTCAAGAAAGACTATGCTGCTGCATTATATTTTTGAATCAGAATTAATAGGAAATGTGACAGGTGGAACAATTGCACAAAATCTTTACGCTTTGTGGCTCGCCACCGGACGACTACTGGAAAAAGTCAAAGCTTCCTCACGCAACATTATTTAAACCGCAACATGCTTATGAAAGTTGTTTGTATGAGACTTTTAAAGACCTTCCAAAATGTGATGTGGAACTTATTGAAACCTTGCTGTCTGTGGAGCCGTATAAGCGAGGGACCGCCTCTTCTGCTCTTGCATCTGAGGTACCATTCATTCATTAAATAATATTGTCAAGTTGTCGTATTTTGACTTTCAAAGTCTGCCCAATTATTCAAAATAGATACACTTGTTCTTAAGAGAGTGATTAGTATAAGCATGTAAAGGTTCTAAGAAGTATTTAAAACTACATTTTTGACTCTTCAAAGTCAAATGAACAGTTACATGGAACCTTTTAACTTATTTTGCACTAAGCTATAACTGGTTTAAATGGTTTTGAAACATTCTTTTCTATGCGACAACAGTATTTCAAGACGAAGCCGTATGCATGTGATCCATCAAGCTTACCAAAATACCCTCCAAACAAAGAGATCGATGCAAAGCATCGCGAAGACTCAAAAAGGTAGCAACTTGAATTCCCTTTGTGTGACAAACTGAATTTAGAACATAACCCTTTTCGTATTAGGTCCAAATAATGAGAAATTATTATGTCTTTTATAGGAAAAAGCCCGTTAGACCTCGTGGACCCGAAGTCTCACGACGGTTAGCCAGAAAACAAAATGGCTTGACTAAATTGGCACCTGAAGAGGTCTGTGTTCTATATCTATGCAAACCTATGGTCTCTTGTTCCTTTTCATCTAATCTTGTAATTAATTGAGCATTATTTACAGAGGTTACCAGGTCAAAGTCAAACCCGGCTTAAAATCAACGGAAATAGTTTGGATACTAAGAAAGGAGGAGATCTAATTTTGGGATTTGAGCTACGAAAGCCTTCTATAAACACGATAGATGACGGTTCACATACGAAACACGCATCCCAAGGAGACATTCCATATTCGGGACCTTTACAAGTTCCGGGCTCAAGTGGGTTCGCATGGGCCAGAAGACGATTGGATGATTCTTTATCTATAAGGTCACGCAGCCGGTCCAGTTCAAGAAGCTTGATTTCTGAACCTTCTGGCCCGTTACATTTGAAGAGCTACGAGTCTAAATGTAATGAAAATCTTGACCGGACCGGTTCCAGAGGTCGGGAGTCCAATGGGCTGGTCATTAAGAACTGGAACCAATTAGAGCGACCTGATTCATTTGATGCTGGGTCAGATGGGTTTGTCAAGAGAATGAATATGGTAAGTTATTTAAGGCCATTAATGATGTATATATTTCGTCAATGATACGAAATTTGATTGTTTTAAATGTTGGTTTATAGATGTATCATGATCACGAAGAGAAGGTTGAGTTGGTCGAGTTTTCGGGACCTTTGTTGTCTCAACCAAATCGTATAGATGAACTTCTAGAGAGACATGAACGACAGATTCGCCAAGCGGTTCGAAGATCATGGTTCCAAAGAGGTAAAAAGCTTATTTACCAATTTTGATTTATGTAGTCAAACGTTGACTTTTGTAATTTTTTTTTGTTTGTGCAGGGAAGAAAGTGGGCTAGTGAATTAGAGATGTTTCTTGACGTGGTTGACCCTTTTATCATAATAAGGTT
Source organism: Helianthus tuberosus (assembly GCA_030545235.1). Taxonomy (NCBI): domain Eukaryota; kingdom Viridiplantae; phylum Streptophyta; class Magnoliopsida; order Asterales; family Asteraceae; genus Helianthus; species Helianthus tuberosus. Next base: position 125,831,129 of record CM060357.1, on the reverse strand, counting down.
TTTTTGAAGGTCCAAATGTTGTGAAACTTGAACCTTTGAAGGATGATTAAGGGTCCAAATGTTGGTTAACCAATAGGGTACATGAGTTGAAGGGTTCATGGATCATGGTCTTGAATAACTATATTGAGTTAAAATTTAATTATATCTATTAGAATTATGTTGGGTAATTAATGTAGGTTCAATCAATATCTACACTACCCATCTTTCCTCTATATAATACAATATAATGTAAATGTTATTTTATACATAGTGTTATTTATTTTACTGTTTAAGGGTGGGGAGAAACTCAAAATTCATTAAATGGTATCTGAATACCCGATTGAAGGATGTAAATGAGCCGAATCGAGCCAGCTTGGGCTCGAGCTTGGGATCAAAGTTAAATGAGCCAACTTGTGGCTTGAGCTTGGCTCGTAAATAACTCAAGTCAACTCGTATATTTTAAAGTATCTTTTAAATTCTTTTTATATTTTTTTCCATAACTTGAAATATTTAAAAACAAAAAAAAAGTTATGTTAATAAATTGGCCCAAAAGCTAGAAAATGAGAAAGAACTAATTGAACTAATGGGCCAAAGATGGTACTACATAAATCTACAAGTAGCTTACAAATCTATGAAGAGGCCATTCTCTATTTATAGATGTCTTCCCTTGCCAAGTTATATTCATTAAGGTAATAGGGGTGCTCCCTTCTAGGTGAGTGGTCAACTCTCACCGGAGCCAATCAAATTCGTCCATATTAACTCCCCTCTTCAACTCCTTTTATGCACTTAATTACACGGGATGCTCCCTTTTAGGTGAGTGGTCAAAATGAATGAACCCCTACATGCAAACTCCCTCTCTCCTCATCCTTCCTCGGTGACTACTCACCGAAATCCCAATCAAACACTCACCTAATGTTGATGGCGGCTGTGTTCCCCTTAAGTAAACTCAATTATGGAAGGCATTCCCCGCCGGTGCTCTGTTCACCCTTAAGTCAATGTGTGACAAGGTTAAAAAAAACAAAGATTTACATGTAATTTTACGAATCATTACAATTCGCAGCTTCATAATTTATTTTTATCTAAAATTTCAATAATAGTAATTCTAAGATCAAATATGATAAGTGGTTTGTTCATGAATTTAATTTATACCAAGTCATGTGATTGGTCCAAAACATTGATTCTAACCATTTTAGAAAGGTTTAAACATTAGAATATCAAGAACGTGTCTTAATAAAGGAAATAGAATAATGCTTTTTTGTTAAACATCTTTCTTTGTAAACACATGTGACCTTATGTCTCTTTCGACTTTAAAAGAACAATACTTCTTATGTATGCACTGATATGATTTTTACTTTGTTTTTAATTTGAAAACACTCACTTAGGCAAGATTCCCTTGATTTTGTATGAAAAGCATGTTTTATAATTTTTGTTTTATAAGATTCACTTGAGTTTATATAAATCATTTGTAAGGGTCAGTGGTCTCGGGGAGTGCTTCGGGGAAGGGGTTTACCGATTGGGGAACTGTTATGGGTGGAATTTTGAACCTATATCCTAACAATATATCTTGATTTTATGTTTCTTATCTGCGATCGGGATATCGAACCAGGATATTGGTAACTAGGGGTGTTCAAAATTCGTTTCGATTATCAAGAATTCGTTTCGATTACAAGAATTCGAATTCGAATTCGATTCAGTTCGAGTCAAGTAAATCGAATACGAATTTATAATTTCAAATTCGATTCGAAATTCGAATATTTATATATTTTATTTATTATTCATATATATTATTCTTATATATAATACATATATAACTTTTATTGGGCTATACTATAAATTATTTATAAAATTTATTTCAAGTATTAAAATTACCCATTACCAAACCCACTACATGGCCCATAACTAAAACATAAGTAACAAATCTGTTAATAGATTTCTACCTCTAAATTATTTACTTGTAATGTGGAGTGTCTATTCCCGACTTCTCGTTTTGAATTTTAGACTTCTGGTACTTTATTTGGAACTTTTTGTTGTGATATCGTGCTTTATGGTTGCTTTAAAATTTATGTTTCATTTTATTAGTTTTTTTACATGTTTTAATAGAATCTGAATCAAATCGAATTTACTCGAATTCGAATTCGAATTCAAGGGAAAATAAAAATTCTTTGAATAATTCGATTCGAAAAATGCGAAAATTCGATTCGATGAACACCCCTATTGGTAACATCCTACGGGAGTATCTTGGTCGTTACTAACGATTTGCTTGTAGACTTTGGCTGCAGGAGGTTAACGTTCACGGGGACCAAGTCACCCTAAAGACTCGCTCAATTTAGTTGAAAGCCCCGTTGATGCCGGAAGAAAGGTCTACAACGGTCACAAAGGAATATTCAGAGTATCCCGGAATTGTAGGATAGTTTGTTGATTTGTAAAACTATATAAATGGGGTACCGGATCAGTAGAAAATACACACTCTCGAGCTCTTAATCTCGTACACTCTCTAATTTCTTGCTATAATCACACTCAAACACTCACAGTTCACAATCATTGTAACACTTAGATCTGATCTGAGCATTATCCCGAAGTTGTATCCTGGTTGTTCAATAAATAAGAAGAACAAGGCAGCTGCCAATTGTCAGCTCCCGAGGTTTTGTGCCGGCGATCTAGATTGATCAAGGGCTTTCCTCGTACATCTCGTGTCCACATTTACTTTTATTGTCTGTTACTTGTTAATTAATACAATTTGATATCCTCGAACTGTATCCTGAAACTGTTTTCCTTTATAATCAACTTAACACATTTATGCAATCATCAATAGCACACTACCTCACAAACTAAGTTTGATCACTTAATTGCTTCGGTAATTTTTGACCAAAACAATTTGGCGCCCACCGTGGGGCAAGTCGTGCTATTTTTATTCAAAACTCTGTTAAAATCGTTAATCGTTTTTTTGTTCTCAAAACTTTTTTACAAAACTATTTTCAATGGCCCCTCAATCAAAGTTGAGCTCTTCTGCAATGTCTACTTCAACCTCTGCTGTGACTGGTTCATTGCTTCCTCCACCTCCACAAGTTCAAGCTTCTCAAAGGAGGAATGAAATCCAAACACCTCGAGACACTTCTGCTGCTCAGAATGTTTACAGATCTGGAGTTTCAAGGAGAACTCCTGTCCTTGCTTCTAATGATGAAATTTTGTCTTTGTTTGGAAATATACAGGATCAAATAAAAAAGCAGCAGGAAACCAACCCGATCATAATGAAGGAGATACAACTCTTGAAGTCAAACTCCAAGAAACCTGCTGAGGATGTTGCTCCTTTGCAGCCCAGGATGTTGAACTTTAGTTCGACAGTGTTCACTGAAGATAATCAGGGCCATATCATACCGAGTCATTCCCGGAGCAATATCCCATAAATATCCCCAACGACCAGGGTATCGACCATGAGGGATCTAGGATATGGCCAAAATCACCAGGATGGTAACATATCTATTAACACCGGTATTCCTGCTACTAACAACCTTGAATCTTCGCAGGATGTAGGTGTAACATCATCATTGAGCAGAGAACTTCAAAAACTGAAGGATATGATATCAAGTGTGCCTGGGGTAGTGCAGCCTATACCTGAAGTATCCCATGATAGCCACATGATATCCCGATTTGCTTACTCCTTTTGTGATGCAGAAATCCCAAAGAGATTCCAGATTCCCAACATGAAGCTTTATGATGGGACGACGGATCGTGAAGAGCATGTTGCACAGTATAGGGAAAGGATGGAAATAAATCCAATCCCACCAGATCTTAAAGAAGCATGCTTGTGCAAAGGCTTTTGGTTCCACTTAAACAAGATCAGCCTTAAAATGGCTTTTAAATGTTCCAGCTCATTCTATTACATCTTTTGCTCATTTAGTTAACTTATTTAACATTCAATTTTCTTGTAGTAGGAACTTTGAGAAACTAACAAGTGATCTTTACAGAATAACATAAGGCTCACAAGAATCCCCGAGGGATTATGTTAACAAATTTAGTAGAGAATCCCTGGATATCCCGAACCTTGATGTTGCCACGGCAGTACAAGCGTTCAAAATGGGGGTTACAGAAGGATTCTCAATTTTACCAAGATCTTGTAATGAATCCTTGCAGGAATCTGGATGAAGCTCGAAATAGGGCCTTGAGATACATAAGGCTCGAGGATGACAAGAAAATGCAGGAGAGGATGAACGCATCCTCAACGTATGAATCGGCGAACAGGAAGTCAGAATCCTCATACAAACCATACCGATCCAAGCCATATGTTAAGAATGACAACAAAAGAGTGAATGCTTTCGAGGATGAGGATGGAAAAGAATATCCTGAACTTTTAGAATATTGTTTTTCAGTAAATTTTCCTGAACTAATGTATGCCATGCAGGGATTGGGGGACAAAGCAAGATGGCCAAGAAAGAATTCACAAAAGGCTGATTGGAAGGAAAAATCCAAGTGGTGTGCCTTTCACGAGGATTTTGGGCACATGACGGAGGATTGTATAGCCTTGAGAAAAGAGATAAGTTACTTGCTGAGCAAAGGTTATCTAAAAGAACTCCTTGGCAGGAAGAAGAACAAGACTCAGGATACTGACAACAATCCTGAAGAGCAGCATCTCCGCCACCCGATGCAAAGATAATCAACTTCATCTCCGGAGGATCCGACATATGTGGGACTTCTTACTCTACGGTCAAGAGACATGCTAAAGAAGCCAAAGCAGAGATGGGAGATAAGCCAACAAGGATGATGATGCTGACGGATGATAAAGTGATAACTTTCGATAGTGATGATCGGGATAACATCCAGGATCCCCATCATGACGGGTTGCTAATTACTTTATATGTTGCTAACCATTTTGTCCGCGGGATACTGGTAGATAATGGGAGCTCAGTCAATATCATCCAGTTGGAGACTTTGAAGAGGATGAATATCCCACAGACTGAGATTACTTCAAAATCCACTGTACTTGTAGGATTTAGTGGAGAAGCGAAGAACACTGTTGGGGAAATAAAGCTGCCTATTTATGTTGAAGGGGTAAATTCGTTACAATGCTTCTATGTTATGGATTCATTATCCTGCTACAACATAATATTAGGCAGGCTTTGGATTCATGACATGAAAGCCGTACCATCCACTTATCACCAATGTGTGAAGATACCTACTCCTTGGGGAGTGGTGAAGGTTGAAAGAGACCAGCAGGAAGCAAAGGAGTGTTATTCTTCCTCGATGAAGGCATCAGCAAAATCCCGGGAAGGATAGCAATTAAGGATACAAGCACAGGATATTGTGGAAGCTTCTGAATAGGATGTCAAGAAAGTTATCCTCGATGAAGAAAATCCAGATATCTCAGTGCTTGTAGGAGTCAATATCCTTGAGTATATTGAGAAACAACTTACTAACTTTTTAAAATGCAGGATGTCTACATTTTACTGGAAGCACGAGGATATGACAGGTATATCAAAGGATATTATAACCCATAAACTTGGGATTGATAAATCTTTCAGGCCTGTTCAACAAAAAAGAAGAAAATTCGCTCCTAAAAGAAACGCTATCATCCAAGAAGAGGTGGAAAGGTCGTTAAAGTCAAGATGATAAGGGAAGTTAAGTTCCCTAAGTGGCTGGCAAATGTGGTAGTAGTCCAGAAGAAGAATGGGAAATGGAGAGTCTGTGTTGATTACACAGACCTTAACAAAGCATGCCCGAAGGATCCATTCCCACTACCTCATATCAAATCCATGGTAGATGCAACTGCTAGACACGAAATGCTGACTTTCATGGATGCATCCTCAGGATTTCAACAATTGCAAACGAAACCATCCGACCAGGAGGATACAACATTTAGGACACCTACAAGTATATATTGTTATACTGCTATGCCGTTTGGTTTGAAAAATGCAGGTGCAACGTATCAGAGGCTAGTCAACATGACGTTCAAGGATAAATTGGGGGACACTATTGAAGTATACATCGATGATATGGTGGTGAAATCCAAGAAAGCAGAGAATCACCTCTAAGACTTGGAAAGTGCCTTCAATATCCTGGACCAATATAACATGAAATTGAATACTACCAAATGTAACTTTGGAGTGGGGGCATGAAAGTTTTTGGGATATATGGTAACTAAAAGAGGGATAGAAGCAAGCCCGGAGCAGCTTAGAGCTACCCTAGATCTCAAATCCCCATCCAATATGAAAGATGTTCAAAGATTGACTGGAAGGGTAGTAGCGTTAAATAGATTCATATCAAGATCCTCTGAAAAATGTAAAGAATTCTATGATATCCTGAAAAAGAACAAGAAATTCGAATGGGGAGAAAGACATGCAACTGCTCTACAAGCATTGAAGCAATATCTCTCAAGTGCACCTCTACTAATGAAGCCTAAGGATGGTGAACCCCTATCTCTATACCTTGCAGTGTCTGAAAATGCAGTAAGTACAATCTTGGTAAAAGATCATGAATGTCAGCAGTATCCTGTGTATTATGTTAGTAAAAGTTTATTAGATGCTGAGACTAGATACTCTCATTTAGAAAAATTAATATTAGCTTTAGTTATGACATCAACTAAGCTTAGGCATTATATATATATATATACTAGTCAGAGTTTATAAATAATGAAGTCAGGATTTATTTACGTTGTGTATGGTCAGGATTTCTATATATTGCACATCAGAGTTTAACTCTAGCAAACAGGAGTTTATTCAAAATAATTAAGAGGTCCGAAGTTGTATGTGGTGTATAAAGGGGTCTGAATTTGATCATAATAAAACTGTCAGGATTTTGTTTTAAGGATATTGTGTCCGAGTTTGTATATAAGTTACGGTGTCCGGATTTAAGGAATGTGCAGATGTCCGAGTTTGAGGAACCCACATGGGTCCGAATTTACAAGAAAAGTATGCTTTGAATTTGTTTAACTCATTAAAGGTCCGAATTTGTTGAAACTCATATGTCCGAGTTTAGTGATACCTATGATTTCCGAGTATATTGTTGTGGGTTGTGATTCTGAGTTTATTGATGGTGTGATGTTGATTTCCGAGTTTATTGTTGTGTGATGTGATTTCGAGTTTATAGATTGTGTGATGTTGATTCCGAGTTTACATGTTAACCAAGTCCGAATTTACTAGTAATGCATACAACCGGGTTTAATCAAAGCATGGTTGTCGGAAGTTATATATTCACATTTGTCTGAGGTTATACATGTTATTGAGTTAACACATATACATGTTGAGTTTCGGTTTTTGTTACGAGGTTAGGATTTTAGTCACTTCCTCCGTGTTCATTAATAAACTGTGCAACCAAGCTCCTTGAACCATATTACTTGTCATCTACTAGAGTATCTAATGTGTGTTACTATATGTATGATAAAACATGCTATTCTGATCACATTAAACACTTATTTGTTTGGACAAATAGGGTATTGCAACACAACTCGTATACGTACTTACGTTCACTGTACATTAGGTCGCGTGTAACGGACCTAACAAATACATAATGCGTAGAAGTACGTAACATATACCGAGAAAACTAAGGTGAGTTCACTACTCTTTCACAAGCATGCGTCCCGGAGGGACGAACAGAAAAACTATTATTCCTAGGAGGAATACTTTTCAAACTATTATTCCTTGGAGGTATATTTTTTAACAAATGTTGTGGTTTAATTTTGATGTTAGTTAATAAACTCAACTCTATCACAAAAGTTCCTACTTACTACCAAACTAGTTGCCTTGGAGGCAGCGGGGTATTAGTTGATAGCGCTATTAGGCTTGACAGCCTCACATCATACCGGAGAGGACATGCGTGAACTAACGACCTTAAACACATGGTCAATGTTGATAGGCATTGATGAGGGCAAACAAACATAACGTCACTTCAGTATCGAGTATATTATTGGCATGTCTTTAAACTAAACATTTACCAACTTTGCGTTAAACAAAACTGTGAACTCGCCGGCTTAATCGCTGATACACTTTTTCTGCATGCTTGCATGTCGTTAGGTGTTTTCATGGAATGGAGCTTGCAATCGGGGAAGCTGAGAATGTCATGGGTCGTACCGTTTAATAATACGTTAATGTTACGCTATGCTTTATGAATATTTTGATTTCAAATTACTTAGAACAATTTCCAATGCTTCCGCTGAACATATCTTGTTTTAAATCAGATGTTTTGAATTACACTTTTCATGTTGAATGAGATTTCAAATTTATTATATAACTATTAGTTCAATGTGATTAGTGGCTAGATCCTGGTACGTCACACGCCTCGCGGTGGTTTCTGCATGTGGTATTTTGTGGATGTGTGATGTGTGCAAAATGCAACATATAAATTACATCAAATGTGGCATAAAACTAACCCTTTTTTATTACTAATGTTGGAAAAAGTGTGTTTTTGTCTTCCTTTTGTATTTTCAGGATTAAATGAGCTCAAATGAACAAAAGAAGCAAAAAGGCAGCTAAATCTAACATAAATACAAGAAAAGGAACAAACGTGGCATGCCCGACCCCCCGACAGCATCTTCCCAAGCAAAAACAAGAAACAGAAGGCTGAACACGCCCCGTGCTTAATGAGCATGGGGGAGTGCCCAAGTGTCTGCAGAAAAGACAAAGCTGTAGAAGCTTCTATCACCCACCACGGGGGCGTGCCCACCGGACACGGGGCCGTGGTCAACTCTAAGATTCGCAGAATCTGGGGAAATCTTGATAGTACAGATACGCTTCTGCACACGGGGTCGTGCCCAACGGACATGGGGGCATGCTCAACTAATGCAGAAAAACTACAATTAATGAAGAAAGAGAAGAAGGGTGGACATGGGGCCATGTCCAGCGGACACGGGGCCGTGTCCAGGCTTTTGTGCAGGCTATAAAAAAGGGGGCTTGGTTCACTTCAAAGGCATCCCTTGGCACACCACCTCTCTCACACTTCACCCACCCACCACCACCATCACAACACCATCATCCACTACCATCATCCATCATAGAGTGTGTGAGTAGTCTCGGGATCCAAGATTGATAGTAAGAGTTCTTGACAATCAAAGGCCATGTTTGCCTAAGCCTCTTACATCACTTGGTGAAGACAAGTGTCTAGTGTAATACTTTTTATTTTTAATCTTTTCGCACTTTTATTTGGTTATGTATTGATGACTTTAATAACTAGTTTCTTATGTTGAAGGTGATTCTTCCTTATCATTTGTCCGTGGTGTCTTGGCATTATTTTACTGTCTGTATAAAATAAAAGATTTTCACCATTCATATCTCCACGGTCTATATGGAGATATGTTGGCTACCTGGTCGGGGGTTAAGGATATGGTTTGGTAAGAGTCTTGCCTTGTTCAGTGTATAGATCCTACAAGGACCTGGGTCAAATTTAGTAGGACCTCCTTCAATACCCATTGGTATTGGATTGCGGGGGTCCAAACTCTTTGATCCCCTCATATGTAAGCTACTATTAAAACTTTAACCCGGCTACTTAGGACTGTATCCCTGCTGACTCAGACTACTTAGCCGAGGGTAACGTCACCTTCAAAAGAGGGGCCTACCACATTATGCATTAATAACTTAATTAATTATCTTTCAATAATCCAACCCTTTATGATTGTATCCTTGCTGACTCAAACTACTGGGTTGAGGGTAACGTCACCTTCAAAAGAGGGGCCTACTACAATAACTAAGATAATCTCTTAAAAAGTGCCAAAGTGCGGAAATATTCAAAGGTTACACTAAACACGAGTCGGATCCAAGTGATTCATCTTGTCTATCTGTTTTTTATTTTATTTATTTTTCAGCATTTTAGTTAGTTTTATTTTTCTAGTTTAAAAACCTTTTTCTAAACTTTTGATTTGATTAGACGTTGAGGATAAACCGGTATTAAAAGCTCTTGTGTCCTTGGATGACCTCGGTATCTTACCAACACTATACTACGCTCACGATGGGTGCACTTGCCCATATGTGTGTTTAGTGTTAGTAAATATCGTGTTTTATAAATTTAAAACTTGGCTAAAAAGTGTTAAAGGGGCTTAATTTATACATTAAAAATCTTGATAGTACAAATACGCTTCTGCACACGGGGGCGTGCCTTGTTCAGTGTATAGATCCTGCAAGGACCTGGGTCAAATTTAGTAGGACCTCCTTCGATACCCACCGATATTGGATGGCGGGGGTCCAAACTCTTTGATCCCCTCATATGTAAGCTACTATTAAAACTTTAACCCGACTACTTAGGACTGTATCCCTGCTGACTCAGACTACTTAGCCGAGGGTAACGTCACCTTCAAAAGAGGGGCCTACCACATTATGCATTAATAACTTAATTAATTATCTTTCAATAATCCGACCCTTTAGGATTGTATCCTTGCTGACTCAAACTACTGGGTTGAGGGTAACGCCACCTTCAAAAGAGGGGCCTACTACAATAACTAAGATAATCTCTTAAAAAGTGCAAAAGTGCGGAAATAATCAAAGGTTACACTACACACGAGTCGGATCCAAGTGATTCATCTTGTCTATCTGTTTTTTATTTTATTTATTTTTCAGCATTTTAGTTAGTTTTATTTTTAGTTAAAAACCTTTTTCTAAACTTTTGATTTGATTAGACGTTGAGGATAAACCGGTATTAAAAGCTCTTGTGTCCTTGGACGACCTCGGTATCTTACCAACACTATACTACGCTCACGATGGGTGCACTTGCCCATATGTATGTTTAGTGTTAGTAAATATCGTGTTTTATAAATTTAAAACTTGGCTAAAAAGTGTAAAAGGGCTTAATTTATACATTAAAAACCTATCACACCTAACGCACATCAACTAACCCTTTTTATTTCTACACCATTATTTTTCTTTTTTTTACCACCTACCCAAAATCCCCCTTGTTAACCCCTTTGAGCCTAAACCTTTTCATTTCTTAAGCCAAAACAAACACCTTTTTACCCACCAAAACCCTTTTTTTCATTTTAAACCCTTTATTTTAGTAACAAAGCACGGTTTTTCTTATGACTTCCTTATAAAAAAAATGATGATGAAGCCAAAAGAAATAAACAAACAAGTTTATCAAAAAGAACTTTGTTTGAAAAAAGTGCTTCATCAAAATAAAAAGTTACAAAAAAATAAATAAAAAGTCTTACGAAAACTGACGCTTTTTACGCCTTTCACCCCTTTTACTAACCACTAACCCAACCACCTACCTTTAACCCAAGCCTAACCCTTCACCCAAAAAGTCCTCTTGATATTTACAAAGGTATATAGTTAAAAAGGAGGAGGATTGATTGCTTGGCAAGCTTATGGTAGGAATAAGTTCTGTAACATCTGTGCTTGTAATCATTATGAACAGTTCTATTATCAATAAAACAATGTTATTTAATCCCAATGTTTGTTTGGTTGTGTTTTACATTTTTCATGTTTTGACTTTTCTTCAATTCCAAACTCTACATCACTTTCTGGAGAGTTATACGCAAACTAGTGCGTAAACGTACTCAGTTTAATGCGAGAAATACTCCGGAACATCAACATATACTCAACATACCTTAAATAACCTTTACATAACTTAGAAATAAGTTTTGAAGGCTTTGGTATGGCAAAAACAAGTTAATTCGCTTACAGGGACTAAACTTGACAAACTGCGAAAGTATGACGATTCGTACTGGAACAGACATTCCGGAACATAACCATAAGTTAAACACACCTTAAATATCCTTTACATAGCTTAGAAATAGGCTTTGAGGGGTTCGGTATGCTAAAATAAACTTTTGGGTCATTCAGGGACTAAAAGTGTCAAAAAGTGCACAAGTTTGCATTTTCGCGCATAACTTACGTTCTGAATACATCCGGACACCTAAAAATTTATGTAAGCACTAAAATATTTTATTTTAGTGTTTGTCTTGAGAAAAATCCATTCGTCACGCAATTTAGATCATTTCTCGCGCTTATGCGCATACCGTCGTAATTAACCGAACATCGCGATCGTACGGACAAACGAACCGACATCCGGCATATTTTTGAGCATGTTTCATGTTCCCTATACTTTAACATCCTTGTGAAGCTTAAAAATGGGCTTGACGGGTGTTAGAAGTGCCAAAACACGACGATACGCGCACAGGAACCAAAACTGCAAAACTGCAAAAAAATATACAAAAAAAAAATAAAAAAAAATAAAAAATGCATAAACTCGTTTTTAACAGCCCTTACACTCTCCCAAAGGTCAAGTGCCACATGTTAATCACTTGTGGTGGCCAAAATTAGTTACCACAACATTTTGACAAGTGTACGCACTAGATTAAATCACGTTATTCAAGAAACGATCTTAACGGTTACCCGAAATCTATAAATACCCCACCCCCCATGCTTCAAAATCACAAGAACTTTGATTTGAGAAACTCTAAGTTGAAACTATTGTTTCATACCTGAGATTTTTGAATCGAAGTTAGCATTCGGGGACCCTTCGTAAGTATTCTTTCGTTCTTTTCCTTATTTTATTGCTTTTCGAGTCAGAAAGTCAAACTTTGTTTGACTTTCAGCGTTGACCAGTAATGGTCAATGCGAAGTTCGTTTGAACTTCGCAACGTGATTGTAATCACGATGGTTATAGTCCCTTGGGACTATGCCTACTGATTACCACGTTATCTAGGGTCGTAGGGCAAGCGATCTAATAAATCGCTTACACCTCGAACCCGACCCATTTGGTCGATCATTAGGATCCGACCAAATACATTAGGTGACCATAGTAGGTAGGGAATAACCTTCCGAGGTTATACCCTATGGTCACATCGTTTAAGTAGTTGTATGATAGGTAGTTTATATGCCTTAGGTAAATTACCAGAATACCCTTTTCATGTATAATTGGTAATTAAGCATATGTAACCTAAACCTTTGTCACATAACTGATTATGTAACATGTTTAGGCATATAACACTTGTCATAGGGCTAGTTAGGCGGTCCGAACGCGTTTCACGCGAACGATGCGTTAAAGTAGCATAAGCTACCTAAACGGGTCGTAATGGGTCGTAAACAATTATGTTAGGTTTCAATTAGCATGTAGGCTTTGTTGAACCATACTACACGAGTCTCAATACTCGTTTGGTTTACAAACCCTCATACTACCCGATCTTCCGAGTTAGGTCCGGTTTATTAACATAGTTACCTATATTAGGTGCCGATTGATTCCGAGATCTCTAGCATTACTTGGTGTTTATCTTAAGACATCTGAGCAATATCAAGTGAGTACATAGAACCCCCTCTTTTAAATGTTTTCAAGGTGTTTATGTGAGTACATAGACCCCTCTTTTACTGTTTTCCAAACTGTTTTGGGGTGGAACACATGTGCCTACTTGTTACATTCATGCTTTTCCTGTTTTTACATCATATATCGGCTATGTTTGTTAGTACATTATAGTACATGATTTCATTACATTTCATGCTAGGTGTGCCCATTGTGTGCATTACTTAGTACATCGTTTTACATTACATTTTATGCTAGGTGTGCCCATTGTGTGCATTACTTAGTACATCGTTTTACATGACATTTCATGCTAGGTATGTTCATTTGATTACATACTTAGTGCATTGTTTTCACATGCTTACATTTTGGTATGACATTGGTTTGTTTACATGGGACAATACATTCATTAACAATGATCACGCCGTTCGTTAGTAGGTAGTGGTACCATAGGAATTGACAACTCCCGTTCCGGACATCCCAGGGAAAGGGGACAGAAAGGAATGACCGAATTCGATGATATAAGACAGATAGACCTTTAATTTGTTTAAGGGTTTATCACCACAGTCACAAGGCTTGGATGTATGCATTTTCACAATACCACATAAATGTTCATATTCAGTATTAGCATGCATTTTCCACAAGACATAATATTGATTTAAACCATGTTTTACTTCAATACTTTGTTTTCGTGCATATGGTTTAGTTGAGACATTTCACTTGCCATACATGACATTTTGACATAGACATTTTACACAAAGACATTTGACATGGATATTTGACATAGACATTTTGACATGATTTACCTTTGACACATAAACATGATTGACATTTGTTTTACACTACATGATTTATATCTTGACATAAACACTTTGACATATTATCCAATACATTTGATAATTGGTTTAGACATAGACATCTTACATTGTTTTGTTTGGTTTGATTAAGTGATTAAGTAACGATGCGTGTGTAATATGATACAAGCATGGTGGATACGCCGCTGGTACTTCCTATATATAAGTGTTTGTATGGTATTACATGTCGTACGTTATTTGAATCATTTCAATATTGAGACATAGAACATTTTATACAAATAGCATACTTTTCACAAGACATTGTTAACAAACATCTTACTTCATACAAACTCATTTTTACATGGTAAATCATTTAACCTTACATTTACTTATACATATCATCTGATCTTATCGTTTTCAAATGATTTACAAGACAAAGCAAATTATAAGGTTCATGACTAAACATTTTTCTTAAACATAAGTCATGAATCCTATTTTCACAAAACCTATGTATCTCACAGGCATTTTTATGCTGACGTACCTATTTTCACATGTGTTTTCAGGAGCTTTTCCATAGGATGTTGATCATGATACTAGGGCGGACCTGTGCCTTAGAGACTTTAAAAGAAGATAGACTATGTTTAATTATGTTATAAACTCTGTATTTCTGTTTAAAACAATGAAACTCTTGTGTTGATAAATAAAAATACAACTTTGTATGCCATGGTTATGAAACAATTAATTCTGTTACAACACTCCCCGACGTTTTCCGCCACGTTTTGTATGATACACGTGGTCGGGGTGTGACAGAAGAGTTGGTATCAGAGCCAATGGTTATAGGGAATTAGGTTATTAGTAATGCTTTGACCTAGACTATAACTTTTCTAGGAACCTAACACAAGTTATCTTGTGTTTAGATCTTAAAACATGTACATCACCTATCCTTGGGTGATTAACAAAACAAGAACCAAAATTTTTCCGAAACGATTTTTGAAAAACAATCATTTGTTTTTGGATAATTTATTACAAGGTTTTGAACCCTCTTTTGTAAGGTTTTGAACCCTTTCGGTTTAACTAAAATTCTTGGCCTTGTGCCTTCAAATTTTTAAAATCCCGTCAAGGTTTTGAGTTTTAAATAATGTGAACACGTGCAAACTGGAAGGGTGAATGCCTGTATTCTGGGTTTTCTGTCTAGGCAAGCACTTCGTATACATCTCATCAGACGCGAGACCAGTTGTGCTTACCTGGGAATTCTTGGGATGAGTGTTCACTTATAGGCGAGCATGTCTTCATTATACATTATTTTTGACCCATTTACTTTGATTAGTCACTGTGATTCGTTTGTTTGCTTGGTAATGCGGACGAATGATCACCATCTTTGCTTTTGTTGATTTTGTTTCATCTCATTCTCTTCATCCAAACATCTCACTCATTTCCTTTCATGTTTTCCTCTTTTAGAATGCCTCCTCGACGCGAGAACCAGATAGCAACTGCTGAATTGGCAGAAATCATTGCGCAGCAGATGGCTGCTCAATTTCCAAATCTCTTTGCTCAATGGAACCAGGCCATCAACAACAACAATGTTCCATGCAAATACAAGGATTTTAACTCGGCTAAACCACTCAAGTTTAGTGGTTCTGAAGGAGCAACTGGGCTTCTTCAGTGGTTTGAGAGCATTGAGAATACTTTTCGCCACGTGCAGTGCCCGGATAATTGCAAGGTCGAGTTTTCTTCGAGCGTGTTTCAGAAGAGGGCTCTTACATGGTGGAATGGGGTAATGAGAGACCGAGGTGCAGAAGTTGCTCTCGCACAGACATGGGCTGAACTTAGAGCCCTTATGATGAGGGAATTCTGTCCTCGCCATGAACAGCGGGCGTTGGAAAAGGAGTTTGATGTTTTGAAGCAAGATAGTGGTGAGCACAGGGCTTATACTGATCGGTTTAAAGAGTTGAGTTTGCTTTGCCCGACAATGGTTACCCCACTTGACAAGGCTATCGAAAGATACATCGACGGCCTACCTGACTCGGTACAAGACATTCTTACTGGTAGTGAACCTGCCACACTCCGTCAGGCGATCGAGTTATCATCGACATTGACTGAGTCGCAGATTAGAAAGGGAAAGTTACACAGGAAGGGTGACAAGGGCAAGAAACAGTTGGCTGAGAAGGAAGATAGCAAGAAAGGTCAAAACGGGAATGGAAAGGTTTCTGGTTCATCGAAGAGGGCAAAGAAGCGTAAGGCTTCCCAAAACTATGCTGTCACTGCCCAAGCTAACCAGGCAGCTCCCAACCAACCTGCACAGCCTCCAGCGAAGAAACCCTATTCAGGGAATGCACCTTTGTGCAATAGATGCAACAGTCACCACCAGCCGCAACTTCCATGCCGTTTCTGTACTAACTGTGGGAAGTCAGGCCATCTTGCCAATTTTTGTCGGTCTACTCAGAATCCCGCGGTTTAGAACCCGACTCAACAAGTTGCTCAGCCTCTTGCTCAGCAACAGGGTCAAGCTGCACGTCCACAATACCCACCTGGTGCTTGTTATAACTGTGGGGATCTGACCCACTACAGAAACCGATGCCCAAGGCTAGCAAACCAGAACCAGAATCAAAATCAGGCTCCGGCTCGAGGCCGAGTTTTTAACATGAATGCCCAAGAGGCGCAGGCAGACGATAATGTGGTGAACGGTACGTTCTTTATTAATAATCAGCCTGCATCTGTTCTCTTTGATTCGGGTGCCGACAAGAGTTTCGTGTCTTTGTCTTTTGAGCCGATGCTTCGCGTGTCTAGAACAAAACTAAGTAAATCTTTGACAGTAGAGGTTGCTAGTGGTGAACCCATTATTCTTGATTCTGTTCTTCACAACTGCCAGTTGAACCTTAACGATCATCTTTTTCCAATCGTTCTTACGCCTATGCAACTTGGAAGCTTCGACGTTATTGTTGGAATGGATTGGTTATCCAAACATCGCGCAGAGATAGTTTGTTCTGAGAAAATTGTTCGTGTGCCGCTTTCGTCAGGCGAGATCCTGCAGGTTCAAGGTGAGAAGCCTACCGTTGGTCTCAAACTCATGTCTTGTTTTAAAGCTCGGAATTATCTGCGGAAGAACTATGTGGCTTTCTTAGCACATGTTACAGAAGATAAAGGCAAGGGTAAGTCTATTTCAGATATTCCTGTCGTTCGGGATTATTCTGAAGTATTCCCTGAAGATTTACCTGGTCTACCTCCAGCACGCCAAGTCGAGTTCCGTATTGATCTCGTACCTGGTGCCAACCCCATTGCTAGAGCTCCATATCGTCTTGCACCATCTGAGATGCAAGAGTTGTCTAAACAGCTTCAGGAGCTCTCTGACAAAGGTTTTATACGTCCTAGTTTTTCACCTTGGGGTGCTCCTGTTCTCTTTGTCAAGAAGAAGGATGGATCCTTTAGGATGTGTATCGATTATCGTGAGCTTAACAAGCTTACCATCAAGAATCGATATCCCCTACCGCGCATAGACGACCTCTTTGATCAGTTACAAGGTGCTTCTTATTTTTCAAAGATTGATCTGCGATCTGGATATCATCAGCTTCGGGTGCATGAAGAAGATATTCCGAAGACAGCGTTCCGTACTCGTTATGGACATTATGAGTTCACAGTCATGCCATTCGGTTTGACTAATGCTCCGGCTGTTTTCATGGACTTAATGAATAGGGTCTGCAAACCTTATTTGGATCAGTTCGTCATTGTTTTTATAGATGACATCTTGATTTACTCTAAGACGCGAGCTGATCACGAGCAACATCTTCGTCTTACCCTAGAACTCCTAAAGAAAGAGCAACTTTTCGCCAAATTCTCCAAGTGCGAATTTTGGCTTAAAGAAGTTCAATTCTTAGGACATATTATCAACGAACAAGGTATTCATGTAGATCCCTCCAAGATCAGTGCGATCAAGGATTGGGATACGCCTACTACTCCTACTGAAGTTCGTTCTTTTCTTGGTCTAGCGGGTTATTACCGCCGCTTCATTGAAAACTTCTCAAAGATTGCAGTTCCTCTAACTGCTCTAACTCAGAAGAACAAACCCTTTGATTGGGGATTCAAACAAGAGGAAGCTTTTCAAAGATTGAAGCAGAAGCTTTGCGATGCGCCTGTTCTATCATTGCCTGAGGGTGATGATGATTTTGTCGTTTATTGCGATGCATCTAAATTAGGCCTTGGTTGTGTTCTGATGCAAAGGAACAAAGTCATAGCATATGCATCAAGGCAGTTGAAGATACATGAGAAGAACTACACCACTCATGATCTTGAGTTGGGTGCAGTTGTTTTTGCTCTAAAGATCTGGAGACACTATTTGTATGGTACAAAATGTGTGGTTTTCACTGACCACAAAAGTCTTCAGCATATCTTCAATCAGAAAGAACTCAACATGAGACAACGACGTTGGGTTGAGCTTTTAAACGACTATGACTGCGAAATTCGCTACCATCCCGGTAAGGCGAATGTCGTAGCTGATGCATTGAGTCGTAAGGAACGTACTAAGCTTCATTGTGTACGTGTTCAATCTGTTATTCAAGCTCGATCCGATATTCAAGCACGCATTTCTCAAGCTCAACAATCTTGTGTTTCACAAGGTTTGATGGATAAGGAATTTCCTTACCACATAACACCTGCTCTGGAACTGAAGGACAATGGATCGTATTACTTCATGGACCGTTTGTGGGTCCCAAGCCAGGATGACCTTCGTGCCTTGCTTATGGATGAAGCCCACAAGTCGCGTTATTCTATTCATCCAGGCTCAGATAAGATGTATAAGGATCTTCGTATTCACTATTGGTGGCCTGGTATGAAGAAAGACATTGCCTTATACGTATCAAAATGCCTTACTTGTCTAAAGGTTAAGGCTGAACATCAGCGTCCTTCTGGTTTATTGGTACAACCAGAGATCCCAGTTTGGAAATGGGAAAACATTACTATGGATCTTGTTACCAAACTTCCACGCACTAAGAAAGGTCATGATGCCATCTGGGTAGTCGTTGATCGTCTTACAAAGTCAGCACATTTCTTGCCAATCCGTGAGGATTTTCCTGCTGACAGACTTGCTCAAATCTATGTGGATGAAATAGTAGCACGACATGGTGTTCCTTTGAACATCATTTCTGACAGGGATGCTCGTTTCACTTCTCATTTTTGGAGAACCATGCAATCTGCTATGGGGACCCAACTTAATCTGAGCACAGCTTATCATCCACAAACAGATGGTCAATCTGAGAGAACAATCCAGACACTGGAGGATATGCTTAGAGCTTGTGTGATCGATTTTGGTGGTAGTTGGGATTCACATCTTAAATTGATACAAACTCATTTTTACATGGTAAATCATTTAACCTTACATTTACTTATACATATCATCTGATCTTATCGTTTTCAAATGATTTACAAGACAAAGCAAATTATAAGGTTCATGACTAAACATTTTTCTTAAACATAAGTCATGAATCCTATTTTCACAAAACCTATGTATCTCACAGGCATTTTTATGCTGACGTACCTATTTTCACATGTGTTTTCAGGAGCTTTTCCATAGGATGTTGATCATGATACTAGGGCGGACCTGTGCCTTAGAGACTTTAAAAGAAGATAGACTATGTTTAATTATGTTATAAACTCTGTATTTCTGTTTAAAACAATGAAACTCTTGTGTTGATAAATAAAAATACAACTTTGTATGCCATGGTTATGAAACAATTAATTCTGTTACAACACTCCCCGACGTTTTCCGCCACGTTTTGTATGATACACATGGTCGGGGTGTGACAAGTTCCATGCCGCTCTCGAGTGATTCACTAAAATACATCTTCGGCCGAGTGTTGAGTGATCCCCCATGAGGTATGTGAACTTGTATATAAATGGAATTTTAAAAAGGCATGTTATGCCCTAATAAGTAATTTATCTTATGTAATGTTTTAAATAAATCATGACGAATAGGATTGTAAATAAATAAAAATAAAACTTAATAAAGAATCTTGGAAATCCCGACACTCTATGACAAGCCTAAAAACCTTCTCTTCTACCCATTCCATTTGGAAGTGTAAAGCCACACTATAAAGAGTTTTGCTTGAGGACAAGCAAAGATGCAAGTGTGGGGGTATTTGATGTGTGCAAAATGCAACATATAAATTACATCAAATGTGGCATAAAACTAACCCTTTTTTAGTACTAATGTTGGAAAAAGTGTGTTTTTGTCTTCCTTTTGTATTTTCAGGATTTAATGAGCTCAAAAGAAGCAAAAAGGCAGCTAAATCTAACATAAATACAAGAAAAGGAACAAACGTGGCATGCCCGACCCCCCGACAGCATCTTCCCAAGCAAAAACAAGTGAACAGAAGGCTGAACACGCCCCGTGCAAAATGAGCACGGGGGCGTGCCCAAGTGTCTGCAGAAAAGACAAAGCTGTAGAAGCTTCTATCACCCATCACGGGGGCGTGCCCACCGGACACGGGGCCGTGGTCAACTCTAAGATTCGCAAAATCTGGGGAAATCTTGATAGTACAGATACACTTCTGCACACGGGGTCGTGCCCAGCGGATACGGGGGCGTGGTCAACTAATGCAGACAAACTTCAATTAATGAAGAAAGAGAAGAAGGGTTGACACGGGGCCATGTCCAGCGGACACGGTGCCGTGTCCAGGCTTCTGTGCAGGCTATAAATAGGGGTGCTTGGTTCACTTCAAAGGCATCCCTTGGCACACCACCTCTCTCACACTTCACCCACCCACCACCACGATCACAACACCATCATCCACCACCATCATCCATCATAGAGTGTGTGAGTAGTCTCGGGATCCAAGATTGATCGTAAGAGTTCTTGACAATCAAAGGCCATGTTTGCCTAAGTCTCTTACATCACTTGGTGAAGACAAGTGTCTAGTGTAATACTTTTTATTTTTAATCTTTTCGCACTTTTTATTTAGTTATGTATTAATGACTTTAATAACTAGTTTCTTATGTTGAAGGTGATTCTTCCTTATCATTTGTCCGTGGTGTCTTGGCATTATTTTACTGTCTATATAAAATAAAAGATTTTCACCATTCATATCTCCACAGTCTATATGGAGATATGTTGGCTACCTGGTCGGGGGTTAAGGGAATGGTTTGGTAAGAGTCTTGCCTTGTTCAGTGTATAGATCCTGCAAGGACCTGGGTCAAATTTAGTAGGACCTCCTTCAATACCCACTGGTATTGGATGGCAGGGGTCCAAACTCTTTGATCCCCTCATATGTACGCTACTATTAAAACTTTAACCCGACTACTTAGGACTGTATCCCTGCTGACTCAGACTATTTAGCTGAGGGTAACGTCACCTTCAAAAGAGGGGCCTACCACATTATGCATTAATAACTTAATTAATTATCTTTAAATAATCCAACCCTTTAGGATTGTTTCCTTGCTGACTCAAACTACTGGGTTGAGGGTAACGTCACCTTCAAAAGTGGGGCCTACTACAATAACTAAGATAATCTCTTAAAAAGTGCAAAAGTGCGGAAATAATCAAAGGTTACACTAAACATGAGTCAGATCCAAGTGATTCATCTTGTCAATCTGTTTTTATTTTTATTTTATTTTTCAGCATTTTAGTTAGTTTTATTTTTCTAGTTTAAAAACCTTTTTCTAAACTTTTGATTTGATTAGACATTGAGGATAAACCGGTATTAAAAGCTCTTGAGTCCTTGGACGACCTCGGTATCTTACCAACACTATACTACGCTCACGATGGGTGCACTTGCCCATATGTGTGTTTAGTGTTAGTAAATATCGTGTTTTAAGCATGATGCGTGAAATACTGAAGAGGCCTCCTGAAATTCCTTTCTTTGGGCATTACTTTAAACCAGTTCTTCCTGCCCTCTAACAAAGTCTCCTGTGGAACAACTTTTGGAATACCTTCAGTACTTATCTTTTCCACAACTTTCCTCCTTATCTCATCTTCATTCTGTTCTTTGAACATCTCAGCAAGTGTTGGGAATGTATCATTAATGCCAGAATAATGAAAAGGTGTATCTTCTTCAGAGATATCTGAACACTCTTCAACTTTAACATGATGAAAATTGCCAGCTTCATTGGCAAACTTGAACTTATACTCTTTCTCTGGTGATGAAGGAATTTCATCTTCTTTATCAAATTTCAGATTACCATCCTCTAAACCCAGTTCCTCTAACATCTCAGCCCTGATCTTTGGTACTTCCAACTCCCCATCAAATTGAGCATTCAAGTAAATAACAGTTGGTTGTGTGAGGAATACCTGATCAGTATGCTGCTTTCCAGAAGAAGAAGATTCCTGATGCTGATCCTCCTGCTGTTCATTGATTTCATCGTTCAGAAAATCATCAAGCTTTTATTGAACAGATGGATTCACAATCAATAACCCTGTTGACCCTTGATCATCATCATCTTTGTAATCATCCCAAGATGGATCATAATTGTCAACGGCATCAAGAATTTTCTCCAGCTCTTCATCTTCTACCTCTTCCTCTTCTTTCCAACGAAGTAACTTTATTTCAGGTTCTCTCATCTTCCGTTTACGCTGTTCAACTTTCACTAAACGGATTATATCATCAAAGCTATAAGATAGAGAGACTAAATCACCAACCAGTACAAAGCCTTGATCTTGATCAACTTCCATGTGTTCCCCCTCAACATTGACAGCATCTACCATATCAATGTCACCTTCAGGCTGACTCGAAGAACCTCCAGCCTCTTGTGTTTCCGCAATCAAATATTTCTACTTCTGAGTTGCTGCCTCAGCCAACTCCTTTTCTCTCTGAGCCCTTCTTTCCTCAACCCTTTGAATCTCCAAGTTATTGTATACATCTTGGACATTAATATCAAGATGATGTTCCATGATGGTGTATAACATGTTAAGCTGCTCATCTTTCACAGCCTTATCAGCCCTTAGTGCTTCAATCTCCAGCTTCAACACTTTAATTTCATTTGCAGATGCTTCATGAAGTTCATCTAACATTTGATGCAGTGTCTGATTAGTATCATTCATGTTTGCGTATTTCACATTCACTTCAGAAAGCTCTGCAGAGAGTTGCTCAAAGAGTTTACCATTATCATCCACATCTTAAACCAAAGTATTTATCCTTTTTGCATGTTTATTCACGACAGACTTCATTTCTTCATTTACTTTAATAATCTTCTCAAGTTGCTTCTTCAACTCGTCACGTTCAGCTTCAGCTTTTGCTTTCTCTTTCTCCAGAAGACTTACTTTCTTTGTTAGATCTTTGACAGTTGCATCATGAAACATATCATAGTCTTCATCAGGAAGTATGTCATCAGTGAATTCATCATGAATATTAGGAAAACCTTCAAATAAACCAGGAGGAGTAGTTTTCTTTGGCTTTGACGTTTCTACATCATCTTTCTTTTCTACTCTCACATATTCTGGGCTTTCTGGAACTTTTTCTTTCTCAGCCTCAGGCTTTTCAACATTTTGAACCTCAGCTTCAGGAATACTTTCAGTTTGAACTTCTTGAGCCTCAATATGCTTTTCACTTTTACCACTCTGTGTCTCATGCACTGACGCAGATCCCTTTCTAGCTCTAACACTTCTTAGAATAACTCCAGATTGAACAGCTTTGTGCTTCTTTAAAAGTTTCTTTTTCTCTGCTTGTGGTGTAGGAATATAAGTTTCATCTTCATCATCAGAATCTTTCTTTTTCTTCTTCAGAGGCTTCTTTTTCAGAGTAACCTTCCCAACACCAATCTTTGACTTATCAATCTCAAACTCTGTTTCAGTAGATTCATCATCAGCATCACTTGAATCTGTATGAGCAACGCCCTCAGGTTCCTTTTCTTTGACACTTTCTGTTTGAACTTTCATTGATGATGGATGCTCCAGTTTCTTTAGCAACTTTCTCAGCTTGAGCTTCCTCGTTCTTCTTTAAGAAACTTTCAAGAGAATCTTTCAACAAATCAACACATCCTTGAATAATCTCTGCTGGAGGGATCACCGTTCCATCAATAAGTCTCTGTGGTGATTTCTTTGAAGGCCCTGCAAAACAAGTATTAAACTTTCATTAGAATGATATAACATTTAATAAATAACTTTTCTTATGACTCCCCCTTTCAACTATACCCTTAACAACAATCTTTGGTGTCACTTTCGGTGCAGTCACAGCTGGGGAAACCTTACGAGTCCTTTTTCTCTTTCCATCCTTCACGAACCAGTACCTAATCTTCTTTTCATTCATTCCACTTAGCCTTTCTATTTCATCCTCTGAATTACTATTTTCATGCCTCCAAGCATCATTCTCAGGTGCCACGTAGCTTGGATTGGCAATCTTACAGATCATATGCTTAACTCTTGGTTTCGATTCATCTTTCTTCAGCTTATACTGATTTAATCTACTCAAAGTCTCACTCTTCATGTATTGTAGATCTAATTCATCGGCAGGATCCTTTGGAAGATCTCTCACTTGATCATCTATCAACATTTGTATGAATCTTGGATACATTATATACTTCTCTCCCTTGACATTGTCTACCATATGATCAAATATTACTTGTGAAATGTTATAAGGTCTGTTGAGCACGAAACAAGTAATAATGTTCATAATATAATCTGATGGCTCGTCGTAAGCTCCCTTTCGGTGAGACAAAGCATGAATCACACAATGAACTAAGAACTTGCAAGGTCTGCAAAACATAGACTTGAGATATTTGCCGTTTACATGTCCTGTAAAACCCATTCTGCACCATAAACCTTTGCATAATCTTTCAGGAACTATAGTAGGGTCCTCATCACTATCTCCTAAGTCCAAAACCCTTCTCACATCTCCCACATTAAACTTAATTTCAATGTCTATATCTTTATCATTATCATCGTTCTTTTGAACAGCTGAATATATCATCTTTTCCTTTTCATCATACCCAGTGTTGTAAAAATCAGAATTAATCGGTGCCTAGGCGCTAGTCGGGCGTTGACTGATTAATTTTGAGCTAGTCGGACCATTAGTCTGTAGTCGGTCCAAGTCGGTCCTAGTCGGTGCAAGGCGGCCCAAATCGGCCCAAGTCGGCCAAATCGTTTATAGTCGGCCCACTCTTTTTTAGTTTAAATCAGGCCCAAAGAAATGTTTTTAACCATTAAATACATGGCCCAAGTTGTTTGGTTCCAACCTGGCCCAAAAAAAACTTGTTTTTAACCCATTAAAACATATTCCATGAGGCCATGGACTGACATGTTAATGTTTGAATGTTTAAATACTTAAATTGATATGTTTTAAACTTCATTGTTTAAATTTTGAACTATTTTTAAGTATTATATTAATATTAACGTGTGTATTGAATGTTTAAATACTTGATTTGCTATGTTTTAAACTTAGTTGTCTAAATTTTGAACTATTTTTAAGTATTATATTGATATTAATGTATGTGTATATATATAAATTTAAAAATTATATATATAAATTCCGATCTGATTAATCCCGATTAATCCTGATTAATCCCGATTAATCCCTAGTTAGTACTCCACCGCCCGACTGGCGCCTAGCGATCTCTACAACACTGATCATACCTTACCGACTTCCAAAACATTCTAACATGGGACTCATAAACCATTGTTCTATTAGTCAATGCCTTGTTAATCCTACTCTCTCTTAAAAACTTTGCCATGTCTTTAAACGGTGTCATATTTTCATAATTTTCATTCAAAATGCAGCAAATGTTGTGAGCCTTATGCCAATCTGTTGCTCTTGCCTGCAATAATGATCAACGTTGGAGTTTGCACAAAGTTCGAGGCATAAAGTGAAAAGTGACAAAAATTTTGAAAACTAAAAAAATTTTCTAACTCTGGAAAGCTCCTCTCTATGTAGTACTGATGGATCGGATGGCCATCCGATCGGATGGTCATCCGATCGGATTGCCAAATCCATAAAGATCAACAATAGCACAAGATATGAGCATTTGGATCGGATGGCCATCCGATCGGATTGCCATTCGATCAAAATGACAAACACAAGTAAGCTCATGACACAGTCAAACAATTGAGTATGTGTTTTGAATCGGATGGCCATCTGATTGGATTGCCATCCGATCGGATTGCCATTCGATCAAAATGACAAACAGATAAGCATGAGTATTATCCAAACATTTGAATGAGTCTTTGGGATCGGATGGCCATCCGATCAGATTGCCATTCGATCGAGTTGCCATTCTATCCAAAACAACTTGTTTAACAGATAAAGCATGAAACAAGCATGTTTGAACATTCACCACTTAGAAAAAATTTCAAACCTTTATAATGTGCATTGGATCGGATGGCCATCCGGTCGGATTGCCATCCGATCGAACTGCCATTCGATCAATAGACATGAAGAACAGTTTGAATAATTCAAGAACATCAAAATTTTTCTTAAAAAATTCACTAAATTGAACACATATTCACGTAGAGTTTTTGCCGATTTACAAAACCCTATGTTCAGTTTTCTCTAACTCGTCCTGGTTTGGGTTTAATTTGACAAAAAGTGGACCGATAACCGACACCTATAATCTCTCCTAGATTCAAATCTATGATGTTTCAATCAAATTCCTCCGGTGAATCTATAGATCTAAGGCCTGTGATCAAAACCCTATGTTTGGATTGAATCAAAACAACCTAATTAAGCCTAGATCTAAGTTTTCCACACTAACAGCCGCCGACATTAAAAACACCATCAAAAACTTCAAATTTAACAATCAAAGTTATAGATCTTACCTTTCCCATAGTGAAGATTGAGTAAGCCAATAATCCTATGAAGTTTGGAAAGCAAGAGTGTGAAAATCACAAGAACAGTTGAGAGTGCTTGGGTGAGTATCGGAAGGTCGTTCGATCGAAAAGGTTTGACTGAACACCTTGACCTCTATTTATAGACTTGACCAAGTGTCGGATGGCCATCCGATCTAAACACCCTTTGAGTTTAAGACCATTTTGACTTGTTTGACTTTTTGGCGTTTTATCAGATTTGGTAAGTTTTTTAGAAATCCACTTAAGTATCTAGGTCCAAGTTAATGACCCTAGACACTCAATTTGCCTACCAAGTCCAAGTTAATGACCTTGGTTGACCCGAAATGAAACAACTGACATTTTATTCAAATTTTCTGAAAATTTTACAAGTGTCAACTTAATGAACTTGTTTTGACTTTGAATTTCTCAAAATTTTCAAGATTAGCTCCCAACCCTGTTGTCCAGTTCAGAAACTTCCTGCTCTGCTTCATGACTGAGAGTCTGAAGATCAGCTTTCCACCTTGGTTTGTCGAAAAACTAAAGCAGAAATGTAAAATATTTTTGGATTTTAAGAAAGTTTAAACTAGAACACAATGAAATCTTTTTGGGTTTTTATGCTAAACTAAAATGAAATACGATAAAGTAAAGAGTAAATGAAACTATATACAAACATATTTTTGGTGAGCGTGTTAGAGGATCATATCAGCTACCGACAAGTTACAAGTACCGTTGAGCTTAATTACACACTAAGTATTAAACAATTCACTTAGATTGCCGATATACTGATCCTTTTAAATTTTCACACAAATTTCAACTATTCAGGATACGATTTAGGTGTTTTAAAATCTTAACTTATACGCGTGTCCCACCTCAGAATATACTCTCATATCCAGACTTCTATATTCAGTCTTACAGGAGAACATACAATAATGATATCTGTAAAGGGTAGTGCGAGGCCATGAGAGCTCAGGTTAGAACTTCTGTTCAGACAAAGAGATGATGTCTCGACTTTCGGTGTGTCCCGTTTGGGGATCTTTTCTTCAACAGCATGTGAATCACATTTTGCAATGTTTATCATTTTTTTATGCTGAGGGGAGGCTTTAATGAATAAAGCTGTGCAGAGTATTATACGAGGACTAGGCTTTTGCTTCCGCAAAATCGGAAGTCCTGGTATAATACTCCATATATCATCAAGCACATAGACCTAGTATATCAGAAATAGAAAGTCTTTCAAACAAGATTTCAGGGGTTACCTATATATCCGAGAGATGTTCCCCACGAAATAAGCAAGTTATGATTTTATGTTTATATCCCGAAAAGTCTACTAAGTGTGTAAAAACCTATCGACATATCATCAACGAGACTGCTTAGCGCTTTTTAAAACATTACATTTCTTTAGCATACTGTAACTGTCTAGCTGATGTACTATCATTTCCCCCTTTTACACAAACTCTTTTTGGTTTTCTATTGTTTTTTGATTTTGAAAATATCTCATGTTTTTGGATTTTTGAATTTTTTATTGTTTTTTGTATTTTCTGAAAATATATCTATCTATCTATCTCCTCCTAAAGACGAAAACAATTAAAAAGACGACAAACCAAAGCAGTCTGCTTTTCAACATCCTCTGCCTCGGTTTTCTCATCGACGCCAAGTATTTTCTTCGCATCCGACAACAATTTCATACCATTCAATTTTAAAAGATACTGAAAACGTGCTTTATCGAAAGCTTTGGTATGTAAATCTGCCTTTTGTTCGTCGGTGTGGTTTTTGTCTATTCGTATCAACTTCTTCTCGAAACAATCTCAGATGAAGTGATGACGAATTTCTATATGTTTGGTTTTAGCGTGATGTACCGGATTTTTTGTTATGTTTATTGCAGTCTCATTATCAACAAATATAGGAGAGGTAAGAAATTGCAAACCGTAATCGCGCATCTGTTGCTGGATCCACAGGATCTGCGAGCAGCAGCTGCTGCTGGCTGACACGTACTCTGCTTCACATGTATAAAGAGCAACAGAGGTTTGCTTCTTACATTGCCACGTGACCAATCGGGGTCCAAAGAATTGGCATCCTGCAGTTGTTGATTTTGCAGCATCCGAAGTCAGAATCTGAGTATCCTTCGAGCATGAAGTCTCCATCTTTGGGATACCACAACCCCAGGCTTGGGTTCCTTTCAGGTAGCGTAGAATCCTCTTGACGATAGACATGTGCAAGGCTCTAGGACTCGACTGATATCGGGCCGCGAGGCAAGTCGGGTACATGATGTTAGGTCTGGATGCTGTCAAGTACATTAGCGAGCCGATCATTGAGCGGTATAACGTTTCGTTCACCTTCTCTCCGGTGAGATTAGGGTTGATACCATGATTAGTTGCTAATGGGGTAGATATTGGTGCCGTCTCGGACATCCCAAATTTCTCCAGAACGTCGTAAACGTACTTCGTTTGATGAATGAAAGTTCCCTCAGGCATTTGGTCGACTTGCAGCCCTAGGAAGAACTTCATCTCACCCATTGACGACATCTCGAAATTCTGCTCCATCACTTTTTCAAAATCTTTGCAGAGTTCTTTGTTTGTTGACCCGAAGATTATATCATCAACGTAAATCTGTACGATCAGTAAGTGCCCATCGACTTCCTTAGTGAAGAGGGTAGCGTCCACTTTTCCTCGGATAAAGCTGTTGGCAAGCAAGTGTTGAGAAAGCGTCTCGTACTAGGCTCTCAGGGCCTGATCCAAACCATACAACGCTTTGTCTAGCAAGTAAACCTTGTCTTTATGGATTGGGTCGGTAAAGCCCGGTGGCTGACCGACGTAGACCTCCTCTTTCACTTTTCCGTAAAGGAATGCTGATTTGACATCTAACTGGTACACTTTAAATCCTGTCCATGAAGCGAAAGCATGGAAAATTATGATGGCTTCAAGTCGAGCAACTGGAGCATAAACCTCTGTGAAGTCTATCCCCTGTTGCTGACTAAAACCTTGGACAACGAGTCGAGCTTTATTTCTGACAATCACTACTCGGTCGTCTCTTTTGCATTTGAACACCCATTTTGTATTTATCTTTCGGTGTCCATCAGGTAGATCCACAAGCTTCCATACACCAAGTTTCTCGAATTGACTCAGCTCCTCCTGCATTGCATTGAACCATGATTCTTCCGCCAGTGTTTCCTTGTAGGTTCGCGGTTCGATCTGGGAAATAAAGCATCTGAGTGAGAATTCAGTTTGTAATGGAGCAATTTTAGTATAAAAACAAGTAAGCCCATGGTTAATCTGGCTTCTTGTGTGAACTCCTGATTGTAGCTCTCCTATTATCAACTCCTTGGGGTGGTATGTAAGAGTCCTCGGCATAACTTCACCAGGAACATCCACCTCGCCTTCCAAATTAGTAACATTTTGGTCCGCAACTTGTTCATTGTCAAGAACTGTCTGATCTGAAGATTGGATCTGCTCCCCCTCAGATTCTGAATCACCACGATCAAAAGTAGGTCTATCGTCAGATTCTGAATTATTGTCATTGACTGTCGTCTGATTTTCAGGAGCAGGCTCGCGTTCTGAAGTAGTCGGAGTTTGCTGAACTTCATCATTCTCTCCAGTATGACTGGGACCAGCTTCATCGTTGTTGGAAATTTGTTGTTGATGTGTAGAAGACCTTGCTGGAAATCTTCGCTGAGATGCTTCATATTCTCGTAAAATATCTAAATCATCAAAGAACTCTGGCTCTTCTTCTAGATCAAATGAATCCCATAAGGCATCATAGTCGAATCTCCATGAGTCTTGTGACACCTGTGTCACTTCAACCATCATACAAATACCAAACCAATGAAATATTGTATTTCATACTTGGAATTTGTATAAATATGTGTATCATTTGCACATATCAATTCTTGTTCGATTTCGAGCTCTAAACCGCTTTCTAGGAGGTTATACGCGAACTGATGCATAAACGTAATAAGTTTAACACGAAAAACACTCTGGAATAGTGACATAGGCTTAACATACCTTAAATAATCTTTACATAACTTAGAAATAAGATTTGGGAGGTTTGGTGTGTTGAAATCAAGTTTATTCGCTTACAGGGACTAATTTCGACAAACTGCGAAAGTATGCCGATTCGTACTGTAACAAACATTCCAGAACATGATAAAAAGTTAAACATGCCCTAAATATCCTTTACATAACTTAGAAATAGGCTTTGAGGTGTTTGGTGCGCAAAAATAAACTTATTTGATCAAAAGGGACTAAAAGCGTCAAAAAGTGCACAAGTTTGCATTTTCGCACATATCTTACGTTCTGAATATATCCGGACATCCAAAAATTTATGTAATCATTAAAATATTTTATTTTAGTGATTGGCATAATAAAACTTCATTCGTTTCGCAATTTGGATCGTTTTCGCGTCCATTACGATTTTAGTCGTAATTAAACCGAACAACGCAACCGCACGGCCAAACGAACCGACATCCGTATCTTTTCTGAGCATATTTCAAGCTCCCTATGTTTTAACATCTTTATGGAGCTTAAAAACAGGTTTGACGGGTGTTAGAAGTGCCAAAACGCATCAAAAATCAAGTTTGGAGATGCAGGGGCCGGTTCTGCCAATTTTGCAAACTTCCTGCCAGCAACCAAGGTCCTTACGGTCCATAAGCCCTTCCCAGATCAGCAGACTTCATTTTTATAAAACCTAGCTGCTCCCATTGTTTTGCACACCGTTTCTTCTATTCTATGGACTGGTTTTGGATGCCCCTAGTATGTTAAAACCATGGGCACACATGTACGATCAAGATTGAAGCTCGGATTTCAAGAAACGATCCTAACGGTTCTACGAAATCTATAAATACCCCCAAGTTTTTCAATCCTAGCTCATATTTGATCTGGCTATTTCTCTAAGTTGAAGTTTCTTTACTTCATACCTGAGAAATCTAGATCAAAATCCTCATCGCTTGGACCTTTTGTAAGCTTCTTTCGTTCTTTTATGCGTTTTAAGCGTAAAAGTCAAACAATGTTTGACTTTCTGCTTTGACCAGTCAATGGTCAACACGAAGTTCATTTGAACTTCGCAACGTGAGCGTAATCACGATGGTCATAGTCCCTTGTGACTATACCTACTGATTACCACGTTGATTAGGCATAGTGACGAGTCATAGTTTTGGTCAAAATACGTATTCATGCGTATTTTGCAACCAAACTATTCTTGGGTATCAAAACCGTTTGTTTTGATATCAAACTTGTTTTCTAACTTCGTTAAACATGTTTTAACATGTTTAACTCGTCACTTTTAGTTTAGTGCTTATATAGGGTCGTAAGATAAGCGGTCTGAACAACCGCTTAGACTTTCGAACCCGACCCATTTGGTCAATCATTAGGATCCGACCAAACATGTTTAGTGACCATAGTTGTATAGGAAATAACCTTCCGAGGTTATACCTTATGGTCACTTTGTGTAGTTAGTTGTATGATAGGTAGTTTATATGCCTTAGGTAAATGACCAAAATACCCTTTTCATGCATAATTGGTAATTAAGCATATGTAACTTCAAATTTTGTCACTTAACTGATTATGCAACATATTTAAACATGTTTAGGCATATAATACTTGTCATAGGACTAGTTAGGCGTTCCGAACGCGTTTTACGCGAACGACGCGTTAAAGTAGCGTAAGCTACCTAAACGGGTCGTAATGGGTCGTAAGCACTTAGGATAGGTTTCGATTTAGTATGTAGGCTTTGTTAAGCCATATCACATGGGTTCCAACACTCATTTGGTTTACAAAACCTCATCCTATCAGATCTTCCGATTTAGGTCCGGTTTATTAACATAGTTACCCGTATTAAGAGCCGTTCGATTCCGTGATCCCTCTAGCTTTGCTTGGTTGTTATTAAAGACTTCTTAGCATCCTCATGTGAGTACATAGTCCCCTCTTTCACTATTTTCAAATGTTTTGGGGTGAAACATATGTACCTAATTGTTATTTTCATGATTTCAAAGTATAAATTGATTACTTGCTAGTACTTATCCTTTGATAAATTGATTAATTATCTATTGTTTAAACATTAATTTCTCAAAGATTATAAAATTAATTGTTGGGTTGTACTTATTTTAATACATTCACCAAGCCGATTGGTAGTATGATATAGCGCTATAGGACTAGACACCCCATTCCTGTTGTTTGGAATGTCAGAAACCAAATTTATCCAAATAGAAGTTGCCTTCATGGTATTTATATAGTCTCTAAGGTGTAGTTTGATACACTAAGGTTTGAATGAATACTAAATCACATTTTCTTTTGTATATTTTGATATACTTCCAAAGTATAGTTTGATATGCTCCCATATGTGATATTGTTTACCAAAGTATAATTTGATATACTATGTACAAACCTACATATATTTTGTTATTTACTAAAGCATAGTTAATATGTTATTTTCAAACCAAAACATAGTTAATATGTTATTTTCAAAACATAGTTGATATGTTATTTACAAAACCAAAGCATAGTTTGATATGTTATTTACAAAACCAAAGTATACTTATGATATACTACCGAAAACTATTATTTTAACAACCAAAGTATATTTGATATACTATCTGTTTATCTATTTGGAACTAAAATATATTTTAATATATTACATATCCAACTGTCTTAAAACCAAGGTATATTTTTATATATTCTACAAACCTTTTCATCAAAACATTGTTTTACAAACAACATATTTTATACAAACTCATTTTACTTGATTATTTATTTAATCATGCATTATTCTTTTATATCATCTGTTTTCTTATCACTGTTTGTATGATGTATAAAAGAAAATAATTTAAAGTTCATGACTATTTTTGTTAAACATTTTTCTTTAAACTTACAAGTCATGAATCCTATTTAAATAAAACCTATGTATCAGACAGGTATTTTTATGCTGACGTACCTATTTTTACATATGTTTCAGGTGCTGCTATGTGATGATTGTTGATACATGCTATACATAGGATGGACTCGTGCCTTAGTGACTTTAAAACTTGAAAGACAATATTTGTATTTATCTGATTTGTAATAAAATAATGAGTTCAATAATTCAATAAAATGAAACGAAACTATTTGATCCATGGTTGTGAAACAATGATTCTGTTAAGACACTCCCCGACGTTTCAACCACGATTTGTTGTTTTACGTGGTCGGGGTGTGACAGAAAAGTTGGTATCAGAGCCAATGGTTATAGGGAATTAGGTTATTAGTAATGTTTTGACCTAGACTATAACCTTCCTAGGACCCTAACACAAGTTATCTTGTGTTTAGTTTTAAAACAATATCGTCGCCTATCTTTAGGTGACAGCCAAAATAAGAACACAAATTTCGAATCCGCTTTGAAAAACTAATCATCTGTTCTAGGATGATTGATTACTAGGTTTTGAACCCTCTAAGTTTTCAAAATCTCGTCAAAGTTTGGGTCTTATAGTGTGAACACGTGCAATCTGGAAGGGTGGGTGCCTGTATCCTGAGTTTTCTATCTAAGGCTAGAGTGTTCGTACAAATCCACATAATCGGACCAGTCACTCTTACCTGGGAACTCTTGGGATGAGTGTCCACTTATAGGCTAAAGCATGTCTTCCCGATACATTATGAAGACCTATTTACTTTGATTCAGCTTTTGTGTGTCATTTGTTTGCTTCGTGGTTCGAACAAATGACCATCATCCATGCCTTTTTACCAGTAATCGCAGCATTCTGTTCTTAACCAATGTCATTTCACTTGTTTTCTCTCATGTTTCCTTGTTCCTTTTAGAAAATGCCTCCTCGACGAGATGCACAACCCATAACTAATGAAGAAGTCGCAGCCCTTGTCGCTCAGCAAATGGCTGCAGTGCTTCTGGGCGTAGTAACCCAGATCCATCAGTTATACAACAACAATAACAACAACAATGCTCAGTGTAGTTTCAAGACCTTCAATTCTGCTAAACCTTTGAGTTTTTTGGGTCTCAAGGAGCAACCGCGCTCCTGCAATGGTTCGAAAGTTTGGAGAGCACATCCAGACATGTGCAATGTCCGAATGAGCGTAAGGTTGAGTTTGCATCCAGTGCATTCGAGAAGCGTGCTCTTACATGGTGGAACGGTGTGATGCGCGATAGGGGTGCCGAGGTGGAACTAGCTCAAACTTGGGAAGAGCTTCGAGCTCTAATGATGAAGGAATTCTGTCCTCGTCATGAGCTTAGAACGTTGGAAAGGGATTTCGACGATTTAAAGCA
Organism: Helianthus tuberosus; assembly: GCA_030545235.1. NCBI lineage: Eukaryota > Viridiplantae > Streptophyta > Magnoliopsida > Asterales > Asteraceae > Helianthus > Helianthus tuberosus. Next base: position 125,796,176 of record CM060357.1, on the reverse strand, counting down.
AGACAGTGGTGAACATCGAGCCTACACTGGCCGTTATGAGGAACTGAGCCTGTTATGTCCTGCCATGGTTACGCCTGTGGAGAAGGCGATTGAAAAGTACATTGATGGTCTTCCTGACCTAGTTCAGGATATCGTTACTGGTAGCAACCCTACTACCGTCAGACAGGCCATTGAATTGTCTGCTACCCTGACTGAATCCCAGATCAGGAAGGGTAAGCTTTTTCGAAAGGGCGACCCGAGACCATCTGACAAGACTGCACAAGGTGAACCAAAGGAAAAACAGGCCGAGGCATCCAAGAAGAATAAGCGCAAGGCTTCACAAAACTGCGCTATAACTGCTCAGAACAACCAGGTTGCACCAAACCAGCCAGCACAACCTCGTACAAGGAAAAATTATGTTGGTACCGCACCTTTGTGCAACAAATGCAACCGTCATCATCTGGAGCAAGTGCAGTGTCACAAATGTACCCACTGTGGGCGATTGGGACATTTGATCAATACCTGCCGTTATGCAAATCAAGTTGCTGCAAATCCTGTTGCTGCGCAAGCACAGTTTCCCACCAGGGTCATGTTATAACTGTGGTGATCTTACTTACTACCGGAACAATTGCCGAAGACTTGTTAACGCAAATCCTGCACGTGGACGAGTGTTTAACATAAACGAGGCAATTGCAAACGACGATGCAACAGGGAATAATTAGTCTTTTGTAATTCCTTGGTTGTTATCTTTTGATGTTTGAATCGACTCAGTTGTTATATAAATAAAATCTGTTGTTTTAATTCTATGTTACGAAACTGATGCAATTATGTGATTATGTGATTTCTTTTATGTCTTGTGTTTTTGTGTAATCCAAATATTCATTATCCAAATCCTCATAGAATCTTCCATGTCTCCATATGGGGGATTCATAATAGGATATCCAAAGGTACTACCTTAAATCCTTAATGTGCTTCTACGTAGTAGTTAAGACCCTTGGATTATAAAGTACTATTCTATAATTGGACCCCTTGGGTGGTCTAGTTAAAAAGGTTTTATTCAAAAATCTGGTTAGAAATATCATGTGATGATATAGCTGAAAAGATCCCTTCAGTGGTCTATTTAAGAAGATCGTACGACGGTCTAGTAAGGAGATCATGTGTTGATCTAGTTAAAAAGATCGTTCGTTGATCTAGTTAAAAAGATCCTTTAGTGGTCTAGTCAAGTCACTTCATGTTTATTCGATTGATTTTTACCATACGCATTATGAAATGAACTGTGCGGACTGTGCAAGGAATTACGTAATTATGGATGCATACATAATTATGGAATTCAGTGCACAGAAACCACAGCAAGTTTTGTTATGTGTTAAGACCTATAGTGATGAAAATAACGAAACGGGAACAATGTAGAAAGGGGCATGGTGGATACGCCGCTGGTACTTCCTATATATAAGTGTTCCTTATTACATTGCGAACGTAGTGTTATTTAAGTTACTAGAAGTCTTGGACCTTGACCAATGTTATTTTATCTTACAATCTCTGACTCCGATTTCGAGCACACACGAGTTTCCTATAATAGTCTACATAGGAAACGTTCTTCTATCCGTAGTTCGAAACCCCATGTTTTGTTACTACAAGGACATCACTTTGACAGTTGACAGAGTTTCTAAGAATCCAAACGTGGCCTAGATATTTACATAGGGTACGGAGGATTCATTCGAAAGCGAAACAATCACAGTTGTCTTCACAGGTTTCCTCTAAAATTAAAATTTCAGGATGAAATTTCCTAAAGTAAGGGAGACTGTGACACCTGTGTCACTTCAACCATCATACAAATACCAAACCAATGAAATATTGTATTTCATACTTGGAATTTGTATAAAAATGTGTATCATTTGCACATATCAATTCCTGTTCGATTTCGAGCTCTAAACCGCTTTCTGGGAGGTTATACGCGAACTGATGTGTAAACGTAATAAGTTTAACACGACAAACACTCCGTAATAGTGACATAGGCTTAACATACCTTAAATAACCTTTACATAACTTAGAAATAAGATTTGGGAGGTTTGGTGTGTTGAAATCAAGTTTATTCGCTTATAGGGACTAATTTTGACAAACTGCGAAAGTATGCCGATTCGTACTGTAACGAACATTCCGGAACATGATCATAAGTTAAACATGTCCTAAATATCCTTTAAATAGCTTAGAAATAGGCTTTGAGGTGTTTGGTGCGCAAAAATAAACTTATTTGATCAACTAGGACTAAAAGCGTCAAAAAGTGCACAAGTTTGCATTTTCGCACATATCTTACGTTCTGAATATATCCGAACATCAAAAAATTTATGTAATCATTAAAATATTTTATTTTAGTGATTGGCATAATAAAACTTCATTCGTTTCACAATTTGGATCGTTTTCGCGTCCATTACGATTTCCGTCGTAATTAAACCAAACAACGCAACCGCACGGCCAAACGAACCGAAATCCGTATCTTTTCTGAGCATATTTCAAGTTCCCTATGTTTAAACATCTTTATGGAGCTTAAAAAAAGGTTTGACGAGTGTTAGAAGTGCCAAAACGCAACAAAAATCAAGTTTGGAGATGCAGGGGCCTGTTCTACTAATTTTGCAAACTTCCTGCCAGCAACCAAGGTCCTTACGGACCGTATGGGTATGGTTACAGTCCGTAAGCCCATCCCAGATCAGCAGACTTCATTTTTATAAAACCCAGCTGCTCCCATTGTTTTGCACATGGTTTCTTCTATCCTATGGACTGGTTTTGGATGCCCCTAGTATGTTAAAACCATGGGCACACATGTACGATCAAGATTGAAGCTCGGATTTCAAGAAACGATCCTAACGGTTCTACGAAATCTATAAATACCCCCAAGTTTTTCAATCCAAGCTCACATTTGATCTGGCTATTTCTCTAAGTTGAAGTTTCTTTACTTCATACCTGAGAAATCTAGATCAAAATCCTCATCGCTTGGACCTTTTGTAAGCTTCTTTCGTTCTTTTATGCGTTTTTAAGCGTAAAAGTCAAACAGTGTTTGACTTTCTGCTTTGACCAGTCAATGGTCAACATGAAGTTCGTTTGAACTTCGCAACGTGAGCGTAATCACGATGGTCATAGTCCCTTGTGACTATACCTACTGATTACCACGTTGATTAGGCATAGTGACGAGTCGTAGTTTCGGTCAAAATACGTATTCATGCTTATTTTGCAACCAAACTATTATTGGGTATCAAAACCGTTTGTTTTGATATCAAACTTGTTTTCTAACTTCGTTAAACATGTTTTAACATGTTTAACTCGTCACTTTTAGTTTAGTGCTTATATAGGGTCGTAAGATAAGCGGTCTGAACAACTGCTTAGACTTTCGAACCCGACCCATTTGGTCAATCATTAGGATCCGACCAAACATGTTTAGTGACCATAGTTGTATAGGGAATAACCTTCCAAATTTATACCTTATGGTCACTTCGTGTTGTTAGTTGTATGATAGGTAGTTTATATACCTTAGTTAATGACCAAAATACCCTTTTCATGCATAATATGTAATTAAGCATATGTAACTTAAAATTTTGTCACTTAATTGATTATGCAACATATTTAAACATGTTTAGGCATATAATACTTGTCATAGGACTAGTTAGGCGTTCCGAACGCGTTTTACACGAACGACGCGTTAAAGTAGCGTAAGCTACCTAAACGGGTCGTAATGGGTCGTAATCACTTAGGATAGGTTTCGATTTAGTATGTAGGCTTTGTTAAGCCATATCACATGGGTTCCAACACTCATTTGGTTTACAAAACCTCATCCTATCCGATCTTCCGATTTAGGTCTGGTTTATTAACATAGTTACTCGTATTAGGAGCCGTTCGATTCCGTGATCCCTCTAGCTTTGCTTGGTTGTTATTCAAGACTTCTAAGCATCCTCATGTGAGTACATAGTCCCCTCTTTTACTGTTTTCAAATGTTTTGGGGTGAAACATATGTACCTAATTGTTATTTTCATGATTTCAAAGTATAAATTGATTATACTTGCTAGTACTTATCCTTTGACAAATTGATTAATTATCTATTGTTTAAACATTAATTTCTCAAAGATTATAAAATTAATTGTTGGGTTGTACTTATTTTAATACATTCACCAAGCCGATTGGTAGTATGATATAGCTCTATAGGACTAGACACCCAATTCCTGTTGTATGGAATGTCAGAAACCAAATTTATCCAAATAGAAGTCGCCTTCATGGTATTTCTATAGTCTCTAAGGTGTAGTTTGATACACTAAGGTTTGAATGAATACTAAATCACATTTTCTTTTGTATATTTTGATATACTTCCAAAGTATAGTTTGATATGCTCCCATATGTGATATTGTTTACCAAAGTATAATTTGATATACTATGTACAAACCTACATATATTTTGTTATTTACTAAAGCATAGTTAATATGTTATTTTCAAACCAAAACATAGTTAATATCTAATTTTCAAAACCAAAACATAGTTGATATGTTATTTACAAAACCAAAGCATAGTTTGATATGTTATTTACAAAACCAAAGTATACTTATGATATACTACCGAAAACTATTATTTTAACAACCAAAGTATATTTGATATACTATCTGTTTATCTATTTGGAACTAAAATATATTTTAATATATTACTTATCCAACTGTCTTAAAAGCAAGGTATATTTTTATATATACTACAAACCTTTTCATCAAAACATTGTTTTACAAACAACATATTTTATACAAACTCATTTTACTTGATTATTTATTTAATCATGCATTATTCTTTTATATCATCTGTTTTCTTATCACTGTTTGTATGATGTATAAAAGAAAATAATTTAAAGTTCATGACTATTTTTGTTAAACATTTTTCTTTAAACTTACAAGTCATGAATCCTATTTAAATAAAACCTATGTATCTCACAGGCATTTTTATGCTGACGTACCTATTTTTACATATGTTTCAGGTGCTGCTATGTGATGATTGTTGATACATGCTATACATAGGATGGACTCGTGCCTTAGCGACTTTAAAACTTGAAAGACAATATTTGTATTTATCTGATTTGTAATAAAACAATGAGTTCAATAATTCAATAAAACGAAACTATTTGATCCATGGTTGTGAAACAATGATTCTGTTACGACACTCCCCGACGTTTCCGCCACGATTTGTTGTTTTACTTGGTTGGGGTGTGACAAGTCTGTGGGCTTCTGTGGAGGCATTGTGTAGCCTTGACATTCAAGATGTTGTGCTTTGATGATCCTTTTGAGACTTGGAACAAAGACTCGTCTGAGAGAACTTGAATAGCCCACGAAGATACCTTCTATGCTCTTTGAACCAAACTTGCCATCGGGCTCTAGAACTATGCAGGGAGACCCGAACGGCTCTAAATACTCGAGATTAGGCTTGCGTTTGTTGATCAACTCCAAACATGTTTTGTTGTGTTTCTTCATTGTAAGAACCCTGTTGAGTGTATAGCAAGCGGCTGATACTGCTTCTGCCTAGAAATTAATTGGTAACTTTGAATCAGCTAGCATCGTTCTCGTCGTTTCGATCAGCGTTCTATTCTTTCTTTCTGCGACTCCATTCTATTGCGGAGTATAAGGTGCGCTGAATTCTTGGAAAATACCTCGTCGATCACAGAATTACTCCATTCTGTTGTTTTTGAATTCTGTACCATTGTCACTTCTTAGTTTTTGAATGTGTGTTTGGTACAAATTCTCTATCTTCCTAAATAAACTTAGCAAACTTTCAAATGTTTCGTCTTTCAACTTCAGGAACGTCACCCACGAGAATCTCCAATAGTCATCAGGACCACCAAACAATACAGATCTCCAGTAATGCTCTTGACATTCACCGGACCGAAGAGATCCATGTGAAGTCTTTCTAGTGGCTTCAAGACTGAGTTCATCTTTTTACCCGGATGGGATTTCTTTCGTTTTTTTCCCTTTATACAACTGATACACTCCCCTTCCAGATGAAAACTCTTCAAGTGAACCCCTTTACAAGATCGTTATGCTCCAGGTAGTTCATCTTGCCTAGGTGAATGTGGCCCATCTTTCGGTGCCACAACTCTGACTCCTTTTCAGTAGCTCTTGATACGAAGCACTGAGGTTGACCCATGGTAGTCGTAGCAATGCTCATATCCAACACGTACAGATCATTAACCCTTGGTGCTCGCAAGATGATCCACTCCTCGGGGATGACAAACCCCGACTTCAGGATCAGAGATTCCTTGTCGGTAAAGTGAGTTGAGTACATTCTGTCACAGATTTGAGAAATGCTGAGTAAGTTGTTCTCCAGCTCTGCTATGTAGTTGACTCTCTCAAATGTAATTACACCATTTGATAACGTTCCTTCCCTAACAATACGTCCTCCTTGATTTCCTGCGAAACAGACGTACCCACCGTTGAAACCTCGAACATCGTATAACAGGGTCTTTCTCCCTGTCATGTGCCGGGATGCGCCCCTATCCATAATCCACTTTGAGATAGATCTCGGGAGCTCCTGCACATTTCACAAACATTTAGTTAGATGTTGAAGCAACCCAAGCCTCCTTTGACTCGGGTAGCTTGACGTTAAGGTGAGATTTCTTTGTGTATAATAGTGGGAAATTCTTGTCATTCATTTTAAGACTCTCTTCAGATCCAACCTCAACCTCTTTGTATAAAAAGAATTCATTTTTCAGAGGTTGACCAGATGGTTGATCTTTCTTTGGAACATACTTCTTCCCTGATGGGGTCGAAGTTTGTTTCTCCAGTTTTTCATAAAAATTCAAAGGTACATTCATCTTAACCGGTTTGGTTGAAGATAATTGTTTTGCATAATCAGAAACCTTTTATTTGGGAACACTTGATGTCTTTGCCTCAGATTTTGGCTTCCAAGTTTGTTGTGGAGAAGCGACCCGTTTGTAAAATTTATCAATTTTCTTTACCGGATGTTTTACGGGTTCAGTTTTGACTTTGTTGTTTTCATTTTTCAAAGTCTTATTCTCAACAAACATTGGCGCTTTGCCTTTAACATCATTTTTCTTTCTTGGATTCTCAACAACTACAGACTTAGGTTTTGAGTTGGTGCACTTTCGTGCAATGTGTCAAACTTCGTTGCATTTGAAGCAAGTGCGGGTGTCAACTTCCAGACTTTTTCTTTCAGTCTGAGGCTGTGAGGCCTTCTTTGCAAAAAATTCTTCATTTGTTTTCGAAAAGATTTCCGATTCTTGCTCGGAAAGTGAACTTGAGCTTTTAACAAACACTTTCTTTTCGACAAACTTTTTGTTTTGAAAGTTCCTCTTTTGATTGTTCTTACCACCCTGATAACCACCCGACCATTTCTTTTGGTTTTTATTGTTAAAACATGGTGGCACAACAGATTTCTTATAGTAAGATTTATCTTTTTCAAAGTTCAGAAACCTTTTGGAACTTTTTAACCTTTCAATTTCAGAAACCTCAATTTCAACAAGTTTGAAAACTTGCTTCAACTTATCGACATTCACATTCTCAATTGGAAACTCAATATCCGAGTACAGCTTATCAGAACCAGACATCTTGTACATGACAAGAGTAGGTTCATCACTTGAGTTGTTCTGGGATTTTGATTTCGGAATGTAGTTGTTCAGAAAACATTCTTCATCTCCTGTCGAATCACTGTCTGATTTGAATACTTTTTCAACAACATTCTTTACGACTTCAGATTGAACACTATCTTCATCAGATGATGAAGTGAATGTGACATCAATTGTTTCTGGAAGTTTTTCAGCATCTGTTTTCTCAATTGTTTCATTAACCAACCCGGATTGTTTCTTTGAGAAATTGTTAAGCACAGGTGGTGGAACTTGATGATACCCCACCCCCATTCCATCAGAGTAAACATCTTCAGCAGCTTTGTTCTTCCCAATTGGTTTGGGAACGATGTGTTGAAGAACAAAGCTCGCGGAGTTCTAACTGGTCAATTTCAAATTGATTCTTTCATTTTCAATCTTAGCTTCCTGGAACTGAAGCTTAAGACTTGCGATCTCATCCAATTGCTGATTGATTTGTTTCTCTTTTGCCTGAAGAACTCCAGACAAATGAACATTTTCTTTGTAAGTTTTACCATTTCGTTCGTCAGAATCCTAACTGTTCTTTTCAATTTCTCAAAATTTTTAGAAATTTGTCTGTTTTAAAGAGTTAATTTTTCATTTTCTTTCTTAAACTGTTCAACATCATTTTTATCTTTTTCAATCTTTTCGGTTAATTCTTTAATTCTTTCATTTGAAGCTCTAAGCAGTTTATCTCGATTTAAAACTTGTTTTTCATCCATATCGACTTTTTCAACCAGATCTTGAGTCTTTTTGAGTGAGAGATACACATGTGTGCTGCAAACTTTGCATTCTTCCATGCAATTTTTGCAATCACTCTCTGTTTTAGCACAATCAGTCTTACCTGATTCATTGCTTGAACCACTAATACTGACCTTGCTTGTTGACTCAGAACTAGAAGTAGATTTGGAATCTACCTCGAGTGCTTTTGCCATAAGAACTTTGTCGGCCATTTTTGTCAGGTTTTCTGCCGTCATTTCCTTTGTAGTATCAATGATTCCATCGTCTATCTTCTTTGAATTTAGCCTTTCTTCTTCGGCTTTCTTTGCTGCTTCTTCGATATATGTCTGTCTTTCAGTTTCTGCTATCGATTTTATAAGAGTTTCGACTTCGACTGATGATGGTTCCACAATGATATTGCCTTTTGGATCTAAGTAACATTCCCGATCCAGATCCCATCTATTTACTCTTTTGGCTTCTTTCCAAGCTGCATAGATCTTTTCCTTTGTATGTAATGCCAGCATCTTTCGACGGATGTATGTTGACTCTTCAGTTGGTTCTGATTTTCATTCAATTTGAGCCATAAATGCAAACCTAACTGCATCATCTTCCGGAAGGAATTCATTCCAATCAAAACCTTCATCATCCTAAATCACAGCTAAAGCTCTCAACTTTTCTTTTGGAGTCTCCTCGATCTGTTTCATTCTGGGTGGCTCTTCGCGGTTTCGGTGATAAACAACTTTCTTGTACTAATCATCATGAAAAAGGGTTAGCTGTTTCATCTGCTGCTGAATTTCTGCATTCACGCTTGAAGTTCCCCTTCTGCTTACACTTGAAACAGGTTACATTGGATTTATCAAACCCAAGTTTTGTCGAAGGACCTCCAATGGAATTTCTTCACGTGATCTCCATGAACTGTTATGTTCTGCGGATTACATTTGCCATGCACCAACTATTTTTTTCGATCAATTCCATCTCCTCAGGATCTATCTGGTCGTAGTCCTCTTTTGTAAGATTTGTATTTCCGATCTTTCCGGCTACCAGACTTTCATACGACTCTAAGATAGAAGCAAGGAACACCATTTGTTGTTTCACTGTCTCCTCATTGAAGTTTTGAGTGTTGTTCAGGTTAACAGCGATGTTGCATTGAAAGACATTCTTGGGAACATTTTGTTGTTGCTGATTGCTTTGAACAAATGAAGAAGAATCACTTCCATGATAACCACTGCTTGATGACGAAATGCTACTTTTCTTTTCTTCAGTCACCATGCTTGAACTCTCAGCAGTGAATGCGGTTCTTGGTGATGTTGTTTTTGGATTCATACTCCCCCTATAGTAAAGATCAACATTATGTTGATATGGGGTGTTGTTTACTTTGTTCATTTTCTTGATTTCCAACTCATGACTTTCGAATCCCTCGATCAACCAGTCAACTGTCATTTCTGACATCGCTTTGGTGTTTTTCAGAACCAGACCATAATTATGCCAATCTTTCTCATCTGGCAGAGATTCAAACATTTTTTCAACCATCTCATCTTCGGTAATTGTGATCCCATGTCTGACGAGTTCTATCTTTAGATGGAAAAACCGTTCAATCATCTTTAATACACTTTCATTTTTCATACATGCGAATTAGTCAAACTCCTTTTTCAACAATCGTTTCTTGTTTTTCACAATCTCTTATTCCCCAATACACTTCTTTTCTAGTTTAGCCCATAAATCTTTTGAATTGGTATAGTCAATTAGGGAAATAATATCATCTCGAACTGATTGATGGAGAAGAGCTATACACTTTTGTTTAGCAATAAACATCTCCTGTTCATTGTCAGCCAAGTTTTCATAATCTCGTCTTGCAATATCATTACCATTCTTCATGCACCTCCAGCTCGGGTAAGCAAAAGCCTTCAACCATCCATCAAACCTATTTGCCCAACGGTTGTAGTCTTCAATAGCCATCAACTTTGGCGGCTTGTTATATGTTCCATAGGCATTGTCGACGCTAAGAGAATCTGCGATTGCCTTTTTTGAATTTGTGTTGGAATTGGTGTTTGTCGCTGTCTCTCCAGCGTTGTACGCGAAGATGTCGCTGAATGGGTTCAAAAAGTCGTCTCCCATCTTGAAACACCTGAAAAAATCCAAACACTTAGAAAAATTTCACAACTTTCAAAAACTGAGCACTCGGATCGAATGGCCTTCTGATCGAATGGCGATTCGATCGGATAACACAGATAAACAAAGAACCAAGTGACAAGTGTCGGATGGCACAAGTGTCGAATGGCAATCTGATCGGATGGTCGTTTGATTGAAGTGACTTGTGCTTTGAAAGACTTTAAATCTCAAAACCAATCCGATTGGATGGTGATCCGATCGATCGAGTTTATGACGTCAGCAATGATACGTGATTAGAATCTAGTTCAATCCGATCAGATGAATGACGTCAGCATGTGCGATGAACAGTCCATAGTTTTTGCTTGATTTGATGATGTTTTAGTCCGAATTTTTGAATGAAACTTTGTAGGATTGTTCTATTATCAATTCCGATCCAATTGATATCAAAATTACTCAATTTCGTCCGTAAATTCTAGCTTAATTTTGAGTTTTTCCGGTTTTAAGGTGTGAAAATATGAAAACTGCAAGAAATGTAGGAGAAGATGAAGAAATTGTCAGAATCTCCGGTGAGATTTGACAGAAATCTGCAGAAAGAGACTGAAATCTCGGTGAAATGTTGTTGCGATCTCCGATCCGGCTTCCTGTGGCTCTGATACCACTTGTTAGGGCCTTTAAGCAGGATCTATTCTAGTCGTAGAACGTGGCGGAATCGATCAGTGGCGAGGTGCGGAATCCCTCGACACCATCTGAGAATCAACAACGACAATCTCAACGCTTAACATGTCTGATTTCATTGATAGAAAGTGAAGATACAGAAATTCCAGATGAAAGTCAGACAGAGCTTCGCTATGACAATTCAGCCAAAAGTCTTAGACAAATGCCACTAACCTAGTATTTATACGCAAACAGGGAAGGAGGAGTGCCACCCGTTTGGATGGGGATGGTCATCCGATCGGATGGCCATCCGTTCGGATGACACATGTCGTCCGACGGATTTCACTTAACAGTTAACGCGCCGTTCCCTGTTTTGTCGAGACATACAAGTACATACATATACATACATATACAAAAACACACAAACAGGACAAAATACATAAGACTCGATGCAGACGAAAGCTACAGACATAATGTACTAACACGTATTAACCCAAATTCAACTTTAACGATAATCACGAGATCGAAACCCTCACAACGAATGACAAAGTATAGCCAGATATTGGCAGTACTTAAACATCCATTGGATCGGATAAAGTATCGTGTCAGTGATTAGAGTTACTACCCTGATATCGCAGCAGAGTTTCGAGACTTTGATTGTAAATTTGAAAGAAACAAAGAAACGATCAATGAAAAGAATGAAATTTTTCATCGTAATGTGAACTCTGATCAAGTCCCATTTCCCTGGCTTTATAGCTAGTTTTGATCTCACCCGCGTGTCGCGCACGGCTCAGCCGTCTCTGCCGCGTGTCACGGGGATAGTCGGCCTGGCATCGACTGCCACGTGTCCTACGTAGCTTTGACACGTGTCGCCTTCGCGTGACGCGTGTCCTCGGCCTCTTTTTCATCCAATCATGTGTTTTTCTCGATTCTCGTGCTGATACTTATCCCGTATGCTTGGGTCTTGATTCCATTTGATTCGGTTTTTAATTTCGAATCTAATGAAGGTTACTTTTGTGCGGTTTAGTTCATTAATCGCCAGGTTTTCAAGTTTCGTTACGCATACTTCTGGTTTTGATTACAGGTTGTTGTCGAGAATGTTTTTGAGGGTTGTTACATCCTTTCTCCTTTTCTTTTTTCCCTGTTATACTTTCCACTCCTCCATGGCTAGCCGGACACGATCGCATACAGCTGATTTTGTTCCGACCTTCGAGAAACAAAACCGTCTCAAAGAACCCAAGAAAGAGGTTTGCTCTTTCGACAATGCTGATATCGCCGTTATGAAATCCTCCGGTGCTTTTCCTGCCGGAGCGATAATTCGACCGTTCGACCGGAATCTCCGGTCAGATGTGTTTTCCGTCGAATGGATTTGTTTCTTGGCTTACCCCTTCTCCATAGGGCTTCAATATCCTTTTTTGACTTTATCATGCGATTTTTTCATCTTACCGGTCTTAGTTTCGCCCAGACCATGCCCATGGTGTGGCGAGTCTTGGTGGTACTGGATTGGATCAAGACCCATCACATTCCTGATCTCTGTATCGAGGATCTCCCCATCGCTTATCGTTTACGGTCTCATGGTTCTAGCCGATTCCTTCTCTTTTCAACTTCTAAAGATCCCCTCATCCTCAAAGCATCTAAAAACGTGGATGAATGGAGGAAAAAGTTCTTTTTTTGTAAAAATGGATTCTATTGACAAGGGTGTTGACTTTCCAATGAAATGGTTGACCTCTGGTAGGATTTAGGGTTTTAGGAGTATCTTCAAATGTATCTTGAGACTGTATCCTGGATTGACCTCCTCATTTCTTATGCTACAAACTTTAAAGAATTAGCTCCTCCTAGCGCAGAATCGGAACAGAGAATCAAGGCCATCTACCAGCTTCCTGAGAGTGAAAGAACCTTTTCAGCGTCTTTTATAAGTTCAAAGCCAAAAATCCAGCTCCGATATGTCTGGTAAAGATATCTGTTCTGCACATGTTTAAATTAATTACGATATTAAGATATCTAATAAGTTTAGAAATTTTTTCCTTTGCATAGCACCGGCCAAGATCCCTGAAGTCTTCGATCTTGAAGAGTTTGACAGCTATTCCGGCCCTACTGCTGTAAAGAGAGAACCAAGCCCCAAAACAGTCACTTCATCCAAGCCTGCCAGCTCCGAGGCTACTGCCATCCCTAAGCCTTCTACCGCCACAAAGCCACGTGGTTACAGCTCCCGTAAGAGGAAAGAATCAAATTCCCCTGCTACTTCTGATGTTTTCCCATACGAGAACCACGGGTTTCTTGAATCCAGTAGATTCATGACCAGCTTCCTTAACCAGGTAAGTATCCTTATTTCGTATCCTGCACATATATGCTGATTATGTATATTAAGTATATGTTGATACCTGTACTTTTGATTGTAGGGTCTTGAACGTTTAATGCACTTATACGAGGATTCTTGCGGGCTGAACAAGATGCTGGTGGCCAAACTGAAGAAGGCTGAAGCCACCATTGCAGACCAGGGAGCGATCGCCACCGCCAAGTCACAACACTACGAGGATAAATACAAAGCAGTGACTCAGGAAGCCCATACTGCCATCAATAAGGCCAACCAGGATTCTCAGCTCAAGCTGGATGCTGCTCAACTTCAACACGAACAGGATACGAATTCCTACCGAGAGGGCTTCAAAGGATCTGTCGTAATTTCCCTCCTTCAAGCCAGGCTAAAAATGGCTTACGAAGCCAGAACCCTGGGCTTTGAATGCCCTTCCTGGAATGTCAATGCTTGGGAGGCAAAATTGAAGGATCTTGGTGGCAATCCTATAGAACATCCTGCTAAACCCGTGGTTGAAGAGTCTTCCAAAGAGGCTAAAATGGCGGTCGATGCTGGTGGTGATGCTGAGAAGGACACTGGGAAAGGTGCCACGACTGATCCTGAACTGGGTTCTGGCGATGAAGTGATGGTTGAAGAAGGTGCTGCCCCTTGAAGGCAGCGAAGTGGGTGATGATGGATATTGATGCCTAGGCCAGAGCCCACTTTTTTGAATTTCATGGTTTGTGGCTGTTAAACAATTTACCTTTACTTGAGTTGAACAATTTTACTTTCTTGCACTTAAACAATATGATGGCCAAAGGTGGAGGGATCTTGAGTTTCAGGACGAAGCCCTTGGTCATCAACCGTTAGTATGCTTTTTTGAACAATCAACAATTAAAGGTGGAGGGATCCTGAGTTTTAGGACGAAACCTTCAACTGTTTTAGGTAAATATGTTAAGAACTAGTTGTAATTTTTGGTGGATGGATCTCGGTTTGAGATGAAGCCAATAGTACAACCTTTTGCTATGTTAATAAACTAACCTTTCTAGCCTTATCTGTTGTTATTTACATTTTCCTTTGAAAATTGTATTGCATGTGTTTGACTTGAATTTTCATAAATTGTTTTTTCCTTTATTTCCAATACTATACTCCAAATATTCTGACCAAGTATCCTGGTCAGGATACTGCTATTGTGTTTAGTACCTTAATCAGAAATGTTCCATTAAAACTTTGTCAAACACATTTCCAAAAACTCAAGTCACTTATATAAGTCTTTTAAAAGATGAAATAGAGAGACCATACCAGAAACATTTAGAGAATAGATTCGAACTTCCAATTTTCAAACCTCTTGCTACCTTTCCATCAGGGATGTCCCCTGTGTATTAGTGCACAACATTTTTGAGTACTTAGCAACTTCTTGATTTAGACAAGAATGTGTGTAAACACAATCACTATTGATGTCGCACTTATAAGCAATTTTAGTATTACAGGGGATAAACCCTAAATATCCTGGATATAGATCCTTAATATTCTGGGGATAAACCCTAAGTATCCCGGGGATAAACCCACGTTTTCATGCGCTACAGGCAGGAGTGTATAAACTCCAAGACTTAGAAAGGTGAAAACCTTTAAACCTTAGAGAGTATGAAAATACCCTTTAGTGAGAGAGGGTGATCAATCCTAATATACCTTAAGGATCCAGGATATGGCCAATAATAACAAAATTGTCAGCCACTTTTACATGAATTGGTCCCTCTATCTTGAACTATTCCTGGATAACTTGCGCTCCAGGCAAGGTGTTTAAACCCAATTCGAGAGAAAGGTGAATACCTTTAAACCTTTGAAGGGATAATGATCCCTTAAACGTGAGAGAGGGGGCCAATCCTCTAATCTTTCGATTTATCTTGAGTATATATCTTGGAGTGACATCCCAAAGAATATTCTGCAAAACACCGTTAAACTAAGGTGAGCGTTAGCTTGGCAAACACCCCTCCGATGCTTAAGTCAGTATTGGGTTTTAAAGAATAAGAAATTAAATAAACATATTAAAAAGAATTAGAATCCATACCATCCTGAGTTAGAAATTAAATTCTAAAGTCACTTGAAATAAGCTTTGAGATGTATAGTATTCCAGGATCTTGGTAACATACCCCCTCCATATTCTTGAGTCGGTATGCTCCTTTCCCAGACTCTGATTCAATTCCGTAAGGTCCTTCCCATTTTGGAGCTAATTTTCCATCGGCAGGGTTGATCGTATTCTGAAAAGCTTTTCTCAACACCCAATCTCCATCTTGAAATCTTCTAGTCCTTAAATTCTTGTTATATGATTTGGATATCCTCTGTTGACATGCTGCCATCCTTAACTTCGCTGCATCTCTTGTTTCATCAACAGTATCCAATTCTTGACATAAAGCTTCAGGATTTGTCTCAGGATCCTAGAGGATTGATCTTGCTGTAGGTATCGCCATCTCCGTCGGGATCATTGCTTCTGCCCCAAACATCAAAGAAAATGGGGTTTTCCTAGTAGCATTCTTCACCGTTGTTCTATCAGCCCATAGGACAAAGGGTAGTACTTTTTCCCATCTTCCTTTTTTAGCACCTAATCTCTTCTTCAAATTGTTGACAATTATCTTGTTCGAGGATTTTGCCTGTCCATTTGCTTGAGGATGTACTGGAGTTGATGTGATCATCTTTATTCCCCAACTTTTGCAAAAATCAGTAGTTCTTTTACTAATGCACTGAGAACCATTATCGCAGATTATCTCAACTGGTACCCCAAATCTGGTCAGGATATTCCTCTTTATGAAGGATACTACTTCTTGATCCCTGACTTGAACAAAGGCTTCGGCTTCGACCCACTTGGAGAAGTAATCTGTCATTGCCAGCATAAAAACTTTTCCTCCTGGAGCTTTTGGGAGTTTCCCCACTGTATCCATTCCCCATTTCATAAATGGCCAAGGGGATACAATAAGATATAATGGCTCAGTAGGCTGATGTAGTATATCGCTGTGCCTTTGGCATGCATCACACTTTCGAGCATATTCTGCGGCATCCTTTGTCATAGTTGGCCAGTAGTATCCCGTTCTTAACACCTTCGAGAACAACGATCTGCCCCCAGTATGGTTGCCACAATCTCGTTCATGTATATCCTGTAGTACCTCCTTGGTTTCTGGATCCTCCAAACATCTAAGGTATGGACCTGCAAGAGACTCCTTATACAAAACATTATTTATAATACTGAAACGGGATACCTTCATCCTGAAAGCCTTAGGATTCTCATCCTTTGGGATGTGTCCTTCTTTGAGATATTTCACAATTGGGGCCGTCCAGGATTTAGGATCCTTCTCAAGATACTCATCATAAGGATCCCTGACACTTGCTACTTCCTTATCCTGAGACTTGAAGAGTTCCATTGAAGGATACAGAATATGTAGTAATTGTAATTGAGTTCCTTCCGGTATCCTGACTGTAGATCCCAAATTTGCCAGAGCATCTGCCTCAGCATTATCCTCTCTTGGTACCTGTTCAAGTGTAAAAACTTTGAAATATCCTACTAATTTTTTGACAATTTCAAGATATTCAATTAACCTTTCACCTTTAACTACATAGGACCCATTGAAATGGTTAGTGATCAATAAGGAATCAACATACACTTGCAAACATTTAATATTCATGTTCCTAGCCAATTCTAATCTTGCAATCAAAGTTTCATATTCTGCTTCATTATTGGTGGCAGGAAATTTGCATCTAATAGCCTGGGGTAATATGTCCCTCTGTGGCGATTTTAGTAGTATACCTAATCCTACACCTCTTACATTTGATGCACCATCAGTATATAATGTCCAGGATCCTAAAGTTTCTCCTAGTTGTTGCACTTCTAGGTCTACATCATTTTGAATGTCACTACTGAAATCAGCCACAAAGTCTGCTAGAGCCTGAGACTTTATAGCATTTCTAGGTTCATATACTAGATCATATGCACTTAACTTTATAGACCATTTAGCCATTCTACCCGACATCTCAGGTTTCCTAAGCACATTTTTAACAAGATAATTAGATTTAACATGAATCCTATGTGTCTCAAAATAATGTCTAAGCTTAGTCGATGCCATAATTAGGGCTAATATCAATTTTTCTAACTATGAATATATAGTTTCAGCATCTAATAAACTTTTACTGACATAATATAAAAGATACTGCTGACCTTCATGATCCTTTACCAGAACAACACTTACTGCACTCCGTGTTACTGCAAGATACAGGGATAAAGGTTCACCATCCTCGGGCTTCATTAGCAGAGGTGCACTTGAAAGATACTGCTTCAATCCTTGTAGGGTTGCTTCATGTTTTTTCTCCCCACTCGAATTTCTTATTCTGCTTCAGGATATCATAGAATTCCTTAGATTTCTCTGAAGATTTTGATATAAACCTGTTTAATGCCGCTACTCGTCCTGTTAATCTTTGCACATCTTTCATGTTGGATGGTGATTTGATATCAAGGATAGCCTTGATCTGTTCTGGGCTTGCTTTTATTCCCTCTTAGTCACCATGTATCCTAAAAATTTTCCTGCCCCTACTCCGAAATAGTAGCAGGATTCAGCTTCATGTTATATTGGTCCAGGATATTGAATGGACATTCAAGATCCTGGAGATGATCCTCTGCCTTCTTGGACTTTACCACCATATCATCAATGTACACCTCCATGGTGTCCCCCAGTTTGTCTTTAAACATCATATTCACCAATCTCTGGTATGTTGCACCTGCATTTTTTAAACCGAAAGGCATGGCAGTATAACAATAAATACCTGTTGGTGTCATGAAAGCAGTATCCTCCTGGTCGGATGGATCCATTTGGATCTGCTGGAATCCTGAGGATGCATCCATAAAGGTAAGAATTTCATGACCGGCGGTTGCATCCACCATTGAATCTATATGTGGCAAAGGAAATGGGTCTTTAGGACATGCTTTGTTCAGGTCTGTGTAATCTACACAAACTCTCCATTTCCCGTTCTTCTTTTGAACCACAACCACGTTTGCTAGCCATTTGGGGAATTTGACTTCCCTTATCATCTTGGACTTCAATAATCTTTCAACCTCTTCCTGTATGATTGCGTTTCTTTCAGGAGCAAACTTCCTTCTCTTTTGCTGAACGGGCTTGAAAGACCTGTCAATCCCAAGCTTATGAGTTATAATATCTTTTGAAATACCTGTCATATCCTCATGCTTCCATGCAAGCGTGGACATCCTGCATTTCAGAAAATTAGTCAGCTGATTCTCAATATCCTGAGGGATATTAGCTCCTACGAGCACTGAGATATCCGGATTATCCTGGTCCAGGATAACTTTCTTAACATCCTGCTCTAAGGCTTCCGTGATATCCTGGGCTCGTATCTTTAATTGCTATCATGCTTCTTTGGACTTTGTTGAAGACTTCATTGAGGAGGAATAACATTCTTTTGCCTCCTAGTGATTGCTTTCTACTTTAACAACCCCCCAAAGGGTAGGGATCTTGATACAGTGATGATAGGTTGATGTGATAGCCTTCATATCGTGGATCCATGGCCTGCCTAATATAATATTGTAGCAGGATAATGAATCCATGACACAGAATCGTTGCATTGAATTTACTCCTTCAACATATACTGATAGCTTTATTTCTCCCACAGTATTCTTTGCCTCTCCACTGAACCCTACAAGCACAATGGATTTTGAAGTGATCTACATCTGGGGGATGTTCATTCTCTTTAGTGTTTCCAGCTAGATAATGTTGACAGAGCTGCCGTTGTCCACCAGTATCCTTCGCATAAAATGATTAGCAATGCATAAAGTGATTACCAAACCATCGTGATGAGGATCCTGGACGCTATCCCGGTCATCACTATCAAACGTTATCACTTTATCAGTTGTTTTGTCATCCTGGTCGGCTTGTCCCCCCATTCTGCCTTAGCCTCCTTGGCATGTCTCTTTGCTGTAGAGTAAGAGGTTCCACATATGTCGGATCCTCCTGAAATAAAGTTAATTATCTTGGCGTCTGGAGGAGGTGATGCTGCTCGTTTAGGATCCTTCTCAGTATCCTGACCCTTATTCTTTTTCCTGCCCAGAAGATCCTTCAGGTATCCCTTGCTTAGCAGATAGCTTATTTCCTTCCTTAGAGCTATGAAATTTTCTGTCACATGTCCACAGTCCTTATGGAAAGCACACCATTTGGATTTATCCTTCCAATCGGCCTTTTGCTGGTTCTTTCTTGGCCACCTCGCTTTATCTCCCAAACCCTGCATAGCATACATTAGTTCGGGTATATTAATAGAAAAATAATATTCTGACAATTCAGGATACTCCTCAGGATCCTCATCCTCAATAGCATTCACTTTCTTGCTGTCATTCTTGCCATATGGCTTAGAGCGATATGGCTTGTATGAGGATTCTGACTTCCTGTTAGTTGATTCGTATGTTGAGGATGAATTCACCCTCTCTTTCATTTTCTTGTCGTCTTCAAGTTTGATATATCTCAAAGCCCTGTTCCGAGCTTCATCCAGGTTCCTGCAAGGATTCATCACAAGATCCTGATAAAATTGGGAATCCTTTTGCAACCCCATTTTGAATGCCTATACAACTGTGGCAACATCAAGGTGTGGGATATTCAAGGATTCCCTGCTTAACTTATTCACATAATCTCTTAAGGATCCTTGAGGACCCTGAGTTTTCCTGTAGAGATCACTGGTCAGTTTCTCAAAACTTCTACTGCAAGAAAATTGACTATTAAACAAGTTAACCAAATGAGCAAATGATGTAATTGAATGAGGTGGAACGTTTAAGAGCCATTTTAAGGTTGATCCTGTTAGAGTAGAGCCGAAGCCCTTGCAGAGGCATGCTTCCTTGAGATCTGGAGGAATAGAGTTAATTTCCATCCTCTCCTTATACTGAGCTATATGCTCCTCGGGATCCGTGGTTCCATCATAAAGCAAACCGGGATATCCTGTGGCTATCCTGGGATACTTCCGGAATGGGCTGAACAACCCCACGTACACTGGATATCATATCCTTCAGCTTCTGAAGCTCCCTAGAGAGTGCCGACGTCACACCTGTATCCTGCAAAGATCCAAAACTGTTAGTAGCAGGAGTATTGATATTATTAGTCACGTTACCAATTTGAGGATTCTGGCCATATCCTGGAGCATATCCTGAGCCCCTCACAGTTGATACCCTAACTGTCGAGGGTATCTCGGGAGTATGACCCTGGGAGTGGCTTGGTACAACATTGCCCTGATTATCCTTAGTATATACTGTCGAACTGAAGTTCAGCACTCTGGGCTGCAAGGGAGTGACAGTATCCTCAGCAGGCCTATTAGAGTTAGACTTCAAGAGTTTTATTTCTCTTATTAACATCTGATTGGTCTCCTGCTGCTGCTTCATATGATCCTGTATACTACCAAACAAAGTTAGAATTTCATCATTAGAAGTCATAATAGGAGTTCTCACTAAGGCAGCAGATCTGTGGACATTTTGAGCAGGAACAATGTCTCGAGATGTGAGTATCAACCCTCCTTGGAGGAGCTTGAGGCTGTGAAGAAGCTTGCATATGTGGAGGTGGTGGAAGAACCGAACCAATTGTGGTAGGGGTTGTAGCAGACAAGGTAGAAGAGCTCATGTTTGATTTTGAGGCCATTGAAAATAGTTATGCAAAAAGTTTTGAAAAAAGAAAACCAAGTAGTGATTTTAAGAAAGCTTTTAGTAGAAATAGCACCACTTGCCCCACGGTGGGCGCCAAATTGTTTTCGTAAAAAATTACCTAAGCAATTAAGTGATCAAATTAGTTTTGTGAGGTAGTGTGCTAGCAATACTTATGGAAGATATATTGGTTTGTTAGTTTACAAAAACAGTTTTCAGGATATAGCTCAGGATACCAAACTATATCAACAATCAAACAACGAGCAAAAATGTAAAGATTGACACGAGATGTACGAGGAAAGCCCTTGATCAATCTGGATCTCCGGCATAAAACCTCGAGAGCTGACAATCGTCGGCTGCCTTGTTCTTCTTATTAATTGAATAACCAGGATACAGTGCAGGATATTGTACGGATCAGCTAAGTGTTACAATGAATTTTGAGTGTAAGTGTTGGTGAATGTGATTACGAGTGATTGTAGCTACTAAGAGAGTGAGAAAGTAAGCGAAGTTGTGTGTGTTTCTATTGATCTGTACATTCCTATTTATAGTAAACAAAAATAACAACCTATCCTATAATCTTGGGGAACTACGAATATTCCCTCTTGACCGTTATAGTCCTTTTCTTCAAGCTTCCAACGTCTTTCTTCTAACTGCCATGACCGAGTCTTTAGGAAGACCAAGCTTTGTGAACGTTAGTACCTTGCATCTAAAGCAAATTGTTAGCAACTATCAGGATACTATATCAGGATGTTACCAATATCCTGACCATAAACAAATATTAAATATTCAAGATATAATTCGAGATATAATCCAGGATATGGGCTCGGAATTTCACCCATAACAGGGATGATGATGTATACTCTTTCGGTTTGTAAATTTGTGATGATTGATTCAATAATAAAGAGATTTATCTTCTACATCTTTCTATCTTTTTATGTTTTGTTGTTTCACGTCTTGAATCAAGCGCAATTATGTTGTCCGTCGACGATCCAGGGGTTCCTGGGGACTTTCAGGTGGTACTTGAATCTGAAAACAAGAACTCATGGATATGGCTTCTTGAGTTACTTAAGAAAGCAATCGGTACGCCTAATGGACTAGTTATATCATCAGATATGCAAAAGGGTCTAGACATTGCAATTACACAAGTTTACCCTAATGTTGAGCATAGAGAGTGCATTAGGAACTTATTTAGTAATTTCAAGAAGCGTTTTCGTGGTGATTTATTCACAAGAAATTTATGGTGAGCTGCAAAGACCTATTGTGTAAACGAGCATGATCGACTATTAAATGAAATTGCTGGAGCAAATAAAGATGCACTTACTTATCTTGATGAGAATCACAATAAGATATGGAGTCATTGTAGGTTTAGGGAGACATCAAAGTGTAACTATGTTACAAATAATATTTCGGAGTCATTTAATGCATGGATAGGTGAGCTGCGTTATAAACCGGTTCTAAAATTACTTGATTCTATTAGAGAGAAGATTATTGTCATGGCCCCCGACCCGTTTTGCCTGGTTCGGAAGCCGCGAGGTGGAAACCCGTGGTATCGGTATTTTAATTGGCAGCGGAAATTTCATTAGGACCGATTATCAGAAAAATAATATCAGAGTTTTAAAAACACCGAATTATCTTATTATTAATAGCGGGACAAACCCCATATTTGTCACACCCTGACTTTTGCGGAAGCGTATGATGTGTGACTTGCTCAATATCATTGCATTCAATTATAATAAACAACTATATGATTTAAAACAAGATGTTCATCCATTCATAAGATTGAAATGTTACAAACACGAGCCATTTAAGTTTCAACCAAAACCCTCAAGTTATGATACAAACAAAAGTGGATGACATCTAAACTTGAAATTTACATCTTGAAAACAACACCAGCGCCCAAGATCCAACTTGTTTCCTGAAATACATGTAAGTTTTGGAAAATCGTCAATATAATGTTGGTGTGAGTTCATGCAGTTTTGTATAGAATGTCTTATACTTGTATGAAAACATGGTATGTAACTTGTAAAACGTATCTGTAATTAAGTATTGTGTATGTAAGGAATACGAGATCGCTAGTGGGTTGCAAGGCCACTAACATGTGTAACGACATAGGAAGCATCCAAACCATAGGCATTTTTAGTTGTCGATCCACGACTGTCGATTTACGACTAGAGACACAAAAGCACTGCTTGGTAAAAGAGTGGCCAAGAGTGTGGTTGCCTGAAACCCATTAGATCTAACCTTTTGTTCTGCGGTCTGGGTATGTAACTGATTAATGGTGCTTATGGCACCCTATTTTCATGACATGATCTATAGTATCATTCCTTAGTTTTGTATTCAACATACCATACCATTTGAAATCATTCGAAACATTTGAAACATGTATTTCACCCCTGAAGTTATAAAACTGAAAACAGTTAAAAGAAAAGGGGGAACATGAACTCATAACTTTGCGTATCCTGCGACGTAAACTTCACCGGTTGGTTTTGTAGCGTCGTGACCTATACGTGTTCTATGTATGTTAGTCACTAGACTTGTATCACACAAGTACAAGTCACCATCTTTTGTTTATGTATATGTTCTTTGTATGTTCATTCTTTATGAGGTTGTACCCTTGTTTGTCGGGTCTTGCCCGTTTGTCATGCCTTTGCACTTTATGTATGTAATGTATTTTTGTAAATATATATTTTACTTCTCAAATATATATTCATTTATGTAGTCCCTTTTCAAGGTAATAGATGTTAAAAATAATTTATATTTTTAACTTTTCATGTATGTTACTTATATTATTTTCCCAAAAATAAATATAAGTATTTCGTAAAATAATATTCTCAATATTATTTTTGTACAAGTATTCTTAGGAAAGTATACTTGTATTTTATGTAAATACTTGTGTATTTTGTATTTTTCACCAAAAATCAATACTTTGATTTTTATTACTTTTCGGAATTATATTTCTTAAAAATAATGTATTTTTAAGACTTGTATGAAACATATATATTTTGGTCATGCTTTAAAATATATATGGTTATTCTTGATATTCACCCGATTTTGTATAAATTCCAATACTTGGTATTGGTTATATATTTTTGTCCAAAAATATATTTTAAGTTCATAACTTGTCCAAGTTAAATAATATGTTAAGAAATATATTTTCTTGTATTTTTCCATGTGCTTCTTTGTGAAGAATTTTTGTACACTTGTATACTTATGTATTCTCATGTATTTGTATGTGTATTTTGTACTCATACTCCTTGGGAGTATTTAGTCTATTTTCAAGTTCCTAATACACTACTACATACAGTACACATAATATACACTTAGCACAAAATTCGGTGATCAATAAATATATATATTTTCCTCAAAAATATACATACTTAATATCAATTTTTATCTTGAAGAAATCATCATTTCTTAACTTGTAGTTTCTTACAAAAATTAGGGAAACCTTGGTAAATAATTTTAGGTGAATTTTTTTAGGGAATAAGTTTCGCCACAACTTATATTTTTCTAAGTGTCAAAACTTTATAAAAATTTTGACATAGTTTCCCCTAAAAATGGAGGTTTCCCATGTTTTCAAAACATGTGTTTATTTTCTTTTCAACATCAAAACAATTTTCCAACAACAATCATCAACAATAAACACTAACTTCTTCATATGAAACATCTTGGTGAACTTGTCTCTTGTTAAAAATGTGTAGTCTTTTAGATCTACACTTTACATATTATGATCTTTCCAAAAACAAGTGTTCTTTTGTATTTTAAACAAACTTATGTGAAACTTTAATCCACTAACTCATTCATCCATGAGTTTTATGTTTTCAAACCTTGTAAATCATGTTCCAAAACTACTTTTATGTTTATTAGAAAGATCATCATTTTTAATATCATGTTTAACCTTCGATCTTTCAAGACCCATGCTTAATATCTTTAGATCTTTCATAAACTAGCTTTGTGTTAAACTTTTAACAAACTTTTCATAGATATTAGTTTCAAAAATTAGTTTAACACACACTTTATTACTTCAAGATTACAAGTTTATGTGTAAAAATTCCTATTTCAAGTTCACATTATGCTTCACATGTTCATCTTCAAGTTTAACCATGGATCCTTCAAGATCCATGCTTAAACTTGGGGAGATCTAAGCTTTAACATACTTGATCTAATCATAGACTCAAGATATAACATAAACAACTTCATTACTTACACTAAAAATTCATGTAATCACTTATTTTCTTCATGAATATGTTAGATCTTTTCATTTTTAACATTAGAAGTTAAGTTGTTTAGATGGTGAAACTTGTACATAACATAAACATGACACAAATTAGTGATCAAGAAGCTTACTACTAGATCTAATGGCTAGGGAAGTGGCACAAAAATGAGGATGATGATCAAGGAAGAAAATGAGAGGTTAAAAGCTCCACAAGGTGGTCCTTCAAGTTCTAGCACCATACACCTTCCTAAATGGCCTCCATACACCTTCTAGCAAGCTTGGATTGTGAGGAAATGAAGTGAAAATGGTGGGGTGTTTGTGGTGTATGTGAGCCGAGAGTTGGAGGTGAACAAGGAAGAAGATGAAGTGGTTTGTGAGTGTATGATTAGTTTAGGCTTTATAAAGATCTTCCATATCTTCTTTATGGTATATTCACTAGAATATTCCCCAACATAAAATCTAATATAATCTAATAAAATCAACTAAAATATATAGGTGGGACCCATAGGGGCCGGATTTGGTGAAGGGGGGGGGGGTAAAATGTAAAATTTTGGAAGTTGAAGGTTTAAAGTGCAAATGAGGGGGTTTAAGTTAGTTTTAATGTGTTTAGGGGTTTTTATGATTTTTAAGGTGTTCTAGCATCAATAATAGTTTAATATCATAAAAACATTACTTCTAGTCAAATTTTGATGTCCCAGTTATTGTCCGGTTGTTCGGTTCGTTACGGTTCGTTAAAGTGCTGAATTGCGTAGTTTCACTAGGTATAAAGCACTTTTTGTGGCAGTTTTAATTACCGACACTTTGTAAGTTATTTTGTACAATAAAACATAAATTCTACATGATATTAATGTGCTTAAAAGCTGATTATAGCTGAATTGTTGCTGAATTATGCTGATTTCAGCATTTTAGATAAGTTTCGGGTGCTTTTTAGTGCATAGTTTGGCTTCCGGAAAGTTTATATATTAACCCTCGTATCCACACTTGGGTTTTAATGTTTTTTAGATGTTGGACCTACTCCTAGGCCCTAATTCTATTATCTGACTACTTTTTACAGAAATGCTGACACAGTGTGTTTTACCGGTGAGTTTACTAGTCTTTCTGACGCAACGCTTAAGGTAATGCACAAAGCAATATTTGAATTATAAAACGTGCATGAATTCACATATATAGCATGAAATCAGACAATGTTGACATTTAAGCACATAATTCATATATTAATTAATAATTAAACTGTACGGAAATTACCGGTTTTGTGCCAGTTGTCACAGTCTCCCCCCGTTAAAAGAATTTCGTCCCGAAATTCAGGTTGAGTCATCTCCCGCAGGAGCTTTCTCGAACAGATGGGGGTACTTGGCTTTGAACCAGTTTTCACGTTCCCACGTGTACTCGGGTCCGTGTTTAGAGTTCCAACGTACTTTGACAAGCTTAACACTACTCCTTCGAGTCTTGTTGACTTTCCAGTCTGTAACCTCAACGGGTTTTTCAGTAAAGTGGAGGGTGTCGTTGATATGCACTTCATTCGCAGGGATGGTGACTGTTTCCTGGGTTGGACTCTTTTTGAGGTTTGACACATGGAACGTGCTATGTACACCATTAAGTTCTTCCGGTAATTCTAACTTGTACGCCACGGTACCAACCTTTTCCAAGATCTTGAATGGTAGTTTTATGCTCGTCTTGATTTTGAACGCTTAACGACGCAAATTTGCTGGATACATTGGACCATTCACCTTGGATTCGACTTTCCACGTTTTTCGAATCTTGATATACCTTTCCAAGGTGAGACTTTCTACAGGACTTTGTCTCCCACCTTGAATTCTAAGGGTTTTCGTCTTCGATCAACGTAGCTCTTTTGTCGATCACGAGTTGCCTTAATCCGCTCTCGGATCTGCACGATCTTGTCGGTTGTCTCTTGAACGAGTTAAGGACCAATCAACTGTTTGTCTCCAGCATCTGCCCAACACAACGGTAAGCGGCACTTACGGCCATATAGAGCTTCGAACGGTGCGGCTTTTTATGCTCGTATGGTAGCTGTTATTATAGGAAAACTCAACTAAAGGCATATGAGTATCCCAGCTACCACCTAGAGCCATAACACATGTGAGAAGCATATCTTCCAGTGTTTGTATGGTCCGTTCGCTCCGACCGTCTGTTTGCGGATGGAAGGTCGTGCTTAGATCTAGTTGAGATCCAAAGGCCTCTTGGAAGGATTGCCAGATCCTTGATACGAAACGTCCATCTCTGTCTGAAATTATCGAAATAGGCACTCCATGATGTGCCACAATTTCCTTAAGATACAGCTCAGGAAGTTTTCCAGTGCTATCCTTCTCTCGGATTGGTAGAAAATGCGCAGACTTTGTCAATCGATCAACTATCACCCATATCATGTCATGCCCTCTAGGGGTCCTGGGTAGTTTGGTTATGAAGTCCATTGAGATTTGCTCCCATTTCCACGTGGGTATCTCTGGTTGTTGCAGTAGACCGGACGGTTTCTGATATTCAGTCTTGACCTTGGCACATGTTAGGCATTTTCCAACGTAAACAGCTACGTCGCTCTTAAGCCTTGGCCACCAGTAGTATTCTTTCAGGTCTTGATACATTTTGTCCGATCCTGGGTGGATCGAGTATCTCGACTTGTGAGCTTCATCTAAGATGACTTCTCGACTACCGCCATAGAGCGGAACCCAAATACCCCCCATAAAGTATAAGGTTCCCTCTTCATTTGGCACCAATTTCTTCTCCATACCTCGGTGATATTCAGCTCTACGATTTTCCTTCTTAAGGGCTTCTTGTTGGGTGTCATGAATGCGTGTAGTGAGATTCGTTCGAATGGTCATTTCCAATGCTCGAACTCATAGGGTCTTAACCCTTTCTTTTCGGCTTAAAGTGTCTGCTACTACGTTCGCCTTTCCAGGATGGTACTTAATGTCACAATCATAATCGTTTAGCAGCTCGACCCACGCCTCTGACGCATATTCAATTCCTTCTGATCAAATATGTGCTGCAAGCTTTTGTGATCAGTGAAGATTGTACATCGAGTACCATATAAATAATGTCGCCAGATCTTCAAGGCGAATACCACCGTGCCTAGCTCCAGATCGTGGGTGGTATAGTTCCTTTTATGTACCTTCAACTGCCTCGAAGCGTAAGCG
This sequence comes from Helianthus tuberosus, assembly GCA_030545235.1. Classification (NCBI taxonomy): domain Eukaryota; kingdom Viridiplantae; phylum Streptophyta; class Magnoliopsida; order Asterales; family Asteraceae; genus Helianthus; species Helianthus tuberosus. The sequence goes on along the minus strand of CM060357.1, from coordinate 125,767,778 downwards.
ATGACCTTTTGGCGTTGCATGAGCACGCAACCCAATCCTTGACGCGAAGCGTCACAGTACACCACGAAGTCCTCAGTGCCTTCGGGTAAAGATAGTATCGGTGCATCGCATAGTTTGCTCTTAAGAAGTTGGAAAGCTTATTCCTGCTTATCACCTCAGTCGTACTTCTTGTCCTTCTGCGTAAGAGAAGTCAGCGGTTGAGCTATCTTGGAGAAATTCTCGATGAACCGGGGGTAATAGCCCGTTAATCCCAAAAATTGTCGAACTTTGGTTGGAGTTTTGGGGGCTTCCCAATTCTTTATCGCTCCTATCTTGTCTGGGTCTACATGAATGCCCCTCTCGTTCAGGACATGACCAAGGAACTGTACTTCACGAATCCAAAATTCGCATTTTGAGAACTTTGCATAAAGTTTCTCTTTCTTCAGTAGTTCCAAAATGGTCCTGAGGTGTTGCTCGTGTTCTTCTTTTGTTCGTGAATAAATCAGAATATCATCGATAAATACAATCACGAATTTATCGAGATATGGTTTGCAGACATGATTCATCAGATCCGTAAATACTGCTGGCGCGTTCGTCAATCCAAATGGCATCACAAGGAACTCGTAATGCCCATAACGCGTTCTGAATGCAGTCTTTGGTATGCTCTCCTCTTGGATCCTTAACAGGTGATATCCAGATCGAAGGTCGATCTTGGAGTAGTAACTCGATCCTTGCAACTGATCGAATAAGTCATCAATCCTTGGTAGCGGATACCGATTCTTGACAGTGAGCTTATTCAGTTCTCTATAATCGAAACACATCCGCAGGGTTCCATCCTTCTTCTTTACGAACAAAACTGGAGCTCCTCATGGCGAGAGGCTCGGTCTTATAAATCCTTTATCCAACAACTCTTGGAGTTGTGTAGATAATTCTTATATCTCGGATGGCGCAAGTCGATAGGGTGCCTTGGCTACAGGAGCGGCTCCTGGAACCAAGTCAATATGGAATTCGACTTATCTTTGCGGAGGTAATCCTGGCAGATCTTCGGGAAAAACATCAGGAAATTCCTTCACCACAGGAATGTCTTCGAGCTTCGGCTCCTCAGCCCTCTTATCTACTACGTGTGCCAAGAATGCAACGCATCCTTTCCTTAAGCACTTCTGCGCCTTCGTACAATTGATGATTCGCAGAGGGGTGTCTCATTTCTCTCCATGCACGATGAGTGTTCCATCATTCGCAAGAGGGATGCGAATGATTTTCTCATGACAAACAACTTCAGTCTTATTCTTGGATATCCAATCCATGACGACTACCACATCAAAACCACCTAAACCAACTGGTAGAAGGTTGATAGAGAATTTTCGTTTCCCCAAGTCCAAGTATACAACCCTTAATAACTTTTTCCATTTCGATTGATTTCCCATTTGCCAACTCTATAGCATGTGGGGAGTCTAGTTTACTTGTTAATAAGCCAAGTATATCCTTAAGTTCCATAGACTTAATACCAAAGTCGGCGCCGGTATCAAATAGAACGGATGCAATGTGTCGGTTTATAAGGGACATACTCGTAACTACGTTCGGGTCCTAGCGTGCTGTCACACCCCCAAAATCTACATGCGGAGTACCACCGCTTGGAGGCGTGACTGACCAGGATCCAGCCACCAATTATACTGAGCATTGGTCAATAGTAAAAATGTTCACCAACCACAATAGTTAGTAAACATTATAGTTTGAAGTTTTTAAAAGTTTAAGTTCAAATAACAGTTTAAGTAAACAGCGGAAGCATAAACCAAACAGTTTCAAAACAAAGTTCATAGTTCAAGATTATTTAAAACCCATCACATGGGCTAGACGACCACTACACATTCCCAAGCTGCAAGCTCCTGAGTCACTGGGTACCTGCAAAGCATGCAGTAGGGTATCAACAAAAATGTTGGCGAGTTCACGAGTTGTCCAGTTTTTAATTACCAAAAACTTGTTTCACCAGTTAATTTATCCGTTTATACATGCGATGGGGAGCTACCCCATAAGTAAGCGACTAAACTGTTTTTCCAATACCGAATACTTACTTAACCGTACGTTTCCGCAGTGCCCGTTTGTCAATGTTCTATCATCATTGACGGTTTGCCAGAGTACATTAGTTCACTCCCGTTCCCAGTAACAAGGGTCGGTGTGAGGCTGGTTACACCTAAATAGCGCTATTAACTAATAACCCGTTCGCCAGGCCCCGGCGACTAATCGGTATTAAATGGTAGGGACTTAAGTGATAGAGTTTCGTTTAGTGTTGCTTGTTGCATTTCCGTATAAACAATAATTAACTAAGAGTCCCATTTAAGGGGAAAAAGTAGGTTTGTATCCCTTACGCGGAGATAGCGTTGTTTAAGTTTCCGTTTCCCAAAACCACCGGGAACGCATGCTTTAATAGTTGTGAACTCACCTTGGGTTGCTCGGTAGTTTAGTTTACTTGGTTATGTATGCTGGTCACCAAGTCCTAATATGGTTACCAGTATAGGTCAGGCTCGGATACAAGTAATCACGTATATCTTACACGTATTTAACACATAGCACACTTATCACGCAGCATACACATCGATAATTTATACACTAAGTTAATGGGCCTGTTCTAACAGTTATCCATAATAGCACAAAGCAACAGTAACACAGATTAAACAGTAACAGGCATGATCAGTCCACACAGTTTGGCCCAATACGGAGATAACCAGCCCAGTCGAGATCAGGGGGTCTCGACTCGAGAACACTCGGTCTCGAGTCGCAACCAGGAGATCTCGAGTCATGAATGTCTGGTCTCGAGTGATGTTGGCATGTGTTGCAACCTCAGAGGTCTCGAGTCCAATCTCGAGTCGAGATTGTGAGATCTCGAGTCGAGACTTCGCTGGTCTCGAGTCCTTGATGTCTGCTGTCTTGATCTCGAGTTGTTGATTCGTGGTCTCGAGTCGAGATCATAATATCTGGAGTCACAACTACTACGGTCTCGAGTCATCACTCGATGGTCTCGAGTCGTAACCGAGGGTCTCGACTCGTTTGTCTGGTGATTCTAGAACATCTGTCAAGGTTTGTACTATCCAATAGAATTCCGATTTCATGTAACTGTGTACTATCCAACCGAAACGCACCAACATGTTTTCTTGTCTAAAACCTTAATCAAATGGATCAAACAAAGCATCTTTCAAATGTTCATAGCATATTCAAATATTCATATTAACATTCAAACTTGTTCATCATTAGGGTTTTCATCCTTCACCATCATGTTCATCCTACATAATCATTCATTCTGTGGACAAGAATCATAACACATAAACTAGATATCAAGATCATCTTGTAAACTATCATCAAGCAAAACATTTGTTCTATAACCTCTAACATAAATCGGATGATCATAACAATCCTAACTATCATTCTTTTATCATTCAAGCTTATCTTAGCAAGACATTATCATACAACATTCATACTTTTCACAAAAGAGGGTATTGTTCATCTTAGGCATTTGGAACCAAGCATGTATCATTAACAAACAAGAACCCATTACATCGAACAAGCACTTTCGTCATAATAAATAATAGCAACAATGCACATTATCACCAAATCAACACTTTTGTCATGCATTTGCAAAGAAGCACTAACCGGCTAGGGATTTTGAGTGTAGAAGATGTGAAGGATTGATGAAAGAGCTTCCGAGTGTTGGTCTCAAACAAATCCGAGAATCCTTTGGTTGCCGGTTTGATCCGAGAGGAGGAGAGGAGGTTGTGTTGTTAGGGTCTTAGTGGGGGGAGAGTAGGAGAGTGTATGTAGGGGTGTGTGGGAGTGAATGATGATTGAAAAGTGGCAAGGTTGGCCACCAATATCGGTTATATACAAGCCCAAGTCGGTGCACCCTAATGGGTTTCCGAGTGGGCTCAAGGATGGCGGCCCAACCGATGTGGGTTACTCGAGGCCGGGTGGTCTCGGGTCGGGTCTTGGTGGTCTCGGCCCACCAATACTCTTATTCATATATATATACATAACTTATACATTATACATACACATTATCGACACATAGCACATCAAGATAAATCACAACTTTCATTTAATATTATGTACACGCAATTTCAATACAAGATGGTTGCTCGGGAAAACCCAGAGTGTCACATTATCCCCAAGTTTTAAGAACTTTCGTCCCAAAAGTTAAGGCAGTCACTGTCAAGCTAGTATAAGTGAGAACGTTTCGACGGGGTGTCACATCATCCCGCCGTTAGTTTGGAATTTCGTCCCGAAATTCGGTTGTAGCTTCAGTGCTGGGAGTTTCATTTGGGAAAAACTGGGGATACTTGCGCTTCATCTGGTCTTCCCGCTCCCAGGTAAACTCTGGGCCACGTCGCGAGTTCCAACGGACTCGCACGAGAGGTATCTGGCTACGTTTGAGGGTTTTGATCTCTCGATCCGTGATCTCAATTGGTTCCTCGGTAAAGTGTAGCTGTTCGTCAATAGTGAGTTCCTTGAAAGGAATGATGAGTGTTTCATCTGACAGACACTTCTTCAGATTAGACACATGAAAGACGTTGTGCACCGCACTCAGCTCTTCGGGCAAATTCAATCTATAAGCAACCTTACCAATTTTCTCGGTAATTTCAAAGGGTCCGACATATCTCGGATTAAGCTTGCCCCGTTTTCCAAAACGAACCACACCCTTCCAGGGTGAGACTTTAAGTAGAGCCCGGTCTCCAACCTGGAACTCTAGCGGTTTCCTATCCTTATCAGCGTAACTCTTCTGACGGTCAAGAGCTGCCGCCATGCGTTGTCTGATCTGGGCAATCCTTTCCGTAGTGTCTACCACAAGTTCTGGACCAGTGATTTGGCTGTCACCAACTTCCGCCCAGCAGAGAGGCGATCGGCATTTACGACCGTACAATGCCTCAAAGGGTGCTGCCTGAATGCTGGTGTGGTAGCTGTTGTTGTAGGAGAATTCCACTAACGGTAGGTGCTTTTCCCAACCCTTGCCAAAATCGATCACACATGCCCTAAGCATGTCTTCAAGGGTTTGGATGGTGCGTTCAGATTGCCCATCCGTTTGTGGGTGATAAGCGGTGCTCATGTCTAAGCGTGAGCCAAATGATTTGTGCATAGCTTGCCACAACTCAGAAGTAAAATGCGCGTCCCGATCGGAAATAATAGAGGTTGGCACTCCGTGCCTCGAAACCACTTCCTTTAAGTAAACCTCTGCTAAGGTAGAGAACTTGTCTGTTTCTTTAATAGCCAAAAAGTGGGCAGACTTAGTTAATCGATCCACTATCACCCAAATGGTGTCATTTCCGCGTTGAGACCTAGGCAAGCCAGTAACAAAATCCATGGAAATTTGCTCCCATTTCCACTGCGGGATCTCTGGTTGTTGGAGTAGGCCCGATGGTTTCTGATACTCAGCCTTGACTCTTGCACAAGTCAAACATTTTCTGACATAGGTTGCTATGTGGGCTTTTATGCTAGGCCACCAGTATGTAGTCTTTAAGTCGTGGTACATCTTATCCGAACCAGGATACTGAGTAACGGGACTTATGGGCTTCATCCATTACAAGCTCGCGCAGATTCCCATAAAGTGGGACCCATATACGCCCGTTTACGTAGTAAGCACCATCTTCTTTTTGTTCTAGCCGTTTCCTTGATCCTCGCAGGGACTCAACCCTGACGTTCTCGACTTTCAATGCTTCGACCTGAGCGTTTCGGATTTGCTTAGGGAGGTTCGAGTGGATGGTGAGCTGTAAGGCATGAACACGCTTAGGTTTGGTTTCCTTCCTGCTGAGGGCATCTGCCACCACATTAGCCTTGCCTGGATGATATTTAATTGCACACTCGTAGTCATTTAGGAGTTCGACCCATCGGCGTTGCCGCATATTCAACTCCTTTTGTTCCATTATGTGCTGGAGACTCTTGTGATCGGTGTAAATCGTGCACTTGGTACCGTACAAGTAATGTCTCCAAATCTTGAGCGCGAAGACCACAGCTCCGAATTCTAAGTCATCTGTCGTGTAGTTCCGTTCGTGGATCATGAGTTGTCGCAAAGCTTAAGCAATAACCTTCTCGCGTTGCATCAACACGCAACCAAGTCCTTGAATAGAAGCGTCGCAGTAAACAACAAAGTCGTCGGTACCTTCAGGTAATGAAAGAATAGGAGCACTACAGAGGTTCTTCTTTAGTTCCTGAAAGGCAGATTCCTGAGCATCACTCCATTTGTAAGCAACACCCTTCTGAGTGAGGGTCGTAAGTGGTTGAGCGATCTTAGAAAATCCCTTGATAAATCTTCGATAGTATCCTGCCAATCCCAAGAATTGGCGAACTTCGGTCGGAGTCTTAGGTATAGGCCAATTCTTAATGGATTCGATCTTAGCGGGGTCGACATGAATCCCATCCTGATTGACTATGTGCCCAAGGAAATGGACTTCTCTAAGCCAGAAATCACATTTCGGGAATTTGGCGTACAGTTGCTCATTGCGAAGGAGTTCGAGAATAAGACGCAGGTGTTGTTCATGCTCCTCTTGACTCTTCGAGTAGATTAGAATGTCGTCAATAAACACAATTACGAACTTGTCGAGGTAGGGTTTGCACACTCGGTTCATGAGATCCATGAAGATCGCAGGTGCGTTGGTCATTCCGAAAGGCATAACAAGGAATTCGTAGTGACCATAGCGGGTTCTGAAAGCAGTCTTAGAGATGTCCTCATCGCGGACTCTCAGCTGGTGATAGCCCGATCGCAGATCGATCTTGGAATAATAGCTCGACCCTTGCAGCTGGTCGAACAGATCGTCGATACGGGGAAGTGGATAACGATTCTTGATGGTAACCTTGTTCAGTTCGTGGTAATCAATGCACATTCGGAATGTGCCATCCTTCTTTTTGACAAAGAGCACTGGGGCTCCCCAGGGTGATGAGCTAGGATGGATAAAACCTTTGTCCAAAAGTTCTTGTAGTTGAGTAGAAAGTTCCTTGAGTTCTGCGAGAGCTAGACGATAAGGTGCACGAGCTATAGGTGCTGCTCCGGGAGCTAGCTCGATTTGAAATTCGACCTGACGGTGAGGAGGGAGTCCAGGTAGTTCTTCAGGAAATACCTCAGGATAGTAGCGTACAACTGGAAAATTTTCAATCCTGTTTTCCTTTTTCTGCGTGTCGGCAACAAGTGCTAAGATAGCGGTGTGCCCCTTTCGTAAACACTTCTGGGCTTTTAAGAATGAAATGATGCCTGTGACTTCTCCGCTTTTGTTGCCTTGGACGATAAGGGGTTTGCCAGGAGGACGAGGAATACGAACAGCTTTCTCTTGGCAGAGGATTTCAGCTCGATGCTTGGATAACCAATCCATACCAATGACGACGTCGAAGCTTCCGAGAATGATGGGGAAGAGATCGATACGGAAGGTCTGACCAGACAATTCTAGTTTGCAGTTACGAATAACGTGTGAGGCCTCGAGGTTTCTACCATTAGCTATTTCAACGATGTGCTTAGAGCTTAACGGCGTAAGAGTGGACTTAAGCTTCTTACTAATACGTAGGGATACATAACTAGCATCTGCTCCAGAATCAAATAATATGGAAACATAACGATCATTAAGGAGGAACTTACCCGCCACCACGTTGGGGTCGTTCCTTGCTTCAGCAGCCCCAATCACGAATGCCCTTGCATTGTTTCCAGCTCCCTGGTTGTTGTCGTTGTTTCCAGCACCTCGATTATTGTTGTTGCGATTCTGGTTCAGTTGAGGGCAATCCTTTCGCATGTGCCCTATTGCCCCACATTTGTAGCATTCTCGGTTGCTTCCTTGCTGCTGCTGTTGCTGTGGTTGATGCTGATTCTGCCTAGCTGGGAACTGACTCCTGCAGTCTTTGGCTTCATGCGCCATTTTGTTGCATCGCAGGCACTGACCTTTGCTACACGCCCCATTGTGGTGTCGATTACACTTGTTACACTTAGGGTGGTTTCCCCGATAGCCACCCTGTTGCTGAGGGCCTTTGTTGTTTTCAGTCTTCCTTTGTTGAACTGAGGCCTGAGTGGGGTTAGCATCCTTACCCTGATTTCCATCCCACTTTCGTTTGTTATCGCTAGAGGTTCCGGCAGTAGCACTGATCCTTTTGGGCAGCTTGCCCTCCTCCACAGCCTGATCGGTGAGTTTGTGAGCAAGACGGACCACTGGCTGAATGGTATGGAGGTTGGCTGAGGTCACATGGCTCCGGATCTCTGGGGCCAAACCTTTGATGTACAATTCGATCCTTCGATACATAGGCCGGGACATGTTTGGGCAAAGTGCAGCATAGTCGTTGGACTGCTTGGTGTAGGTCTCAATCTCTGATCCAACCATCTTGAGCTCATAGTATTCGTTTTCGAGTTTGTGGATGTCATCCCTGTGACAATACTCCTATTTGATCATGTCCTTGAAATCTTCCCACGCAGTAGCATTAGCAGTTTCCAGACCAAGCATCTGAATCTGCGCCTTCCACCATGAAAGTGCGTTTCCTTCAAGCGTACCAGTCGCGAACTTTACCCTGTTAGCAGGGGGACACTCGCAGATAGCAAAGACAGCTTCGGCCTTTTCAATCCAGTGCAGAAGGCCTATGGCACCCTCAGTGCCGTTGAAAGGGAGAGGCTTGCCATCCATGAAGGTTTTGAAAGTACAAACACGTGGCTGCGCAGGCGCAGGCTGACCTGTTGTGAGAAGTGAAGCGAATAGGCTTAGAGGTGAAAAGACGATGCGGGGGTAGGATCTAAACATCCTAAAGTAACGAGTTTACCTCCAGGATGAGCTGCGAAAGCTGCAGCCACCGTGTTGAGCAAGTTAGTGAACTGAGCCTGAGTCATGTTAACGTTTCCTCTTCCGCGTCCACTCATTGTCTTCATAGCCAGAAAACACAGTATGAGTGTGATGTCGTAATGTAGCGAGAATGAGATAGAAGAGGGGTACACATCTACCTAATTAGGCACACTAGTATGTATAGTAGAGTAATCAACATAAAGAAATCAAGCAAGTAAACATAATTCCGAGCTATAGGGTCTAGCACGTTGAGTCTTGCCCTTGGAGTGCAGTGTCGTTACGAGTCACGGGTTATAGTCTGGTTTTTCTCAAAAAGACTTTCTTTTTAAAACCGAGTTCACTATAACCAATGGCTCTGATACCAATCTGTCACACCCCCAAAATCTACATGCGGAGTACCACCGCTTGGAGGCGTGACTGACCAGGATCCAGCCACCAATTATACTGAGCATTGGTCAATAGTAAAAATGTTCACCAACCACAATAGTTAGTAAACATTATAGTTCGAAGTTTTTAAAAGTATAAGTTCAAATAACAGTTTAAGTAAACAGCGGAAGCATAAACCAAACAGTTTCAAAACAAAGTTCATAGTTCAAGATTATTTAAAACCCATCACATGGGCTAGACGACCACTACACATTCCCAAGCTGCAAGCTCCTAAGTCACTGGGTACCTGCAAAGCATGCAGTAGGGTATCAACAAAAATGTTGGCGAGTTCACGAGTTGTCCAGTTTTTAATTACCAAAAACTTGTTTCACCAATTTATCCGTTTATACATGCGATGGGGAGCTACCCCATAAGTAAGCGACTAAACTGTTTTTCCAATACCGAATACTTACTTAACCGTACGTTTCCGCAGTGCCCGTTTGTCAATGTTCTATCATCATTGACAGTTTGCCAGAGTACATTAGTTCACTCCCGTTCCCAGTAACAAGGGTCGGTGTGAGGCTGGTTACACCTAAATAGCGCTATTAACTAATAACCCGTTCGCCAGGCCCCGACGACTAATCGGTATTAAATGGTAGGGACTTAAGTGATAGAGTTTCGTTTAGTGTTGCTTGTTGCATTTCTGTATAAACAATAATTAACTAAGAGTCCCATTTAAGGGGAAAAAGTAGGTTTGTATCCCTTACGCGGGGATAGCGTTGTTTAAGTTTCCGTTTCCCAAAACCACCGGGAACGCATGCTTTAATAGTTGTGAACTCACCTTGGGTTGCTCGGTAGTTTAGTTTACTTGGTTATGTATGCTGGTCACCAAGTCCTAATATGGTTACCAGCATAGGTCAGGCTCGGATACAAGTAATCACGTATATCTTACACGTATTTAACACATAGCACGCTTATCACGCAGCATACACATCAATAATTTATACACTAAGTTAATGGGCCTGTTCTAACAGTTGTCCATAATAGCACAAAGCAATAGTAACACAGATTAAACAGTAACAGGCATGATCAGTCCACACACTTTGGCCCAATACGGAGATAACCAGCCCAGTCGAGATCAGGGGGTCTCGACTCGAGAACACTCGGTCTCGAGTCGCAACTAGGAGATCTCGAGTCATGAATGTCTGGTCTTGAGTGATGCTGGCATGTGTTGCAACCTCAGAGGTCTCGAGTCCAATCTCGATTCGAGATTGTGAGATCTCGAGTCGAGACTTCGCTGGTCTCGAGTCTTTGATGTCTGCTGTCTTGATCTCGAGTTGTTGATTCGTGGTCTCGAGTCGAGACCATAATATCTCGAGTCGCAACTACTACGGTCTCGAGTCATCACTCGATGGTCTCGAGTCGTAACCGAGGGTCTCGACTCGTTTGTCTGGTGATTCTAGAACATCTGTCAAGGTTTGTACTATCCAATAGAATTCCGATTTCATGTAACTGTGTACTATCCAACCAAAACGCACCAACATGTTTTCTTGTGTAAAACCTTAATCAAATGGATCAAACAAAGCATCTTTCAAATGTTCATAGCATATTCAAATATTCATATTAACATTCAAACTTGTTCATCATTAGGGTTTTCATCCTTCACCATCATGTTCATCCTACATAATCATTCATTCTGTGGACAAGAATCATAACACATAAACTAGATATCAAGATCATCTTGTAAACCATCATCAAGCAAAACATTTGTTCTATAACCTCTAACATAAATCGGATGATCATAACAATCCTAACTATCATTCTTTTATCATTCAAGCTTATCTTAGCAAGACATTATCATACAACATTCATACTTTTCACAAAAGAGGGTATTGTTCATCTTAGGCATTTGGAACCAAGCATGTATCATTAACAAACAAGAACCCATTACATCGAACAAGCACTTTCGTCATAATAAATAATAGCAACAATGCACATTATCACCAAATCAACACTTTTGTCATGCATTTGCAAAGAAGCACTAACCGGCTAGGGATTTTGAGTGTAGAAGATGTGAAGGATTGATGAAAGAGCTTCCGAGTGTTGGTCTCAAACAAATCCGAGAATCCTTTGGTTGCCGGTTTGATCCGAGAGGAGGAGAGGAGGTTGTGTTGTTAGGGTCTTAGTGGGGGGAGAGTAGGAGAGTGTATGTAGGGGAGTGTGGGAGTGAATGATGATTGAAAAGTGGCAAGGTTGGCCACCAATATCGGTTATATACAAGCCCAAGTCGGTGCACCCTAATGGGTTTCCGAGTGGGCTCAAGGATGGCGGCCCAACCGATGTGGGTTACTCGAGGCCGGGTGGTCTCGGGTCGGGTCTTGGTGGTCTCGGCCCACCAATACTCTTATTCATATATATATATATACATAACTTATACATTATACGTACACATTATCGACACATAGCACATCAAGATAAATCACAACTTTCATTTAATATTATGTACACGCAATTTCAATACAAGATGGTTGCTCGGGAAAACCCAGAGTGTCACACGTGCCTTGCGTATTCCCTTCATGAAAATGCTCCCAAGAGCTTGAACTTTTCTTCGGGTAGTCCTTCCGATAGTGTCCTTTGTCTCCACATCCGTAGCAACTTTTGGCCTTTGCCATTGCTATTACTGCCCTAAAATCCATTCACATGTCTCATACCAGACCAGCATACCTCCTTGCTATGCCCGGTCTTGCCTCAATTTCACACCTACGAGTCCTGCACAGACCTGTGTGATAATAACCACATCTATCACACTTTGGTAGTTCTCCTTGGTAGTTTTTATCACCTATCTTGGTCGTGACAACGAATGCCTTGACTTTCCTAGTCGCAGCGGTTTCCTTATGTTTGTTGTTTGCTTTAGAGCTTTACTTGGGATGTGTATACTTCCTCTTAGTTCGCCATTGCTTTCAGTGTTGTTTGCTTCGTATTGGACGATTGCTTCAGCAACTTGTGGGTTTCACAGAGCTTCAGGCTCTGCTCTTGGTGCAGGTAGAGGTTTTGATTAGACTCGACCAGCGTTTCCTTTGCTGTGGTTCCATGTGCTTCTCTTGTATGAAACATCTTGACAAGATTAAACATTTATTTTGGAATAGATGTTGTTGTCTTGCGTAGCAAACCTCCTCGGAGTCACCTTACTCCGATTGATGCAAGTCATCCAGGGCTATAAAAAATACGGTGAGGTCTTCCCTTCACCTTGTTCCTTGTTTATTCCTCAAGTCTCTGACTCTTCCATAGTCTTTAGTTTTACATAAACGAGTATGCTTCACAGGAGATGGGGGTTTGTGCATTTCTACCACGTATAGAGGTAAGTGATAGTGAAAGCGCATAGATAAGGTCGTGAGGGTACACGACTTCTTCCTCGGGACCGAATTGTGCCTTGCAGCAACCGTAAAGTGGTTTCCAGGGTGTGAATGCACTACCCAAATGATGGGGTGCACCACGGAGGGTGGAAGTACTGATGGGTGCGTCGGTGTTGTAATATGGGTAGAAGTGTCTGACACGAAGTAGGCAAAGACATGTTTCCTACTTGTAAGGTGCTATAGCAATTATCTAGGTATTGCCCTAGTATATGAAGGTGTGAACACTTAGAAAGTTTTGGATGGGTGGTGATCATTAGCTTGACCCGCAGAGTCCACCAGGATTTCCATGCGCTACAAGTCGTTATTACGTGGGCCCCCATAATAATAAATTGTCTTGCACGGTCACCCCAACTTTCCCTCGTTCAAAGTAGATGATCAACCACAGAGGGGACACTACTGTCCTTATACCTCCGACATGGAAAGGACCATTATGGTGGTCTACACGTCATATCGCTACGCGCGTATAGGCACAATGCTTTAGATGTAATAGGAATAAAGGGAATTTCTGGAAGTTGGAGGGGCACCTTCAAGATGAGTACTTCATCTTCCTTGATTGGACGAGAGTGTCGTCAATCTCGCTTCGTAAAAGCCGTCGGGGTCTCGTCTCACTGATAAGGTCGCTGTCCAAGGTTACCTCCTCCGCCTCGCCGTCACTGCCGTAGTCAGGCACCTTCGCATTCAAGGGGGAAGAACAGCCATTTTCTACAGAATCAAGCTCGGGGCCTCATTTGGTAATCAACCATAAGCTCCGCAGTGTACGCGAGGTCGATAATCTCATTGCGCAAGTCAAGAACAATAATAGGATTCGAAGTCGAAGGTATCTCATCAATAATCATTCCGTACACATATATGCATATATATTAATATTATAATAACGTTACTTAGTATACACAAGCAAATAAATGCTACATGTCTCATATAACTCTCGTTTGTTCTTTCCTTTGAAAAATGTTGGATTCATGGACTGTGGCGCTTTTTGTAAATGCAATGAAAAACCTTTTGTAAAAATGTTTTCGTGAGAGAGTCCTAATGATTGTAGTCTAGACTCGAGAAGGAATCCTAGTTCACTACAATCGAAGCTCTGATACCAAACTGTCACACCCTGACTTTTGTGGAAGCGTATGATGTGTGACTTGCTCAATATCATTGCATTAAATTATAATAAACAACTATATGATTTAAAACAAGATGTTCATCCATTCATAAGATTGAAATGTTACAAACACGAGCCATTTAAGTTTCAACCAAAACCCTCAAGTTATGATACAAACAAAAGTGGATGACATCTAAACTTGAAATTTACATCTTGAAAACAACACCGGCGCCCAAGATCCTACTTGTTTCCTGAAATATATGTAAGTTTTGGAAAATCATCAACATAATGTTGGTGTGAGTTCATGCAGTTTTGTATAGAATGTCTTATACTTGTATGAAAACATGGTATGTAACTTGTAAAACGTATTTGTAATTAAGTATTGTGTATGTAAGGAATACGAGATCGCTAGTGGGTTGCAAGGACACTAACATGTGTAACGACATAGGAAGCATCCAAACCATAGGCATTTTTAGTTGTCGATCCACGACTGTCGATTTACGACTAGAGACACAAAAGCACTACTCGGTAAAAGAGTGGCCAAGAGTGTGGTTGCCTGAAACCCATTAGATCTAACCTTTTGTTCTGCGGTCTTGGTATGTAACTGATTAATGGTGCTTATGGCACCCTATTCGTGACATGATCTATAGTATCATACCTTAGTTTTGTATTCAACATACCATACCATTTGAAATCATTCGAAACATTTGAAACATGTATTTCACCCCCGAAGTTATAAAACTGAAAACAGTTAAAAGAAAAGGGGGAACATGAACTCACAACTTTGCGTATCCTGCGCCGTAAACTTCACCGGTTGGTTTTGTAGCGTCGTGACCTATACACGTTCTATGTATGTTAGTCACTAGACTTGTATCACACTAGTACAAGTCACCATCTTTTGTTTATGTATATATTCTTTGTATGTTCATTCTTTATGAGGTTGTACCCTTGTTTGTCGGGTCTTGCCCGTTTGTCATGCCTTTGCACTTTATGTATGTAATGTATTTTTGTAAATATATATTTTACTTCTCAAATATATATTCATTTATGTAGTCCCTTTTCAAGGTAATAGATGTTAAAAATAATTTATATTTTTAACTTTTCATGTATGTTACTTATATTATTTTCCCAAAAATAAATATAAGTATTTCGTAAAATAATATTCTCAATATTATTTTTGTACAAGTATTCTTAGGAAAGTATACTTGTATTTTATGTAAATACTTGTGTATTTTGTATTTTTCACCAAAAATCAATACTTTGATTTTTATTACTTTCCGGAATTATATTTCTTAAAAATAATGTATTTTTAAGACTTGTATGAAACATATATATTTTGGTCATGCTTTAAAATATATATGGTTATTCTTGATATTCACCCGATTTTGTGTAAATTCCAATACTTGGTATTGGTTATATATTTTTGTCCAAAAATATATTTTAAGTTCATAAGTTGTCCAAGTTAAATAATATGTTAAGAAATATATTTTCATAAATATATTTTCTTGTATTTTTCCATGTGCTTCTTTGTGAAGAATTTTTGTACACTTGTATACTTATGTATTCTCATGTATTTGTATGTGTATTTTGTACTCATACTCCTTGGGAGTATTTAGTGTATTTTCAAGTTCCTAATACACTACTACATATAGTACACATAATATACACTTAGCACAAAATTCGGTGATCAATAAATATATATATTTTCCTCAAAAATATACATACTTAATATCAATTTTTATCTTGAAGAAATCGTCATTTCTTAACTTGTAGTTTCTTACAAAAATTAGGGAAACCTTGGTAAATACTTTTAGGTGAATTTTTTTAGGGAATAAGTTTCGCCACAACTTATATTTTTCTAAGTGTCAAAACTTTATAAAAATTTTGACATAGTTTCCCCTAAAAATGGAGGTTTCCCATGTTTTCAAAACATGTGTTTATTTTCTTTTCAACATCAAAACAATTTTCCAACAACAATCATCAACAATAAACACTAACTTCTTCATATGAAACATTATGGTGAACTTGTCTCTTGTTAAAAATGTGTAGTCTTATAGATCTACACTTTACATATTATGATCTTTCCAAAAACAAGTGTTCTTTTGTATTTTAAACAAACTTATGTGAAACTTTAATCCACTAACTCATTCATCCATGAGTTTTATGTTTTCAAACCTTGTAAATCATGTTCCAAAACTACTTTTATGTTTATTAGAAAGATCATCATTTTTAATATGGTGATCCACAAACGGATGGGCAATCTGAACGCACCATCCAGAACCTTGAAGACATGCTTAGGGCGTGTGTAATCGATCCTGGTCATGTCACGCCTCCAAGCGGTGGAACTCCGCATGGTGGATTTTGGGGGTGTGACAAATATCATGTTTAACCATGGATCTTTCAAGACCCATGCTTAATATCTTTAGATCTTTCATAAACAAGCTTTGTGTTAAACTTTTAACAAACTTTTCATAGATATTAGTTTCAAAAATTAGTTTAACACACACTTTATTACTTCAAGATTACAAGTTTATGTGTAAAAATTCCTATTTCAAGTTCACATTATGCTTCACATGTTCATCTTCAAGTTTAACCATGGATCCTTCAAGATCTATGCTTAAACTTGGGGGATCTAAGCTTTAACATACTTGATCTAATCATAAACTCAAGATATAACATAAACAACTTCATTACTTACACTAAAAATTCATGTAATCACTTATTTTCTTCATGAATATGTTAGATCTTTTCATTTTTAACATTAGAAGTTAAGTTGTTTAGATGGTGAAACTTGTACATAACATAAACATGACATAAATTAGTGATCAAGAAGCTTACTACTAGCTCTAATGGCTAGGGAAGTGGCACAAAAATGAGGATGATGATCAAGGAAGAAAATGAGAGGTTAAAAGCTCCACAAGGTGGTCCTTCAAGTTCTAGCACCATACACCTTCCTAAATGGCCTCCATAGACCTTCTAGCAAGCTTGGATTGTGAGGAAATGAATTGAAAATGGTGGGGTGTTTGTGGTGTATGTGAGCCGAGAGTTGGAGGTGAACAAGGAAGAAGATGAAGTGGTTTGTGAGTGTATGATTAGTTTAGGCTTTATAAAGATCTTCGATATCTTCTTTATGGTATATTCACTAGAATATTCCCCAACATAAAATCTAATATAATCTAATAGAATCAACTAAAATCTTTAGGTGGGACCCATAGGGGCCGGATTTGGTGGGGGGGGGGGGTAAAATGTAAAATTTTGGAAGTTGAAGGTTTAAAGTGCAAATGAGGGGGTTTAGGTTAGTTTTAGTGTGTTTAGGGGTTTTTATGATTTTTAAGGTGTTCTAGCATCAATACTAGTTTAATATCATAAAAACATTACTTCTAGTCGAATTTTGATGTCCCAGTTATTGTCCGATTGTTCGGTTCGTTACGGTTCGTTAAAGTGCTGAATTACGCAGTTTCACTAGGTATAAAGCACTTTTTGTGGCTGTTTTAATTCCCGAAACTTTCTAAGTTATTTTGGACAATAAAACATAAATTCTACATGATACTAATGTGCTTAAAAGCTGAATTGTTGCTGAATTATGCTGATTTCAGCATTTTAGATAAGTTTCAGGTGCTTTTTAGTGCATAGTTTGGCTTTCGGAAAGTTTATATGTTAACCCTCGTATCCACACTTGGGTTTTAATGTATTTTAGATGTTGGACCTACTCCTAGGCCCTAATTCTATTATCTGACTGCTTTCTACAGAAATGCTGACACAGTGTGTCTTACCGGTGAGTTTACTAGTCTTTCTGACGCAACGCTTAAGGTAATGCACAAAACAATATTTGAAGTATAAAACGTTCATGAATTCACATATATAGCATGAAATCAGACAATGTTGACATTTAAGCACATAATTCAGATATTAATTAATAATTAAACTGTACGGAAATTACCAGTTTTGTGCCAGTTGTCACAGTATTTACAAGAAAGGAATTTCATTGGGAAATCCTTTGATTACAGAAAAAGATGTTTATTTCTATTTACTGGGCCACTTTATTTAAGCAGGAGTGCTACGCGGCACTTTTCCTTTTCCCTTTTTTTCTTCACAGTAAATCACCTGAAACATGTTTTTAAAATATTTGATCAGCGAAAAATACTAGCGAGTGCATTCAATTTATACAAAAGACACATTGTTATAACATACAGTATTAAGAGTTTTCACCTTTGCTTATATCTTATAATTATCTGATCAAGTTGTCACTCGGCAAGACCTGTGACTATGGTCATATCACTATTTAAGTCCGTTCACCCAAAAGTGACGCTTGTCAACTAGTGTATACAAAACCCCACGTACTGGCAGTAATTTAATATTACAAAGACTTAATCATTGTAAGTATAACTGGAAACATTTAGGGTTTTCTAAAGCAATTTGATAAAATAGAATGACTCACTTTGCAGATTTAAACGATCAAAGCTTGCCTACTGGTTAAGCTGGTAAACCTAATTAAATATATAATGCAAATGAAACTAGGTTAGTAAGTTAATACAACATTTACGATAATCATGAGATCGAACCCTCACGACGAATGACAAAGTATAGCCCAATTTAGGCAACACTTAAACATCCATCGAATCGGTTTTAATCGATCGGATATAGTACCGTAGCGGTGATCGAGTTATTACCCCGTTATCGTAGCAGAGTGTTGGTACTTCGGGTGTATTATTTGGACAGAAATATAGAGAATAGAAGAAAATTTGTGAGCAAATTGAAATGTCCTTGCATCGCTCAATTTATAGTTGTTTCGCAGCTTTCTCGCGGCCCGCGACGCATCGAAGAAGTCCTTCGCGCCACGCGAGGGCCAGCCTAGCTACTGCTAGGGCTGCCGTGTCACCCCCAGCCTCGACACGTGGATGACACGTGTCCATCATCGTTATCTGGCAACCCTAGGGCTGTCACGCCCCGCGAAGAACCTAACCAAGTCTGTCACGGCCCGCGACAGATGGAAAATTTTATTTTTCTTTGATTTTTGAAAAAGTGAAGTTATACGGGTTCAGGTTTTTACTTACGAAGTGTTTTAGGGCATTTTTGTGAGTTTTTACATCCTCCCCACCTTTTTTAAAATCTCGTCCTCAAGATTTACTGGAACAAGTAAGGATATTTTCTTTTCATTTCTGATTCTAGCTCCCACGTATATTCAGGTCCTCTCTTTGAATCCCATTTTACTTTGACCAGAATCAATCTCTTGTGTTTGAGATTCTTGACCTTTCTGTCTTCTATTTGCAGAGGTTTTTCAACAAACTTTAATTTTTCATTTACCTCTATGTCCTGAAGAGGTACTAACAGTGATTCATCCGACAAACATTTCTTAAGATTGCATACATGAAATCCGTCATGTACACCGGCTAATTCTTCTGGTAGTTGTAACTGACAGGCAACTGGTCCTATCCATTGAATAACTTTAAAAGGTCCGACATATCTTGGACTTAACTTTCCTTTCTTACCAAATCGGACTACTTCTTTCCAAGGAGAAACTTTTAATAGCACATTGTCTCCAACTTGAAATTCTAACGGCTTACGTCAATGGTCGGCATAACTCTTTTGGCGATCTTGAGCCGTTTTTAGCCTTTCCTTGATTTGAGTTATCTTATCGGTGGTTTCCTGCACAATTCCAGGACCTGATAACTGACTTTCTCCTATTTCTGCCCAGCATACTGGAGTTCGGCACTTTCGTCTATAGAGTGCTTTAAATGGGGCAGCATTGATGCTTGTGTGATAACTGTTATTATAGGAGAATTCTGTTAATGACAAATGGTCGTCCCAATTTCCACCGAAATCTATAACACATGCCCTCAGCATGTCTTCTAAGGTTTGGATCGTCCTTTCACTTTGTCCATCTGTCTGGGGATGGTATGTTGTACTTAAGTTTAATCGTGTCCCCATTGCTTGTTGGAAGCTTTTCCAAAAATGTGAAGTGAAACGACTATCTCTATCAGATACAATGGAGAGTGGTACTCCATGTAATGATACTATCTCATCCACATATAACTTAGCTAGTCGATCCATGCTAAAGGTTTCCTTCATTGGTAAGAAATGAGCTAATTTGGTTAATCGATCTACAATCACCCAGATTGCATCGTCACCTTTTCTTATTTTGGGTAACTTAGTAACAAAATCCATTGTTATTAATTCCCATTTCCATACAGGCATTTCTAACTGTTGAAGTAACCCTGAAGGTTTCTGGTGTTCTGCTTTAACTTGTGAACAAGTTAAACACTTAGAAATGTAACTAGCTATGTCCTTTTTCATTCCTATCCACAAAAAAAATATTCCTCAAATCTTGATACATCTTGTTGTTACCAGGATGCATCGTATACCTAGATTTATGAGCTTCTTCTAATATTCTATCTCGTAGATTTCCTTGTCTAGGTACCCAAATTCTTTTCTTATGGAATCTCCAAATTCCATCAGTTCCTTGTTCTAGCTCCTTTATCCTTCCTTTCATTCCTTAAGCATCATCCTTGATTGCTATTTCTTGAATATTTTTCAGTTGTTCCATTAAATCTAACTGTAGATTTAACCTAAGAGCACGTACTCGTCTTTGTTTCTCATGATACTTACGACTGGTGGCATCTGCTACTACATTTGCTTTTCCTTCGTGATATTGAATATCACAGTCATAATCACTTAAGATTTCCATCCACCTTCTTTGTCTCATGTTCAATTCTTTTTGCCTAAAAATATATCTTAAACTCTTATGATCTGTAAAGACAGTAAACTTACTACCATAGAGATAGTGTCTCCAAATCTTTAGGTCAAAAATTATTGCTCCTAATTCTAAGTCATGAGTTGTGTAATTTTCCTCGTGCTTTTTCAACTGCCTTGATGCGTAAGCGATCACTTTCTTACGTTGCATTAGCACGCATCCTAATCCTAGCTTGGAAGCATCACAATAAACTACAAAATCTTCTGTTCCTTTAGGTAATGCAAGAATTGGAGCATTTGTTAATCTTTACTTCAGGATTCTAAAGGCTGCTTCCTACTTAGGTCCCCATTCAAACTAAACAGTTTTACATGTTAACTTAGTTAATGGGACAGCTATCTTAGAAAAGTCTTGGATAAGACACCTATAGTATCCAGCTAATCCTAAAAAACTTCTGACTTCTGTAGCTGACTTCGGAACTTTCCAATTCATGATAGCTTCTATCTTTGAAGGATCTACGTGAATTCCTTCATGATTCACCATGTGGCCTAAGAATTGCACTTCTTGTAACCAAAATTCACACTTAGAAAATTTAGCGTAAAGCTTTTCTTTTCTTAACAGGGTTAAAAGTGCATGCAAGTGCTCACAGTGTTCGTCCTTGCTTTTGGAATAAATAAGTATATCGTTAATGAAGACAATTACAAATTTATCCAAGTACGGTTTACATATCCTATTTATCATGTCCATAAATGTTGTAGGAGTATTTGTTAATCCGAATGGCATGACTGTAAACTCGTAGTGACCATACCTAGTTCTGAAAGCAGTTTTAGGAATGTCCTCTTCCTGTACTTTCAGTTGATGGTATCCGGAGCGCAAATCTATCTTAGAGAAATACCTAGCTCCCTGAAGTTGATCAAAAAGATCATCAATTCTAGGTAATGGTTATCGATTCTTAATGGTAACCTTATCAAATTCTCTATAATCGGTACACATTCGCATTGACCCATCTTTCTTTTTCACGAACAACACTGGTGCTCCCCAAGGGGATGAACTGGGTTGTATGAATCCTTTTCCTAACAATTCATCTAATTGCTTTTTCAGTTCTAACATCTCCGTTGGTGCTAAACGATAGGGTGTTTTAGCTATTGGAGCAGTTCCAGGTATGGGATGAATTCTAAATTCTACTTCCCTATCTGGTGTAATCCGGGTAGATCTTCTGGGAATACATCTGGGTAATCTGACACTACCGGAATTTCCTTAAGTTCCTTGCCCTTAGTGTTAATGACTACCGATATCATATACACTAAGCCTTGCTTTATTTCGTAGCTAGTAACTTTCATTACTGAGTTGAATTTCATTGGCTTGCTCGGCTTATCTCCTGTTATCAGAATCATCTCTCCTGTTGGCGCACGAATTTCCACCGAATTCTGATCACATAGGATTCGAGCATGGTTGGCTACTAACCAATCCATTCCTAATACTACGTCGAATTCTGCTAAATTCATAGGTAGAAGGTTTGCTGAGAACTTATGCCCTAATAGTTCTATTTTTCCTTCTTGAAGTACGTCACGTATCTCGATAGGATTTCCTTCGGCCGTTTCTGCCGTGCAAGCTTGACTTAACTTAGTTAATGGCTGCTTAAGAGCTTGGCAAAATGCAGTATTTATAAAACTTTGGGTTGCACTAGAGTCAAATAATACTTTTGCATAAACGTCATGGATAAGAAACGTACCGACGATCACGTCGGGGATCATGGCCGCCTCTTGCATTGTAAGCTGAAAAGCTTTTGCATTCTTCTTGTTAGTTCCGTCGGCCGCTTTCACTTTGTTCTCATGTGTCTTGGCTAATTTAGGGAAATTTGGCTTGAAATGCCCTGCCTCCCCGCAATTGAAACAGATTGTAGATTTCTTTCTACAATCTTCTTCTCTATACCCAGGTATTTTACAGAAGTTGCAGTACTTATTACATTTTCCTAGGTGCCTTCTTTTGCATAATTTGCAGAGAGGTGGTGCAGAAGACTGCCCTGAATCCTTTCTTGAAGTTATTACCCGAGCGAAAACCTTGGGTAATCTTTTGAGCCAACTCCTTCTTCCTATTCTCCTCCCTCGTACGAACCAATCCGTCAGTCAAGGTATTGGCCAATTCGACTGCATCGTCGATAGTCCGAGGTCTAGCAGCCTTGACTATATCGCGGATTTCGCTAATCAATCCCCAAATATAGCGAAAAATAAGTACAGGTTCTGGCGAGGCCAGAGTCGGTACTATTCTTTCATACTTGAAGAATTTCGATGTATATTCACGCCATTTAATGTCCACCATTCTGTGGTTCAGGAACTGATTTACCATTTGTTCCTTTTCATAGGAAGGACATAACTTCCTTTCTATCAGTTCATTAAATTCTTCCCAACTCATGGCATAAGCCATGTCGCTTCCTTTAGCTTGTAGCACCATATTCCACCATTCTAATGCTTCTTTCTTGAAAAGGTTGGAAGCATATGTCACACCCCAACCAATGGCGGAAACATCGGGATGAGACGAAGTGTGAAGATTGCTAGAGACATCATAACGCTATTTGTGACAATATTTTATAAACCAATTTCATTTCATAATTCATTTGTCTACATTACAAGGAAATCAAATAACATCAAGTTCAAGGGGAAATACAATACAACATAATAAAAAAAATGATACAACGATTAAACCTAAACGTCTATATGTGTATCTAGGCATCAACGCTACTTCATTTCATAGCATCATCATCCTCAACCTGTAACATGTTTAAAATAAAGTTCAATGCAAAAGCAAAGGCGAGTATACAAGTTTAAGCATAAGTATAAGCATAAAAATGTTTAAAACGAATCCACATGGCAACTTAGTTTATACGAGATCAACCTAATGTGGCATGCAATATTTCTAGCCAATCCTCTGTTTGCGCAAGAAAGTTTAATTAATTCAACATGACCCAAGTATAAAGGGGGCGGTGCGTTACTCCTACAACGCTATACATGTCAAATGGAGGCTCGTGAAAGCTAATGACTAAAACATATCACATGAGTATGGTCCACGTAAGCATCAAGTATCATAACATAGTATTCATGTATAAGGATTGTTTTGTGCATTGCATAAAGAATAAGTTTAAGTGTATTTAAATAAGGTAAACATGTTACACCCCAAAAAGTGGTAAACATAAAAAGGGGTTGCGAGTATACTCACTGCATTGCTAAGTCTTCCGATTATCCAAGTGTCGACGAGTGTACGAGTTTAGGAGGATGGAACACCGAGGTCACCCTATATGGGTAAACGATGGTGCATGAGTAAACGGAATTATGACGGAGGATTTAAAGTGGAATATTAGAGTATTTCTAGTCGATGGATATGTATATATACTTTTACATATATATACTTTATATAGTTTATGCAAAAAAATTAATTTAAGTCTATCGAGAATATTTGTCAAAATAAATATGCATCAATAAGTATTGTTACAAAAGTTATTTGTATCCGATACATTTATTTTATAATTAAACACGTATAATTTTACTGATTTTTACGAAAAACGGGCAGAGTTTCCCCTGTTATTGGACGATCCCGACAACACAAGTTGTCGATTTGTATGATCAAAATTCAATAACAATTCAATAATACGATATGAGAGTATATAATTTCTATATGCTTTTACAAATTATATATACAAAGTTCGGTTCGCGCAAAAGTAACATTTATTCAATATGAACCGGCAAGATTAATATTTGCGTTATTTACATACCGAGCCTAGTGTTGACCAGATTGACCAGCTTTGACCAAACCCGAACCCGTTGACTGAGCCGCTGACTTGTCTTGACCGAGTTGACTGACTTTGACCGAGTTTGACCCGATCAGAAACTGAAACAAGTCACGAATCAGGACCCAAACTCAACTGAACCAAACCTGGACGGAAATTGAATCGAATAAATCAAAACAAAAACTGAACCAACTGACCTGAACCGGAACGAATCTGAACCGGCTGAAACGAGGCTGAGCCGAGACCCGAAACTTGACCCGATCCCAATTGACTTGTTGACCCATCTCCAAGCCGAGACCAAATCTCGAACCGAAACAAAACCACCTTCACCGTCGTCAGTCGGGCCGAGGTTCCGATGACCTGAACCGAGCCACCCAAAATAAAACTGAGACGAATCGAATCGGAACTTAACGAAAACAAAACCCGAATCATGACTGACCTGGAGCACCTGCGTCGCGAAGTCCGAACCAACCAAAACACTCGAATAAAACTCAAATCTGAAAGTAAAAGAAAGGAAGGAGATGAGAGGGGGTGTTTACCGAAGAGATATGTCGGACCAGGCACCACCGCCATCGCCGCCGCCGCCATGAAGGTGCCGTCCTCATCCTCTTCGTCGCCTCTCTCTCTCTATCCGTGATCTCTCTCTCTCCCTCTCTTCGCTTTCTCTGTCTCTCTCTCTTCTCGTCGTCACTCACCTGACGCTAGCGACTCCGCCACCACCACCACTGATGGTGGTCTCGCCGGCGACGAAGCAGACAAGGGGGTGGGGGCTGCACAGCGGCTTTAAGGTGATGAGGGGAGAAGGAACGAGATGCGGTTGGGTGTGAGGTCTGATTTGTGGGGTTTGAGGGATTGAGAGGTGGAGGAGATGGATGAAGGTGAGTGTAACTACTGATTTTAGTTGCAACAAAGTTGGGAGTGAAACAAAGTTCAGTGTTGCGGCTGACAAAAAGAAGGGTATTAGGGTTTAAAGGCTTCTTATAAAGGTAGGTTTAGTTAGTGGGTTGGGTTTAGGTTTGATTTAACGAGAGTTTAAATGGTTTGCGTGATCGATTTTGTTTGATGTGAAGACATAGCCCAGCTGGTTAAATGCGTGTTTGGTAAAGTGATTGACCCGGGTTCGAGTCCCGTGGTCTTCGTCATTTCTCTTTTTTTTTTACTAAAACTTTGAAGTATAACACTTCAACCCCTGATATAATACTTTCAACTAATTACACAACAGCCCCTGACTCTTAGAGATTACATTAACTAAGATTAATCATGTTACCAATAAAAAGAAACTAACTAAGTTAGTTTGCATTCACTAATTTAAAAAAATTAATGAGACTAGCTAGTTTATTATAAAAAAAAAATAAACTTTTAAATAGTAAATTCAATTAATTTAATTAAACAAACCAAGAATAAATAACCATTTTTATAACCGATTAGATTAAAGATGAAGATTTTTCGACGATTATAACGAAACGACTAATACAAGGATCCAAAGTTTCCAAAAATAGGAATATGGACAACGGTTTCTAAATATGGAAAGTTGTGAAAACGCGGAGCGTTACAGCATACATTACTTTATCTTCTTCTGCGCACTTACTTATTTTGTTCTGTCTTTTCTAGCCATCGTAGTGCTGTAGTAGCTCCTTCACTACCTGTGAATTCAGTTGGTTTACAGGCGAGGAATTCTTTACAAGTGCAACTAGTTGTTATTACTTTCATCCTTTTTGGTAATGGGGCTTTGATAATACTATCATTGCCTCCATTTACGCTATGACTGAAGTTATCATCACGGGAGCGTTTTCTATTATCGGCTTTGGAAGGTTCGACTGGATTTTTAACGGCTGCTATGATTGCTGGGATAGCATTGGCTATACCCTGAGCAACTATGTTTTCTATTTCTTCTCTATTTAAGGAGTTATTCTGTTCTGATTGATTTACTTTGTTTGCCGATTGATTTACTGCGTTTTCCATCTGAATTATAGAGATAATACACCGATTATTATCACAAAATAGATAGCAAATAGACAAAACATTACAATCACAAACACAAACTGAGTCAGCACATATAGCCAAAATTGTCGATCATTGCGACGTTAGATTTATATATATATATGCATCCGTACAAACCACATATTTACAGATGTTTTATTTTATTAGGTGATATTTATATTATTATTTTATTTTATTTTATTTTTTTCACATATTATTATTACACAAAACACCTAGTTTATAGTTAACCGTCTTCAAAAGTGGAATTCCCGTTCATCATACTTCTAGGAGATGTTTTCACCCACGGATTGAATTCTGTTTCCCATGTCCACAAACTCTTCGCCGTAGCGGCATAGTTCAGCAACATTTTCTAGGTTCATAGGTGGAAAGGTGGCGGGGGCAGGTTCAAATTGTGGGTAGTACGGGTTTGGATTATTCATGAGATTCTTGAAATGCCAATCATTGGTCCACCACTCCTCAATTGGATCAGGAAGAGGTAGTGGGTTAACAACAGGTTCAGGGATTGCAGGTTCCAGGTTTATAGGAATTTCAGCTTGGACCGGAACATTCCCAAGGTTTTCATCAGCTGGGCCAAAAAGGTCGCAGTTTGCTAATTTCCTGTCTAATTCTTCCCAGGGTGGTAGAGCCGGAGCCTGACTGGAGCTTTCTCCCAAAACCACTTTTCCCTTTGGTCCCGCTGTTTTCTTGACCTTTTGGGTTGCGGGTTTCTTCCTTCTTCCCCTCTTCCAGTCCAGAATCCTCCTTCTTTTCTTAGGCTTGGGTTTCTCTTGGGCTTGGAACACTATCGGTTCATCTGACTCAGCTTGGTACCTGGTCTGGTTCTTAGTGGTTTCCATGTCGGTGGGATGTATCGAGAAGTTTTGAAGAGCCTCCGATAACTCATTCATACTGTTAGTCACAAATAATAACAACACAAAATTCCAAAATTAAATATTAGCTATTTCAAATAATTTTCACAGAAGCACCAAATCCCTGACTACTTTAATTTAAGTATTTTTCAAAATACTTAATTTGCTTAAACCAGTGGCTCTGATACCACCTTTTCTGTCACGGCCCCCGACCCGTGCCACGAGGCAGAAACCCGTGGTATCGGTATTTTAATTGGCAGCAGAAAATTCATCAGGACCGATTATCAGAAAAATAATATCAGAGTTTTAAAAACAACAATTATTTTATTATTAATTGCGGGATAAATCCAGTATTTACAAGAAAGGAATTTCACTGGGAAATCCTTTGATTACAGAAAAACATGTTTATTTCTATTTACTGACCCGCTTTATTTAAGCAAGAGTGCTACGCGACACTTTTTCCTTTTTTCCTTCACAGTAAATCACCTGAAACATGTTTTTAAAATATTTGATCAGCGAAAAATACTGGCGAGTGCATTCAATTTATACAAAAGACACATTGTTATAACATACAGTATTAAGAGTTTTCACATTTTCTTATATCTTATAATTATCTGACCAAGTTGTCACTCGACAAGACATGTGACTGTGGTCATATCACTATTTAGGTCCGTTCACCCAAAAGTGACGCTTGTCAAGTAGTGTATACAAAACCCCACGTACTGGCAGTAATTTAAGATTACAAAGACTTAATCACTGTAAGTATAACTGGAAAACATTTAGGGTTTTGTAAAGCAATTTGATAAAATAGAATGACTCACTTTGCAGATTTAAACGGTCAAAGCTTGCCTATTGGTTAAGCTGGTAAACCTAATTAAATATACAATGCAAACGAAACTAGGTTAGTAACTTAATATAACATTTACTATAATCGCAAGATCGAAACCCTCACGACGAATGACAAAGTATAGCCCAATTTAGGCAGCACTTAAACATCCATCAGATCGGTTTTAATCGATCGGATATAGTACCATAACAGTGATCGAGTTATTACCCCTTTATCGTAGTAGAGTGTTGGTACTTCGAGTGTATTATTTGGACATAAATATAGAGAACAGAAGAAAATTTTCGAGGAAATTGAAATGTCCCTACGTCGCTCAATTTATAGCTATTTCGCAGCTTTCTCGCGGCCCGCGACACACCGAAGGAAGTCCTTCGCGCCCCGCGAGGGCCAGCCTAGCTACTGCTAGGGCTGCCGTGTCACCCCTAGCCTCGACACGTGGACGACACATGTCCATCATCGTTATCCGGAAACCCTAGGGCTGTCGCGCCCCGCGAAGAACCTAACCAAGTCTGTCGCGGCCCATGACAAATGGAAAATTTTATTTTTCTTTGATTTTTATAAAAAGTAAAGTTATACGGGTTCGGGTTTTTACTTACGGAGTGTTTTAGGGCGTTTATGAGTTGTTACAAT
This sequence comes from Helianthus tuberosus, assembly GCA_030545235.1. Classification (NCBI taxonomy): domain Eukaryota; kingdom Viridiplantae; phylum Streptophyta; class Magnoliopsida; order Asterales; family Asteraceae; genus Helianthus; species Helianthus tuberosus. The sequence goes on along the minus strand of CM060357.1, from coordinate 125,739,352 downwards.
TATGGTACGATTTGACAAAAAAATGAGCCTTTCACAAAAATGGTAGGGTACCTTAGTACCTAAAACTAAGACTTACCTCGACAAAATCTCTAAGGTTCGTATAATGTTCCTTTTTTTACATATATTTCAAATATATTGTAGGTTAACGATTTTTTAATATTTTGAATGTTGTATGTAAAAATTGGGTGCATATGAAATTTGTAGAAGTGGTGAAAATCGAGCTGAGGTGAAATACGAGGACAAGCGTTGGGAGGTTTCCCTTGTTGAGAGAAAGTGTACTTGTCGGTTTTGGCAGGTAAAAGGTGTTTTGTGTGTGCATTCAACAACTTTTATTATTTTCACAAGGGATGTTAACTGTGACATGTATGTTGATCCATTTTATACTATTGAGAAGTTTAAATTAGTTTATGCTTTAGAAGTTGCTCCAATGCCTACAAAGGATCAATGGGTGCATAAAGATAACGAGTAGAAGATATACCCACGTGCAATCAAACGTCCACATGGGAGACCAAGAAAGAACAGAATTAGACCAAGTGACGAGCCTAAAAAACGACGAAAATGTCCACGATGTGGTGAGTATGAACACCGTGAAAAGAAATGCAAAAACGCAGCACCTGAAGATCCTACTCAACAACAAGCCTCAACAAGTAAAAGGGGATGAGGAAAAAGTACAAAAAAGACGTGAAAGTAATTAGTCAAAGATGAGCGGTTGATTTGGTATCGTATTTATTATGAATGAAATTTATGTTTTTTGAACGGAATTTATGTTTTTTGAACGAAAATTATTATGAACGGAATTTATGTTTTTCTTATAAGTATTATGGTTTTGTGTGTATTGTTTGACAAACGTAACAAGTAGAAGAATTGGGGTGATAATACATAAATTGGGTAATATGTAATTGATTTTACATATCATAATCATGGTTGCAAAAGTCGCTAGGCGCTCCCTAGTCGGGCGACCGGGGAGTTGAGAGTACTCGGTGTACGCGGAGAGTACTCGGGGAGTACTCGGACATGTTAAATTATAAAGAAATTACTTTTTGGAGATTAAATATATGTCAAATAACACAAATTTACTAATATTTATAACAAAATACGTGAAAATGATATTCATTCTTTAATATGATAGGCATAGAAATTATGTTTTATTATTATTTAAGTCAAACTAGGTCCAAATTGACCTACTAGATCCAATTCTGGCCGAGGTTGACCGCGTTTGACCAACTCCGAGTAATTAGGCGGAGTCAAAGAAAGTCGCCTCGGCAGCCTGCCTTGTAGCGACTACTCAGGGAGTAGTCGGCCTTGGAAACCTTGTTTTACAACCATGATTATAATTAGGAAATATGTAAATATTCATTTACTAGTTCATTAAAGGTAAAATAGTCATAAATAAGAGTCATTTTAATGAATAGGGGAAATATGTAATATATATCAGTTAGGGAGAGGAAATATGTAATTGATTTTATGGTTTAGATAAATACGTAATAAAGCAGCTTAGGAGAGAAAAATATATAAAAAAACCTATTAAAAAAACCTGGTGGTTTGTGCACCTCTACATAGTGGTGCACAAAAAACCCGAACCTGGACCCGGACCCGGAAAAAAAACCCGGAACCGGGTATTATAAAAACCGGGTTTTCTATACCCGAACCCGACCCTACCCATAGGGTAGGGACCGGGTATTCATATCTGATCTAAAACCCGAACCCAGAACCGGGTTTTTTATACCTGGTTTATACCCGAAACCCGGTTTTATAAATACCCGGAACCGGGTTTTTTTATACCCGGTTATATAGCTTAGTCCCGAGTCAGTTGAAATGTGTATTTGCTTGAAGGACTATTTGGATGCGGCGGAGCGGATTCAACATGTGGAGTCACTTGAAGATGAAAATGGCGTTGAAACGGATATACTCGAGGAAGATGTCGAAATGGGAATGTCAAGCCCACTAGAAGAAGACTAAACGAAGACGATAAAAAAAAAGAAGACGGCCAAAAAGAAGAAGATCAAGAAGCGAAGACGATTCAAGTCCTATCTATGTTTTTTATCTATGTTTTCAAGCATTAAGACTTCTAGTTCTTATGATTTAACAAACTTATGTATGCACTTTGATGTAATCTTGTTTAATTATTAGGTTTCTAATGATATTTGAAGTATTTGGTCATTGTTCCCCTCTATTTGCTGGAAAGATCCATTGGTGTTTGTCTAATACAAAAAAATGAAAAATTGATGGAACTTGGTTAAATCATAACATATAGCAAATAAAATATATTGTTGTTTATGTAATGCAAAAGGATTCAAATCAGGACTATTACTTCGATCTAGCATATCGAATTTAAATTTAGAAATGTCATTAAAAATTCAATAGGAACCATCCACTAAAACATATAAAGAAGCATTAATACCCGGTCGGGTTTTTTTAACACCCGGTGCGAGTTTTTTTCCAACCCGATGCATACCCGAACCCTACCTGATGAATACCCGAACCGGACCCGAACCCGGAAATAGGGTATTATAATACCCGGGTTTTATAAAACCCGACCCAGACCCTACCCGAACCTGAGTATATAGGGTATACATTTTTGGTAGAAAACCCGAACCCGACTCGGTTTTAAAAAAAAACCCGATTTTGTAAAACCCGATCCTACCCGAACCTGGTTCCATACCCGGAACCGGTTTTTAAAAAAACCCGATTTGTGCACCACTACCTCTACATAGAAGGAGATGTACGGCAAGAGAAAGTCGGAATTGAAAAAGACGACTGATTAGCCCAGCTCACTTGCAAAAAGGCTTCTGCATTGGGCCTCAAGTGAATCTCCCAAATATAAAACCCTGTGACCGCACTCACTTACCGACCGGCGACCTACACACATAACGATGTTTCTCCGGCGAATTGGACAGATGGGAAGACGACAATCATCGTCCATCCTGTCTCTAATAATCCCAATCCAACACCCTTCTCCAAATGAACAATCGAGAGGGTTCGTTTCAGAGATGCGAAAAACAGCTTTTGAAGACCGCATTCGTAGACTCATCCGAAACGACATTCAATACGAACTCGATCGATCTCCCCTTACTCAGGTAGGTTTCCCCCTTGCACACCTATTTATTATACACTTAGTTAGTTGTTTATATGCTGATGTGCACAGCAAAAATTCTGAGCACCTCATTTCTCTGTAAAACGGAGCGAGCGAGAGCCCAGCTTGGTTGTCTGAGGCCCCCCTAGGTGAGGCACACAATGTGCAAAAAGCGCACTTAAAAAGTGGCACTCTTCACATAGGGAAGTTTTTGTGCTTCAGGATGTTGTATGTATAGCTTTTTAGGTAGTACATGGCAGAGCTTGACCAAAAGTTTTTTTTCCTATCGTAATGTTTCGGGTTATATGTTTGGGTCGGATATTCGATTCGGGTCGGGTTAATCAATAATAACTCAAAATAAAACTACATAATCTTCATTCAAATGAGGCGTTCTTATACATAAAAAAACGCTAACTATTGTTTACGAAAAATAAAGACCAAATATTTATAATGATGCGAGATAATTGTTAAGTACCTAGATGAACAATTACAACTCAGCCCAATGATCTTTAAGGTAAATGAGTACCTTTAAGACTTTTAAGATAAAAAAAGAAGCCTCAATTTGATTTATATATAAAGTAGTAACAAACTTTACTTAAAGTTTATAAACAATTATAAAACTTACTAATAGCCCGTTCTTCACTTTTTTTTTAACTCAATACGAAAATATGTTTTTAAAAGCTACGCAACTGCATATATGTTCTTTATGTATTAAATCATATATAAAACTTAATTACAACTATGTTTTGGGTAACTGATGCTAAAAACATATGAGAAATATAAAAAAAAAGGTTATATAGTACCTCGCGTACGGAAAGCGGTGTGCTTTGTCTCAGGACATTATTGCCTCCTTCGCCACATGCTTTTAAAACCAAGGTGACCAATCTCTGTTTTAGAGTATTGTTGGCAGCGGAAGTTTGTCTTGAACATTAACATCATTTGCAGAACTTGATTCACCATAAATATGTTGTGAATTCATAATGAATCAATCGAACAAACAACACACACTCGAAACGAATAGAAGAATGTTTTGGATATTGTTATAAAATATCTTGGTGCTGGTTATGATCCCGTCAAAACGTTTATATACATATTGAAAGAGACGGTTGTTACCGGCGGTAACTTTTGGCGGGAGTAACCACCATTCGAACCGGTGTGTCATGTGTGACATATCCCTCTCCATATTTTCGATACATACACACATATATAAGTACAGTAAAGTTATAACACATAATACACATAATAAACATAATATAATCAAGTTTATATATTCTAATACTCCCCCTTAAACTGGATTATATTTGCGGGAGTGCATTAATACGCTCCGATTTGCTTCGTTCACTGCCTTCTCAGCCTGCCGGAAGTCGAACCTCCTCCTCTTTTGTGCTTTCTTCAATCCCATCCAGTCATTTCTAGCATATAGAGCGTAGTGTTCTCTATCATCTTCTGGAATGCAGCCTGTGCTCATTGTCCTTCTTCCTTCATCGGCAGCTTTGTCTTCATTCCTTGCATATCCCTGAGTTTGATCTTCTCTCACATTACCTTGTACCGATTTGAACTTATAATAGTATATGATAACATCCAAGTACATAGCATACAATATTCTCATGTAATCTCCGTCTTCATAATCATGACCCATATCTTTCGAAACCATTGCCCATAGATTATTTGAAGTCACAGTTCTATGGCCTCCTTCTCTCTTTACAACCATGTAAAGTTCTAATAGGTTCACCTTCTTGTTGTTACCCATGTACACCGGAATCGGTCTCGTAGTAATTCCCATCTTTATTCTCAAAAACCAGTCGATCATCTCCTCGAATTTCACTTCTATCTCGTACTTGTATTTCATCACATACACACTATCTTCTAACATGTCTAAGAGGGCCTTACAGTCTTGAAATTCATTGAATTTCATTGCTTGCAGAATCATTACATTCCAATTCGTTGGAAGTTAGATTCAATTTTTCGAAATAATCATTCAAGTAATCTGATTTGAAAGTTTCATGTTCTGATTCTTTATCGATTATAGACTGTTTCTCTCTTGAACCGATTTCATCTTCTCTAGTTAATCCAGTTATGTTGTTTTTCTTATTCATAAGGGGTGTACTGAAAGTAGGGAAAAGTTTGCATCTTTCACCATTAAACTTCACTGTGAAACCTTGAATCACCAGTTGATCAAGGCTGAGAACATTTCTATCCAATTCGGGAGTGTAGTAAACACTTTGGATTCGAAACCTCTCACTTCCTGATACAACATCCACAGCCCCTATACCCCTAATAAAATAGAAATGATTCTCACCGGTGTTTGTTTCAACACCGAACATATTCTTGATCCTCTTGAATACATCTAAATTACCGGAGTAATGATGCTTAAAATTCGTGTTTACGTACCAAATTTCTGACCAGAGGCCACCATCAGTGCCGTCGACGATGAATTCTGAGTTTCAGACTTCATCTTCTTCATGTTTTTGTATGCCGGTTTCAATGGCTTGCCTGATCAAGAGAGTTGCTTCATCATTTTCTTTTTCTTTGCAGTAGGCAATTTGATGTCCTGGTTGATTGCAGTAGTAGCATCTTCTTTGTATTGTCTTTGCCATCGATCGTTCACGTTGTTCGTCGGAACAGTGTTTGCACGGAAGAACCGTTGCAGATGTGTAAACTCTTTCTCCTGCATGATCTGCCGTGGCTCTGATACCACATGTTGGCAGCGGAAGTTTGTCTTGAACATTAACATCATTTGCAGAACTTGATTCACCATAAATATGTTGTGAATTCATAATGAATCAATCGAACAAACAACACACACTCGAAACGAATAGAAGAATGTTTTGGATATTGTTATAAAATATCTTGGTGCCGGTTATGATCCCGGCAAAACGTTTATAATACATATTGAGAGAGACGGTTGTTACCGGCGGTTACTTTTGGCGGGAGTAACCACCATTTGAACCGGTGTGTCATGTGTGACATATCCCTCTCCATATTTTCGATACATACACACATATATAAGTACAGTAAAGTTATAACACATAATACACATAATAAACATAATATAATCAAGTTTATATATTCTAATAAGTATACACATTATAGTGTAGGTAAAACTAGACTATATATATTTGTTTGAGAGAGATATAACATGGGCTGGTGTATGGTGGGACGGATCCGGACATGGTATTCCGGATTGGGTAAAGGTATTATTTGGGACATAGCCCTTCACATACACACATACCTGTAATGTAAGTGGGCATGCTTGATTTTGAACCATTTGTGCATTTGTTAGTTGTGATCGCCTAGCAGACTACTTTGGAAATGGATCCTTTTATATGTATCCTTCAACATACAAAGATGTAGGTAGATTCTTGTATACTCACCAGTGGATATACTTTTGCAGCTTGTTTCAAAGTTCAAATCTTTTTCGGTCGATGAGAGGTCCGGAGAACAATGGATCAGATTGAACAAGAAATTCGGTGACAACGAAGAGATAAAATTAGAGGTAACCATGTTCCAAGTCTCTGCTCCTCCTGCAAAAGACGGTTCTCTTACCACAGCTAATGATCTGGAGCTTTATATATCAATGGTGGTTGATATCTTTAAGGATGAAGATAGCGGTATTTTGGAATTCGTTTGCAATGTTTGGCCCGACAGCATAGAGATCGACAAAGTTTTTATGCGTGACCAAGATGGAATGACTGGTAAACCGTATTTGGGTCCTCCATTTCAGTAAGTTCTGTTCTTTTATTTATTTATCTATTTATTTATTAGTAACTTGTGTAGTTAATCCCTCAAAAAATTAAACAAATATTGGATCTGCATTTTGTTATCTTAACTCATAGACTCATACAGTTCGTTTATGATATTAAATTAACTGATTCTGATTTTGGTTTCATAGTTTGTTATGGGTCAAATAATCATTTTCATGCTAGATAAAAGGGGTTTAATTTAATCGTCGACTTTAAATGTTACTCCATTTCATAAACCATCTCTTCATTTTAAACAGGATTGTTATTCTTTATTCTATATATATGCATCAATCCATGTTATCATCAGAATTTATACTAATCGTCGATTATTACTACTTCAAAACAACCTGATTATCTAATTTCGGTTACTCAAGATTACCTAATATCTTGACTGCTTGGTTAGGTTTTATTTTAGGGGGTGTAAACGAGCCGATCCGAGCCCGAGCTCGCTTAGGCTCAGCTCGTTTCTTTTTTATTAATCATTTAATTATTTTATTTATAAATTTGTAACTATAGTATTCACATATAACATCATATATATTATTTTATATATAATTATGATATATATATATATATATATATTTAATATATTCAATAAAGATTGTATAAACAATAGGCTTGTTTAAGCTAGCTGCCGTGAAGTTCGGACTCAACTCGTTTATTAAATAAGGCCAAGTATAAGCTCGAGCTCGTTTAAGTGAGCCGAACTATAGATTTTTATATTGTCATGATTTTAAACATGGTTTTGATTGGCTTGTTTTCAGCGACTTAGACGATGAGCTGCAGTCTTCACTGTATGATTTCTTGGAGTCGAGAGGAATCAATGATGAACTTGCTGTCTTTTTGCATAAATGTATGCAGCACAAAAGCAAAAATGAATATATTCGTTGGATGGGAAACATCGAGTCGTTTGTAGCCCGGAAAAAGTAAATCCATAACACTGTTTACTTTTGCGTTTCGCAGCTCCTATAAATGTGAAACTGAATGAAAATAACTTCAAAAGTTTTTTTAAAATTTCATTTTGGATGCAAGGGTGGTTAGGTTTTGGCTTTGGTTTCAAGTGTAACTATATACTCATTCGGGTTTGGTTTAGTTACTTCTGAACAAAATTGGCTAGACAGGAGGATTAATGACAGTTATTGTAATGTCTTGTGTTGGTGATTTCGTTTGTTTGGTGGTTTAAGATGTCAGAATTTTGTATATATATAATTAACTTATATTTACCAAAAGTGAAAAGCAGGTTATTTTAGAAGTTTATAAATAAAAAAGTTGTGTATTATATTTGTCGACTGGAAATACGAAGGAAAAAATATGTATACCGAGGACCGACGAGTTTGTTAACTCTTAGGCTGTGTCGGTTTGATCCTGATGTTATATATCATAAAAAAGTTAATTTAACATGTTTAAAATTATTTTTTTTGGAGCTTTTGCTGTTTTGCATATAAAAATGTTTTTTTTTTTGAGCTTCTCTATATAAAAATGTGTAGAAGCCCTTTAAAAAATATCATTTTTGTAAATTTTGTTACCATTCTTTTTTAGACTATTTATTTTTGTTTTTTAGTTTTGATTTTTTTATTAAAAGGCTTTTACAAGTATTTTATTAATTTTTAACATTTTAAATAGAATTTTTTTATTATACATTTAACATGTTAAATGTATGGTTCCTTGGTTTCCCATTTTTTGAGGTTCCCCATTGAATATATTATATACACGAGGGTAAAATGAAAACTTATACGAGTTGTGATAACTTAGAGAACTCGACTTTAAGAAAGGTTTTTGTAGATTTTTTTTACCAAAAATCCTAAAGAAAAATCAACCTTGTCAGCATTTCTAAACATTTTAATTTAGAGGTGTGAAAAAAATAGAGGCAAAACTCGCACTGGAAGGCCGAATTCTTTAAGTTCTCACAATTCGAAGTGGTTTTTCTTGATCTTTGATCCTATATATAGGGTAAGGGTAAAATGTAAACTTAGTTTTTGATTTTTTTTATCAAAAATGTTTCTACTTGTATTTATAAGAAAAAGCGTTGAAAAAAAATTAGAAAAATATTTTTTTTAACATGTTAAGTATAATTTTTAAAAGTGTTTCCCTGTTCCCCACTTTTTTAGTGTTCCCCAATGAACACTCCCCTATATATATATATATAGGGAAATGTTAACATACAAAAGCCCTTATCATACTTCACGTACGCGACAATGGTAACCGTCGGATGAGGGCTATAATCACGCATGGAGGTGATAATCACGCATGGGATCAATTATTTGGTCATAATCACGCATGGGGAGTATAATCACACACGTTATGATGCTGAAAAAAAATAATAACGCACGTTATATATTTGGTCGCGTAGGTTAATGTAGGTTAAGCTGTAATGTACATTATACTTTATATATATATATATATATATATATAGAAGAAGGATCCGTTAGGAACCACCCTTTATTGCGAGAACCGCGAGAACCAGTGTGAACACAAACAGTAATACCTAAAAAAATCTAAAAAACACCCAAAAAATATATTTTTTTTACTATTTTTTTGTTGTAAAAATTGCTATATTTCGTTATTAAAAAAAATAAAAAAAAATCGAGTAACAGTTATCCATGCACATGTGCATATGTATCATTTATTTGACAAATTACGTAGTTCATTACAAATATTAGTCAATTGCACTTTCATTTACAATACCATGTGTAATACACTACTTTTACGTTAACAATATTAGAAATGCACATGTGCATCTATATGTATCAACATGAAATAAGGTGTTTTGGTACGCTACTTTCTCTTTTATCTATCATTCCATCCATAATACACAAACATGCACATGCGCATTTTTGTCATTTCTTTGACAAATTCCGTAATTCATTACAAATATTAGACAATTGCACTTTCATTTACACTACCATATGTAATACACTACTTTTTACGTTACCAATATTAGAAATGCACATGTGCATCTATATGTATCAACATGAAATAAGGTGTTTTGGTACACTACTTTGAATACACTTTCCGTTTTATCTATCATGCCATCCATAATACAATACCATTATCTTCTACTATCCATAATACAATACCATTACCAATATTTTCACTTTATTACATGTATATGAACACCATTTATACCATCCAATCAACAAACATATTACATCATAAATTGACAACTATAACCAAACCATCAACCACTAGATATAACTAACCAAAAAACATGTATATGGGCCTAATTTTCCATTCAAAATCACAAACTTTTTGTACCAAAACACGTTATATCATGGTTATACATAATGATGCACATGTGCATTTTTCATATTGGTAATGTAAAAAGTAGTGTATTACGGATGGTATTAAAGTGCAATTGTCTATTACTGATAACGTATTACGGAATTTGTCGAAGTAATGATACATATGCATATGTGCATGGATAACTGTTACTCGAAAAAAAAATGTTTTTTTTTGCTAACTAAATATAGCGATTTTTTTTTAAAAATATTATAAAAATAAATTTTTTTGAGTGCTTTTTGTTTTTTTAGATTTTATTTTGTGTTCACATTGGTTCTCGAGATTCTCGCAATAAGAGTGGTTCTCAAATGAACCTTACCCTATATATATATATATATGTGTGTGTGTGTGTGTGTGTCTATAGGGTAAGGTTCATTTGAGAAGCACCTTTAGTATGAGAACCAATGTGAACACACAAAAAAAACCTTAAAAATCCAAAAAAAACCTAACCCCCCCCCCCCCCCCAAAGCTAAATGCTAAAAACTAAACCCCCACCCCCACCCAAGCTAAAATGCTAAAAGCTAAACCCCCAAAAAACTTTAAAAAATCTAAAAAAACACACATTTTTTTTAATACTTTTTAGCTAAAAAGTGCTACTTTTAGTAGCAAAAAAAAAAATTAAATTTTTTTTTTGTAACGAAAATTAGCGATTTTTCGCTAAAAAATATTAAAAAAATTTTTGTGTGTTTTTTAGCTATTTTTAGGTATTTTTGGTTGTGTTCACATTGGTTCTCGCGGTTCTCGCAATAAAGGGTGGTTCCTAAAGGATCCTTCTCCTATATATATTGAAGGGGTATGGTCCCAAAAACCTCGCCCAAGCGCATTGGACAATACCACAACCTTATCCCAAAACATCTTGAATACAGAACCTGCGCGGCCGCGCAGCGGTCCTAAACAGGATTTGGGAAGAAACAGTTCAAATGATGAGGTGTGGTCCTCGAAACCTTGCGCAGGTGACCATATCACAACCTCATTTCCAGAACATCTTTAATAAGATGTTGTGCGGCTGCGCAGTGGTTACAAACAAGGTATAGAAAGAAACAGTCTTCGGTAAACATGTGCCGGAAGAAGGGAGAAATAAACAGTCAGCTAACACCCTTGCGCAGGCTCGCGCAAGGAAACAGTTAGACTTGAAGATAAAATCCTAAACCTCTCCGCGCGTCTGAAGTCAAGACTTGAACAAGAGTATCTTTTCTGTTACAACAGAATAGACACGTAGCAAGCACATAAAAGGTTTACAGCTGTAGATCTTCTAGAAGGTTGTTAATGCTCATCATGCACAACCATTCAGTTATAACTAACTGTGACGTGGCATGATCTGGAACACTCATCTGATTATGGTGATGGCACCCCTTTGAAGATCAATCTACAACAAACCCACTTTCCACGTGGCATCTCCCCAGCCATCGATCACACTCACGATCCGTGTGCATTGATGTGACGTTAGTGGTTGACGGAAAAAGGAAATAACCGCCGACGGAAAATACTTTCCGTCACTATCTCCGTCAACAAATTTTCCGCCCAAATCCAGCTACAAATAAGTCATTCTAGGTATGATCTCACAAGTTACACTCACTTCACTTTTACTACTTCTACTTTTTCATCGAGATCACTGTACTTATTGTGACAACTCGAACTTTCAAGATTAGTGTCGTCTAACCCCGTAACTTTATAATCTTGTATTATTCCTTTTACACTACGTTTTATCACTAGTTGCGGTGAATGCTTGTTATTTGCTACTTGTTGAATCTTAATGTAAATGAGAATCATTGTTTGTATGTTTAGGCCGCACACACACTTAGATTATACTTGGGCCGCGCTTGTTATACGCCCCCTTCGGCCCACAAACACACGTGTCATTCTAGGCTGAGTTGCACGAGCCCAATCTGTCACACCCCCAAAATCCACCATGCGGAGTTCCACCGCTTGGAGGGGTGACGTGACCAGGATCGAGCCACCAATCATACTGAACAACGTACTTAAGTAAATAAAGACAACCACAATACGATTGATGACCAAAAGCTAGTTAACCAAGTTTTTTTTTTATTTAGACAGCGGAAGCATAAACGTAAGGTTCAAAACATAAGTTCGCAGTTCATAAGTTTAAAGTCCAACACATAGGTTTAATAAGTTTATAATGTTTTAAACATTAAACGCTGGACATAACCGTCCGCACACCACAACGACTCCTTCCTCGTGCAAGCTCCAAATGTTTAGCGACCTGTAAGGCATGTAACAACGAGTCAACAACAAAGTTGAGTGAATTCACAGTTGGTTGTTTAGTTATAGCATTCGTTTCGTAAATCATCTGTTCGTTTTGAAAACCATGTATCGTATGAATTTGCATCGCGGTCTTTCTGACATGTTTGCGAAGATTAGTGGGGGTTTCCCATGTGTTACTAGACCACGCGTATCGACTGCTACGAAAATATAAGAGGTGCCCTAAGTCAATGTCTATCAGCATTGACCCTTTGCCCATAGTCCATTAGTACACGCCCGTCCGACTGGCATGGTGTTAGGTTTGTTAAACCTAATAGCGCTATTAACTAATGACCCGCTCGCCATAGGCCTCGGCTATTAAGTCGATAATTGAGGGACTTAAAGTGATAGAGTTGATGGTCTTATGATCGTGTACGTAGGTTTTACGTACGTGCCCTTCAATCCGAGGACAATAGTAAGTATGAGTGTACGTAGGTTTTACGTACGTGCCCTTCAATCCGAGGACAGTAAAAAGTAGTTTAATAGTAATGATAGTACAAGTAGTTATTCAATCCCATTCCCAACCCCTGGGAATCCCATGCCTTAGAAAGAGTGTGAACTCACCTCGGTTTGCTCGGTTAGGTTCTCAAATATAGTTAACAGTCAAGGTCGGTCAATCACGTCCTAATAAGGTACGGATAACAATCAGTTTCTCATGCATAACACGTATCCTACGTATGGTTTATTTGCACATTACTTCGTCCACATAACAGGTACACACTTTAACGATTTATGCCCATATAAACTTCCCATCCATTCCCCACTCATAAACAAACATACGATATTGCACGTAACACATATAACATGTTAGATCATTCACCGATAGCATACTCGACATTTAGACACGCAAGTCACAACTTATGTCAATTCAGCATTAATATTCAAAACCGGCTGTTTTCGGACATTTAAATAAAATAGTTAAATTATTCCAAAAATTCCCAAATTTTTACAGGATGTCTCAAACGTTCCATATTTTATTGTGTAAAAATATCGGGGTTCGGTTCATTACCAATATTTTATAAAAAATCGTTTACCGAACTGTGATCAGATTTGTCACATTCTGATCACAGTTTACGGAATAATTCGTCTAAAATTCCTCGTAAGTCCATTTGTCGAAATTCCAGTTGGGGGGTCACAAATACATCAGTGACTATCTATGGTATGAATTTTAGGGGCTGGTTCAATTCAGGTTTCAAATTACGACCAAAAACGTACAGCCCATTTTACTGCAGTAAAAATCAGCCTTAGCTGCTGTCATGAAAACAGACTTTTAAAATAGTAACCGACCTCAGAAAAATACAATTCCAGCGCCATTTTCTTCGTTTTTCGAAAAGACACAATTTAGGCTTCAGAAATTCCGTTTTTCGATTTGTTAAAGTCTGTTTACGGCCTGTTGAATGCGGCTGAAAAAGTACATCAGAATGCTGTTTCGTGGTTTAAGCATTACTAAATCGCATCAACGAGTGTCCGAACAATGGATTTAACAAGAAACCAACAATCAACCATCAAGTATGATTTAACCAACCCTCAACCGACAAGATTCCGCTTCATAATTCATACATAAGTAAACTTTTATGTAACTTTAATATTCTTTAATTTTGCTTAACATCTTCTAGTCTTTTGTTCTTTTATTGATTTAAACAACACATCATACTACAAATCATAATTTTGAACAAGATGAAACAAGTTAAAATGAGACTTACTACTAGCTTATAGCTAGGGATGAATCTAATGCAAAGTGATGAGAAAATGGTGGTGAAAAAGACTAGAACAAGCTCCTTTGAAGTCCCTTTAAGTTGCAACCTCCATAGATCCTTTGAAGCTTTGAATGGCACAATATGTTGGAGAAGATGAAGATGTTGGAAAGGTGATGGTGGTTTCGGTTATGTGGTGACCGAAATGGGGAGAGAGAAGTGAAGGGGTGTGTGTAATCTTGGTGAAATGATGACAATCTCAAGCTCCATACTTTTATAAGTACTTCATATAGTTTAGCTACTTACACAAGAAAGTGATCCAATAAACAATTAGATATAATCTTATGAAAGATGTGGAGCATGGGAGTGGTGATATGGTGGGTCCACTTGGGAACTAAAATCGTTGGGGGGGGGGGGGGTCTTGTTGTAAAAATTGTGACTAAATGCAAGTAATAGTTAGATGTAAGTAATGTGGTGATATAGGTTAGTTTGTTTATTTTTAGCGGGTGTTATGGCACACGGGGATCATGACTAGCAAAAAATAATAAAACCAAGTGTCTGACAAAAATTTAGCGTCCCGGGTAATGTCCGGTTATCCGATTAAATACCGTTCCGTTAAAATGTTTAATTATTCCTTAAGGCGTCTTATTTATATATTTTTGTAACGCAATTTATTCCTAACACATAGGAAAACATACCGGACTTTTTAGTAACTTTTCTGTATACTACTAGTATGCTAACACGCACATGTAAGTATAACACAGAAATCAGAGAGCAGTTAAATGATTCAGCACAGTCATCAAGCACTTTAATTATCATTTAATAAATTGTACGGATTACATGTAATTTTTGAGGGTTGTCACATTCTCCCCCTGTTAAGAGAATTTCGTCCCGAAATTTAGCGCGTGGTTACTGAGGAAGCTAGTTAAGTTGCATTGTTTTCCTGATTTTCCTGGGGTGTCACACAATCTCTAAACCGAAGCCCAAACCGAGCACATTTGTACACCGGGCCAATGTTTGGGCCTAGTAGAACTCTAGTGGAAGTTAGGTTGGGGCCGGCTATTAGTGTTAGTCTTTATACATCACATGAAGGTTCACGTAACATGATAACACACACATAATCAAACCCTAGTTTCTCCTCCCCCTCATCAAGACCCGACGGCAATTCCCTTTCCACTCGAAGACTTCATCGATCCCATTCTTATCCACTCGGTTAGTAAATCATCACCCTTGTCATGAGATAAACTGGGTAGCATTAATACGTAAGGTAGCATCTGATTGTGTTCTTGTTTGATTCTAATGCTTAGGGTTTCAGGTTAGCAAATATTATTAAGAAACAAACTCATATTTACTAACTGTTAGAATGGTTATTGTTGATGATTATTGTTGTATGATTGTAAATAATGAGTGTGATCTGAGGTTGCACATGATATCATAAATTACTAAAGGGTTTATAATGATTTCACAAATTGCACATGATTGTGATCTGAGGTTGCATGTGATTTATCGTGGATAGTAATGATTAGCTATTGAGGTGTGTTGTGATCGAGGGTCTTGATTATAAAAGTTATAAAAGAACAATGAATCACTAGAGCTGTGTTGTAGGAATAGGTTTTGCAGGATGCACCATAGCATCTGATGATGTCCCCCGACGAAACATCAAGTTTCGTCACAAGATAACTCCACGACGAAACATCAAGTTTCGTCACATGTAATTTCACGACGAAACATGTTGGAGTTACGTCACCTTGAAGCTTCACCATTAGGATCAGGAGCTCGTAAACAGACTGTATTTGGTATGAGGATGACAATGATTAAACTGGTATCTTGTGATGATTTTTCCCTGACGAAACCCTCAGGCCGACGAAACCTAGAGTTTCGTCATCCCATTGCCGATGAAACATAGTGTTTCGCCATCTTCACCTCCATGATGAAAACCTGGTGATCTGTTTCTGTAATGCTTGAAGTGTAACTTGTTGCTTAGATTTATGTGTGTATGCATGATTCTAAAGTAGTTATGATATCTCGGCCCAATCACTTTAACACTAACTCAGAAGTTTGTCGGCCCATGTGCATGAAATGAGTAACAGATAAGATTGTTCAGTATTCTCATTAATTCTGGTCGGCCAATAAGTTAAGTAAAGATTCATTGTTTCAATATTGTGGTCCAATTAAATAGATTGATTCATTAAACTTCTTATAATAGTCAAGGTGGGCATGTGATTCAAAAAGGGATTTGCTTGGGAAATATGATTAGAATATGAGGTCCAATAATTGTTCGATTCATGTATGGATTGTCAATTCATTATCACATTAAGTTCCATGAAGTGGAATTAGGGGATCGTTTTGTGATATGATTGGTTATTGTGATTTGCATGATAATGCGTGAAATACATGTGTGCTACTTCTGTAATATGAGTAAGAAACTATGTGACTCGAGTCTATGTAAAACTGATTGGCTTTGACAACCATGCTAGGACTTGATTGATCAACTTGAATACGTGAGTAAACATACCGAGCAAACCAAAGGTGAGTTCACACTTTCTACAAGGCATGGGATTCCCAGGGGTTGGGAATGGGTAAAGGAATTGAACTGAAACTGTGTGATCTCCTGGTTTGGAACACGCACACATCCTCTTTATTGAAGGGTGACAACACGTACTAAGAACTTAATCGGAACCTGCGAAATCTCCTGGTTTGGGGATTTCGTACACATCCTCTTTATTGAAGGGTGATAACACGGATGCTAGACCAAAAACTCTATCATGAAGTCCCTCATTTTATATCGACTTAATCTCCGGGCCAATGGCGAGCGGGTCATTAGTTAGATAGCACTATTTTGGTTTTACAAGCCTCACACCGTGCCGCAGAGGACAGGCGTGAACTAATGGATCTGGGCACGTCAATGATGATAGACATTGACGCTAGGGCACCAACTTACTTCAGTCAGTGGTCGATATGGTAACGGGTCTAGTGGTTAACATGGGGTAGCCCCCACTGGTTATGGTTTGGGAAACAATGGATTGGATAACTCATGGTTTTTGAATGAACTCATGGGGTTTTTTTTAAACAACTATAAAATGGACAACCAACTGTGAACTCGCTCAACTTTGTTGTTGATTCGTTATTACATGCCTTGCAGGCCTTTAGGTGCATATTGTTGGAACTTGCTGTCTGGGAGGCTGGAGTGGTCATGGGTCGAGATACATGGAATCGCAACACAAGACTAAGTGTCACACCCCAACCGATGGCGGAATCATCGGGGCGCGGCACTAGGCGAATCAGATTGCTCAAGAGAATCCATAACAACTATGTTGCGATAATATTTATTACATTCGTTATCCCATACTAACAAATAATACAATCACATAAGTTATCACAGATTTCTTGTCCTCTCGAACAATACAAATCCGACAACCTAGATTTTTAGGTGAGTTTCTAGACTTCCTAGCTTGATATTGATGTAGACAGCGACTAAACCTGCAACATACGTTAAAATAATGTCAATACAAAAGTATTGGCGAGTATACAGGTTTGATATGTAGTAGCGTAATAGATAAAAAGGTGCTGCGAATTTCCTCATGCATAAACGTAATACACGACATATACACTCACAAAACTGATACTACCAGCTAAGTCCTCGATGCTCGATTCTTCGATGGCATAACTAGACCCCGTCGGGCGCAATAGTACTATACTAGTCGTGGTGGGACGTCGCGAGTATAAGTCCTAGCACATATGCAACTAGCATCACGTATATCTATGCATAACAGTTATTCGCAAGTGATAATTCGATTGGTTGAATAATTCGTTTGATAGGTTCGATTTGTTAGGAACGTATGTTACACCCAAAAATGCGATTAAAAGGGGTTCAAGTATACTCACAGTGCGTATTCAGCAAGAACTCAACTTGATTGGATTAATTTAGAGTGCGCCTGATTTAGCATGAACACGGAATGGTAGCGTAAGCGAGGTGCGGTGAAAAGTTGAATAATAGGGCTAGTGGTAATCCGATCGGATGGCTATCCGGTCGGATGAGCTGGTTCAGTTGGTCGGTTGGCATGTTATCCGATCGGTTGGCATGTTGTCCGATCAGTTGACGTGTCGATCGATCGGTTGACATGTTGTCCGATCGGTTGACGTGTCGCCCGGTCGGTTGACATGTTGTCCGATCGGTTAATCATGTTGACCGATCAGTTGGCATGTTATCCGATTGGTTGACATGTTGTCCGATCGGCTGACATGTTGTCCGATCGGCTAACATGTTGTCCGATCGGACAGCAACTCGTTCAAATTTTCTGATTACGTTACACTCAATTGTTTCTGGAAAGGATACTGGTGAATTGACTAAGACGATGTGTCGTCGTGTTAAACTACTGAAATTCCATCGAGTTCGACCCCGTTCTATCGGCCGGGAACCACCCCGTTCCATCAGATCTGGCCGCCCTTGACGGTTTTTCCATGTCTAACCCGAAATCGCACAGTACTTTGATTATATTCATAGATTTTTAGGTGAGATTGTTATAAAAACATGTGGGAATCACCCAGATCTGAGTTGTTCATGGTGAAATGAGGTCATGCTTTGAAGTTCCTATGAACTCTTGATGACATCATCTTTGAACACCTCAAATCAGTAGATTTCACGGTTAAAAGTTGAGTTTTAAAAGATAGAAAGGTGTAGAATTGAGTGTAAATTATAGAAGTACAAGGTTTAGATCGAGAACTTACAAGGATCGCGAGAAATCGAGAGATGAAGGGGTGGGAGCGTCTGGTCGAACAGCAGCAGTCACATCAAGTGTTCTTGAGGTTACTGGGGGGTATTTATAGGCAAAGAGGAGGAGAGGAGAGGGGAGGTGATCCGGTCGGATAGGACCATCCGGTCGAACAGGGGTCATCCGGTCGGACAGGTCCATCCGTTCGGACAGACTCTCCGTTCGGGTGTAGAGTTTTATCGTTCCGATGAGCGTTGCGATGATTTTGTTACACTGTTCCGTATAGATATGTATGTATTTATTGTAATTAATCACAAAAAGGTCGTATGTACGTATTCACATTTCTAAGTGTTCGTTTCGAGTGTGCGTTGTGTTATGACGCGTCACGGCCATCGCGGAGGGTAGAGTAGGTCCTCTCTCAACGTCATCGTGAGCGTTAGTATATGCGTTGTGTCACAATGACTGATGGGGTACTACCTGCTCGTATTGACATCGTCGTCACGACGGCTGGAGCTATAGCACTCACCCGAGAGTCTTTGTTAGCATTAGTTGTCTGCGTTTCGACACATCACGGCCATGGAGGAGGGTAGAATAGGTCCTCACTCAATGTCATCGTGAGTGTTAGTGTTTGCGATGTGATGTAGCGATAATGTATTGCGAAAATATGCGATTATCCTTCGAATAGCGATGTATGCGATATAGTTACATTATGATCCGAATCTCTGGTGCTAGGCGTAATGAGTGTAGCGAGTAGTAACAATGCACGAAAGTGCGGGTTGTTACACTAATGGTTTATAAACACTTAACGAATGAATTATGCTTCCGCTGTATACTGTGAATTGTTTGTAACGTTATAACACTTAATGCCAATACATGAAAGTTTTATTTAATTATATTATGCGAAGTTCAATGTGATTGGTGGCTTGGATCCTGGTACATCACACGCCCCACGGTAATTCCGCATATGGTATTTTGGGGGTGTGACAGATTGGTATCAGAGCCATTGGTTATAGTGAACTTGGTTTTAAAAAGGGGAAAAATGTTTTATAAAACCAGACTATAACCGAACAGTTCTGAAAACGTGAATACGACCATGACACTCAGCACCAGATTGCAAGGTTCGTCTTTCTTACTTGTTGCATACATTACGTGACTAGTACACATTTGTTTATGACGAAACATACAAACACACACTCGTCACTATAGCATGATGGCATGGATTGCTTGCTTACCCTATGATGCGTTGATAGTATACCATAGTCCTTGGACTTTGTGATCTTATTACCTTGATGACCTCCATTTGATATCTGAGTTTGAGGAACCATTTGACATGAGTTAGGAGGAACTGAGATGAGCATGCAAATTGCAATATTATTGTGGGTGCACACATAATAATAATGTGAGGTGTATGTGAGTACCAGTGAGGCTTAACAAGTGGAAAAGGGGTTCCATTCCGTTATCTGATTGATGTGAAACATAACAAACCTATAGGGGTCATAGCAGTGATTGTCTCCTACTCGAACGCGAACTTTTTATTCATCTCTGGATCCTTTCGAATCGCGATGCTATAGAGTATTACCTGAACACCCATCTGAACACTTAGCGAACCGTGTAGAATGTTAGGTGCTTATACGAACGTCCCTGAGTTGGATGCCGCAGCGTCGAATGATTGATCGATACCTTTCTTACTCCTTTTTGTTGACGTCTTAGATCCCGAAGTGTGATCACTTCTGCAACACTCCCGCAACATACTGTGTATTACTCAAACAACTTGCAACATCAATGGACAGGAGGATGAGCGTAGTACTTTACCGACCTCAGTACTTTGACGACCCTGATTACCGGCAACGAGCACCAGCGAATTGGCTTCAATCGAATCCTTAACCCTTGTCAGTGACTCATGGGAGTCAACTCTTACGAATCAATCGGGACATAAGCAATGACAATCGACTAAACATGTAGTGGGTACCTGCCAGCACAGTGAGTAGTGCCTTAGCACGTGGCACAGAATATAAAAAGGTGTCAATGAAAGATCGTAGAGCTCAGTTTCAAACAACAGCGTTGGAGGCAACAGTCACGGCAACATCAAGGAACCTGAAATGGCAACCAACAGTATAGAAATGAAAGTGCCTACGACATGGAGTGGCTGTCGCTAAGTCAAAACGACAACAACCAAGGAAACAACGGTCGTATTGGAAATCCTCGCAACGAGTACAACCACACGGGAAATGATGCTCATGGAGGGGCATTTAGGATTGGCGTGGGTGACGCCAGGATTGTAATAACATGGTGGCATACACGTTCGTGGTAACGAATCACTTCGTCTCTGTTCTCTACAACCCTGATGCTTCTTGAAACCCAATCTGTTGTGGAATCGGCAGATGGCAAGACAATGGAAACCTCATATGATCGTTGGGATGCAAACTCGACCTTGTGGGACAAGTGTTCGACATCGACCTTTCTTCTGTTGTTCTTGATAGATGTACCCTGTGAGGAGACGATTCTGCGTATTCCCCTCCTTCGTGGAGGATTGTTATCCATTCTAACGCGTCATAGTGGCGCAACGGTTATCGTCATTTCAACAATGAAAGCCAGGAGTGTCTACAGAGGGATTACCCCGCCATGTTAGCAACTTTTATTGACGTAAGGTTAGGAAAAAGAGGATCGAGGATCCACCAGTTGTTCGTGATTACCCTCAATGTGCTACCCGAGGAACTTCCAGGATCATCTCTGCAACGGTTAGGAGGGTTGCAAGAGCTGTTTAACCAACTACAGGAACTGTCGGACATGAGTTTTCGCTTTAAGGAGCCCTTGCTATACCCATGAAGAGAAGCCTTTTCATATGTGTACTGACTATCGAGAACTCAACAAGGTGACAGTCAAGAACCGTTTGCCTCGACCACGTGTTGACAACCTGTCGACCAGTTGCGAGGAACAAGCTTCCATTTGAGGATTGGCTAATGAACGAACTATCATCAGATGGAAGTCTAAGAGGAGAATGCTCTTAGAACAGCATGTCAAACACAATGCAGCCATTTCAACTTTGTACACTAGGATCATTGAGTTGATCAACACACCCGCAGCTTCAGGGATCACATGAATCGACCGTATTTGTTGATGACGTTCTGAATCATGACCAGGGGAAAGGAACACTATGGGTGGCATATGTATCCTATTTCAGCGCTCCTGTGGGAGGAGCTATTACGTGTGAAGTCTTGTTAAATGTCACATCTAGATTCGAGAAATACATTTTGATCATATAACCAACGGAGTGGGAATACACGTGGATCTCGCTAGGATGCATCTTGTTAGAAACTGATCGACACCAAAGATTCCTTCGGGGATGCAGCAATTCCTTGGTTTCGCTAGATACTATCATAGCTTACCCACATGATTTTCGAAGGTCGCACAACTTAAATCTCCTTAGCACAGTAGGGTGCTGTGTTCGTGAAGGACGAAACAGGAGGATGTCTTTTCATCTTTCGAATTCCAACTCTACAATGCACCGAGCATCATCTTTACCCGAGGGTGCGGGTGATTTAGTGGTATACCATAATGGTCCGAATCAGAGTCCCAGTTACACACCGACGCAACACGAGAGAGTGATGACTTACTTGACGGAGTTACAATGAGGAACTGCACGACACACAACCGGCGGTGAAAACCGTGGCCTTGGGATTTTAGATGGAGGCATTACTTGGACGGTACCAGATGCGTTAACTAGACCGATCACAAGGGCCTCCCGTGTACCTTGACTTCGACAGAGCTAAATCAGTTAATGGCATCGCTGGAGGAAACTTTAGGAGGATTACAACTATGAAGCTTGAACGTGCACGAGCTTTGCAGCTCACTACCGACTCTAACTCACCTGATCAGACTCGCTCTGTTCAAACTGGAGAACTGAAGGAAGAGGATTTTCAAGTTGAACCCATGCGGGGCATGGAGAAGCAACCTTTGACAGGTCGGACGATACTCGTTACCTCATAGAACGAATGTGGGTCTCATTATACGGAAACTGTAGGGAACTCGTGTTAAGCAAAGCACACCGGCTTTGATTTTCTAGTCGTCTGGGTTTTGATGAGAGGCATTAGGATTTATAAACCTTGTACTGGTAATCGGGCATGAAGGCCCACCTAGCTAGGTATGGGAATGATGTTTGACTTGTGGGAAAGTCAAGGTGAAGTGTTAGCAACTCGAAATGGAAACAATATCACCTGGATGATCGTTGATTATCTCACGTAACCAGCACACTTTCTAGCCATCAAGGAAACGGATAAGCTTTCTACACTTGCAGTCATCTACCTGAAAGAAGTGGTTGCTAGGCACGGGGAGCCAACCTCCATGATCTCTGATTGCGACCCACGATTTGCATCTGATTTGTGGCAAGTGATGCATAAACCCTTTGGCTCACGTCTAGACATGAGCACAGCTTATCATCCATAGACGGATGGGCAGACTGAACGCACCATCCAAACTCTTGAAGACATGCTTCGAGCATGTGTAATCGACTTTGGCAACAGCTGGGAAAGACACCTTCCTTTAGTGGAGTTTTCGTATAATAACAATTACCACACCAGCATCCAGGCTGCTCCGTTCGAGGCATTGTACGGACGGAAGTGCCGATCACCTCTTTGTTGGGTAGAAGTTGGAAACAGCCGAATCACTGGCCCAGAACTCGTCGTAGACACAAAAGAGAAGATTGCTCAGATACGACAACGAATGGCGGCAGCTCATGCCCGTCAGAAAAGCTACGCAGATAAGCGAAGGGAACCACTCGAGTCCCAGGTTGGGGATCGAGTATTACTTAAAGTCTCACCTTAGGAAGGTGTAGTTCGTTTTGGTAAACGAGACAAACTCAACCCGCGATATGTTGGACCTTTCGGAATCACGGAGAGAATTGGCAAGGTGGCCTACAGATTGAATCTAACCGAAGAACTCAGTGGAGTTTACAACGTATTCCATGTGTCGAATCTGAAGAAGTACCTGCAGATGAAACCCTCATAGTTCCTTTCAAGGAGCTCACCATCGACGATCGGTTGCAATTTGTCGAAGAACCAGTAAAAATCTTGGATCGGGAGGCCAAGATTCTCAAACGCACCAGGATACCTATTGCTCGAGTTCGTTGGAACTCCCTTCGTGGCCCAGAGTTTACCTGGGAACGAGAAGACCAAATGAAACACAAATATACCCAGTTGTTCGAGAACAATAAAACCACTACTGAGGATGAAGCTACTGCGGAATTTCGGGATGAAATTCCAAACCAACGAGGGGATGACGTGACACCCCAGGGAAACCAGGAAACCATGCAACCTAACTAGCATATGATGATGACGAAATTCCAAATCACTACAGCTGTGTTGTAGGAATAGGTTTTGCAGGATGCACCATAGCATCTGATGATGTCCCCCGACGAAACATCAAGTTTCGTCACAAGATAACTCCACGACGAAACATCAAGTTTCGTCACATGTAATTTCACGACGAAACATGTTGGAGTTACGTCACCTTGAAGCTTCACCATTAGGATCAGGAGCTCGTAAAGAGACTGTATTTGGTATGAGGATGACAATGATTAAACTGGTATCTTGTGATGATTTTTCCCTGACGCAACCCTCAGGCCGACGAAACCTAGAGTTTCGTCATCCCATTGCCGATGAAACATAGTGTTTCGCCATCTTCACCTCCATGATGAAAACCTGGTGATCTGTTTCCGTAATGATTGAAGTGTAACTTGTTGCTTAGATTTATGTGTGTATGCATGATTCTAAAGTAGTTATGATATGTCGGCCCAATCATTTTAACACTAACTCAGAAGTTTGTCGGCCCATGTGCATGAAATGAGTAACAGATAAGATTGTTCAGTATTCTCATTAATTCTGGTCGGCCAATAAGTTAAGTAAAGATTCATTGTTTCAATATTGTGGTCCAATTAAATAGATTGATTCATTAAACTTCTTATAATAGTCAACATGGGCATGTGATTCAAAAAGGGATTTGCTTGGGAAATATGATTAGAATATGAGGTCCAATAATTGTTCGATTCATGTATGGATTGTCAATTCATTATCACATTAAGTTCCATGAAGTGGAATTAGGGGATCGTTTTGTGATATGATTGGTTATTGTGATTTGCATGATAATGCGTGAAATACATGTGTGCTACTTATGTAATATGAGTAAGAAACTATGTGACTCGAGTCTATGTAAAACTGATTGGCTTTGACAACCATGCTAGGACTTGATTGATCAACTTGAATACGTGAGTAAACATACCGAGCAAACCAAAGGTGAGTTCACACTTTCTACAAGGCTTGGGATTCCCAGGGGTTGGGAATGGGTAAAGGAATTGAACTGAAACTGCATGATCTCCTGGTTTGGAACACGTACACATCCTCTTTATTGAAGGGTGACAACACGTACTAAGAACTTAATCGGAACCTGCGAAATCTCCTGGTTTGGGGATTTCGTACACATCCTCTTTATTGAAGGGTGATAACACGGATGCTAGACCAAAAACTCTATCATGAAGTCCCTCATTTTATATCGACTTAATCGCCGGGACAATGGCGAGCGGGTCATTAGTTAGATAGCGCTATTTAGGTTTGACAAGCCTCACACCGTGCCGTAGAGGACAGGCGTGAACTAATGGATCTGGGCACGTCAATGATGATAGACATTGACGCTAGGGCACCAACTTACTTCAGTCAGTGGTCGATATGGTAACAGGTCTAGTGGTTAACATGGGGTAACCCCCACTGGTTATGGTTTGGGAAACAATGGATTGGATAACTCATGGTTTTTGAATGAACTCGTGGTTTTATTTGAAACAACTATAAAATGGACAACCAACTGTGAACTCGCTCAACTTTGTTGTTGATTCGTTGTTACATGCCTTGTAGGCCTTTAGGTGCATATTGTTGGAACTTGCTGTCTGGGAGGCTGGAGTGGTCATGGGTTGAGATACATGGAATCGCAACACAAGACTAATGGTTTATAAACACTTAACGAATGAATTATGCTTCCGCTGTATACTGTGAATTGTTTGTAACGTTATAACACTTAATGCCAATACATGAAAGTTTTATTTAATTATATTATGCGAAGTTCAATGTGATTGGTGGCTTGGATCCTGGTACGTCACACGCCCCGCGGTAATTCCGCATGTGGTATTTTGGGGGTGTGACACTTATTCTCACGCCGGAGGGTGGTCACTGAGAGAACCCCCATTCTCCCCGTGGCGAGTCTAACGGCTTTCTGTTTTACAGTGATCACCGGGGAAGGAGCTCAGTTAAACCCCCCGAATCAAGCGAGAGGATTAACCTTTTTATGCAGAGACTAAACCCCTGGTCTGATTGATTCCGGTCATTCAGATCGCTGTTTCTTCATTGGTGCCCACCGATTCTTTAACTTTCATTTGCATCTTCTCGTTTGATTCCTTTCTTTTCATTCTCTATTTTCTATGGCAGAAAATCCATCAATCCATTCACTAGGCTCTCGACCGGAAAACATGAGCAATTTTGCTCATGATCTCCGAGTCGAGGGGATTGTGGAAGAAGCTTCCGATGATAACGATGTTCAGAACAACATTAATCATGTGAATGATCCTGTTACACCAGGAGCACAACCTGAAATCCTGATCAGTTCAATTTTACCCCCGGGTGAAACTCTGATTTCATGGTACATAAAATCTCAAGGTGCAATAAACGCTGTCTATGCACAGCTCTGTGCGCAAGCTGCTCAGCCTGCAACACAATCACGTAGATCTGCACCTCAGGTGCGAGCCCCGTCTACACCTCGAGCGTTGCACTACGATGCACCGTCACGTATGTCAGTGGATGACACGGAAGTCTATTCCGGATCTACCGCTAAGTACGAATCCACTCACTCTGAATCCAGGCGACGAGATCACCATGATGAACAGTACTCTCACAGACGTTAGTCAGTCTATTCACGTTTGGGCCCGTGCTCCTACCATAAGCAGGACACCCGAACCGATGAATATAACAAGACGTATAATGAAGACGACAACACAAGCATTTTTAGTCGATTGCAAAGAGATCATGTAAACTACAAATAAAAAATATGTGCGGTTTACAACCCAGAAGCGTAGTATGATTACAATCTGATTTACCGACCAACAGAAGCTGTGGAAAACTCAAAGTTTGTTAGCAAGATTGCTTTAGCCCCCTTGAGCGGGTGAAGTTACCGTCAAATGTTAGGAAGTTCAACGGACTGTTAGATCCCGATGACCACCTACGCGTGTTCACCAGCGCAGGATTAGTTGGAGGATGGACACTACCCATGTGGTGCCATTTATTTGTCCAAACTTTAACAGGCGCAACACGATTGTGGTTTGACAACTTACCAGTGGGTAAATTAACGTCCTGGGTAGATTTGAGGGAAAAGTTCCTGCTCCATTTCAGTCAACAGCGCAGTTCCATTAGAGACTCAGCAGATGCCATGAACATCTTGAGGAGGGACGATGAAAGCTTAGAAGATTTCATAACAAGGTACAACAAAGAAGTACTGGAAATCGGCGATGTGCATGAGCTCTTAATCCGAGCGCAATTCAAATACACGGTGAGGTGTGATGATATGATAAAAGTCTTGTCAGGAACCGAAGGTCTGCCAAAAAGTTGGGAAAAATTGATGGCTGCTGCCAAAGTCTATGCTCAAACAGAGCGCAATCTAAGTTCCAACAGGCCACCACTACCACAGAACCGCCCATAGGACATGAGTGGGAACAGTGGTAGGAAATTCAAGACAAACTGAAAGAATTCAACTTCAGGCGCACACTCCTCAGATGACGCCCGTGCGACAATAAACAAGATAACAGCACAAAAAGAGGCTAAACAAGAGAACCGCGAAAGGCAGTGGACACCTCTTACTAAGACACCGGCGGAAGTGCTTAGTACTAAAGATTACCAATTCAAAACACCGCCGCCGATGAAAAACAAAAGAGGACAAGACCCAAACCTTTATTGCGAGTACCACAAAGACAATGGCCACACCACAAACAACTACATCAGTCTCCGCACGGAAATACAGAAAGCATTGGAGAGTGGGGAAGTTACCCATCTGGTTCAAAACGTGCGCAAGGAGATCAAGCAGATCACGCGCGGGGACGAAGGGCCGAGTAACAAAAAAGCTAAACAAGCTTAAGCCCTAGACAGATCAACGCGCATGCAATCATATTTTCCTTCATATTTGGCGAAGTTTTTCAACTTACCAACTTATGGCACAAGGACTATTTGCATGCGCAGTAAATTAAGTCTCATTATTTATCCTAAAACAACTTTGTAACACATGGCCTCTGCGCCCTATGCAAATCAATACAAAGTTCGTTACATTATCTCTATGTTTATTACAAATGCATGCAATTCCTTTTGGTAAGCGCAAAAACACTATGGTAACATAATACAAGTCTCATGAACGGTCCGCGGTCACAAATACCGCGCATGGTCTAGCCCTACGTTCACAACATGAGCTTTATACCATCTTTATTCACCTTACCTAAAACAAAATAATTAGACTCATGCAAAACATTGTAATTCAAACATACAATATATTCAAAAAGTTACTTGCGCAGCAAGCGCATTAACACAAATTTACATGCACAACAGTGCATCAACAAAGTTACCTGCGCAACAACGCATCAACAAACAGTTAAAAGGGATCCACATCCCAAGCCTATTTAAACTACAAACGTTTAACCACCACAAAAAGTACAAAGAAAACCTACTCTAGGTCTTCATCATCATCTCCTTCATCTGGGAACACCTCCTTCAATTGCGTCACAAAATCATCAGCCTGAAGCGCAGTAGTGATCAAGTCCATCACAGGAAGGTCTAAGTTGTTGTATTCAGTCTTCGCAGCTGCATGAGCAGCTTCGGTATCAACTCCATGAGTGGCGGATCTGCTGGTATCCCAATTAACCCTTAATGCATTATTAACATGCTGGGTTCATTCTGTATACCCTTGGGCGTATCCATCATTACGCGTAGTGACTAACAGATGAGCAACTGTTTGATCCAAATCGATGGAGTTGAGAACAGAATTAGCAACCTGCGCCATACAACAAATAAGAAGATATATGTGACACCTGTGTCACCTCAACCATCAAACAAATGCCAAACCAATGAAATATTGTATTTCATGCTTGGGATTGGTAAAAATATGTGTATCGTTTACACATATCAATTCTTGTTCGATTTCAAACTCTAAATCGCTTTCTGGAAGGTTATACGCGCACTGATGCGTAAATATAACCAGTTTAATGCAACGAACACTCCGGAATAGTGAAATAGGCTTAAAATACCTTAAATAACCTATACATAACTTAGATATAAGTTTTGGAAGGTTTGGTGTGGTGAAATCAAAGTTTAATCGCTTACAGGGACTAAATTTGACAAACTGCGAAAGTATGCCAATTTGAACTGTAACAGACATTCCGGAACATGACCATAAGTTAAACATACCATAAATATCCTTTACGTAGCTTAGAAATAGTCTTTGAGGTGTTCGGTATGCTAAAATAAACTTTTGTGTCATTCAGGGACTAAAAGCGTCAAAAAGTGCACAAGTTTGCATTTTCGTGCATAACTTACGTTCTGAATACATCCGCACATCCAAAAATTTATGTAAGCACTAAAATATTTTATTTTAGTGTTTGGCATAAGAAAAATCCATTTGTTTCGTCATTTGGATCGTTTTTCGCGCTTATGCGCATTCCGTCGTAATTAAGCGAACATCGCGTTCGTACGGCCAAACGAACTGGCATCCGACATATTTTTGGGCATGTTTCATGTCCACAATGTTTAGGCATCATTTTAGGGCCTTAAAGTTGGCTTTACGGGCCTTAGAAGTGTCGGAAATGGCCTTAAACACGTGCAGGGACCTAAACTGTCATTTTTGAAAGTTATTTCTGATCTGTGACCCCCAGGCGGCCCGCCTGAGTTTCTACACATCCTGAAGCGGGCCGCATGGCCCCTTCTGACCAGGTTAACTGCATTTAACAGCAGTGTCACACCCCCAAAATCCACACGCGGAGTATCACCGCTTGGAGGCGTGACTGACCAGGATCAAGCCACCAATCATATTGAACATATAAGTAAATACCAAAAATCATTCATCAATACGAAAGGTGTTTTCAAAACCAAACATCAACAAGTGTGTAGCGGAAGCATAAGTATGTAAACCCAAAGTAAAACATAAATTCAAATGTTTAGATAGTTAACATGGCATCATCAATCCATGTCCCACAACGACCTGCTCCTCCCTGTGCAAGCTCCAAGTGTACCTAAGGTCCTGCAAGGCATGCAGCAGAGAGTCAACAACTAGTTGAGCGAGTTCACAGTTAATAAGTTCGTTATAACAAATCATGTATGCATTTAGTGGGGGCTTCCCATGTAGGTATGTGCTAATAGTGGGGGTTTCCCATAGTCATATGTATTACTAGTGGGGGTTTCCCACGTTTATTTTTACTAATGGGGGCTTCCCATGTTTGTACTTACTAGACTATTTACAACCATGTGTTCTTCTTAATCCGAGAACAGGAATACGTACAAGGTCACGTAGGATTTACGTGAGTGCCCTTCCCCGAGGACAGTGGTACGTGTGGGGTTTACGTAGGATTTACGTAAGTGTCCTTCCGACCCGGAAGACAATGGTAGGTATTAGTTTACGTAGGTTTTACGTAAGTGTCCTCCCGACCCGGGAGACAATGGTAGATACTAGGTTACGTAGGTTTTACGTAAGTGTCCTGACTATCCTGAGGACGATGGTCTATAGTCTAGCGATAGCGTAAGTACGAGTAGTTATCCATTTCAAATAATCCAACCCGATTCCCAACCCGAGAATCCCATGCCTTGGCTGTGTGAACTCACCTTGGTTTGCTCGGCAGATAGTTAAAGGGTTTCTTGAACTATGAGTGGTCAACCACGTCCTAACAGGGTTACCATACAAGTCAGGTTTTGACTCAAGTAATGCACATAGGTTTACGCATAACTAACAGGTTTCAAGCACGTATAGATCATGGTAGCATTTTAACAGTCAAACAACACATTCAACTTGTGCGATTTAAATAAGCCCACTAGCACTCGGCCCAACATATAAACAATCAATCCATCTTGTGTGACCAGTTCTATTACCCCCCATGTCTACGGCCCAACAATTAAAAACAAATAACCAGCTTGTGCGGCCCAATCACAACAAACAACAAATTATCTTGTACGGTTCATGTGTCTTGTGCGACCCATTTTGGGCTTGAAGGCCCAACCGTTAAACACATGCGGCATGTGCGATCCGGCAGACCTTGTGCGACTGGATGTGCCTTGTACGACTGGACTCCTTGTGTGATCCGGAGTCTTGTGCGAGTGGTTTTAAATTCCGAATATCATGCTATTTAGTTATATTGTTTCCATATTCAATGTAGTCAACAATCAAACTGTTACACAAATTAATTCATCCTATCATACAATTCAAAACAATATGCTTATCATCATTACTTCATCACTTCAATGGCTGACAACTTTTAATCACCTCAAGAGGTGATTGGACCAATTAACAACATGATGACATGCACTAATATTTGATGTAAACAAGTATGTGAGGTGACACTATTTTGATTGGACAAAAATGCATAACCAAGTTTCTCATTGGACCTCCATTATCAACTCATACTAAATAGTCAACAGTCATATGATCAGTTCTCGGTTTCATCATCATAAACATTATCATTATCACACATGAATCCTAGTCTTTGTGCACACCCCTCGATAACAACATTTAATTGCAAATGATAAACATCACATGAGTAATCTGACACTACAAGATCCTCATTGGGCCAATACCAATTCGAGCCATGTGCATGAGTGTCTACAAATTCCAAATTAATGCAATTTCAATATACATGGCCGACCATACAGTACATATTATTATCCTAGAAATCGATTATGATTATATGAATTTTATATTCATCCCATCCCACTTATCAAAGCATAAATATCTAGTAGTAACATGCAAACCATTAATCCCCTTAGTCATCAAATACCAATGTGATCAGTAACCTAGTCAATATTCGGTACCACTAGACATAGACATGTAAGACAAAGAGATTTGATTCAAACAATTTAGATTCCAACCATCATGTGAAAGAGTATTAAATCGGTCCAATCAAAATCAAAGAAATCATTATATACTAACATATATTCAAAAGATCACGTATAACAAGGAGGAACCTACTAACCGAACATCAGATGAAATCGAAGAGGCTTCACGATCTTGGGGTACAGCCGTCGGGTTCAAGAGAAAAGAAAGAGAGCTAGGGTTTTTGTGTGTAAGGTGATTTGCAAAATATGAGGGGTATACCCTATCAACTAATTGTTATGCGACATATAAGAGTTATGGGCCGAGCCCAAAGTATGGCCCGAAGGGGCTTGTGTTGTGTAATCGGTTCATTCGATACATACATACATTACACATAAACAATTATCGTTTCATTAATTATCAAGTTCACATAATCACAAAGTGTTCATGTACGTTACATTAAGCACATAGATAAGTTAGGAAATACGAGTTGTCACATTATCCCCAAGTTGAAAGAAATTTCGTCCCGAAATTTAGCACGTACTCACTGAGGAAGCTAGTTTAGTTGCATGGTTTTTCCTGGTTTTTCCTGGGGTGTCACATCCTCCCCCCGTTGATCTGGAATTTCGTCCCGAAATTTCGTAGCTTCAGTCTCAGTAGTGGTTGTACCGTTTGCGAACAGTTGGGGATACTTTTGTTTCATCTGATCTTCGCGTTCCCAGGTGAACTCTGGGTCGCGACGTGAGTTCCAACGAACTCGAACGAGAGGTATTCTAGTACGCTTGAGGACCTTAACATCCCGGTCCGTGATTTCAACAGGTTCCTCGACGAATCGTAACTGGTTGTCGATCGTGAGCTCCTTCAAAGGAACTACGTGGGTCTCATCTGACAGACATTTCTTCAGATTCGACACGTGGAAAACATCGTGAACTGCACTGAGTTCCGCTGGTAAGTTCAGTCTATAGGCCACCTAGCCTATTTTCTTAATGACTTCGAAAGGTCCAACGTATCGTGGGTTAAGGTTGCCCCTTTTTACCAAAACGAACCACACCCTTCCAGGGTGAAACTTTGAGTAGTACCCGCTCCCCAACCTGGAGCTTTAATGGTTTTCTGCCCTGATCGGCGTAGACTTTCTGACAGTCACGAGCTGCCGCCATTCGCTGTCGTATGTTAGCAATTTTCTCTGTTGTGTCAACCACATGTTCTGGACCAGTAATCTGACTATCTCCCACCTCTGCCCAACAAAGAGGTGACCGGCATTTACGCCCGTACAATGCCTCAAACGGAGCAGCTTTGATGTTGGTGTGGTAACTATTGTTGTACGAAAATTCCACAAGTGGCAGGTGCTTTTCCCAACCGTTGCCAAAGTCAATTACACATGCCCTAAGCATGTCTTCGAGGGTCTGGATGGTACGTTCCGACTGCCCATCCATTTACGGGTGATAAGCTGTGCTCATATCCAATCGTGAGCCAAAAGACTTGTGCAGTGCTTGCCACAGTTCTGATGTAAAACGTGCATCTCGATCCGAGATAATAGAGGTGGGCACCCCGTGCCTCGAGACAACTTCCTTGAGATATACTTCTGCTAGTGTGGAGAACTTATCCGTTTCTTTGATAGCCAAGAAGTGAGCAGACTTTGTGAGTCGATCCACGATCACCCAAATAGTATCGTTACCACGTTGAGATCTAGGCAGGCCAGTAACAAAATCCATGGAAATTCGCTCCCATTTCCATTGTGGTATCTCTGGTTGTTGAAGTAGGCCTGAAGGTTTCTGGTATTCGACTTTGACTCTCGCACAAGTCAAACACTTGCTGCCGTAAGTTGCTATGTGGGCCTTCATGCTAGGCCACCAGTAGGTAGTTCTGAGGTCGTGGTACATCTTATCCGAGCCAGGATGTACTGAGTCGCGAGACTTGTGTGCCTCATCTATCACAAGCTCTCGTAGGTTGCCATAAAGTGGGACCCAAATGCGTCCTGTTACGTAGTAGGCACCGTCTTCCTTCTGTTCTAAGTGTTGCCTTGAGCCGCGTAGGGCTTCAGCCCTGACGTTTTCTGGTTTCAATGCTTCTACCTGAGCATTTCGTATTTGAGAAGGAAGGCTAGACTGTATAGTAAGTTGTAAAGCTCGTACGCGCTTAGGCGCAGTGTCCTTTCGACTGAGGGCGTCGGCCACAACATTGGCTTTGCCTGGGTGGTACCTGATCGAGCATTCGTAGTCATCCAGCA
Organism: Helianthus tuberosus; assembly: GCA_030545235.1. Taxonomy (NCBI): domain Eukaryota; kingdom Viridiplantae; phylum Streptophyta; class Magnoliopsida; order Asterales; family Asteraceae; genus Helianthus; species Helianthus tuberosus. Next base: position 125,705,279 of record CM060357.1, on the reverse strand, counting down.
GTTCGACCCATCGTCGTTGTCTCATATTGAGTTCCTTCTGTTTAAAGATATGCTCGAGGCTCCTGTGATCAGTGTAGATAGCACACTTGGTGCCATACGAGTAGTGTCGCCATATCTTAAGCGCAAAAACAACCGCTCCCAGCTCTAGATCGTGTGTAGTGTAGTTCTTTTCATGAACTTGAGTTGGCATGAGGCGTAGGCTATAACTTTATCCCGCTGCATCAATACGCAACCAAGACCCTGAATGGATGCGTCGCAATAAACCACGAAGTCGTCTGTGCCCTCTGGCAATGAAAGGATAGGTGCACTGCAGAGTCTATCCTTTAAGTGCTGAAACGCTATCTCCTGTGCGTTTCCCCAACGATAAACAACGCCCTTCTACGTTAGTGAGGTGAGAGGCTGAGCAATCTTAGAAAAATCCTTAATAAACCTTCTGTAGTAACCTGCCAATCCCAAGAATTGGCGAATTTCCGTTGGCGTACGAGGCGCAGGCCAAATTCTTAATCGAGTCTACCTTGGATGGATCTACATGAATCCCATCCTTGTTCACCACATGGCCTAAGAAATGGACTTCACGAAACCAGAAGTCGCATTTTGAAAACTTGGCGTACAGCTGTTCCGTTCGAAGTAGTTCTAAAATGAGTCGTAGATGTTGCTCGTGTTCCTCCTGACTCTTCGAATAGATCAGGATGTCATCGATGAAAACAATAACGAGCTTGTCTAGGTACGGCTTGCATACTCGATTTATCAAGTCCATGAAGACCGCAGGTGCGTTTGTCATCCCAAAAGGCATGACCAAAAACTCATAGTGGCCATATCGAGTTCTGAAGGCTGTTTTGGAGACGTCCTCTTCTCGGACTCTCAGCTGGTGATACCCTGATCTCATATCAATCTTTGAGTAGTAGCTCGACCCTTGCAGTTGATTGAATAAGTTGTCAATGCGTGGAAGAGGATAGCGATTCTTCACAGTCACCTTGTTCAGCTCACGGTAGTCGATGCACATTCTGAACGTACCGTCTTTCTTCTTCACGAATAGCACTGGAGCTCCCCAGGGCGAAGAGCTAGGACGAATAAAACCCTTATCTAAGAGTTCTTGTAGTTGCGTAGATAACTCTTTCGACTCTGATGGAGCTAAGCGATACGGTGCACGAGCTATGGGCGCTGCTCCAGGAGCTAGCTCGAGTTGAAACTCGACTTGCCTATGAGGCGGGAGACCAGGCAATTCCTCAGGGAATACCTCAGGGTAGTCGCGTACAATCGGAAAAATCTTCTATCTTCTTCTCTTTCTTCGAGGTATCAGTAACAAGAGCCAAAATGGCAGTGTGGCCCCTTTCTCCAACATTTCTGGGCCTTAAGGAAAGAGATGATGCTCACCACAGCACCACTCTTGTCGCCACGAATCGTAAGAGGTTCATCACCTGTTCGAGAAACACGAACGACCTTCTCATTGCAGAGAACCTCTGCTCGATATTGAGGTAGCCAATCCATACCAATAACGATGTCGAAACCATCACAACGTTGGGGTCATTCCTAGCATTACCCTGACCAATCACGAACACTCGACCCCTGGCGCCATTGCCGTCGTCATTACTCCCGTTGCTGCCTCCAATATTATTCCCGTTTCCTTGGTTGGGGTTCCGATTCTGGATCTGGTTCAACTGTGGGCAGTGTCTCTTGAAGTGGCCTTAAGCATCACCCTGATAGCATCCCTTGTTACCCTGTTGTTACTGCTGATTCTGTGGAGCTTGTGGCTGCTGTTGACGGTTTTGATTTGCAGAACGTGAGATTCTAAAATCTTTGGCTCCATGACCAAGCTTGTTACATCTCTGACAACGATCTCTGTTGCATTGCCCGCTGTGGTGCAAATTACATCGATTGCACTTAGGGTGGTTTCCCCTGTATCCACCCTGACTGCTGACTGGGGCTCCTGTGCTGTGACTGAGACTGAACCGAAGTGGGACCCTTGCTCGAATTTCCATTCCACATGCGTTTGTTGTCACTGGGAGCATCCGAAGTAGTTGTAGCAGCATTAATACGTTTCGGCAGTTTATTCTGTCCTACCGCCTGATCTAAGAGACGTTGAGCAAGACGAGTAATATCCTGGATGGTTGCAAGGTTAGCAAAAGTCACATGACTTTGAATCTCTGGTACTAAGCCTTTGAGGTACAGCTCAATGCGCTTGATGGGAGGATCCACCCTAGTTGGACATAATACTGTCAGTTCGTTGGAACGTTTCGTGTACGCTTCTATCTCTTACCTTGTCATCCCCAAGTTTAAGAACTCCACTTCCAGCTGGTGGATGTCATCTCAACTACGGTATTCACGTTTGATCAGTTCCTTAAAATCCTTCTATGGGGTGGCATTAGCAGCCGCCAGCCCCAGCATCTGAACTTGCGAGTTCCACCAAGTTAGCTTAGTGCCTTCGAGAGTACCAGTGGCGTACTTCACCCTATGAGCCTCAGGGCATTCACACGTCTCTAAGACAGACTCGAGCTTTTCAAACCAATGGAGGAGTCCAACAGCTCCTTTAGTGCCACTGAAAGTACTAGGATAACAGTCCATGTACGTCTTGAATGTGCATACAGGTGGCTGAGCGTTCTGACCTTGTTGCGCGAGGAAGAAGTGACAAGGCTAAGCGCGAGAGTTGGGTCATGAGAGTAGGATCTAACATCCTAGGGTAGGTTCGTAATAGCAGGTTACACCTCCTGCCTGAGCGGCCACGAGTGCTGCCGTAACTTGTTCGTTGATAAGAGCCGTCAGCTGGCTTGAGTTAGGTTCACACGTTCCCTCATGATCTCTCATCGAAGGAAACACAAATAGGAAAGGTGTCGCGAATGTGTGTAAATGTGTAGTGACAGTAGGGAGCAAGCACAAATGTGTTTTCAAACTATAGTTTCTACGTTTTTCTAAGCATACCATGAGCAAAGTTCTATGCAATCAAGCAAGTAGGCAATATAAATATAACCCATATCACCTAGAATGTCGAGTCTTGCACGTGGAGTGAAGCGTCGTTGTGGATCGTAGAGCACTGTACAGGTTATAGTCTGGTTTTAACAAAAACGTTTTCCTTTATTAAAACCAAGTTCTCTATAACCAATGGCTCTGATACCAATCTGTCACACCCCCAAAATCCACACGCGGAGTATCACCGCTTGGAGGCGTGACTGACCAGGATCAAGCCACCAATCATATTGAACATATAAGTAAATACCAAAAATCATTCATCAATACGAAAGGTGTTTTCAAAACCAAACATCAACAAGTGTGTAGCGGAAGCATAAGTATGTAAACCCAAAGTAAAACATAAATTCAAATGTTTAGATAGTTAACATGGCATCATCAATCCATGTCCCACAACGACCTGCTCCTCCCTGTGCAAGCTCCAAGTGTACCTAAGGTCCTGCAAGGCATGCAGCAGAGAGTCAACAACTAGTTGAGCGAGTTCACAGTTAATAAGTTCGTTATAACAAATCATGTATGCATTTAGTGGGGGCTTCCCATGTAGGTATGTGCTAATAGTGGGGGTTTCCCATAGTCATATGTATTACTAGTGGGGGTTTCCCACGTTTATTTTTACTAATGGGGGCTTCCCATGTTTGTACTTACTAGACTATTTACAACCATGTGTTCTTCTTAATCCGAGAACAGGAATACGTACAAGGTCACGTAGGATTTACGTGAGTGCCCTTCCCCGAGGACAGTGGTACGTGTGGGGTTTACGTAGGATTTACGTAAGTGTCCTTCCGACCCGGAAGACAATGGTAGGTATTAGTTTACGTAGGTTTTACGTAAGTGTCCTCCCGACCCGGGAGACAATGGTAGATACTAGGTTACGTAGGTTTTACGTAAGTGTCCTGACTATCCTGAGGACGATGGTCTATAGTCTAGCGATAGCGTAAGTACGAGTAGTTATCCATTTCAAATAATCCAACCCGATTCCCAACCCGAGAATCCCATGCCTTGGCTGTGTGAACTCACCTTGGTTTGCTCGGCAGATAGTTAAAGGGTTTCTTGAACTATGAGTGGTCAACCACGTCCTAACAGGGTTACCATACAAGTCAGGTTTTGACTCAAGTAATGCACATAGGTTTACGCATAACTAACAGGTTTCAAGCACGTATAGATCATGGTAGCATTTTAACAGTCAAACAACACATTCAACTTGTGCGATTTAAATAAGCCCACTAGCACTCGGCCCAACATATAAACAATCAATCCATCTTGTGTGACCAGTTCTATTACCCCCCATGTCTACGGCCCAACAATTAAAAACAAATAACCAGCTTGTGCGGCCCAATCACAACAAACAACAAATTATCTTGTACGGTTCATGTGTCTTGTGCGACCCATTTTGGGCTTGAAGGCCCAACCGTTAAACACATGCGGCATGTGCGATCCGGCAGACCTTGTGCGACTGGATGTGCCTTGTACGACTGGACTCCTTGTGTGATCCGGAGTCTTGTGCGAGTGGTTTTAAATTCCGAATATCATGCTATTTAGTTATATTGTTTCCATATTCAATGTAGTCAACAATCAAACTGTTACACAAATTAATTCATCCTATCATACAATTCAAAACAATATGCTTATCATCATTACTTCATCACTTCAATGGCTGACAACTTTTAATCACCTCAAGAGGTGATTGGACCAATTAACAACATGATGACATGCACTAATATTTGATGTAAACAAGTATGTGAGGTGACACTATTTTGATTGGACAAAAATGCATAACCAAGTTTCTCATTGGACCTCCATTATCAACTCATACTAAATAGTCAACGGTCATATGATCAGTTCTCGGTTTCATCATCATAAACATTATCATTATCACACATGAATCCTAGTCTTTGTGCACACCCCTCGATAACAACATTTAATTGCAAATGATAAACATCACATGAGTAATCTGACACTACAAGATCCTCATTGGGCCAATACCAATTCGAGCCATGTGCATGAGTGTCTACAAATTCCAAATTAATGCAATTTCAATATACATGGCCGACCATACAGTACATATTATTATCCTAGAAATCGATTATGATTATATGAATTTTATATTCATCCCATCCCACTTATCAAAGCATAAATATCTAGTAGTAACATGCAAACCATTAATCCCCTTAGTCATCAAATACCAATGTGATCAGTAACCTAGTCAATATTCGGTACCACTAGACATAGACATGTAAGACAAAGAGATTTGATTCAAACAATTTAGATTCCAACCATCATGTGAAAGAGTATTAAATCGGTCCAATCAAAATCAAAGAAATCATTATATACTAACATATATTCAAAAGATCACGTATAACAAGGAGGAACCTACTAACCGAACATCAGATGAAATCGAAGAGGCTTCACGATCTTGGGGTACAGCCGTCGGGTTCAAGAGAAAAGAAAGAGAGCTAGGGTTTTTGTGTGTAAGGTGATTTGCAAAATATGAGGGGTATACCCTATCAACTAATTGTTATGCGACATATAAGAGTTATGGGCCGAGCCCAAAGTATGGCCCGAAGGGGCTTGTGTTGTGTAATCGGTTCATTCGATACATACATACATTACACATAAACAATTATCGTTTCATTAATTATCAAGTTCACATAATCACAAAGTGTTCATGTACGTTACATTAAGCACATAGATAAGTTAGGAAATACGAGTTGTCACAAGCAGTTTCCAGCTGTTTGATCCACAACCACACACTCACACATGCTTAGTCAGCTGATAAGAACCATTTTTAGCCACCATAAGGTTCCGACACTTGTACGGATGCGATTAAGGCACGATATTCGACAAACGATCTTAACGGTTCTCCGAATACTATAAATACCCCATCACCCCAACTTCAAAAACCACTAGAATCTGATCTAAGTGACTCTAAGTTGGAACCATTGTTTCATACCTGAGTTATTAAGATCTAGATTAGCATTCGGGGACCCTTCGTAAGTATTCTTTTGTTCTTTTATTGCTTTTCGAGTCTGAAAGTCAAACTTTGTTTGACTTTCTGCGTTGACCAGTTATGGTCAATGCGAAGTTCGTTTGAACTTCGCAACGTGAGTGTAATCACGTTGGTTATAGTCCCTTGGGACTATGCCTACTGATTACCACGTTGTCTAGGGTCGTAGGGTAAGCGATCTAATAAATCGCTTATACCTTCGAACCCGACCCATTTGGTCGATCATTAGGATCCGACCAATTACATTAGGTGACCATAGTAGGTAGGGAATAACCTTCCGAGGTTATACCCTATGGTCACATCGTTTGAGTAGTTGTATGATAGGTAGTTTATATGCCTTAGGTAAATTACCAGAATACCCTTTTCATGTATAATTGGTAATTAAGCATATGTAACCTAAACTTTTGTCACATAACTGATTATGTAACATGTTTAGGCATATAACACTTGTCATAGGACTAGTTAAGCGGTCCGAACGCGTTTCACGCGAGCGACGCGTTAAAGTAACATAAGCTACCTAAACGGGTCGTAATGGGTCGTAAGCTATTAGGTTAGGTTTCATTTAGTATGTAGGCTTTGTTAAACCATATGACACGAGTCTCTATACTCGTTTGGTTTACGAACCCTCATTCTATCCAATCATCCGATTTAGGTCCGGTTTATTAACATAGTTACCTATATTAGGTGCCGTTTGATATCCGCGATCTCTAGCATTGTTTGGTTGTTATTCAAGGACTTCTGAGCAATCTCAAGTGAGTACATAGACCCCTCTTTTACTGTTTTCCAAACGTTTTGGGGTGGAACACATGTGCCTACTTGTTACTTTCATGCTTTCCTGTTTTCACATCATATACCTGCTATGTTCGTTAGTACATTATAGTACATGATTTTATTACATCTTATGCTAGGTATGCCCATTGTGTGCATTACTTAGTACATCGTTTTACATTACATTACATGCTACGTATGTCTATTGTTGTATACGTAGTACAGGTCACATGCTACGTATGTCTATTGTTGTATACGTAGTACAGGTCATATGCTACGTATGTCTATTGTTGTATACTTAGTACAGGTCACATGCTACGTATGTCTATTGTTGTATACGTAGTACAGGTCACATGCTACGTATGTCTATTGTTGTATACGTAGTACAGGTCACATGCTACGTATGTCTATTGTTGTATACGTAGTACAGGTCATATGCTACGTATGTCTATTGTTGTATACGTAGTACAGGTCACATGCTACGTATGTCTATTGTTGCATACTTAGTACAGGTCACATGCTACGTATGTCTATTGTTGCATACTTAGTACAGGTCACATGCTACGTATGTCTATTGTTGCATACTTAGTACATTTGTTATTCATCACATGATTACATTTTGGATACATATCACATGATTTACATTAGACATGAACATTTTACTTTAGTAGTTTGGTTTGAGTAAGTGATTAAGTAACGAAGCGTGTGTAATATGATACAAGCATGGTGGATACGCCGCTGGTACTTCCTATATATAAGTGTTTGTATGGTATTACATATCGTAGCGTTATTTGAATCATTTCAGTTTGAGACATAGAACATTTTATACAAATAACATACTTTTCACAAGACATTGATTTATAAACAACTTATCTTATACAAACACATTTTACATGGTTATTCATTTAACCATACATTATTCACTTATTTATACATATCATCTGATCTTATCGTTTTTCAAATGATTTACAAAACAAAGCAAATAACAAGGTTCATGACTAAACATTTTCTCAAACATAAGTCATGAAACCTATTTTCACAAAACCTATGTATCTCACAGGCATTTTTATGCTGACGTACCTATTTTCACATGTGTTTTTCAGGAGCTGTTGCATAAGATGATCAAGATACACATAGGCAGACTTGGGCTTTAGGGACAATAAAAGATGCAAGAATAGTTAATTATGTTGTATTTCCTTGTTTGTTAAGACTTTGTAACACTTCTAATCAATAAAACGAAACTTCAATTGCCATGGATTTGAAACAATTAATTCTGTTACAACACTCCCCGATGTTTCCGCCACGTTTTGTATGTTCTACGTGGTCGGGGTGTGACAGAAAAGATGGTATCAGAGCCAATGGTTATAGGGAATTAGGTTATTAGTAATGCTTTGACCTAGTCTATAACCTTCTTTGGACCCTAACGCAAGTTTACTTGCGTTTAGTCATAAAAGAATACCGTCACCTATCCTTAGGCGACGACCACAACAAGAACATAAATTTCAAAACCGCTTTGAAAACTAATCATCTGTTCTAGGATGATTGATTACAAGGTTTTGAACCCTCTATTGTAAGGTTTTAAACCCTCTGTTATATGGTTTTGAACCCCTTTGAATTTTCAAAATCTCATCAAGGTTTTGGGTTTTAAATAATGTGAACACGTGCAAACTGGAAGGGTGAATGCCTGTATTCTGGGTTTTCTGTTTAGGCAAGCACTTCGTATACATCTCATCAGACGCGAGACCAGTTGTGCTTACCTGGGAATTCTTGGGATGAGTGTTCACTTATAGGCGAGCATGTCTTCGCGATACATTATTTTTGACCTATTTACTTTGATTAATCACCGAGGTCGTTTGTTGCTTTGTAGTAACAAACAAATGACCACTATCCTTGCTTTCATCAGATTTGTTTCATCTCATTCTTTTCGTCTAATTCTCTCACTCGTTTCCTTTCATGTTTCCTCTTTTAGAATGCCTCCTCGACGCGAAATCCAGATAGCGACTGCCGAACTGGCAGAAATCATCGCGCAGCAAATGGCTGCTGCCTTCCCAAATCTTTATGCTCAAATGATGCAAGCCATCAACAACAACAATGCTCCATGCAACTTCAAGAGTTTCAACTCGGCTAAACCGCTCAAGTTTAGTGGTTCTGAGGGAGCAACTGGGCTTCTTCAATGGTTCGAGAGCATTGAGAATACGTTCCGTCACGTTCACTGTCCTGAAAATCGCAAGGTCGAGTTTTCTTCGAGTGTGTTTCAGAAGAGGGCTCTTACGTGGTGGAACGGGATTATGAGAGACCGTGGTGCTGAAGTTGCACTAGCACAGACTTGGGCCGAGCTTAGAGCTCTTATGATGAGGGAGTTCTGTCCTCGTCATGAACTGCGAGCGTTGGAGAAAGAATTTGATGATTTGAAGCAAGACAGTGGGGAACATCGAGCCTATACTGACCGCTATGAGGAATTGAGCTTGTTATTCCCTACTATGGTTACGCCTCTGGATAAGGCGATTGAGAAATATATTGATGGTCTTCCTGACCTAGTTCAGGATATTGTTACTGGCAGTAACCCTACTACTGTCAGACAAGCCATTGAACTGTCTGCTACCCTAACAGAATCCCACATCAGGAAGAATAAACTTTTTCGGAAAGGCGACAAGAAACCAGAAGCTAATGTTCAGGAGGAAACCAAGGAAAGCAAAACCGAACCTTCTAAGAAACGTAAGGCTTCGCAGAATTTTGCGATTGCTGCTCAACCCAGCCAAAACATCCGCCACCAACCAGCTCAGCCTCCTGCAAGGAAACCTTATGCCGGTACTACACCGATATGCGACAAATGTAATGCACACCACTTAGCTCACCTACAGTGTCGTTTGTGTGCATCATGTGGGCGACTCGGTCACCTGGAAAATGTTTGTCGTTTTACCCCGAACCAAGCTAGTCCAAACCAACCTCAAGTAAATCCTGCTCAAGCTCGTCTTCCACGAGGTCCTTGCTTCAACTGTGGCGAGATGGGCCATTTCCGAAGAAATTGCCCAAAGATTGCTAATGCGAATCCAGCGCAGGGATGAGCATCGGACCAACTAGAAGACAATGTTGTTTAGAAATAATCAAGCCTTATGTATTATTTTCTTTTGTTGTCAAGGTCCATGAAACAGTTGTTGTTGTTTATAAATAAATCTTTTTATTTTGCATTGCAATGTACAAATATGATGTCATGTATAAACAACGTATCCCCTACAATACCGACAATCAAGGAATCGTATTCCTTGAAGAACAGACTACCCCGTAATTTCTTCCATTTTATTATCTCTTGCGTTTTCCACGGAAATCCTTAGTACCCGTCTCTTGCAAAGAAACGAAGTACAAGGCGCAAGTTACAACTCTGTACGAATACCCAAAGTACCACTATAAATTCTTAATAGGGTACCTAAGGGTATTTCCGTATATTCAAAAATTTTTGTACCTTAATTCGAATATTGCGTTTTCTTGAAAACGAAATTGAATTTTTGGAAGATCTTTCTATCTTCATAGTTAGATTCTTGTTAATGTTTAAAGTGCCGAATGAAATCCATGAAATGGATTCCTAGTGTGCTTTAAATGCATGTACATAATTAACAAAACAAAACTTACAAATTAAAGATTTAGATAAACAATTTTGTGGTTATGTGAGTATGTGTTTATGCATCTTGTCTTTCCTTTTAAGCATTTTGTGTTTTTGTATACTCTGGATATTCGCTATCCAAATCCTCATAGAATCTTTCTTATCTTCATATGAAGGATTCGTAGTAGGATATTAAAAAAGGTACTATCTTAATGTTGGATCGTTTTTCTGACCCGAATGAGTCGATCAGAAGAGTTTTTGCTCAATACGAGAGGCGGAAACAAACGTATCGAGTCCAATTCAGCTAGATATTCACTTTAAACTGTCTTTTGATTGATTTGACAAAGATTTACAGCGAGTAGACACTTCGGCAGCACTTCGGCTCTCAAACCAGAAAGTTACAAATGACTTGGCACACCTAGTATTTATAGGGCAGCTAATTTTGCACGGAATAGTTGATGTGTGCAAAATGCAACATATAAATTACATCAATTGTGGCATAAAACTAACCCTTTTTTAGTACTAATGTTGGAAAAAGTGTGCTTTTGTCTTCCTTTTGTATTTTCAGGATTAAATGAGCTCAAATTAACAAAAGAAGCAAAAAGACATCAAAATCTAACATAAATACAAGAAAAGGAACAAGACGTGACATGCCCGACCCCACGACAGCATCTTCCCAAGCAAAACAAGAAGACAGGAGACTAAACACGCCCCGTGCTCAGCCAGCACGGGGGCGTGCCCAAGTGTCAGCAAAAAAGACAAAGTGGTAGAAGCTTCTATTGCCCACCACAGGGCCATGCTCAGCGGACACGGGGCTGTGGTCAACTATAAGATTCGCACAATCTAAGCAAATCTTCATAGTACAAAGATTCTTCTGCACACGGGGTCGTGCTCAGCGGACACGGGGGCGTGGTCAACTAATAAGACAAGCTGCATTAAATGAAGAAAGAGAAGGATGTGGACACGGGGCCGTGCCCACTGGACACGGGGCCGTGCCCGAGCTTCTGTTCAGCCTATAAATAGGAGTGCTTGGCTCAAGCTCAAACCATCCCTTGGCACACCACCTTTCTCACACTTCACCCACCACCCACCACCACCATAACACCATCATCCACCACCATCATCCATTGTCCATCATAGAGTGTGTGAGTCGTCTCGGGATCCAAGATTGATCGTAAGAGTTCTTGACAATCAAGGCCATGTTTGCCTAAGTCTCTTACATCACTTGGTGAAGACAAGTGTCTAGTGTAATACTTTTTATTTCTAATCTTTTCGCACTTTTTACTTGGTTTTGTATTAATGACTTTAATAACTAGTTTCTTATGTTGAAGGTGATTCTTCCTTATCGTTTGTCCATGGTGTCTCGGCATTATTTTACTGTCTATATAAAATAAAAGATTTTCACCATTCATATCTCCACGGTCTATATGGAGGTATGTTGGTTACCTGGTCGGGGGTTAAGGGAATGGTTTGGTAAGAGTCTTGCCATTGTTCAGCATTTAGAGGTCCTGTAATGGACCTGGGTCAAATTTAGTAGGACCTCCTTCAATACTTAACGGTATTGGATGGCGGGGGTCCAAACTCTTTGATCCCCTCATAAGTTAACTACTATTAATACTATAACCCGGCTATTTAGGAATGTATCCCTGCTGACTCAGACTACTTAGTCGAGGGTAACGTCACCTCCAAAAGAGGGGCCTACCATAATTTGCATTAATAACTTAATTAATTATCTTTCAATAATCCGACCCTTTAGGATTGTATCCTTGCTGACTCAAACTACTGGGTTGAGGGTAACGTCACCTTCAAAAGAGGGGCCTACTACAATAACTAAGATAATCTCTTAAATAAGTGCAAAAGTGCGGAAATAATCAAAGGTTACACTATACACGAGTCGGAACCAAGTGATTCATCTTGTCTATCTGTTTTTCTTTTATTTTTATTTTCAGCATTTTAGTTAGTTTTTATTTTCTTAGTTTAAAACATTTTTCTAAACTTTTGATTTGATTAGACGTTGAGGATAAACCGGTACTAAAAGCTCTTGTGTCCTTGGACGACCTCGATATCTTACCAACACTATACTACGCTCACGATGGGTGCACTTGCCCATATGTGTGTTTAGTGTTAGTAAAATATCGTGTTTTATAAATTTAAAACTTGGCTAAAAAAGTGTTAAAGGGCTTAAAATATACACCTAATATATATAACACTTCACACGCATCAATAGTCCAAGCGAAATTAGTTTCACACGAAATCTAATTTCATGTGAAATTACCATCTAATTTCGTACGAAATTACCTAGGTGTAATTTCGTACGAAATACCCACAAACACACTTTTCTCGTTTTGCGTGCCCTGATCTATCTAATACAATACAAGACTCGATACAAGACGAAGTCGACAGACGGATGCACCAACAGACTCCCCCTCGGATGTTGACGAAGTCTTCGATGTCGAGTCTTCAATCTTCAATCTTTATCAGTCTTCTCGAACTCTTCCAAAGTATCTAACAATGTAAAGCATCCTCAATCTCTGTCTTCTTTTCATCTCCAGGATCTCCACCTGGCTCTAATCTCACTCTAATTCTCTTTATCAGATCTCTTGATTCCTTAAGTTCATCAGCATCAGCAGATTGCGTGAACCTCAGGATTTCAATTCCAGGATCAGAACTTGGCTGTCTTTAGACTCCCCCTTTCGATAAGCTGGGATCGCAGTCTGGAATAATTCTTGTTCCAAGATCATGACCTGGCTCTCAATCAACTCAGGTATCATAATCTAGCTATCCTGCACATTCTCTACCTCAAAGTAAATTTCTTAAATTTATACTTTGACAAAGTTAGAAATCTCAAGCAGAAATAGAATGATTTATCATTTAAAAGTTTTTGATGATCACTTATAGGTAAATAATCAAAATTTTATTCTCTGAAAATCACTTGTAAACCTTTCTTCATACACACTCTCCCAAACCTGTTCATCCTGTTTAGCACTTGGAATTTTGAAAATCAGCTCTTCAACATCTGTTGTCGAAAATCTTTTTGTATTTTCAAAAATTTATGCTAAAACACACTGAAAATCTTTTTGGATTTTTGATTATAAAGAAATGCAGTAAAGAAATATTTACAGACAATATATTTTTGTGAGTATGTGTAAGAGGATCATATCAGTTTTTGAGACACATCACCAACACCGTTAAGCTTTAAACATTTTAAGTTCTAAACGATTCACGTAGATTGTCAGTATACTGATCCACTTAAATTTTCACACAAAGTTCAACTGTTTCGAGATACGAGATTAGTGTTTTAGGCACTTAAACTTATTCGCGTGTCCCACCTCAGAATATACTCTCGTATCCAGATCCCAATATTCAGTCTTACAGGTGAGTATACCTAGATGATATCTATAAAGGGTTAAATGCGAGGGCCATGAGAGCTCAGGCTATTGCTTTCCCAAAATCAGAGAGATGATGGCTTCGACTTTTGGTGTGTTCCCTTTAGAGAATCTTTTCTTCAACAGCACATGATTAGCATTTTTCAATGTTTCATCATTTTTTGAACTGAGGGTGATGCTATATTTCAAGCAAGCAGAAAGTATTATACGGGGACTAGGCCATTGCTTCCGCAAAATCAGAAGTCCCGAGATAATACCCCAGATATCACTGAGTATAAAGACCTAGTATCTTAGAAAGATGGACCTTTCAAACAAGATTTCGGGGGTTACCCATATATCCGAGAGATGTTCCCCACGATATAAGTAAGTTTGAAATATTTAGGTTTATATCTCGTCACAATCTACTAAATGTGTAAAAACCTACTGGCACATCATCAGTGAGACCGTTTATCACATTTTGATCTTTCCAATTCTTTAGCATGTTGTGATAGTCCACTGATGTACTATCATATCCTCTTTTTCTCAACAAAACTCATTTCAAATTTTCTAATGTTTTTGGATTTTCTGAAAATTCTTACTCCCCCTAAAATGCAAAATCATTTAAAAGAAATTTGAAAACAAACTGTCCAAGTAAAATGACAACTGTTGTGAATTGCTTCAAATCGCCATCCACTTGGCATAAACAATCAGAACTCCCCCTGACAACAAACTATTTTCCCATTATGATTTCAAAACACTTAAGTTTATTTTAATCAAATGGTTTTTCCAGAAAATTAGTTTTGTTGATTTTACCACTTGTAGGAATGAGGATTCATTCATCATTTTGTTTTCTCAACCACTTGAATGAAAGTTAAATCAAGTTCAACTTAATGACCTTGATTTACCTTTTGAAGGTAAAAACCTTCTTCAACCACTTGTAGGTTCAATTACCAACCATACTATTTGAAAATCAAAATATAACAATTTTAAGAACAACTACCACTTGTAGGTCGAATTATCATATAGCAACCACCTTTCACATCTATGAAATGACTCAAGAAAGATGCCGATTCCTGCTTCACGATTACCAACTTGGGAACTCCGGCAAGTCCTGGTTTTCAATCATAATAGGTTCCATCCCAGTCACAAACCTGAGATGATCCATCTTTACCTGGTTTCTTCGTTTTCTTCTCATAAAATTCCTTTACCCCTTTGACCTTCCCGTCAACCATTTTTCCAAAAATATTTTGAACTGTGGGGTTAAAAGCTTTTTCAATATCAAATTCTTTCTTTTCAGAGAAAAATTGATTTGAAATCTCAAGTTTACCAATTTTTTGTTAAAAATTTTCAGCTCTCAATGGTGGAGAATTTACATCATCCATTGGTGGAACTGATGTTTCCAATTTTAACTCAACACATGGCTCTTCTGACTTTATGGAATCAGATTCATCGCCTGAAAATAACTCCTCTGATTTTGATGAATAAGAATCATTGCTAGAACTATCATCAGATTTCTTAACAACCCACTTGTGGTTATCAAGATTTGCTTTTCTCTTGTAAAACCTTTTTGAACATTCACCAACCTCAAACTTCGAATTTATGAAAACTTTAAATTGTTTAGTTGGTGGTTCATTCTCAACCATCTTTTCTTTCAATTTAATAGAAACTCTCTGTTTTGTTTGAATTGCCTTTGGACAATTCCTGGCAATATGGCCAACTGTTTTGCATTGAAAACATGTTCTAATTTCCTTTTTCTGAGCAACATCCTTCTTCATTTCTTCTTGCTTTTTAGCAAGGAATTCTTTGTTTGTCTGCTTTCTGAACAATTGCTCTTTTTCTTCTTCAGTTGATATTCTTGAAACAAAAACAGTTTTGGGTTTATAAGTTTTCTCATTTTTATGATTTTTCGGTGGAATAAATCCTAATCCTTTTCTTTTGAAATTACCGTTATGGTTTGGTTTTCTTTTGAAAACCAGAACCAGAACTGTAACCCTTTTTCTTGTTTAATCTTTGTTGAACTCTTGAGGTGTAATGTCTTGGATTTTCAGAAAAATTTACATCTTTTATTTCAGAAATATTAATTTTTGTTAATTTGAAAACCTTTTTTATCATTTCAGTTTTAACACCTCTTATTGGAAATTCTTCATCAGAATATAATTTGTCAGAATCATTCAAAGTATATGCCACTTTGATTGGTTCGTCATTCAAATTAGATTTTGATAACAAAAACTCTTTATTGTAAACCCGTTTGCCCTTTTTGACTATTGGATTTGACTTGTCAGACTTTGACTCTGAGTTTGACTCCGACTTTGACTCCTCGGTTTCATCGTTATCCAACACCTGATCAACCACTTTCTTTATTAATTCAGACTCATGATCAGTGTCAGACGATGTGAAAGTGACATCTATGTTGTCTGGCAAATTTTCTGAAGACTCAGACTCCCACTGTAAATTGGTTGCCTTTTTGACTCTTTCTGAATTTGGATTTCGTGGAGAATATCCATTTTCAAGCGGAGGTGGACACTTGTTGTAACTGGCACTATGTTTCTTACCAGAATCTTTCATTTCAGTATCCTTCTTCTTTTCAGAACTCTAGTCTTCAGATACTTCCTATTCATCAAATGCCTTCATGCCTTCAACAGTTGGATAAATCCTGTCAATAACATAAGAAGTACATGAGTAACTTTTTAACAATGTATTAACTCTTTCTGTTTCAATCCTTTGGGTTTCCAATCTCTGTTCCAGCACAGCACACTTCTCAATATAATTGTTGACCACTTTCTGCTTTGTCATGAAAGCTCCTTGAAGTGTCTTCATAGCTGTTGCTTGTTCACTACTTGTTTGATTGTACAGATTCATTGACTTGTTAAGAACATCATAGGATTCTTTCAATCTGTTCATGTTGTGAATTAAAGTACTGTTTTGCTTTTTCACTGCTTCACAATTCTCACATTTCACCTGAATCTTTTGTGCATCAGCTTCTGTATCAACTTTAAAAACTGGAATGTCTTTTATTTTCTTCCTTATCACAGGAACTTCTTCATCATCACTGCTGACATGTTTTTTAACTTTCTTCTTTTTCTTTTTAGCTTTTTCATCATCACTGTCACTCTCTTCCATCATTCTTAAGTGCTCTTCCATTCTCCTTGCATAATAATCATCATCATTATCACTGTCTTCAGCAACTCGAGCAACACAAGCTTTGTGATTTGGAGTTTTGTTAGGATCATAGTCATCCCAACTGAATTTTTTCCAGCTAAATCCCTCTGGTAATTTTTCATCATCTTGATTTATCAGACATGCTTTACTATCAGCTGAAACATATTTGTCCCAACTGAATCCTTTTAAAGATTTTTTATCTTCTTGATTCACCATACAGGCTCTCTTTGATGATTCTTCAATCTCCTTCCTGGCATGAGCAGTTTGTGGTTGTTGTTGATGTGGTTGTTGAGCAACTTGATGATAGATTGCTTTCCGATAATAATCATTGTTGTTGAACGGATTTTGAGCTCCACTTGCTTCACGGTTTGTGCACTCCCTATTGAAGTGTCATTTTTCCCTGCAACGAAAACAAGTAACTTTAGATTTATCAAAACCTAAAGTAGAAACATTAGCATCACGGAAATCATCTCTTCCTGTGATCTGTTTGAATTTCTCAGCTCGTCTCAACACACTCGCCAAACACCACTTTATGTCCATTAATTCCATCTCTTCAGCATCAATCTGATCGTAATCCTCTTTTGTCAACATTGGATTTCCGGTCCTTCCTGCTACTAGACTTCTATATGATTCCAGCACAGTTCCCAACAAAGACATGTGACTTTTTGCAACCTCTTCCGAAAAATTTTGACCATTTTCAAAGTTTAAAACAATGTTGCATTGAAGCATCTTGCCATTCTTTGTTGTTGACAAGTTTGGATCAAATGATGGATATGAAGAAAAACTTGTTTTGCTGTTTGATCCTTTAGATGAACCTCCAGACGAACTCTTAGCATTGAATGCAGTTTCAACTTTTGGTGACATGTTGGTCTTATCACTAATACCTCCTTTGTAATAAAGGCCAATATCTTGTTCTCCATCAAAATCTTTCATTCTTGAAATCTAACTTTGTTCCATTTCCTGAGCTTCAAGTTTTTCAATGAACTTACTCAGTGTCAAATTGCTAAAATTTTCTTATTTCTCAACATCATGAGATATGTGCCCCAAGTTTCATGTGGCAAAGCATCAGCTAATTTTTCAATCAACTCTTCATTATCTTTTGTGATGCTCACTCTCTTCATGTTGACTAAAAAATTGCAATATCTTTCGATAATCTGCTTTGTGCTTTCAGTTCTCAAACCACGGAATAGATCAAATTCTTTCTTCAAAAGTGATTTTTTGTTTTAGATCATCTCTTTACTACCGACAATCTTTGATTTTAAAGCTTTCCAAATTGAATAAGCAGTTCCATTGTGTTGCAATAAAACCAAGATATCTTCCTTAACAGCTTGATGCAATAAACTCGTCATCATTTTTTCATCTTTGTATTTCTTTTTATCTTCAGCACTAAGATCTTTAATTGCAATCACCTCCTCATCATCAGTCATTGGTCTAACATATTTCGTTTCAACACATTCCCAAGCATCCAAGTAGTTTGCTTGAACCCAATTCTCAAATCGTTCTTCCCATCCTTTATATTCCTCAATGTTCATGAGCTTTGGCGGTTTTTGCATGGTGCCCGTTTCATTTTCTAACATTGTGTGTTGTGCAATACTGATTGGAGTAGCAAAGGCGTTGTAAAATTCCTCTTCCATGTTTCGTTTTTTTAAAATTTTCACAACTTAGACACTTTCAAACGAAATAACTCCTTCAAACGAAATATCCTTTGGTGCGAAATTACCCTTTTCAAACGAAATACCAATCCTGTGCGAAATCACTGATTTCGTGCGAAATAACGACCTTTCAAACAAAATAGGTGATTTCGTGTGAAATACTCAAACGAAATTCCAATTTGATGCGAAATAACTAATTTCGTGTGGAACTCTCAAACGAAATTACAATCTGGTGCGAAAAAAGGCTTATTTCGTGCGAAATACTGCTGATGTCATCATCCCGAGTTGTTTTTGTCAAAATTGATCAGGTTTTAAGCCGTTTTAAGATCTGAAACTTTCAAGGGTTTGTTAAAACACTATTGCGCGTATAATATGTGAAATTCAAGACATTTTGTCCGTGAAATTTTGATTAATTTTGAAAAGAAGGTGTAGAAATCAGAATTTGCAGCTGAATTGGTATGAACTCTTCCCCCTGAGATCTGATACCACTTGTAGGATCGTTTTCTGACCCGAATGAGTCGATCAGAAGAGTTTTTGCTCAATACGAGAGGCAGAAACAAACGTATCGAGTCCAATTCAGCTAGATATTCACTTTAAACTGTCTTTTGATTGATTTGACAAAGATTTACAGCGAGTAGACACTTCGGCAGCACTTCGGCTCTCAAACCGGAAAGTTACAAATGACTTGGCACACCTAGTATTTATAGGGTAGCTAATTTCGCACGGAATAGTCCAAGCGAAATTAGTTTCACACGAAATCGAATTTCGTGCGAAATACCCACAAACACACTTTTCTCGTTTTGCGTGCCCTGATCTATCTAATACAATACAAGACTCGATACAAGACGAAGTCGACAGACGGATGCACCAACACTCACCTTTAGGTTTTTTCGCTTCAACAATTTTCTCTGCCACCGTTTCAACATCCTTTGTACCTTCTAACTGTTCCCTAATAGATGCGCAAGGTGAAGTAGGCGGGAGATCATCGTTAAAAACAGATGATGACTCTGCGCGGGCAGAGGGAATTGGCTTTTCTGCAAAAGCAAAGGTCGTATTAACACAAAGTATGCAGAAACAACAAAAAAATAAAAAAAAAAAGAGGGGAGAAAGAAGAAAGACTTACCTGGAGAGAGTTTTGAAACAAAGGCATCCAGATTTCCCCTTTTGCCAATTTTCCTTTTGGGCATCTTCTTGGCAGGCTGTGCCGCAGCTTCAACTTCAACTTGCTTCTGTTTCACCGCTTTTGTCCTCAACAGCTGCTCCGAACTTGAATCAAGATCTATCGGTTCATCCGGGTTGGAAGCTGGAATTCCGCAGTATCTCGGGGTTCTGACTTGGGTTTCTTAACAACTACAGGCGCAAGACCCTCTATTGTATCAGATACCACTACGTAATCACACCGGGGATTAAGGTAGAGGCGCGTACCTTTCTTCTCTTCCCCGATATTCTTTGCCTTTGAAGATTGTGCCTTCGGGGTATCAGTTTTCTTCGGCGCAATAGTTACAGCCGGTACACGTTTCTTCTTCTACTCAGGGCCTATGCCCAGGTTAGTCAACTCGCCTATTTAAAAAAGGAATATTGCAATATTACCCCACACGTAAAAACAGCAAAGAGTAATATTGAAATATCGATCAAATGTTTAAAATAAACTTACCAACACCAGTCGAAGGTTGCGCGGGTAGATCTTCATCCCGAGGAAGTGCAAAGTTCCGTATTATCTGTTGAAACCAAAGTTCTTCACCAGCACCCTTCGGGATGGTGGTCATCTTCCCTTTCTCCCTCTTGTATTCAACAACATACAAAGAAACAACTACAAAGGCAAAAATAGTAACAAGTTCATATTATTTACAAAAAAAGGAAAACAAAAGGACAAGAAGATTCCAAATCTTACTTGTATCATCTTCCATGTACACCGGTTTATCTTCACGATCCATTTTCCAGTGAAGACTCATACCAGCGGCAACCTGTAACACACCAAAATTTGAATGTTTATAATTGTCAAATGTTCTCTTATGGTGCATCAAGAAATGAATGACTAGGTTATTTAACCAAGTTAACAAAATGGTAAAAACAATTAAAGGAATGAAAGTTGTGCCCATTTACAATTAGTGACAACTTGAGGGGCTAAAGTGGGTTAAATTGAAAGTTGAATTAATAACTAAAAAAATTAGACACACAAACACACACGATAATGTGTTCTAGAGAGAGCAGGAGCTCTCATGAAGCCAAAACCCTAACTTCATCTAATCCATCAAATTGGAAGGATAAACGAAGCTCAAATTCAGAACCGAACACGAATTTGTGATCACCTACACGAGGGGATCATAAGGTATGTCTTAAATTCTAGATTGGTAATTATCCACGAAGTGGGTTATGTTTTAAATCGTGAATTGGTATGAAATTGAGCATGAGGATATGTTAGAATCATCATATAGAACATAGGTGTAGGATCGTTTTGTGACCCAAACGAGTCGTTCAGAAGAGATTTAATCCGTTTCAGAGGCGGAAACTAAGAAACGAATGTAGAAACAGCTTGAATATCACTTTAAAGATCTTGTATATTGATTTAACACTGATTACATGCAGAAAATATACCGGCAGCACTTCGGTATCGATTACAAGTCTCTGGTCTGGTAGCTTCAAATGACAAATTACAATCCTATATATAGTGCTAGCTTGTTAGCTTGAAATGACACACACATGTTCAAGCTATCAGACACTTTCAAGCTATCAGACACTTTCAAGCTATCAGACACTTTCAAGCTATCAGACATCTTCAAGCTATCAGACACGTTCAAGCTATCAGACACGTTCAAGCTATCAGACATGTTCAAGCTATCAAGCATGTTCAAGCTATCAAGCATGTTCAAGCTATCACACATTGCAACCCAGACTCGATATAAGACGAAGACGACAGATGTATGCACCAACAATGGGTTATGCATTATTTAGGTTAATTTGATGCTTAGAGGTGAAACCCATTAGTTATGGTGAGAATGATGAGTTGAATCACCATCCATGTTTAATTCTTGTTGAATATTGATGAATTATGTGAGTAATATGGAGTCTTGTTAGAAGAATTGAAAGAAACATGATGATAATGTCACACCCCTTTCTGCGGCGGAAGCACGAGGTGTGATCATGAAAGGTTCTCATTGCATACGAAAGGTAAACATGCTATATGCTCGTAAAAACAAATTCAAATACCATAATTTGAAACATAAGATAGCGTTTACATCGCTAGATAGCATAAAACATTGTCTTAGAAGTTTACAACTTTATTTAAGGTTAAACATAAGCGACATCCAAGGGCATAAGCAAGACCGCGCGCACATCCATCCTAGTTACCTGAAATACATGTGAGTTTTGGAAAAACGTCAACATAATGTTGGTGTGAATTCATGCAGTTTTTGTATTTCACGTTTGTATACTTTGTATGAAAACATAGTTTTGAGTTATGTATAAATCAAGTTTTCATATATAAATCAAGTATTCATGTGTACACCACGTACTCATGTATAATTCAAGTTTTTCTTGAGTACCCCACGTACTTCAAGTATAATTCAAGTTTTTCTTGAGTACCCCACGTACTTCAAGTATAATTCAAATTTTAGTATGGTATAAATTTTATGTAAATAAAGTATTCCTGTAAGTATCAGGACTGTTAATGGGTTGCAAAGACATTAACATGTGACACGACATAGGAAGTCACCAAACCTTAGGCATTTAATTGGTATATTCTGAGACACAAAAGCACTACTCGATTCTCGCCCTCACCGAGAGTGTGGCTGCCCGGCACCCATTAGATCTAACCTTTTGTTCTGCGGCCTAGGTATATTGTTGATTAATGGTGCTTATGTACCCTATTTGTGACACGATTTATCGTATCATTTCTCATAACGCATCCTACTTGGTTCTCGTCCTCACCAAGTGCGTTTCTTGTAATCATTTCTCATAATGCATCCTACTTGGTTCTCGTCCTCACCAAGTGCGTTTCTTGTTATCATACCATTTATAAACATTATAATATTTGTACATGTATTCCACCCCCGAAGTTATAAAACTGAAAACAGTTAAAAGAAAAGGGGGGAGCATGAACTCACAACTTTGCGTTCCTTAAGTCGTAAACTTCACCGGATTTGCTTAATTAACGTCGTAACCTATACGCGTTTTCTTAACGTTAGTCACTAGACTTGTGTCGCACAAGTACAGTCACTCTCTTTGGTGTATATATTCTTGTGTTAAAAATATTCTATATTTTTAACTAAGTGTTTTACTTATATTATTTTCTCAAAAATAAATATAAGTCTTTTGTGTTTTGCACTTTGCACCCGAATTATGTATCTTGTATGTTGTATGTGTATTTTTTGTATTTTTACTCCTTACGAGTATCTCCAAGTCATATTATTTTTACTCTAAAAATAATATATACCTAGTTCACAAAATAATCACACAATCACACAAGCGATAAATATATATTCGAAATATATATTTAACAAGTTTTATTTATGAAAATCCACCTCCGGTACTTGGTATCTTGTACTAAAATCATGGCGTAGTTTATATTCTGAAACAAGTTAATAATATATTTGTAACAAAAAAGTTACAATTCTAGAAAAATTTCGCCAGAGTTTCCTCTCTAGCTGGAGGTGTCCACGCTTACTAGCGTATCATTTTCTTTTAAAAAAATTCAACCAATCAATTTTTCGTCATCAAAATACCATCTTCAAATATCAAACTAGTCAAAATAAACATAAATCGCATACACATGAACTTGCAAGTTGTGTAAAATTATGTAGTAACTTTTCAACACATTTAGTGGGTCTTTCCATCTCTAAAAATAAAATCATTATCTCAAAAATTTTATTTTTAAAGAATATGAAGTTTTACAACTTCTAGTCGATATTTACGAAAATATTTCTTTGTTAAATCCTTTCGTTACACAAGTGTCTACACACTTTTTGGTTCTCAAAAATGTCTTTATTTTGAGAAAGATCCGGCTTTTTAAACATGATTTCATCATACACTTGGTTCTTCAAAAATACCACTTGTAGATCCGTAGATCTACTAGTTTAGAACTCCATTTCATAAGAAAAATCGTTTTTACACAAGTTCATGTTTGAGAGGGAAAGGGTTCGTCATCTAGTTATTTTTACACTAAACATAGTGCTAGTTCATGTTCCATGAACATGACCTAGCGTGGTTAGATGACGATCCGTTCCCCTACTAGCATCCAACAATAATAAATAACCATAACAAAACAAGTTCCATAAGTTTTACGCTAATATTTACTCATTAACCACTTTGTTCATCATTTTTAGTAGACTTTAAACTTTGATCTTATATGTTCATGATTTTTATCCGACAAATCTCTTATTAACCACTAAAAGCAAGATCAAGAGGGTGATTTAGAACACTTACAGCTAGCACAAGGCTAGGGAAGAATCCAGGCGAAAACAAGGTGGTTAATAACGACGTAGTGAGGTCCTCGCGATTTCGTAAGCACCGAGCTTGTTTGTAGGAACTGTAACACACTTGGAAGTAAGTAAAATGCCAAGATAGAAATTGAAAGTGGGTGGTATATTGCTTGTG
This sequence comes from Helianthus tuberosus, assembly GCA_030545235.1. NCBI lineage: Eukaryota > Viridiplantae > Streptophyta > Magnoliopsida > Asterales > Asteraceae > Helianthus > Helianthus tuberosus. Next base: position 125,681,180 of record CM060357.1, on the reverse strand, counting down.
GTTCTCGGCCGTAAGCAACAAAGAGGGAAAGAAAGAGTGGAATTTTTGTTGGTGATTTGTGAAGTGAATGAAGATTATAATCTCTAAGTCCCATATATAATTCAATTCACTAATACCCTATGTGTAATGTGCAACCATGATATTAAACATAGGTGATTAGAATAATCAAATAGGACAAGTGGTGGGTTACCACATGGTAAAACCGAACGGATGGGGGGGGGGGGTACAATATGGTTTGGTTTTAACTAAATGGCTAAGTGATAAGTTAGTTTAGTTAGGAAATAAAATTAGTTAATATGTGTGTTGTAATATATAACGGGTGTTAGGGTATTCGGGGACCCTAACTGGCTCAGAAAAGGAAAAACAATGTCAACGTCAATATTTTTATGTTCCGGGTAAAGTCCGGTTGTTCGGTTGAATACCGATTCGTTAAAGTGCTAAATTACACCTTTTAGTGTCTTTTAAGTACCTTTTTGCAATATTTTTGATTCCCGACACTTAGGGAAGTATTCTGGATGATAAAACGAAATTTCTGCATAATATTTCAGTGCCAAAATGCTGATTATAGCTGAATTACAGAAAATTCTGCACTTAAAGTGCGTTTCGGGTGCTTTTTAGTGCTTATTTTTGCTTCCGGAGAGTATATATATTAAACCCTCGTATGTAATCTTGGTTTTTAATGTATTCTTGTCGTTGGACCTACACCTAGGCCTCAATTCTAATGTCTGACTGCTTTCTGTAGTTCTGTTGACACAGTGTGTCTTACCGGTGAGTTTACTAGTATTTCTGACGCAACGCTCTCGTTTATGCATAAAGCAATATTTTTTTATAGTATACAACGTGCATGAATTCACTTGTTTAGCATGTGTTCAGACATTGCTGACAATTAAGCACATAATTGCAGTCATTAAATAATAATTAAAGTGTACGGAAATTACCGGTTTTGTGCCAGTTGTCACAGTCTCCCCCCGTTAAAAGAATTTCGTCCCGAAATTCAGGCTGAACTAACTCTCGCTGGAGTCTTCTTGAATAGGTGGGGATACTTTTCTTTGAACTGGTCTTCACGTTCCCACGTATACTCGGGTCCGTGCTTAGAGCTCCAACGTACTTTGACAAGTTTCACACTGCTCCTCCTGGTCTTGTTGACTTTCCAGTCGGTAACCTCAACGGGTTGTTCTGTGAATCGGAGGGCGTCATCAATATGCACTTCATCCATCGGGATGATCACGTTTTCTTGTGTTTGACTCTTCTTCAGGTTGGATACATGAAACGTATCATGTACTCTATTAAGTTCTTCTGGTAACTCCAACTTGTATGCCACGGTACCAATTCTTTTCAATATTCTGAATGGTCCGATGTATCGTGGATTCAGCTTTCCACGTTTTCCAAATCTGACTACGCCCTTCCAAGGTAAGACTTTTAACAACACCTTGTCTCCCACCTCGAATTCTACGGATTTTCTTTTCGGATCAGCGTAGCTCTTTTGTCGATCTCGAGCCGCCTTAATGCGCTCTCGGATCTGCGCAAACTTGTCGGTTGTCTCTTGTACAAGTTCAGGACCAACCATATGTTTATCTCCAGCGTCTGCCCAACATAAGGGCGATCGGCATTTGCGGCCATACAGAGCTTCGAACGGTGCGGCCTTTATGCTTGTATGATAATTGTTATTGTAGGAAAACTCAACAAGAGGTAGATGAGTATCCCAGCTGCCGCCCAGATCCATGACACATGCGCGAAGCATATCTTCTAACGTTTGTATAGTCCGTTCGCTCTGGCCGTCTGTTTGTGGATGGAATGCCGTGCTTAGATCTAACTGAGATCCAAAGGCTTCCTGAAATGATTGCCAGATTCTTGAGACAAAGCGTCCATCTCTGTCGGAAATGATTGAGATTGGCACTCCATGACGTGCCACAATTTCCTTTAAGTATATCTCTGCAAGCTTTCCAGTGCTATCCTTCTCTCGGATCGGTAGGAAATGCGCAGATTTCGTTAATCGATCAACTATTACCCATATCATATTGTGCCCTCTCGGGGTCCTGGGTAATTTCGTTATGAAGTCCATCGAGATTCGTTCCCATTTCCACACGGGAATCTCTGGTTGTTGTAGTAGGCTGGACGGTTTCTGATATTCGGCCTTAACCTTAGCACAGGTTAGGCATTTTCCAACATAGACAGCAACGTCGCTCTTGAGTCTCGGCCACCAATAATATTCTTTCAAGTCTTAATACATTTTGTCCGATCCTGGATGGATCGAGTATCTCGATTTGTGCACTTCATCAAGAATGACTTCTCGTAAGCCACCATAGAGTGGAACCCAGATACGCTTCTTAAAGTATAAGGCTCCCTCTTCATTTGGCACCATGTATTTCAACATACCCCGGAGGTATTCAGCTCCTCGGTTTTCCATCTTAAGAGCTTCTTGTTGTGCATCACGAATGCGTGCAGTGAGGTTCGTTCGAATAGTCATTTCCAGTCCTCGAACCCTTAGGGTCTTAACCCTTTCTTTTCGGCTCAACGCGTCCGCTACAATGTTTGCCTTTCCAGGATGGTACTTGATCTCACAGTCGTAATCATTTCGTAGTTCGACCCATCACCGCTGGCATGTGTTGTAAGCTTTTGTGATCTGTGAAAATTGTACATCGAGTACCATATAAATAATGTCGCCAGATCTTCAAGACGAATACCACTGCGCCCATCTCCAGGTCATGAGTGGTATAGTTTCTTTCATGTACCTTCAGTTGTCTTGAAGCGTAAGCGATGACTTTTTGGCGTTGCATGAGTACGCAACCCAAGCCTTGACGTGAGGCGTCACAGTATACCACGAAGTCTTCAGTGCCTTCGGGTAATGATATTATCGGTGCATCGCATAGTTTGTTTTTAAGTAGTTGGAAGGCTTCTTCTTGTTTGTAACCCCAGTCGTATTTCTTGTCTTTCTGTGAAAGGGTCGTTAGCGGTTGAGCTATCTTTGAGAAGTTCTCGATGAATCGCCGATAATAGCCCGCTAAGCCCAAAAATTGTCGAACTTCAGTTGGGATCTTGGGAGCTTCCTAATTCTTTATTGCTTCTATCTTGGACGGGTCTACATGAATGCCCTTCTCATTCACGACGTGACCAAGAAATTGTACTTCGCGAATCCAGAATTCGCATTTCGAGAACTTTGCATAAAGCTTCTCTTTCTTCAGTAGTTCCAGAATAGTTCTGAGATGTTGCTCGTGTTCTTCTTTCGTTCGCGAATAAATCAGGATATCATCGATAAATACAATCACGAATTTATCGAGATAGGGTTTGCATACGCAGTTCATCAGATCCATAAAGACCGCTGGTGCATTTGTCAGCCCGAATGGCATCACAAGAAATTCGTAGTGCCCATAACGTGTTCTGAATGCAGTCTTTGGTACGCTTTCCTCTTGGATTCTCAGTTGATGGTATCCAGATCGAAGGTCGATCTTGGAATAGTAGCTTGATCCTTGCAGTTGATCAAATAAGTCATCAATCCTCGGTAGCGGGTACCGATTCTTGATAGTGAGCTTGTTCAGTTCCTTGTAATCGATACACATCCGCAGTGTTCCATCCTTCTTTTTCTCGAATAATACTGGAGCTCCCCAGGGTGAGAAGCTTGGCCTTATGAATCCTTTATCCAACAACTCCTGGAGTTGTGTAGATAATTCTTGCATTTCGGGTGGCGCAACTCGATAGGGTGCCTTGGCTATAGGAGCGGCTCCTGGAGCCAAGTCTATACGGAACTCGACTTGTCGTTGTGGAGGTAGTCCTGGAAGATCTTCGGGGAAAACATCAGGGAATTCCTTCACCACAGGAATGTCTTCGAGTTTTGGCTCCACAGCCTTCTTGTCTACCACGTGTGCTAGGAAGGCAACACATCCTTTCCTTAAGCATTTATGTGCCTTCATACAACTGATGATTCGAAGAGGTGCATCTCGTTTTTCTCCATGCACGATGAGAGTTTCACCATTCGCTAAAGGGATGCGAATGATTTTCTCATGACAAATAACTTCAGCTTTGTTCTTGGACAACCAGTCCATTCCGACTACTACATCGAAGCTACCCAATTGAATAGGTAAGAGGTCGATGCTAAAATTTCGTTCGCCAAGTTCTAATGAGCAGCCTCTAATGACTTCGCCCGATTCAACAAGTTTACCGTTGGCTAGTTCTATGGAATAAGGAATTTCTAATCTACTAGATTCTATTCCGAGTATGTGTTTAAATTCCACAGACATGAAGCTATAATCGGCGCCAGTGTCAAATAATATGGATGCAAAGTGATTGTTAATGAGAAACGTACCGGTGACCACGTTAGGGTCCTCGCGTGCGTTCTTTGCTCCAATCACAAATGCTCTAGCCTGAGCATTGTTTCCCTCTGGGCAGTCCTTCATGAAATGATCATTGCTTCCACACTTGAAGCATCCTTGGTTTTGCCCTTTCCCGTTACCATTCTTGTTACCAGCACCGTTTCCATTTCGGTTCTTTCCTTTTCCCCAACAGTCTTCCGTTTGATGACCCAATTTACCACATTTGTCGCACCTTGGAATGCGACAAGCTCCATCATGATGATACTTACATTTTTGGCATCTAGGCATGGAGCCTTGGTATGCTTTGGTTGCATGGGTTTTCGCCTCCTGAGACGGGTTAGCGTCACGCTTCTTGTTGTTGAAACCTTTGTTGTTACGAGTTGCTTGATTCAGATTCGAATGCTTTCTCTTCTTGTCACCGGATGACTCAGCATGTGTCTCGGTCTTCTCTGTTGGGTTCAGTGATAACTTCTTCATACGAACACAATCTTCGGTCAGGCTGACAGCCAGAGTTACAGCCTCAGTGATTGTTTGTGGTTTGGCCGACGTCACCATGCCACGAAACTCTGGGGCCAGTCCCCAAATGTAGCGTTCCACACGCTTAAATTTGGGAGTCACCATGTAGGGAAGCACTCTAGACAGATCGTGGAACCTTCGAGTATATCCATTAATGTCAGCACCTTCCATAGTCAAGTGCCAGAACTCCGTTTCCAGCCTTTGGAGTTCAGCGCGAGAGCAATACTTCTCTCTCATTCTTTCCTTCAGTTCCTCCCAAGTTAGGCCATAAGCGGCATCGTCACCCAAGGTTTGGGCTTGCAGGTTCCACCAAGTCAGAGCTTCATCGACAAACAACCCAGTGGCAAAAGTGACTTGCTGGTTCGCGGTACACTTGCTCATGCGGATGATAGCTTCAGTCTTCTCCGTCCAGCGCACAAATGCTACTGCACCTCCTGTGCCGTCATAGTTCATCGGCTTGCAGTCGAGGAACTGCTTGAAAGTGCAGCCTGGAATTGATTCAACCAATTCACATGTAAGCAATCGAAGAAATAATGAAACAAAGACCGTTCATAAATTTCCTCATGCTTAGTACAGTGTCTTAAGGTTACCTTGAGCTGCGTTGCCTCCAGATGAATCTCCGTTCCCATTACGTCTAGCGTTGCTTGGGCCGCCACTGTCTTGAGTACGGTTTGCCTCGTATTGGGCGATAGCAGCGGAGATCCTTTCTTCCAGTAGAGCGTTCAGCTCTTCAGCAGTTCTTGGCAGTGGGGGAGAAGGAGGTTGATCATCATTGCGAGCATTCACAGCTTTCCTGGGTGCCATGTTCTGACAGAACATAACACAACAGGGTTAAATATTTGTTTGATATCGTCATACTAGACAGTAGTAGTATATATATTCACAGGTATATACCACATAAGTGACATCAAACAATTATTACTCTAGCAGAGTACTTAGTAGGCTTGCACTGAGGGAATCTATACGTGACAAGACTTGTTGTGGTTTCTGTGCACTGAATTCCATAATTATGTATGCATCCGGAATTATGTAACTCCTTGCACAGTCCGCACAGTTCGTTTCATCCTCGTATTTCTTCCTTCAGATGGGCCATCGCTTTCAGATAAAGTCACGTATACTTGTGACATTCTACTTCTAGTATGCTAATTATCACACATAATTGCAAGTGATTTCTAGTCAATGACAAGTGCTACTCAAGTGCACTCTAAGTCTCGTAGTGTCTTTTCTAGACTCATGTAGACAGTTTTAGGCAGTGGATGTCGCGGGACGTTTTATGCAATGAAAACTCTTTGAAAAATTGTTTTCGTGAAAGGATCCTAGAGATTGTAGACTAGACTCGAGAAGGAATCCTGGTTCACTACAATCGCAGCTCTGATACCAATCTGTCACACCCCTTTCTGCGGCGGAAGCACGAGGTGTGATCATGAAAGGTTCTCATTGCATACGAAAGGTAAACATGCTATATGCTCGTAAAAACAACTTCAAATACCATAATTTGAAACATAAGATAGCATTTACATCGCTAGATAGCATAAAAAATTGTCTTAGAAGTTTACAACTTTATTTATGGTTAAACATAAGCGACATCCAAGGGCATAAGCAAGACCGCGCGCACATCCATCCTAGTTACCTGAAATACATGTGAGTTTTGGAAAAACGTCAACATAATGTTGGTGTGAATTCATGCAGTTTTTGTATTTCACGTTTGTATACTTTGTATGAAAACATAGTTTTGAGTTATGTATAAATCAAGTTTTCATATATAAATCAAGTATTCATGTGTACACCACGTACTCATGTATAATTCAAGTTTTTCTTGAGTACCCCACGTACTTCAAGTATAATTTGTGACACCTGTGTCACTTCAACCATCAAACAAATGCCAAACCAATGAAATATTGTATTTCATACTTGGGATTTGTAAAAATATGTGTATCGATTGCACATATCAACTCTTGTTCGATTTCAAGCTCTAAATCGCTTTCTGGAAGGTTATACACGCACTGATGCGTAAATATAACCAGTTTAATGCAACGAACACTCCGGAATAGTGAAATAGGCTTAACATACCTTAAATAACCTTTACATAACTTAGATATAAGTTTTGGAAGGTTTGGTGTGGTGAAATCAAAGTTTAATCGCTTACAGGGACTAAATTTGACAAACTGCGAAAGTATGCCAATTTGAACTGTAACAGACATTCCGGAACATGACCATAAGTTAAACATACCATAAATATCCTTTACATAGCTTAGAAATAGGCTTTGAGGTGTTCGGTATGCTAAAATAAACTTTTGTGTCATTCAGGGACTAAAAGCGTCAAAAAGTGCACAAGTTTGCATTTTCGCGCATAACTTACGTTCTGAATACATCCGGACATCCAAAAATTTATGTAAGCACTAAAATATTTTATTTTAGTGTTTGGCATAAGAAAAATCCATTCGTTTCGTCATTTGGATCGTTTTTCGCGCTTATGCGCATTCCGTCGTAATTAAGCGAACATCGCGTTCGTACGACCAAACGAACCAACCTCCGACATATTCTTGAGCATGTTTCATGTCCACAATGTTTAGGCATCATTTTAGGGCCTTAAAGTTGGCTTTACGGGCCTTAGAAGTGTCGGGAATGGCCTTAAACACGTGCAGGGGCTGAAACTGTCATTTTTGAAAGTTATATGCTGATCAGAAGGGCCATGCGGCCCGCATTAGATTTTTCTGATCCTGAAGCGGGCTGCCTCAGCCTCCCAGAACAGATAATATCGAACAGTCAGCAGATTCCAGCTGTTTGATCCTCACCCACACATTCTCAACTGCACATTCAGCTCATTTAGATCCATTTTTAGCCACCACAACTTTGCAACACTTGTACGGATGCGATTAAGGCACGATATTCGATAAACGATCCTAACGGTTCGGGTATTCCTATAAATACCCAACCCATTTAACTTCAAAAATCACAAGAATCTGATCTAAGTGACTCTAAGTTCGTTTGAACTTCGCAACGTGAGTGTAATCACGTTGGTTATAGTCCCTTGGGACTATGCCTACTGATTACCACGTTGTCTAGGGTCGTAGGGTAAGCGATCTGATAAATCGCTTATACCTTCGAACCCGACCCAGTTTGGTCGATCATTAGGATCCGACCAAACACATTAGGTGACCATAGTAGGTAGGGAATAACCTTCCGAGGTTATACCCTATGGTCGCTTCGTTTGAATAGTTGTATGATAGGTAGTTTATATGCCTTAGGTAAATTACCAGAATACCCTTTTCATGTATAATTGGTAATTAAGCATATGTAACCTAAACTTTTGTTACATAACTGATTATGTAACATGTTTAGGCATATAACACTTGTCATAGGGCTAGTTAGACGGTCCGAACGCGTTTCACGCGAACGACGCGTTAAAGTAGCATAAGCTACCTAAACGGGTCGTAATGGGTCGTAAGCACTTAGGTTAGGTTTCATTTAGTATGTAGGCTTTGTTAAACCATATGACACGAGTCTCTATACTCGTTTGGTTTACGAACCCTCATTCTATCAGATCTTCCGATTTAGGTCCGGTTTATTAACATAGTTACCTATATTAGGTGTCGTTTGATATCCGTGATCTCTAGCATTGTTTGGTTGTTACTCAAGGACTACTAAGCAATCTCAAGTGAGTACATAGACCCCTCTTTTACTGTTTTCCAAACGTTTTGGGGTGGAACACATGTGCCTACTTGTTACTTTCATGCTTTCCTGTTTTCACATCATATACCTGCTATGTTCGTTAGTACATTATAGTACATGATTTTATTACATCTTATGCTAGGTATTCCCATTGTGTGCATTACTTAGTACATCGTTTTACATTACATTTAATGCTACGTATGTCTATTGTTGCATACTTAGTACAGGTCACATGCTACGTATGTCTATTGTTGCATACTTAGTACAGGTCATATGCTACGTATGTCTATTGTTGCATACTTAGTACAGGTCATATGCTACGTATGTCTATTGTTGTATACGTAGTACAGGTCACATGCTACGTATGTCTATTGTTGTATACGTAGTACAGGTCACATGCTACGTATGTCTATTGTTGTATACGTAATACAGGTCACATGCTACGTATGTCTATTGTTGTATACGTAGTACATGTCACATGCTACGTATGTCTATTGTTGTATACGTAATACAGGTCACATGCTACGTATGTCTATAGTTGTGTACGTAGTACATGTCACATGCTACGTATGTCTATTGTTGTATACGTAGTACAGGTCACATGCTACGTATGTCTATTGTTGTATACGTAGTACAGGTCACATGCTACGTATGTCTATTGTTGTATACGTAGTACATGTCACATGCTACGTATGTCTATTGTTGCATACTTAGTACAGGTCACATGCTACGTATGTCTATTGTCGCATGCTTAGTACATTTGTTATTCATCACATGCTTACATTTTGGATACATATTACATGATTTACATTAGACATGAACATTTTACTTTGATAGTTTGGTTTGAGTAAGTGATTAAGTAACGAGGCGTGTGTAATATGATACAAGCATGGTGGATACGCCACTGGTACTTCCTATATATAAGTGTTTGTATGGTATTACATGTCGTAGCGTTATTTGAATCATTTCAGTTTGAGACATATAACATTTTATACAAATAACATACTTTTCACAAGACATTGTTTTACAAACAACTTATCTTATACAAACTCATTTTTACATGGTTATTCATTTAACCTTACATTTATTTATACATATCATCTGATCTTATCGTTTTTCAAATGATTTACAAGACAAAGCAAATTACAAGGTTCATGACTAAACATTTTCTCAAACATAAGTCATGAATCCTATTTTCACAAAACCTATGTATCTCACAGGCATTTTTATGCCGACGTACCTATTTTCACATGTGTTTTTCAGGAGCTGTTGCATAAGATGATCAAGATACACATAGGCAGACTTGGGCTTTAGTGACAATAAAAGATGCAAGATTAGTTAATTATGTTGTATTTCCTTGTTTGTTAAGACATTGTAACACTTTTAATCAATAAAACGAAACTTCAATTGCCATGGATTTGAAACAATTAATTCTGTTACAACACTCCCCGACATTTCCGCCACGTTTTGTATGTTCTACGTGGTCGGGGTGTGACATAATTCAAGTTTTTCTTGAGTACCCCACGTACTTCAAGTATAATTCAAGTTTTTCTTGAGTACCCCACGTACTTCAAGTATAATTCAAGTTTTAGTATGGTATAAATTTTATGTAAATAAAGTATTCCTGTAAGTATCAGGACTGTTAATGGGTTGCAAAGCCATTAACATGTGACACGACATAGGAAGTCACCAAACCTTAGGCATTTAATTGGTATATTATGAGACACAAAAGCACTACTCGATTCTCGCCCTCACCGAGAGTGTGGCTGCCCGGCACCCGTTAGATCTAACCTTTTGTTCTGCGGTCTAGGTATATTGTTGATTAATGGTGCTTATGTACCCTATTCGTGACACGATTTCTCGTATCATTTCTCATAACGCATCCTACTTGGTTCTCGTCCTCACCAAGTGCGTTTCTTGTTATCATTTCTCATAATGCATCCTACTTGGTTCTCGTCCTCACCAAGTGCGTTTCTTGTTATCATACCATTTAGAAACATTATAATATTTGTACATGTATTCCACCCCCGAAGTTATAAAACTGAAAACAGTTAAAAGAAAAGGGGGGGCATGAACTCACAACTTTGCGTTCCTTGTGTCGTAAACTTCACCGGATTTGCTTAATTAACGTCGTAACCTATACGCGTATTCTTAACATTAGTCACTAGACTTGTGTCGCACAAGTACAGTCACTCTCTTTGGTGTATATATTCTTGTGTTAAAAATATTCTATATTTATAACTAAGTGTTTTACTTATATTATTTTCTCAAACATAAATATAAGTCTTTTGTGTTTTGCACTTTGCACCCGAATTATGTATCTTGTATGTTGTATGTGTATTTTTTGTATTTTTACTCCTTACGAGTATCTCCAAGTCATATTAATTTTACTCTAAAAATAATATATACCTATTTCACAAAATAATCACATAATCACACAAGCGATTGTATGTGTATTTTTTGTATTTTTACGCTAATATTTACTCATTAACCACTTTGTTCATCATTTTTAGTAGACTTTAAACTTTGATCTTATATGTTCATGATTTTTATCCGACAAATCTCTTATTAACCACTAAAAGCAAGATCAAGAGGGTGATTTAGAACACTTACAGCTAGCACAAGGCTATGGAAGAATCCAGGCGAAAACAAGGTGGTTAATAACGACGTAGTGAGGTCCTCGCGATTTCGTAAGCACCGAGCTTGTTTGTAAGAACTCTAACACACTTGGAAGTAAGTAAAATGCCAAGATAGAAATTGAAAGTGGGTGGAATGTTGCTTGTGGTTCTCGGCCGTAAGCAACAAAGAGGGAAAGAAAGAGTGGAATTTTTGTTGGTGATTTGTGAAGTGAATGAAGGTTATAATCTCTAAGTCCCATATATAATTCAATTCACTAATACCCTATGTGTAATGTGCCACCATGATATTAAACATAGGTGATTAGAATAATCAAATAGGACAAGTGGTGGGTCACCACATGGTGAAACCGAACGGATGGGGGGGGGGGTACAATATGGTTTGGTTTTAACTAAATGGCTAAGTGATAAGTTAGTTTAGTTAGGAAATAAAATTAGTTAATATGTGTGTTGTAATATATAACGGGTGTTAGGGTATTCGGGGACCCTAACTGGCTCAGAAAAGGAAAAACAATATCAACGTCAATATTTTTGTGTTCCGGGTAAAGTCCGGTTGAATACCGATTCGTTAAAGTGCTAAATTACACCTTTTAGTGTCTTTTAAGTACCTTTTTGAAATATTTTTGATTCCCGACACTTAGGGAAGTATTCTGGATGACAAAACGAAATTTCTGCATAATATTTCAGTGCCAAAATGCTGATTATAGCTGAATTACAGAAAATTCTGCACTTAAAGTGCGTTTCGGGTGCTTTTTAGTGCTTATTTTTGCTTCCGAAGAGTATATATATTAAACCCTCGTATGTACTCTTGGGTTTTAATGTATTCTTGTCGTTGGACCTACACCTAGGCCTCAATTCTAATGTCTGACTGCTTTCTGCAGTTCTGTTGACACAGTGTGTCTTACCGGTGAGTTTACTAGTATTTCTGACGCAACGCTCTCGTTTATGCATAAAGCAATATTTTTTTTGTAGTATACAACGTGCATGAATTCACTTGTTTAGCATGTGTTCAGATATTGCTGAGAATTAAGCACATAATTGCAGTCATTAAATAATAATTAAAGTGTACGGAAATTACCGGTTTTGTGCCAGTTGTCACAGATAATATGTTTGAATGTTTATGTGTGAATGATATATGTTAATTAGTATGAGGATTTGATGAATTATGTATGAAATTAGGAGATTGTGCATGAATTAGTTGTACCTTATGTTTAGAAGGTTGTACGCCCACCAAGTGTATGATGAAATGCTTAAGTGAAGTTAGGATGCAAAATGTTATGAAAAAGCTTGGTGTATATTGGAACGAAATACGAAAATGATGGCATGATCATGTTAAATTACTAATTTGAATATGGTTGTAAGCACATTTGCATCGAGAGTAGGTAATGTATATGGTGCCTTTCGTATAGCCTACTTTGATATTACGAGTAGATGAGAATAAGTTGAAAGTTCACATGATGAATTGCTGACTTCTGAAAGTCAACTACGCATAAGAAGCATGATATGATTTGTTGTCGTAAAAATAGGATTATAGGAAGTCGTAAGTTACATGTTATGTCAATACGTGATATTTGTGATGGCATGACGAATTACATGAGTTTGAAAGGATATGAATTTGATTATATGTCTTCTGCTTGTTAATTGTGACTAAAGAAAGTCAAATGTGAAATATGCGATTGATATGATCGTTAACATGTACAATTGTGTATGCTAATGAGAATGTGATTTGGTGGCATGAAAGTAGAGGAATCATGTCGAGATGGACTCAAACATGAAAGGCTAATGGGTCAAAAGGAGGCAAGGAAGCGGATACGGACACAGATGCACAAGGTAAGTGATTTCCGTAATCACTTCTTAGTTGTTTATGTAAAGTTAGGTGCGATTTAATTAAGTATGATAATTGAGGTCAAATAGGAATGAGTTGTATGAAATCGATGAATTTCGCTAAGTAAATCAAATGGGTCAAGATGAGGTTTTATTGCATACCGGAAAGGTTGCATAAGTAACAACTTCGGTATGATAACCGGGTAATGGATAAAATTGTATGTAAGCATGCTAACTGAGAAACGGTGACTCGGGTTAATGGGCAAGAGGTTCGGTAGTAAATTATGAGTAAATGAATAAACAATTTCATAGATGAAAATTGTACTATTTAATGTTTAATTACGTAATAACGAATGAATTTAACGAATACCGGGTATCGGGTGCGTAAACCCCAAGTACGACACTCCGGATAATGTAAAAGTATTATGGTCATAATGTTCATGTAAGTTTTGAGTTAAAAGGAATGAGTTATTTGATAAAAACATGAACGGGTCGGATAAATCGTAAATTAATAATAAGCCGATAGCGCGTAAGTTAAGAATTTCCTTAATCCGGATATGGGATTTCAAGTTCACATGATAGAATGTCAAATTACGAGCATGTAGGAAGAAACGGGAGGTTAAACGGGTAAACGGTTCAAAAGTTATGCGCGTTTTAGTGCGTAAGGACGACGAAACGGAGCTGCAGAAAAATGCAATATCTAGAGGGCGTCGCCGACGGCCTTAGGGGCGTCGCCGACGGCCTTAGGGGCGTCGCCGACGGCCTTAGGGGCGTCGCCGACGGGCTCTACAAACTCAGTTTTCTCCGACGCCTTATTTTACTGCCTACGGGGGGTTCTGGCTACGCGTAAATCCAAGGGCCGTCGCCGACGCCCTCCCCATGTCCAAAAAGCTTAAAATTGTTATCTAAGTTGATTTATGGGTCGTGGGCTTCGGTAGGTTAACCGTGGACTATGGCGGGCCTCCCAAACATGATTTTGATCGTTCCTTTGATGATTATGGGTTATAAATCTAAGTCTAAGACCCACGTAATTAATGTATGGTTATGTAAGAGGTATGCGAGAACTTGTACGTGTATATATGGTTAGGTACATCTGTAGATGTGTATATATATGTATGTATGTACGTGAAGATATAGGAAGGTATGTATGTGGATGTCTATGTATGTATGCATGAATTAGATACGTTGAGTATTATCGTTATTAATGGTGCGCCTTGAGAATGAAACGCAACGCAGGTACATGATTGAAGCCTCACCGGGGAATAGATACACATATGAAATGCTTAAAGTTAGAAAGATAACGGAATGGGAAGTTTACATAAGTGAATCTGGTTTATATATAATGTGCACTAATGTTATGAATGTATGTGGTGAGTGCAGGTTATATGAATCACGGATTATCATCACCAGGATTAGCGATCGAAGACCGAGTCACAAGATGGATTGTACGGGAATGCTGGAGTATGTAGTTTGGTAAATACAAGTGATGCTTTTATTTTGTAAAAGAGTTAATTCAAACGAACTTTCAAGTATGTAAAGAGACTTATAATGAAAAGAAATTTTATGGTACGAATTTCCGCTGCAACTTTTGTCAAATACGTGTTAGGGTCTTACGAGTTGGTATCAGAGCCCTGGTTTGAGAGAATCAAGCACTAGAAAGTAAGTACTTGAACTCAAACCTGTGTGCTCTTGTGATAAGGAGCCCGTACAATCTAAGACTCGATTAAGAACCAAGGGTAGAAGCGAATGTAAGAATGCGCTTATGCATGTGAATGAAGAAACTAACGGTTTTCGTATGTGCAAGGTAAGCATAAGTGTTTGAAGAGGATGGTCCGTGGATGCAGAATATGATGAATACTAAGGCTGGCAAAGATGCAACTAGGCTAATGAACCCCAGGTACACACTATTAATATGTATGGGTACCAATGTTAAAAGAAAAAGGAAGAAATCTCCTTGGGAGGGCAATTATTAAACGAAAGACAATGATAAGGTCTTCGGGAAAATTTTAGAGATGTGCACGAAACTGAAACCCATTTCTCGGACATAAGGCGATAATTACACGAAGGCACGAAACTAGTATGTGGATTGCGCACCTGGCCAGTACGCAAGAAGCATATGACGTCCATGAGACCGTGGTAATTATCGCAGGTATGTCCGGTAGAACTGGGTAGCAGGTGGGCGTGCGGGTGAAATGGGTAGTAAGACTCTCGGGAAAATTGAGAGTACTATGTAAGAGTGAAAAGTATGAGTGATAAAAATGAAGAATGTTGAATCCGTAAGAAAGTACGGATCAACAATATATGAATGAAATGTTTGAATTCGCGAGACGGATTTAAAGAATGAAAGATGTGAATACAATGTTAGAATCTGCTAGACAGATTCAAGGAATGAAAGGCATGAATGGAATGTTTGAATCCGTAAAACGGATTCAAGGAAATGAGATGTATAAATGATATGTTAGAATCCGCGAGACGGATTCGAAGCATGAAAGGAATGAAAGCATGAATGATATGTTAGAATCCGCGAGACGGATTCGAAACAAAGAAAAAATAAAAGTATGAATGAGATGTTAGAAACCGCGCGAAGGGTTCGAAACATAATGAATGATAAGAATGAAAAGATTCGAATATGTAAGTAATTATGGACTAAGCAAGTAAATATTCTTTAAAAGCGAATGTTATCCAAGTTTTGTCTTAAACTTATATATATGTGTGAATTAATGTGTGTGTATATATATATATATATATATAAGCAAATACGTTTGTATACAAGAAGGGTTAAAGAGACGAATGAGTCATGCGGTTCATATGGTAATCGTTATTCAAACCCGATATATTTAATGTTTTTGAATTATTAAGTTTTATACTTATAGGTGAGCATAACGTTTGGCACGCAAACCTAAATTTTGACGAAAGAAAGAAGTTTTGAACATGTTATGTGTTAGATGTGTTAGTAATCGACTCTTAGGAGCCGTAATGAATGACGGGCTACGATCCGGACAACAGTCTAAGTATGATTGGGAAGGGGTAAGTTTTGGCAAGAATACTGAAATGATGTAATGAATGTTTGAATGAAAGGTGCTAATCGCCGATTTTATAGATGTTACTGGTAGAATTATGAATGTGATGAAACCAATCGAAGTGGTAAAAGAATGTGCACGAGTGGAAGCCCATTACAAGGATGAATGAAAGCTGGCCTGGTACGGTTAGTACTCGCGAAGGAGCGGATCGTTCTGATTTATGGATCACTGAAGTATGAAATTGAAATCGAGGTAAGTAAAATGTTTTAACTCATGTCGATTAGGTATGGTAGGGTATAGAATGTTTAATTTTTAGCATTTGACATAAGAAGAAAAACTATGTAATTAAGAAGTAAATCTTAAAAGTTTTGAACGAAAATTTCGGGTACTGGTTAAATTCTCGTATGAAGAACCTGCATGATACACTTGCTTAGGCAAATTAAGTGAGGCATGAATTAAGGGGAATACGAAAGGATTCAGTGTCACACCCCCAAAATCCACCATGCGGAGTATCACCGCTTGGAGGCGTGACATGACCAGGATCGAGCCACCAATCATATTGAACAACATACTTAAGTAAATAAAACCAAACACAATACGATTGGTGACCAAAAGGAAGTAAACCGATTTTAGGTTAACAGCGGGAGCATAAAACAGAAGTTCAAAACATAAGTCCATAGTTCGTAAGTTTAAGGTCCAAAACGTAGGTTTAATAAGTTCATAAAGTTTATTCATTAAGTACGGGACATATCAGTTCGCATCCCACAACGACCACCTCCATATGCAAGCTCCATAGCATCTAATGACCTGCAAAGCATGTAATAACGAGTCAACAACAAAGTTGAGTGAGTTCACGGTTGGTTGTCCATTTTAGAGTTGTTTCCAAAAACATAGTTTAATCTCATTCGGCTATCCAGCCGTGGGGGTTACCCCATAGTTCGAAAACGTTTATTAGTTAACCATCCCATGTCCACCTTCCCTGGCTATCCAGCCCGGCACTTTGGCCGTGGGGAGCTACCCCAGTATTTTAAACTACCAGACTCGTTTATCATATCGACTACTAACAAAAATCAATTGTGCCCTAGCGTCGGTGTTCTATCACCACCGACGTGCCATAGTCCATTAGTACACGCCCGTCCAACTGGCACGGTGTGAGGTTTGTTAAACCTAATAGCGCTATTAACTAATGACCCGCTCGCCATAGCCTCGGCGATTAAGTCGATACAAAAAGGGAGGGACTTCGCTGATAGAGTTCTAGTCCAGTAAGTCTAATACGTCCCAACAAGACGAGGAATTTACATTCCTGAACACGTCTCAAGGACGAGGAATTCACATTCCTGAACGCGTCCCAAAGGACGAGGAATCCCTATTCCTGTACCCATTCCCATTCCCATCGGGAAATTACCATGCTTTGTAGAAAAGTGTGAACTCACCTTGGTTTGCTCGGTTAGATTCTCAAATATAGTTAACAGTCAAGGTCGGTCAGTCACGTCCTAATAAGGTATGGATAACAATCAGTTTCTCATGCATAACACGTATCCTACGTATGGTTTATTTGCACATTACTTCGACCACATAACAGGTACACACTTTAACGATTTATGCCCATATAAACTTCCCATCCATTCCCCACTCATAAACAAACATACGATATTGCACGTAACACATATAACATGTTAGATCATTCACCGATAGCATACTCGACATTTAGACACGCAAGTCACAACTTATGTCAATTCAGCATTAATATTCAAAACCGGCTGTTTTCGGACATTTTAATAAAATAGTTAACTTATTCAAAAAAATTCCCAAATTTTTACAGGATGTCTTAAACATTCCATATTTTATTGTGTAAAAATATCGGGGTCCGGTTCATTACCAATATTTTATAAAAATTCATATTCCGGACTGAACTCAGATTTGTGTATTTCTGACCACGGTCCACGGAACAATTTATTAAAAATTCATCGAGTGTCCGATTTACGAAATTCCAGTGGGGTAATTACAAATGCATCGGTTTTCATCTACTGTACAAATTTCATGGTCCGATTCATCACAAAACTCAGGTTATGACTGAAAGTATGACACCCATTTATTGCTGTCAAAATTCAGCTTAAGTTGCTGTTACAAATTAACACTTTAAAAATAGTAAACGGAGTCCAAAAATTACGATTCCGATGCCATTAGAACCGTATTTCATAATAACATATTTTAGATTCAAAATATCGGTTTTTCGTTAAGTTTATGACCTGTTTACAGCCAACTGAAGTTGGCTGTAAAACCGGGACAGATTCTGCTTTCACTCTTTAACTTCCTAGTTCGTGTTCGATTGATTTCCGTTAGCAAGTTTATTAATCACAACAACATTAAACATCAATACTAACCAGCAAAACATCAGATAATCAACCAAGAATCATAACAAAACTAGTTTCAAAAGTTTTACACTAACATTCATTCATTAACCACCATGTTTATTATTTTTTAGTGGACTTTTAGTTTTGAACTCTAGTGTTCATGATTTTTATCCGATAAAATTCTTATTAACCACTTTAGACAAGCTTAAGAAGGTGATTAGAATCACTTACTACTAGCTCGTGGCAAGGGAAGAAACTAGACGAAGAACGAGTGGTTAAAAGCAACGTAGTGAGGTCCTTAGCAATCCGTAAGCACCAAGCTTCCTTGTACGCGACCCTTCACACTTGTATATAAGTAGAAAGCCTTGATAGAAATTGAAAGTGATGTTGGGTGTGTATGTATGTTCGGCCGAGAGTCTCCAAAGGGGAAAAAGAAATGCAATTTGGTTGGTGTATGAAAATTGTATTCTAGAGTGTTATCTTATAATAAAAAATCCACCATTACCCAAGAGATAATATGCTAGATAGATATGAGACAATTGGATTAAAATAATAAAAAGGGGTGTGTGTGTTCCCTAGGGGGAAAACCAAACGGGTATGGGGGGGTTGGGTAAATAGTTGGATTTCAACTATTTAGTTAAGTATAGTTAGTTAGTTTATTTAATTTAATTTAGTGTAGTTTGTGTGTTGTAAATTATAACGGGTGTTAGGGTATTCGGGGACCCTAACTGGTTCAGAAAAAAGAAAACAATGTCAATGACAATATTTTTTTATGTCCCGGGTTAAGTCCGGTTGTACGGTTGGATATTACTCCGTTAAAGTGTTAAATTAATTCGTAACGTGTCCTATTTATATATTTTTGTAACGTTTTTAATTTCTAACACTTAGGAAATCATTACGGACTATTTAATGACCTTTCTGTACACTATTAGTGTGTTAACAGGCGCATGTAAATATAACACAGATATCAGAAAGCAGTTACGTAATTCCACAAAGTCGTCAAGCACATTAATTATTATTAATAAATTGTACAGAATACATGGGATTTTGAGGGTTGTCACATTCAGGAACTAATGAAAAAAAGGAAGGCACTCAAGAGTTTATATAGGGATCGCCATTAATGCCCTCGAGAACCGCAAACCCCCTTTTTCAGGAAAACACGGTTATCAAAGCGTCAAGGGCGAGTGGGGAACAAACAATAACCTCACGCGCGCGTGCAGACCATGTTTGACGACGCACATTTAATGAATAACTGACAAGTGACAGCCTGTCACCAAAGCCGTCACACGTCAACAGTGGGCACAGTACCTTTTACCTGCCATGAGTCAAATTTTTCAAAATTTGAAATCATGAAAACCACAACTTGAAGAAACAGAAATATTTTCTACAAGAAGATTCTTCTTACTTCGCGCCAAAGGAACTTGCCACTTCTCAAAGCAAAACGCGCACACTTCATATAGGCCAGTGCTCCACCTACTTGCGTAGAAGCAACACTGGACTAGGGGGACTTGAAGGGGTATGGTCCCAAAAACCCCGCATAAGCGCATTGGACCATACCACAACCTTATCCCAAAACATCTTGAATACAGACCCTGCGCGGCCGTGCAACGGTCCTAAATAGGATTTGGCAAGAAACAATTCAAATGACGAGGTATGGTCCCTGAAACCTTGCGCATGTGACCATATCACAACCTCATTTCCATAACATCTTTAATAAGATGTTTCACGGTTGCGCAGTGGTTACAAACAAGGTATGGAAAGAAACAGTCTTTGGTAAACATGCGCCGGAAGAAGGGAGAAATAAACAGTCAGCTAACACCTTTGCGCGGGCTCGCGCAATGAAACAGTTAGACTTAAAATCCTAAACCTCTCCGCGCGTCTGAAGTCAAGACTTGAACAAGAGTATCTTTTCTGTTACAACAGAATAGACACGTAGCAAGAACATAAAAGGTTTACAGCTGTAGATCTTCTAGAAGGTTGTTAATGCTCATCATGCACAGCCATTCAGTTATAACTAATTGTGATGTGGCATGATCTAGAACGCTCATCTGATCATGGTGATGGCACCCCTTTGAAGATCAATCTACAACAAACCCACTTTCCACGTGGCATCTCCCCAGCCGTCGATCACACTCACGATCCGTGTGCATAGATGTGACGTTAGTGATTGACGGAAAAAGGAAATAACCGCCGACGGAAAATACTTTCCGTCACTATCTCCGTCAACAAATTTGTAAGTCCCGTAAACCGGATCTTTCAATGATATCAAACAACCTATTGATTGTGCGGAATCCAATCAATAGGTGATTCAAGAAATAAGATGAAAACAAACAAGAACACAGAAATAACTTTTAACTCACACACGTTTCGATTACTTGAACAAGCAAAAACGCCTGGTATGAGTACACCACTACAAATCGCCTCCACTTCTCTGATTCTCTAGAATTGTGTAACTAGGAGGTTCCCACCCTAAAAAAAGTTAGAAACTTGTTTATATACTAACTCAAGCCCACTTTCCTACATGGGCTCCCCTTGGGCCTGCTTGGCCCACATGGACTAAAGCTTGGCCCAAGTGACCTATAAAGGTCCAAAACCTAATATAAACTAACCCGGTAAGGCCCAATTCGTAACCATAGCTCGTTCTGTTAATTTGATGCGTCAGTCTCACACTTTAGGGCCTAACAATCTCCCCCTAGATTGATGCCATCAAATTTTCTTCATAGCATGAATTCAGCAACGTCTTCAACGTAGTCTATGGTTGTCGCTATGCTGCAGATGTTGTGGAAGTTATTGACTTCTAAACTCTCATCACTGGGTCTCTTTCTTCAGCTCTTGTGGTTAGCTTCATATCAGGATCTTGATCAGCTTTGCTTGAAACATATTTGTCAGAAAGAATGTGAGAGGAGGATTCTCCACAACTCTTTTCTTCTTCTTCTTCTTCAGTCCTTTTCTTTCAAGCAGGTTCATGGTACTTCTTCAAACGTACTTTCACTGTCAGACGACGTTTCGTATCCAGTTCTTCAGACTCAGGTACATCTTGTTGTTGTGATGCTTCATGCTTTGTCAGCAGCTAACAGCATCTCAATCTTCAACAACCCCTGTTCTTGATTGAAATCAAGTTCTGCACATGCTCAAAAATTCATAAGCAAACATTTCTATGCAACAGGGAGAGTACCATATGAACACTAGGTACATCCATGTACTTATACTCGGATTTCACAATTTAAATTCTTTCAACTTTTGATGATCAGTCAAATCTTCAAGAACGGTTATATTTTTTCAATTTTTAAGAAAACAAATAAATAATCTATTTTTGGGTTTTTGGTTTTATAGAAAAGCAAGACACTATTTTTGTATTTTTGAATTTTTTTTAATTTTTAAGAACTAAAAACAAATAAAAACTCAAAATATAAACAACTACCATAATATACAATTACAATTGCAATGGGATCAAAATTCGTTCTCAGGCAGACTAAGGGACACTTTTCAGTACGAGCCTAATCAAACTGGCCTATGCGATTGCCAATATGTTTGTCCACTTAAACTTTAACGCTCAACTTTCAATTTTTCAACTTCGTGATATGCTTAAGGTAATATTAAACTATTATACCCGTGTGTCCCATTCCAAGGCATACCCCCGCGATCAAGGTAAGCACAACGATTCATCGTAGCAGGTGAGTATACAACGTCAGACCATTGGTGACTGGTCAGTACTTTTGTGCAACAGAGCGACCAATGATTTTGTCCAACGAGGGAGAAGTAAATACCTTTTTGGTACGAATTTGGCTCTTTGAGCATTTGGAATTTTCTCATTTTGAGATTTGAATCCTTAGGGTTTTTGTCCTCTTGGGATCTTTTAAGATATCCTTATTGTGTCTAGGTCTGCATATAATCTGGATACAACAGAAGGACAACCAAGATATCCCCGGATGATTCAACAAAATAAAGACCCGAAACCTCAGACGTTGGCTATCTATCAACGCAAGATTTAAGACCATAAAATCATACGCCGTTGGTATGTTACCCACATGGTACATAGTTCATTATCTTTATATCACTTAGTATCTTTTATCATTTTGAGCGTCAAGCCTATCGACATATCGCAGTAGATCCTAGTCTTTTTAGTAATGGCACCTTACATGTGTTGGTCAAACCCTTTAACACGAACATTTATTTCACTTCCCATATCATGCAATTTTTCTTTTTGGCTTTTTCATTTTTCTAATGTTTTTGTATTTTTCTCATTTTCTCCCCCTAAACAATACATATTTACAGCAGACTCTTTTTGTATTTTTCTGAGTTTTCTCCCCCTAAACTCTATATCTATCTATATGTCCCTCTCCCCCCTAAATTTGTGCATAAATCTTCTGCGCAAATTTACCATTTACTAGAGGAAGGACACGTTATGTACAAAGTAATGAACTAAGATAGAGAAAAAAATATTTTTGCTTAACCGTTCCGTCATTAGATTGAAGACTAATCAAATTCAAATCAAAATACTGAATTTAAACGATACCTTTTGCTGATCATTTCTTACTTCTCTTATCTCCTCCAAAGGAAACATATCATCTGTAAAAAAAATTTGAACTTTTTGAAACAGTGAAATGTTACCCGTTTTTATCTCTGGAACAACCGCTATCAACATTCCAGAGATTGTCAATTAGTTGTTCCTGAAAAATAAGGAGATTAGTAAGACATGGGTACCCAGGCCATCGTGGTCCTGGGATTTCCTGAAGAATCAAAGTAAGAAACTTCTTTCAAACACAAATCCCCTTTGGTTTCAAGGATTGGAGACGTTACTGCTTTGGATTTGGGTTTCCAAATCTGTTTCGGTTTAGCAAACGTGTTTGTTGCCTTCGGTTGAGCAACTTTAGCTGTTTCAGGTTTATTGGTTTTAGAAAAACTTTTTTGTTCCTGAGAAGCTTTGCATTTGTTTTTAGCAGCGTTCCAATCCCCATCAGAAGGTTTAACCTTGGGATTCACATTCTTCATCGCCTTAGGTGAAGATACCTTCATTGGCTTAGAATGGTAGTTATCCTTAGGTGTAACCCTCTGATTTTGCATATAGTATGGTACATAGGGACGATGTGTGCAGTTTCGAGCAATGTGACCAGCAATGCCGCAATTGAAGCATGTTTGTCTCTTTATGTAGAAAGCATTCTGATCAGCTGGATTTGCTCTTGCAGGCCTTGAAGGACGAACGGTCCTTTCTGTGCTTGTTTTTGTTGCACATTTCCTGCAGACGAAGATGAATTTGGATGCCTATACTTGTCGTTTGCAGGGGCCTTTTATGGTGAAGATTTCTTCTGACTTTTCTTGTTTTATGTAGACTGCACGTCTTGTTCAGAAATCTCACCAGTCTTTCCGAAAGCTTTGTTAGCACAATCAAATGCATATTTTTCACATTTTCCATTACTGACTGGCTTAACAAAAGCATTTTTCACATTACGAGCCATTTGCGGACTATTGCTGCCCGTTGAGGACTGTGGAGAGCTTGATCGTCTTTGATGTTTAGGCTTCTTATTTTCACGTCCTTTACCTGCTCGCTTCAGCTCTTGTTGCTTGATCTGAACCCTTTCATTACTAACAGAAGGTTTAGATTGTTTAGCTTGCATACTTGGAGCATTGTTCACATCATTTTTCACTTCATCAGCTTTGGTAGGATCCGAGAGTTCTGGTTTATCAGATGAAACATCAGAAACTTCATCAGAAACTTCAACAGAATAATTAGACGAGTTATCAACACATGAACCATGTGTGTTCAAGAATGGTTCACTGGCAGCTTTGTTTTTCAAAGAAGTCTCCTGATCCGTTTGAGAATGTGTTTCAGTGGTCCCACAGGATATATCATCAGGGACATTTGCAGAAACAGTTTCACAAGAATGATCAGAACAGTTTTGATCAAAACTTTCACTTTCATTTGTTTGTTCAGCTTCAGTTGCTGTTGAACAGGAAACATCGCAATTATCATCAACTGAAAAAGAAGCAAATAACGACTTAAAAACGTTTTGTCCAAAAAACAGGTTCAGAAGCTGTTTCATTTATTGAGTTTTCTGAAAAATCAGACTTTGAATCTGGTTTATCCCCAAGAACATCTTCAAACTTAACTTCAATTACTTCATCTGCACGGGAAGACGAATCATTAGGATCAAACGTGCCTTTAGAGACAAAGATTGTTGAATGGGTTGGTCGTTTACTTTCAACAGATTTGTTGCTGATTGATGACTTATTGGTTTTTGGACCATAAGTCATCAAATCTTCATTAATCAATTCCTCCTCAGAATAAGGCATATAGGTATAATTGTGATTGTATGGTGGAGGAACTTTAGTATAACCCAAACCAGCCCCTTTCTTTTCTTTGTATTCTAATTGAATATCACATATGTCCTTGACCAATTTGCTAGAAGTATCATATTTTTTAATATTAATTTCATTTAGTTGATATTTCAACTTGATTTCTTCTAGCTCTTTGATCAAATCATTCATAATCGCTTTGTCATACTGATGGTTACAATTTTTAACGCTGAGTTCCTCTTTCAATTTAGCAATATCTTTCTTTTGAGCTTCAATTTTTTCTTTATAAAGCTTTTCAATTTTTACCAAAGTAAAATTTTTATTTTTTATGTCTTTGTAATCTTGGATCAACTCAGCGTTGTGTAACCGATATGCCTCATTTCTTTCTCTACACTCAGGAGTGCAAAAGATAGAAAGTATCTCTTCACAAGTAATTTCTTAAGCCACGGGTCTGTTAAACATAAATGCTGAATTTTGTGATGTGTTGCCTTAAGTAGACTGCTTGTCAACATTGTCATATGATTTGATGAGTGAGATCAGCTCATCTGACTTCATTTTGTAACACTAGCAGTCGGTTGTCAATATTATCTGATTAACATTGCTAAACCAACTACAGTTCGCCTGATCTGGAATACTTTTTATAGCATCCAGAAGCTTTCTGTTGCTCATGTGAGTAGACACCACCATCTCTGCCTTCCCCATTTCAGAGAGCAGTTCAATAAACCGGCCTGTAAGTGCTTCTATAGATTCACCATATGAGTATCTGAATCCTTGGAGTTCCTGCTCAAGCACATCTCTCTTAGAAGACATTTTTAAGATGTGATGCCCCAAAAATGTGATCCCCCGAAAGTGTGATCCCCCGAAAATGTGTGCTTTTAACTATTTCCTCAACACAAGCCCAAAGCGAGAACCTGTGTACTCGCTAACTCAAACCCTTTGCATGCGAATGAACCCGCTTTCTGAACCGCACCTCAAAAATCTGTTAAAACTTATCACAGCCAAACAAACAAACCTTTTTTTTATTTTTTTTTATAAAGTAAAAATACTTATTATTATTATTAATATTAATATTAGTATAATTAATGATTATGTAATGATTATATAATAATAGATTAATAATTATATAATGATTATTATTAATTAAAACCTAACTGTCCACAAGATCTTTGCCGACAAAACAGAAGTGTCACAAACAAATCCTACCAAGATGACCAGTTCTTTCCTGACAATTTAAATCGTCACAAGTGGTGATGAATGGAGAATTAACGAAGATGGAGATGATGATCGATGGACGGTTATGTGATGAGTCGTCGCAGGTGATGTAGTGACGGAGACTGGGTGGTAAGCGAAGATGAGGATGACGATAGGATTGACTGATGGTGATCGGAGATCGGAGGAGGTGGATGATGGTGATTATGACGACGATGATTCGGAGAGATCGATGTTAACTGTGGTGACCGAAGGTTGGATAAAAAGGATGGTGTTGGTTCGGTGGTGCGGTGGAAGGAGAACAGAGGTGTATTACGGAGATGAACGTGACTGCGGTGGTTGTTAATGATGGTGTTGAGTAGCAGAAAGTTGTGTAAGGTGGTTACGGATGCAATTGGTTAGAGATGAAGGCGGGTCGACGGAAGTTAAACGGAGGTGATGGAAGTGAAACCGGAGAAGATAACCAAAGTTGCAGGTTGCCGGTGTTCGGTTTTCCGATGATGATGAATATGATCCGAACCAGTCAAGATTGTGATCGACAGTGAACGATGTAGGCGAGTCGGAACGGTGGAGTGTTGGTTACGACTCGAAACAAGGAAATTATAGGAGTCGAAACCGTTGAGACATGACTCGAGACCTGTTGTTGTGAAGAATATGTTGCGACTCGAGACGGAGAAGCTGTGAAGTTGAGTCGAGAGTGTGATGACCGAAGTGAAGTTGTGAGGTGAGTCGAGACCTTTCTTGAAGATGAGTCGAGACCTTTCTTGAAGTGAGTCGAGACCGTGGATGCGACTCGAGAAGAAGGTTGATGATGATTGAACTTGAAACCAGTAGTGATGAACCCGAGAACTCAAAAAGTATGACTCGAAACCTCTATTGTGGTGATGAACCCGAGAACTCAAAAAGTATAACTCGAAACCTCAATTGAAGTGATTGCAACATAAGACTCAAAACCAGAGGAACTCGAAACCTCAGACTTTTGAAACAGAATACTGGTCAACCAAAGAAATATTTTGAAAATATCTTTTAGAATCAATTTGTTCCGAAACTGTTGGAAATTATTCAAAGATTTAAAATCTTATCAAAATTAGAAAATATTTCCAAATCAGTTTAATAAAAAATTTAATCCTTTAACACCTAAAGAAAAATCAAAACACCAAAATAGGGCTATTTTTCAATAGAAACCTGATGAACACTTCAAGAACACGAAGAACGCGAAGAACAAAAATTCCAAATCTTGAATATTTGATATCACACCGTGTCACACCCTGAATTATCAGAGCTGGCGTGACTGGACTGGTACCTTCATTGCACAGCAGAAGTATTTGAGCTAAGACTTCTAAACAATGAAAGCCCGCTAAGTACTCAAAATCCCGTGGGTTCTCCTATTCCAACCGTTCCATAGTTTCGAAAAATGCAACCTGAGAAAGAACATGCGAAAAATCAACATAAAGTTGAGCGAGTTTATAGTTTGTTTGTTTTGTATCAAATGTGTTTTAAAACACTTGAAATCTTGCATTTGAAAAACTGGTTTGTGAGATCTTAGTATCTCAAAGTATTTGAAATGTCGTCTTTGTATATCGGTAACGAAATGTTTTCTGTTATGTTTATAAACCGATACATGTAACTGTTGAGTTTGTAAACCAGTAATGAAATGTTTTCTGTCGTATCTGTAACTGGTATTGAAATGATTTCTGTTGTCTTTGTAAACCGGTATTGAAATGTTTTCTGATATCTTTGTAAACCGGTATTGAAATGTTTTTTGTTATCTTTGTAAACTGGTCTTGAAATCGTAGTATGTAGGATACCTATGGAATCTAAGGATCAATCAGTGTGTAGCTAATACACTGACCTATGCCATAAGCAAGTAACCAAACTGAGACAACTTTGTTATCAATTGGGATCACAAAAGCACTCATGAAGGGTTAACAACCCGGAGTGGAGCGCACCACAAACTTGATAGATCTATACCTTTTGCACCTTGGTCACTAATGTCATCCTCCTACTTATGCACAGTGATCTGTTATCATCTAATTCCATAGCTACATACCAAGTGTTATTGGGCCTTTGCCCATGTCATTGGGCCTTTGCCCATGTCCTTGGGCCTTTGCCCATGTCCTTGGGCCTTTGCCCATGTCATTGGGCCTTTGCCCACGTCATTGAAACTCATGCATGTTTCGAAAACCTTGTATTGTTGTAAGAACCGGTAAGTTTAGCTTAAACCTTTTCGTAAACCATTTGAGTTCGTTGAAATCCTGTTGCGAAATGATTTAGAAATATGTGATTTTCGTTTATCGAAACATTGTGTGTTTGCAAAACTTGCATGTCCTTCCACCCCCGAAAACATTTATAAAAATGTAAAACAGTAAAAAGTGGGGGTTATGAACTCACCTTGATATTCCTGTGCAAAGCTAGCTACATGTGTTTCCATGAGATTGTTCCAAGAACTTGAATTAGCTAGCGTGCAACTATAGTATTCCTAACATGGAAAATGCTTATAAGTTTCTAATTAAATGTAGATAAACTACGTGTCCAAGCTCTACCGAGTCGCTAACCAAACGACTCTAAAGTAGTGTTATCTTGACTTAGAATAACCATTCTATGGTTAATGGATCCCGTTTATAATCGGAATAAAACTAAGTCTCGAAAACGACTTAGATTTCGAATGGTTTAGAATATATATTTAATATAAATATACTTACATCGTCGTGTTAGTCGTCGCGAATAGAAAGCGTAGGTGAATAGTGGTACGTATCCGAAATGTTGTATGTGGTGCCGTAAAATACCGTTGTAGTTTTCGTAAGATGTAAACAAATAAATATATATATGTATTCGAATCATTGGCTTTCGGAATAAAAATAAAACATTATTTTTATTTTATAAAAGTATTTCCTAATTTTGGGCGTTTGAAATAGATATAAACATTATATTTGTTTGTAAAAACGTTCGGAAATATCGATGTTCGAAACAAATAGAACATTATGTTTACCTTGTAGAAAGTGTTCGGAATATCGATATTTTACATAAGTATCGGAAATATCGATATTTGAAATAACTATAAGCGTTATATTTATTTCAATTAAGTATCGGTTTCGAAATCATATAACGTCATCAAAATAAGTATGTCTTTACCTTTATCTTATAGGAAATATGTAGGATCGTTTTCAGACCCAAACGAGTCGATCAGAAGAGTTTATCTCAATACGAGTGGCGGAAACACAAGTATCAAGTTCAATTCAGCAAGATTCACCCTTTAAACTGTTCGTATATTGATTTAAGATCGATTACAAGTCTGAGAGCACTTCGGCAGAGCTTCGCTACCGGAAACAAGAACCTTACAAATGAATTCGCTTGAGTGGTATTTATAGGCACTTGAGTTCGCTTGAAAGTGACAACATGTCAGTTCAAGCGAACCAGCTTATGTTGAGTTCGCTTGAAACTGCACAATGTCCTTTCAAGCGAACTAGCCATCTTCAAGCGAAAATACATCTTTCAAACCCTAACATCTCATACTTTCTAGTACATTGCACTCTGATCTATCATTCTAGGTACAAGACTCGATACAAGACGAAGTCGACAGACGTATGCACCAACAGACTCCCCCTCGAATGTTGACGAGTCTTCAGTGTCGAGTCTTCGGTTGTCAAACCTTCAGTCTTTATAAGTCTGCTCGCTCTCTCCAAAGATTCTCCATTGTAAGCATCCACAATCAATCTCTTTCTCTTTCTTTCAGAATCGCCACCTAACTCTGAGCTCTTTCTTAATGTCCTCAGACTCCCCCTCTCACTAAGCTGGGATCGCAGTCTGGTATTCATCTATTTCAGATATCAGAACCTGTCTAACCTGCACAAATCTCTACCCAAAAATAAGTTTTCTGATAACCTCTTGTGGATAAGATTTTCAAATCTAATTTACACTTGCAGAAATTATTTAATCAATAAATGATTTTTCAATTAAAACCTCTGTTTCTCATTTCATTTAAAAAAAAAACATCTCAAACATTTTCTCCCAAACCATTTGTTCATCATGTTTAGCATTCTGAATTTTGAAAATCAGCTTTCCAACATCAGTTGTTGAAAATCTTTTTGTATTTTTCAAAATTTATGCTAAAACACACTTAAAATATTTTTGGATTTTTAAACGTAATAGAATGCAGTAAAGAAAATATTTACAGACAATATTTTTGTGAGTTTGTGCAAGAGGATCATATCAGTTTTTGAGACAAATCATCAACACCGTTAAGCTTTATACATTTTAAGTTCTAAACGATTCACTTAGATTATCAGTATACCGATCCACTTAAATTTTCACACAAAGTTCAACTGCTACGAGATACGAGATTAATGTCTTAAGCACTTAAACTCAATCGCGTGTCCCACCTCAGAATATACTCCCGTATCCAGATCCCAATATTCAGTCTTACAGGTGAGTATACACAGATGATATCTGTAAGGGGTTATAAATTATGAAGAATCATGAGAGCTCAGGTCAGAACTACCATTCAGCAGAGAGATCATGACTCAACTTTTGGGTGTGTCCCCTTTAGAGGATCTTTTTTACAACAGCAATGATTATCAATTTTATTGTTTCATCAATTTGCTGAGGGCGGCGCTATATTTCAAGCATGCAGAAAGTATTATTCGAGGACTAGGTCAGAACTTCCATTCAGCAGAAGTCCCGGAATAATACCCCAGATATCACTGAGCATAAAGACCTAGTATCTCAGAAAGAGGAATCTTTCAAACAAGATTTCGGGGGTTACCCATATATCCGAGAGATGTTTCCCCACGATATAAGCAAGTTTGAATTTAGGTTTATATCTCGTCACAATCTACTAAATGTGCAAAAACCTACTGGCACATCATCAGTGAGACCGTTTATCATTTTTTAACTTTCCATTTCTTTAACATGTTGTGATCGTCCACTGATGTACTATCATTTCCTCTTCTTTGACACAAAAACTCATTTTTCATTTTATCATGTTTTTGTCTTTTTCAAATTTTCAAATGTTTTTGGATTTTCTAAAAATTTCTTACTCCCCCTAAAATGCAAACACAATTTAGGAAATTTGAAAATAAACTGTACAAACAAACTGACAACTGATATCGAATCACTTCAATTCGCCATCCATTTGGCATAAACAATCAGAACTCCCCCTTACAACAAACTATTTTCCCATTGATTTTAAAACACTTAAGTTTGTTTTAATCAAATGGTTTTTCCGGAAAATTAGTTTTGTTGATTGATTTTACCACTTGAAGGTTAGGGGTTTGATTCATCACATTGTTTCACAAACACTGGTAGGAAATCAGATACAATTTAATGTCCCTGATTTACCACTTGTAAGATCAATCCAATCAAGTTCAACTTAATGACCTTGATATTAACACTTTTATCACAAACTCTTTTTCAACCACATGGTTTTCCAACCACTACCACATTTAGGTTGAATTCTCAGAATGCCGATTCCTACTCCTCACTTACCAACCTGGGAGTTCCGGCAATTCCTGCAATATGACTTACTAAAAATTTTCATTATAAAATTCATTCACATAAACAATTATCAAGAAAAATGCCGATTCCTGATCCACGATTACAAACTTGGGATCTCCGGCAAGTCAGGTTTTTATTGTTTGAAAAAAAATATCCACCCAAGCCTGACCTTCCTTGGGTGTAACAACCTCTTCTTCATCTTTACTTTCAACAGACTAGTGAACATTCATTTTGGAAGCATAGAATTCTTTAACTCCTTTGGCCTTACCATCGACCATTTTTCCAAAAATGTGTTTCACATTTCTGTTGAAAGCCTTATCAACATCAAATTTCTTCTTGTCAGAATAAAATTGATTTGAAATTTCAACGTTTCCAACTTTCTTCTTAAAATTTTCAGCCCGCAAAGGTGGAAAATTCACATCATCCACATTCGGAACTGATTTCTCAACCTTTTCTTTAACACGTGGCTCCTCTGATTTTGTGGAATCAGATTCATCACCAGAACTGTTTCCTGAACCCTTAACCACCCATATTTGGTTTTTTAGATTTTCTTTTCTTTTCATCACATTCTTTGAACATTCTCCAACCTCAAAAGTTGAATTTTCAAAACCTGTAAATTTTCTGGTTTTAAGTTCAGTTTTCTCAACAACTTTTTCTTTCAGTTTACCAGAGATTTCTTGTTTTGTCTGTATTGTCTTTGAACAATTTCTGGCAATGTGACCAACTGTTTTACATTGAAAACAAGTTCTTGTCTCGGTCTTCTTCTGAATAACACTTTTCTTCATCTTATCTTGCTTCTTTGCAAGGAATTCTTCATTCGTTTGTTTCCATAATGAACTCTTCTGTTCTTTCTCAGCACTTGTTCCTGAAACAAAAACAGTTTTTGGTTTATAAGTTTTCTTATTTTTATAATTTTTCGGTGGAGTAAAACCTAGTCCATTCTTTTTGAAATTACCATAATGGTTTGGTTTCTTTTGAAAACCTGAACCAGAACTGTAACCCTTTTACTTGTTTAAACGTTGTTGATATCTTGAGGTGTAAGGTTTAGGTTTTTCAGAAAGATTTGCATCTTTTATTTCAGAAATATTAATTTCTGTTAGTTTGAAAACCCTTTTAATCATTTCATTTTTAACAACTCTTATTGGAAAAGTTTCATCAGAATATAATTTGTCAGAATCTTTCAAAGTATATGCTACTTTGATCAGTTCGTCATTCAAATTAGATTTTGATAGCAAAAATTTCTTATCATAAACCCGTTTGTCCCTTTTGATTGTTGACTTTGACTTGTCGGATTCAGACTTTGACTCAGATTTGGACTCCGTTTTTGACTCCTCTATGTCATCTTTATCTAACACCTGATTGACCACACGTTTAATCAACTCGGACTCATGATCACTGTCAGACGATGTGAACGTAACATCAATATTTTCTGGCAAATTATCCGACGACCCTGACTCCCACTGTAAGTTAATTTCCTTTTTGACTCTTTTGGAATTTGGATTTCGAGGCGAATATCCATTTTCAACCAGGGGTGGACATTTGTTATAGACAACACTTGGTTTCTCACCAGAAATTTTCACTTCATCATCTTCTTTTGTCTCGAACTTCTTTTCTTCCGAAGTCTTCTCTTCCTCAAACGTCTTCATTCTTTCAACGATCGGATAAATCCTGTCAACAACAAAAGTAGAACATGAGTAACTTTTCAGTAAATTGTTGACTCTTTCAGTTTCTATTCTTTGTGTTGCCAACTTTAATTCCAGCTCAGCACACTTCTCTGTGTAGTAATTGACATCATCAAGCTGTCTCATGTAAGCTCCTTTGAGTGTATTCAATGCAACGGCTTGTTCACTGTTCGACTCAGTGTACTTGTTAATCTCTCTGTTCAAAGTATCATAAGATTCTTTCAATCTTTTTATATTGTGTAGCAGCTCGTTGTTTTGTATGATCAAAGAATCACAATTCAAACACTTTTCAGGAACTTTGACTGCTTCAGTATCTGCTTTGATCTCAAATTCTGGAACTTCTTTGACTATTCTTCTCACTTGAAACATCTCAGCTCTTCTCTTTTTCTCTTTCTCAGCTTCAGCTTTTATCCTTTCTTCTTCCTCTTCCTCTTCTTCAATTTTTCTCCATTTTTCCTCTTCAGCTTCTCTCATTTTTCTGTATTTTTCTGCCCAATATTCATCTCTAACATTAGCAACAAAAGCTTTAGCATTTAATATCTCTTTTTCCATAAATTCTTTATCTGGGCAAAAATTATCCCAACTGAACCCTTCTGGCAATTTTTCATCATCTTGATCTGCCAAACACACTTTACTTTCTGTTGGAATGTATTTATCCCAGCTAAATCCACCATCCTTGCCTTGATTAACCAGACACACTCTCTTTGAATCTTCAATTTCTTTTCTATCATGTGCAGTTTGTGCTTGATGCGGTGCCTGTTGTTGTTGATATGGCTGTTGTGAGACTTGATGATAAATTGCCTTCTTATAGTAATCGTTGTTTCCAAAAGGGTTTTGAGCTCCACTAGCTTCACGATTTGTGCACTCTCTCTTGAAATGCCCCTTTTCTCTGCAACGAAAACAAGTAACTTTAGACTTATCAAAACCTAAAGTTGACACATGAGCCTCGCGAAAATCATCTCTGCCTGTAATTTGTTTGAACTTTTCAGCCCGTCTCAACACACTGGCCATGCACCATTTAATATCCATCAATTCCATTTCCTCGGCATCAATTTGATCGTAATCCTCATTCGTGAGCATTGGATTCCCGATCCTTCCTGCAACTAAGCCTCCATAAGATTCAAGCACTGTTACTAACAAAGACATATGACTCTTTGCAACTTCCTCAGTATAATTCTGATCATTCTCAAGTTTTAAGGCAATGTTGCATTGAAGAACTTTGCCACTCTTAGTTGTAGAAAACTGTGGATCATAAGTTGGAAATGAAGAGAATCCTGTTGTGCTGCTTGATCCCTGAGATGCACTTTCAGAAGAACCTTTTGTGTTATAAGCAGTTTCAACCTTTGGAGAAAAATTTGTCTTTTCACTAACACCATTCTTGAAATACAAGCCGATGTCTTGTTCTCCATCGTAGTTCTTCATCCTGGCGATCTTCCTCTGCTCCATCTCTTGAGCTTCCAGATGTTTGATGAACTCACCCAGTGTTAACTTTTTATATTCTTTCCGATTGTTTCTCAACATCATCAGATATGTTCCCTAAATATCATGTGGTAACGCATCTGCAAGTTTCTCAATCAGCTCATCAGTATCCTTTTTGATGCCTAGCTTCGTCATATTTCTCACCAAGTTACAATATCTTTCAATAATCTGCTTGGTGTTTTCGGATTTCAAACCACGGAATATATCAAATTCTTTCTTCATGAGTGACATCTTGTTCTTGAGCATATCATCACTTCCTATAAATTTTGCTTCCAATTCATTCCAGATTGAATAAGCATTTCCATCATGTTGAAGCAAAATCAGAATGTCCTCTTTGATCGCTTGCTGTAACAGACTCACCATCAATTTCTCATCTCTATACTTCTTTTTCTCCTCAGCACTCATTTCTCTGATTGTCATTATCGGATTACCGTTCTTTGTGGGCCTTTCATATGGGACTTCAGTGTGTTCCCAAGCATCCAAATGATAAGCTTCGACCCAATTGCCAAAACGTGCGGACCAACCGTTGTAATCATCAATATCCAAGAGCTTAGGTGGTTTCTATGATGTCCCCGTTTCATTCTCAAGCAGCGTACTTTGAGTAATATTCATTGGACCAGCAAAAGCGTTATAAAACTCATTCTCCATGATTCGTTTTTTCAAAAGTTCACAAATAGTCAATCTCAAGCGAAATCACAAACTTCAAACTGAATCCCAATTCAAGCGAGATCACTGTTCAAGCGGACTAAGAAACAAAATTCAAGCGAACTCTCAAACTTTCTCAAGCGAAACCCTGTTCAAGCGAAAGCAGCCCAAAATTGTACTCTCAAGCGAACTTAACCAGAACTATTTCAAGCGAACTGTCTATCTCAAGCGAAACCAACCCCAAAGTGTACTCTCAAGCGAACTCAGTATCAATTTTCAAGCGAAATGAGTACAAATTGCTCACTCAAGCGAAACCAACAAAAACTATTCAAGCGAACTTAGCATGATGTCATACTTTTGGTCTGATTTTTGTCCAATTGATCAAGCAAATGTTCGAATTT
Source organism: Helianthus tuberosus (assembly GCA_030545235.1). NCBI lineage: Eukaryota > Viridiplantae > Streptophyta > Magnoliopsida > Asterales > Asteraceae > Helianthus > Helianthus tuberosus. The sequence goes on along the minus strand of CM060357.1, from coordinate 125,645,648 downwards.
TGTTCTGAAACTTTCTAGGGTTTGTTAAAACAGTATTCTGCACATGATGTGTGAAAATCAGATGCTTTTAACCGTGAAAACTTGTTTAATTTTGAAAGAAAGTGTAGAAAAACAGAATTTGTGGCTGAATTGGTATGAACTCTTCCTCCTGAGTTCTGATACCACTTGTAGGATCGTTTTCAGACCCGAACGAGTCGATCAGAAGAGTTTATCTCAATACGAGTGGCGGAAACACAAGTATCAAGTTCAATTCAGCAAGATTCACCCTTTAAACTGTTCGTATATTGATTTAAGATCGATTACAAGTCTGAGAACACTTCGGCAGAGCTTCGCTACCGGAAACAAGAACCTTACAAATGAATTCGCTTGAGTGGTATTTATAGGCACTTGAGTTCGCTTGAAAGTGACAACATGTCAGTTCAAGCAAACCAGCTTATGTTGAGTTCGCTTGAACTGCACAATGTCCTTTCAAGCGAACTAGCCATCTTCCAGCGAAAATACATTTTCAAACCCTAACATCTCATACTTTCTAGTACATTGCACTCCGATCTATCATTCTAGGTACAAGACTCGATACAAGACGAAGTCGACAGACGTATGCACCAACAAAATATTCGGATTTCGATAAGCGTCGTTTTTTTAGGATATAAATATTCTTCGTATTTAGAATTTTTACGAAAAACGGGCATAGTTTCCTTTGTTTGTAGGATAACCCCGACAACACAAGTTGTCGTATTTTTCAAGATTCAACAACAATTCAACCATAATATATAAATTTTTCGTCAAGTGCCCAAAAATGAAATTAAATAACTAAATGTATTCGGTTCGAGCTCGGTCGCGTATAAATCTAAAAAAGACTATAACTATGTATTCGAAAGTTTCGCGTCGATTAAACTTTACCGCAATCTTGCGTTGACTGCCATCGACCGTGTTTACCCGAACCCGATCCCGCTGACCAATGACCGAACCGAACTGAAACTGGAACTAACTGGGTTTAACTGCCTGTTGAACAGATTTGACTAAAGTTTACTACTTTGACTCGAACCCGCATCACGAACCAAGCCAAAACCCGAACAAAACAACACCAGCTGAACAAGATCACCACCTCCGCTGTCGACACCGGCCCGAAGTCACCAGCAGTGGTGTCGCACCACCATCGTCATCTCCACATCGTCAACATCATGTTCATCATTACCGAAAAACAAGAAGGAAAAAAAATTAAAGGAATATAACAGATCTACTGATCTGAAACAGAGATGAGCGAAGATAAGTTTACCGAACTGAAGACCCATCGGAACGAGTACCGCCGTCGCCAGCGTCGTCGCCGTTTCCTGCGCACCACCGCCTCCGCTGTCATACCACCGTCGTCTCCCTCTCTCCTCGGTATCTCTCTCTCTTGCTGCATTCTCTCTCTCTCTGTTGCCGCGCCGCTGTGTGCCACCACCAGACGGTGGTGGTCGGCACCTTCCTTCTCCCTCTCGACACACACTCTCTCTTCGATCCCGCCGCCATACGCCACCGCAAAACGATGGTGGTCGGCCGTTTAATGTCGAGAAAATGGGGTGTCGTGTGGTGTAACAGGTGGGAGTTGGGGAGGGGTGCTCGTCGCCGGGAGTTTGGCTCCGGTTGCCGGAGCTCGAGAGAAGACAGAGGGGTTCCTGATGTCTTGAGTGGGGGAGCTAGGGTTTGTGAGGAGATGTTAAGGAAGATGAAGGGAAAATATGATTTATAGAGAGAGGCAGTGTGTGTCGGTTGAACATTTGAAAAAATGAGGGTTACATTTTATAAAATAGCTTTTATACTAGGGTTTCCATAAGGTGGGTTGGGCCCAAAACATTAACGCGTATCTTGAGTAGCCCATTAGCGTTTTCAAAGCCCGTTTTGGCTCCCGAGTATAATGGGTCACCGTAAAATAAAATTTTACAGTCGAAGCGCTAAAAGTTACATCGGAAACTGTTGTTTGACGCGTTGGTTCGTTGGTCACGTTAAATCGCGTAAAAGCCTCGTTTGTCGTTTCTTGTTCGTTTTTTCAAACCCGGTTATCGTATAACGCCATAAAATATAATCTTAAAGACGAAACGCCTAAAAATTTACATCGGATGTCGATATTTGACGCGTATCTATATCGGTTGCGTTAAAAACGCGTAAACTGCTTTACTCCTCGTTTCTGATCTGTTTTTCAATCCGATTTTAACTGTGAGCAATACAATTTTATTAAGAAGCTAAATATATTGCAAAACTTCAGTTTTGTAGGTAATACGTGTGTCTGGCGCTTCCGTTTCGCTGCCGGTGCATTCCTGCAGTCGCGTTTTCGTTCACGTTTACGCTTTGTGACATTCGAAAGCATGATAATTTCGCAAAACGAAATCCATAATTTTAAATCATACGTATAAACTTCGTATTTGTCAGTGTTGTCAGTATTTTGTACGGTGTCAGTTCGTTATCGTTTATCGTTCCGCAGTTTTTCCGAAAATCACCATACGTCACTGTATCGTCAGATAAGCGTTCCTAGGCATTTCACAAGCCTAATTAAGTTAATTCCCGCCTTAAACACTATTTACTATCGCCTTAAACACATGTTAATTGTGTAATTAGAAGCCGTTAATTACCGATAGTCACATTCTCCCCCTGTTGCAGAAATTTCGTCCTTCTAATTTAGTCTATGTTATCTCCTCAGAGTTGTGTCATTCCTAGGTAAGTCTAAATAATACCAAATGACTGACCACATAATCGAATGAAGAGTTATTCAGACTACATGAATGTAAAGAGATTTTGCATCAATAAGAACCCAACGGTTCAACTGAGTTTGTTCTAAAAATCGATGTCAAGTGAACGAAGCGTAGTGATACTATCACCAATGAGATCAAGTTTACGAGGTTCAACAAAAGAGGAATTTCGACCAATAGAATTTCAAATGAACGTTCACAATATGAAAATCAATTTTTGAAATAATAGAATTCACTACCAACGGAAACTTGCGTTGGTTGTTGTATAAATGAAACTCGAATTCAACAAACTCAAATAAATAGAATCATAAAAATGATTTATCAACTATCGAACTATTGAATGAATAAAATCAACATGTTGCAAGGATACACCAAAATGAAATACAACCGAACCTTATGTATCATCGTCTTAATACATAGTTGAATTAAGACTACTTGAGTGATGTGTCAAACGAAAAGCATGTACAGTTTCGCATGAAACGACTTATAGTGATTAGCACAAGCTACAAGTTTATACCAACGCCACAAGGTGTCGTAATGGATGAAACAATTCAATAATGGCGGTGATCAAACAAGTATCACCTGTGTTTTGCATAAAACGCTCGATCATGATTAGCCCAAGCTACAAGTTTATACCGACACCACAAGGTGTCGTAGTGATTGAAATAATTTAATAATAGCAGTGATCAAACAAGTTCACCGTGTTTGAATTCAACTGAAGGTTCAACGAAGTAAATCTGAATGTTTGTTTCAAACAAATCTCATAGGAATTTCGATTGAAAATGAAACAAATAAATAATGTTTTTCGATCGAAAATGAAAGAGCAATAATTATCACACAAAATGTTTGATCGATGCTGAGAGAATCGTTAAGAGGTACACCGAAATATGACATGAATTTGTGTACCATTATCTTAACACACGATTGTGTTAAGATTGCTTTATATGATAACCCAACAAAGCGGATTTAATATTAATAAACACATAAATAAATAAATCCATACATAATGTGAGCAACGAGATTAACGCAAGCTTCAATTTGTGGAATACGCCACCCCAAGGTGATCGTGATCAAAGAAGTGATTCAGTGAAGTCGAAAACCAAACAAGCCTGTTATGATTCAAAGCAAATGAAGTGCTTGTTGGGGTTATTTCGAATATGATGTTTCAATCCATCATATGGAACCTTGAATCGAATATATATTACGAGCAAGTTCAACCAATTGAACTTGGTTTAAACACAATCCAACAATGGATGCATCTATCAACAAGAATATTCCGACATGGTTACAACGAAAAACCATGTATGTAGCTTGAAAGGAAAGGAGTTTCAACGAGTTCATTGACCCGATATCAAGGAGTCAACGTTTTGTAATAACACGGTCATCCAAATCACAATGCAAAATTCGACATAGCGAAACAATATATGAAATGTTGATAAAACAACCATCCGAAGTGAAACCACATGCGTAACAAACAATGCATGTGTAACATACGAACATGTCAAGAAACAAGCAGATGAGTATTCGCTATCAGGAAAGAAATCCTCATGATACGATGACCATTAGGGGGAGTAGAAATGTGAAAGTCTACTCACTATATGCAAAAAGTAGAAATTTAAACAAAAGAAATTTAAGGACTTTACCTGGAATTTCGAACATAGCGTAATTGCCATTATTGAGGGAGGGGGAGTGCGAAGACATGTGACTTCTTATGCAACGCCAATAGTTATGAGTCTCATTAGACTAAACACCGACTGTTATGAAGTCTTGTTTAAGCATACCTCAGCGTGATTCATGTCATTTGCGGATCATGTGGCAAAGTACTGCATTTCAGTTGTGGTTCTCTCGCTGACGGGATTAGCATCGTTGTTGTCGTGCCCATTTGTGTTCTCCCCAAGGCCTTACCTCGAAAGTCGTGTGTGATATACTTCGACGTCCGCTGACGTATAGTTCAAGTTTCACGTATAGTCGCGCAATAGTGTTTCGTTCCATGTAGGTTACCTGCTCGGGTAATTAAAATAGCATAGACAATATGGGTAATAGCATGTGCGCGAGTTAACACTTGCAGCTCCTACGTGAGGACCTTTAATGAATTTCGTCATAAGATTCTCATTAAGAGTTTTCCAAAGGTCCTATATGTGTGTTATCAAAACCCTCCAGGTTTTGCTTAATGTGTGTAATCATTTCATGTACCGTGTATCAAACACAACACTTATGTATTTTTAAAACCAAAACATTTACTCATTGTTTCGGCAACGGTTGGAACCCATATTCAAGTCCTAGGCGTTCTGTATGTATTCAAGTCTTAATAATCTAAGTCCCCAAAAGGAAAGTGAGGTTAGAGCCTAGGTATCTCTATAGAAACCTAATTCGCTGAAACCTATAGCTCTGATACCAATCTGTCACACCCCGAATTATCAGAGCTGGCGTGACTGGACTGGTACCTTCATTGCACAGCGGAAGTATTTGAGCTAAGACTTCTAAACAATGAACGCCCGCTAAGTACTCGAAATCCCGTGGGTTCTCCTATTCCAACCGTTCCATAGTTTCGAAAAATGCAACCTGAGAAAGAACATGCGAAAAATCAATATAAAGTTAAGCAAGTTCATAGTTTGTTTGTTTTGTATCAAATGCGTTTTAAAACACTTGAAAACTTGCATTTGAAAAACCGGTTTGTGAGATCTTAATATCTTAAAGTATTTGAAATGTCGTCTTTGTATATCGGTAACGAAATGTTTTCTGTTATGTTTATAAACCGATACATGTAACTGTTGAGTTTGTAAACCAGTAATGAAATGTTTTCTGTCGTATCTGTAACTGGTATTGAAATGATTTCTGTTGTCTTTGTAAACCGGTATTGAAATGTTTTCTGATATCTTTGTAAACCGGTATTGAAATGTTTTCTGTTATCTTGTAAACCGGTCTTGAAATCGTAGTATGTAGGATACCTATGGAATCTAAGGATCAATCAGTGTGTAGCTAATACACTGACCTATGCCATAAGCAAGTAACCAAACTGAGAGAACTTTGTTATCAATTGGGATCACGAAAGCACTCATGAAGGGTTAACAACCCGGAGTGGAGCGCGCCTCAAACTCGATAGATCTATACCCTTTTGCACCTTGGTCACTACGTGATTAATGGTTACTAATGTCATCCTTCTACTTATGCACAGTGATCTGTTATCATCTAATTCCATAGCTACATACCTAGTGTTATTGGGCCTTTGCCCATGTCCTTGGGCCTTTGCCCATGTCATTGGGCCTTTGCCCACGTCATTGAAACTCACGCATGTTTCGAAAACCTTGTATTGTTGTAAGAACCGGTAAGTTTAGCTTAAACCTTTTCGTAAACCATTTGAGTTCGTTGAAATCCTGTTGCGAAATGGTTTAGAAAAATGTGATTTTCGTTTATCGAAACATTGTGTTTTTGCAAAACTTGCATGTCTTTCCACCCCCGAAAACATTTATAAAAATGTAAAACAGTAAAAAGTGGGGGTTATGAACTCAGCTTGATATTCCTGTGCAAAGCTAGCTACATGTGTTTCCATGAGATTGTTCCAAGAACTTGAATTAGCTAGCGTTCAACTATAGTATTCCTAACAAGGAAAATACTTATAAGTTTCTAATTAAACGTAGATAAACTACGTGTCCGAGCTCTACCGAGTCGCTAACTAAACGACTCTAAAGTAGTGTTATCTTGACTTAGAATAACCATTCTATGGTTAATGGATCCCGTTTATAATCGGAATAAAACTAAGTCTCGAAAACGACTTAGATTTTGAATGGTTTAGAATATATATTTATATATTTAATATAAATATACTTGCATCGTCGTGTTAGTCGTCACGAATAGAAAGCGTAGGTGAATAGTGGTACGTATCCGAACTGTCGTATGTGGTGCGGTAAAATACCGTTGTAGTTTTCGTAAGATGTAAACAAATAAATATATATATGTATTCGAATCGTTGGCGTTCGGAATAAAAATAAAACATTATTTTTATTTTATAAAAGTATTTCCGAATTTTGGGCGTTTGAAATAGATATAAACATTATATTTGTTTGTAAAAACGTTCGGAAATATCGATGTTCGAAACAAATAGAACATTATGTTTACCTTGTAGAAAGTGTTCGGAATATCAATGTTTGAGGTAAACGTAAATAATTATGTTTATTTTACATAAGTATTGGAAATATCGATATTTGAAATAACTATAAGCGTTATATTTATTTCAATTAAGTATCAGTTTCGAAATCATATACGTCGTCAAAATAGGTATGTCTTTACCTTTATCTTATAGGAAATATTCGGATTTCGATAAGCGTCGTTTATTTAGGATATAAATATGCTTCGTATTTAGAATTTTTACGAAAAACAGGCAGAGTTTCCTCTGTTTGTAGGATAACCCCGACAACACAAGTTGTCGTATTTTTCAAGATTCAACAACAATTCAACCATAATATATAAATTTTTCGTCAAGTGCCCAAAAATGAAATTAACCAACAACAATTCGGTTCGAGCTCGGTCGTGTATAAATCTAAAAAAGACTATAACTGTGTATTCGAAAGTTTCGCGTCGATTAAACTTTACCGCAATCTTGCGTTGACTGCCTTCGACCGTGTTGACCGAGTCGACTCGGTTGACCGAGTTAACCCGAACCCGATCCCGCTGACCAATGACCGAACCGAAACTGGAACTAACTGGGTTTAACTGCCTGTTGAACAGATTTGACTAAAGTTTACTACTTTGACTCGAACCCGCATCACGAACCAAGCCAAAACCCGAACAAAACAACACCAGCTGAACAAGATCACCACCTCCGCTGTCGACACCGGCCCGAAGTCACCAGCAGTGGTGTCGCACTACCACCGTCATCTCCACATCGTCAACATCATGTTCATCATTACCGAAAAACAAGAAGGAAAAAAAATTAAAGGAATATAACAGATCTACTGATCTGAAACAGAGATGAGCGGAGATAAGTTTACCGGACTGAAGACCCGTCGGAACGAGTACCGTCGTCGCCGGTGTCGTCGCCGTTTCCTGCGCACCACCGCCTCCGCTGTCATACCACCGTCGTCTCCCTCTCTCCTCGGTATCTCTCTCTCTTGCTGCATTCTCTCTCTCTCTCTCTGTTGCCGCGCCGCTGTGTGCCACCACCAGACGGTGGTGGTCGGCGCCTTCCTTCTCCCTCTCAACACACACTCTCTCTTCGATCCCGCCGCCGTACGCCACCGCAAAATGATGGTGGTCGGCCGTTTAATGTCGAGAAAATGGGGTGAGTGTGGTGTAATAGATGGGAGTTGGGGACGGGTGCTCGTCGCCGGGAGTTTGGCTCCGGTTGCCGGAGCTCGAGAGAAGACAGAGGGGTTCCTGATGTCTTGAGTGGGGGAGCTAGGGTTTGTGAGGAGATGTTAAGGCCTTGCGTAGTGGGCGCTATCAGCCCAGATTTTTCAAATATAAAGCCCCATAGCGCCCCGCACACCGCGACGGGCGGCGCTATGGGGGAGAATTTTGGGGGAGGCGCGATGTGTATAGCGGCGCCATGCTTGTTGCTTTTCTTCCCTCCACTCACACAGACATATATACATACATATATATGTATAATTTAAGGGTTTATTAATTAATTGGGTAATGATGAGGTAGGGGCGTTATGACTACGGGCTTAAATGCATAAGGCCCCATAACGCCCACACGCTGACGTGGCGCGCCACGTGTCGCATAACGCCCACAAAGGGGCGTTATGACTACGGATGGCCTAAGGAAGATGAAGGGAAAATATGATTTAGAGAGAGAGGCAGTGTGTGTCGGCTGAACATTTAAAAAAATGAGGGTTACATTTTATAAAATAACTTTTATACTAGGGTTTCCATAAGGTGGGTTGGGCCCAAAAGCCCATTAACGCGTATCTTGAGTAGCCCATTAGCGTTTTCAAAGCCCGTTTTGGCTCCCGAGTATAATGGGTCACCGTAAAATAAAATTTTAGAGTCGAAGCGCTAAAAGTTACATCGGAAACTGTTGTTTGACGCGTTGGTTCGTTGGTCACGTTAAATCGCGTAAAAGCCTCGTTTGTCGTTTCTTGTTCGTTTTTCATACCCGGTTATCGTATAACGCCATAAAATATAATCTTAGAGACGAAACGCCTTAAAATTTACATTGGATGTCGATATTTGACGCGTATCTATATCGGTTGCGTTAAAAACGCGTAAACTGCTTTACTCCTCGTTTCTGATACGTTTTTCGATCCGGTTTTAACTGTGAGCAATACAATTTGATTACGAAGCTAAATATATTTCAAAACTTCAGTTTTGTAGGTAATACGTGTGTCTGGTGCTTCCGTTTCGCTGCCGGTGCGTTCCTGCAGTCGCGTTTTCGTTCACGTTTACGCTTTGTGACATTCGAAAGCATGATAATTTCGCAAAACCAAATCCATAATTTTAAATTATACGTATAAACTTCGTATTTGTCGGTGTTGTCAGTATTTTGTACGGTGTCAGTTCGTTATCGTTTATCGTTTCGCAGTATTTTGTACGGTGTCAGTTCGTTATCGTTTATCGTTTACCGTTTCGAACCCGAACCGTTTCGAGCTGAACCGTTTCGACGCGAACCGTTTCGACCCGTACCGTTTCGACCTGAACCGTTTCGAGCTGAACCGTCCGTACCGTTTCGACCCGAACCGTTTTGAGCTGAACCGATTCGACACGAACCGTTTCGACCCGTACCGTTTCGAAGCCGAACTGTTTCGAAGCCGAACCGTTTCGACCCGTACCGTTTCGACCCGAAACGGCACGGTTCGGTTCGAAACACCGTTTCGACCCGTACCGTTTCGACCCGTACCGTTTCGACCCGTACCGTTTCGAAGCCGAACCGTTTCAAGCCGTACCGTTTCGACCCGAACCGGTTCGGCTTCGAAACGGTACGGGTCGAAACAGTTCGGCTCGAAACGGTACGGGTCGAAACGGTTCGCGTCGAAACGGTTCAGCTCAAAACGGTTCGGGTCGAAACGGTACGGACGGTTCAGCTCGAAACGGTTCGGGTCGAAACGGTACGGGTCGAAACGGTTCGCGTCGAAACGGTTCAGCTCGAAACGGTTCGGGCTCGAAACGGTTCGCGCCGAAACGGTTCAGATCGAAACGGTTCGGGTTCGAAACGGTTCGCGCCGAAACGGTTTTTTTGGATTTTTTAGAATTTTTTAGAATTTTTTAGAATTTTTTTGATTTTTTAGAATTTTTATTATTTTTTAGAATTTTTTGGAATTTGTTTGGTTTTTTGGAATTTTTTTGATTTTTTGGAATTTACTATTTTTTTTTGTTTTAATGTTTTAGAGTTTACACTTAAGTCCCTGTGTTTCTAAATCTGACGCAAACCGTCCCTGAATTAGTTAGTTAACTCAAAGTTAACAAAATAAATGGATGGAGTTAAGTTAGTGGACTGAAATGGTTACGAAAATGAAACTAATGGACTGAAATCGCAATTTTTAAACTAATGGACTGAAACCGTTATTTTTGACAAACCTCGGGGACGAAAACAGTAATTAACTCAAAAAAAAAATTGGTATGTTTTTTAGGCTTTTTTAATTGGTATGTTTTCTGGAAAGTATTAAAAGTTAAAGGATTGATTTTTGACAAATAACGTAAAATACACAAGTATTTACAAGAAAATACAAGTATACTTCCCTAAGTGTATACACAAAAATAATATTGAGATATTATTTAACAAATTACTTATATTTATTTTTGAAAAATAATATGAGTATCGTATTTTGGATAAACTAAAAATATAGATTATTTTTAACACACACCGTCTTTCAAATCCCACACATAAAAAAATATATTTTTGGGAGTAAAATATATATTTCCAAGTGAATAATACAAATTCAAATTACAATAATGGGACGAACGGGCAAGACCCGACAAACAAGGGCACGACCCTCACACATGATGAACTTATACAAAAATAAATACTTAACCTAAGATGGTTGTCACACCCCGACCACGTGGAACATACAAAACGTGGCGGAAACGTCGGGGAGTGTTGTAACAGAATTAATTGTTTCAAATCCATGGCAATTGAAGTTTCGTTTTATTGATTAAAAGTGTTACAATGTATTAATAAACAAAGAAATACAACATAATTAACTAGTCTTGCATCTTTTATTGTCACTAAAGCCCAAATCTGTCTATATGTATCTTGATCATCTTATGCAACATCTCCTGAAAAACACATGTGAAAATAGGTACGTCAGCATAAAAATGCCGGTGAGATACATAGGTTTTGTGAAAATAGGTTTCATGACTTATGTTTGAGAAAATGTTTAGTCATGAACCTTGTTATTTGCTTTGTTTTGTAAATCATTTGAAAATCGATAAGATCAGATGATATGTATAAATAATGTATGGTTAAATGAATAACCATGTAAAAATGAGTTTGTATTAGATAAATTGTTTGTAAATCAATGTCTTGTGAAAAATATGTTATTTGTATAAAATGTTCTATGTCTCAACCTGAAATGATTCAGATAACGCTACAATATGTAATACCATACAAACACTTATATATAGGAAGTACCAGCGGCGTATCCACCATGCTTGTATCATATTACACACGCATCGTTACTTAATCACTTAATCAAACCAAACCAAACAATGTAAGATGTCTATGTTTAAACCAATTGCCAAATGTATTGAATAATATGTCAAAATGTTTATGTCAAGATGTAAACCATGTAATGTGTAACCAAAATGATATGTATGGCTAGTGAAATGCATCAACTAAACCATATGCACAAGAACATAGTATTGAAGTAAAACTTGGTTTAAATCAAAGTTATGTTTTGTGTAGTAAATGCATGATCAATGTAAATCATGTAATATGCGTCCAAAATGTAAGTATGTGATGAATAACAAATGTACTAAGCATGAAGAACAATGCAACGATTGAACATACATAGCATGTGAACTGTACTAAGTATGCAACAACAGACATACGTAGCATGCGACCTGTACTAAGTATGCAACAATAGACATACGTAGCATGTGATGTAATGTAAAACAATGTACTAAGTAATGCACACAATGGCACACCTAGTATGAAATGTAATGAAATCATGTACTATAATGTACTAATGAACATAACAAGTATATGATGTGAAAACAGGAAAGCTTGAAAGTAACAAGTAGGCACATGTGTTCCACCCCAAAACGTTTGGAAAACAGTAAAAGAGGGGTCTATGTACTCACTTGAGATTGCTCAGAAGTCCTAGGATAACCACCAAGCAATGCTAGAGATCGCGGAATATCAAACGGCACCTAATATAGGTAACTACATTAATAAACCGGACCTAAATCGGAAGACTGGGTAGCATGAGGGTTTGTAAACCAAATGAGTGTAGGAACTCATGTGATATGGTTTAACAAAGCCTACATACTAAATGAAACTTAACCTAAGTCTTATCGACCCATTACGACCCGTTTAGGTAGCTTATGCTACTTTAACGTGTCGTTCGCGTGAAACGCGTTTGGACCGCCTAACTAGCCCTATGACAAGTGTTATATGCCTAATCATGTTACATAATCAGTTATGTGACAAAGGTTTAGGTTACATATGCTTAATTACCAATTATACATGAAAAGGGTATTCTGGTAATTTACCTAAGGCATATAAACTACCTATCATACAACTACTTAAACGATGTGACCATAGGGTATAACCTCGGAAGGTTATTCCCTACCTACTATGGTCACCTAATGTATTTGGTCGGATCCTAAAGATCGACCAAATGGGTCGAGTTCGAAGGTATAGGCGATTTATTAGATCGCCTACCCTACGACTCTAGACAACGTGGTAATCAGTGGGCATAGTCCCAAGGGACTATGACCAACGTGATTACACTCACGTTGCGAAGTTCAAACGAACTTCGCATTGACCATTACTGGTCAACGCTGAAAGTCAAACAAAGTTTGACTTTCTGACTCGAAAAGCAGTAAAATAAGGAAAAGAACGAAAGAATACTTACCCAGGGTCCCCGAATGCTAATCCCGACTTCAAGAACTCAGGTATGAAACAATGGTTTCAACTTAGAGCTCTCAAAATCAGAATTCTTGTAAGAAATAGCAATGGGGGTAATGGGGTATATATAGTTTTCGGGTAACCGTTGAGATCGTTTCATGGAAAAGAGGGCACGATCAAGGCCGTACACTTGTCGGAAAGTTATGGTGCCTCAAAATGCTCACCACCATAAGGAATCAACACTTGGCAAGGGGTTAGGGAGTGCAAAACAGCTGCAAACAGCTGTTAAATACACTTAATCTGGTCTGATAGTGGGAAGCGGCCCGCTTCAGGATCAGCCAAAGACAATGCGGGCCGCATGGCCCTTCTGATCTGCACATATGTTTGAAAAATGACAGTTTCAGTCCCTGCACGTGTTTAAGGCCATTTCCGACACTTCTAAGGCCCGTAAAGCCAACTTTAAGGCCCTAAAATGTTGCCTAAACATTGTGGACATGAAACATGCTCAAAAATATGTCGGATGTCAGTTCGTTTGGTCGTACGAACGCGATGTTCGCTTAATTACGACGGAATGCGCATAAGCGCGAAAAACGATCCATATGACACGACGAATGGATTTTTGGCAATCCAAACACTAAAGCATAATATAGTCATGCTTACATAAATTTTTGGGTGTCCGGATATATCCAGAACGTAAGTTATGCGCGAAAATGCAAACTTGTGCACTTTTTGACACTTTTAGCCCCTGAATGACCCAAAAGTTTATTTTAGCACACCGAACCCCTCAAAGCCTATTTCTAAGCTATATAAAGGATATTTAAGGTGTGTTTAACTTATGGTCATGTTCCGGAATGTCTGTTACAGTTCAAATTGGCATACTTTCGCAGTTTGACAACTTTAGTCCCTGTAAGCGATTAAACTTTGATTTCACCACACCAAACCTTCCAAAACTTATATCTAAGTTATGTATAGGTTATTTAAGGTATGTTAAGCCTATTTCACTATTTCGGAGTGTTCGTTGGATTAAACTGGTTATATCTACACATCAGAGCGCGTATAACCCTCCAGAAAGCGATTTAAAGCTTGAAATCGAACAAGAATTGATATGTGTAAACGATACACATATTTTTTTTTACAAATCCCAAGTATGAAATACTATATTTCATTGGTTTGGCATTTGTCTGATGGTTGGAGTGACACGGGTGTTACAGTCTCCCCTACTTTAGGAAATTTCGTCCCGAAATTAATTCGTAGGAGTCTAACTGTGGCTTTGTGTCAAATAACCACCAGAGATATGAAAGGCATAATCCTGTTATTTCTCTTTAACGGACATTCTTCAGAATTGAAAAATGAACGGAGTTATTTTCAACAGGCATTCTTTAGAAACAAAAATGAACGGAATAGTCATTTTACATCTTCAGAAACAAAAATGAACCGAATGAGTCATTTTACATCTTCAGAAACAAAAATGAACCGAATGAGTCATTTTACATCTTTAGAAACAAAAATGAACGGAATAGTCATTTTACATTTTCAGAAACAAAAATGAACCGAATGAGTCATTTTACATCTTCAGAAACAAAAATGAACCGAATGAGTCATTTTACATCTTTAGAAACAAAAATGAATGGAATAGTCATTTTACATCTTCAGAAACAAAAATGAACCGAATGAGTCATTTTACATCTTCAGAAACAAAAATGAACGGAATAGTCATTTTACATCTTCAGAAACAAAAATGAATGGAATAGTCATTTTACATCTTCAGAAACAAAAATGAACCGAATGAGTCATTTTACATCTTCAGAAACAAAAATGAACGGAATAGTCATTTTACATCTTCAGAAACAAAAATGAACCGAATGAGTCATTTTACATCTTCAGAAACAAAAATGAACGGAATAGTCATTTTACATCTTCAGAAACAAAAATGAACCGAATGAGTCATTTTACATCTTCAGAAACAAAAATGAACGGAATAGTCATTTTACATCTTCAGAAACAAAAATGAACCGAATGAGTCATTTTACATCTTCAGAAACAAAAATGAACGGAATAGTCATTTTACATCTTCAGAAACAAAAATGAACCGAATGAGTCATTTTACATCTTCAGAAACAAAAATGAACGGAATAGTCATTTTACATCTTCAGAAACAAAAATGAACCGAATGAGTCATTTTACATCTTCAGAAACAAAAATGAACGGAATAGTCATTTTACATCTTCAGAAACAAAAATGAACCGAATGAGTCATTTTACATCTTCAGAAACAAAAATGAACGGAATACATGACAAAATTCGCTGTGGTCTCTGTGCACTGAATTTCCATAATTACGTAATTCCTTGCACAGTCCGCACAGTGCATTTCATGATGTGTAGGGGAAGAAAATATCAAACCTGTGATGAGTGTGACTAGACTACCATAGGGTCCTTTTAATCAGATCAACACATGATCTTTTTAATTAGACCTCCAAGGAGTCCTTTCAGCTATATCATCATTTGATATACTTAACCAGATTTTTGGATCAATCTGTTTAACTAGACCACTCAAGGGGTCTAATTATAGAATAGTACAATAAAATCCAAGGGACTTAACTACAACGTAGAAGCCCATTGAGGATTTAATATAGTACCTTTGGATATCCTACTATGAATCCCTTATACGAAGATATGGAAGATTCTATGAGGATTTGGATGACAAAACTTGGATCACACAAAAACATAAAAGGAAACACATAAGCACATAATCACATAGTTGTTTGACTTGTTTATTAATTTGTTATCTTTGGACGCGGATACTTAAAGCACACCAGGAATCCAATTCGTGGATTTCATTTGGCACTTTAATCATTTCAAGAATCCATTCATGAAGATAGGATGATCTACCAAAAATTCGATTTTCGTTTTCAGGAAAACGCAATATTCGAATTAAGGTACACAATAATTTAGGACATACGGAAATACCCTTGAGTACCCTATTAAGAATTTATAGTGGTACTTGGGGTATTCGTACAGAATTATAACTTGCACCTTGTACCTCATCTCTTTGCAAGAGACGGGTACTTAGGATCTTTGTGTAAAACGCAAGAGATTGTAAAATGGAAGAATTTTGGGGTAGTCTGTTCTTTAAGGAATACGGTTCCTTGATTGTCGGTATTGAAAGAGATATGTTGTTATGCATACAACCACATAAATACATTGCAATGTAAATAAGAAGGTTTATTTATCAACAATGATAACAACTGTTCCATGGACCTTGACAACAAAAGAAAATAATACATAGGATGTGATTATTTCTAAAGAGTGTTGTCTTCTAGTCGATCAGATGCTCATCTCTGTGCTGGATTAGTGTTAGCAAGCTTTGGGCAATTTCTTCGGAAATGTCCCATCTCGCCACACTTGTTGCAAGAACCTGGTGGAAAGCGAGCTCGAGCAGGTTTGTTGTCAGCTTGATTCGGTGCAGCTGCTGCAACGCAAACTTTTGCCATATGACCTTTAAGTCCACAAATTTGGCATTCGTGGCACTTCACATTAGCATGATGATGTATACCACATCGGTTGCACAAGGGTGAAGTTCCGTTGTATGGCTTCCTAGCACGGGGTTTAGCTGGTTGGTTGGGGGCGGCTTGATCATTGTGGGCGACCATGGCGAAGTTCTGAGAAGCCTTTTGCTTCTTTGACCACTCAAGGGATCCAGTCTGTTCATCCATGGTCTTTGATTCCTCGAGCGGTTTCTTGTCACCCTTTCGGAAAAGCTTACGTTTCCTGATCTGAGATTCAGTCAGGGTTGCAGATAGCTCAATGGCCTGCCTAACCGTAGTGGGGTTACTACCGGTAACAATGGCTTGAACCAAGTCAGGGAGACCATCAATGTATTTTTCGATCGCCTTATCCAAAGGTGTAACCATGGTAGGACACAACAGGCTCAGCTCCTCATATCGATCAGTGTATGCTCGATGTTCGCCACTGTCTTGCTTAAGATCGTCGAATTCCCTTTCCAATGCCCTGATCTCGTGACGAGGACAGAATTCCTTCATCATCAGTGCTCTAAGTTCTTCCCATGTTTGAGCCAGTGCTACTTCGGCACCCCTATCTCTCACCACACCGTTCCACCATGTCAAAGCTCGTTTCTCGAAGACACTAGATGCAAAATCTACCTTTCGCTCGTTTGGACATTGAACATGCCTGAAGGTGCTTTCTAGACTCTCGAACCATTGCAGAAGTGCAGTCGCTCCTTGAGACCCAGAAAACTTGGATGGCTTAGCTGAGTTGAACGTCTTGAAACTGCAGAGAGCCTTATTGTTGTTGATAGCTTGGTAACATTGAGCAATGACGTTTGGGATTGCAGCAGTCATTTGCTGTGTAATGACAGCTGCCAGCTCGTCAACAGATACAGGATTTTCGCGTCGTGGAGGCATTCTAAAAGAGAAGAACATGAAAGGAAACGAGTGAGAGAATTAGACGAAAAGAATGAGATGAACAAATCTGATGAAAGCAAGGGTAGTGGTCATTTGTTTGTTACTACAAAGCAACAAACGACACACAGTGACTAAATTAAAGTAAATGGATCAAAAATAATGTATCGCGAAGACATGCTCGCCTATAAGTGAACACTCATCCCAAGAATTCCCAGGTAAGCACAACTGGTCTCGCGTCTGATGAGATGTATACGAAGTGCTTGCCTAGACAGAAAACCCAGAATACAGGCATTCACCCTTCCAGTTTGCACGTGTTCACATTATTTAAAACCCAAAACCTTGATGAGATTTTGAAAACTCATAGGGGTTCAAAACCATATAACAGAGAGTTCAAAACCTTACAATAGAGGGTTCAAAACCTAGTAATCAATCATCCTAGAACAGATGATTAGTTTTCAAAGCGGTTTTGAAATTTATGTTCTTGTTGTGGTAGTCGCCTAAGGATAGGTGACAGTATTGTTTTATGACTAAACGCAAGTAAACTCGCGTTAGGGTCCTAGAAAGTTATAGACTAGGTCAAAGCATTACTAATAACCTAATTCCCTATAACCATTGGCTCTGATACCATCTTTTCTGTCACACCCCGACCACGTGGAACATACAAAACGTGGCGGAAACGTCGGGGAGTGTTGTAACAGAATTAATTGTTTCAAATCCATGGCAATTGAAGTTTCGTTTTATTGATTAAAAGTGTTACAATGTATTAATAAACAAAGAAATACAACATAATTAACTAGTCTTGCATCTTTTATTGTCACTAAAGCCCAAATCTGTCTATATGTATCTTGATCATCTTATGCAACATCTCCTGAAAAACACATGTGAAAATAGGTACGTCAGCATAAAAATGCCGGTGAGATACATAGGTTTTGTGAAAATAGGTTTCATGACTTATGTTTGAGAAAATGTTTAGTCATGAACCTTGTTATTTGCTTTGTTTTGTAAATCATTTGAAAATCGATAAGATCAGATGATATGTATAAATAATGTATGGTTAAATGAATAACCATGTAAAAATGAGTTTGTATTAGATAAATTGTTTGTAAATCAATGTCTTGTGAAAAATATGTTATTTGTATAAAATGTTCTATGTCTCAACCTGAAATGATTCAGATAACGCTACAATATGTAATACCATACAAACACTTATATATAGGAAGTACCAGCGGCGTATCCACCATGCTTGTATCATATTACACACGCATCGTTACTTAATCACTTAATCAAACCAAACCAAACAATGTAAGATGTCTATGTTTAAACCAATTGCCAAATGTATTGAATAATATGTCAAAATGTTTATGTCAAGATGTAAACCATGTAATGTGTAACCAAAATGATATGTATGGCTAGTGAAATGCATCAACTAAACCATATGCACAAGAACATAGTATTGAAGTAAAACTTGGTTTAAATCAAAGTTATGTTTTGTGTAGTAAATGCATGATCAATGTAAATCATGTAATATGCGTCCAAAATGTAAGTATGTGATGAATAACAAATGTACTAAGCATGAAGAACAATGCAACGATTGAACATACATAGCATGTGAACTGTACTAAGTATGCAACAACAGACATACGTAGCATGCGACCTGTACTAAGTATGCAACAATAGACATACGTAGCATGTGATGTAATGTAAAACAATGTACTAAGTAATGCACACAATGGCACACCTAGTATGAAATGTAATGAAATCATGTACTATAATGTACTAATGAACATAACAAGTATATGATGTGAAAACAGGAAAGCTTGAAAGTAACAAGTAGGCACATGTGTTCCACCCCAAAACGTTTGGAAAACAGTAAAAGAGGGGTCTATGTACTCACTTGAGATTGCTCAGAAGTCCTAGGATAACCACCAAGCAATGCTAGAGATCGCGGAATATCAAACGGCACCTAATATAGGTAACTACATTAATAAACCGGACCTAAATCGGAAGACTGGGTAGCATGAGGGTTTGTAAACCAAATGAGTGTAGGAACTCATGTGATATGGTTTAACAAAGCCTACATACTAAATGAAACTTAACCTAAGTCTTATCGACCCATTACGACCCGTTTAGGTAGCTTATGCTACTTTAACGTGTCGTTCGCGTGAAACGCGTTTGGACCGCCTAACTAGCCCTATGACAAGTGTTATATGCCTAATCATGTTACATAATCAGTTATGTGACAAAGGTTTAGGTTACATATGCTTAATTACCAATTATACATGAAAAGGGTATTCTGGTAATTTACCTAAGGCATATAAACTACCTATCATACAACTACTTAAACGATGTGACCATAGGGTATAACCTCGGAAGGTTATTCCCTACCTACTATGGTCACCTAATGTATTTGGTCGGATCCTAAAGATCGACCAAATGGGTCGAGTTCGAAGGTATAGGCGATTTATTAGATCGCCTACCCTACGACTCTAGACAACGTGGTAATCAGTGGGCATAGTCCCAAGGGACTATGACCAACGTGATTACACTCACGTTGCGAAGTTCAAACGAACTTCGCATTGACCATTACTGGTCAACGCTGAAAGTCAAACAAAGTTTGACTTTCTGACTCGAAAAGCAGTAAAATAAGGAAAAGAACGAAAGAATACTTACCCAGGGTCCCCGAATGCTAATCCCGACTTCAAGAACTCAGGTATGAAACAATGGTTTCAACTTAGAGCTCTCAAAATCAGAATTCTTGTAAGAAATAGCAATGGGGGTAATGGGGTATATATAGTTTTCGGGTAACCGTTGAGATCGTTTCATGGAAAAGAGGGCACGATCAAGGCCGTACACTTGTCGGAAAGTTATGGTGCCTCAAAATGCTCACCACCATAAGGAATCAACACTTGGCAAGGGGTTAGGGAGTGCAAAACAGCTGCAAACAGCTGTTAAATACACTTAATCTGGTCTGATAGTGGGAAGCGGCCCGCTTCAGGATCAGCCAAAGACAATGCGGGCCGCATGGCCCTTCTGATCTGCACATATGTTTGAAAAATGACAGTTTCAGTCCCTGCACGTGTTTAAGGCCATTTCCGACACTTCTAAGGCCCGTAAAGCCAACTTTAAGGCCCTAAAATGTTGCCTAAACATTGTGGACATGAAACATGCTCAAAAATATGTCGGATGTCAGTTCGTTTGGTCGTACGAACGCGATGTTCGCTTAATTACGACGGAATGCGCATAAGCGCGAAAAACGATCCATATGACGCGACGAATGGATTTTTGGCAATCCAAACACTAAAGCATAATATAGTCATGCTTACATAAATTTTTGGGTGTCCGGATATATCCAGAACGTAAGTTATGCACGAAAATGCAAACTTGTGCACTTTTTGACACTTTTAGCCCCTGAATGACCCAAAAGTTTATTTTAGCACACCGAACCCCTCAAAGCCTATTTCTAAGCTATATAAAGGATATTTAAGGTGTGTTTAACTTATGGTCATGTTCCGGAATGTCTGTTACAGTTCAAATTGGCATACTTTCGCAGTTTGACAACTTTAGTCCCTGTAAGCGATTAAACTTTGATTTCACCACACCAAACCTTCCAAAACTTATATCTAAGTTATGTATAGGTTATTTAAGGTATGTTAAGCCTATTTCACTATTCCGGAGTGTTCGTTGGATTAAACTGGTTATATCTACACATCAGAGCGCGTATAACCCTCCAGAAAGCGATTTAAAGCTTGAAATCGAACAAGAATTGATATGTGTAAATGATACACATATTTTTTTTTACAAATCCCAAGTATGAAATACTATATTTCATTGGTTTGGCATTTGTCTGATGGTTGGAGTGACACGGGTGTTACAATGGTGACTTGTACATAGTGTGTTACAAGTCTAGTGATTAACGTACATAGAACACATATATGTTACGACGCCTATAAGACAAGCCCGATGAAGTTTACAACGCAGGATACGCAAATCTGTGAGTTCATGTCCCCATTTTTAAACATTTTCTTGTTTTCTAAACTTAGGGAAAATACATGTACTATGGTATGTAGAAACAAAACTAAGGAATGACGTATAGATCATGTGACGAATAGGGTGAGACTTAAGCACCATTAATCAACTATATACCTAGACCGCGGAACAAAAAGTTAGATTTAATGGGTTTCAGGTAGCCACACTCTGGGCCACGTTCTACCTAGAGTGCTTTTGTGCCTCGAGTCGTAAATCGATAGAAAAATGCCTATGGTTTGGATGCTTCCTATGTCGTGATAAATGTTAATGTCCTCACAAAACATTAACGATCTGAGTTTCATTACATTTACTGAATACAAACATTTTTACAAATTACATACCATGATTCTTACAATGATTACTTATATGTTTTACACAAAACTGCATGAATTCTCACCAACTTTTGTTGACGATTTTCAAAACTTACATGTATTTCAGGGAACTAAGTGGACGTGCACGCGATCTCTTGCTCAAGAATGTTGTTTGTGTTTCAAGTTTGCATGTGTCTAAGCTCCATTGCCACTTTTGATGGATATGTTTTGTTATATCCCGCCTCCTAGCGAAGATATAGCGAACAAAACGTTGATGTTTGTTATGAAATGAAGTTGTAAACTTTTCAAACAATTATCTTATGATGTGCTGTAAACTTTAAACTTAACTTTTGTTTTGGATATTAAACTATAAATGGCAATTATGGAGTTATTTTCTAATCATGTAGAATGTTTACCATTCGTATGCAATGAGAACTATTTCAGGATCACACCTCGCGCTTCCGCCTTAGAGAGGGGTGTGGCACATATCTCGTATAGAAGCTGGGTATGAAGATAACATGCTTAAGAACAAGCTAATTAAACTGTTTTCTATTGATTATTTAAAGATACGATACCACGAAACCAAATGAACAAAGTTTCTCCTCTCAAGTCCAAAAGTTCTCAATGACAAAACCTAACACCCCTATTTATAGGAGAGCCCACTCATCCAAACAGGTAAGGACGACTGGGACTTTATGTGCGAATGGGCCTTGGACGACTTGGACTTCCCTCTCGCACGAAAGCGCCTTTCGTGCGACAAGGTATGTACATTACAATCCCGTCTTTCTGACACGAAATCCTATACAATCAACTATGACTCGATACATTGACAATTATAAACATGATTGATGGAGGCAATAGATATAATGCACTCATAGACTCCCCCTTGGTTATTACCGCGGTCAATCTTCTGACTTCCCTTGGATAAGTCTAGATTCGTGATGCGCGTTTAAGTGTTACTTATTTTAGGTGTATATTTTAAGCCCTTTTTAACACTTATTTTAGCCAAGTTTTAAATTTATAAAACACGATATTTCACTAACACTAAACACACATATGGGCAAGTGCACCCATCGTTGAGTGTAGTATAGCGTTGGTAAGATACCGAGGTCGTCCAAGGACACAAGAGCTTTTAATACCGGTTTATCCTCAACGTCTAACCAAAATAAAAGTTTAGAAAAATGTTTTAAACTAAGAAAAATAAAACTAACTAAAATGCTGAAAATAAAAATAAAAGAAAAAACAGATAGACAAGATGAATCACTTGGTTCCGACTCGTATCTAGTATAACCTTTGATTATTTCCGCACTTTTGCACATAATTAAGAGATTATCTTAGTTATTGTAGTAGGCCCCTCTTTTGAAGGCGACGTTACCCTCACCCCAGTAGTTTGAGTCAGCAGGGATACAATCCTAAAAGGGTGGATTATTGGAAGATAATGAATTAAGTTATTAATGCAGTATTGTGGTAGGCCCCGCTTTTGGCGGTGACGTTACCCTCGGCTAAGTAGTCTGAGTCAGCAGGGATACAGTCCTAAATAGCCGGGTTATAGTATTAATAGTAGTTAACTTATGAGGGGGTCAAAGAGTTTGGACCCCCGCCATCCAATACCGTGAAGTATTGAAGGAGGTCCTACTAAATTTGACCCAGGTCCATTGCAGGACCTCTAAACGCTGAACAATGGCAAGACCTTTACCAAACCGTTCCCTTAACCCCCTACCAGGTAGCCAACATATCTCCATATAGACCGTGGAGATATGAATGGTGAAAATCCTTTATTTTATATAGACAGTAAAATAATGCCAAGACACCACGGACAAACGATAAGGAAAGATCACCTTCAACATAAGCAACTAGTTATTAAAGTCATTAATACAAAACCAAATAAAAAGTGCAAAAGATTAGAAATAAAAAGTATTATACTAGACACTTTGTCTTCACCAAGTGATGTAAGAGACTTAGGCAAACATGGCCTTGATTGTCAAGAACTCTTACGATCAATCTTGGATCCCGAGACGACTCACACACACTCTATGATGGACAATGGATGATGGTGGTGGATGATGGTGTTGTGATGGTGGTGGGTGGTGGATGAAGTGTGAGAGAGGTGGAGTGCCAAGGAATGAGATGAAATGAATCCAAGCACTCCTATTTATAGGCTGAACAGAGAGCTGGACACGGCCCCGTGTCCGCTGGGCACGGCCCCGTGTCCGTCTGACACTCTCTCTCCTCATTAATTGTAATTCGCAATTACAATAAATGCGCCTGCTGTACTTTCGACACGGCCCCGTGTCCGCTGAGCACGGCCCCGTGATGGGCAATAGAAGCTTCTATGGATTTGTCTTTTCTGCTGCTTCTTGGGCACGGCCCCGTGCTGGCTGAGCACGGGGCGTGTTCAGCCTTCTGTCTTCTCCTTTTTTCTTTGGAAGGTGCCGTTGAGGGGTCGGGCAGTCCACTAATGTTCCTTTCCTTGTATGTATGTTGGATTTAGCTGTCTTTTTGCTTCTTTTGTGTTTTTGAGCTCATTTAATCCTGAAAATACAAAAGGAAGACAAAAACACTCTTTTTCCAATATTAGTACTTAAAAAGGGTTAGTTTTATGCCTTATTTGATGTAATTTATATGTTGCATTTTATACACATCAAATACCCCCACACTTGAACTTTTGCTTGTCCTCAAGCAAAACTCTTTAATATGTGGCTTACACTCCCAAATGGAATAGGTAGAAGAGAAGGTTTTGGGCTTGTCGTAGAGTGTCGGGATTTCCAAGATCTTTTTGGGGTTTTATTTTTATTTACTTACACTCCTATTCGTAATGATTTATTTAGAACTTTTCATAAAAGAAATTACTTATTTGGGCATAACATGCCTTTTTAAAATTCTATTTATATACAAGTTCACATACCTCACGGGGAAATCACTCACACTCGGCCGAAGGTGTATTTTTAGTGAATCACTCGAGAGCGGCACGGAACTTATTCCTACCATAGGCTTGCCAAGAAATCAATCCTCCTCCTTTTTAACTTTTATACCTTTGTAGATATCAAGAGAACTTTGTGGGTTAAGGGTTAGGCTAGGGTTAAAGGTAGGTGGTTGGGATAGTGGTTAGTAGAAAAAGGGCTAAAAGCGTAACAAGTGTCGGTTTTCGTATATATATATATATATATATATATATATTTTTTAGATGAAGCTTTTATTCAAACAAGTTATTTTTGATTAACTTGTTTGTTTATTTTCTTTTTGCTTCATCATTATCACACTTTTTTTTTTTTTTTTTTTTACGAAAGAACCGAACTTGTTACTAAAATAAAGGGTTAAAAAGAAAAAAAGTTTTGGTGGGTAAAAAGGGTTTTTGTTTGGGTGATGAAACGAAAAGGTTTAGGCTCAAATGGGCTAACTAGGGGGATTTTTGGGTAGGTGGTAAAAGAAAAAGAAAAATAATGGTGTAGAAATAAAAAGGGTTAGTCCTAATGCCTCCATCATTTACTTACTCGGGTTTAAGTTGATAAGGACCGGGAATGCATTGTCATGGCAAGTTCTAGAGTTGTAAGAACCAAGCGGCTATTCACACAAGAAACGAAAAATGAGCATTTAGTCAAATGATATGTAATTGTGTGCTCAATAAAGGCTCAAAACTCACTTTTGTGGGAATGGTTTTTTATGTGATCAAGTATATATAATCAAATTTTAAATAAGTTTGCTATGCCTTTTCATAATTTTCTTATGTTGGTTCTTTTTATCACTACGCTATCGGTTGTAAATTTGTAAAAATATAACCTTTTTGAGAACTTGAATTTCCCGAGTTAAACCTAGACAAGTAAAAAATGAAATTTTTTTTGAAAAAAATTTGGGGTGATTAGCGGTTCCAATAGAGTTTTGTGTAAGGCTTGTATTTAGGACTTGCAAAATTCAAGGTTTTAGCATCCCCCCCACACTTAAATTACACATTGTCCTCAATGTGTCCCAAAAATAAATTTTTAGGTTGATTAGATGTGTAAAATAGTGTTTAAAAAGCAAAAATCTATGTTACTGGGCACTGAACACGGCCCCGTGTTATCCGGGCACGGCCCCGTGTTCAAGTGCCAGTAACAGAATTAAAATAAAAGAAACAGAAGCCTGGACACGGGGGCGTGTTGGGTGAACACGGCCCGTGTCCAGTTACCTGAACTGGGCGTTTTACTGCAGGTGGTTCAGCACGGGGCCGTGTTGGTTGGGCACGGCCCGTGTTGAACCTTCTGGAATGGTGAGATTTGTCGGGTTGCCTTGTTCTTTGTGCATGGGTTCATTTTTCTCGTTCCCCTTTTCATCCTTTATCACCATGAGTGTGTTTTATTACAAACCATCCAAACCTTAAAACCATCATTTCATTTCATCATAGAGAGAACTTACATAGTCCTAATTTAAGCTAGATAAAGGAATAACAACCTATGGAGTCCTAGCCTATACTTTATTTTAATTAGCAAAATTTCCAAGAAGTAATTATTCTTGGTTAACCAAGGCCTTTTTGAACTCCTTCTTCCGCGTGCGGTTCTCCTCAAATGTCGGCGAGCCATTCTTCCACCTCCCTAGGAAGGAGAAAAGAAGGTTCATTGGCATTAGTTTGAGGAGTTTCAACTTCCACCGGGATCTCTTGTTGGTGTTCCACTAGAGGTTCCGCCGGAAAGTCTTCCCACCCAGTAGGGTTGTTGATTCCGAGTGCTAGGTTCCAATCCTGTTGAGGAAGGACTGGTTCCATTGGAGGTGCTACAAGAATATTTAACCTCTGGTGCAAGAGGTTAATTTCTTGGAAGCTGCTTTCAAGTCCCATCGTAAGATCGTTAATACGGTCGATTAGGACCTCCTCTACTGAAGTCATTTCGTCGAGAGCCTCCCTTAATGCTATCACATAGTGCACAAGTGTAGCTTCAATGGAGGGTCTTCTTCCTCTCCGGCTGTTTGATGAATGCACAGAAGATGTTTCGCTGTTTTCACTTGACATCCTACGAAAAATAAACTAAAAATAGCTTATTTAATGAAACAGTGACCGGACACGGCCCCGTGCTCACTGAGCACGGCCCCGTGTTCATCTTTCTGCAGAGTTTTGGAGCAAGGAAACTTGGATTCTTAAGTTATTTTCTGAACTTGTGGGGCCTTTTTAGTTACAAATAACTTAAAACAATGTTTCATAACACGTTTTTACCAAGATTCTTTGAACAAAACTCATTTATCCCTACCATGGAGTTGGAGAAATTCCAAACTTTCAATGGTAGCTCTTGGAGAAAGATGAAGAAGAAGGAAATGGCTAAAAGAGGAAAGGACAAGATGGGTTGTTGGAACCTTCTTTTAGACTTACCTAGGATAGTTTGAGAGAAGATTCCTGCAAATCTCTGCCCCAAGTTGGTCCAAATATGCAGAATTCTTGGCTGCATTTATAGAAAATGACAGCATCCTGGACACGGCCCCGTGTTCAGTGGGCACGGCCCCGTGTGCAGGTTGGGTTCTGACACAGTTTGTCCGTATTCTGACGTACTGATCAGAAGGGAATCTTTCGATGGACACGGGGGCGTGTTGGCTGGGCACGGCCCCGTGTCTAGGGACTGTTTTATGAAGTTGTCTAGTTTTTTAAGGAACTTGTTAGTATTGGGTGGCTCCTAACTGGTTGGAACAACCCCAAAGTGCCTAATATACCTTAATTGTCCTAGACTAAGGCGAGAACGCAAGAGGTTGTCGGTGAGGGTAATTCCTATTTTCATTCTAGGTGGACAAGTCCAACCCTTTCCCGGGCTCTCGTTAAAGAAGGTGTATGCCGAATCGCTCAGGTCTATGTATGCACCGAACGAAGTCGATGGGGAGTCCTTCACGGCACAATCGACACAGGGACGACTATCGTCCAAGTCTTTGCTAGGAACGAAGGTATTTTCGGGAGCAACGAGGTTGTCGGAATGCGGTTCCAACGTTTCTTCATGGTTATCGTCTTGGGGAGGATCAATGAAATCCTTCCTAAGCTCTTTTAACCAATTCAGAATTAGTTTTTCTAGTTGAAATAACTCATCAAGGAGCATTTCCCCTAGAATCTCTGGCTGGGCGCATTCGAGGGAGAAATAGTGCTTACTTTTACTTTCGCCCCTCTTAAGGTTGTGAGAAGTCGGTGGGTCCATGTAGTGGGGCCTATAATTTAGAAAGTAGCATTTTACTTCTTCATGTTTGCCACCACATAATTGACACCACGTACCATAAGAGTGCCGAAAGTAAAAACAATTACTATCACTCATGTTTGTGTCAGAAATTACCAACCGCCGGGATCTAACGGTTCTGTTTTCAGTAACTGAAACTTGGGCACGGGGGCGTGTTGAGTGGGCACGGCCCCGTGTTCAGCTTACTGTCTGATGTAAAACAGGATTGCCAGTTCTAAAAATTGAGCACGGGGGCGTGTTCAGCGGGCACGGCCCGTGCTGAGCTCTGCAGAAGCTGAAAAACTAAGAAAATCCTAAAAAATAAAAAAGAAAAATAAAAAAATGATTAGGCCGTTGATTCCTAACTTTCTTAAAATCCTTGTGTCCCCGGCAGCGGCGCCAAAAACTTGATGCGCGTTTAAGTGTTACTTATTTTAGGTGTATATTTTAAGCCCTTTTTAACACTTATTTTAGCCAAGTTTTAAATTTATAAAACACGATATTTCACTAACACTAAACACACATATGGGCAAGTGCACCCATCGTTGAGTGTAGTATAGCGTTGGTAAGATACCGAGGTCGTCCAAGGACACAAGAGCTTTTAATACCGGTTTATCCTCAACGTCTAACCAAAATAAAAGTTTAGAAAAATGTTTTAAACTAAGAAAAATAAAACTAACTAAAATGCTGAAAATAAAAATAAAAGAAAAAACAGATAGACAAGATGAATCACTTGGTTCCGACTCGTATCTAGTATAACCTTTGATTATTTCCGCACTTTTGCACATAATTAAGAGATTATCTTAGTTATTGTAGTAGGCCCCTCTTTTGAAGGCGACGTTACCCTCACCCCAGTAGTTTGAGTCAGCAGGGATACAATCCTAAAAGGGTGGATTATTGGAAGATAATGAATTAAGTTATTAATGCAGTATTGTGGTAGGCCCCGCTTTTGGCGGTGACGTTACCCTCGGCTAAGTAGTCTGAGTCAGCAGGGATACAGTCCTAAATAGCCGGGTTATAGTATTAATAGTAGTTAACTTATGAGGGGGTCAAAGAGTTTGGACCCCCGCCATCCAATACCATGAAGTATTGAAGGAGGTCCTACTAAATTTGACCCAGGTCCATTGCAGGACCTCTAAACGCTGAACAATGGCAAGACCTTTACCAAACCGTTCCCTTAACCCCCTACCAGGTAGCCAACATATCTCCATATAGACCGTGGAGATATGAATGGTGAAAATCCTTTATTTTATATAGACAGTAAAATAATGCCAAGACACCACGGACAAACGATAAGGAAAGATCACCTTCAACATAAGCAACTAGTTATTAAAGTCATTAATACAAAACCAAATAAAAAGTGCAAAAGATTAGAAATAAAAAGTATTATACTAGACACTTTGTCTTCACCAAGTGATGTAAGAGACTTAGGCAAACATGGCCTTGATTGTCA
Organism: Helianthus tuberosus; assembly: GCA_030545235.1. Lineage (NCBI taxonomy): Eukaryota > Viridiplantae > Streptophyta > Magnoliopsida > Asterales > Asteraceae > Helianthus > Helianthus tuberosus. The sequence continues at coordinate 125,616,552 of CM060357.1, read as the reverse complement.
AGAACTCTTACGATCAATCTTGGATCCCGAGACGACTCACACACACTCTATGATGGACAATGGATGATGGTGGTGGATGATGGTGTTGTGATGGTGGTGGGTGGTGGATGAAGTGTGAGAGAGGTGGAGTGCCAAGGAATGAGATGAAATGAATCCAAGCACTCCTATTTATAGGCTGAACAGAGAGCTGGACACGGCCCCGTGTCCGCTGGGCACGGCCCCGTGTCCGTCTGACATTCTCTCTCCTCATTAATTGTAATTCGCAATTACAATAAATGCGCCTGCTGTACTTTCGACACGGCCCCGTGTCCGCTGAGCACGGCCCCGTGATGGGCAATAGAAGCTTCTATGGATTTGTCTTTTCTGCTGCTTCTTGGGCACGGCCCCGTGCTGGCTGAGCACGGTGTGTGTTCAGCCTTCTGTCTTCTCCTTTTTGCTTTGGAAGGTGCCGTTGAGGGGTCGGGCAGTCCACTAATGTTCCTTTCCTTGTATTTATGTTGGATTTAGCTGTCTTTTTGCTTCTTTTGTGTTTTTGAGCTCATTTAATCCTGAAAATACAAAAGGAAGACAAAAACACTCTTTTTCCAATATTAGTACTTAAAAAGGGTTAGTTTTATGCCTTATTTGATGTAATTTATATGTTGCATTTTATACACATCAATTCGCTTTGTCGTAGTCAATTTTTTTCTTCTAATCTTTTAAATCTTTGACATTTTTGAATCACATACTCCCCCTTTCTTTAGACTCCCTCTTAGCTATCTCCTCCTTGCTGAGATATAAACATTTTTGACTTCACTTGTGAGAAATTTCAAAACATATAAATGTCTATTATTACATTTGATGTTAAAGTTTGATAAATTTCAAAAACCCTCATAGATAATCAAGTTCAATTTAATGATCTTGACTATCTAATTATCTACCAAGTCTAAATTAATGATCTTGGTTGATAGAATGAAACAATTTTTAAATTTTCATTTTCAAAATTCAAGTTTCAAATTAATGAACTTGTGATTTTATTAAGACATGTTTAGCATACTCAAATTTTGAACTTCAGCTTTCCAACATCGGTTGTCGAAACATAAAGCAGAAATAAAATCTTATTGCATTTTACAAACTTTATGTTAAAACACACCTAAAATCTTTTTGTAGCTTTATCTGAAATGAAATAATTGTCACACCCCCAAAATCCACCTGCGGAGTACTACCACTTAGAGGCGTGACTGACCAGGATCCAGCCACCAATCATATTGAACAAGCATGTAAGTAGTTATAAAAATCCAACCAATACAATAGGTGTTCAAACAAAACATAGTTAAGTTGCAAGCGGAAGCATAAGTCTTAAAACAAAATATAAGTTTAATTGTTCCAAAGTTTAACGTGGCACGCAGCCGTCCATGTCCCACAACGATCCTCCTCCATGCAAGCTCCAGTTGAGAACCTAAGGACCTGCAAAGCATGTAGTAACGAGTCAACAACTAGTTGAGTGAGTTCACGGTTGGGTGTTCGTTTTAAGTTGTTTCGAAAACAGTTTCCTTTAGCTGGCATCCTGCCGTGGGGGTTACCCCATAGTTAAAAAACGTGACCTGTTTATTCCCGGTTACTCTGGCTATCCAGCCGTGGGGGCTACCCCGTGTTAGTTATCTGGCATTTCGGCCGTGGGGGCTACCCCATGTATACACTAGACTCGTTACCATATCGACTGCTGACTGTAGTCATGTTTATGTGCCCTGAAACTGTCAATGTCTATCAGCATTGACGTGCCCCAGATCCATTAGTTCACGCCCGTCCTCTGCGGCACGGTGTGAGGTTTGTCAAACCTAAATAGCGCTATCTAACTAATGACCCGCTCGCCATTGGCCCGGCGATTAAGTCGATATAAAAAGGAGGGACTTCGTGATAGAGTTTTGGTCTAGTACGAGTTATCTGTCCGTGAGGACGAGGAATTACCTTCCTGAACCTTTGCTGTCCTACCCAAGGAGGACGAGCAACCCAGTTCCTTAACCCCATTCCCAACCCAGGGAATCCCATGCTTTGTAGAGGGTGTGAACTCACCTTGGTTTGCTCGGTAGAAACACAGAAAAGTCAAACAAGCAATGTTGTGGCTACTCACGTCCTATCATAGTTGTATCATACAAGTCAGGTTCCAACCACGTATTGCACGTATGTTCTACACGTATGCTAGCACATTGCATGCAAGTTCATCTATAGCAGCCCAATTAATCGTTCATAAACATCAGTACGTATAAAGTCCATGTAGTAGGCCCAAAGGTCCGGCCCAATCAATTAAGTCCGAAATGAGGTGTAAGTCCAATTCAGCACACATATGTTGGTTTCGAGTCGCAACTGGGTGTTCTCGACTCGCAACCGGAGTCGCAACCATGGTTTCGGTTCATGCTGTCTTGGTTACGAGTCGCAACTGGACTCGCAACTGTGGTTTCGAGTCACCAAGTTGGTGTGCTGATCATGTGTGATTTCGAGTCGCAACCAGGTGTTTGCGACTCGCAACTGATGTCGCAACCGGGGATTTCGACTCATCAAGCAGTGGTTTCGAGTCGCAACTGATGGTTTCGGTTGGACAGGAGCTGATTCGGTACAGTGTACTACCCACTAACATTCTGATTTCATGTAACAGTTTGTACTATCCAACCAAAATCCTTAAACATGTTTCTTGTCTAGCAAATTACTAAAAATGGATCAAACATATCAGATTTCAAATATTCAACATGTTCATATGATATTCAACAAGTTCTTCATGTGTTCATCATGTTCATCTTGTTCTTCAATATTCAAGTAGTTCATCTTCATTCATATGAACCTAGGTCTAACAAGAATCATGAACAACTTATCAACAAATCACCCTAATAGCAAGCTTTCGGTTCTTAACACAAGAGTACACAATCCGATTTATATGAACATCAACAACTAGTGTTTTAGACTACATTTAAACACAAAACATCATGAGTTCATTATGCCACATATCCGAAATCAAAGCATGTTCCGATTATCAACATCATACATACGATTCACAACCACATCATCATTGTACAAACGGTTCTAGTTCAATCATGTCATCCATAACATCAAACATCATAAACACTAACCAACAAACATCATAAACACTAACAAGCATCATAAACACTAACAAGCATCATAAACACTAACAAACATCATAAACACTAACCGGTTGTGAGGTGGTGAAGATGAAGCTTTGTTTGGTGTGAACAAGCAAATCCGAGAGACCCTTTTGTGGTCGGTTGGTTTGATCCGAGAAGAAAGGAGAAGAAGTATGATGCTTGGTGTCTAGGGTTTTAGTGAGAGAGTGGAGAGTGTGTGTGTAGAGGAGAGTAGGAGTGTTGTCCAAAAATGTCAAGATTAGCATCACTAGGGGTTATATAGTTGTTCCACATTGTGCACCCTAATGGGTTTCGAAATAGGCTAAGAGTGTATGTATGGCCCAACCGGCCCATAAGTTATTGTTCACTCGAGACCACATGGTCTCGAGTCGGGTTCGTGTTGTCTCGGTTCATATACATACTCGAATACATACACACAAGCATACACACAACATAACACATAATCATATAAGTTCACATGTATTCATTTGTCATTAATCACATAAGTTTAACTAGTCACGCGTTTAAGCATACAACGAAAGGTTCTAAATTTCGAGTTGTCACAATAATAACAACATATTTACAGATATATTTTTTGAGTTGTGTTAGAGGATCATATCAGTTTATGATAAATCTCAAGCACCGTTTATCTATATAAACTTTAAGTTTTAAACAGTTCACTTAGATTGTCAGTATACTGTTCCACTTAAATTTTCACACAAATTTCAGTTGATTCAAGATACGAGATTAATTTCTTAAGACCTAACTTAATCGCGTATCCTACCTCAGAATATACTCCCATATCAAGATACCCTGAATCCAGTCTTACAGGTGAATATACCTAAATGATATTTGTATCAGGGTTAGTGCGAGGCCTTGAGAGCTCAGGATAGAACTACCGAAGACAAAGAGACGAAGGCTCGGCTTAGGTGTGTTCCACTTAGGAATCTTTTGAACTGCACTTGATATATCTTTCGATATTTTCAATTTTTATGCAGTGTTTAGGGTTTAAGCGCGAAAGTATTCTACAAGATCTATCAAGATCTAGGCCATTTCTGACGCAAAATCAGAAGACCTTATATAATACCCCAGATAGCAAAAAGTATAAAGACCTAATATCTCAGAATTAGACAATCTCTCAAACGAAATTTCGGAGTATTAAGTCGATATATCCGAGAGATGTTACCCACAAATTAAGAAAGTTTTTGATTTAGGTTTATATCTCGAAATCAATTTACCGAGTGTGTAAAAACCTACTGGCATATCATCAGTGAGACCGTTTATCACTTTTTAACTTTCCATCTTTTTAGCATGCTGTGATTGTCTACTAATGTACTATAATTTCCTTTTTTTTTACTTATTCTATGTTTTTTACATTTTCAAATTTTCAAATGTTTTTGAATTTTTCAAACTTTAAAAACTATATAATCCCCTTAAAATTCTAAAACATTTGACAAACTGATGTACACAACTTTATCTCGCCATCCGTTTCTATTTCACATTTAGTAGATTGATTATTTTTCACCCCCCATGATAACAAACGTTGATATATTTACATTTCAAAACCATTTTCGATTCTTTTTTTACCATGTTTTGTTTCTTCAGCCTTGAGGGTTCGGCGTATTATTTTTTTAGTTTTCAAAATTTTCAAAAATTTTCTCAAATAAAACCAATCACTTCCTATTTTAAACACAAGATTTCTCTTCATGTGCTAGACTGTTCCGATGTCTCTTATGAAACCTAAATTGACCTCCAGAACACCTGCACATGCATCAAATTAATCACTTGAACAAAGCAAAACAGGCTGCTTGACCTTGGGTATTTTGACACAATATGATTCATTCAGTTTTGGAAAATCTTTTTCATTCCTTACAAAAACATTTTGTTTCTTGACTTCAACTTTCTCAGCTGAATTAAGTTTTTTCTTTTCAACATCAGAAGCGATTTTCCTTTTCACCACCCAAGTTTGACCTTTAGAAACATTCTTTAATAAAACCTTGGGTCATTTTGAATGTTTCCTTTTGACACATCATCTTCTTGTTTCCATATTTGTTTTGGTCCAAATCTAGGTGTTTTCTGTTTATCAACTTCTGATTTCTCTTTCTTCTCAACATAAACCGGCTTCAGATTTTGGGGACATTTGCGACCAATGTGTCCAACTTGTTTGCATTTAAAACATGTTTTCTTTGAAACATCCTTAGCCTGTTGATGTTGTTTCTTTTGAACATAGAATTCCACATTAGTCTGTCGACTAAATTGGGATTCTTTCTCTTTCTCCGAACTTGTTCCTTTAACAAAATTCATTTTCTTCTCAAAATTTGGCTTTTGAAAATTTTTGTTTTGATTTTTCTTTTTTTTATAACCCAAACCAGCTCGTTCCTTTTTAAAAATTTTCTTTTGATAATGTGAGCTATTTGGTTTGTTATAAAAAGATTTTTTACCTTTCAAATTTCTTGCTTTACCTGCAAGATTCTCAACTTCAGACATTTAAATTTCCACTAGTTTAAAAACTTTCTCGATCTTTTCCATAATCACATTTTGAATCGGAAATTAAATATATGAAAATAATTTGTCTGATCCAACCATTTGATATGCCAACATTATTGGATCATCATCCGTTTTTGAATCAGATTTTGAATTTTTCAGATAATTCTTGTGAAAACTCTCTTCATCTTCAACTTGTGATTTGGCATTTTTGGTGGAATCGTTTTGATTTTCATCTTCAAAAACATTTTCAACGACATCATTTACCAACTCTGATTCATCATCATCAGATTTGGTGTAAATCACATCAATATCATCAGGTAGCTGATCAACTTCATTTGAAAAAGATTTTAATTTGATAGAAATGAAAGACATAGGAAGAAACAAGTGAAATGTTATCGGATAATCAAAACAAAATGACAACGCATAAAATTTGCGATTATTTGTTTGTTACCTAAGGCTAACAAATGAGATGGTGACTAATCAAAGTAATCGGGTTATATTAATGTATCGCGAAGACATGCTTTAGCCTATAAGTGGACACTCACCCCAAGAGTTCCCAGGTAAGAGTGACTGGTCCGATTATGTGGATTTGTATGAACACTCTAGCCTTAGACAGAAAAATCAGAGTACAGGCATCCACCCTTCTAGATTGCACGTGTTCACATTATAAGACCCAACTTTGACGAGATTTTGAAAACTTAGAGGGTTCAAAACCTAGTAATCAATCATCCTAGAACAAATGATCGGTTTTCGAAGCGGATTCAAAATTTGTGTTCTGGTTGTGGTTGTCACCTAAGGATAAGTGACGGTATTGTTTTAAGATCTAAACACAAGGATCTTGTGTTAGGGTCCTAGGAAGGTTATAGACTAGGTCAAAGCATTACCAATAACCTAATTCCCTATAACCATGAGCTCTGATACCAACTTTTCTGTCACACCCCGACCGCGTAAAACAACAAATCGCGGCGGAATCGTCGGGGAGTGTTGTAACAGAATCATTGTTTCATAACACATGGAAATTGAAATTTTGTTTTATTGAGTTAAAGGAGGTTACAATGTCTTAAAAAACAAAGAAACATAACAAAATTAACTTGTCTTGCATCTTTTATTGTTACTAAGGCCCAAGTCCGCCTAAATGTATCTCGATCAATCCTATGCATCATCTCCTGAAAACACATGTGAAAATAGGTACGTCAGCATAAAAATGCCTGTGAGATACATAGGTTTTATGAAAATAGGATTCATGACTTGTAAGTTTAAAGAAAATGTTTGTCAAAAGTTAGTCATGAATCTTGTAAAATGTTTTCTTTTATAAATCATATAAACAGTGATAAGAAATCAGATGATATAAAAGAAAGATGCACAGATAAATAAATAACCAAGTAAAATGAGTTTGTATGAAATATGTTGTTTGTAAAACAATGTTTCATGAAGATGTGATACAAGTGTAAAATGTATTATGTCTAACTTGAAATGGTTTAAGTAATGCTACGATATGTAATTCCATAAAAGCACTTATATATAGGATGTACCAGCGGCGTATCCACCATGCTTTTATCATATTACACACGCCTCGTTACTTAAATCACTTACCAAAACAAACCACCAAAAATGTCTTGTTTAAACCAATTGTCCAATGTTTATGTAAAAACCATGTCTATTGTTAAATGTAAATCATGTAATGCGTAAACAAATGTTATGTACGGCAAGTAAAAAGTGACTACTTAAACCATATGTAGAATGCACAAAATAATGCAATTGAATAAATCAAAAGTTATGTTTTGTAAAACAAATGCATGCCTTACTGATACAAATATCTATGCGGTATTGTTTTAATGCATACACTCAAGCCTTGCGACTGTGGCGACAAACCCTTAAACGAAGTTAAAGGTTTATCTAAACAATGTATATCGAATTCGGTCATTCCTTCGACCCAAACAAACCTAGGATCTCAGGAACGGGAGTTGTCAATTCCTATGGTACCACTACCTACTAACGAACGGCTTGATCAATGTTAATGAATGTATTTTTGTCCCTTTTAAACAAACCAAATGTCATACCAAAATGTAAGCATGTTTTATGAAAATAATGTACTAAGTATGCAACAAACGAACATGCATAGCATGAAATGTAATGTAAAATAATGTACTAAGTATGCAACAAATGAACATACATAGCATGAAATGTAATGTAATGTAAAATAATGTACTAAGTATGTACTAAATGGACATACATAGCATGAAATGTAATGTAAAACAATGTACTAAGTATGCACTAAATGGACATACATAGCATGAAATGTAATGTAATGTAAAACAATGTACTAAGTATGCACTAAATGGACATACATAGCAAAAACGCGGATGAAATCATGTACTATATGTGTACTAATGAACATAGCAAGTATGATATAAAAACATGAAAAGCGCGAAAGTAACAAGTAGGCACATGTGTTTCACCCCAAAATGTTTGAAAAACAGTAAAATAGGGGTTATGTACTCACTTTAGGGTGCTTAGAAGTCTTAATAACAACCAAGCAAACCTAGAGGGATCACGGAATCAAACGGCACCTAATATAGGTAAATATGTAAATAAACGGACCTAAATCGGAAGATCGGATAAAATGAGGTTTCGTAAACCAAATGAGTGTAGGAACTCATGTAATATGGTTTAACAAAGCCTCTATTCTAAAACGAAACCTAACCTAAGTGCTTACGACCCATTACGACCCGTTTAGGTAGCTTATGCTACTTTAACGCGTCGTTCGCGTAAAACGCGTTCGGACCGCCTAACTAGTCCTATGACAAGTGATATATGCCTTAACATGTCTAATAATGTTGCCTAATAAGTTTAGATGTCAAAATTTAGGTTACATATGCTTGAAATGAATTTATGCGCAAAAATGGCATTTTGGTAAATTTCCTAAGGCATATAAACTACCTATCATATAACTAACTAAACGTAGTGACCATAAGGTATAACCTCGGAAGGTTATTCCCTATACAACTATGGTCACAAAGTATGTTTGGTCGGATCCTAATGATCGACCAAACGGGTCGGGTTCGAAAGTCTAAGCGGTTGTTTAGACCGCTTACCTTACGACCCTATATAAGCACTAAACCTAAAGTGACGAGCTAAACATGTTAAAACATGTTTAACGAGGTTAGAAAACAAGTTTGATATCAAAACAAAGGGTCTTGATACCCAAGAATAGTTTGGTTGCAAAATACGCAAGAATACGTATTTTGACCGAAACTACGACTCGTCACTACGCCTAAATAACGTGGTAATCAGTAGGTATAGTCACAAAGGACTATGACCATCGTGATTACACTCACGTTACGAAGTTCAAACGAACTTCGTGTTGACCATAAACTGGTCAAATCTGAAAGTCAAACACGCTTAAAAATGCATAAAAGAACGAAAGAATACTTACAAGAGGTCCAAGAATGGAAGTTTGATCTGAAAATTCTCGGGTATGGAGTGTAGGAACTCCAACTTAGAGAATGAAATCAGATCAAATATGGGTTGCAAAAGAAAGGCTTGGGGTTTATATAGATTTTGGGTAACCGTTAGGATCGTTCATCGAAAAACAAGCTTTGATCTTGGCCTTACACTTGCACCCACTGATTTGTAATACCATGGGAGCCCTTAAATGAGCCCATAGAATGTTCAAAACCATTTGCAAACATGGGGAACAACTGGAACAAGCTGGAAATTGATTTTTGCTGATCTGACATGTTTACACGAGCCGCGTAAGAATCAAGGGGGGTCTTACGCGCCCCTCCTGAGATGGGGATCAGCAAACAAGTTTCAAAAGTTGCAGTTTTGGTCCCTGCACATGTATAAGGCCATTCTTGACACGTTTAAAGCCCGTTAAGCCATTTTCAAGGCTCTACAATGATGCCAAAACCTAAGGGACATGAAACATGCTCAAAATATCTCAGATGTCGGTTCGTTTGGTCGTACGGTTGCGTTGTTCGGTTAATTACGACGAAACACGAACGGACGCGAAAAATGATCCAAATTACGCGACGAATGGAATTTTATCATGCCAATCACTAAAATAAAATATTTTAATGATTACATAAATTTTTGGATGTCAGGATGTCTTCAGAACGTAAGATATGGGCGAAAATGCAAACTTATGCACTTTTTGACGGTTTTAGTCCCTGAATGACCAAAAAATTTATTTTAGCACACCAAACCCCTCAAAGCCTATTTCTAAGCTATGTAAAGGATATTTATGGTATGTTTAACTTAGGATCATGTTTCGGAGTGTCTGTTACACTACGAATCGGCATACTTTCGCAGTTTGTCGAAATTAGTCCCTATAAGCGAATAAACTTGATTTTGCCATTCCAAACCTTCCAAAACTTATTTCTAAGTTATGTAAAGGTTATTTAAGGTATGTTTAGCCCTTGTCACTGTTCCGGAGTGTTTGTCTCATTAAACTGATTACGTTTACGCATCAGTTCGCGTATAACTTCCCAGAAAGCGATTTAGAGCTCGAAATCGAACATGAATTGATATGTGCAAATGATAAACATATTTATACAAATCCCAAGCATGAAATACAATATTTCATTGGTTTGGCATTTGTTTGATGGCCGTGGAGGCACAGGTGTCACAGCACTATCATGAGTATAATCACTATTTTATTCAGTAAATAACATGGGTTATGTTAAAATATGAAGTCGTTACGATTTGGGATGGTTATGGTAACGTTTGATGCAAAACTATGCGCTAAAACGGTTAAAAATCGGCTTTTCGGAGGATTTTTATAAAAATGTTTTAGATCAGTAACTAAACTGATATTTTTGCACTTATATTAAGTTTACTTGGTGTTTGTTTTGTCATACGTGACTTTCGACGTCCAAAAATGTTACCGAATCGCTAAAATACGCATATTTCAATGTACACTAGAATGGGTTGTTCATGGGTAAATTTTATGTGTTACAATGTGTTATGTGATTTAGATTATGTGTATGATGATATGCTAAGACTTGACAAAATTATGTGTATTACGATATTTACTATATGACACGTTTGAGTATATATATTAGGACGCACGAATCGTAGATATATTGCTTATAACATGATGAAGGTCACCAATAAAATCGTTCAAGTCGCAAAGTTCTTAAAATACATATATGAACTCATATATGTAAATACACCAATATAATAAAAAATAATAACTTTTCGAGAAAATCTCAAAGTTATGTGAAAATTTCTAAGTATCGGAGAAACTTAGGTATTTTTGTGAGTTTTTGATTATTAAATCGTTCTTATTTAATTTTGGACGAATAAACAATTTGAGGGATTGTGTTAACATATAAAAACGCACCCAAAGATAAGTACATAGTTTCCCTATTTTACGTTTTTTAAATGTTTTGGGGTGAAGCATATGTGCATAACTTTACTTTTCATTTTCATGACATTATACATGTTTTGTTACATATTACATATAATACATTATTTCAAAGACATTTTAATGGTATATTGACTTAGTATACCCAACACTTGGTTTCAAAGACATTTTACTTGGCATATTGACTTAGTATGCCTATTACATGGTTTTACAAAGACATTTTCATGACATGCTTACATTGAAAAGGACATTTGGTATGTTTAACGGGATAGTAGTACATTCATTAACATTGATCACGCCGCTCGGTAGTATGTAATAGCGCTATAGGACTTGACAAATCCCGTTCCCGCTTCCTAGTTTGGTTTGGAAGTGTTAGGGAATGACAGAATCCGAATTCATTTTTGATAAACCTTGATCCTGATAAGGGTTTATCCGACAGTCTCAAGGCTTGAGTGTATGTGATAGACAAACCACATAAATGTTCATAACGATAAAAGCAATGGTTTTCAAAACATAACTTTTGTTTTAAACTTTTGTTTATTCAAAGACTTGATTACATAAGACATTTGTTTATACATGACATTATGCATTTGGCTTGAGTAAATACTATTTATTCACCATACATGACGTGGTTTATACTGGACATTTGACATTGGACATTGGTTACACATGACATTGACATTTAAACAAGACCTTATTTCATGGTTAATAATAAGTGATTTAAATAACAAGACGTGTGTAATATGATTAAAGCATGGTGGATACGCCGCTGGTACTTCCTATATATAAGTGCTTTTATTATATTGCATATCATGGCGTTATCTAAACCACTTCAACAAGGACAAGACATGACATATTTTATACATATTATTTCATTTGGTTATTTACTTAACCATACATCATTATTTTATAACATTTGATTTTCATATGATTTTATAAAAGATATTATTTTATAAGGTTTATGACTACTTTTCGTTATACATTTCTTTTAACATTCAAAGTCATGAATCTTCAACACTAAACCTATGTTACTCACATGCATTTATATGCTGACGTATTTACTTTCACATATGTTTCAGGAGCGAATGTTTGATGTGAGCGAGCTTCACTTAGGGCGACTTGGGCCTTAGCAATCTAAAATCAAGAAAGTTATCATCTTTTATGTTATGTGTTTCGTTTGAACTAAGACAATGTAATAATTTAAACTTGTAAACTTAACTTTAATTATCATGTGTTGTGAAACAATAATTCTGCCACACGACTCCGCGACGTTTCCGCCGCGGTTTGGTTTTTTACGCGGTCAGGGTGTGACAACAGACTTCAAAATTTTGAGCCTAAGGGACCTCCGGTATGGACTCAGAAGTCTGATTACAATTTTAATGTGTTTGGTTTTAGGAATGAGTCCATGTAGGTCTTCCTCCAAACCGGTCACACGCCCATTCTAGCCGTGATACGAAGCTTGGCATTCCTTTGGCTTCGGACGTGAAGAATCCCCATCAATGGCCTCTTTGCTTGGCGACATATTCAAAACACATAAAAATCGAAAACAATGTTTACTTAATAGGGATGAGAGCATTCCTATGTTAAGTCTAGACTCAAAAGGTCTAAGGAATATGCTACTGTGTCATTTGAGATTAAATACTAAGGGTTAGTGTTTAATTCACTTAAACGTTGGCTCTGATACCAACCTGTCAGACCCCGATATTTACAGCTCAGCCCGGTGGGGAGTATCGTGACGTAAGATTGATATAGTCATAGTCAAACATACACAGAATAGCACAACGGAAGTCTTGGAATATAAAATATTATTATAGACCCAATTGTCTGAAAATACCGAAAGGATAATTACATACGAGGTTGCAATATTAAATCCACGGGCGGATTGTCACACCGCGACCACGTAAAACATCAAATCGTGGCGGAAACGTCGGGGAGTGTTGTAACAGAATTATTGTTCCACAACCATGGTAATTAAAATTTCATTTTATTCAACAACCAAAGGTGGAATACAGTGTTTCAAAACAAGAACCAAAGAGTACACAACATAATTAAACTAAGTCTATCTTTATTTTAAGTCTCTAAGGCACAGGTCCGCCCTAGTGTCACGATCATCATCCTAAGCAACAGCTCCTGAAACACATGTGAAAATAGGTACGTCAGCATAAAAATGCCTGTGAGATACATAGGTTTTGTGAAAATAGGATTCATGACTTAAGTTTAAGAAAAAGTTGTTTAACAAAAATCAGTCATGAACCTTGTTAATTGTTTTATTTTATAAATCCTTTGAAAAGCGATAGCAAAATCAGATGATATGTATATGTATAAAAGGATAGTGTATGGTTATAAGAATAACCAAGTAAAAAGAGTTTGAATAAACCAAATTATTTGTAAAACAATGTTTAAGTGAAAAAGTGTTGTAAAATGTAATATGTTTAAACTGAAGTGGTTTAAATGATGCTACGATATGTAATATCATACAAACACTTATATATAGGAAGTACTAGCGGCGTATCCACCATGTTTGTATCATGTTACACACGCCTCGTTATTTAAGTCACTCAAACCAACCAACATTGTAAAATATCCATGTTTTAGTCTAATAGTCAAATGCCATAGTATAATCCAAGTTGAATATAAGTCATGTAATGTGTAAACAAAAGTTATGTATGGTAAGTAAAAATGAGACTACTTAAACCACAAGTAAAAATGTACAAAACAAAGTATTTTGAATAAACCAAAAGTTATGCTTTGTAAGATAAATACATGTTTTACTAATACAAACACTTATGTGGTAAGTTAACGCATACATTCAAGCCTTGAGACAGCAGGATAACCTTAGAGTAAAGATTATCAAAGAAAATGTTTTCGGATTCAGTCATTCCTTACACGCAAACAAACCTAGGATGTCAGGAACGGGATTTGTCAAGTCCTATGGTACCATTACTTACTACCGAGCGGCGTAGCTAATGTTAATGAATGTAGTTTAGACCCGTTGAACAAACCAAATGTCATATTAAATTGTAAACATGTGATGAAAGTAATGTACTAAGTATGCTAAGTTAACATACAAAGCAGAAAAGTCATGTAAATCAATGTGCTAAATATGCTTAGTTAACATACAAAGCATAAAAAGATGTATTGTAAATTAATGTGCTAAATATGCTAAGTAAACATATATAGCAAAAGAAAATGAAATTATGTACTAATAGTGTACTTAATGAACATAATAAGTATATGATATGAAAACATGGAAAACATGAAAATAACAATTAGGCACATGTGTTTCACCCCAAAACGTTTGGAAAACAGTAAAAGAGGGATCTATGTACTCACTTGAGATTTGCTCAATAGACTTTGGATATCCACCAAGCAAAGCTAGAAGATTACGAAATCAAACAGCACCTAATATAGGTAACTATATTAATAAACGGACCTATTCAGAGGATCGGGTAGTACGAGGGTTCGTAAACCATATGAGTGTAGGAACTCATGTAATATGGTTTAACAAATCCTACATACTAAAATGAAACCTAGCCTAAGTGCTCTTGACCCGTTACGACCCGTTTAGGTAGCTTATGCTACTTTAATGCGTCATTCGCGTAAAACGCATTCGGACCGCCTAACTAGCCCTATGACAAGTAAGATATGCCTTAACATGTTTAATATTGTTGTTAATTCAGTTTAGATGGCAAAAGTTATGTTACATAGGCTTAAAATGAATTTTAACGTAAAAAGGGCATTTTGGTAATTTACCTAAGGCATATATACTACCTATCATACAACTACTTAAACGACGTGACCATAAGGTATAACCTCGGAAGGCTATTCCCTATTCAACTATGGTCACCTAAAATGTTTGGTCGGATCCTAATGATCGACCAAATGGGTCGGGTTCGAAAGCATAAGCGATTTATTAGATCGCTTACCCCTTACGACCCTAAACAAGCACAAATATAAAAGTGACGAGCTAAACATGCTAGAACATGTTTAGTTAAGTTAGAAAATAGGTTTTGATATCAAAACAAACGGTTTTGATACCCTAGAGAAGTTTGGTTACAAAATACGCGAGAACACGCATTTTACCCGAAACTACGACTCGTCACTGAGCCTAGATAACGTGGTAATCAGTAGGTATAGTCACTAAGGACTATGACCATCGTGATTACACTCACGTTATGAAGTTCAAACGAACTTCGCATTGACCATAAACTGGTCAATGCAGAAAGTCAAACGCAGTTTGACTTTCAAGCTAAAAACGCATAAAAAAAATGAAGGAACACGTACAAAGGGTCCCCGCAAGATTGATTATCCAAGTATTTCCCAGGTATGAAGTGTTGCACACTTCAACTTAGAGAAAATCTCAGATATCAAGTGGGTTGCAAGTGAAAAGGGTGAGGGGTATTTGTAGGAAAGCTAGAACCGTTAGGATCGTTTATCGGGAAACGAGCTTCGATCTAGGCCGTCCAAGTATGCCCCTTGTTTTACAAAACCATTAGAGCCCATAGAAATGGCCCATGGTGTTGTAAAAACCGTTTGCAAGTGGGAAATGAAGGTATAACAGCTGGAACAGGCTGTTTGCAACAATTCTGCAGATCTGGGAGGGCCTAGCGGCCCACGTAAGATACCACAGGAGCTTACGCGGCCCGCCTGGGTGTCACACCCCGACGACGTAGAACAACCAAACATGGCGGAAAACGTCAGGGAGTGTTGTAACAGAATTAATGTTTCACAACCATGGAAATTTAAGTTTCGTTTTATTAATCAAACAAGCGAGTTACATTGACTTTAAACAAGAAATAAAGAGTACATAACAAAATTTAACTAGTCTGCATCTTTTATTGTCACTAAGGCCCATGTCCGCCTAAGTGTATCTTGATCAATCCTATGCTTCATTTCCTGAAACACTTGTGAAAATAGGTACGTCAACATAAAAATGCCGGCGAGTACATAGGTTTTGTGAAAATAAGATTCATGACTTCTGTTTAAGAAAATGTTTAGTCATGAACCTTGTAATTTGATTTGTCTTTGTAAATCATTTGAACAACAATAAGTTCAGATGATACGTATAAGTAAGAGAATAATGTATGGTTAAATGAATAACCATGTAAAATGAGTTTGTATAAGTTAAGTTGTTTGTAAAACAATGTATTGTGAAAAGTATGTTATTTGTATAAAATGTTATATGTCATAAACTGAAATGATTCAAATAACGCTACGATATGTAATACCATACAAACACTTATATATAGGAAGTACCAGCGGCGTATCCACCATGCTTGTATCATATTACACACGCCTCGTTACTTAATCACTTACTCAAACCAAACCAACAATGTAAGATGTCTATGTTTAAACCAATTGCCAAACGTATTGAATAATATGCCAAAAATGTTTATGTCAATATGTAAATCATGTAATGTTTAACCAATGTCAATAATGTTTATGTGTCAAATGTAAATCATGTAATGTGTAACCAAAATGATATGTATGGCTAGTGAAATGTGTCAACTAAACCATATGCACAAGAACATAGTATTGAAGTAAAACTTGGTTTAAATCAAAGCTATGTTTTTTGGAAATGCATGATCAATGTAAATCATGTAATATGTAAACAAAATGATATGTATGGCTAGTGAAATGTATCAACTAAACCATATGCACAAGAACATAGTATTGAAGTAAAACTTGGTTTAAATCAAAGCTATGTTTTGTGGAAATGCATGATCAATGTAAATCATGTAATATGTAAACAAAATGATATGTATGGCTAGTGAAATGTATCAACTAAACCATATGCACAAGAACATAGTATTGAAGTAAAACTTGGTTTAAATCAAAGCTATGTTTTGTGGAAATGCATGCTATACTGATACGAACATCTATGCGGTGTTGTGAAAATGCATACATCCAAGCCTTGAGACTGCGGCGATAAACCCTTAAACCACTTAAAGGTTTATCTATATTATGTATATCGAATTCGGTCATTCCTTTCATCCCCTTTCCCTGGGATGTCCGGAACGGGAGTTGTCAATTCCTATGGTACCACTACCTACTAACGAACGGCGTAGCTAATGTTAATGAATGTATTGTTCCATTGTAAACAACCCAAATGTCATAACAAAATGTAAGCATGTGATGAAAAAAATGTACTAAGTATGCACGCAATGGACATACATAGCATAAAATGTAAATGTAAAACGATGTACTAAGTATGCACGAAATGGACATACATAGCATAAAATGTAAATGAAATCATGTACTATAATGTACTAATGAACATAGCAAGTATATGATGTGAAAACAGGAAAGCATGAAAGTAACAAGTAGGCACATGTGTTCCACCCCAAAACGTTTGGAAAACAGTAAAAGAGGGGTCTATGTACTCACTTGAGATTGCTTAGTAGTCCTTGAGTAACAACCAAACAATGCTAGAGATCACGGATATCAAACGGCACCTAATATAGGTAACTATGTTAATAAACCGGACCTAAATTGGAAGATCGGATAGAATGAGGGTTCGTAAACCAAACGAGTGTGGAGACTCGTATAATATGGTTTAACAAAGCCTACATACTAAATGAAACCTTACATAAGTGCTTACGACCCATTATGACCCGTTTAGGTAGCTTATGCTACTTAAACGCGCCGTTCGCGTGAAACGCGTTCGGACCGCTTAACTAGTCCTATGACAAGTGTTATATGCCTAAACATGTTACATAATCAGTTATGTGACAAAAGTTTAGGTTACATATGCTTAATTACCAATTATACATGAAAAGGGTATTCTGGTAATTTACCTAAGGCATATAAACTACCTATCATACAACTACTCAAACGATGTGACCATAGGGTATAACCTCGGAAGGTTATTCCCTACCTACTATGGTCACCTAATGTATTTGGTCGGATCCTAATGATCGACCAAATGGGTCGGGTTCGAAGGTATAAGCGATTTATCAGATCGCTTACCCTACGACCCTAGACAACGTGGTAATCAGTAGGCATAGTCCCAAGGGACTATAACCAACGTGATTACACTCACGTTGCGAAGTTCAAACGAACTTCGCATTGACCATAAACTGGTCAATGCAGAAAGTCAAACAAAGTTTGACTTTCAGACTCGAAAGACTCAAAAAGCAATAAAAGAACGAAAGAATACTTACGAAGGGTCCCCGAATGCTAATCTCGATTCAAGAATCTCAGGTATGAAACAATGGTTTCAATTTAGAGTTTCTCAAATCAAAATTCTAGTGATTTTAAAGCATGGGGGGTGGGGTATTTATAGTAAAAGGTCCACCGTTAAGATCGTTTCATGGAAAACGTGCCATGATCTTTCCCGTACATTTGTCGTAAAGTTGTGGTGGCTAAATATCATCCTTATCATCTGACTAAGCATGTGAGAATGTGTGGGTGTGAATGTAACAACTGCAATCTGCTGTTAGATGCATTTAATCTGGTCAGAAGGTGCCATGCGGCCCGCTTCAGCATGTGAAGAATCTCAGGCGGGCCGCCTGGGAGTCACAGATCAGAAAAAGTTTTGCATAATGACAGTTTCAGTCCCTGCATGTGTTTAAGCCCATTTCCGACACTTCTAAGGCCCGTAAAGCCAAATTTAAGGCCCTAAAATGATGCCTAAACATTGTGGACTTGAAACATGCTCAAAAATATGTCGGATGTCAGTTCGTTTGGTCGTACGAACGCGATGTTCGCTTAATTACGACGGAATGCGCATAAGCGCGAAAAACGATCCAAATGACGCAACGAATGGATTTTTGGCAAGCCAAACACTAAAGCATAATATAGTCATGCTTACATAAATTTTTGGATGTCCGGATGTATTCAGAACGTAAGTTATGCGCGAAAATGCAAACTTGTGCACTTTTTGACGCTTTTAGTCCCTGAATGACCCAAAAGTTTATTTTAGCACACCGAACCCCTCAAAGGCTATTTCTAAGCTATGTAAAGGATATTTATGGTGTGTTTAACTTATGGTCATGTTCCGGAATGTCTGTTACAGTTCAAATTGGCATACTTTCGCAGTTTGTCATATTTAGTCCCTGTAGACGAATTAACTTGCTTTTGGCATACCAAACCTTCCAAATCTTATTTCTAAGTTATGTAAAGGTTATTTAAGGTATGTTTAGCCTATTTCACTATTCTGGAGTGTTTGTTGCATTAAACTGGTTATATTTACGCATCGGTGCGCGTATAACCTTCCAGAAAGCGATTTAGAGTTTGAAATCGAACAAGAGTTGATATGTGTAAACGATACACATATTTTTACAAATCCCAAGTATGAAATACAATATTTCATTGGTTTGGAATTTTTTTGATGGCCGTGGAGGCACATGTGTTACACTGGGCAGCACAGATCAGCAACAAGTTTGAAAAATGACAGTTCCAGTCCCTGTTGTGTTTTAAAGCCATTTCCGACACTTCTAAGGCCCGTTAAGCCAACTTTAAGGCCCTAAAATGATGCCTAAACATTGTGGACATGAAAAATGCTCAAAAATATGCCGGATGTCGGTTCATTTGGTCGTATGATCGCGATGTTTGCTTAATTACGACGGAATGCGCATAAGCGCGAAAAACGATCCAAATTGCGCGACGAATGGATCTTTCTTATGCCAAACACTAAAATAAAATATTTTAATGCTTACATAAATTTTTGGATGTCCGGATGTATTCAGAACGTAAGTTATGCGCGAAAATGCAAACTTATGCACTTTCTGACGCTTTTAGTCCCTGAATGAGCATAAAGTTTATTTTTGCACACCGAACTCCTCAAAGCCTATTTCTAAGCTATGTAAAGGATATTTAGGGTGTGTTTAACTTATGGTCATGTTTCGGAATGTTTGTTACAGTTCAAATTGGCATACTTTCGCAGTTTGTCAATTTTAGTCCCTGTAAGCGAATAGACTAGATTTTGCCATACCAAAGCCTTCAAAACTTATTTCTAAGTTATGTAAAGGTTATTTAAGGTATATTAAGCATATGTTGATGTTACGGAGTATTTGTCGTGTTAAACTGACTACGTTTACGCATCAGTTTGCGTATAACTCTCCAGAAAGCGATATAGAGTTTGAAATTGAATAAAAATCAAAACATGAAAAATGTAAAACATAAACAAACAAACATTGGGATCAAATATATTTATTTCATTGATAACTGAATTGTCTACAATGATTACAAGCACAGATGTCACACGGATCATTACAGAATGTATAGAATGAAGTTTAGCAGACTTTAAGGCATCTTTAAGGATTTGCAAGATCCTCTATTTCGACACCGAGCAACTCCCAGCCTATTACGAGTAGTACCTGTCACTTAGTCTTTTGAAAATACGTCAGTTTACACTGGTGAAAACAATTAACCGACTCATTTGAAAAGAGTTTATGAAAATTGGTTTTGGCGCACATGGCACAAAATCATTTATAACTTGGGACAATTTTTATTAAAATCTTGTATACAGATTTACATGTTTATCATACATATGGGGCCAGGTTAGAAGCCGGACATGATCAACTGACTCGCCACTTATAAAACCCACAAAGGAGTTATCCCCAACATGTGGGTTGTTTAATATTTAGCATTTACATTTGTCAGGTGTATGCCTACACCCCGTGCATAGGTCGTGGCCATTTACAAATGAAATGAGCCGAGGATATCCAGGACACGGTCATATTAACCCCCAATGTTTATGTTATCAAACAAAACAGATTAAAATGGGTTATGCAATTTATTGATCACAATCATATTAAATGATTCCATACCCGACCAAGCGGTATTATTACACCCTATCCCAAGCCCGTATAAAGGAAAATAAGTTAAAAGTATTTACCTGAGCTACTACTTGATTCACAGCAAAAATTTATATAACTCAGCCGTATCCAATCTAACTAAATGCATAAAGCTTTTACCGGGAGGCTCTAGTCTGGAAATGATGGTAATATATAACCAATTTAGAATGCTAACGGGTCTTATTTAGGTCATAGACCTAGACCGGCTAACTTAAAGTATTAGGAACAGTACGATACGCTAGATTAAGCGATGACCGGAATAGAATGTAATTTAGAACCAATAAGTATGAAGACTTGTATAATATGGGTAAACTAAATACATTCTGGATTTTGAAGTAAAAATGATAAGGTTAAACCCAACCAAATGCGTATAGGCATAAACGGGTAACTGGATGAGTCATATACAAGTTCCATATGTTACTATGCTTAAAATATGTCATGTAATCAGTAAAATATCAACAACTAGGCCCGAAGAGATTTCAAAACCGAATTTAGCCCTATAAGGGCATTTTGGTCATTTCAGGGTTTATAAAAAGGGTTTGCATGCAAACTGATGTTTTGGTCATAAACATTTTGTAAAAATATTTTATTTAATGTATTATATTAGTAGGATACCAAACATATGTGTGGTTTATGCTTTATGGCCAAACTATACACCGTAGAGGCATTTTGGTCATTTCACACATAGTTTTAAGGACTTAATTGGGATTCTGAGTTTATGACTTATACCCACTGTAAAAATATTATAAATGATTTATAAAATAGGTGGGTAATAAGTTTTGGGTGCTAAGTATTGTTTAATACTATACTATGCACCTAATCGTCGTAAAAGTCGACAAATGACGATAATTCTTTTGTTTTAAGGAAATCTGAGATTATGACCAGCCTTGATTGGTCAAAATACTTTGATTATCATAACATATTAGTAGCAAATAGGTTTTTGTATGTATATTATCTTTAAAGCTCAATCTTTAGTAAAAAGGGCATTATCATCATTTATTAACCTTATATAAGAACATGAGCATAAACTCAACAAGTAATCAGATTTGACATCCCAACAAATCCTAAACATGATATAATAATAGTAGGTAATGAGTTTTTATGCTAAGTTATGTTTAAAACTCGTTTTATGTTGAAAAGAGTAATTTAGTCCTTTTAAATGCTTAAATTTCGATTAATTAAGCAAATTCAGTTTATGACCAGTTTATAAATGTCAAAATATGCTAAACATGATAATATATTAGCATATAATTCATTTGCATGCTTAATCATGTTTAAAGTCTCATTTTCAAGCAAAAGGGCATAATAGTCAACTTAAAGCATAATAATGGAAACTAGTAAACGAACTCGGATTACTATGTGACCATGTAATATAACCTCATAGGGTTATACTACTATATAATATGATCACAAAGGAACCCTAAATCAGTAACCTAGTAGTCTAATTCGGTTCATAATCGAAAGTCAAAGAAGAAGTGAAACTTCGCGACTTTCAGTTACGAACCGACCCTAAAACTGGAATTGACGAGCCGAACATGTCTACACATGTTCTTATAATTATTACCAAGTTATTTAAGTTTTAAAACATATTTTAAAACATGTTTAAACTCAATTTATGATTATTTCAAAAACTGACCCGTTTGACTTTTAAAGTAGTAACACGCTGACTCATTAAATGACCAAGCAAACGTGATTCTTAGGAGGTGCCCTTTTGAGGGATTAACACATACCTAATTACGATCACGTAGCCATAATCGTTACGAACAATGGCTGGACCAATAAGGCCTAAGCCGAAAGTCAAAGCCGTTTAGCGGCAACTTTGACTTTCGGTCTTTAAACATATAAAAACCGAACTAAAGTGGCTAAGGATGCTTACAAAGGGTCCTAGCTTGAACTAAACTCAGGGGGGCTTCCTTTTTGATCAGGAATCCCAAGAAAATGCTCAAGAATGCTCAAGCAATGAGAAAGAGTGTTGAGAGTGAAGGTGCAAGGTTATGAGGCTGCACAATGGCTCTATTTATACTTGAAGGGAGTGATCCCAGATCATGCCAGGTGTTAGGGAGGTGTTAGGATCTTCACAGGTGTCCATGGTGGTTTAAAAAACCATCAAAAGCTCATGAAATTCGATTTTAAGTGAATGGTAGTTTGTTTGGAGGCTAAGGAAAGAGGAACCTGCAGCTGGCCAAGTGTTTCTGTCGAAATGATGCCATCGCCATGCGTGACAGCAGCAGGGGGGGTTGTCGCGTGATGCCACCACACAACACACCAGCAAACCAGTTTTAAACTTGTCACTTTCAGTCCCTACACCTTTATATGCATAATATCTTTCAATTTAGGCACAATTAACCCTTCTAGTTAGTTTGTGGATGATCTTGAAAGTATAATCAAACATCGTTAGGTCCGGTTTCGTTAAACGATCACCGAAAACACTAGTTTCATCTCGTTGATGCTTTTAACCCTCATTCTTGAAAGTTTGCGCAATTAACACGTAACGATATCAAAACCTTCTGAATTTATTATCACTTATTCTTGGGAGTATAATCGAACATTACAAAGCCCCGGGTTCGTTAAAAGGTCTCTCAGAGGTAAGCATTAACATATTGACACGTTTAACCCCTTTGTCTTGTAAACTTTTGATTTCTTTCACAAACGGCTTCATACGTCCGACAATTTACTCGTTTAAGAATATGTTCAACGTGTGTGGTCAATCAGAGGCACAAGTTTGGCATGTTGACACTTTTAGTCCCTCTTTAATCATAGTTTTTTATTTTGACAAAATTAGTCCCTTATAGTGAACGTTTGACTTTATTAGGGTTTATTACACATGTCAACACATCATTGGACACGATTTTATGAGGTGTTACAAACAAGCATTCTCAAGAAGAAGAAGAAGAAATAGAAACCTCGTCCTCCTACATCATGTCAAGTAAGTAATCACAGAGTTTGTAGTTTTAATCAAATAAAATGTAAGAGTTAGATACTTATTTGTTTGTTTGTTACACAGGTGCTCAGAAGTCTGCCAGCAAATCCACCACTAAGTTCGGCCTTGATGACATTGACAACATCCTTTCCCCCAGATCTACCGAGAAGGAGCCCTCCAAAGCCTAAGCTTCTAGGAGCCACGAGCGGTGACCACCAGAGCCAAGGGTGGCTCTAAGAGGAAGAAGCTTGTTGTGCCCGAGGGTGATTCCTTCGATGTGGAGAGGCAACTCCATGAGTCTTTGTTCGAGGTAAGGATCCTTTATCCTGAATTTGTAACAATACTTGTTTTCAAGGGTCATGTATCCTGACTTTTGTTCTACTATATACAGGGCTTTGCTCATGTGAAGGCTCATTATGAGAAGAGGATGGCTGAGCTTCACGAGAATCTTTCCTATATGAGGAGCAGCTGCTCTTCTTAGAGGTGGGTCTTCAGGAGGCTGTCATGGTGGCTATTGATGAGGCTAAGGTCTGCGCTGCCAGGACGGTGCTGTAGGCAAAGATCAAAATGGCTAAGGAGGCCATTGATCCTAACTTCGATAGGTCTGCCTGGAATCTGGCTTCGTGGGAGCAGACCCTGATCAAGCTTGGCAGAGACAAAGAGCTGAAGCCTGCGGTGGAGAAGGCAGCTGAGGCCGGGACGAGTGGAGCCAAGGAGGCCGATGGTGGAGCTGGTGGTGGTGAAGCAGCAGGTGGTGATGCTGCAGCAGTGGGCAATGAAGGATGTTGATGCCTAGGCATGAGAGCACGTTTTAATGTTTCTTTTGTTGATGTTTTCTACTGAACAATCGGTCTGTAATAATTTCAAACAATAGCTGGTAGGTTAAGGATCCCCGTAGAACAATCTGGAGGGTGAAAAAGGTGGATGGGTCCTCCTGTTTTGGGGATGAAACCTTTGTCACCCTTCTTCTTTTTTAATTCCTTGCATAGACATTAACTGGTAGTAACACACAACTCAGCCTAGGTGGATGGGCCATGTTTTGATGGTGAAACTCAGGCTGATAATTTTGGTAATTCTGGGACATTTAATAAAACTAAGCTTCCAACTATACCTTGTGTTGCTTGTTCTTTTCAAAATCGTATTTGATACATATGGTTTTCAAAAATAAGTAAACAGTTTGATAAAATTAGGTTGTGGTGTGAATATGTAAGAATCATTAATCCTTATCCATAAAATCTTAGAATGAAATTGGCTAATAAAAGAAACAAGGTAAACATGAGACATACCATAGAATCCAAGTTAGGATTAAACACCTTAGATCATTACCATACGATACATAGATTAAGTAAAGAAATACAAATCTTAGGATCCTTGATCCTCTCAAAACCTGTTAAAAACAAATTGGGACTAAGCCAAACAATCTGGGGACAAGCCCATAACAACTGGGGACGAGCCCAAAGATACCGGGGACAAGCCCAAACTAGGGACAAGCCCAAAAATACTGCGGACAAGCCCAAACTTGGGTGACATGATAATGCCAAAACCTTAGCTAACATGAAAATGTTAGAAACCTTAGGATAACGATGTATGGTACGTCTACCATTATACTTAGGATCCTACATATGGCCAACAACAATGAAATTTTCAGCCACTAAGCGTGTACTGGTCCCATTGCCTCAAACCATATTTGGATAACGTGCGCTACTGGCGAGGTGTCAAAACTCAATTTGTGTGAAAGGTGAAAACCTTTAAACCTTAGAAGGTATTAGATACCTTAAACATAGGAGAGAGGTGGCCAACCCCTTAAATCTTTGTCAACCCAGTTGATGCCAATAACTTCTGCAAAAAACTAAAAGTTTGGTGAAAGTAGATGTTATACGTATTAACATCCTTATCTGACAATAAAAAAGCAAAGCATGAAACAAAATAAATAATAAAATTAAATGTTACCGACATTAGGATCCATGATCCTTTAAAGATCCTTGATCCTAACTACATAAAATATTTTTAAGGTGGATGGCATTCCCTGCTCTTGGTAGTAGATCACCTTCAATAGTTAACAAACGATATGCCCCTGTTCCAGCTTCTAATTCAACAAAGTAGGGGCCTTCGCATTTAGGTGCTAACTTGCCATCAGCCGGGTTAGTAGTTTTTTGGAATGCTTTCCTTAACAGCAAATCTCCTACTTGAAATCTTCTGAGTCACATTCTTATTGTATGGCCCAACCATCCTTTGTTGGTAGCTAGCCATTCTTATCCTTTCTAGGTCTCTAAGCTCGTCAACAGTATCCAAATCCTGGATCAGGTTTTCATTACTTGATTGAGGATCACGGATGCTTGTTCTGGTTGTGGGAACCACCATTTCTTTAGGGATTATAGCTTCAGCTCCAAAGACTAAAGAGAATGGTGTTTGGCCTGTGGCATTCTTTGAAGTTGTTCTATCAGCCCAAAGAACATATAGTAATTCTTAAGCCGATTTCCCTTTTTTGGATACTAGCTTTTTCTTCAAGTTGTTGATAATAATCTTATTTCTTGATTCTGCATGGCCATTAGCTTGTGTGTTAACTGGTGTAGAAGTGATCATTCTTATTCCCTAATTGTCACAAAAGTTAGTTGTTCTTTTCCCAATAAACTGGGATTCATTATCACATATAATTTCGGAGGGAATACCAAATCTAGTAATAATTTTTCTTTTAATAAATGATGTCACTTGATGTGTGTAAAATGTGTCACACCCCGACCACGTATAACATACAAAACGTGGCGGAAAACGTCGGGGAGTGTTGTAACAGAATTAATTGTTTCATAACCATGGCATTCAAAGTTGTATTTTATTTATCAACAAGCGTATTACATTGTCTTAAACTGGAAATAACGAGTTTATAACATAATTAAACTAGTGCTATCCTCATTTTTAGTCTCTAAGGCACAGGTCCGCCCTAGTGTCACGATCATCATCCTACGGAAAAGCTCCTGAAAACACATGTGAAAATAGGTACGTCAGCATAAAAATGCCTGTGAGATACATAGGTTTTGTGAAAATAGGATTCATGACTTAAGTTTAAGAAATTGTTTAATAACAGTCAGTCATGAACCTTGTAAATTGTTTTGTCTTGTAAATCATTCGAAAAACGATAAGATCAGATGATATGTATAAATAAGTTCATAAAGTATGGTTAAATAAATAACCAAGTAAAATGAGTTTGTATAAGATAAGTTGTTTTGTAAAACAATGTCTTGTGAAAAGTATGTTATTTGTATAAAATGTCATATGT